>OW569333.1:11758871-13053037 GCA_937595015.1 Polyommatus icarus | reverse complement strand
ACTTAAACAGCCTATTATGAAAATATACAGAACTATAGTTTACCATTTCCCTAGCTTTTCTGCTTCCATAGTTGGAATAAAACTTGAAACCTTCTTTGCCATATCCTTTTAATAAAACAAATCTTGCAGAAGGGACTCCATCTCTGAAAAATGTTTTAAATAATTCATTTAGAATACATAATTAGAACAAAACAGTTATTCATACAATATTACTACTACTAAGGAAAAACATATTTGTCTTATGATAAGAAGATAAGAATAACAAACATTGCATGATGTTACATCATAAACAATACCTACTTGGTAGCTGTGGCCAAACACATAGCATTTGGTTCAAGTATTTCCTTTCTTGTGCAAGCTTCTTCAAACCATGCCTTAAACTGCCCAAACGGCTCCTTAGACACTAAATGTTTCTCTAGGAATGTTTCATCTTTATCTTTGTATTTTATTCTCATACCTGTAATCAAGAGATTGAATGAATAAATGAATGAACACAAGAATTTTATTATACTTATAGGCTCCATAAACTTTAAGATTGCTTGATGAAATGCAACAATAACTGCGAATTACTTTTCATGGTATGTTTGCTGTTCATGCCAAGTGAGTTTTAAGTTATGGCCTTTTTATGAAGATGAAATAAAATGATTAACTGTATTGTGTAATTACCTCCAATATCAATACTCATTGTGCTGCAGTGACTGGAACTTCTGTGAAGGTTTTCAAAACTAAATTAAAACCCTAAATTTCAGTACTGGCTTTAGCAGATAGAGGTGTCAACAAACTACCAGGTATTTTATACTGACTATCTTTCAAACATTATCTAAAAACTACTAAACGCAATCACTTTTTTGCAGCACACGACAAATATTCTAGATGTTTCGAATTAATTACTATTTTAACGAAGGTCGGAAACACAAAAAAATATACTTATTTCATGAGTCAAGCAAAACCAATAGATACCTCTAATTAAGGTGTTCCTGTGTCTATTTTATTATTATAATAATTATAAACTATTTATCGGAATGTTATGTACTTAGTTTAAAATCTTATTTACATTTTCCGAACTAATCTTCTCGTAAGCATTATTTCCACCAAATTTCCACTTTTGCTTACCTATTGTACCTACTTTTTCTTCACAGATTACTAGTATATATGTTTTTCTTTTTGTTCTTTGACTTCTTCTTCTTCTTTAATTATGGCGGCCTCAGTGAGTTGCCAATGTCAGAGTGGCTACTGGCTGTGTTGTCTTTGCTCTATTGTAGGTCTGGTGAAACAACAAGGTACAGCGGACTCTAATTTAGTAGTAGTAACTGTTGAATAATCTAAAACAAACACAACATATATGGGTTAGTAGAACATCACAGTTTTATGTTGTTAGTACGGATATATGTACATAAAATTTCAATAAGTGGACTATTTACATAACAAAGGATTGATTTGAAATTTATAAAAAAAATAAAAATAAAAATTGTTTTATTTCCGAATAGATTTGTAGCAAATGCTTTCAGAATGTTGATACTACTGGTGCCTACCACCGGTTCGGGAACTATCCCGGCGAGAAGAACCGGCGTAAGAAACTCGCCGGGGTCCCACTTTTTACCAAAAAAGTGAGAAAAAAATTAATCTTTTAAAATAAAATTTATGGCCTGTTTCACCGCTTCCTGATAAGGTGCCCGATAGGGTTATTTGACAGATTTTCCATACTCCATCTGTCAAATTAAGTGGTGGATAGCCTTATCAGGAAGCGGTGAAACAGGCCCTTACAATTGTAACTTAAAATTATACAATGTCAATATCCATACATAATTGTAAGTCATATAACATGTAGAAGTGGCCTTGCAAGCAGCCATCCTACTCCCAAGATGTGCCATCGCTTATGAAATCATTGACCTTATAATAGGCTTTGGCACACAAACGTTCTTTGACTACTTTTTTAAATTTATTAATCGAAAGATTTTGAACGTTTTTTGGGATTTTATTGTACAGGCGTATACATTGACCTTTAAAAGATTTACTAACTTTACTAAGTCTGATCATCGGCAAATCCAGCTTGTGCTTATTTCTGGTGTTCCTACAGTGAATGTCACTTTTAGTTTTAAATTTACTTATATTTTTTCTAACATAGGTATATTACATTATCCAAAATGTATTGAGAAGCAACAGTTAGAATACCAATTTCTTTAAATTTATCTCTCAGAGATTCAAAAGAAGACATTTTATAAATAGAACGTATGGCTCGCTTCTGCAGCACAAATATTGTATTTATGTCGGCAGCGTTTCCCCATAAAAGGATTCCGTATGACATTCTACTATGAAAATAACTAAAATATACTAATCGTGCCGTGTCTTCATCAGAAATTTCTCTGATTTTTTTTACTGCATATGCCGCAGAACTGAGCCTACCAGCAAGATTAACAATATGAGGACCCCACTGTAATTTACTATCAAGTGTTATACCTAAGAATACAGTGGTGTCTACCAAATTCATCTTCTCATCATTCAATAGTACATTGGTTTGGACTTGCCTAACATTGGGCAAAGTGAACTTTACACATTTAGTTTTACTGGAGTTTAAAAGTAAGTTATTAGCATTAAACCAATGTACTATTTTTGAGAGAGCACTGTTTACCTCGTCGTAATTTGACTGTTGTCGCTTCACTTTAAAAATAAGTGAAGTGTCATCAGCAAAAAGTACTATCTCATTATCATTTTCCTTAACAAGGTAAGGTAAGTCATTTATATAGATGAGAAAAAGAAATGGGCCTAAAATAGATCCCTGTGGGACACCTAATTCTATTTTGGTTCCATTGGACCTGTTACCGTTTACTTCAACCCTTTGAGTCCTGTTTATAAGGTAAGAAGTCAAGAGGCTAAGAGCTGAGTCCTTTATGCCATAGTGGCGCAATTTCCTGATCAATGTAGCATGATCCACACAATCGAAGGCTATATATAGGGCGGGGGATGTCGTTAGGGAGGAGGTCATAAAGAGAGGGATGATTTCTAGGGCAGCAGAAAAAAATATGATCTAGGGTACCCTCGTCAAGTCCACATTCACACAGAGAGCTGTCCTTAACCCTAATTTTAGCTAGGAATACCGGTGAACAGCAATGTCCAATCCTAACTCGACAAACGGTAGAACATACTGCTTTACTACTTCGAATGAACCTAAAAAACCAAGGCCTCACTGGAACGCTACTTTGTATGTCAAAGTAATGTTTGCCTTTAACATTGCCAGATCTGACCCAGTCACTATTCCACTGAGAGTATAGGTGTTTTTTAGCACTGGGAATCAGGTCCTGGCAATATAGTTGGTAATGATTAAGTCCACCCGTTGTAACAGCTTGTTTGGCATAAGCGTCTGCATTTTCGTTGCCAATAATACCGCTGTGACCAGGTATCCATGCCAAAACTATTTGAATATTTTGAATCTTGCATCTAAGGAGTAGCCGCCTGATTTTCAAGATTAATGGAAATCTCATCCTACTACGAAAGTTCTTTGACTTTTGAGTCGTTTGTCAAATGTCAATTATCATTTGTCGTAGACTAAAAACCACAGATTAGGGGCCACTTTTACGAAACGGTTAAATATGTTTAAAATTTTATTAGCACAAAATTCTGTTTAACTACCTACACAAGTTGTCTTGCACCACAAGTTAAACATGATTATCGATCTGTCAAATTTAAACAGCCAAAAATTGCTGTTTAAGCTGCTAAACGTATTTAGCAGCAACTGAATTTGAGGTTAGATTATGGTTGTGACTTGTGAATAATTTTCGAAGAATTTGAGTGTGAAAAGATTAAAGAATAATGAGTTTGTTTGAGTTTCTTTTTGATGAGATTGATGACGACGACGAAGAAATTGTCAACTATATCACCAGGCCTCGAGATGTTAGGGTTATTGAGACAAGATCAAATTTGTTTGAAGCCTTGACGGAGAAAAAGTTCTTTCGAAGATTTCGCCTATCAAAGAAGACGACGATGATTTTGCTAGAAATAATTGAATCTAGATTATTGTTTAAAACGGAAAAGTTACGGGAGCCACTTTTTATATCACTCATAATTATTTGTCGATTACTCTATTACTCTACTAACAGAACACCTGCACGAGTCTGTACAACAACTTTAAGTATGTGAAACAAAACAAGATGTACGTAAAAGTAGGTACAACAATATAAACAAACCCTTGCGCCGGCCACAGACTACTAAGGGATACTACCTGGCACCTGCGCCCGCCGCGTCTGAGGCATTCATTGATAGAAAACTCGTTTTACCCAAAAAAACAAACCGAATTTCGTCAAACAACCGTGAAATAACGTTATTTGTAACGATACTGCTCAAATCGTAAAGCCCGCTGTACACTCTCGCCGAGAGCTCTCGGGCGAGAGTCTCGTGCGAGAGCCCCTTGCCCGAGTGCGATCATGTACATTCTCGCTTAGTTCAATCGCAGTTAAGAACTCAGACAAGATGGACGAAAACGACCATTCACCATTCACCATGCATCGAAAGATATCATTGTAATCCAAAGATTTATAATCATATTTAATTTTATTTCTCAGAGATAATGACTGATAATGTCGTTTATTATTGTTATTTTTCTGTTCTACACTGTCCAACGGCGAAACTAGTACTGAAAGACGCGAGAGTGTACAGTAGTGCGCTCGTTTTCCTCGCGAGACCCTTTGTCTCGGGCGCAATATACCGACAACGGACCGAGAGGGTCCGAGACAGGCGAGACGAGGCGAGCGCACCCATTTACACTCTCGCACTCGGGCCGCCTCGCTGTGTCTCGGCGAGAGTGTACAGCCGGCTTAAAATGGAACGCACAAGACATAATGCAGCAACACGACAAAATGCGGTGACGATTCCGTGCGCCATACATTTCTATGTACCGTTTTCACACGGAACGACACCGCACAGCACGACACACGATTTTGAGACGACAATCCGCTATGTCGTCACGTTTTTTAGCACAGATAAAAAAAATACAAAGATATTATGAAAGTTGTCTGTGGTTCATTGATTCAGTTTGAATTTTGAACCAGGCGACTAAAATTACTGCCTTAAATAATACAATAAGCCCCGCGTACCACTTGACGTTAGAAAGGATCATCGAACTATCTTTTAAAATTATATTGTACAAAATCCAACAATAGATGACATAATATTTTTAAGTACTAATGGCTGGTTTACACGTACTAAGTTGATAAGTAGTTAACTTAATTTTAAATTTGTAAATTGTAAACACAAAGTTAAAATTTAGTTAAGTAAGTATAGGGTCATAGGTTAAAATTTAGTTGACCATTTATCTACTTATCACGTGTAAACCAGCCATAAGTGAATGCGGTGTCGTCGCAGAAATCGTCGCTCGTGTGAAAACGTTCAAACGACACGGTTCATAGACAATTTATATTTGTCTATGAACCGTGTCGTGTCGTGTCTCGTGTGAAAACGCCGGAAGCTTCAACATCGTGGTGCACGACAAACTTAAATAAGTTTAAATTATTTGTGTTTACGAATGAAAACATATTTAACTAAATGCGTTTTAACTTATTTTAAATAAGATTTAGTAAAAGCCGCCCTTAGTAGGTACCTAAAAACAGATGTGTGTCAAAACGATGTCAAAACACGTCAAAACAGCACACAGCTGTGCGTCAAATGTCATTTGTCAATGCAACGTTGGCTTGACGTTGGCAGGTGACCCTTCTATTTTGTTCTATTTGATTTGAGGCCAAAAATTGATGACAATAAATTCAATAAAAATTGTAATCTTCCCTGTTGTGCGCTTCATTTTAGTTTGTTCTTTATTGATAATAACATCATGGAGTCCGAATCCGAAGTTATAAAGGAGAAAATTAACACGGAGCCTGTACTTAATGATCCACGATACATAACCTTATTGAGTTTGATCGTTCTCGTTTTTACCCTAGGTAAGAGTAACATTTTGTTAAGATTTACGCAATGATATTGTATGTTACTAATAGAAACTCATTGGATTTACGTATCTATGTTATTTTTCATATATACTGTGTATTGAATTAGTCTTTTATTTGTAATTTTCAGTGTTTTGGTGGTGTTTTTCGCGTCGTCGTCAACTGAGAAGATCAGTTTTAGTCACAGGACTCTCAGATGCTGGCAAAACTTTACTATTTGTTCGCCTTACATACTCTCAGTTTAGACAAACCTTCACTTCTATGCGGGAAAATATCGAGGAGTATATTACATCCAATGTATGTATTTATTTTACTTATAATTTTTGTTAATTTACATACATGATACAGCTTTCATAACACATTATTACAGCTACTTATGTAGTCACATAGTGCTGAGGTCAGAACCAATTTCTATAAACATAACTTTTTTACAGAACACATTGAAGATTGTTGATTTGCCTGGCCAAGAAAGATTGAGAAACAAATTCTTTGATCAATATAAAAGCAGTGCAAAAGGCATTGTTTATGTTGTGGACTCTGTGACTATTCAGAAGGAAATAAGGGATGTTGCCGAGTATGTATTACTTTTATTTGTTTCATTTAATACATGAATTTAGGCACAACAAGGTGAAGACACAACAGGAAACATGAAGTGTAAAATATTATCATAATATATGATAATATTTTGAACCCATAGGTTCAGGTGCATACTTGAATTTTATTATAAACTAGCTGTCATGGTGAACTTCGTGTCAATTTAAAACCTTCCCTGTACTTCTACAAATATTTTGAGACTAAAATCAGCCCAATCCATTCAGCCATTTTCGAGTTTTAGCGCGACGTAACACATTTGTAAATCCATTTTTATATATAAGATAATTGTAGAACGTCAGTATTATAAAAGTATTATAATATCTATTGAATAGCCTCTATTATAACAATTTTTTAAACCATATTTACTTTTAACTGTAACTTTCCTTACTTAACCAGATACCTGTACACAATTTTGGCTGATCCAGTTGTACAAAGTAACAGCCCTCCGCTGTTGATCCTGTGCAACAAGCAAGACCAACCCATGGCAAAAGGCAGCCAAGTCATTAAGAACTTATTGGAGAAAGAAATGTAAGTTTCTAAAGTTATAATATGTAGATACAAAATTCTTTTCTTGTTTAGCTATGTATTAACAAAATATGAGTGTCACTTATAATAATTTATACCAAACACATTATGACTAACTACTAAAAGTTGTACTAATGTAAAAGTTATATATTATAATAGTATTACATTTTGATACTAAAACCACTGAACTGAATATGGTGAAATTTGCTACTTTTGTTTCTGATAATTATTCGAGTTGAAGGAATATTGAGGTCTGAGGAAAATAGTTTATTTAATATATAATAATATATTATAATATTTATTGTAATTAAATAATTCTCAAATTCCCGCATGTTAATTAAACATGATTAACCATAAATGAAAGATAAAGTATAAAGGAATATATGTTTGTTCTAGTAATAAATAAATTCATATTCAATTTCAGAAACCTGGTTAGAGTGACCAAATCAAGTCAATTAGAGTCAGTCGACCCATCACAATCAAGCAGCGCGAGTTTCCTTGGCAAGATGAGTAAAGACTTTGAATTCTCTCACCTGAGCTGCCGTGTGGACATAGCAGAGAGTTCCGCTAGCACGGGAGATGATGAAAACCCCACAGACATGAAAGCTCTGGAAGAATGGATCTCAAAATTGTAATACTTATTCTCTTATATTCATACTCTAAAGAGGTTTTATGAGACTTGAAACAATTCGGCATTTATTTTGTGAAGCTTTTTTATAATAAAATGTAATAAAAAAAGAGGTTTTACTTAAGACTGTGATTCGATAGATCGTTCACTTCGTCAGAATGAGGCCCGAAGTGGGCTCAAACCCCTATAAAACTTCAGAATTCTTCAGATTTTTACTGTCTGCATGCGTTTAATAGTAAAAAATAATACGAAATTTTATGAATACTGACTGTATACTCTAGTGTTCGGCTCGATTACGATGCAGCAGAATGTAGATATGTACAGCTTCAAGGAGTCATTAAAACTTAGTTTAGGAATTATTTTCGTACAATTTAAATGCTCAGATTTACTCAGTGTTAAAAAATAACGCACGCCCGCGCACATTCGATGCGCCTAAGCTTAGGCAGTGGTCCCCAACCTTTTTTTCAAACGGGCAACAAACATGTTTTGGACTTGGTGTCGCGGGCCGCAACAAAAACTTTTAAGGTTAAAAAATAACATTCTTCAAAATTCTAAATGTGGAACAAACACGACTTTCACGACGACTTGATATTATTTTGTCGGTGGGCGTGAATTTCAAAATGGTTTAACAACACGCGCGCCACATAATAAAGTCCCGGCGGGCCGCGGGTTGGGGAAAGCTGGCCTGAGGGCTCCCACACTTAACTGCGAATTCGCATCGCATCACAAAATATAATCTGCGACATAATTCATGATACAAAATGACATTACGATGCGATGCGATGCGTATTCTCAGTTTCATATTTAACAAGCTACGCACAACTCTAAAGCCGCGTACACCAAACGAGCCGCCCCGCTGCCTCGCCCGAGCGTGCCGCGGCCGAGCCAAAAGTTGTCGGTTTTTGGTCGATGCTCAAAGGCGCCTCGAACGTTTGCCGCGCACTAACACGTACTGCGGTCAGTAGTCTGCGACCGAGCAACTGCGCGCGAGGCTACCGCGGCGAGGCGGCTCGCTTGGTCAGTACGCGGCTTAAGATTAATTACTGTTAACAATAACATTAACTACATAATACAGTCGCTGTACAAGTAATCGCCCATAAACCAATAATTCTTTCACCAGTTCACGAATTACGAAAATATTCTTGCGCGCCTGTGAAAACGATATAGCAACAAACGCGAGTGTAAATACGATAGCAACGACAGGAATTTATTATTAACGAATTTCTACCCGCTTGAATATATTTCTATACTTTATTGAATAACATTTGCAAGTAATGCTCTGCAGTCTTCAGTGCACCCTTTACCGTTAGTGAGGGCAAAGGCCGTTTAAATTTTAATGATAGGGTAAGACATTCGATCAAAACAAAAAAAAACCAGGTGCTCTGCAGTACTTTTATGTTCCCACGACAAAAATTAATGATCGTACACTGATTGTGCAATATCTCAAAATCAAAGCTAATATTTTTAATTGTGATTTTTGCATATTCATAACTTGCATATTGTTATCAATATTCGGCATTAATCGATTTTATTGATCGAAGTTCGATGATGAAAGGGTTAGGTACACAATCTTTTGTGTTCGCATGCACAAGTCATGCATGCAAGGTGCATTTATGCATATTCATGAACTTGTCATTAGATGTATTTATATGCATTGTTGTTAATGAAGTATGCTTCATTGGGAGTAAAATGGGGTGATCCTGTGAATATGTTTTGGTAAAAAATAAAAATGCCACATTAGCGTCAGGTAGGGTGAGCTATTGGTTATTGTGAATACTGAATAGTCATAATAGTGCATGTTGTCCGCAACTAAGATCATGCAGAAATTCGCCAGTTACTGTACATTTTACGCCAGTATAAACTATCATTAGATATCCTTATGACACAAAGTGTGTCCATGCCCACGTCGGCGGTTAATTATGCGTGAGGAGGTAAAAGACCAAAAAGACATACTATATTATCGACATTATTTACTAGTTAGCACACTCTAAAGTAATTTGCTGAAATAGAAAATCTTAAAGCAGGTGCAACAAAAATGGACCTATAATTGCGAGATATCCTTAAGAGGATGCCGCCGCGCGTGATGCCCCATAACAATATTGTACAACACAGTATGATCTGACAAGTAATTAGCATTAAAAATTAATCGGCGCATGCAGATAAGCCTTATTAACAGGTGAGCGGTGGAACGGTAAAACATCGCGGTGTGTGGTCCGGCTGCAGGGGGGGACGCGAATTTCAATAATTATCAACAAATGGGAACGCGCGCCGATATGCAATATTCACGAGTAAGGTTGGGTGCACACTAGCTCCTGGATATTTCCATAGACATGTTATGTCCACTTAGCATAGCTAAATAATGTTAGAACTTATAAGTGACAGAATGATAATAAAAATCTGTAGTTTTGTCGCTAGAATCTGTCAGTGTTTCTATTTTCATATTTCTCTAACTGTTGTCATGCTAAACCTGATACAGTTCTTTTCGTAGGAGATGGTATCTTAGTATTTGTTGCAGGAGTGTGTAGCAGTTTGATTGAGCCTATGCGCGACGTAGTATTTACTGTCCAGTGTCCATCATCTTTTACTCAGCCTGTGCTAGATACTTACCTGAGGAACTGACCTTATACCACGACTTCTTTGAGGCTGTACCTTAAGTCTTAACCATGGGATGGCCAAGAGATTAGGCATAATCTCTTGGCCATCCCATGGTTAAGACTTAAGGTACTTGCCGTAAAAAATGACACTTTTTAAATTTTTACCCTGTCTGTTCTAGGCCTTAAGCTTAAGTCGCTTTCCTTATGTAAGTTAGTACTTTTATTAACATTTATACATCCTTATGTTTGCGATCAGTGTTTTCAATTATACTTATTAGCCAGTAAGAGGATTACTTAAATCAACTTGCCTTCCGCAGACTACTTAAATCTTAATGTTCCTACTTAAATGTTAATGGAATTTAAATGCTGCTTAAGGCCAATAGATCAATTAAAGTACCAATCAGACAGCTTTAGTTTTGCTCGTTTTCAGGAAGATAATAATGTTAATAGTGGTGGGCCATCCTCATTCACAAATCACACTTTGTCCATCATTCCCATGGAAAACAGAGATTTTCGAGCATCATTAGCAAGCCGGTGTATACTCCATTAGTATTTATGACGAGGGTACAAAAACGCCTGCAACGATGCCAAATCCTATCACAAAAAGCTCCCTCAGCGTGGCAAGAATGTAGTTTTAGTTTATGAGGAGTAATAACAAATTAATTTAAGCCCAAGCACGCCGGCCATTTTCCCACTCTCAACAATTAACTGATCATTCAAGATGGCAGAGGCCGTCGAATTCTCGGCGCAGGCGCAGCCTCTTTGTCGGCTCCCTGGTGACATTTTGTGGAGCAAACCTTCATTCCGCGGCAGCTTTCATGTGGTTAAAATCATTCGTTTGATGTATATTTTTATAATTTTTTAAATTACCGAGATATGCGGCCATTTTCAACCTCATGCGGCCGAGTTGAACGGCTAATTAAATCAGGTTTTTTAGTTAATAGCTCGGTGCTTACATAGTTGCCATAACTTCGCGGTAATGGCTTGGCAACTTCATAATTCAAGAGAAAAACGTCGTTAGGGCAACAGGAGATCCGTGTTCTAGGGAATAGACTGCTAGATTCTCTACCTACCTAGTATATAAAAATATATAGATACAGCAAATTTCTAATATTTAAAGTAAATTAGGGACTTGTGTAAAGTAGGCACCAGTAGGCACTTAATAATGCGAATAAATTATTATCACTAATGTCCAATCTAGTAGGTAATCGACCACACTTCCATAATATACTTTACTATACTCTCTACTAATATTATAAATATGCGAAAGTGTGTCTGTCTGTCTGTCTGTTACCTCTTCACGCCCAAACTGCTGAACCAATGTTGCTGAAATTTGGTATGGAGATACTTTGAGTCCCGGGAAAGGACATAGGATATACTTTTCATCCCGGAAAAATGTACGGTTCCCGCGCGATAAACTAATTTTGGCGCAACGGAGTTGCGGGCCGCGTCCTCTACAGAGGGATCCGAGTGCTAAATTAAGCGATTTTGTGTTTTCTCGTCACCTATGGCTCTACAACTTCTCATGATGCAATTTTTTATGAACGTGTTAATATACATATATAATAATAATAGCTCCCACACCGGTTTCGGTGACGGTGGCCGGTTTCATTGGAACCAGGCCAGCTACGCAGAAGTAATTTTATAGTGCCCAAGTGTGTGCGCAGTACACAAGAGCACTCTTTATTCCTTTACTCTCATAACCCAGTGGGACGGAAGACCGACACGACTGGCGAGAGATCAGGCGCAGGACCGACTTTTTACATGCCCATCCGACGCATGGATCATCTTACTTGTCAGACAATCAGCAGCCTGCGTTGTCCTAACCAAACTTGGAAATAACATGTTTCCAACGCGGGAATCGAACTCACGACCTCCGAGTCAAGAGCCGAGCTCTATACCACTAGACCACTTAGGCTGATAATACATAATATATGGAAATTATATTACGTACAACTTTTAAGGCTTAGTTATACCACATATTACTAGATGGTTATGATACGTACTAATTATGTATCGTATGTAACTATATAATTAATCTGTTTTTCTGGTGGAGGGCGGAGTCATAATGGCGCAAAAATCGGTTTAATCCTTAAAATATATAGTATATACGTTCAATTAACAATATGCCTTAAGATGTAGATAATTAATGAAAAATGAACAGAAACAAAGTAACAGGAACTGAAGTTTTTTGTATTTGACTTAAACTTATAATAAACTAGCTGCCCCGGCAAACGTTTCTTTGCCATCTTATATGTTCGATCCCGTACTCTTCAGAAACGGCTTGACCGATTCTCATGAAATTTTGTGAGCATATTGAGTAGGTCTGAGAATCGGCCAACATCTATTTTTCATACCAAAAATTATTTATATGGCAAAACAACGTTTGCCGGGTCAGCTACTGTTATATAAAGTATATCGCCCGTATTATTTTATTGAATTAGTGACTAAATAACTATGTCACCATGGCAACGTCCATCGCTATCCCGTGACCGCGTTGCATAAACAATGGTCGCTCTTTATAGACAAATAATTTGCAATAAAATAAAATTGCGCCTATAATTAAAGATCTAAGCTATCCTATCTCTCAAGTTGGAAAAAAGCACACATTTAGAAAAAAGAAACATTAAAATCGGTTAAGTAGTTTAGGAATCCATCGCGGACAAACATCGTGACAGGAGATTTATATATTATACTAGCTGTCCCGGCAAACGTTGCTTTGCCATAATATATTATGTATTTGCCATATAATTTTATTGAAGTGACTAAATAATAAATATGTATGTTACCATGGCAACGCTATCCCTTCGCACAAACAATGGTCGCCGTCAGTCTCAGGTTGTAAAATAATTTGCAAATAAAATAAAATTGCGACTATAATTAAAGATCTAAGCTATCCTATCTCTCAAGTTGGAAAAAAACACACATTTAAAAATAAACAAAATTAAAATCGGTTAAGTAGTTTAGGAATCCATCGCGGACAAACATCGTGACAGGAGATTTATATATATATTAGATTAGACTAGATGACGCCCGCAACTCCACTGCGCCAAAACTCGTTTATCGCGCGGGAGCCGTACATTTTTACGGGATAAAAAGTATCCTATGTCCTTTCCCGGGACTCAAAGTATCTCCATACCGAATTTCAGCAAAATCGGTTCAGTGGTTTGGGCGTGAAGAGGTAACAGACAGACAAACACACTTTCGCATTTTATAATATTAGTATGGAAGTATGGATCAATAATAATGTTAGTATAGATTAGCATGGATAAACATAATTTTAATTTGTTCCCATTACCTGTTCCATATTTAAATGCTGAAACTCCTACAATAATGGATGGCATTGGATAAAAAACTTCGGTGAATGCATTTATCATGAAGTGTTATTTTTTTTTCGACTAGTGAATACCTGTATGATCCGCCTCTATAGTGGTCGTCCTTAACTCTGTCCATCCATTGGCTAGCCATCTTTAGTCAAGTCCTATTGTGCTCCGACTTATAGAAGTATGCCATTGGTTTTTGTATGTGTCATTTGCAATATTTTATTACCAGTCCACTGTATATTGAATCGGATATTTTAATAAGCGGTAAGAATGTTTATTGCAGATTGGTTCAGTTGTTATTGTGATAGCTTATTAACAATATAGGAAAACAACACACTATAGTAAAATAATATGCTACAGAAAACACAAAAACCATAATGATTTAAGGGACTTTGTTTTCTTTGAAGGTTTGTTTGTTTTCCTTGACAGTAGAATAAACGAATAATTAGTATTTATTATGATTCAACATTGTCCTACTCTAATGCTAATAGAGTTAATACTTTATGAGTTATAATATCTCTAACTTTAGGAACAGAGTTTCACTTTTTGAGACTCTGAGGATACGGTAAATGTTTACGGAACGAAGGATAGTCAGAGATTACGTCTATTTTTAACCGACTTCCAAAAAACGAGGAGGTTATATGTTCGGCTGTGGATATTTTTTTATATTTTTATTTTTATTTTTGTATGTTCAACGATTACTCCGCCGTTTGTGAACTGATTTTTATTTTGTTGTATTTGGTTTTATTCCAATTTGGTAACATGTTTACAAAAGTGGTGACCTGATGATGGGATCCAGGAGTAATCGAGGGAACTCCTCGAAATTTATATCGAAACATATAGTGATTTTGGTTTTATGTGAAGTATACTAAGAATATGCTACCAAAAAGTCAAATATTGGGTCAAGGTATACCATGGTTTCGAAGATGCTGAGAGAACTCCTGACTCCTTATAGATACACGTTTGGGAGTTTCGGCGTTATTTTAAGAACAGAAAGCATATGCTACTATGCAATTCATATTCATCATCATAATCATCATCATCATCATCGTCATCATCATTACCACGTCGTGTTAAGGTCACCAATATCTCATGGCACAGAATAGATAATAGTACAAGGCACAAGGCATAGGTATGGATATACTAATAATAATAAAAATTATGTACTGTATTAACAACACCTGTTTGTTTAATACACGGTGGTCGGCCGCGCAGAGGCGACGGCATCGCCGCGCCGCCGTGCGGCGCGTGGCGGCAGACGACAGATCGAATATACTTTACTACTTTATATACAGATCGAATACTTTACTAACTACTTTATAAAATTTTAATAGACAAATAGAACTAAAATAAAGTTATTTTAAAAAAAGCATTTAAACAAAACAAAGTCATTGAGTGTCTTTTTAATTAGTTATACTTATTAATCGATAGATGGCGCACTAAGTATCGATTTGAAATTGAATTCTTGATTACAAGAACAGCTGTCAATAATTATTATGAAAATATTATATATTATGAGTAGCTACGCTACATCCTATGCAAGTTTATACAATTTTTTATCTGATAGATCCTTCGATCGTGGAAAAACGAGACACAATAGCCTTTCTATTGTTATCGCAATCACCGGTGACCGCTTGGGGCTTGAAGCATTAAAATTGTTAAATTACTTAGCACAATATGTTCACTTCACTGATAATATATTATTTTGTGAGTGTGAATTGTGACTCTTAACAAATTGTAATAAGATACGTAAAATATACGCGAAGGTTTACCTACTAGTGTTACTAAAAAGAGTGAAATTATTATTATTTTTAACAAAAAATTAAAACCGACTTCCAAGGTAAAAACAATAATAACATTAATATGAACTAAAAAGTATAAAATAATTTTTGCTATCTAATAGTGCCTTTTTCCGAATTCGGCTAAACCTCAATTATTTCTGTACTCAATCTTCATAATTTTGAAGTCGGTGCCAGTTCCAAAAGTTTCAAATATTCTGTCAGAGGACTGAAGATTCAGCTATCTGGTACCGGTGGTACGTCTATTTTTATACATTTAGAGAATTTTTATCAAAACATCCCAAATTTGAACAACACCTTATTTAAAACGAATAACTAAAGAATTCAGTTAAAAAAATTATAAGCGTTTAGAATTTAGATAGTCAAGTCAACGGTAAAACAAAATATTATTGTTTTAGTTTTGGAAATAATCAATACGCCGTAGTCCGTACACGCGTAGGTATATTCCTTGAGGGACTTTGTGATATTTGGTGGTTTTTTTGGTGATTTAAAGTCTCACGTGAATAATAGACGGCCTGTAGTGGTATCTTAATAGTTATTCTACACCCTTGAAACAAAGATGAGTTATACGATTTTTATTAATTGCTGCCTAGAAAAAAGCAAACAGCACATCTGCCTGCAATGTATTTGAGGCACGTTCTTGCGAATCAATACAGACTACAGTCAATGAATTATTGATGTGTTATTGTCACTTCACCGCCTGTACCAGTTCCAAACAATAATCGTCATTTTCATTTGACAAATAACCGGTCTAATAAGCCTTCTGGATTCAGGAGCAAAGAATTTTTTGATACGATGAAATTTTTTTTCACCCAATTCTACACGGATATGGAAGTAAACCACTATATTATATTAAAGATCTTGAATAATACCTACAATATTAAACTAAAATTAAACGTATTAAATTATATGTTGTCCATAACATTGTTCACGCAGGTTAAAAAACGATGTTATGTTCTTATCCAGCAATAAAAGTCTTATAAAAAACCGGCCAAGTGCGTGTGGGGCCACGCGCAATATAGGGTTCCGTAGTACCGCAAGTTTTAGATAATTTTAATGGTCAATGAACGTACATTTAAAGCGTGTTTTACACTACTAACAACATCATCTCAGTTACTTTCAAAGGAATTTGAACGAAAAGGTCCTTTATACTTCGCCGAATACATTTTTTTAGTTAATCAACTATTACTCAATAACTTATGAAGTCTTCTTAGCCGTGATAGTTTTCCTTTTAAATTCAGCATATTTCCTACTTCCGTGAATTTTTTGACATTTCCAGAACCAACCGTTTAGCTGGTAGAAGGGGGGACACTGGACTCTAACGATTTTTTCCACTTTAAAACTTAATATTTCACAAACGGATCCCTGAATCGGAAAATGATCTATGAATACTCGCAATATTTTTAAGAAACCTATTCAACGACACCCCACACGATGGGGTGGGCGCGAAAAAAAAAAATCATCCCCGCTTGATGTGTAGGGGAGGTACCATAAAAAATATATATTTTTTTACGATTTCATGTACCATTTTGTTGCCATCACTAATATGTGTATTCATGCCAAATTACAGCTTTGTAGGTCCTATAGTCTCTGAGTCCACGGACAGACGGACAGACGGACGGACAGACCGAAACTATAAGGGTTCCTTGTTGACTACGGAACCCTAAAAACAGCAGTAAATCTTCTTATTAAAATTAATCTAAATTGAATCAATGATTTAGTGAAAAACTGACAGACTTCTGCATTAATAATATAAGCAATTAGCATGGATTAGAAGTTAGAAACACGTGAACTCTTCTAGTCGTAGAGGGTGCTACGCCAATGCGTAGCGATCGTAGACATTAATTACAATAGAGATACGCTATCTTAAAAGATATTCTTTTGTTTCTGCAGCAGCAGCTATCTAAGTTAAATATCTTCGTTAAGAATTTTTTAGATTAAAATTGCTTGTTAGCAAAGTATTATATGTAAAAGTTTAGGCCTAAAATATTTCCTATCTCATTACAAGTACAATATACGACGTTGCTTAATAACCACAATAGCGTCACAGTATAGCAATGTGTAGCGTAGAGTAGCAATAGTAGTAGTATAGTCAGTAGATGTTTTGGCACGTGAACGGCATACCGCATATTATGTCACGAAGGCATCGATGCAAATTACAGGTGTCACCTAAAATATATATATATATATAGAGCTTGTCAAATTTTAAATAACGCACCTCACCACTTCACTAGTTGATATATAAGTGAAAAATTTTGTACTGTGAATACGAGGGAGGCGTGCGTCATTTTAAGTTAGACAAGCCCTACCTTTGATAATAATTCAGATTTTAAAATCTGACCGTCTTCTGATTTTGGTCACGCATCAAAATAGCCTTAAAGATTACCTTACTATATTTGCCACACGCCAAAACATTACTGTTGATCTGTAGCTCTGTGCTTAAGGTCGTCAAAATCTAGTTATCATGGCGGGTAAGTTTTTACCACTCCTGGCCTCTGAATATACATAAGCGTCGTCGTAATTACTGTCAATTTCTTCAACTCATCTTCAATATTTATACAGTCTATAGTGGCGACCTTGGAATCTTTTTGCAATCTCGTCCTGGTTAAGTTTTTCGTAGAAGAACTTTAGACATACCATGCAACAATTACATGGTAGCGCAGATAGAATACTGATAGGATGTATTTTTAATCAGAATAATTGTAAAGCTTTTATCTAGAGCAGCTATACTTGTATGCAGCCCGCGACACCAAGACCGTGTCTGTGGCCTGTTTAAAAAAAGTTTGAGTACCACTGGGTTAGTTATCCAGAGTTGTCTGTCAAAATCTTTAGAGGTAACAGTCAGAGGTAACATAACGATTTTACTTTTATTTAATGAAGAATTTGGCGGTTGGCACAAAATTCAATTATTTTTCTGTCAAACTTTTTATAAAATTAAAGTTAAGTATAATACATTTAGATCTCTCTCTGAATAAGAATTTACGAGGAAAAATAGTTATAAATATATCATGCTTCACTTCACATCACGCTTTTCAGACAGTGTATAGGAGGCAGAGGTAACTCTCTGTCGTTATTAAAATAAGAATGTCTGCTTCCAGACTAATACCATTTACTTAATAACACTAAAAATATCAGAGGACAGAGTCAAATGAAGTATCGCTCTTATAATTATTGTTATGGTCATTTAAATTTCGAATTCTATACTTACAAGACCTTACAACCTACCATTTCCATACGATTGATTTTAAAAAGGATTTCTTTTAACTCACCGCCCCGCTACCTTTCAGAAACGGATAAATTAAGTGCAGTCGAATATGGTAAATTGGAATGTCCCCTTGATACGAACAATAGTAATTTTATTTTAAACAAGTGTATGGATACGCGGTGACTTAATGAGGTCTCGTTGTCAGTCAGTCAGTCGCATGCAAACGGGCCCTTTGTTCGTCATATTTTATTTATAACCGGCCAGATATACTCGTTATACAGTCACGAGAACATACATGCGAAATACTCAAAGATGGTCGAAAATACAAACGACAAATCGAGGCCCAACAGTGACAAAACCTTGGATTAGATATTGTGTGAAATTCTATGCTTCGTTATTTTGATTCTAGGTGTGCTTTAGACCTTAGGGCCTTTGATACCTTACGTCTGGTATAATATAGCTAAATTTTCGCTACTTTGTTGCGTGTAAAATCGTTTATTTTAATAAGCATTTCCCCGATAAAAACTGTCCGATTTTCTTTCAAGGGACTTTGAGTATCTAAATAATTTATTATTTATTATTTAGCAATTATGTGTAGTGGTTTGAGCGTGAAAAGAAAGAAAAGAGACAATTACACTTATGTATAAGAAAAGTGTGGATGTTAAATAATTCATTATTTAAACAGGAATAAACATCTACCTAGTACATAGATCAGATAAGGAGAGTACGCATAGCACTCTCACTTTCCTTCACACTCGTCGACAGATGACGTACAGTACGGTAGATCTGCACTGAATGAACAAAAAATCGATTGAGACCTTACTTTCTTAGTTATTTACTTATCTACCTAATAGTAATAGTACATTATGCACCTAGGGCAGGAAAATAAGAAATGTCTCGGCTCGGTTTCGCCTCGGCTAACAATTACATAATATGATCTGAGGCTTTCTTATTATTTACTGCCCATGGTGCGTATACTATTTTTCTCATCGACGGAGGTGGAAAACGGCAACATCGGTAAGCGCAGCGGGAAGAGAGTTGTCGTTTTCCGCCCGGAGGTGAGAAAATAATATTATACTTACTAGTTACTGCGCAAAGATCTCTCTGCGGCACGGTGACGTAACTATAGTTTGGCTCTGAAGTCTGACATAATATCTTCAGTATATTATGCTGTATGTACCATTGAATAAATTGATTCACAGGCAGTTGACGGATCTACGTCATTTGGTCGGATTATATCAATTCAATGGTCGTGATCTGTCGGCTATAGGTTTGACATTACGCGACCAAACTACGTTAGTTCGTCATCTGCCTATGAATCAACTTCTCTGATAGTACAAAAAGGTGTTATTATACACTCTTTATTTTTGTCACTATACAGTTAAATCACCTACGTACAGTACCCGGCGATAATTATTGCACATCGACCTTTGGAAAGTGACAGTCGGCTAATTTCGGTTATGTAGAGCGTTATCTCTTACGCACGAAATACAAAAAGTCCGGTATATATTAGGAGCTGTTAAAACAATTATGGTTTGCTTCTTTTGACAATTTTATTATTCTTTGTATAAAATACACCAAATTTTCTATAAGTTATGGCTTTAGGTTCGGGGAAAATAAAATAAAAAAGGGTGTTCAAATTATGTTTACGTATTTAAAATTCGTTTGGAAAATTACAGCTGTAGCAAATTTAGGGGTGTTAACAACTCTAGATATATATTCTGAACTGGACGCGACTGCACTCTATTGAATTTGAACAACGACTGACATAATGTCAAATAGGTGTGTGCTACAAAGATAACGCTCTATGAAACCGAAATTAGCCGAATGTCTCTTTCCAAAGGTCGATGTGCAATATTTATTGCCGGGTACTGTATAGTTCTTGCAATCTACGAGTGCGCGTCGCCCTTACTTGTGTGAGTGCTTATATCTATGCACGCGTACATGGCTCGCTCGCTACTGATTGCTCCGTCGGGTACGCAGTACGCACACTAACGAAAATGTCTATTCGCATTTCCAACTACAAATAAAAACTACGTGCACTCTTAGATTGCAAGAACTATATAATAAAATGATTATGAAGTTTTCTTGACCAAAACAAGTAGCACCTCAAGCCAACCGTAATTAGAGGGTTACAAGACGAAGTACCAATACATTAAGTTTACGTGTTGCGGAAAAATGGTAGAAAATTAAAGTGTTGAAAGTGCAATAATTAATGTCCCTTCGTACAGTTGTCCATCACGGGGCCACAATCACTATTATTTACACTCATTAATGGTCGAGGAGTGGAGTGGCCGACTTAATGGTTCCAAGAGTTCCGCGCAATAAGTCTTGAAGCAAATTGTAAGTTTTATTTTTATGTACCGGCTTAAAGATACTTTATATAGGCGGCAGTACAAAGTGTTAGGTATATTGCTGTAGGGAGTTACGGTCTATGTGCCAAAAAATATTTTGCTACTTGATTTGCTGAAGACATCGGTATTATTCTATTTGCTACAGAAGATCTTACAGTATGAATAGTATACATCATACTCTTAAGTAAATGATAATCTAAATATATAAAACTCAAAGGTGACTGACTGACATGGTGATCTATCAACGCACAGCCCAAACCACTGGACCGATCGGGCTGAAATTTGGCATGCAGGTAGATGTTACTTATGACGTAGGCATCCCCTAAGAAAAAAAAAGATCAATTTTACCCCTAAGAGGTTGAGTTAATAGGGGATGAAAGTTTGTATATAATAATACTTCTTAACGCGAGAGAATCCGCGGGCAATAGCTCGTCCATCTATAAAGCAGCATCTCAACTTTGGCCAATACGCGTGTATCCCTTAAGCAGGAATGTGTATAGTATCCATCTATGTTTGCTCCTCCATCTTGTAGTCACAAATTCACAATAGATCCTCATGTGTCGTAGTGACGTCAGGGCTACAACGATCTGCCTTAAAAAAAGTTATTTCATGAAAGTCCATAGTGCATGACAAACTGTTAAGTATCAAATTTTATACCAGTTACCTCACAAAAAGGCTCCTGCGGAAAAACAAACCTTCACCAACAGCAAAATTATCGCAACACGTAAGCATCGACGCCGATATTTTATAAAATCAATATCTCGGTTTTTATCGGAGCCAGCCGTTTACAAATGTCGGTGACAGATTGTGGTATGTGGGGGCGAGATGTGGGGAGATGCGAGCGAGTATTTTAATTAATACCACACCAGGGGGACATAAATATCCAGTTGGGCTGATTACGCCTCGCCGCGGCTCCTGGCTTATCGAAATTTCGCTGTACCAAGCTATACCTTAAGCGCGCTACATACTGAAGATACCGCGCACAATGTAAACAGAGGCATATGAAACTAGAGCATACTTTTCTCTGTGCCCTAATCTAATAGTCTCAGAACTAAATTGAGAGGGTGAAGAATGTCAGCAGAATCCCCGAACGCAACCCAACCTTGATGCCTTTACGAGATAATCCTGTAAGTTCCCAGTACAACGTCTGGAATAACGGTGTCTTACTTTTTATTAAGTTTATTGTAATATTTTCTTTGTTGTGCATTCAAACGATCAATCGCAAGTGACATTACGGTTCCTCCAATATTGGTGTAGGTAAGATTCTGTCCTGCTATTCGCCCTCAAAAGATTACTTTAAGGTGACGCCGCGTTAAAGTAAAAAACCGTGTTGGATATGTTTTAGATTATGGAATAGCAAAAAATGGAAAGGGCGTAGCGACAAAATGGTTCTTGTCGCGTTATTTAAATACCGTAAATACATTTCATATAAGCTATGGGCAAATTAAAGTGTATGCTTGAACCAATCTATGTACAAATTTTGGAAGCTTGAATCACTCTCATCTGTTGGCAAAATAGGAATCCCTTTTTTACAGAGGTCTTTTTTTATTGATTATTCTGTGTTATGAAAGTTATACCAATCGTGTTATGCTATGGGTAATTCAAAGACAAAGGCATTATGAATACTGACAATGAACTTTAATTTCTTAGCTTTAGTCATTGCTGAGAAAAATCGATATCGATATCGCTACAGCCAAATTATCAAGGCGTCGCCTTAATTTCTACCTCATCTAAACAGCGCCCTCGTAGCAATGTTAATTATAGATGTCATACACATTTTAGCCCGTCACAGACTTAGCTATAATATATATTAATATATTTATAGCAAGGCATTTTATTCTATACTAAATCCACATGTCACAGAAATATATATTATAGCTAGTGTGTGGTCACGCGAAAATTAGTATAGAAAATATATATTAATATGCCTAGCTATAAACATATTAATATATATTATAGCTAGGTCTGTGACGGGCTTAAGACGTATTCTTGTTCACGGTAATACATCTAAGTAATAATAATTAGTGACGAACATTCGTACTCATCACACTGAGTTGGTCCTCAAAAAAGCCTTCATTTTCCGGCAGGCTGTGTCCGTATGCACTCGGCTTTACCATTCAGCTTTTTGTCGGCGAATATTGCAAATTGGTCGAATTTCACGTCTCTCCGCTACTGAAATTTTAATGAAATGAAGTAAACTTTTTAACGTTATTTTGAAGTAACGGCAACGTGGTTTCGGAACTTTATTGATGTTATTTTCCCGGTACTTATTTGCTTCGGTATACCAGAATTTATTCTACATTAGCAATACTACAGATATTTACAGCAATAACACAGGATGTGTCATCGCAAAACTCATTTGGTTCGATTCTTTTGAAAAAGGAAATGGAACATAATACAATTGATACCGTTTTAGTTTTTATCTTAATCTTAAAACTGCTTTCAAATTTTTTTTGCTCTCTTCATAGTTTCATAACGTTAAAAATCGGCCAAGTGCGAGTCCGACTCGCTTACGAAGGGTTCCGTACCGTACAGAGCAAAAATAGGCAAAAAATTGTATTTTTTGTATGGGAGCCCCCCTTAATTATTTAATTTATTTAAATTTTATTATGAATTATTAAATTACAAATACAATTAAGTATTTTGTGAACATTTCAATTGCCAATGTATTGCCGTTATTGATTAAGAGCAAAAAAATAGCAAAAAGAAACATGTTTGTTGTATGGGAGCCCCCTTTAATATTTAATTTATTTTGTTTTAGTATTTGGTGTTATAGCGGCAACAGATATACACAATCTGTGAAAATTTTAGAAGTCTAGCTATAGCGGTTCTTGAGTTACAGCCTGGTGACAGACAGACACCGAAGTCTTATTAATAGGGTCCCGTTTTTACCCTTTGAGTACGGAACCCTAAAAAGGATCGTAATGCTATCAGCATAACTGTAATGTCACAGTAGAAATACGTAATGTCGTCAGCAGAGCTATCAATTAAAAAATAACATATCTTTAATCAAATTAAAGTAATTTTAATTCGTGTACATGTAACTGTCCCCATAAATCTGGCGGCCGCTACCGGGGCTGCGCGTGCGCCGGGCCTGCATTATTCAACACCCACCCAATAAATTAATGCTCACATTGGGCCTTCGCCGCACATACTAATGGCGACACGCGGCGATCCACTTTTTGCCATCCATCCATTCAGTTCCCCATTGATGCGGGAGGGAAAAAGTAGTTTTCGAAGGCCCTTTTTACGAAGGACGTGATCGCTTTTGGAGGTGATGAGAATTCCTGATCGACCCCCGGATGTGGATTCGAAATTCGAATTGTAATTCCAACTTCAGTATTTACCACTACAATGATGCTGTTATAATGTTTTTTTATTAGTAGCCAGTGCCAAAGGTTTTTTATATAAAGGGAAACCTTAAAAGTCTGTAGTTAATGGGTAGGTACTAGGTAACTACCTAGTACCTACCCATTAACTACAGACTACCTAGTACTAACCCATCTTATCTTTTAGATTTTGAATGTCACTCAACTGAGTGACATTCAAAATCTAAAAGATAAGATGGGTTTCGCAGGCGACCTAGATTATATTGTCCATAATAGTTAAAGACTTTATTATTTCGAAAAATATACCCTGCAATAACTTGCATACTTACATTAAAAAATTTGGGGCATCTCTTACGCTTTTAGCTACTTTTATAGTCATAAGTCATAACTCATAATATTATGTTAGGTACCATTTACCAATAATTCAAAACAATAGATTCTTGAAAACCATAAAAACGTTGCTATAACAGTTTATCAGTTCTTATAATGTCGTTAATGTGTGATTTATTACATATTGTCAAAAGTTGTTCACCATCAGATAATTATCGCCGAAGAAAAGCAGGAAACGACGAACGTGATCCTTAATCTACGTCGAATGCGGTGTAAATGATGATGGATGGGCTATTTTTTATATAAATAACAATCATTATACAATAAGTGCTTAAATCCTTAGTGTGAAGTTACGTGCTTCATGCGACCAAGTGCGAGTGCGGCCATAATGGTGATATTTCCACGAAACGTGAAAATGCAATAAATATCATGTTATCGACCTGCCTCAGGTGTACTCTCACCGAATATGTTAATGAAAGGTTTACAAAAGTGTCGTTTTCATCAGTCATCAGTGGTGTAAGACTTAAAGGTGGCTTTCCGATCTTTGCCGTAAGCGACCACGGTCCACGACCGACAGAAATTCAAATAAAATCCCACTTTATCGCTGTCGCTAGTAGCAAGGAATGCAAAGCCACCTTTAGAGTGACCGTTCTCTGTATTAGTGTGGGGGTGCCCATACACGAGCCGTCCTTTTGTTAATCATTTCTATAATTTAGATTTTCATGACAGCATTTTGTCTATTTTGGACTGTATAATATATATAATATATACATGCCATTAGGGTTGGCTTGATAGATAGACCTCTGTTAATATGTAAGTTTAGTGATAGAATATTAATATCAAAGTTACTGTTATTAACTAGATTTGACAGTTTGTTTTATTCATACCAAAAAAAGTATACCTCAAATATAATAAAAATTATATTTGAGGGAAATTGTAGATTAAATCTTAACATTATGTAAATGTGAAGGAAGGTAAAGCTTGAAAAAACAACAAACAAAGGAATATTGATTTTAAAACATGTAATGAAAGTAAATTGCTGTTGTGTTTGACAGATTGATTGCCGTTGTCAATATAATGTGCACATACGAGGGCCCTTACGACGTGTAAACATGTTATAAACGATACCCTGCAGGTACAATTACATATTAAACTTCCTCTATTATCAAAATGAGAGTTAAGTTTTTAAAAGAGCCCGGGAAGTGCTAGCTCTAAAGCAGGCGTTCCCAAACTTATTTTGTCTACCGCCCACTTTAAGAACAAATTATATTTTAGCGTCCCCCATGGTTTCAATTTAAAATGCATCCAGATGAAATAAATCTACACAACACCCCCATTTTTTTCTGTCTCCCTCACCTTTCAGACTTTTAGCGCCCACAAGGGGAACGCCCACTTTGGGAAAAGCTGATCTAAAGAATCATCCATAAACTATCTGCCGCACTCGATGCTCCATACTCTGTCAGACTCTTCATTAAATAAAGGTTAAATTGTTATCATTAAATGAGTAGGAGTAGGTATAGTAGCTAAGACTCTACCTGATTCCTCAACACTGACTTGTAACTTATAAAACAGTTTATTTATTTAATAAACTGGTTGTATTTTTATAGTAAAAACGTATAAATTTTACTAAAATTACTAAAACATTCAACAGTCAGAAGAAAAGCAGGATATCGTCACTAAAAAATGAATGTGTTGAATTCTTGTCCACTTCCTGAATTTCAAGGCGCCCAGCATGACGGCAATTTTAAATCACCTTCGATCATTTTTCGGCTATCAAACTTTTTGTAATGAAAGGACCAAGTTCTTAAAAACGAATTATTGTATCGACGATTTCGAATATAAAACCTAATGGTACTCGTTACTGGTAGAAAATAAAGGTTTTAGGATTAAAGTGAAACAATCACTTATATCGTGCAACATTAAACCTATACTTGTATTATAAAGCTGAAGAGCCTGTTTATTTGAACACGCTAATCTCTTGAAATACTGGAACGATTTTAATGTTATTTGACACAGATATAGAGTGGAACAAGAGGAAAGGCTTTTTGTGGAAGCTCATGAAATACCTAATTATTATAATATAAGAAAGAATACCGCGCGGAACATTTATGTTTAATATAACTAAGAATAGTACGACAGTATATTATATATTATCACAAATTGTCGCATCTAGTGCTTATGTAGGGCATTTAGGTAAGTAACTTTAATAGTTACTTCGAAACCACACATTTCAAAGTATGTAACGAAAATGCAGATGTATTCGTATTGCGTACAGACTACAGATTAACACTGTAGATTACAGGGAATTTGTACAATAAAGGCTCCGACGCTATTACAAGAGTCAATAAAATGAATTGCTAATATCTGTCGGGGCGTTCACAGATATTTTACATCTGGGTGTATCTTAATGTTTACAGCATAAGGAATATATTCATAGATAATTGAAGGAAAAATAACTTCGGGCGGGTCGTATTTAGCGGCGCCTGTGATCGCCTCATTAATGTCAGGCGGCCATCTTGTCGCCAATTTGCGGTTTGACAGACGAAGCGCGCCCACTGCCGCGTGTCATTGTAAACGCATTATGCGCGTGCGCACTAGAAGAAGTGTCTCATTAGTCATTATGTTTGCCGATGTAGGTGTGGCAGTCATTATTTTGAGAGAACTATTGCGTCTATATTATATAATATTGTATACGTTTGAAATAGAAAAAAATCTTGTGCCGATTACAGGACCATAAGGAACATAAAGAATACAATAACAATAATAATGTGTAGGTCCTACGTGCTTTTATTCTCTTTTACTATAGGGATGTCCGATTTGGCATACGAATTTCCTAGCAAAATTAGCAAGATGATCTATTATGATGATGAGAATCTTTACTAGTGCTTGGTAGTTTTTGTATTCACCGCTATCGACTTTAAAACTATAACGAATCTGAGACCTTTCTCAAATAAAAACTTATCTACGCCAAACTAAAAAAAAATACATACATACAAAATTTCCCCAAAAATCGTGCACGTCTACGCGCGTTAAAGTCTTTTCAAGGTAATATTTGTATCGATTCAAAACGATGAAATAATAATAGCGTATTGTATAATTCATTTGTATAAAATTGTACTCTTATGGCTCAGGAAATAAAAGGCTATAATAGCAATTTATATTTAGTGCAGAAATTCTATGCTATAAACCTTTATTAAGTGAAAAACAAAACGAGTAACAATTACAACCAGTAGCAAATTGAAACGGAATTATTATTTGCCACCATAAAACACTTCTCGATTATAAAGTGTTTATTAAAACTACGCCTATTCGCCTATCTAGATTATTATAGAGTACATACTATTATAGAGACTGTAGAGTGTAGACTGAAGAACTTGTTTTCTTTGCCCGACACGATTTTAGACTCGAATTTGATGTTTTAGTTTAATTACTATGATGATTGAAGCACTTCAGAGGTCTTTTTAAATTTTGGTTACTTTAAGCAGCCAAATGTAGCTAATATATTGCGGCAATTTTTAATTACTTTAAAGTTCATATGCGCCAATCTAGGTTGAAGTTTACCCTAGGTAATTTAAAAATAAAATAAATTAAGAAATGAAGGATAGAGACTGCACTTGTGTACTACATACACACTTTGGCAGTATAAAATTACTCCTGGCCTAAGTAACCTGCCTGATTTCAATGAAAACCGGCCACCGTCACCGAAACCGGTGTCGTGGGTATTAAGTGCCAATATACTATTTTCGTATATTGGCATACACTATACAGGGTTCACCTCCAATTACTGGCAAGTGGACGGACAGACGGACAATGTGAACCGTATAAGTACATCCACGTCAATGTAATGAGATGCCTTTCGTGGCAATGGTGGTCCCCGATTGTACCCATTTGGAGACGCGCGATTTACTTGTAAATCATGTCAAACAGAGGTTACTGTGGGATCGGCCATTGAAGTGTATGTTTCCTGTTGATACTTCTAAAGAGGATTCTTAAATCGTCCTTATGTTTACTTTTTGAATCTGTGTGCACTGTGAAGATTTTAAAGCACTATGATAATATGTGTTTGTCTGTCTGTTCTGAATTTTGATCAGAATTAAAGTTACAGATATTGGTATATTTTGAGTCTGGGAAATAACGACTAGTTTATATGAAAATACACAAAGACGATGCTTGAACGCTAAAATAATTACTACAAAATAACAGGTTACATCAAAGAAAATTATAAATCTGCTCTTTCTATTATATTAAGTATACTAGAACTTTCTTTAATAAAATAATTTACATTTACAATAACTGTAGCTTGATTTACCCAACACCAGTCACCAGTCACCACACGCACACCTACACACATTTATCACTGAACATTTGAATAATTTCAAGCTTCGCTAATGACAGCTGATAGCCGATCGAAGCGCGCCGCGGACGATCAGCGCCTTAGCACTCCATCATTGCGTTTAATTTAATTCTCTTTTTAATTGAAATGTTAAAATGGCGGCAGATAACCCAATACATTCATTAGCGCGTCGGATTATGCTCAATTTATTTTTGTTCAAGAAGCCTCGTATTATCGACATGTGCACGTTTGTGGACGAATAAAAAACAAACACTGACACAAACTGTACAGCCATCCTTTGCATTTTTGTTCTCGAACGCTTATTTGAATGGACTATTTAAATTAAGAACTTAAGTCGGAGATATGTGGCATCTTTCGTTTCGCCGAACGCATCTTGGTGGGCAGGTAATTACTAGATACCTACTGAGAATAATAATAATTGTTCTTTGGTAATGCGTACAATTATGTACATATAAATAACACAATAATACATATAAATAAGCAGAAAGCGATCAGAGAATAAAAAAACAAAACTGTAAAGCTCGCTATACACATTGTGCCAGCGCATTGATCCAAAATACGTGGGTCACACTGAAAGTGTTTAGAACTAACTAGTTAAAAACATTACTAATGAAAACTTTTTTAAATTACAATTTTAGAACTCTTTGGTAACATAATGTGGTATATTACATTTATTTGTCATTTGTTTTGATGAATTGGAGGCAAATCTAAAACTCTTGTTATAGTCTAACAAGTGCCATTTTCCTCAAAACCTGATCTAACGCACCAAAAATTATGATTTTGGTCTCATTCGATTCGGAATACCATCTAGAACATTCTATCAAAATTCCAAGAGGGGCTGAAAAAAAAATGCAAAAGTTATAAACAATTAAGTAAACATAAAAAGAAGGGTTTGGTTTTTTTAATATTTCAAAAACTAATAGAGATAATCAAAATTTGAAAATTTATGCTTAAAGATCAGAAAATTTCCTTATAAAAATCCTAGATCCTGTAACCTTACCAATAATCCTCCAACTTTCTGCCGCGCACTGTAAAACTCTGGAACGAACTGTCACCAGCAGTTTTTCCGGACCTATACGCCCTGCAAACCTTGAAGAAAAGAGCGTATTCCCTCTTAAAAGGCCGGCAACGCACCTGCAGCTCTTCTGATGTTGCGAGTGTCCATGGGCGACGGTAGTTGCTTACCATCAGGTGACACGTTTGCTCGTTTGCCCCCTTATTCAATAAAAAAAATCCTTATAGCTTTAATTGAGCGGCGTAAGTAACGGTAAAACCGCGTGGTTCGGATTTCGCGTGATTTGCCGTAATCTGCTACGTGAACTAAAAAAATATTTTAAGTAATTAAATATTAATATTAGAGAATAAAAAAAATTGGGTACTAAGTAGACATATCAATAAACAATAATTCGTTAACAAAAATAAATTATCACAATTTGTTTAATTATTATGCTTTTCTTAATTTGTTAATTATTAGCCACCATTTTAATGTTAACATAAAAACGCTGATAATTTCAAAAGAAGTAATCTAGAAATTATTATTATTCTTTTGAGATTTTATTAAAAGGGCTTAGAAGAGATATCCATTGGAAAAATTCAACAATTTCAATTTTTCACTTTTTTAAGGCATTCATGAAATTTCCATGTAAGTACATAAAGCAATTAGGGTTTTTTCATCAATAAAAACGATTATTTAAATTTTATTAGTTATTGATAAAAATTTATATATATTGTTATCTGGCTTCTAAAAATAACAAAACAAAATAATAACAATAATTGGCTATAAAAGTACCGTAATTGCTTTATTTACATGAATAATTTTGGAATGCCTTTGAATGTTAATAAAAAAGTGAAAATTAAAAAAAAATGATTTTTTTCAACGGGGATCTCTTAAAAGGCCTTTTAAGATTAGCTCAAAAGAATAATAAAAATTTCTAGATTTCTTCTTTTGAAATAAACATCGTTTTTATGTTAACATTAAAGTGGTGACTAATAACAAATTAAGAAAAGCATAATAATTAAACAAATTGTGATAATTTATTTTTGTGATATGCGGATTATTGTTTATTGATAGGTCTACTAAGTACCCAATTTTTTTATTCCTTAATATTAATATTTAATCACTTAAAATATTTTTTTAGTTCACGTAGCAGATTGCGGCAAATCACGCGAAATCGGAACCACGCGGTTTTACCGTTACTTTCGCCGTTCACAGGATTACAGGTTACAGGATCTAGGATGTTTTTAAGGAAATTTCCTGCTCTTTAAGGATAAATAATCAAATTTTGATTATCTCAAATAGTTTTCGAAATATTAAAAAAGCCAAACCCTTCTTTTTATGTTTACTTAATTATTTATAACTTTTGCATTTTTTTCAGCCCCTCTTGGAATTTTGATAGAATGTTCTAGATGATATTCCGAATCGAATGAGACCAAAATCATAATTTTCGATGCCTGAGATCAGGTTTGACGAAAATGGCTCTTATTAACCAGAGTATTACACGTGAAAATGAACTTAACGCGAGAAAATTTTCAGTTAATGATTTTTTATGACTTTCGTTGTGGGCTTACTCAATAACAAAGCTTTGATAGGCTGCTATTACCACTTCATAATGAAGTCCCATCTTGTGCCACTATTTACAATTGGTTTAACGAGTTTAAACGTGGACGTAGGAATCTCAGTGATGATCCGCGTGAGGGACGTCCTTTAACAGCAACTACTGAAGTAAACATTAGTGTTGTGCGACGCATGATAGAGGGAGATAAAAGAGTGACCTACCAGCAGATACAGGCAAACCTAGGCATTGCTATGAGTCAAGTCCAAAAAATATTACAGGAACATATAGGCGTCAGGAAGCTTTGTACCAGATGCATTCCTCATACTTCAATCGACGACCAGAAACGCCTATTCGCATGGACTGGTGTCGCCAAGTGTTAGATAAGTTCAACGGCGGTGACTCAAATGCTGTATTTGATAACCTCACAGGTGATGAAAGCTGGATATATTTCTACGAACCCGAAACCAAAAGACAATCAGCTCAAGGGGTGTTTCCTTTCGAGGTTTGGCCAAGTAAAGTAAAGAAAGGAAGAGTCAAGGCAAAAAGATGATTGCCTCATTCTTTGGTCGGAAAAGTAGTTTTGCGACAGTTGTGCTAGAATATGAAAGGACAGTTACTGCAGAATGGTATGTCAGTCGCTGTTTGTCTGTCGTCTTGGAAAAATTTCGACAGCAGCGCCCTCGAAGCAGGACACTACTTCACCACAACAATGCTTCAGCGCACTCCGCGAGACGGACTGTTGAATATTTGACTATGACACGTGTCGAGATATTGAGTCATACGCCATATTATAGTCCTGGTCAGGCGCCCTGCGACTTTAATTTATTACCAAAAAATTAAGATAAAATTCGAGGTATTCGCTTTACGAGCCCTGAAGATGCGATGAAAGCGTACGAAAATACCATAGAAGAGACCCCTAAGGAAGACTGGGCCCACTGCTTTTCTCGGGAGTTCCATCAAATGCGACGATGTGTAGAGAGGTCCGGAGATTACCTCTAAAAACAATAAAAGTATTAGCAACTTTCTATATTTAGCCGTTTTTCATTTTCTAAACATTTTCAGTGTTACCTAGGTATTATGTTGCACCCAACTTATGGTCAAGTAGGCCTCTACACGTTGGCCCAATGCGCTGCCTCTACACTCTACAGTCTACAGTCTACACGTTGGCCTAATGCACTGGTTCAATGCGTTGGCCTAATGTGTACAGCGGGCTTAATACTTTCGAGACTTCAGACTGGCAGTAATTAGAGAAAAATTCAAAACTAATGATCCACCTATGTCGGTGCGATAATTACAAACTCTATTACAGAAGTCTTCAAATCAAATTTAAAATTCATCATGAGACGTGTTATAACATTAGACCAATTAACTTGTTATTTCCTAATGAAACGAATCGTAATCAATGGTCTAATGATGATCAATCTCATTTTACGGTCTAATGATGATCAGAGTGACCACTGCAGGTTTAAAATAACTTTTTATTGTTGTTATATTATCTTAGTTTATGGTTCTCGGTGGTCTTTGCATGTTATAGATTAAAGACCTCCCGAAGTTATAAAAATATGTCGTGTGTGGTGTTCGTGTCGAGACACGCGCAATATAGTTCCGTATTTATTTTATACGACCGCTTTCAGAGAGGTTTAATGATAACTTTAATTATAATATAATTAGAGTTAATATATCATTTTCATATAAGGCCCATGCATTTTCTTTAAAAGTCTCAATTAAATTAAAGTTTAGTGATAGTAAATCTAAGTGATTTACAATTACTTAACTTTAATTTAATTAAGACTTTAAAATAGGATTTTGTAGGTAGGTTACGTAGGAAATTGTCGAAAAATGTTAATTAACAGTTTTTGAAAACATGAGTCCACTAGGCGGTGATTGGCCGTGTCCAACCAATGGACACGGCCACACATTGTCGACCTGTCCCAGGACAGAACAACGAGCGGCCCTTACGGCTTCCATTGGATTAGCCCTCTACCTGCTAATAATCCTGGCAACGCTGAACTGCGAGATTGTGTGGCAGGCGATGAATGACTTTGCCCAGGAAGTCATTACTGCAAAGGAGGAGGCCAAGCGCAGGAAATAAGGAGAGGCGCTCGACCCCTTGAGATGGCCGAGAGGCGCCACGCAGTGGCCGCAGCGCCTGGCCTTAGCCGGGATACTCGGGGTAGCTGTGTGTGGACACCACCGCCCATTGCACCGAGTCCCAGAGAGAGAGCCGTGATGAGTATGGTGCTCCTACATCGATGAAAAGTCTACAATCTACATGCTTTGATGAGTCTGCGAGACGCTGGTAGAGTTGCGGTGGGTTGATCGTGTCCGTGACTGTGGATAGGCGGGGAGTGGAGCACCATTGGGTTTTAGTGGGTAGTTCCTCGGAGAGTCCCACATACACCGGCCGATGTCCCCAATGCGCCGGGGATGCGCAAAACATTCAAGCAAATTATTATTTTTAACAAAAAATTAAAACCGACTTCCAAGGTAAAAACAATAGTAATATATTATATGAACTAAAAAGTATTAAATAACTCTTTAAACTCTTTAATAGTGCCTTTTTCAGAATTCGTCTAAATCTCAACTATTTCTGTACATACTACAGTCTTCATTACTTTGAAGTCGGTACCAGTCCCAAAAGTTTCAGATATTCTAAGTTCTGACATTACTGAACTCACGAATAAATGAGCTGCCAGTACCGACTTCAAAATAATGAAGACTGTAGTATGTACAGAAATAGTTGAGATTTAGACGAATTCTGAAAAAGGCACTATTAAAGAGTTTAAAGAGTTATTTAATACTTTTTAGTTCATATATATTACTATTGTTTTTACCTTGGAAGTCGGTTTTAATTTTTTGTTAAAAATAACAATTTCACTCTTTTTAGTTATCTAAAAAATAAGGCTTTATGCGTAATAAGGCTTTTCGGCTTCGATGCAAAATATCGCGAAAAGTACCAATAATTGGGTCATAGTGTGATGACCCATGGTATAATTATGGTCGTGATGATGATGATCAATCAAATTGATGTATTGGCTTATGCTTTCAGTTGTTTAAACATGATCCAGGGTATAACCTGGTACGAATTCTTACTTTTTGGTAGCATTTACCTCGAATGCTTCAGAAAAAATTGAAATCATTATATGTTTCCATACAAATTTCAAGGAGTCCCCTCGATTACTCATAGATCCCATCATCGGATCACCACTTTTATGAACATGGTACCAAATTCGAATCAAACCCTATGCAACACAAAAATAATTTTGAAAATCGGACCACAAACGGCTGAGTAATTGTTGAACATACATAAAAAAAATACATACACCCGAACGTATTACCTCCTCCTTTTTGGAAGTCGGTCAAAAAAGGCGGTGATTTGTGTAAAATGCATCTTCCACCAAAAGTAGCAAACTGAATATCGAAATTCTAAATTCTAAGGGCCTGTATTCACTTTGATTAATGCGAGTACATGTGTTTAGTACAAGTGATTAGTTATTAGGAAAAATTAAAGGACTTGCACTAATCAGTCACTGATTACTAATCACCTGCACTACTCACCTGCGCTTATCACTAATCAAAGTGAATACAGGCCTTAATTTTCGTGATACCAACAAAACAAGAAAGATTTTCCATAGACTGTAAATTCTATTTTCAAAATAAACCGTCCAGCATTATATAGCATTATACAGCATTATATAGCAGATATTATTTAGTGGTGCCGTTAAATCGTAAATGGTTTAAAAATGGCTACGAAAATAAGTTATTGCACCCACTGCCCCCGGTGATAATATCGGGCTAAGTTATGTCTTTTAGATTTCCACCCACGTGTCGCTTAAGATAAGCACTTTGTAAATCGGTCGGACTTCTCGCCAGTATAATAGTATAAATAGGGGGTATTTATAAGGATTAAGGTAGCTGGTGAAATATTTGAAGCGATTATTGTGTTTACTTAAAATCAGTCAGTAGAAAATCTGCGATTTTAATCCATTTAATTTTAATGACTTGATCCATCTTATTTGTGAGATCGCATGCCTGCATTATCAGTCACTAATATAATCATCATAATATATATAATATATTAGGGTGTAAAAATCAAGGGTTAAGGGTGTGCAATGTGCCTGTGTGATGTGCCCTTTATACATGGTGTAACAAAACAAACTGATAAGTACTTTTGACTTCTATGTTTCTATAAGAAATGCCTCAATTTCATGACTTTAATAAAAAAAACGACCATGTAACCTGTAGACTACATCTATCACGTTTATGTTAACCTGTAGAAAATACGTTACATAATAGACGAAAGTATGATAGAAGATAATATATTAGGGTGTAAAAATCAAGGGTTAAGGGTGTGCAATGTGACTGTGTGATGTGCCCTTTATACATGGTGTAACAAAACAAACTGATAAGTACTTTTGACTTCTATGTTTCTATAAGAAATGCCTCAATTTCATGAATTTAATTAAAAAAAAACGACCGTAGTATAACGATGAGCGTAGCGTTACATAGCTTGTTAAAAACACTAAGGGAGAAGACCTAATGGCAGACACTTTAAGGAAACATGAAACATTCGAATGTTATAAAATATATAATTTATGAAAATAAAGGATTGATAACTTCTTCCATGTCTTCAGTAACTCTTACAATATAAAACTATTATAATTATTCCCTGACAAATCAATAAAAAAACATACTATTGGTCTTTTTGTAAACTTAGTCATAAGTACTAATAGATGACATCACAATAAGCGAACAACACTAATAGTAGACACCAATATGAACTAATAGTTGACATAGAACATTAAATTACATTTTACATTTTTCATATTATTAGGCCTTTGTTTGCCGGTTTTTAAAAGATTTCATTTACTTCATCATAGTAACTACATGCATCAGAAATATTATCCACGTTGTCTCCAGATTCTATTCATTCTTCTTCCATGCTGAAACTATCTTTCCTTTTATTTTTATTTTTCATATTTTTTTCCCAGCAAATTTATTTTTAGTCTAAGTCTCCATGCTTATTTTGCCTCTTCTTTTTTCTTCTTTTTGTTTTCAGTTCTCCTTTTTCTTCTTTTTACTGCTACAAAACTAAAGCATCGATTTTTAGATCAGTGCAAGGTCTAATATTAGACACCATGTCCATTTTCAGGTACAGTAGTTCTAAGTTCTTAGTTTGTTAATAGAATTATATTTTTAGAGAATAGTGATGATATTTGCAGTAGAATAAAGTACAAAATAACTTTAGTATGTATTGAAAAACTAAAAGATGAGATCCATGTCATCTATTAGGTTTTTTTACATTTTCAAGAACTAATAGTAGACACCCTTTATATTGTTAGGGAAAATGAATAAAAGATCATAAATAAACATTAATTAGTGTAAACAACATGACCATTAATCTAATGAAGTCAATAGAAATTACAAAAAATCTAATATATGTATTCAAAACTTACGTGCAAAATTTCGCCTTCCTTAACCTATTTGCTAAGAAATTGCCGGGTGCGTGTTGACGTGGTCACATCATTTACGAAAACTGATCCCATTTTAAAATTTTGTTCCCGAAGGCATCCCTAATATATTTTTTCACATCAACAGATAGCATAAGAAGCTTATAAAATTTACAGTGTTGAGAAATAATTAGAATAATTCTTATTTTTATGGCATTTTTGTCGTAAGTGTCTTCTATTAGTTCAGTGTCTACCATTAGCGCCTTTCCCTTATAGGTCTACCAGGATCTGGTGGCAAATTTGGATGGCAGATTTTCCAAAAATATCCTAGATTATGGATAAATCTTTATATTTGCATGTTTGACACACAGAATTAGCCGCTATTAGGAAAAAAAGGATCAAAATGTTTTATTTCAATTATCCCGGTATTGCTAGAGTCAATTTTTTAGTTCACTTTTTGCCATCAGATTCTGCTAGAGTGTAGATCTATTATACATAATAATATTATTATCAAACCAAGGCGAGGTTCCATTAGAACTCTAGCTAGAGCATATATGGGGTTTATATATTATAATTTAAACTCAGTTCGAATTTCGAACGTTCTTAATTTAAAATTAATGATGTGAGAATACTTTTTATCGCGGCACCACGGTCCACGGTCGGCTGAGGCCATCTTTTCCGCCTTCACCATTGTTCTACCGCTAATTGAATCGATGCCACCGATAGATATCATCGCCACCACACATATCTTATTAAACGATTGTTAACTTAAACGACGTTTAACTGTCACTGTTTTGGATATTCTGTTAGATTGTATAGAGCTAAGGATATTGTAGTTACATCGCAGTTGCAATTTACATCTTTTATTGTCTGTTTTCTATTACAATATTGTAAATTATAATATTTACAATTCCAATAATGCGCTTCTTAACAATAATCCTTGTATATTGTATAATCATTAACGATACATTAATGACAATAAGCTATCTTCTTATCCAACTTTCGTTTGGCATATTCAATAATTGAATGCGTCAAGATCCACCCGCGTTGAAAGAAAAGTGTCATAGCGAGCGCTACGATTTCAACACGCGTCACGGGCGTGCCTCACGTTCGCTGTTGACTGCGCTATAACGCATGCTGAACATTGATGAACAAAAAAAGGCGCAGTGTGGACAAAGCTATTAGGACATTAAAAGGAGCATCCAAAATCCTCTATCTTCCTCCACCACCACCATAATATCTCTTCATCGGAATTCGGAAATCAATCCCACAAAATCCTTGTTCAAACGAATAAGGTATTTTAATCATAGTTTAAACTACGTTTTAACATTAGTTCAACTCGGCTCCTACCGAATAGCCACCGGACAACAACAAATCGAATCTGTCTCGGCGCCTGCGCACCCGTGGACCGTGTCGCCCTGCGCCCGTTCCCATCGCTCGCCCTGTTACCATTGACAATCGCAGTGATCGATTCTTAAAAATTCGATTAAATACTTTTTTTATTATTTTTATGCGTCTTGTTTTGGATTTGGAACAAAATTATTAAGCCTACATTTATAAATGCCAAGAGATGTCTAAAGATATTTTAATATTTTGTAAGTTTCTTGCCGCAAAAATTATAATAATTATAAAAACGTTATTACAGCTATTGCTTAAACGCAAAATCATTTTGTAGCTTCTACACCTATCACGATTTGCTATTTTCTCTACAATATTCATTGTACCCTGTAGTACGTCCTGTTTCAGCTCGGAGTTTTAGGAAAATGATCTTTAAATGTTCTTGGCATAAAGCTCCAGCCATACGTAAAATAACTGCGAACAGACTACAAGCAAGTCATGTTACTGGCACACAAAATTACTACATCTAAATGAAGACGTACAGCAATTACAGACTTCAATTTGGTTTACCACTAATATGACCTTTATACGCTTGAAATAAGAAGCACATAAAGTTCAAAAAAAAAATTTAAATATAGAACTGCAATAATACGCGTCAGAATGATATACACTCTCTTAAAAGTTTAAACCCATTTTAATTGTAAAACACATTTGAGCTCTGTTTATTGCTGTTATTAAGTCTCATCATATAACTAATTGCGGTAATTATGATATTAGCCACCGATTTGTATTACAACTTTATGTTATGTGAAAAAAATCGGCCAAGTGCGAGTTAGCCTCGCGCACAAAGGGTCCCGTACTTCTAGGGCAAAAATAGGTTAAAATTGTGTTTTTGTATGGGAGCCTTAATTATTTATTTTGTGTTTATTTTTAATTAATGAAGTATGAATATAACTGAGTATTTTCAAATTTAAGACCATTCAAGTGCCTACCCCTTTCATAAATAAATATTTTTTGTCAGTACATATTTTGTTGTTAAAGAGGCAAATGAAATACATAATTTATGAAACTTTTAACACTCTAGGCATTACCGTTCTTGAGATACACCCTAGAGACAAACAGACAGACATCGAAGTCTTAGTAATAGGGTCCCGTTTTTACCCTTTTGGGACGGAACCCTAAAACTGCTTATTTCTTCCTCAGAATACTTATGAAAATGGAACAAGACAAGCAGACGCTTCAGTACAATTTTTAACCTAAAGTGACTTTCGCTCATTTGCCTCTACATACCTTTAATTACTACATACGACTATGAAAACTAGACTTCAAGCGTGGTTTACTTACAAAAGGACTAAAGTAAAAAAAGTTTCGGTATTTCCCAAATAGACTTATAATTCTTGCAATCTACGAGTGCGCGTCGCCCTTAGTTGTGTGAGTGACCATACCTATACATGCGTACATGGGCCATGGCTCGCTCGCTAGTCGCTACTGACTGCTCCGTCGGGTACGCACACTAACGAAAATGTCTGTTCACATTTCCAACTACAAATAAAGGCGACGCGCACTCGTAGATTGCAAGAACTATAACAGGACTAAAAACATGGAATTATCAATCGATCCTGTCAATAAACTACTATCTATGGCTACAATTTAACGTCCACAAAGATACCTTAAACCTTTATAGATTTTAATGAAACTATAGTCAACATCTATAGGTGACCTAAGCCTAGAATAAAAACAAACTGAGCCACAAAAACCAAGGTTTTGTTGGACGTGGAGGACGGAGGTGTGAATGGACATTTAATATAATAATTTATGGTCATGATGCGATTTTAATGACTGGCAACGATATTTCTTTAAAAAACGGGTAAGTACAGTTTTCGGAAAACTGGGAGTTTAAAGTAGGGCACGCTTTTTGCTAAAGTCGCCACAATTTGGGCGGCGTCGTTATGAAGTTAATATCTTTATGGGTAATTTGAGAGAAAGCGTCCAAAAATTATATGTACAGTCATGGCTCACTGATTGGTTCACACTCGGTGTTTCCGGTCGTGTGAACCAATCAGTGAGCTATGTCCATTTGCAGTCCTGCACGGCGGATTGCCGTGAATGGGCCCTTTAACTAAGCTCAATCAGTTCTCTTCGTACGTCACAGGGCTAGAAATATTGGACGGGAGTGCGGAGGTGACGTTATGCGAACCTCCTAACTCTCGTCTAACGGGGCTCAGGGAGAGCATAGGAACCTCCCCGGCTTAGCCAGTCCCGGCGCCGAGGGGAACGCTTCAGTTTGCTTTGGTGGAAGTCCGGTCCCTTCTGAGGTAGACCGGCCGGTCGTGGAGGGGGTTCTGTGTTTGTTAGATCCGGGACATACCTCCTTTATACGGCTGAAGGCGAACCGCAGGTGGTTTTAGTGGGTAAGTCCGGCGCTCTTACCGGCAGTCCAACATACCCCTGGGGTGCTTCAGCTTAACTGAGGTCTGAGACACATCCCGAACCCTTGGCACCCATAAAGGGTTTCCCCTGCGCATCAAAAAAAGGGCTAGAAATATTGAAGAGGTAAGGAGAGTTAGGTCTAACAAAAAATGTGACTTACATTAAAATACATAATAATGAAATTATATAACTACGCGAGTTTTTCACGCCGGTTGTTCTCCCCGGACCCCGGGCTAGTTCCCAAATTATAATAAATAGTGGGCACTACAATTCATCGACGCACGAAAAGGTGTATTTTGCTGTTTTGAATAATACATTATTCTATTTTTAATAATTCATTCAAACAAAAGGTAGCGAAACGTCAGCCGTTATTAATTTATTGAAGATATTTTAATTAAAAAGACATCAACGACAACTAATAAACAACCATCGATATATTAAGACTAGATGCAATAAATCCGATATTAAAAAGTACAAAACTAAATTCAATTTCATGTCCGACATGGTGCATCGCAATTAATCATACGCTTAATACAGAATTATTCAAAGCAATAATTTCACGGGCCGCTGATGTCGACGGCCATTGTAGTACAGAAATATAATATGTGGTTTGTACGTCACCTGACAGCGCGTATGAATGAAAATAATTATGGCGGACAATGAGTGGTGCGCGCGAACGTAATTTTTCACCGTCCGATTTCTTTATTGCCGGCCGTCCGGTAACATTTTGCCGAGCATTATTCATATCGGATAAAAAAAATATCGAGACAAAAAGTGTTGATTTGTGTTTTCAAGAAATTTTCCCGCTGTTTGAAGTTATATTATTTTCAAGATATAAATAAATTTATGCCTGCATAAGGCGAATATCTCGTTACCTTAGTAAAATTGGGGGTATTTCAGTATAAGGTCTTTTCTACGTTAATGTCTAGAGTGAATGATCGTGAATGATTAAAGAAGCTTTAAGCTTGACAAGTTATTAGGTATGTTGTTTCTGTTTTTCGTATGAATGAAAGAGAAGGTAATTGGCATGATATTTTTTCAAATATATCTAGCAATAACATGGACTTCAGAAAGTGAATTTTATGGTCTAAAGTCTAAACCAGCGGTTCCCAACCTAGGGGTAATTACCCCCGCAGGGGTAAAATGGCAATTCTAGGGAGGTTACAGAGTTGGCACGAAAAAGTATTAAGTATAACAATAAACAAAATAATAGTACGGTAGTGAAACCGAACCTAATATTCTTAAACTTGCGAATGCAAAGCAATATGAACCTTCACACTAGCTGTTAAGCCCAAGATTTATATATTACTAGTTACCTAAACGTGCAATTTCTTACATAGTAAAGGTATTTTTGTTCGAATTTGTGTGGTTGAATTATTTTAAATTAGCTAGGGGTAAACTTAATTCCCATACTTGTTCATAGGGGTAGTGACATTGAAAAGGTTGGGAACCACTGGTCTAAACGGAAACAGTAGTTTTATCGATTAGTAAATCGATTTCTGACAAACTTTGGCTATTAATTATATGAATTTTTATGACTATAGTCGCATGGTTCAACGATAGATTAGCTAGACTGCCTAGCAATATTTGTGTTGCCTTGAAGATTCTTTAGATTTTTGAAATGTCTTCGCTATTTATGGTACTTATTTTATTAAAACTAATTTGTAGAAACAAGGCCATACAAAAATAGCATTACAATTTACAAATCACTTTCATATAAAAACTGGTCTCTACCTAAGTGTAAAGAAGTACCTACTCCTTTGCTAGTTTAAAAATAGAATCCTCGAGTTTTTGTTCACAGTTAGCAGTGGCTTGAAAAATAAAACAAAAGAGAAGAATTTTCTGTACTACGGCTACTCAAACTGCTTATTACATACAAAGTTAATTTTTAGCGTTTAGTTAAGAGTCTAGAGGTAGAGTAGTAGAGTCTACGAATTTGTCAGCGAAGTTCGAAAACAAAAGACATAGCGCACGTGGAGCGCACACTTGTGTCAAAAATCAAAATGCATACATTTTTGATTTCTTCTTCTACATTTTTAAATGCATCTAGAGTCCCGACTCCCGATCAAAGGATGTGACTAGTTAGTCAGATTCAACACCGAGGTTCGAAAGAAATGCTATAGAACTTAAGTCTTAACGTAACGTAACTTAATATCACTAACGCATCGTTAACGACCTGGAGCATAAGATGCTTTCAAATATCAAATTCCATATATTATTAGATTTTGAACCATGCCTTCGAAAGTTTGACTCTTGACTCCTGACTGTAACTTTTTTTTTATAGAAGGCAGGGCGAGAGACTTTCATCTTCAATCTATTGTATGACAAACAGCTATCAGAGCTCAGCTACTCGGTATTCTGGTGACCGCCTACTGGGTGTGTTAATACGCAGGACGCGCGTTCATTACAGAATGACATTACCACAGCATGGCGGGGTGGGTCCGCGCAAATTAAATTACCATCTCCTTTGCATAAACGCCACAAGTTACAAGCCACCGGGAGCGTGCCGCGAGTTACGACTAAACTCCAGTCGCAATCGATTATAAAAATTCGATCTGCGAATCGGTATGCCGTAATTGGCCCGATGATTACTTTATTGGTCACACAGTATCGAATTGTGCTTTTTCAATATGCCCACGGGTTAATTTTAATTCTCGGACCGTAATAACGTTGTTTTTTGGGCGATTCGTCGCGCCGGGGGCGAACGTAGGCGTCGCGTCCTCCGAGCGACCACCGAATTTTAATAACTTGTTTCGGCTACCGACTTTGACATAACCCTCGGCCGTTCCTTTTCTTCGTTAGCGATGAATCGCTTCGTCTCGTTCTAATCCTGCGTCGACGTGACGACCCAGAAGACTCAGGTAGGGGCTTTTTGCCGATTTATTTCTCTTAATCTTCGCCGGCGTTTTTTTTTAACTGCACGAGCGGCAAACGAATGCAAAATGCAAATCAGATAAGCCGCGGCCGCGGTATTAGTGCGCGCTCGTATTGAAAATCCTTGTACTTTTTGTGGCTATTATGTTAATCTATCTATTAGCAGTTTCCTGCGCCTGCGCGTGGCCGGCGGCACTATTCGCTGTGATGTTTCTGTAAATAACGCAATGATAGTTTAGATAATGTATCTTTATGGGCATTTTTGAAATACTTTTAAGACTAGATAAAGGAAGCGATAGATCAGTGTTAATCTTAATAGGCGCATACTGTGGACATTAGAGTCACCCGATTAATTTAATAGATTAGATAGTAAATAAGTTTTGAAACTTTAGATTAATAAATTATATTTTGGATTTCCTGAATTAAGATATAGGGCCTATATTCACTTTAATTAGTGCGAGTGCAGGTGATTAGTGCAGGTGATTCGTGATTAGAAGAAATTAAAGGACTTGCACTAATCAGTCGCTGTCCAAACTTACTTTCTCCTGATTACTATTTACTAATCACTTGCAATAATCACCTGCACTTATCACTAATCAAAGTGAATAGAGGCCCTAGTAACACGTGTTAGTTAGGATTGAATAGGCAGGTAGACGTTTTCTGTACCCACATTCTAGACTATTATATATAAATCTAAAGGCCAGTAAATAAAAGACTCATTATTCAGGTCGTCGTAAGTTAAAAAATATTTCAGACGCAATAAGAGGGTAGAAAGTAATGCTTATCTGGATCTATTGCGACTTGTGACATCTATGATCTACGGCAATAAATAACGAATATACGAAGCATTCTGTAGATATTTTATGTTATAATCTCTGTATAGCACTGGTTCCCAGCCAGTGGTCCGTAAACCACCAGTGATTTGCAGGAGCCAAAATATGGTCCGCGAATGATTATGTTTAGTTGTTTAGTCTTAGGATAGCCAACCTCGTGAAGGAGATGCAAGCTCAGAAATCAGTCACATAATTTCTAAAATACCAAAGTGTTCTTTTTATGTCATTTTCTCAGGGCCCCCGCTACCATATGTGCACATATGGTAGCGGGGGCCCTGAGAAAATGTGTGCAATGAACACGGGCGCCATCCTCTAGGGGCGCCAAATCGCCATCTTTAGGGGCGCCAAAACCAAGGACCCAAAAAATTTACCTATAGGGGCGCCAAAATCCTTTTTTTGCACAAAGGCGCCAGTATAGCCCTTACGGGGGCCATGCATTTTCTATTAAGTTCTTATTCCTTTCATAGTGGTCCCTGGCCAAGAAAAGGTTGGAAAGCCCTGCTGTATAGGCTGAAATAGAACGCGAGGCGAGGCAAACAGATTACATCTCAGACGTGCCGCTGGCTCTATGGCACGCCGCGCTGTACGATGAAATTGTAGATTAAACAACCATTATAGACAAACATATTTTTTTTCAATTTGTTTGTATCAAGGATTGTCTGATCAACAGCTTTTTTAATATGGCCATGCGACTACATGCTCAAGAATAAATTCCAAGGTAAGTTGATGTTTTCAGGTTTTCAGGTCAGTTCTGTATATTGAATAATGCATTTGGTACAGAATATAGGATATTTTATAAATTATTTGCTGCTTAAATAAAGTTTCTTGAATCATAACTCATAATAAAAGTCACAACTTCTGATAAAGTAAAGCAAAACATGACGTGAAGCTGTTCTTCGTTGATTTACACCTAGAGCTATTTATGATTTATAACTTTTATAATTCTTGACATAAAGGTATTGCCTTACTTTATGTTGGTACTGTTGGTAGTGCCGAGTGCGGTATATCCGTATATAGTAGGTAAGCATTATAATATTAATATTTTAGTCTTTTCCTTTTCATAATATTTATTGATGTTGTAAAACTTAAGAGAACCTACCTTAGACTCTATGTAGCCAGAGAGTTAAAGGCACATTTCGGTCTTATTTGCAGTATAACTATACTATTGTATAGGTGCTCTTTGTAGCATAGATTTGTACAGTAGGAAAAAAACACTTACGGAGTTCTATGAACTACGAATTATTTAAGTCTTTATAGTATTTTTCTTTCTTTGTGATAAGAATGTAGTACTTACCTTACTCTATATTATTAGTCTATACTCTATATATAAAGTACGGTATGCGTTACAGAGCTACCAAGTTATCTGTGAAACGGTCGTTATTAGAACTACGGCCGTCGGCCACTAATACGGAAATGTCAAATTCCAGAACTGCTGCGATTGGTAGAAATACAATTTTGTATTACTACTAGCGCTGCCGTTCAGTTCACAGTCCACAGATAAGTTGGTCTGTCTGTAAGTAGAGCTTACTCGCACTTCCATTTTTATTATTTTTACATGTGCCTTACTCGTGGTAAAGTGTGCCCTGGTTTTTGTTGGGAGTACGAAAGAGTGACGTTGTGTTTTTGTATTATTTTCCTAAAATTGTGTTATTTCGGTTTTTAATGTGTAATGTTGGTAGAATATTAACCATTAAATATTCGTTGTCGTGCACAAGTGTTGGCAAGTGATACAACTTCAAGAAACGTGCCATTTTGTGTTCCCGCCAAAACTCCATCGAAAATTGCCACTTTATTAAAACAACTGACATAACTCGTTGACTTTACCGACTACTATTTAGACTTTGACTAGACTTTCGACTTGACGATAATCTAGAAAAATTACTTTAAATTTTGTAAACTTTTTACGAAAAAGTTTTTTTCCCGCCAATACATTACTTGACACTGGCCATGGTTTAAAAGCCGAGCGCCATAACAAGAAAAAAAAAGTGTGCCCTACTCTATAGTCTATGGACGGTACAGCACGTACGGACCTCCGTCAGATAAATCTACCACAAGTTTACCGTCCATTCAGAGTCGACCTCGAAGACTATAGAACGATCCTTATGCCATTAGAATAAGGGTCCTGACAGAGGCAAAATAGCTCTGAACATAGCAATTATACACCGACGGCGGCGCCCTTTTGAATTTGCAAGCTCTTGTACACGATGAATGATAGCATTCATACGCAAACGAATAAACTATGATCTTGTAAAAAGAAGATTCGAAACGTATTGGTCATTGCAAGGATCTGTTTTGCATTTCCTTCTTGTAAACGAATGCAATATTGCTCTACAATTTTATATAACAACCGAGTTTCCTGTGCAATAACTATAATTAACATAAATGTTCAAAGATGTTAGCAATAAAGATTTATTAGTAACTATCATGTGATTTTTTCCGACTTTAACCATCTTGATCTTCGTCGGGGGTATATAAGACCCCAGGACCATAATGGCTTCATCGCAGGTCAATGCCCCACAATATTAATTAGTAAAATCGAAATACTCGAGTAATAAAAGGTGAGTTGTGTATATCAACGTCAGTAAAGCATTGCGGGGTAATAAAGAAGGCCGCATTCGCCATAAACAGCGGAATTGCATTCGCGCCTTAAAAAAAGAAAAAAAAAACTTATTTGCACCGCGATAACTCCACTCCACTAATTGATGTATAAAGTACCCCTTTCGGGCTTAAAATACCCCATTTCGGTTTTATAGGACAGTAAAATCCTGTCATTATAAATCTTGCAAGAGACTGCCACAGGGCCCACAGGTGCAATAGGAGATGTCAAAAGGTTACACTATAAGCAATAAATAATAATGTGTTTATGATTTTCCACGATTTATCACTATTATGAGCTTAACCGATTCATGGCCAATGCCGCGCCCAGCGCGTCATTCAAAAAGTTTTAGTGAGGCCGATGACGCGCCAGACGCGGCATATAAGAATTGTTAAAAAACACGTTAAAACTAATTTATTATACTGTAATTACAATTCCCTTGTCTAAATATACATGTTGAACTCAATTTTATGCGTGGCCGTTTATTTTAGAATTAAGGGCTACTAGTCAGAGATCGTCAATCATTGGTTCACTCGAAGAATCCTTACTTTTCTGCGATTAGCGTATTTATGAAACTTTTTTTTCTTATTAACACTCATCTTCATCAGCGTCAGTAATTTAGCTTCGATGCTACTGTCTGTTGAGTTATTTTTTGCGTCAAGTTAATATACCTATCGGAATAGAGAAACAAAGGCCTGAGCAAGCGAGATGTCACTATCAGTAACACTGCGTGGTAGAAAGAGAAGCGTGATTTGAGGTTGCATAGCTTTTTTTTCATCTGTTTGACAGTCTGTCTGCCCCTGGGCCGATCGTTGTCAATTTGGGCTCTCAGAAAAATTGTGATTTTAAGTTAAATAATGTATAATTTTTAGAAATACTGCTCTAGAAACATGGTTAAGTGTTTGTGGAATGATTCTGGATCCACACATCGAAAAAACCCGGACAAATATTCATTTCACAGGTGAATTATTCTACATCGACAGGATCTAGTTTTAAGTTTATTTTTGCCAATTCCCTACGAGTTATTGGTATTTTTACGTCCGTGTTCACTTCTGTATATGTTTAATTATATGGAAAACATAACTTGACTAGCCATGGTGCACAATTTAAGGATATTTTGTGTAAACAATTTTCATCTATTTTACACTAGGGCTGTATCAAGTTATCGATAAGTTGTGTCGATATGAAAATATTTTTAGTTAAGTATACTAATTATCTAGGAATGCTGAAATGATAACATACTCATCCGTAGTTTATAATTAGTTTAAGTATATTAATATACTATCATACATAATTTATCGTTTTTAAGGTTCCGCACCCAAAGGGTAAAAATTAAGTCCTAGTAGTGGGGTCCCGCAGCCCGCTCTATTACTAAGACTTCGTTGCTTGTCCGTCTGTCCATCCGTCCGTCCGTCTGTCTGTCTTCAGGCTGTATAACAAGAACCACTATAGTAATAGACTTCTGAAATTTCCACAGATGTAATGTCATTCAATACGGCTGCTCATCCTAGATAGGGAAATAGTTGAAAGCACTTCTGCAAGATAGGCATCAAATAAAAGGGCTCAGTAGGCTCATTGAGAGTGAATTGAAAATTAATAGGGTCTAGTGAAGTCGTGTCGTGTCGTGTAGGTACTGATGTCACGTGACGTAACCTGTCGTGTCGAATCGTGCTTTGACATGTCGTGTCGTATCGTACCGGGTTTTAGAAAATGCCCGGTTGAAACCGGTCACCCCTCATGCGCGAGTCCGACTTACACTTGGCCAATTTTTCAGATTTCCTGCTGACCTGGATACCAGAAATTCATGGCTTAAAATAATTAACCGTCCAAACTGGACTCCGAAAAAAAATTCATGCATACTTAATTATGCAGCAAGCAATTTGAAGAAAATTCACATTTTACTTCAAAATTACAATTTTATTATATTATTTCTATGCAGTTTTATTTTATCCCATTTTATAATGCCCGCTGTACACTCTCGCCGAGAGCTCTCGGGCGAGAGTCTCGTGCGAGAGCCCCTTGCCCGAGTGCGATCATATACATTCTCGCTTAGTTCAATCGCAGGTAAGAACTCAGAGAAGATGGACGAAAACGACCATTCACCATTCACCATGCATCGAAAGATATCATTGTAATCCGAAGATTTATAACCATATTTAATTTTATTTCTCATAGATGATGACTGATAATGACGTTTATTATTGTTATTTTTCTGTTCTACACTGTCCAACGGCGGGACTAGATGCGTTAGCATTCTATATAGTTTGTGGGGACTAGTACTGAAAGACGCGAGAGTGTACAATAGTGCGCTCGTTTTCCTCGCGAGACCCTTTGTCTCGGGCGCAAAATACCGACAACGGACCGAGAGGGTCCGAGACAGGCGAGACGAGGCGAGCGCACCCATTTACACTCTCGCACTCGGGCCGCCTCTCTGTGTCTCGGCGAGAATGTACAGCCGGCATTATGTTTACAATCTTACAATATTATTATTATTCCATGATCGATATTTTATCGAATTACAAGATGTTTGTACATCACTGACACGCACACGTAAACATAATTGTATACACAGATGTAAATCAAATTTTGGTTAAGCTTGACAGCTCGGGATTGTTTCTCTATTCCGATAGGTATATTACCTTTATGGTCATGACAAATACGAGAACTTTCAATTGCTTAATGTCCTTTTCAATGTAAAGTTTTGCAATATTGAGTGACTATATTCTGGAAAACTTTCATTCTCCTTATTGTCGTTTTCCAGGCAATTTTCATTTGAGTATGTTTGTAAATCGTGGCTGGCTATATTCAGGAAAGTCATTATATTCCTGCTGATTATCCAAAACAAACGTATTTTATTTGTTTAAATAAACGATTTTCTGAGAGCTCTTAAATTTTAATACAAATTTATATTGTCATAGCTACACAACTACTCTAAGTTATTTATTCTTCAACTAAAATAGATGAAGTTGCTAGTCATAATAAATCCCACAACCTTTACGGAAAAACTATCATGCTTATTGATTTGTGCTTTAACATGTAATTAGGGTTCTAACTTCCGTACCCAAAAGATAAAAACGGGACTAATAGGTACTAAGGCTGGCCTCACACAGCCGGAACGTCCCTCTGAATAATTCATAATCGGAAATTCATAATCTAAATTTCAGCACCTTGCCTCACACACATCTTTGAAAATAAGATTGATCAGTAGTCTCATGATTCCTGGCACATATTTAAACGTCTTTATGGAAGAAGAATTAATACTAATAAATATTATTTTTCTTTTACTTTCGTTTTCACTTAATGTTTCCCAATTTGGAATTAAACTTTTAAGAATTTCCAACCATGTTTTTTTCCCTGTCATGGTAATCCTCAATGGATGTGTCCTATATTTCAATGCTTAAGATTAAATTTTCCGTGTCAGACATCACGCCAGCAGGTCACAACACGTCCAGGGGTTAGCTTCTTGCAGTGTCAACTGAAATAATTCATAATCTGATTCCAGTATGTGTGTGCCGCTCTATTAAAATATATGGGAATACGCGCGTTATGAAATCATAATCTTAAATTTATCGATCCGGAATTCAGAACGCTCGTCAGTATCATTCTTACAGATCGATCTGAGAAACATAATCTGAAAAAAATCTGAATGTGTACGTGGAGCATACTTACTGATATTGTATGGAATTCCAGTCTTTCTGAATTAATAATATGAATTCAGAAAGACATTCCGGCTGTGTGAGGCCAGCCTAAGACTTCGTTGTCTGTCCGTCTGTCTGTCTGTCTGTCTCTAGGCCGCAACTCAAGAACGGTAATAGAATTGAAATTTTCACGGATTATGAATATCTGTTGCCGCTATAATAACAAATACTAAAAACAAAATAAAATTAAATAAATAAAATAAAAAATTAAGGGGGGCTCCCATACAAAAACATAATTTTCTGCATAATTTTGCTCTATAATGGTACGGAACCCTTCGTGCGCGAGTCCGTGTTATATGTGTTATCATCAGTCAGTCAAGGTGTGACGACGTGAGCCCTCACAAAGCTCGGCTTTTAGTAACCAGCACTAATTAAAATCATTAATACCTACACACTCGTATGAGCAAAATTTGTTCCAAAGGTTGACGACTACTTACACATTTTGTTAACAGTATGAATTACTACTTTTATACGCCATATTAGCTTTGAATTACAACTAATACGAACACTGCTCACAAAATTTATCTTTTCCCTCTCTGATTTACGCCTATTTACAATAAAATATGCATAAAACACAACCAGTGGCCAATGCCGCACGTGGCGCGTCATCCTTTAGCAGGGCCGATGACGCTTATGGTGCGTCATCGAACAAAGTACTTGGCCTGTCGTAAGAATTTGTTGAAATGAAGGTGGCAACGAATCGGTTAAAGTGCTTATCGCAACGAATTTAGAAAACAAAACAGTGCCAAGCAGAATATCAACAGCTTCTTTCTTCTCTAATTTTGTCTAAAAGATTTTAATTGCTGACATAAAGGGATGGTGACTTTTTCTTTACAATAGCTTTGTTGCAATCAACAAAGCTATAATTGTAGTGATTTTTTTCTGTATCCTCTATCGGTTGTATCACAAGGAGTACTCTGAGGAATTGTTCGGAATCATAATTTATTACCACCTGCAACTTTTCGCCATCGTCCCACGCGAAAAACATACCATCCTCATCACCTTGATGAGTGGCAGTCTTCCACGTGCGTTTTTCGCGTAACTTTCTGCCGCGCACTGTGAAACTCTGGAACGAACTGTCACCTGTATTTCCGGACCTATACGACCTGTAAACCTTCAAGAAAAGAGCGTATTCCCTCTTAAAAGACCGGCAACGCACCTGCAGCTCTTCTGATGTTGCGAGTGTCCATGGGCGACGGTAGTTGCTTACCATCAGGTGACCCGTTTGCTCGTTTGCCCCCTTATTTAATAAAAAAAAAAGTGATATACCGGACATTCTGAGGTTTTTGACAATATCAGACGGCAATCCGTTGTGAATTTGATGTCAAAAAACGGAGAATGTCCGGTATATCACTTAGAAAGCAACGAGCCAATCTAAACAAATGCAAGAGATCGTATTGGTAATGCATACCAGTTCAAGTAGGACTTTAAACTACAAGTCACGCAATATTAATGGAATAGAGGAACATATTATGAATTAATATTTTACAATCGTTTTAGAACCGGTGAAAGTCACGAAAGTAGATTATCGATAACGCTGATGTGAATATAATTCGTGTGTAACGCCGATCCTAATGTTGGCTAATTGAGGCGGTGTGCCAGACGTAATGCTCGCTGATAGGGCTGCCTCTTCACAGTCTTGAGTGATACAGCTAGGATATGGTACTTGGTGCAACTAGCACGTACAGATTGGGTATGAGTTATGACCATGTAGTACTCTACAATCTTCGATTTTCGAGGGATAAATGATGTACAGAAAACAGTAATTTAAGATGGTCACGTGTACTGTGCATTCAGAGCTAAGTGTTTCACCTGTCAGTACTTTTAGGTTGTCGTTTCTAGAATAATCTTAACGAAACTCGCAGGTGAAATCAACGGTTTAGGTGAGGGTCAGACAGCTGGTGTGGTGTAAGTATTATTGTGCAGCTTCTCTCCTCGTGAGATCAAGAATATAAGATTCTTGAGTCACTCAAATACTTGCAATCAGCAAATGCCCTGCCCGCCCTGAGCCTGAAGTGCTTATAAAAAGTGCAACAACACTTCAAGCTATCTCAACTCCACTCACGACGCTCAAGGCGGCTCGTTTGACGCTTCCATATCAATCCACTTAATGATATGCAGCAGCCCTAGTACGGAGGCGAGCGTCGTGCGCGGGCGGGCGCGGGGAGAGCGCGGGGCGGGGCGGAGGTCAGACGGGCCGTGAGAACGCGCGCGCGCCGCCGGTTCCCAGGCACGCGCCGCCCGCGCCATGAGTATACCGGCAGGAGGAGATGGATGTTCACACCTCGAGGTAAACTGGGTTGTGATAGTTCTTCCATAATATGTCTTGACTTTAGTACCAGAAGGAAGAGATGGGTGTCCACTGCTCAGTGTTCACACCTCACAAGTCACAAGTCATGTCAATTACGAGTGAAGGAATTGTTAAAGTGAATCAGGACACAGGTCTCATGGTAGTCAGATCTCGGTCTGGGTAGTATTATCAGGATTCAGGACGCTATATCTATTGTCAGGAGTTCAGGACGGTATGTACTAAGGAGCAAATCCACCTGTGAGGTATGAAATTACAGTTGTGTGTTCTGACGGTACAGAGTTAGACGAGAGATGGAATCACGTGTAAGGTGCGAAGGTAAAACGTGGTAAAACTGTGTGTAAGGTAAAAAGGAAAACTCAAGAGTTAGGAAAAGGGGCTAAGAAGAAGAACTGACGGCCTTTAGAAGAAAATTGAAGGATTGGAGTTTTCGTTGTATATAGCTTTCACATAATATTATAAGCGGCAAATCTATCGAATAGGTAATATATTAGAAATATACAGACTATTAAATACAAATCTCCCTGCCAGTGTACTGGAAACTCCGTGGCTGCGGTGAGGTCGTCGCGGTCGCGGCTCCCACTCGTAGGATGCACAGAACGTTCACATTTATTTTACATCTAACATAACCTCTAACACAACCGCATAAGGTATAATCTCAATGAAATTGTCACTGGATGGTCTGTAGATACTACCGGCGTGCCATTACGGCCTACGTCCGTGTTTCGTAGTAATTTATAGCGGCTGCTACATGTTGGCATTAGCTTTAGATTATGGTAAGTTAGATGAAAAGATTTAGAACGACGGCGACGTTTCTATAAGATCGGGCGATCTTTTCCTGCCAGAAACTTATGCCAAACCGAAGAACTTACCCCAATATTTCAGGGTTTAATGCTTGCAGGCCAAATAGGCTAACTAGGTAGCAGGCTCATATTATGGCACTCTCTTCTCATCACGTAAGTCCATGATGGTTGGACCATGATTGAAAAGCTGTCAATAGTATCTATATACTTGCCGTACCTATGTACTTAACTGTACCTACAATCAACTTCGATCATGTAAAAATATAATTTAATATGAATACTTCCCTCTTGAGATGCTCTTGAGTAAATCCGTAATCGCCTCTGTTTATTATTATTGGACTATCAATACTCTGAATGTCAACGTAGCAAGACATACTATAAACGGCGGGATTTTAACAATGATGACTACTTTAGGGTTTAGAGAATTCAGTAAACTCTGAAGTTGGCTAAGCAAGATTATGATACTGACGTCTATCGGGCGGGCGGTGTATAGTGTGCTATAATTACGATCGTTTTCACGCTTGGCGGCTTGACCGAGATCAGCGATATCCGACACCATCGTGAGAGATGAGACTCTTGGCTTTTTTACATTCCACTATCATGAGGATCATCTTTCCTGGTTAAAATTTAGTTTGTTATTATTTTTAGCAATATTCCGCGAAATAAACTTCCACCTTTAAGTAAATGAGTGAGTGCACGCATAGGCATGCGTACAGCACCTCCCTCCTCCCACACTGCCTATGCGTACACTCGCATGCAAGAACTTGCAAACCCCACCACCACACAAGCAATAATGTTGGCAAATCCGTGCAAGGCCCCTCACCACCATGCAGGTTGAAAACCTCGACGCGCGTTTCGCTCTAACACCGGAGCATCCTCAGGATGTGGACTCTACGAACAACGTCCGTCAACGTCAACGTTGACGTTAATATTGCTAAAAATAATAACAAACTAAATTTTAAGCTATGGATTTCCGCAAAGTAACGCCTGATTCCATTAACTATCTTTCCTGGTGATATTGCTGTATAATATGCAAAGGCAAGACTTTTACAATATTCTGGGGGCATAAAAGCTTATTTTGGCTAGATATTGCTGTATGATAATATGCAAAGGCAAGACCTTTACAGTATTCTGAGGCATACATACTTCCATTGGCTAGCTCAGATACAGCAGGAGGAGTATGCTAATGAATTTTAGTCTTTATAAAGCTTGACATTTAAAACTTTGCACTCTTGTTTCCCACATGATGTAGACACGTCTAGCCAATAATTATGCATCTATGAATAGGTAAAGGTTTTTTATTACTTTACACATAGTTTCAATAGGGTATCAAGTACTACCTATTTGATGTAGGCAAAGTCACGGGCGAAAGCTAGTTGCATAACATAATTGCTGTCGGCGGTGTTAGGTGTCAATTTGTGCGCGTGTGTACTTGCGGATGGATGGACGGATGGTCGTGAGCCATTAGACCTTCCTTTTACCTTCAGGTAGTTAGCATTTTTGCAATAAGTTGGATTCCGCTGAGATGGAAGGTGATTCTTCAATTATATGATGGTTTTAGGTACTATCAGAGAAGTTGATTCCTAGGCAGATGGGGGCCCTACGTAGTTTAGTCGCGTTCCGTCAAACCCAGCCAACATACTTCTGACTAGGGATTGCAAAAAACGGATTTTTAAAAAAATCCGGATTTTCGGATATTTTCATCCTCAAATCCGGATTATCCGGATAATCCGGATTTTTTGTAATTTTTAAATATTTTTGATAAACAGCTTTAAATGCGAGTTATTTTCTTATTATTTCTTTATTTAACATTCATTTTAAAAGTGCAAATTAAAATGTCTCAAAAATTAACATTCTTCTTAAGTTAGCGATTTTCACATGGGTGTAAAAAGAGTGAGATTAAATAATAGTATCTGGTACTTTAAATATTACTGACAACTTAAAATACCTTGATTTTATTAACTATTTTAAAAATTTTAAATTTTAGTTAACAATAAAATCCTAAACAATCTTCGCTTTATCGACGGCTTCGTCATTTTTGCACTTACAGCCGTCAGCCGTACATCATCAAATTATGCTCCAAGATATGCAAGCCTAGAGGTAGAACTTACAAAAACTAGGTCAAAGACACAAACAATGATCAACAGTACGAGACGTAGGGTCGAGGTAGACGAGCAAGGAATTCACTATGTTAACAAGTCCCTGTACTTGGGCTAATTAGTTTCTTATGACAACAGAGAGGCAGAAAAACTGGTCCATGAAGAATGGTGACTTTATCAATCTTACTGAAGCACAGACTCGTTGATATGTGTATTTTGCTCGTCATAACCAACGATGCGCAAACTCGATCATTGACCGATTTACAAAAGTTCCAACTCAGGGTCTGCCAAAGAGCAATAGAGCTCAAATCTCAACAAAACAAGAAAAAACAATGTGCTCCCAAACTAGAATCACGGACGTAGGAATCAAGATTCAAGACGGCCAAGCTAAAGTGACATTGGGCTGGTCACGTTATCCGTATACATCTAGGCTGGATATCGATTGAGTGGGTATCTACTATCTAGGCCTAAGAAAAGATAGCGCTATGCTCTGGAGGTATTTTTTTCCTCTGAAGATAGATCACTGCAATCCTGATGTCACGACGCGACGATCCTTGAGGATATATTGTGTCTACTTCGTATTAGAGTACCATTCCCAACCCAGTGTTGCTCATAAATTTAACGATGAGATTGGGATTGGTGCCTCAAATTTGTTCTTTAGTAAAATAGGAGAGTTCTTGCTCTGTAGTAGAGCAGTAGAGTGAAATAGAGGCACTGTGTGATACACCTATTCAAGGTGTGTCAGAATCTGCAGGTCGTAATGCTATAAACACCTATTCTGTAAAGGTGCTTATTGAGCTTACAACATTGTCCAGTTAAGATTCTGGCAAGGGTTATATTTTTTTTCTTATTAGCCAACTTGTCTGCGGTTACATTAGCAATGAGGAACCAACGATTGCGAAGACTTTAAGAGAGGCATATCAGCTTGGCTGGCAAAAGGTGACGCTGGAGCAAGATAAGTGAAAGATTCAGGCGGCACCTTTGCCCAACAATTGGATAGTATATTTATATTTAGGCTATTGCACAGAATAATTACTTAAAATAATTATTTAAATTTTGAATCAAAAGTTCGTTATATTATAATCCTACTATATTCATTTATTTAATTAGACAGAATCACAAATCAGCTCGAAAATTGGTTACGTAAGCAATTTTAATTTATAATTATAACCTCAAGCAAAAACAACATATTTGATAGAAAAAACATTGTATTCAATACTAAAATGTTCTAAAATAAGTGTAAGTTTATCATAATTTCATTGATAAGAGCTAGGTTATAAGAAAATAAAATATGTCGTTATTTCTTTTAAATAAAATAAAAATATGTAAAGAAATGTAATTACAACCACCAAATAACTACACAATGGAATGTTAGACATACGAAATTCTGACTTTGGGACGTGTAGACCACGCAAAGTTGTGATAGCGCCTTTAAACAAATGTGAATTTGTATATCAGATATTACACGATATATTTAAATTAATTTTTTATTACGTAAAAGCTTCTTTTTCATAATTTTATCTACTATTCGAAAAAACTGAAAATCCGGATTTTGAAAAATAAAAATCCGGATTTTTTATCGGCCTAAAAAATCCGGATTATCCGGATTTTTCGGATTTCGAAGTATCCGGATTGCAATCCCTACTTCTGACAGATCACAATCATTGAATTGATATGATCCGACCAAATGATGTTGGTCTGTCAACTGCCAAGGAATCAATTTCCTTGGTAATATGCGTTAAGTGGAACAAAAATTGGTTATCATGATCTTGTGAATTGTGAGCCTCTCTCCACGTTGGGATGAATAACAAAGTTTGCCAACATTATTGAAAATATGTTTAAAACGTTCGGGTACTGTTACATCCCTAGTTACTATGTCCAATACGTTTAATAAGCATTTCTATATTCTTCCATATTTTTCCGTTTGCGTTGCAGTTTTCGTTTAGTGTTCATTTTATTTCAATTTCTTCGACAGTTAGAATCTGGAAGCCGGGCTAATGAAGGTGTGAAAGTGTGGGAAGTTGTAACTTGTAGCAAAGTGAAGCTAATTTTAATTTTGGAAAAATAAATTAGTTTAGGCCGAACTTTTGGTTTTTTTTTTTTTAATTTCAACAGAGGGTGCTGCAAAACAGTACCATGGGCAATCATTGACAAATTTTCCCCTCTAAATATAGAGAAGGCGCATAATGTATGATGCATAGGTACGATAAGTTATTACACACAGCCAAAATTTTTAGCTTCTATAGAAAGCTGCAAGAGTAAAGGAATCCGCAGAACGCAGATTATATGGAAGCTTATTCAAATATTTTACTATAAAACGACCATAATATCTAAAGTTATTTTTACAATAAAACGTGTTTCGTTTCGATTTTATCAAACATCGGGCAAAATTCCACTTGAAAATTAACTAATTTTAAATTTAACATGCTCATAAAGAGGCGACATATTTTGCGGTGTATTTTTAATGAGCATTCAAATATTTTTGGTAAAAATTCCTTGCAAGTAATTTTACTATCTTTATGAGAAAAAAAATATTTAAAGGTATGTTGGAGATAATTAAATAGTTATTAACTACTACCAGCTACTATATAACTAATAAATAATAATAATATAGTCCAGCTGATTTGCCCATAACTTTGTTGCGCAAAAATTCGTTTGCGCGTAGGATAAAATATTTCCTGTATCCTTTTTCCAAGTCTCAATATATCCCTAATAATATACTAAATTTTATCCTATACAGTTCAGAAGCATAAAGGTGAACGCAGATTTGGCCGCACCGCACGCACCGCAGTCGCCGCATTTCGAATTCTTTATATGAAGTTATAGGCAAGCTCGCATACCTACCCGCGCCGCAGTCTTCGCAGCTTCTACATTCTTTATATGAAGAATTCGAAATGCGGCGACTGCGTGCGTGCGGTTCGGCCAAATCTGCGTTCACCTTAATATATGCTTGATGCGATAACACATAGATCATAGAAATATTACTTCACTGCACTCGGTGAAACATGACGTTAGCGGTCATTGACTCCCTGTCATTTTCTATACTTATAAACCGCGATTGACTATGAAGTGTATGTGTATGTTCCTAGTCCATTGTCAATCGCGGTTTATATAGAAAATGGCAAGTATTTTGACAGGGAGTCAGTGACCGCTACCTCTATGTTTCGCCGAGTTACAGTATAGATACAATTTGCCATAATAAATAATTAAGTTTTCAGTAATTCGCAACCTTTTCTGAACTATCGCACAGTTTTGCGTTTTTTTTAAATTGCGCATAATTTTCCCGTCACCAGTGAACAAAGGCTCGATATGATCAGCGTGCGTAAAATCCTTTGTCGTGGAATTAATTTGCTAGCGAAACGAGGCGACGGGAAAGGCGTGTCGGCCGCTGACGCTGTCTTTTCACGCTACTCAGCCGACTTGCCGACTGCCGCGCCGACAAAGCGGACAGAATTCATGCATATAACATGTTGATGACTTGTTTCTGTCTTGGGTTTCAAGCTGGGGTTCCAAACCATGGGGCACGACTTCCTAGAAGAATCTTCAGAGAACTTGTAAGGTCAGAGGCATTAACCATTTTTTAATTTTAATGAAAAATTAGGTATCGGGCGGTGGAAAATGATAAACTACTGAACTTAGGTAAGGGGCTAAGTGGATTCCGCTTAGAATCCCAGATTATGCAAAAATTGTTTGCACTAAGTTAGAAAAATAGCGGTTTTTAGACAATTTCCAAATCAAACAATAGATATATTGTAACAAAAACAAAATAATTTGTGCATAATGTGAGGTGATTCTAAAAAAGGTTGTGAAACCCTGGCCTAAAAGTTGCTTTTAAAATTCTGTACAAAATCTTATTATTTAAACAGTAAAAAATGTTTACTGACACTGAAATTTGAATAAAGCTTTCATCCATATAAGCTTATGTTTACAAGCGAAACCATGTATTCTCCCCTGATACATGGTATCAGATTCTGTCACTCTAGAGGCATTTCTTTCGCTGACCAAATGGCCCAAAAAAAATCCTCCGTTTGGAAAAGCCCTGGATTTATAAATAGGCAGTATGAGCCGTGGCTCGTGGCCTAGGGGCCGTGTCCTAGGTAAGCGGCATCATTCTAGGGACGCCAGATTTCATGGTGGCCAACACTCATAAAAAATGTGAGTGCGGCACTGGTTTGGAATGGTTCTATTTTCTATTTTAAACGCTGTGGTCCAGTAGCTTAGAACGTTACTCTTGACTCGGAGGGGGTTGCTTAGATTCCCGCGTTGGAAACATATTATTTCCATGGTTAGCACTATGCAGGTTGATCACCTGATTGTCTGACTAATAATAAGTGGCCAGTAAATTGGTGTTGTTGTCAAGAGACATATGGAACGATTTTAATAGGATACAGGACAGGTCTTTTTTGTCTTTGTCGAAGGTCATTACTCCGCCTCTAGGATAGTAGGTAATACTACCAAGTTAGTTATACAAATATAATGAACTAAAAACATCAAATCGTTTCGTTTGTCATATCGATAGCGATTATCTGTGAATTGGATTAGCACATGATTAACATAGTAGTTCCGTAAGTAACTATTGTCTGTGAGTAAGTATCTTTACATAGTATTAGATACCCTCAATAATAAAGTATTTCATATTATTGATTAACTAAAAGGGAACCATAATAACTTTTACACACTCATTAACTCACACGTTTAACTGATATTACACATTTCTTGTTGATTTTCTTCTTTTACTTTTATTTTATTTGAATTATCTGTGGTATTATAGTGTCTAAACACAAATACAATTTAATGAAATAAAATAAACCATTTGAATGAATATTTACTCGAGTGGAAACTGATATTTAAATAGGCGTCTCTCACATACTTCTTTCGCCCGTAAAATAGCTTTTGCTACACAGTATCTACATAGTTTTATTTCAATAATAATATAATTGAACAAAACTAAATTCGGGCATTTTTCTTAAAGGACAATCTATAGTTTTCTACTTGCTTGTTCGAAATTGTTTTTTTTTTTAATTTCCAACCTGACTAATGTAATACTTACGTGAGTTTTGGCGGGCATGTGAAAGAGTGCTGTTGTGTTTTTGTATTATTTTCCTAAAATTGTGTTAGCTGGGTTTTTAATGTGTAATATTGGTAGAATATTAACTATTAGATATTCGTGTTCATGCACAAGTGTAGGAAAGTGATGTAATATCCAGAAACGTGCTATTTTGTGTTCCCTCCAAAACTCCATCGAAAGTTTCAGTAAAGCGTCTACCACTTTACTGAATCGACCGACTTGACTCCTTGACTGTATTGACTTTTACTTAGACTTTGACTAGACTTTAGACCTGACGATACATGAAAACGATGATGAAAATTATAATAGGAGGAATATGATTTTCCCGCCATATTCCTTACCTTTTTACCTTGTCTGTGGCACAACATACACATCCTTTGTATCAAGTTGCCAAAAAAGAAGAAAAAGAAAAAAAAATGTAATACGTACCTCATACGCTGTTCGTGTGGCCGCCGGCAACTACAGTACATCCAGACTCCAGACTTATTACCTCTGACTGGATCCTAATGCTAATGCCGTAAGGATCATTATCATTATCTCAGGGGTAAAAAACCTCTGAATGGGTTGTACAGTTATAAACAATGCCCACCATAAGTCACCCGTACATAGCCGCCATTAAAGTGGACGGCGGGCGCTAAATGATTATAAAAATTGGCTTAATAATATAGGCTCTGAGCCAGTTAATGTGAGATGAAGGCATGAGCCGTTAATCAGTGTGAAAAACAATAGTATAATGTTTCAGTGTATATTATATTATGTAAAAATCATGGCTATGTGTATAAGACACATACCTTAGCCGCTAAGGTATGTGTATTGTGTATATCTCTAAGTATATTATTTATAGACCAATCTCCATGATAGTAGAGGTATATTTTTCAAATTATTCTGAAATTAGGACTTAACCTAGGTAGACACTAAGTACAATAATATTGTGAATGTATACAACGAGTAGTTTGTCTAATCTGGAACATACTTAGATCATAGAGTTAATGACTAGTGTGTTTCAGTGTTTATGAACATCTGCGACTCTATTTTTAGTGATTTTTATTATTGTTTAAATCTAGACAGGAATAGTAATGAAAATATGACAGTAATTATATTCATAATATCATTAATATTGATTATATTATGAAGATGCAGTTTTTCTGAAATTAATAAACCACTTGCGCAAGGACTAAACAAAGGGGTGGTTTTGTAAAAATGTCAAACTTTGATTTTGACAAAGAGCTTACAATACAAATATGAAATAACAATATTATGTATTTTAAAAGGTCTACAAAATTCTTACGAAGACGTACGTCAAAGTTACAGGAGGCTGCGCGCTGATTGTTTTATATACAAAAAAAATCTTCAATTTTTTTACTGGAACAGACTTAAATGGTGATAGTTTATATTCAGTTTCAGATATATGGGACAAAATAAATATGAGTGACAGCACAAGAGCATCGTGCACCGAGCTAGTCACGACTTATACTTCACTTAATTAACTTAAATAAGACAGTTTTGCAAAATAAAAAACGTGAAGTTTTGCAAAACTGGCTTCGCGGATTGAAGTGTTCTGCTACCACATTAGACAGCCTCCTTGATAAGAACTGCAAAGGAATTTAAACCGTATTGCATAAATTTAAAGTGTAAATTACGAGCAGATTAATTCTGAATCTGGTGATGCTGCATAAATTGATCCGTTGCGAATTTAAACTTTATAATCGGCGAAGAGAGTTCAATTTGCATTGCACATTTTCGGACGTCGCTAATGTGATCAAGTGTGATCAAGGCGCACTTTATGCCACGTTTTATTTTTAATGAGGGTTTTTATCATGACGTTAATAATCGTTAAGACTACGAACAAAGTGTCGCGTCGCCGATCACAGTTTATGTCCACCGAGTGCACTTTAATTAATTAATGCGCATTATTTTAATGCGGCTGTCACTTTATTTATGCAAAACCGCAAAATTTCGACCCTTAAAAAACAAACAAGATAGCTTTATTTTTAGTTCTCGGAATTTACTGCTGTTAGTTGTTTTGCTCTACATGTAGAGCAAAACAATATGTATATGTGGTACATCAATACTCCTTGCCTTCGATTCACAACAAAAAGTCTATAAATCCCACTGAACTTTATAAATTAAATAGGCGTATAAAAGAGTAAATTGGATATAATATTATGAATACTGCATAACTGGATCAATAAAAAAATTAAAAGCTCTCTACAAATGTAATCTTCTCTACTCTACATAGCCATTTTTTCAAAAAATAAATTTAACTTATCCCTGTAGAAACTGACATTATAGCACAGATTACTAAATAATAAATAGTTTACTACGTAGAATATAGTAAATAATAATTCAAGATGTGAGTGGAAGAATAAGGTATGTGACATGTTTTTTGCTTAAGTAAATCGAGGGTTTAGGGCCAGAAAAATGATTTGAAATAGAAAAACTATGGATTATATGTGTAGCCAGATACATTAGCTAGGTTACGAAGTAGATAAGTTACAAGTTTTATTAAAATAATTAGGGAAAAAATTAGTTATTGTCCGGATGTTACGAAATGTTACTTGTTCGATTCTTCCACTCACGTCTTCATTATTATTATAGTGTTATCTCGTAAATAGAAGAGTGCAGTATTCGTGGTATATGCGCAGGCGCAGGCGGAGCGCGGGACGCGGAGAGGGGCACGCACCTGCCCGGGGCACACGCCAAGGCCCCCGCACACTGATACCAATCGCAATTATATTTTAATTATTATCATTCAATACTTTTATTATGTACAGACAATAATCGGATTGTATCTTGACGTTTTTTTCTTTTAAATATTGTAATGTACAAGCTGTAACATAATATTTGCTGTCATTAATCGAGGCATCTTTACGAACTGCTTTTGGTTCTGAAAATCGCCTGGAGGCTTCACCCAAATATGGTGAGATTAAGATAGAGTCTGAAGAATTTCCTACATTTATTACAACAAAACGTTTTTAAAATATTATTATGCCCATGCGGTATTTTAAACAGTAAAAAAGTAATTTATTTTTATAGTTGGTTGTTGCTAATATGAGTATACGCTATAAAAGTGCACTTCTATCATTTTCAATCATTAATGATTATTATCTACCCATACGAGTTAAAATGATGCGCACGCGTTAATCTCAATTTAAGACGCGTAGAGATCTTTTATTAATCTCTCTCGAAGATTTAATTACACGAGAGAGAGATTAAAATCAGATATCCAATCAAGATTGAAAAGCGAATGAACAATAAAAATTGCAATTAAACTATAATCTCGAATTCCAGAGAAAACTCTTAACTAAGAATTAATTAGCAGTGCGAGGCGCGCATATTTTAAGCGTGTAAAGGTTTTTAAGCTAATTATTTTAGATGTTAGTGCCGTAAAGGCGAAAATAAAAAATAATAATAAAAGACTTCAGTGCACGTGCGTCCTTTCCTGTCCTCGCCGTGCGCGAGCGCGAGATAAGCCGGGACGTGTGCATTTTATTTATTTTAACATTTTTAAGGCCGGCCGGCCGCGGCGCGCGTGGGCGTCGTTTTTTTATTGCGCTCGCGCCGAGCGGTAAGTCACGAAGCGGCCCTTCCACCTTGAGGGCTAAATAGCACCTACGCGATACTCACTCGAGGGCCGACTCTACTTTTTCTGTCTACCGAAATAGACCTCGTCCGTCTCCGTAATGGCGAAAGCGTTTCCATTCGTATTATTGTTCCGATAAAAAGATATCGAAATTATACATCCAGCCGAGAAATAGAGTGTAATTTTATAGCTTAGCAGTAATGATACATCTGGACCGGTGCCGTGTAAAATTCTCTGAATGCGTATTGAATGTTTGAAATAAACTCGGATTTTTAATGTTGCGTAAAGTTGCTTTATCTCGGTGTAAATCTTGATTCTCGGCTCGAATAAATATTTAGAGTTGAGGTGCGACGAACCGATTCAAGTAAACAGAGGCAGATATTTACTGTACAATATCAACACTAAGAGGTCCTTTGAGGTTTCTTGGTCATGTTTTCCGAAATAAAAATTCTGCTCTACGGAAGCAATGGCAGCAGGTATTTTTGGACAAGGACTTAATTTACCTACCCTTTTCGGTTCCATAGTTGCAAAAAACTCCTACAATACATTTTCTATAAGTACATATTTAATATGTAACCATGACTTGTATGGAAGTGATAAAATTATTTACAACACGTCGGCAACATCTGTGCGAATGCAGTATGTATATAGAATATGTATGTATGTCTGTGGCGGTGGCCTAAGATGATCACGTACAGGATTGTGATTGCGAAATGACTGCGCATGCGGCGCGCATGATTGAGTCGAGTTGCAAAACGCATAAGGAGTGACTGACACTATCGAACATGTTCGTCGACTCGTCAACATTTTGATAGATGTAGAAATCTGCGCATATTACTTTTTATTCTTTGTTCTTTAGTATTTTTAAGGTATGCAAACGTACTATCAGAGAGGTTGATTCCTAGGCAGATGACGGACCGAAGTAATTTGGTCGCGTTAAGTCAAACTCATCGGACTGATCTCAATTCACAGCTAACATTGAATTGACACATAAGCCGACCAAACGACGTAGGTCTGTCGACTGTCAACTGACTAGGAATAAATTTCCTCGGGTATACAATTAATGAGAAAGTATACAAATAGACAGTAAGGCTAATTTTAGGCTAATATTATACATAGTTATAGTCGGTTTCAAATTCGATATTCTTTACATATTTTCTGTATTCTAAGTAATAGATTGACGTTAGTGAAAATAATAGGTAGTAAATTCAGACGCTTTTATTTTGATTCAATTTGAAAATTATTGTGATTTATTGTTACAACTTGCAAAGTGGAGCATAACCTGAAAAGTTATCAAAATTATATATAATAAGCAACAATACAATAAACGATAGAAAAAGTAAAGAGCTTAATAAAATGAAACTTTCATTTACGTCCTGTTGTGTAAAAGCGCCTTAAACCTTATTTAATTCCTTTTTCTTTCATGAAAAATTACTATTTGCTTATTTATTTTAAATTTCATCACGTCCTGTTTATTTTTTATTCTAAAGATCACTTGCATTACGAAATTAGTCAATATAATATTATAAATTACAATCGTAATGAATATACTCTTTCTCTTGAGGCTTCATTACATCGTTATTATTCTTGTATTATTCCCTTCGTATAAAAATAATATTGTTTTGAAAGCATACAATTAGATTCTGGAGGCCTCGTACTTCGTAATTAAGTATTTTTTAGTTTTTATGCAAGGAGAGGAAATGCATAACTATTGCCCTCCTCCGGCGACCCCGGGGTAGAGGGCAGTGCCCGATCTAGCTATTTAGCCGCTCCGGGCAAAGATTATTTTCGTCGCTCATCTTATCATTTACATGGTTTCCTGTAAAGACATACAGAAAACCATGTAAATGATAAATCATTAGCTAATTTATTCGGATTTCGGGGAAAAGGGGTGGAATGTTCGCCTGAGTAAAATGCTTTCACTATCCAACCGTAAGTAGGTTGGAATATAAACCTCTCAAATTTAGTTGGTGGACCATGGATTTGACGTGTGTGCCGCGCTGACCCGCCGCGCCGCCGCCGCCGACCTTTTTTTGACGCCGCTGCCGCATATTCTGCATTCGACGTAAAGTCGGCGCGACTTCTAAACTTATTAATTCTAGTAAACTACGTACGTCTACGTATATTCAGTTTCGAAGAAGACCGAGCGGAGAACTCCCTCACATAAATACGTGAGAGAAAGATACTTTGTGTTTACATACGGTACAGCTCAAACCACAGAGTAATAGAGAAGTCGAATACAAATTCTAACTTCGACTGTAAATACTATTTGCAGTTGTCAGCAAATAACCAACAATCCCAAATCACTGTATCCCGATTCTGCTATTTCAAACCGATATTTACACAGTTTAGTTATACTAAGACAACAAACTGGTATTCTTTCAAAATATTGAACCAACAAAAAGCTCTGTAATGTTGGTATGGTTTGACAAATGTCTATAGTAGGGGAGAAGAGGGTGCTATTTGTGTAGTCACTCGAGCGTCATGGAGACCTAGTAGGTTTTATACATTAGGAATGGCCGATAAAAAAAATAAGAGCGTTTTTTATTATTTTAGCGGTGGGTTCGGAAACTGGATCATTTTAAATTTTTGAAAAAGAAAATATGTTCAGAAAATTGCTTATTTAGGTAAATTATAAATATAGTTTAGACAACAAGGATTAAATCATTTAGTTTAATGCAAAATAAAATATCTGTGAAGCTAAGTTAGGAAAATATTAAGCTTTATTTTTTATATTTTAAAATGTCACTACAGGCTTACCTAGTCTCGGAATCGTCTATCGTAGTGCTTTATATGGAAGCTTCTTTGGGGTATACTAAACATCCCCTATCTTAATCTGACAGATCAGATGACATTTCAATATTTAAAAAAAAGTGTGTCAGCTCCGACGCACGACTGGAGTTTACTCCTTATGTACGAGTATCTAACCATACGCAAAAAGAGTTTATTCAACTGAAAAAAGATTAATATCATATGAAATCAGATGTTCCGGCATTTGTATCTACACCCCTTTCTGCCATAGTTATTTCAAAATACTTTTTTCTCAATTCTAAGGCCAGAATCGAATAGAGGAGAAAAATCCAGGAAGATCAAGCCGAAGAAACTCACATCCAAGACAAATAGTTGCTGAGTTACAAGCATTCAAACTTTGACATTGACAGCTCGGCAACTGTCAAACGTCGAACAAAAGCGGCCATAACTTAGCTTCCAATAGGCCTAGAGGAACTGGGTTTCTTCTAACATCAAAGGCAACACCTCGGCTACCCCCTCCCTGAATTTGAACTAGATCAGAGACATCGATTTTTTTTCTCAATTCTAAGGCCAGAATCAAATAGAGGAGAAAAATTCAGGAAGATCAAGCCGAAGAAACCCATATCCAGGACAAATAGTTGCCGAATTACAAGCATTCAAACTTTGACATTGACAGCTCGGCAACTGTCAAACGTCTTACTAAAAGAGTCATAACTCCGCTTCCAATTGGCCTAGAGGAACGGGGTTTCTTCTAACATCAAAGGCAACACCTCGGCTACCCCTTCCCCGGATTTGAAATAATTATATAATTATATTATTTTATATAATATAATATATAATAATATAATATAATTATATTATTATTAAGTATTATAATATAATTATACAATTATATTATAATATAATTATATTATTATATATAATACTATATTCCGATAGGTATATTACCTTTACGGTCTTAATACACTCACAGCCAAATTAGAAAGTTTCCGTCGTCCAAAAACGTGACACATTTTCGTTACTTGTTAGTAGGTTTTACCCCTCGGATTTTTCTCATACCGGGCGCCTTATATATATGAAAATCGATTCTTAAGGGGCCGGGTACCCTTGAAATTCTCATACATACGTAATACCAAAATCATTTTCTCATACGAAAATATTTAACATGTTTGAGTTATTTTTCAGCTTAAAATAGTAATTATCTAGGTTCCTTCACAAAAATTTACTTCAAAATATTTAAACACTAAAAATTTTTTTTAGTAAATTTACTACTAAATATTTAAACACTAAAAAATAGAGTAAAACACTAAAAATATATAAATAAATAGTAAATTTACTACAAAATATTTAAACTAAAAAATATTTCTTAGTATTTAAATATTTTGTAGTAAATTTAATATTTATTTATAAATTTTTTTGTGTTTTACTCTATTTTTTAGTGTTTAAATATTTAGTAGTAAATTTACTAAAAAAAATTTTTAAACAAAACATTTTTATTTTGTGTTTAAATATCTTGAAGTAAACTTTTGTACAGGAACCTAGGTAATTACTATTTTAAACTGAAAAACAACTCAACATGTTAAATATTTTCGTATGAGAAAATGATTTTGGTATTACGTATGTATGAGAAATTCCAATGGTACCCGGCCTCTTAAGGAGTAAACTCCAAAAATTTAACCCACCACGTGAGAAATCTGATTTCTATACGATGATAACTAGACACATGTCGGAAGCCTATACAAGCTTAATCTGACACGCTCGAGCTTGTCCCAAAATCCCCTCTTCCCCTCCCCAACTACTACGATTTCAACGATTACCGTTGAGTCCCACAGAGACGGTATCGAAACAACATCGAAGCCGCATTACTATAGTAATGAAAAGCAGAATCGAGGTTCTCCACTGTAATTATGCTGTGAACTCGTGAGGAGTCCGGCCTCCACCGACCGCGGGGGCACGCACAGCTATTACCCTGAAAAACCTCGCCGCTAATCATACGGTGTCATAAGCGAAGACTGCAGGAATTCATCTTGTGATCGATGGCTCTCTAGGGGTCTTGAAATGTTGGCCTAGGGCAGGGATGGCGAACCATTTTGTGTCAAAGTACCCTTTTCTGAAGAAATCTTCAATCTTCAATGCAATTTAATGTTTTTGTGATCTTATGAGTATTTCAAAATTTGGCGATGCTCACTATGCAGAGGAGATTTATAACCTTCATTGTTGGTTAAAATAATTTCGATACTCGTTTTGTGATCAGAAGCGTGCTCCTATATCACGTGCCACCTTGTGGCACCCGTGCCATTGGTTCGCCTTCCCTGGTCTAGACCAGGGAAGGCGAACCAATGGCACGGGTCTAAAGTCTAGAGTCTAGAGTCTAGTCTCGCGTGAATTGCCGCAATCTGCCACGCGAACTAAAAAATATATTTTAACTGATTAAATATTAATATAAAGAAATAAAAAAAATTGGGTACTAAGTAGACATATCAATAAACAATAATCCGTCAACAAAAATAAATTATCACAGTTTGTTTAAATGTTATGCTTTTGTTCATTTGTTAATAGTCACCATTTTAATGTTAACATAAAAACGCTGATTATTTCTAAACAAGAAATCTAGAAATTTTTATTATTCTTTTGAGATAATCTTAAAAGGGTTTAGAAGAGATATCCGGTGGAAAAATTCAATAATTTTGATTTTTCACTTTTTTATGAACAATCAAAGGCATTAGAGAAATTTTCATGTAAATAAAGCAATTAGGGTTTTTTCATCAATAAAAATGATTATTTAAATTTTATTAGTTATAAATATAAAAATATATATCGTTATCTGGCTTCTAACAACCACAAAACAAAATAATAACAATAATTGGATATAAAAGTACCATAATTGCTTTATTTACATGAATAATTTTGGAATGCTTTTGAATGTTAATAAAAAAGTGAAAAATCAAAATTATCGAATTTTTCCACCGGATATCTCTTTTAAGCCCTTTTAAGATTAGCTCAAAAGAATAATAACAATTTCTAGATTTTTTGTTAAGAAATAATCAGCGTTTTTATGTTAACATTAAAATGGTGACTATTAACAAATTAAGAAAAGCATAATAATTAAACAAATTGTGATAATTTATTTTTGTTAACGGATTATTGTTCATTGATATGTCTACTTACTACCCAATTTTTTTTATTCCTTAATATTAATGTTTAATCACTTAAAATATTTTTTTAGTTCACGTAGCAGATTGCGGCAAATCACGCAAAACCTGAGCCACACGGTTTCACCGTTACTTTTGCCGCTCAATTAAAGCTATAAGGATAATTGGCAAGGTTCCAGGATCTAGGATTTTTTTAGGAAATTTCCTGCTCTTTAAGGATCTATTTTCAAATTTTGATTTTCCTAAATAGTTTTTGAAATATTAAAAAAACCAAACCCTTATTTTTATGTTTACTTAATTGTTTATAACTTTTGCATTTTTTTTCAGCCCATTTTGGAATTTTGATAGAATATTCTAGATGGTAATCCGAATCGAATGAGATCAAAATCATAGTTTTCGGTGAATGAGATCAGGTTTCGAGGAAAATGGCACTTGTTAATCAGACTATCTGTCAGCAATGCCTACTCGATGACATTTCGATAATTACAATGCACTGTGCACTGTACAGCTACTGAAGATATTACTCTCCAAAAGAAACATAGCGACAAGATTCATGGATTATTGTTTATTGATATGTCTACTTAGTACCCAAATTTTTTATTCCTTAATATTAATATTTAATCACTTAAAATATTTTTTAGTTCACGTAGCAGATTGCGGCAAATCACGCAAAACCTGAACCACACGGTTTCACCGTTACTTTCGCCGCTCAATTAAAGCTATAAGGATAATTGGCAAGGTTCCAAGACCTAGGATCTTTTTAGGAAATTTCCTGCTCTTTAAGGATCTATTTTCAAATTTTGATTATCTCAAATAGTTTTTGAAATATTAAAAAAAAACCAAACCCTTATTTTTATGTTTACTTAATTGTTTATAACTTTTGCATTTTTTTTCAGCCCGTCTTGGAATTTTGATAGAATGTTCTAGATGGTATTCCAAATCGAATGAGACCAAAATCATAATTTGCGGTGAATGCGATCAGGTTTCGAGGAAAATGGCACTTGTTTACTAGTGTAAGATAGTTATTATTGTACTGTAAATACAATATTCTGTACGTCTATTCTAAAGCTCCGTTTAGACCAAACGAGCGAATGCTCATTCTAGTAAAGCTCTTTTGATGTAAACTAAGAACGAGCATTCTTTCGTTGTTCTAGTGTGTTCGCCACGTGTTCGGCGGTAAATAGGTAGAATGCTCTAAGAATCTCGCTCGTTTGGTGTAAACGACGCAAGAGGTTGATGAGCTTAGCGTGTTCCGAGATGTGGATGCGATGTTATCTAGATTTTATGATATTATAAAGACAAACGTACCCCTTACACAACGACGCAAAAAGAATGCACCAGTCTGGTTTTCCTCAGAACTCTTAAAAATGTTAAGACAAAAGCATAAGCATCGCATAAAGTTTAAAAAATTTAATAATCCACTTGACAAAATTGAGTACCAATACTTGAGAAAGGACTGTGATGCTCTTCTTGCTAGTAATTATAGGAATTATATAAAGAATCTGGAAGAACAAATCGGTAATAACCCTAAATATTTCTGGACTCATATTAAGAATCTGCGTAAATCTAGTTCCTCATATCCATCCCGCATGCATCTGAATTCTCGCACTGCCGACTCTCCAGATAAGATATGTGATCTCTTTGCGGAACAATTCTCTTGTGTTTACCGCCCAAAAGCAAATAGACCTTCGAGCTATGTGGAACAAAGTCCTCGTTCATTCATTTCCAGTATTTCATCCATAAAATTGAGCTTTCGTGAAGTAAACTTAATACTAAAAAGACTTGATTGTACTAAGGGCGCAGGACCGGATAACATACCTCCAATATTCTTGAAGAAATGTGCCAAATCCTTATCGCTGCCGCTTTTAATAATTTTTAACTTTTCATTAGAAACAGGGAAATATCCTTCTTTGTGGAAAAAAGCAAGAATCGTCCCAATTTTCAAAAAAGGTCGAAAAGAATCAGTATCCAACTATAGGCCCATCTCAATATTGTCGACCATGTCGAAAGTCTTTGAATCATTAGTTCATCCTTACTTGCTCAATCACTTTAGAAACAGCATCAGTCAATTTCAGCATGGTTTTATCTCAAAGAGATCAACACAAACTAATCTTCTATCTTATGCAACTGATTTGATTGATGCTGTTGATGAAGGTGTTGAAGTAGATGCTATTTATACCGATTTTTCAAAGGCTTTCGACACAGTTGACCACGATATACTCGTCGATAAACTGCAAGGATACGGTGTTTACGGATCACTTCTGGAATGGTTTCGATCCTACCTTCATCTTCGTGTGTCGTCTGTAGTCATCGATGGATTTGAATCTAGATCCTTTGCTTGTACTTCTGGTGTGCCTCAGGGGTCAATTTTGGGCCCGCTTTTGTTTGACATTTTCATAAACGACCTATGTGACTACATTGTTCACTCAAAAAGCTATATGTTTGCGGACGACCTGAAATTGACTCGTGTGGTGAAAAGCCTCACAGATCAAGCTCTCTTACAGCACGACTTGGAGTCCCTAGAATCTTGGTGTCGAAAAAATAAGATGGACCTAAATATATCTAAGTGCTTCCACATAAGGTTCTCTCGAAGGCATAACAAGCTTGAGACGTCCTATACTCTCTGTGGCAAGGCTGTCAGCCCTGTTACCGAAATAAGCGACCTAGGGGTGCTTATGGATGGTGAACTACGTTTCACATCTCATATTGATAACGTTATATGTGCTGCAGGCAAATCATTAGGATTTATCCTCCGAAATAGTAAAGATTTTAGGAAGCCGCAGACTCTTATACTCCTTTTTAATACCCTAGTAAGAAGCAAACTCGAGTATTGTAGTTCTGTGTGGTCTCCCTCCTATATGATCCACATCAACAGAATTGAAAGACTGCAAAAACGATTCCTCAAAAGCAATAGCTTTAAAAATACCCTGGGTTCCACAAAATCTTATGAAGATAAATTGCAGATCCTGGGTATGCATAGCCTCAAATCAAGACGTGCAATGCTTGATGCGACCTTTTTCTATAAAATCCTTCACGGAACAATAGACTGTCCTCATCTCCTGTCTAGGATAAATTTCAAGATACCACACCGTATACCAAGACATCCAGTCTCCTTGTTCTCAGGTTGTATGTGCCGCACAAATTTGCGCAAACATTCCCCCATTTCTAGGACAATTGACCTATACAATAGCATCTCTGACCAAATTGATGTCTTTTTTGATAGCCTTTCCAAAATTAAAACTATTGTACTACAGAAATTTAACCACGTTTCAGGTTAGCATAATTGTACAAATTTTGACTTCATAAATTGTAGTAATTATTTTAATCAAGAATTTACTTTATTTTATTTATAATTACCACATTTCATTTATAAATAATTTTAATTTGTTAATTAATGATTTAAAAAACATTTTACACTTAATTTATTTTAATATTTATTATTATTTTAACTTAATTTAATTAATTGTAACTTTTAATTATCTTTTATTTTATATTTGTACGATAATTTAGTTTTTAAGAGCTTTTATCTTTAATTTTATATAATTTATTAATATTTTAATCTCAATGTTATGTTTACTCTAGAATGTTAATTGCACGCTGTGACCAATTATAATTAGTTATTGCATGTAGCTTGTATTTTAAATGTTCAAACCAATTGTTATTACTAATGCAAAACTGTTTTTGGTCCTAAATAAATAAATAAATAAATAAATAAATAAATAAAGAGCGCTCGAGCAATTGCCTAGACTGCAGCGGTCGGCAACACGCGGCCCGCGGGCCACATGCGGCCCGCGAACGTCCTGCTTGCGGCCCGTGAATGTTTTGTGAATAATTAGTTATGTGTATAAAAACAATGTTTTCTAATACTGCCAGTAGTTATCGCCACTTGAGTACGTAGCTGTTTGTGCAATTTTTAATAAAAACTTATTTCCTTTCATTATGTGTAGGTATATTGAGCTTCTAGGGTTAATACGAGTACCTACTCGTACCTCATACCTATGAGGTCTAGGGTTAATACGAGTATGAGGTCTGCGGCCCGCCTTTACTTTGTTTTGCCACCTTGTGGCCCTTGCCTGCCAAAAGGTTGCCTAGAGCGTTCTTTCGTGTTCGGACGTGCTCGCTCTTCGAGGCGGTCTCTTCAAAGGGATTCTAGTGTTCTTGATATTTTTACTTTTTGGCGGCTGGTTTTAGGTAGTTTACGAGTATCAAAGGTTATTTCGTAAATATGGATTGGAGTAATGAAAAATGTTTACAAATGATAGAATTATATTATAACAAAAGATGTTTATGGGATCCAACCTTTGATGACTATAAAAATAAATTAACTACTTATAGTTGACGAATGAGCAATGAGCATTTGCTCGTTTGGTCTAAACGGAGCTCATTCATTTATTCATTCTTCATGATTCTCATCTATAGAGCAAAAATTCTTATTCTTGATGTTCTTGTTGATTCGATTGGTGTAAACGATCTAAAGTATGTTGTAACGAATTATAGTTTACACTTAACTAAACGAATACGAAAGAATGTTCTTGTGCTGTTCTTGCTCTATGTTCTTTTGGTGTAAGCCCACCTTAAGGTGATTCCTAGGTTTCACAAGTTAATCCCAGATCTGATTAGACTCCAGAGTTCTTAGTCAAAGCCCAAATTAATACAACCTAGGAGTTATTGAATATTGTGTTACGGAAAAAAATGTACCCACATATTATTGTGAATTTATACAGGGTGTAACAAAACTAAAAGATAATACTTTAGGAGCATAGGATGTGTATAGGGTATGTTATTCGAATATTCGAATACTCGTTTTATTCGAATATTCGCCAAATTATTTTTCGAATAATTAATAGTAAAAATATTTTTTATTTTTGTTTAAAATGCTATCCAACATAAAATTTACATGGAATAAGAACATAATTAAGTTTATTTCATAAAAATAACATTATTTATGAATATTCTACATCTTTGATATACATACAGACTACAGTGTGTAACAAAAATAATTGATAATACTTTAGAGTGTGTACGTGTTCCTTGTAGAGACTGTGAAAGTAGCAGCTCTGAAAGGCGATTTTTTTTCACTTTTGTATGGGCAAGGGCCCGAGCGTCACGAGATTTTCCATACAAAAGTGAAAAAAAATAATTAGTGACTAGGTGAACTAGGTGAACGTGGATCGAAAATATCAAAAAGACGGGTGAGCTGGCTTAGTATTAATGAACAGATATCATAACGTCGAATATCATATTATTATTTAATCTCAACTGCTGCTTAGCAAGACTAAGCATAATCACATTAGAAAAGTAAAAGGTACTACGATCAAAAACGGTAAGCCTTTCTTTTATTGCCCAACTGTTATCTTAAAATATACATTTTTAAAGTGTTTAACAATTAAAATAAAGTATGTCATTTACAAAGATTTATGTTGATAAAAGTAAAAATAAGAATTGCTTACTTCATAGTATTAACAAAATAGGTTGTACATGGTTGTACGAAGCTTTTTGTTAATTTTATTCAGTTTTCAGCATTTTTCAAATTTTTTGAATTATTCGAATAATATTCGAATTATTCGAAAACTTTTGTAAAATATTCCAATTATTCGAATAGTAAATTTGTCGAATAATAACATTCCCTAGATGTGTATCAAATATCCATACTAATATTATAAATGCGAAAGTGTGTCTGTCTGTCTGTCCGTCTGTCTGTCTGTCTGTCTGTTACCTCTTCACGCCCAAACCGCTGAACCGATTTTGCTGAAATTTGGTATGGTGATACTTTGAGTCCCGGGAAAGGACATATGATACTTTTTGTCCCAGGAAAATGTAACGTTCCCGCGCGATAAACGAGTTTTGGCGCAACGGAGTTGCAGGCATCATCTACTTGTGTATATATGTGTCCCCTGTATAGAGTTCGCTGTGAAAGAAGCAGCGCTGAAAGAGTAACTGTTTTTTTCACCTTTGTATGGAAAAATATGAATATTTCCATGAGGCGCCATGAGGCGCGAACTCTTGCCCATACAAATCACACAAAATTTGCTCTTTCAGTGCTGCTACTTTTACAGTAAAATCTATAGAAGGGAGAAGGGACACATACATACCTACCCTAAATTATTATCACTTAGGTTTGTTACACCTTGTATATAAAATGGAATATATAGATTATATTATAGAGGAAAATAATAATTGTAGAGTTTGTAATAAAGACATGGACTAATTTATTACATTAAGGCCTTGTAAATAATTATAGAGTTCAGAACAATCATATTTTTGCAGTGTTGTAGATGTAGACCATTTTGTTGTGGTGTAAACCATTGAGTGAATACTTTGAATATCTTGTCTCTAAACAAAAACTGTTTTTACAACTTACAAGTCAAATGCTTTAAATCTATGAAACTGTCTGGTGTAGGTATTCGTATTTACTATTATTCTTAAGTCGAACGGTCTTGCATCCGTGATTCAGTGTGTGATAGTATTAACTATTTGAACAGTGCCTGAATACCGTCACAATGTATTGCATGATGCTGTCACGCTGTACCTGAATTAGCTCGTGCCGTCTCCCACGACTTCCATTGATTTATAACCATGCATGATGTGTCTATTGCCCAAGTCACGATTGATAGTGCTAAATTTTCAGTGAATTTTATTGAAATTGCTAAAATCTTGTCGGGTTTATTACACATGCTAAACGCTTAATAACTTGCAAAGTAGGACTGGTTGAAATTACGCAGATTGTCTTTTAAAAAGTCCATGTTTAAAATATACTGATAGAACATTTTGACTAATATATGTACTGTGTTTTTAAATTGTCTACAACACGCCGTTTACATTTTGTTTGTTGTATGCTGATTATAATTTATGGATCACAACTGCGAATCGTTTTACCATTAATTAATTCCGTATCTTTCACCACTAAACTTTCTTTAGCAAGTATGTTTCCAGTAAAATAAACTGACACAAACCACAATAAATTGAAAAGCAAACATACACGTCCCATACAATTCATACAACTGTAACTCTCCCGCATTCCCGGCCGCGTGCCGGAGACGTGTCCGGCCTCCGGCCTCCGGCCAACACAATGGCCGATTCGATTCCTCCGGCATTAATCGTACCAATTACAGTACTACGCTGTAATCGAGCTTTAAACGAATTGATTAACCAATTAAATGCGCTGATTTAGTGCTCAATGAATGGGCGTAGAATGTTGTACAGTTTTTAGGCGAAAATGTGTACTTATGTAGTTTATTTTAGTTTAGTGTAGTACTCATGTTATTTGCCTAGCCTAGCCTTAGTCTGTACTAATAAAATACACGTATACTAGTAATAAAGTACCCCTACACATCGAGCAGGGATGCTATTTTTTTTCGCGTCCACCCCACCGTGTGGGGTGTCGTTGGATAGATTTTCTAAAAATATTACGAGTATTGATAGATCATTTTCCGATTTAGGGATCCATTAATTGTAAAATAATATGAAGTTACAAAGCGGCAAAAATCGGTAGTTCAGGGTCCCTGCCATTCTGCCATTCTGCCAGCTAAACGGTTGCTTCTGGAATTCAGCATATTTACTACGAAATATGCTGAATTTAAAAGGAAAATTATCATGGTTAAGAAGACTTTATAATTTATTGAGTTCATTGTCGAAAAACTAAAAAAATATTCGGCGAAGAACTTTTCGTTTAAATTCCTTTGAACGTAACTGAAATGATGTTGTTAGTAGTGTAAAACACGTTAAAAATGTACATTCGTAGGCTGCCATACAAAAATTAAATTATTAAAAACTAGCGGTTCTACGGATTACAGAACCCTATATTGCGCGTGGCCCGACAGGCACTTGGTCGATTTTATTTATTTGTGGGTTAAAAAGGACATCTTTATCGATTTTGTTCACTGCTGTCAACTTATCGATTGATCAATCGGTATTAGCGTGAAATCTTAGCACACTTCTGGGCTTATAAGGGCAAGGATTATCTTATCCCTATGCGGGATTCTGCGGCATTGTGGTAGTACGCAAAATATTTGAATTTCAAGCGTGACTCAGACGCACGTGCGGCTTGGTGGGTGGTGGATCCTATTGTTTTTTTTTTCATTTTTTTTTGCTATTGACACAAGATCACAAATTTGTCTGCCTGCGGACAACATGTGTGACGAATGTTTATGGTTGCAAAAAAAAGTATTTTTGGCTTTTAACATCATCGGAGTTATTAACCGACTTCCAAAAAACGAGGAGGTTATATGTTCGGCTGTGGATATTTTTTATTTTTGTATGTTCAACGATTACTCCGCCGTTTATGAACCGATTTTCGAAATTTTTGTTTCGTTGTATTAAGTTTCACTACAATTTGGTACCATGTTCACAAAAGTGGTGACCTGATGATGGAATCCATGAGTAATCGAGGGAACTCCTCGAAATTTATATGAAAACATATGGTGATTTTGGTTTTATGTGAAGTATACTAAGAATATGCTACCAAAAAGTCAAATATTGGGTCAAGGTATACCATGGTTTCGAAGATGCTGAGAGAACTCCTGACTCCTTATAGATACACGTTTGGGGGTTTCGGCGTTGTTTTAAGAACAGAAAGCATATGCTACTATGCAATTCATATTCATCATCATCATCATCATTACCACGTCGTGTTAAGGTCACCAATGTCTCATGGCACAGAATAGATAATAGTACAAGGCATAGGTATGGTACAATAATATTAATGATGTACTGTATTATGTATAACACCATTAAGCTGTTTAATATAGACGGCGGTCGGCGCCGCAGCGCGCGGCGCGTGCGTCCATCCAAGTTTATACATTTTTTTTTATCTGATAGATCCTTCGATCGTGGAAAAACGAGACACAATAGCCTTTCTGTTGTTATCGCAGTCGCCGGTGACCGCTTGGGGCTGGAAGCATTAAAATTGTTAAATTACCTAGCACATGTTCACTTCACTGATAATATATTTTGTGAGTGTGAGATTTTTGACTCTTAACAAATTGTAACATACGCGTATTATATATCTACGTAAAATATACGCGATGGTTTACCTACTAATGACAAATAAAAAGAGTGAAATTATTATTTTTAACAAAAAATTTAAACCGACTTCCAAGGTAAAAACAATAATAACATTAATATGAACTAAAAAGTATTAAATCATTTTTCCTATCTAATAGTGCCTTTTTCCAAATTCGGCTAAACCTCAACTATTTCTGTACTCAATCTTCATAATTTTGAAGTCGGTGCAAGTTCTTAAAGTTTAAAATAGTCTGTCAGAGAACTGAAGATTCAGCTATATATCTGGTACTGACTTAAAAATGATGAAGATTGAGTACAGAAATAGTTGAGGTTTAGCCGAATTCGGAAAAAGGCACTATTAGATAGGAAAAATTATTTAATACTTTTTAGTTCATAATAATGTTATAATTGTTTATACCTTGGAAGTCGGTTTTAATTTTTTGTTAAAAATAATAATTAACGATTGCTGTTAAAAGGATGTCATAGATAAAGAATAAAAGCTCCTGGATATACCTAACTCTACCTACCTTCTATTTAGTAGACTGTAGACTGTAGATTTTTATGATTGAAGAATGAAATTAAACAAGAACTTTGTTTTGTTTAATTTCATTGTTTTGTTTCTCAAACGAAAATATTTCTGCTTTTTTTCTATAACACTTAACACAAAACTTTTAGGACCAGAAACACAATATCCGAGAACTATTTAAGGACAATAACAACTCGAATACCACATTTGGCACACAAAAACAGTAGTTATGTCATCTCCGAAAATCTCGGTGGTCGCGGCCACCTGGATTTAGAAACGGGGAGGTCCAAATTTGACCATACCTTAATCAAATGAAACATAATTTACCGAAATGACTTGAAATATTACTTCATTAGTATTTATTATTTATGTGCAATTTTGGCAGACCACCGCAGTGCAGGTTTCGCGCATTGAAACTCTGGAAATAGGCTTAGGTTATTGTTAAATAATCTTATATATAAAATTATCGCGTCACAATGTTAGGCCGTGTACTCCTCCGAAACGGCTTACTGATTTTAACCAAATTTTATATGCATATTCAGTGGGTCTGAGAATCGGCTGCTGGGTACTTATTATATAAGTGCATTTGTTGAATAAATAATAGTAAATTATTACAACTCGAGACTGACGACGACCATTGTTTGCGCGACGCGGGTCAAGGGATAGCGATGGACGTGACATACTTATTTAGTCAATTCAATAAAATAATACGGGCGATATACTTTATAATATAGCAAAGAAACGTTTGCCAGGACAGCTAGTAAATATGTACCTATAGCGCTGGAATAACCTAAAGTGTCGAAAAAGCTGAATCTTCTATCCATACTAATATACTAATATACCTATACGTCTTATACTTATATACTAATATATACTAATATACTATACTAATCATATTATAAATGCGAAAATGTGTCTGTCTGTCTGTTACCTCTTCACGCTCAAACCGCTAACCGATTTTGCTCAAATTTGGTATTATTAGGAGATACTTTGAGTCCCGAAAAAGGACATAGGATACTTTTTATCCCGAAAAAATGTACGGTTCCCGCGCGATAAACGAGTTTTGGCGCAACGGAGTTGCGGGCGCCGTCTTGTTAAAATATATTACAATCGACCAAGTTCGAGTCGGACGGGAGACCGACTCGAACTTGGTCTCTCTTGTTCTCTCACGAAGGGTTCCGTACCGGTATAGAGCGAAAGTAGACAAAAAATCGTGTTTTTGTATGGGAGCCCCCCTTAAATACTTATTAACTTTATTTTATTTTTAGTATTTGTTGTTATAGAATATAGCGGCAACGGATATACACAATCTGAGAAAGTTTCAGAAGTGTAGCTATAGCGGTTCTTGAGTTACAGCCTGGAGACAGACAGACTGACAGCTAGACGGACGGACAGACAACGAAGTCTTAGTAATAGGGTCCCGTTTTTACCCTTTGGGTACGAAACCTTAATCTATCTTAAAGGCTATAAATCAAAATGTTTTCTAATATTATTAGCTTAATCTAATAAACACATTAGCTTAATCTAATAAACACATTAGCTTAATCTGATGAAGCTTTTTTCTACAGACATTCCAATCTTCATTCGCGTAAATACCGATGGACCGATAGCGATGATACTTTGTCAACTAATTGTATGCAATTACGGTTTACTGTCTACAGTGGCAGACGGCAGACGGACTCCGAAATATGCACTCTTATACGACCATCGGGTTTTAGTAAAGTGCTAAAAGTGCGTTTATTATAGTCATCACAATCTTATAGTGCATTAGCCAGTCATTACAGAATTTATTACCTTTCCGTCGATTAAGATGGTATACTGGTAATTAAGCTTGGGCACTTAGTCAAATTGCTTTTGACAGTTCCAACAGTGAAGTAAGATAGCAAGGATGGGATTTGAAATAACTCGTTGTAAAGTAGTCTCTTACTATGCGTTTTGTCAAATATTCCATTCTTACGGAATTCTTAGGAAATACGCTCTCTTCTCAAAGATTTGCAGGTCGTAATTTTCCGGAAATACTGCTGGCTACAGTTAATTTCAGAATCACACCTTTACTTAACCGTTGAAACTATCGAATGCGATTGGCTAAGTACCCAGGGCAGCCCGCGGCGCCATATATTTCCTCACCGTGTAAAATTATCAACAATTCCGCCTGTCCGTCGCGTCGTTTTGATAATTTTTAATTTTGAAGCTCACGATATTATTATATGTATGAATGTTTCGGTGGCAGTGAGCGTAGCAGGTGATTAAGTTTCACGCAATTAACAGAAATAATTCCGAAGTTTATAATAGGTGCCTTAGGCACATGCGTTTGGGTTAAGCTTTCGGTTAAATGTTGGTTGGTTAGATATCTCTTTTATGAATATAAATATACTAATTGACAGCATCATGATTAGAAAATACTGAAAAATACTGCCGTAAGTAGTAAGTACTGTGTACATTATAATAGTAATTTCTCGGTTTACACAAACTACATTATATCTACACCTCACCTTCATTACAATATTTATGCCTTCACCCTATGCTATTTGCCAACGAAAACCTCATTACACCACGTCGCGTCGAATACTGATTAATTATCTTAAAAAATAGACTCGAACCAGTGACCTTCTCCACATAACGAGAAACCGTCAGCGAGATGACCGACTCTGACAAGATCAATTTATATGCAACTGAGAGGCAGTGGCGTAGCTACTTAGGGGCTCAGGGGCCCTTCAACTAATTGAATATTTACCTAAAAATTGTAGAGTTTTGTAAGTTCTGTTAATTTTTTTTGAAGTGAAAACTTCTTTAGCGGCGTTGAGCACTTGTGGGATGGGTAAAAACTGTGAAACTCGCGCCAGATTTTCGTGTTGATCGAAAAACCATACAAAACGCGTAAGACGGTTGGAGAGTAGTGTTTTGTGTCGAACTCGAACTCGAACTCGAAAGTGAACTCGAACTCGAACTCGAATTGATTGTAAGGGTTTCGATTAATTTAAAAAAACGATTTTTTTAAAAATCGATTTTCATAAAAAATGGGTTAAAAATTTAATCGATTGTAAGGGTTTCGATTATTTAAAAAAATCGATTTTTTAATAATCGATTTTCATAAACAATGGGTTAAAAAAATGCACAACGTTAATAATCAAGTTTTCACTTCTGCCGGCACTCCCGGAGTGCAATTTTTTTAAGAAACAGTACATCTGATGAATGAAGTAATCGCATCTTGCGCCTTCTTTTCAAGCCTCTAAAGTCTAAACAGAGGACCACTGTATGAAATTCACTTCTTACGAGTTGCGGCACAGATAACAGAATACATATTACTACAAGTTGCGGTGTCATTGGTTAGGGGTTATTTTTCGCCTTTCGTCCTCGGTTGTCTAGCTACGCCACTGCTGCGCGGGCGCATCTTGTGATCGTCGGGGCAATTTAGTGAGATGAACATGACTCGACATTTGCCGTGTTGTTTTTACTTGAAACTAAAATCATAATAGTAAATTACTTCATGTAGTTTATCGCGCAGGAGTATATTTTCCGGGACAGTAACTATCGTTTTCAGGACCAAGTCTTAGCAAAATCGTTTCATGCGTAAAGAGGTAACTGCAGTCAGACAATATGTAGATACAATTTCTCATTTATCCTATTCAATTATTTGCTTTTATACTAAGTACTAACGTAAAGTGCATCCCCTTGGTGATGAGTGATGACTGATGCGTGAATCGTGATGATCAACTTTTTTAATGAAAACGATTGGCGATTTAAGTTTCCTGTAAAACTGAAAAGTAATAGGCAAATTATTATATTGTACATACTTACCTACATATGTCTATACTCTGTTTCATTTTCTAGCTATAAGTATTATTGCAAGGTGATTGCAGAGCATTTTATGATAATAAATATAAAGTTTTTAACAAGTAAGCACATAAATAGCGTTTATATAAAGTCATTTGTAGACTACTTTTTTAAAAGTCAAGTCATTAATCTTAGTGCAACAACATGTTAATAAAAAGTTCCAAACTTTGATCAAGTTATTAGGGGTAAAAAAGACCATTGGATAAGTGCGTGTCCGACCACACGCAGAGTAGGGTTCCGTAACACTTCTTACTGAAACCATAAGCTAATAAGACTGTATAAAGTGGTAAAACTGATCTTCTAAACATTGTAGAAACTATAGAATCCTCTTCTTCCCTATAGTTTATACAATGCTTCCTAAAAGTTACATCACTTATCTATACTTTAACAAATTAAAGTAAATCATTAAAAAAGTTGAGCCTAGAGAGACCTAGAGATTGGCAAGTTTATGTTTTGATTTTGTTGATTATTTATGTAACCAGTATGTGGCTAAATATAATTTCAATTATAAATTATTATAACATGACTTTAGTTACAATGGCTGCGTAAAATTGTAGAGCAATAGCTACAGCCACTACCACTAACCCTGATACGATAGTCTCTACCGGATACAAAAACATTAGGTAGGTACACTGTCTACGGAACCATTAAATTATTTTGACTCCAAAATTTTTACCCATCGCTGTCAAAAATGAGCAACGTCAAACAATAGCGTCTTTTATTTGTGAATCGAGACGAAATTTCGATCAATTAGGGGGCTCAAATAACATGGCATTAACGCAAAATGTACGGATTAAGGCCGCTGTTTTTCAATACGTACTCGGGCTACTCCACTTGGGTGGCAAATCGAAACGACAAAAAACGGCAATTTTATTCATCAGCTTTATTAAAATCGTGTTATGAAAGCCATCGTGTTGAATCGCGTATGCTAATTCAACGATTGATTTCTATGACATTAAATATTTTTAACCAACTTCAAAAAAGAGGTTCTGTGTTCTGTTATAGATAAGTAAGTATATTTTGAAAGTTAAGTATCTGTTCTTTATGGTTTCAAAATCCTTAACTTTGTATCACATTAAAACAAGTTAAAATTTAACAGCGGTCATAATTTTCAACATACAAGTTAGATGACTCATAAAATAAAGTTCTTGTGACCATAATAAAATTGTTTATTAATAATGCAATCATAGCAAGGTAAGGTCTGCTTAGTTATTTTACACGTAAGAACAAAATTACAAAAAAAGACTAGAGCAATACTTAGTTATTTTTTTTTCAAAATGAGTAGGCATTTTTAATACTTACACTTTTTGTACGGTTCGTTAAAATAGTAAGTATATAATATATTACTAATTTGTCATACTACGCCCGAATAATATATATAAGTTATAAACTATATTATTAACTTTGATCGAACTCTATACTTTGTTTAAATTCTCTTTGATCTGGCTTAAGTAGCTCGGTAGGGCCATATACCTAATGCTACTAATTTCAAAATCACGTATTAAATTAACCGTACACTACTTGAAATACAATGAAACAATAATTTAATTCATTTTCAATAATTTGTTTACACTTAGATCTAGAAATAACAAAGATGAAGCTGGCTACCTATTGATTTCCGAATACTAATACTCTGCAATAAAGCATTTATTATTTTTTTAATTTATGGATACTGTATAAGTGTAAGCAATTACATCTCTTTCTTGCCAGTATTAAGCAATTAGCCTGTCTCAATTAAGACCTCTATATTTATGCCGGAGATACCATCTCGCAGAATTTGAGGTTATAAATCTTCGGGAGCTTAATGGACGTAATATGACCAATATAATGCCTGCAATAGCCAGCGATTAGTGCCGACAGTGCAAACAAATGCTATATAATAAGCCACATGTGTAAAGCGTGCATGTGTAAAGCGTGCGTGTAAAGAAATAATCTATGACCAGTGGCGTAGCTACTAAATGGCAAGGTGGGATGGCCTCCCAAGCCGTCCAAGCTCAGGGGACTTCAATATCTAACGTACAGTCCATTTTTAGATGTGTTGTAGCTGTTAATTTTTACTAAAGTATCTTTCAGATCGTAAGTAAAGTTTGCATTTAATTGCCGCGGGACTGGCGGGACGTAAAATTTTCAATACGTGCGTCTTGCGTGTTAGGTCACCGCTGGTTGCGGCCCTACCTTAGATTAATGATACGCGCAGTGCTTTGCATTAAGGCTCCTCTAGCGAAAAAAGCATGCAGATGAAACCACTTTTCATCGGCATTAACAGAGAAATTATATCTGAAAAAAATAATTAGTAATCTACATGATATGATACGTAACGTGGTTTTGCCATATTTTTTCTATCGGTATCACATAATAAAGAAAAAAAAAACCAAATCACCTACAAATCGTTAAATGAAACCACTTTACTCCTTCATTATTTATCAAAAGAATATATAAAAAATATCTACTGCTTTGCAATACATAAGTTGATAATTTGGTTTTTTTACTTTTTTGAAATATGTATTATATTAAGCCTTAAAAAGGTTTTTTCTCCTATTTCGCCCTATCATGGACGCGGCGAGCGTCGTAACCGCCACTGTACAAGGCGCGCTGTTATGAATGTTATTTTAATGTCATTTACGTCGATATTCGCACTGACAGACAATGATCAAGGTCATTGGCGGATATAGAGGCCTTAATCTAAGTGCCCTACGTTATTTTTTGTCACAGGGCCCTCTGTCCTCAGTTACCTAGCACTTTAATAAAGTTAAAGGTGCGAATGAGAAAAACTATTACGCTATGACACAGAACTCAGAAGTGTTAGCTGTCAACTGAGACCAATTTAATAAAAGTTATAAAGTGCTGTATTTTAATTTGCTTCCTCTTCGGTTTTCACAAGAACACTTTACTACAAAATATGAATCGCTTATTCCCAAGCCCCTAATCTTTTGAATGAAACTTCAGTAACTGGGAGTGATAAAATCATCCAGCCTCCTGATCAAATTCCACCTTATCTGATTAAAGATCCAAGGTCAAGCCTCAAGGTCAAGGTGTCTTTGTCATGTGACGTTTCCAGTATAAATAAAGACGAGAAACCCCAGTACGAACTATTCGCTGTTTAAATATATCTATTATATTTTAAGGGGTAAAAGTTTACTTAAAACTAAAACCTAAAGTACAGTGGTAGGTAAAGAGTAAAAGTTTTTATATTTTATGCATTTATTTTAATGGCATTTTTGTCTTTTAGGTACATCAATTTTGCTCTCAACTCACAATATCGTGTTACATTTACAACTAATAAATTACACACACAAAACTACACATTTGCTTAAAATAAAATTAAAATTAAGCAATGAGTTTTTATTTTAAAAGAGATACAATAAAAATTTACATATTGTAAGAGACTATTCAAAGGCTGTAAGTACTTTTAATCAAATTAAAATTATATTTTAATTATGCATAGATAAATTATGAGGAATCTCTGTATTAGCTCCATGTGAAGAATATAATAAAATTCACTTAGCATCGCAATCACTTTATTCAGACTTGCAACGCTTCTGCCTTACAAAATCGTTCAGTCACCCCCGTGTCGGTTTTCCAAAGTACCGCCATTTTTATCCCACTTTAAAAACAATAATCAACCGTCACTTTCAAATATTACAATAACATCCGGAATTACAAACAAATACAAATCAGCAGTATAAATTCAAATTAAAGTACAGTTTATAAATATTATATGAATATTAAATTATCATGTACTATTTAATTATATCAACTAAATTATATTCTCAACTATAATATATTTTGTCTTTTGCGTAAATTCCTTTTTCCAATACTTTAAGAAAATACATTCATATCTTTTAAAAAATATATTGTCTTAATTTGACAAATTTAAGTAACATAAATTCTATTTTTACTACTCAGTTTATGTGTGTTCCTAATAATCGTCCATCCTGACAAAATTTGCTACCACGCAAATTGAAAAGAATTAAATTAATAAAAAAAAAAAAAAAAAAAACTTTTGTTATGAAATCACTAGAGATTTTTTTCTTTCTTTCTTTCTTTCTAGAGCTTGACATCAGCTCTCCATCATCAGTCAGCCTGGCTTCGGATAGAGGACTTACCTGTAATAAAAATAAAGAAAAAGAGAAGAAACAGCATAATATGCCATAATAATATAAGGATGTATTATATATAAGGTCAAATTCCGTAGTACATCGAAATAAATTATGAAAGTACTAATTATATGTAAATTTTTAAGAAATCATTCAATGAAAGCTGCACATGCGCATTGAAAATGAAGAAATATGTCTAATCTCAGCTGTATTAGCTCCATGTGAAGAATATAATAAAATTCACTTAGCATCGCAATCACTTTATTCAGACTTGCAACGCTTCTGCCTTACAAAATCGTTCAGTCACCCCCGTGTCGGTTTTCCAAAGTACCGCCATTTTTATCCCACTTTAAAAACAATAATCAACCGTCACTTTCAAATATTACAATAACATCCGGAATTACAAACAAATACAAATCAGCAGTATAAATTCAAATTAAAGTACAGTTTATAAATATTATATGAATATTAAATTATCATGTACTATTTAATTATATCAACTAAATTATATTCTCAACTATAATATATTTTGTCTTTTGCGTAAATTCCTTTTTCCAATACTTTAAGAAAATACATTCATATCTTTTAAAAAATATATTGTCTTAATTTGACAAATTTAAGTAACATAAATTCTATTTTTACTACTCAGTTTATGTGTGTTCCTAATAAAATAAAGCTTAAAATAATTGGAAGGCTTAGGTACGCTTACTGTCCATACAATAGGTAACTTATTAGGGAAGACTGTCTAACTTAGGTAACGTAAATTAATTATAATTAATAATTATTATATTTATCTTATACTACTGGAAGACGCTTTCGATCTTGTTGTATAAGGCACTTACAGACTTTTGTACAGTCAATAAAAAAGTTTAATTTTGTTAGTTATTTTTGTCCAAAGCTTATAAGCTAATAACAGCTTTTCTGATGACTGTACAGGTGACCTTATAGACAAAATATATTTATTAATAAACACTTTATTTAATATTTTGTACATGTTAAATATCTCTCTAACTTGATATCAATTTCTTCGTGGACTCCCTTTAGGTGTGTTAAGCTAGTTACACGCGTCGTTAGATCTTTCTAGTTTTTACCATCCGAATTCAAAAATGGATGATGTTATATTTTCGTCTGTATATTTTCTTTCTAAGTGTGTTAAATGCATTAGAATTTAAATTTTAGCAGACAATTTACAACCAACGTTACGTACATAACCAGCATAATAAATGTGAATTTTAGATACATAAACAAAATTAATATTTCAAAACTAAAAATAAAATATATTTTGAATACAGTGCGACCATCATGCAATCGGTGCTTAGCAATAGTTGCTTTTTAAACATCATATTTTTATATTATTTCTTTAAAAAAGCGAATATTTTCGGGCACCATTTTGACCCAAATCACGGTCTTAAAAATACAAGAATTTTATGTAGTTTTATGACTGGTAGTTTAGACCAAAGCAGAATAGTCGTGCTGTATTCTCATTTATTCCTATGGCACTAAGTAATAATTTACCCGACTGCACGATGCAATGAGGGTAATGTGTTATAATATATCTCTGTTTATATTGAACATGTCCATTCACCATTGCATAGATATAGGACAGATGTTCCTCTCTGTTGCAATACTGTATTAGATGTCATTCGGATGTGGGATCGTACCATTGCTAATGTTCGACGGATGAAGCAGCTCTGTCTCCAATAAATTAGATTTTCCTCTATTCACACAATGTTGAATGTTTTACAAAAGGTATGTATAATTTTAGTAACGTCATACGTGATAACGGGGATTTTCCAAGTAGCGAAAGAGGGAGATATTTAAATTTGGATCAAATCAAAACGCTTGTGATAAAGGTATTCCGCAAATATAAGAGTTAGTGCGTTTTGTGGATTCCACAGATCAAAATTGCATTCGCAGTTTTTATCTAATAAATAATAATAATAATATCTTTTCGCTTCATCACGCCACGCTTCACACCACGTCAGTCTGGTCCCGTGCTAAGTACCTGAAGGACTTGTGTTACAGCCTACAGGTACCAGACAACGGAAATATATTTAAGGCTAAATGTCCCAGTGAACTTCGTGTCACTTAAAAACCTTCCCTGGACTTCCACGATCATTTTAAGACTAAAATTAGCCAAATCGGTCCAGCCGTTATCGCGTTATAGCGTTACTAACACAATTATTGAAAACCTATTTTTATCTATATATATATATTTATTATATCATACACAATTAATGTTTAATACACATCCAGACCCGGTAACACGGAATGCCCGGGAACATTGAAAACTTTTTGTTCCATCGTCGCGTCGGCGAGATTCGAACCCCCGGCTTGAGCTGCCACGCACTCAACCAATTGAGCCACAGAGGTCGTCGAATAATAATGTATTTACTTTTTAAAATTCCTTCTATCCGCAAACATTAGTAACAGCGCGATCGCTATAAACTCTACCTAAGTACTAAACTATTTATACTTAAACTACACTATAACTCACACAGCATACTGACCAAGCTTACACTATAGGAACTCTTTTATCACTCAAACAACTAAACTTAATATCACAGATCCTGAGCAAGTTACCAGTCTTGTCACCACGGCCGCCAGGGTTTCTCGTCGGGAGGAGGTTTTCTCGTCACCAGAGCTAGGGGGGCTGATTCCTCGGGAGGAGGAGGAGTTCCCCACCCGGAGCTGGCTGGGGAGTAGCACCTGGGTTCGGATGAGCTCCCGTCGGGGGGAGAGAGAGGAACCAGCGTGGGTATGGTTGCGAGGGTCCTGGCGCTGACTCCAGCTGGTAGCACTAAAGCGATGTCCCCGTTAGATAGCCTGGTGGGGACGAGCCGCACTCCGGAACAGGGACCCGCTGGAAAGAAGGTGACGATTAGTTTCTGGTACTAAGGCTATCACCAACGTCTGTTAGTGTTAACAGTTTGTTAAAATGTCTTCTGTTTCATTCATATGAAAAGCAAAAGAGGTAACGTGATACTAATTCGAGGATTAACTTTAACAGTCGTTTGTGAAATTAGGCGTGTTTGTGTCTATGCTATAACATTCTATAAGATGTCATGAAAGAATAAAGATAAGAAATAATGATTAGGTGTTAAATTATTGTTAAATCATTAAATAATTCTAGTTGTTTCCAATCAGCATTTCTAAATTTTATAAGCGACATAGTATGAAAATATGTAACATTGAAAACCTCATATTTTATGCTAGACCGCCCAAATTGCAAGTAAAAAGCGTACGGTTTTTGATAACTACAGGAAGCAAAACAAAACAGCAGGCAGCACGTGTAAAACTTGTATCTGTTATGCATGAATTCGACTTCAAGAACACCACTTCTGAGTCGCACTACTGAATAAATCAATAGAATGCGTTGTTATAAGGGTCAATTCAAACTGCAACGCAACGTAACGTAACTGAATTCATCTGTAAAATCCATACAAATTTAGAAATGCATCTACGTGTCGTGTTGCGTCTGAATTGACTCTAACTATGTGATAGGGAATAACAACACTACTTACCAGATATAAATATCGTCGAATGATTAGGAGACACGGCTTCATCAGTATCCGAAGGTGGCGTCGGTGCTCCTACTGGCCTGGGTGTGTTCACACACGTCTCCAGATGCCGCACAAGCCTCCTCTTCAGCCCACCTTCAAGACCAGGGAACTTGGCGACCTCGGAGAGACAGTGCCGGTAGCCAGCTCTGAACCGGTCCGGTGAGCCGGTACCTTCTGAACGTAGACCCTCGAGGTGTTTGACTGTCATCTCCAGGATATCTGCCTTCTCGAGCTTGGAGTGGCGGGCCGGCTGTAACAAATGCGAATTTTAATACTGAAGGGACTTTCCACATATTATTATGACGTATTTTTTGCGCACTGACAACGCGCATTTTTGATGCTCTCGTCTTCTATGCGTTTTCATCGCGTTTTGGCAGATTAATAAAGTTTATAACGTGTCGGCTTTCTTCCGTTTGTTGAGCGTTCAACTTGCGTTTGTATCGATACAAACGAGCGTAAAAAACGTAGTGTGGTGGGCCCTAAAAGCATAGATTTAAATCTATGCCTAAAAGCACTAAATAGTAAATACTATCCAGTACACTTATAAATTCAACGGAAACCGTACATTTGGTGATAGTTATTTCGATGTCTGTCTAAATCTTCATAATTCTCATATTATTGAAAACGATTTCGTACCACTGGCTACGATGCCAAAATCCATAAAAAAGTGCACATAATATTGTCTGTTCCGGCCTTAGGCCATGAGGCTCGGGAAAGTATTGCTTTAAAGTTTTTGTCCCGGGAAGATCTACGGTTCACGCTTGACCAACTTTCTCTAGTTCACTGTAAAATTATGTAATTGAGAAATATTTTCTCAATTTGTGGCAGACTAAAAGTCTTGACTGGTGATTGCTTCAATTCCTTCCATGACTGATGCGAGTATCTGAGCGATTAATCTTCGCGGTGAGGAATGGACACGCGTTATAAATGTTCGTCATAGCACGGACAGACTGAATTAATCATATCTCTTGAATATATTATATTTCTAGTATTATGATTTTATGCCTATCTAGAAGAACAGCATAGGCCATAGAGAATCATGCGCTGCATTCGCTTCATTAGAAGGCTTCAAATGTCTAAAAAGCTAGGCTCAGTGTACAGATCTGTTTATTGTTATAATTTAGTACTGTTAGCGGATATCAATGGACAAGCTACATAGTATTATAATTATTTTATTTAAATCTGTATATTATGTTAGTCACTATATATAAGTTTAATTAGTGATTATTATATTTTGAATAGTAGTAAGTAAGGTAATTGATTTTGACAAATAGTTAGTTATAAATGGACAGGAGGATTATTTACTTCCGTTATAACTTCCTCTTCTCATATTTAAGTAAATAATTATATTAAATATGAGAAGTACATTAATTAATATTTAGAATTATATACCCACTTATTCTTAGCCATTCTTATTTTTTTATGTATTCTTTAATGATTTTACTATATTTGAATTGTTAACGGAAGTTAGTTTCTTTTGTGTAAAATGGTATAAAAGCCAGCCATATTGCATTGATGGAGGCATTCTGTAAATAACTTCGAAACGTGTAAGGTGAAACTCTGCTCGAATAAATACCGCTCTATGTATAATTTTTCAAGACTTTTACTACTCCCTAATAGTACCTTTTATGAATACCTACGTAGAACCAGCAACGACAAAGGAGTTATTAAGTAGCTGCTGTTTTTAACCGACTTCCAAAAAGGAGGAGGTTATACGTTCGTCTGTTTTTTTTTGTATGCTCAACCATAACTTCGCCGTTTATGTACCGATTTTCATGATTCTTTTGTTTTTGTACAGGGTTAAATCCGAAGTTGGTACCATGTTCACAAAAGTGGTGATCTGATGATGGGATCCATGAGGAATCGAGGGAACTCCTTGACATTTATATGGGAACATATGGTGATTTCAATTTTTTCTGAAGTATTTCAGGCATATACTACCAAAAAGTAAGATTTTGCACCAGGATATACCCTGGTTCTGAAGGTACCCAACAGAACTTTTGAATCCTTATAGATACAAGTTTGAGGATTTAGGCTTTATTTAAACTACTCCAAGCAAATCCTACATTATTTGTGCTGAACATAGGCTAAATTTTATTTTGGAAAAAATTGGGTTTCGTAAGATATTAGGGTTTTTCGGACGCCAGGTGAAAAAATCAACCAGAAAAGTTACTTATTTTGCGTACGCTGCCGAAACTATAAAAGATAGAACCATAAAAATATGTTCTAAGTATTGTAGATCTTATAAATATCTACAAAAAAGTCCGCGACACACTATACTTATCTATGTCGAGTGAGGCACAATAACCATATTTTTATTTAAAAATATTGAATTTTTTTGGACAACATTTCAACGCGTTTATTTTACTCATGCCATTAATCATTATCAAAATAAATTATTTCATCACTAAGTACAGTTTATGTAAATAAAATTTGGTCTTTGAATGATTAAAATTGGACGTTTGGTTTTGAAATTATGGCGAAATCAAAATATTACGATAGTTATAGGCGTCACCAAGCGGGATGCGCTTGCGGTAGGAAGACAATCTGTGCAGTGTGCACTGTACACTGATAATGACTGCGTCCGCGTCTTCGATGTCCGTGTCGGAGTCTGTGAATTGACCTGGGAATCATTTTGCTGACCGAGTCTTTCCTGGGTAGGCTTTTTGCAGCCGTAAGTTCGTAACCGACATCCACGCGGGCAGAGCCGCAGGCGACCGCTAGTAATATGTACAACTCTAAGACAACAAGCTATAATACGAGTATTATAGCCTTGTCGTCTTATAACTAAAAAGAGTAAAATTATTATTTTTTAACAAAAAATTAAAACCGACTTCCAAGGTAAAAACAAAAGTAATACTTATTAGTAATCTAAAAAGAATCAAATAATTCTTATTCCTTATTATAGTGGCGACTTCAGACTTCGCCTAAACCTCAACTATTTCTGTACTCAATCTTCATGCTTTTGAAGTCGGTACCAGCTTAGCTATGTCAAGGATCTCAGAACTTTTACGGGCTGGTACCGACTTCAAAAGCATGAAGATTGAGTACAGAAATAGTTGAGGTTTAGGCGAAGTCTGAAGACGCCACTATAATAAGGAATAAGAATTATTTGATTCTTTTTAGATTAAGAATAAGTATTACTTTTGTTTTTACCTTGGAAGTCGGTTTTAATTTTTTGTTAAAAAATAATTACTATGTAACTTCAATCTGCTTAACTATCAGAGTTCAGACTTTTTAGACTTTTTATTACAATTGCCTAATACATATTAATATTCAGATACGAAAAACTAGTTTTAAACGAAGGGTAAATTGATGTTTTAAATATTCATTTGAACCTAAAAACCTTTACCTACTAGTAAAAATCTATTTTAGCATGAAAAGAGTAGGTAACTAAGGTTTTTTTTATGGAAGGAATACGTAAATAGCCATGTTTTTTTCCAACAAATAACCCCAAGACAGCTAATGAGTGAAGCGTAGCCTGTCGCGGTCATGCACTTTTTGTTGGACTTTATATTTTGTTCCCTGTCATTATTTTAAGCACTCTGATTCGTCATTAATGATAATTACTTATGATTAATTACTTTGCGCGCGTGTTCTTTAAATATTCTGTAATTAAAGTGCGTTGCCTTGCAAATTATAATAAGTTATCTATGACTTCGTGTAGAACAAAATCCAGCGGGAACCCATTTATGTAAAATTAACTTCTGTCCTTTCGGAGAAGTCTGAGCTACGTACTTTGTTTTTCATTAATAATAGGTAGGTGTCAGGTTTTTTTAATTACCTAGAATCTAGATGCAATTATTTATATCTGCATTACTAATTATGTATAATTTATTTTTAAAATAATAAGAGTAATAACGTACTTAAGAATAGTATTGTTAATTAAAATTGTTTTGACAGTTTCTTGTTATTCTTAATACTTATGAACGGCCTTTTTTATTTGAGGAGAGGAAATGCATTACGCATCCCCCTCCCCCGCGAGGGAAGGGGCAGAGATAAGTCGGACTCCCTCCGCAGAGGTTTACCGACTAAAACCCCCCCATGCCCTCGTCAACGGTACACGCGAAGGAGCGGGATCGCTAGCATTCAACCGCGTCCTCCGCAGCACTTTCCACTTATGAACAGCCTAGGCACCGGAATTGACTAGCCATTTGGATGACTTTCTACTTTATGACACTAAGTAACTTACGTCTTTCTTCATGGCGTCGAGAATGAGGGCCTTCAGTTCGTTGAGGCAGTTGTTGATCCGCGCCCGTCGCCGCTTCTCCATAATTGGCTTATTGCTCTGTAACAATGAAACCTCATTTAATCCTGTGTAATAATAAATTAACTAAGGTGCCGCAGGGCCCGCAGGCGCCCCTAAGTTTCTAAACACACTAGGCCGAAGTTACGCGATGCGTTTGACATTGCGGACTTAATCATGTGGAATTTAAGCCGCGTAACTTCGGCCTAGTGTGTTTAGACACTTAATTTTTAGCACTACCAGCACCCAGGACACCGAAGAAATTTCGCCCAAGGCGCTGCAGGTAATGCTAAAACCGGCACTGACAATGTTAATAAGGCAATAACAAAAAAAGTCATTTTGTCCCATAAATCTGTCAGTGTTTCTATTAAATTTCTTATTACCTCTGTGGTTATGTTAAGCCTGATTGACTCCTATTTTTATTTTTTATTTTTTTATTTAAAAACTTAATTATTTTATAAAATCCGATTAATGATTTCAATGATTTTATTTTGATCGAAGTTGATCAAAAGCGGAGTTTCGCTCGGACAATAAATAAAGTACTTCATGGGCGTGCTATTGTAATCTGTAGTTAAAGTGGGCTGTTGTTTTATATTGAAGCACTTAAGGACTACAAGAAAATTTCATCAAGGAGTACAACAGTATAACTTAAATAATGGCGGTTTTTTACAGACATAATAGCAATTGTTTTAAAACAAGCGCATGTTATAGTCGTATTAACGTTTTTATAGAAGCGCCATGGATGATAAATTTAATAATAGTCATGTTTGAACTGATTAACGACTAATATTATCTTCTTTTTTACTTTTGATTACGTTGATTAGCTCGAGCTCTACATTTTTATTCTCCATCATTTCTTTTTATTCCTAACCAGCGTATAGTGAGCAGCTTTATTGCACTTTATTAATTATATCATGGATCCTGTGTTCTTTTATGGGATTGATTGCATTTTCATGCCAAATTTAACCTCAATCGGGACAAGGTTTTAAGTGTAAATAGGTTATATAGAGGTACAGACAAATAGACAAACTTTTCTATATTAAAATGAATTTTAATTTTGTTTCGCTTAAACTTGACCTGCTAAAGCTGCATCAGTTTTGATTTTGATTTAAATATGCGTGGAGGTTCAGGGAAGGAATTGGGATGGATGTGATACGAAATTCACTAGTTATAGATGAAGATCACTTTGTCCTATAACGTGTCTATCAGGCGCTGCTGATTGACGTGCTAAATCTAATATCCGTGACGGAGGCGTAACGGAGGCGCGTGCGGCTCAAGGTGAAGGCCGCCGTGACACGCTCCACGTGACGAGACCACGTGACAGTGACCACGTGACAGCGACCACGTGACCACTTTCAGGCCTCAGCTGTCGTGGTGTTTACAGGAAAAACACGGAAATTACGACGCGCCGGTTATGTCTTAAGTCTTAGCTCTATAATTTTTCCTATAGTAAGGAAAATCTATACTTATAAAATTACATGTCCTGACTGACTGACTGATTCATCATCGCTGAGCAAAAACTGTTAGAGCTACAGCCACGAAATTTGGTGAGTAGGGTTGTTTTATAAAGTAAACACCTACTAAGGAAGGAATTTTGGAAATTTTAACCCAAAGGGGGTGAAATAGGGGTTGAAAGTCCGTCATTTCTTTAGTTAGAAACATGAAACTTTATTTTTGGGCTACTGAATAAAAATGAATGAATACGTATTTAAGCGTTTTTGGAAATTCTACCCCCAAGAAGGTGAAATTGGGGTTGAAAATTTGAATGAAAATCCATTATTTCTTGAGTTAGACACATGAAACTTTATTTTTGGGCTACTGATTAAAAATGAATATATACGTATTTAAGCGTTTTTGGAAATTCAAACCCAAAGGGGGTGAAATAGGGGTTAAGAGTTTGTATGAAAGTCCGTCATTTCTTTAGTTAGAAACATGAAACTTTATTTCTGGGCTACTGAATAAAAATGAATGAATTTAAGCGTTTTTGGAAATTCTACCCCCAAGGGGGTGAAATTGGAGTTTAAAGTTTGAAAGAAAGTCTGTCATGTCTTGAGTTAGAAACATGAAACTTTATTTTTGGGCTACTGATTAAAAATGAATAGATACTTATTTAAGCGTTTCTGGAAATTCTACCCCCAAGGGATGAAATTATGTTTGTAAGTTTGAATGAAAGTCCGTCATTACTAAATTTAAGTTAGAAACATGAAAGTTTATTGACGTTTGCGTTTGACGGTTGCTTAAATAACCCTATTTAAGCAACCGTCAAACGCAAACGGCTGTTTTTAACCTTTGTATAAGGATCCACAAAAAGGGGAAATCTATCCATCTTTGTTATTATACTATGTAAACGCGGACGAAGTCGCGGGCAACAGCTAGTGTTAGCATAAAATATACATGTAATATACTACTAAGCCTGACTTGTAACTCATTAACGAACTAGATTACTACACGACCTGTTTAAAAAATTCTGCTGTAACTTGTAAGGTATTATGATTTTTATATGAATAGTATAAGAATCTATTTTGATTTAAATGAAGACTCTACATAACCTCTAAATCATTTAGAAATTATGTTTTCTACGCACTTAATTCAATTCAATTCATTTATGTAATATAATATTTATGTAATACCCTCTTTGGGGTCACGAAGCCTCCAAAGCGAATCGCTAATCCCCTTATTTTATTACTTTTAAATAAAAAAATAGTTTTTTAAAGGTACAATAAAATTGCTTTAACAAGTGTAACATGTTCCGCAGATGTTCACTGATTTAACGTTCACGTGAATAATTTAACAATAAAAGACGCTAAAATGACGATTGTTGTTTCACCGCAAAATATTAGATTTCTTTATTAACATAAAGGATAGAGTAATAAATTATAATACTGCTTCTACTTATTTAATCTTGATCTGTTAGTAGTAGTTCAACAAAATACAAACTATATTGCCCCGCCCTACTATTAAAAAAATAAAAACATAACTTGTCTTGTATCGATAGTAATTTACAAAGTGTCCAAGAAGCAAAAGGTAGTAATTCAGAAATACCACAAAATACTAAATAAAAAGCGGTCATGCGTCAAATAACGGCGTGGTCGGGGGTTCGAATCCGATCATGTTTTATTAATGTCAGGTGCGATATGCCCGACGTGAATGAATTAAAACGAGACATTCAACAAAATGTTGATTACATCTGAATGTTTAAATTTATTTGTATCTTGATACCATTTTAATGTCCGAAAAATTGTTTTGTTTCACCCTTCTTTTATTTTATAGTCAGCATTTAAGATAAGAAAAAAAACATGAACTAACAGTTTTCAGCTGGCATCACTCCAGTCGTTTTTAACAGCTAAGGCAGAGAAGGGCTTAAGAGGATTTCATCGTCAGGATTTCATAGATTCTTTTCTCAAATACGATGACCAACACTACGGGGTCATTGTAATGTGCATGTTCTTGTGTAATGGAGTTCAGTTATGATTGGCTCATTTGAAGGCTCATTTAGAAATACATACATGGAATTCTTCAAAGGAGAAACGACAGCTTGCAGAAAGCAGCTAAGGGTTTTTGGAGTTTACTCCTTAAGAATCGATTTTCATATATAAGGCGCCCGGTATGAGAAAAATAACCATACGCAAAAAGAGTTTATTCAACTGAAAAAGGTTAATATCATATGAAATCAGATGTTCCGGCAATATTATCTACACCCCTTTCTTTTAGTTCACTTTAGCCAGTATAATGATAAAAATTATAACTTCACAATAACAATATTAATTATTGATATTTATAACAAAAAAAACAAATATATATGTATATATATATTTGTTTTATATATATATATATATATATATATATATATATATATATATATATATATATATATATATATATATATATATATATATATATATATATGTGATGTGTGTGTGTGATGTTCCGGCAATATTATCTACACCCCTTTCTGCCATAGTTATTTCGAAATACTTTTAGTTCACTTTAGCCAGTATAATGATAAAAATTATAACTTCACAATAACAATATTAATTATTGATATTTATAACAAAAAAAACAAATATATATGTATATATATATTTGTTTTATATATATATATATATATATATATATATATATATATATATATATATATATATATATAAAACAAATATATATATACATATATATTTGTTTTTTTTGTTATAAATATCAATAATTAATATTGTTATTGTGAAGTTATAATTTTTATCATTATACTGGCTAAAGTGAACTAAAAGTATTTCGAAATAACTATGGCAGAAAGGGGTGTAGATAATATTGCCGGAACATCACACACACACATCACATATATATATATATAACATCACACACACACATCACATATATATATATATATATATATATATATATATATATATATATATATATATATATATAAAACAAATATATATATACATATATATTTGTTTTTTTTGTTATAAATATCAATAATTAATATTGTTATTGTGAAGTTATAATTTTTATCATTATACTGGCTAAAGTGAACTAAAAGTATTTTGAAATAACTATGGCAGAAAGGGGTGTAGATAATATTGCCGGAACATCTGATTTCATATGATATTAACCTTTTTCAGTTGAATAAACTCTTTTTGCGTATGGTTATTTTTCTCATACCGGGCGCCTTATATATGAAAATCGAAATCGAAAAAATCCCCTTTCTGCCATAGTTATTTCAATATAATTAAATATATATATATATATATATATATATATTGAATTATATTGAAATAACTATGGCAGAAAGGGGTGTAGATAATATTGCCGGATATTTTTAAACCCCAACCGCGCTAGTGTTATTTAAATTTCCTCTATATTGACACAAACACAATCATATCTATATATATAAAAGAAAGTTGTGTTACTTACGCCACTTATAACTCAAGCACGGATGAACCGATTTGGCTGAAAATTGGTGGAGAGGTAGCTTAGAACCAGGAATAGGACATAGGATACATTTTGTCCCGGAAAAATGTACGGTTACTGCACAATATACTTTTATGATTTGCGCGTAAACTATTCAATTGATTTTGATGAATTTTGGTATGAAGATGCTTTGAGTCTCGGGAAAGGACAAGGGATACTTTTGGTCCCGGAAAATGTACGGTTCCCGCACAATAAACTTTCATCTCAAGAACGGATCAACCGATTTGGCTGAAAATTGGTGGAGAGGTAGCTTAGAACCAGGAATAGAACGTAGGATACATTTTGTCCCGAAAAAATGTAGAGTTACTGCACAATATACTTTTATGATTTGCGCGTAAACTATTCAATCTATTTTAATGAATTTTGGTATGGAGATACTTTGAGTCTCGGGAAAGGACAAAGGATACTTTTGGTCTCGGAAAATGTACGGTTTCCGCACAATAAACTTTTATCTCAAGAACGGATGAACCGATTTGGCTGAAAATTGGTGGAGAGGTAGCTTAGAACTAGGAAAAGGACATAGGATACATTTTGTCCCGAAAAAATGTACAGTTACTGCACAATATACTTTTATGATTTGCGCGTAAACTATTCAATCTATTTTGATGAATTTTGGTATGGAGATACTTTGAGTCTCGGGAAAGAACAAGGGATACTTTTGGTCTTGGAAAATGTACGTTTCCCGCACAATAAACTTTTATAATTTTCGCCTAAACTATTCAGTCTATTTTTATGAAATTCGGTATGGAGATACTTTGAGTCTCGGGAAAGGACAAGGGATACTTTTTGTCCCGGAAAATGTACGGTTCCTGCACAATAAACTTTTATGATTTGGCATGAAGATACTAATTTTAATCTATTGTTTTCTTAATTATACCAATTCGAATTAAATAATCATCGTTAAGACGGGACAACGTCTGTCGGGTCAGCTAGTCTTATATATAAAAATGCATTTTCAAATGTGTTAGTCGCGCTAAAACTCGAAAACGGCTGGACGGATTGGGCTGATTTTAGTCTTAAAATATTCGTAGATGTCCAGGGAAGGTTTTAAAGTGACACGAAGTTCACGGGGACAGCTAGTCTTAATATATATAATTCTTCTGTGAGTGTGTATGTCACTGAACTTCTCTCAAACGACTGGACCGATTTTGATGAAATTTTTTGTGTGTGTTCAAGGGGATCTGGGAATGGTTTAGATTCACAATTTTGTCCGCTGGACAATGTTTTTTTAATTAATTTTTAATTTATTAGTAGTTGTTGATTTTGGAATGTTTTACATTGGATCCGACAGACGGCGCTACCATCGCAGTGTCAAATTTTAAATAATATTCGAATTCGAATTTTAAATTTAGTCTGTCCCGACAGTTAGCGCTGCGATCAAATTAAAAAAAATACTTTATATACTTAATATGGCAAAGAAACGTTTGCCGGGACAGCTAGTATATTATAAAAATGGATTTTCAATTAAGTTAGTCGCGCTAAAACTCGAAAACGACTGAAAGGATTCGGCTGACTTTAGTCTTAAAATATTCGTAGAAGTCCAGGGAAGGTTTTAAAGTGACACGAAGTTCACCGGGATAGCTAATATATAAAATATTTACAAAACAACTATTTGAGGGAAAGCGACATGAAACACCTTGTTAAACAGCAGTGAATAGAAACGCTTCGGATGGTGTTAATTCAAATACCCTTATAATGTGTAATGAGTGTCGGTTTGTGTGTTCGTTTGTGACACAACAATGCGGTTACAAATTACAATGCAGTGGAGCTGTATTAAATGACCCAATTCAAAACACAGTAAGTGACGTTTCACACGTTTGCACAAACAACGCTATAAATATAGTTCATGAAATAACATAATATGCACTAATATATCCCCGCGGCTCGACTACTGGAAAGCATACATAGTATTTATTTACAGTATCCCACGGAAACTCAAATTTTTCAATACATATACTGACTTTTACTTTTTTTTTTGAAAATTGAAATTGATTGATTTCTAAAAACTTGATGGGATCAAAAGTAAACTTCTGTAAGAAAAATTCTGCAATATTTATATACGCAGGATATCGATCTGTGAGGCATATAAAATTATGTCTATGTATGTTCGCTGAATACACAGGCCTTTTGATCACACTTTAAAATACACTTTGGTCACATGCCGACCGCTGTAATACATTTGCAGTGTTGTTATCTGAGTTATTGTGTAGATATGGCGGCCGCGGCGTCCGCGGCAGTTGGCACACGCTTTTCCCATTACGTGACTTACGTCGCTTCGCTATGTGACGTCACACGTCACAAGCCGGACGTCCCGTGTTCGTTCACGTTAATTGGGTTAATGGAAAATATACAGAACATAATAACATATTGAATGGATGTAAATGTACTAGATCTCAAAAGTATTTTCGGGGGGCGTTTTTCGGGACTACAGTCTGTCTGTTCACCTCTTCACGCCCGAACCGGCTGACCCGATTTTGCTGAAATTTGGTATAGAGATACTTTGCGTCCCGGGAAAGAATATAGTATAATTTTGATCCCGAAAAAATTTACGGTTCCAGTGCGATAATTGCATTTTTGCGCAACGGAGTTGCGGGCGCCATTTAGTTTGATTAGAAACGTCAATAATATATTTTTTTATCATCCAAATATCAATGAACATTTTATTTGCATGTATCACGCTATAAATAACATTGAAGCGGAATGTTTTAGTGTCGCGATGTCGGAGTCACTTTACGTAACGTTTGGCGAGCTACGACTTACGAGTCACACGGCACGGAATTAGGCGCCGACTCCCTGACGCCCGCGACGCCCGCACGTGACGCCCCGACGCCCTAAGGCTGCCTACACACAGAACAAAAGTATGGCTCCCAAGAATTAGGGTTTTAGATATACCATTTGGCACCAGAGGGACGGTAGAGGTAGAGTATTTCGTGGCAAATGTCGTGTCAGACAGACAGCTGTATCGTGACACGTGGAAGCTATTTCGTGACATATTATGACAGCTATATGACACGCCAGACTACTGCCTCATAGCGCCATAAAACCCTCGTTATCTACCTAATATTGCGAGTTACACACGGTCAAAAGCAATACTCGCAGTAGGTGAGACGTTTCTAAACAGCCGGAAAAGAGATGCTTTGAGTTGAGGCTGCCTAGACACAGAATCTAAAGCATGGCTTCCAAGAAGTCTTTTGCGAGAAGTTTCTGCGCAATAAATGCAGAATTCGTTTATGACTTTCATTTAGGACAGATGGTTTCCTAATTGATATTATTTTTGTACCATTGGTACATAATCGTTGAAGGAGTAAATTAAACACAGAATACTGTATCTCTGAACGCTCTAGTCTCGGCGGTGGCTCCGTAAGATGTGGACGACAGCTCTCATGTCTGGCGGCCATATTCTCCAAGCCCCCACTCCCCATAGGTAGAGCGGCCATCTTTATTTATCAATACACTACAATATTCACAAACAAATGATTGCAAGATTTCTTGTTTTCAGCAGCAATATGCTTCCGCACAGCGTAGCCGCCGCTCTTGCATGAAACTTCTTCTAAAATAACAACCAGTTATGTTTCCTTCTTACTCCTCCTATTTTCTTGTGATTAATTTAGTTGCGGGTCCTAAGACAGTTTTAGCATGTCCCTCGGGTTCCCTGAGATCATAATATCAAAGGGTTTTCGTGGTTGGATACCGCTGTCGATCGTGGCGACACGGGAGATACAGTGGTGGAAATGTGTGGTGACTGGCTGGTGGGCCACCACCCGTTAAAAAAAGTACACCAATGATTGAAGTAGACGTATAATTTAGAATAGCTCATTGTGAAGTGACCCTTACTGACGGGCGGCGTCCGCGGCACGCGTCCACCTACAGCAATCTAAATTCGCCTGTCTGAGCCGAGCGGCCGAGCCCACGCGACCGCCAGCAAAAAATACACATTTGTCAACAGCTACACAATGACACAGCAAGTGTCTACAGTCTACACCTACATAAATCTAAATTCATAACGCTGTAGACGCTGGGTGTAGACTTTTATAATGACGTCTTTAAACTGCTATGTATTTTGGATTTGGTTGATCATTCAGAAAATATACGAAGGTATTTTTGAAGGTTATGCGAAAAACGCACGGTGGAAGACTGCCACTCATCAAGGTGATGAGGATGGTATGTTTAATGTTAAAAACGATGTCGATTTAGTAGTGCGTGAAGAGATATCAGAAAACAGATCGACAGACACATTTTCGCATTTAGTTGAATATAATATATTTATACTAGCTGACCCGGCATTTTGCCATATAAATAATTTTTGGTATGAAAAATAGATGTTGGCCGATTCTCAAACCTACTCAATATGCTGATGCTCACAAAATTTCAAAAAAGCCGAAAGCTCGAAAAGCCGTTTCGGAAGAGTACGGGAACGAACATTGTGACACGAGAATTTTATATATAAGATTATATAGATAAGCCAATAGGCTACTTGACCTACTTTTTTTCTTCATGCTAATCTCATTCATTTTCACAAATAAAACTAATATTTCAATATTTTACACAGTAGAAACACATAAAAATGTTTATTGAAAAATATGCCTCATAAATGGCGCCGAAAACACTGTCCGCCATAGCGTGACGTCATACGCTTTGTATTTTAAACTCTCTTTAATGAACATTTTTTATGTGCTAAGTGTACGAGTCTAAAAGTGCCCAAAAATAATAAAAGAATTAAATAAGAAATTACAAATCATTTGTAATGTTGAAAACTTTTGGAGAAAAGTTTGGCCATTTCATTTCCCGTCTACAATAAATGGAGATAATATATAAAACTGATGTTATAAGTAAATTATTCAAGAAAATATATTTTACAAATCTTTCTAGGCTTATTTTTATTATTTATGTACAAATAAACTTACATATAACGAGCGCGATAAATAAAATATATTAAATTAGTTTGAGGATGACGTCACATCCAAATCGGAAGTACCGCAAAAGCGTTTTCGTCAGTACAAATCCTATTTTCATAAAATCATATTTTCAAATCGATTTTATTTATCAATCATAAGCTTTGATTTGATGACAAGGGTGAAATACGGTTTCCTAGGCCAAGTTCTACTAGAAATATGCATTTGTTCAATGAAATTTAATATAGGTCAAGTAGCCTATTAGTTAAAGTACTAATTTGTATTCTGTGGTAAGTCTGCTGTATCACAATATACATAATTTTTACAACCTACAGAAGACCATATTCATCCAATCTATCTCACGCACACATCAGCGCGATTTCAAATAACTTTAGGTAACGCAGTAGCATCATACGCGATAATGCCTTGTCTATGTTACTCTACTGTATATATTCTGTGGTATTGGGAATTGTAATAAAGCGATTAGATCGCGCGTGCCAGACGTGAGACGACACGCAGTCGCCGCGCTCCCACGCGTCTGACTCACCACAATTCACAACCCGACCCGACCCGACTGTGTGCCGTGCCTATATAGAATATATCTTTTAAGCAGTTAGTACTACCATATACCCAATTAGACTAGAGCCCCCGCAGACTGTAGACTTTATATCGGCCGATAGTTTGATCGAGTTGAGCTTTCGTTACATTATTATCTGCCGATACAAATCGTTTAGTGTGCACATCTTCATACATCTTTGTATTGTATGTCACGTGTGGCCCGTGTGTGTGCCGCACATGGGCCACACGCGACAGCCACAAACGCCGCCACAACTCACAAGAAGCAAGACGATTGGACGATTGTAGCGTGTGGGGCGTCAACCGTGTGCGGTACGTCCATATAAAATGTATGAAAACTACAGGAAATGTGCTGGTGGCGGCGTTTTGTGGTTGTGGCCGGTGGCCCGTGTGCGGGAGCCCTAAGCTTTCGATCAAACTATCGGCCGACTAAAAGTCTGCAGTCTGCGGGCGCTCTAAATCCAACACTGTGCTGCGTGCCTACATAGAGCCGCTAGAATACATCTAGAACCACGAGATAACTACTTATTTAGACTACTGGGCTAGGTAGGTACTTACTATAGGCTTTGTAGAGTAAGTAAAACTTTTTCAATTTATTTCCGATTCATCTCTTCCACACTGATGTTACTTTACAAAATATTTGTCACTTTATTTGCTTGTTCTATATTATAAATAACCTAAGCATCATTTTAAGTCTTTTGTATCTTCTAATCCAAAATTTCTCGTAACAATTCAAGATCTGATTAAAATTTACTATTGTTTGATATTGTTATCAGCGCAACGCGGCAGTAGCGTTATTAGATTGTGAATAGGTATATCATATTATATGTTATCTTGCATGAATTATGAAGGTGTTTACAATGCCATGGTAACCATGAGTATCTAGACAAAATTTCCTTTAAAAAAACTGATCTCACTTGCACTATCACGTGATTTTTATAATAAACAACTAAAACCATAGTTAACTTCTGTACGTCTCTTCTAATTTGAGTATACATAACACACATTCTAAACATAACAATAATATGAGCTCGTGACTAATATTATTCTGCCAGTAAAATCAGTTGGCACTTGGCAGTGCATTTGGCACAGTGGCAGCGCGGCAGTGCGCCGGCGCGTGCCAACGCGTGGGAGATTTCCGGCATGCCAGGATATAGGATGTGGGACAATAGTGCAAGCGCAATTGGTTAAATGTGATGCAGGAAATGAGGATGCCATGGTTGCGAATACAGTCTTGTTGTGCTTACGCTTCACGCCCAAACCACTGAACCGATTTACCTGGAATTTGGTATGCAGATAGATATAGACTCGAAAGATCATAGGATACTTTTTATCCCGAAAAAATGTACGGTTCCTGCGCGATAAACTAAGTTTGGCCACAAGTCACAACGGAGTTGCGGGCCGCATCTAGGCGCTCAAGCGCTAAAGTAGGATGTAAATTTATGATCTCGTGACAAATATTTTTGGACAAATCCGGAAAATTATTAAGTTTTGTGATGTGCCACCGCTAATGTTTTTGCTAATCTCTGTTGTTACATATTTTGTTAACCATAACCAATCTCAGGTATCAGTGATATCATGACATCACACAAGTCAAAGAGCTGACAATTTAAATCCAGCATTATTTCCATCCATATTATTCTCAATAACTCTGAACTCTGAAGACCCCACTACGTTTTACAAATCAGAAACATGAGCTTAAAAAATTCGCCAACTACATATTAATAATAATAGACATATTATGCGCCCGCGCAGTAGAAACAGTCAGGCCTGGATTTATATAGGCAGTATAGGCACTATTGTAATACTGTGGTATACCGTATAGGCCATGGCCTAGGCGCGGCAGCGTCCTAGGCTGGCAGCAAAGCTCGTAATAGGGGCAACAAAATTAAATTGGCCTAGGTATACTCACAAAAATATAAATCCATTAGAACATTGGTACCGTCCGCTACTGGTGAATAGTTCATGATCTATCAATGTCGGTGCGCGGGCGCGTCGCCCACGCCATTCCCACGACAATTAGCCCACGATGCCCAGTGCCCACGGCGAGCAGTGCCTACGGCTGACTCACAGCTTCCCTCGGAAGGAGTTAAGGAATTAGATGCCGTCTGCATTTGAATGATATTACTGCAAAATATTTATATAAGAGAAATGTATGCAACTTCAAGCTTTAGATCTTTGTTAATGTTTCTGTGATTTTTCTATAAAAATTCCTACATAGTTTTCCTTATATAATTTTTAAAGAATAAAAATTAAAAAGGTGATACTAATGGGGATACATTAGTATCATTTTGTCGCCTGCCGTGATGGCAAGAAAAATTATGCATTTCTGTAGCGGATGCGCATATCCGACTCAAACTTGGCCGGTGCTTATGGACAACAGCCTAGAAGCCCCTAACTTAGAATTTCTACATCTGTAAGATTTTATGACAATTTATGAAGACAATGATAAGTTTTTCAGCTATAGGAATAACCCAGAAGCGTCACTGATCAAATAGTAAACAACTCTCGTCAGTCGTCACACCAATTGACACTTACATACCTATTTAGTATTTACATATTATTTTCTATGTTGATTTGTAGTAATACTGACGTCGGAGTATCACGACTCACGACTTACTATTATAATGTGTAATTGTTTTCGCAAAATCTGAACAGAAAGGCTTTGGTAAATAGGTAATTTTGATTCAAGCGTTATTTTTCCGTCGGATATTTCCTGAAAATAAAGTTTCTGGTATCATGTTGAAAAAGAAACATTTCATATAAAAGTACATAAAAAATAATGATCTGATCTATTTATACTAGCCCAAAATCAAAAACAAAATAAAGTTGGAAATTGAGTGTTGACCCGTCCCCGGTCCCAAAATTAAATTTCGGCGCCCGTTGATGTCTTTTATATGGCATGAACATTTTTCAAAATAAGTAACTTTGTCAACCTCAAAAATATATTTCTAAATCTAATCATATTTTATAATACACGACAATTTTGCATAATATAATCTTTCCAATGTTATTTACTATACATTTTGGTTCAAAGTATGTTGTATAATATGATAATAAAAAGTATAATATCTTAAAAATTAAAAAAAAAAACTTACCCTGCGATTGCTTTCGTTTTTCTTCTCTGTGGTCATGGTGTCGGCCCCCGGCGGGGGAACTCCGGTCACCATCACTACACTCACACACGTGCGCTCGGCGCGGCGGGCGGCGCGCGACTGACGGCGGCCGGCGGCGCGCGACTGTCGCGAGTGGCGGTCGCGGACGCACGCCCCGCATGCGCCGCTCGCGTGCCGCGGGGTTTTCTAACGTTGGTTGATGGTTCCGTATGGTGGAAACGGATATTTGATTGCGTGGAAGATGGAACTGTTACTTGGCGGATTCGGAGAGACTTTTTAAAAAATAAACTTTTATTTAAACTGGAATTATTTTATTCAAAAAAACTTAATATTTAACTTAAAAGAAGACCTGCACCCGACGAAGGTCCAATTCGATCTAAAGAAAAACTCCGCAAAATGAAATAAAGAAATAGCAAAAGTTTCCAATTGCAATTCTATGAAATGCAAGTGAAAACTAAGCGTTTTCAATATACATATCATCCCATTCGACTTCGATATAACAACCCCCCCGTTAAGATCGATCATCACATCTCAAAGTGATGAGAGATTAAAGTGAATTACTATAAATGCGAGAATCTGGACTTTCGTTTGGAGTATACAAGGAAGTAGCTAAATTATAAACTATTTAATTAATAACATTTATTAAAAAATTAAAACTTAACTAACACACAATAAAAGCACAAAATTATAAAAAGACAAAATATTAACATAGAAATTATTATCATTATATTATCAGAATGAATGTTTATTATTATTCAATATTCAAATAAAATCATACAAAATATTAAAATTTTAAAATTACATTTCATGATCCTTTACAACATTAGTTATGACTTATGACAACATTCCTTTTTAAAGGAGTCGGCGTGCTTACAAAATTTGTTTCTTCTAACATGGGATCATTTTTTTTCAATCAATTATATAAGTTGGCTGGATATAGTTCATATCCATGGTTTGCCCGCAGATATTAATTGTTTTAGAATCGTAATTAATGTTGGCCTTAAAATGACCGAGAAAATCACTACCGATTATACCGTCATATTCTAAACTTACATCATCATTAAATATATGGAATTTATAATTATAAATATTATTAGATAAGTAGAAATTAATTTGAGATGTACCTAGAGACTCAGAGCATTGCTCGATATTATTTATACCTTTTATTTTAATGATTTCGCGAGACAAAATGTATTTATTATTTAAACTAGATTTTTTAATTAGACTTATACTTGCGCCCGTATCAATAAGAAAACGTAGATGACGGACAGAAAATTCAGTTTTTAATTCTATATGAGGCAGTGATATTTTTGTTATAAATGATTTTATTTCGTAAATTGGAGTTTGAGATGAGACTTGATTTTCGTTATGAGATTGGACACTTATTTGGGACTGGTTACCCGCGTCTCTGCCCATTGATTTTCGATTTTGGACACGTATTTGGGACTGGTTACCCGCGGCTCTGTCCATAGACTTTTGATTTTGGACACATATTTGGGACTGGTTACCCGTGGCTCTGTCCATTAAAATATTATTTTGGACACTACTTTGGGGCTGGTTAGTGTCTTGGTCCATTGAAAAATGATTTTGGACACTACTTTGGGGCTGGTTACCCGTGTCTTGGTCCATTGATTTTGTATTAAAACGAGTAAATTTATTATTAGATTAGGAATTTGCAATGTGCCTGAATTAGTCGGAAAACGGCGGCACTTTTTCGTAATCCGATCATTTAGTTTAAAGCATTGTCGCCGACATTTGCACAAGAAATTTCATAAGGTGTCGGTGACGGTGGCGACGGCGGCTCGTATGTAATATGATGCGCGTTCGCGGACTAATTGTAATTATTAGAATGATTATTATACGAATTACGATTTACATTATTATATTTCCGTCTATAACAATCTTTAATGTCATGACCGTCTTTTTTACAATATCTACAAAAAGCTGGAGAACTGGATTGATTATTGTTATTCATATTAAATGACCTTTGACCTTGAAGTTTTGAAAAATCGCGAGGCGGATAAGAACGCCTATCTTTATAATTACATTCAGATTCTGTATGCCCTGTCTTTCCGCAGATTTTACATTTAGATTTTGTAATATTAGTTTTATATAAAAGATTTTGAATTTTTTCTTCTTTCAAAGCAATGTTCATAGCGTCATTTAGATTTTTAGGACTTCTACATCTAACATTATTACTTAATCGCGAATGTAACCCTAATGAAAATGAAAATAATGCTAAATCCTCTGTCATAGCGATGCGACCAGAGACATATTTTTTAAGAGAATCGGAATTATAATACACACACCGGCAAAATTAGCGGAACATAAGTAAAAAGGGCCACAACTTGAATTCAAGTGGGTCGGGCTGTGTGAAATCCTTTTTTATAGTTTCTAAGCTCATTTAAGAAAATATAAAATATTGAACAAAACTGGCAAGTTGACAGATTTTTATTGCAATTATGCCCTACTAAGTGTTTTTCGATAATTGACGTTGTAAGTGTTTCTGATAAGAATGGCGTTTTAGCGGGGTGCAAGGCATGCCAGCTCATTTGATTGTTTGGTTTTTGGAAGAACACATTGCTTAGATACAAAATTAGTGGATTTTCCAGCATCTACGACAGCTAGAGCTGTAACCACGATAGAGAAAGGTCACACCTACCGTTCGGTCAGTCAGGCCTTAGGTGTGTCGGCTTCCGTGGTCCATCGTAAATTTCAACGCTACAGAGAGACTGGATCTTACGTTCGGAGACGAGAACAAGGCATATATCGGGTGGCAAAGGTTCAGGATAACCGTTTTGTAAGGGTACAAGCCTTAAGAAATCGACCTTAAACTGCTTTGCAGAGATGAAACCTATGGGAACAGGTCCGAGATGTACCTGTAAGTGATTGTACAGTAAGAAGAAGACTCAAAGAAGTTAAATTAAACTCAAAGGTGCCAGCAAGGGCACCAAAACTTGAGACAGGGCACCAAAGAGCCAGGCTAAGATTTGCGCGTGAACATCAAAATTTGACAAGTGAGTGAAATCGTGTGCTGTACAGTGATGGGAGCAAATTCTGTGTAAATTTTATTGACATGCGATAAAGAATGTGGATAAATCGTAAGGAACGCTATAGACCATCAAACTTAACGGAAACAGTGGTATATCATGCAGGCTTCGTAATGGTTTGGGGTTGCATATGATTTGGAGCCCGCACAGAGCTGATGATTGTTAATGATGGTACTTTGACAGTACAGGGCAATAGCACAGACATCCTAGAACTGCATGTTGTGCCTTTTACACAGTTTTAGGTAGTAACTTCAATTTTTTGCGCGTCCATAGAATAAAAAAATCGGGCATTATGACCTAAATGATGCTAGCGTAGCCCAGGTGGAGAGGTCAGCACGGTCTACGGATGTGCATCCGATTGAGAACGTGTGGCACATCAATGAGTGAACGGTACGAATTAAAACTCCAGCTCCAAAATGTGTTCAGGAGCTCGAGTTGGCGCTACTGGAGGAGTAGAAGAATATCCCACAGGAAATGATTGACAATCAAAATGCAAGCATGTAATGGCGTATCCAGACTCTCTTCAGATCCATAGAAGGCATTACACGCTGTTAACATGGCATTTCTTAAGTAAAAATGAAGAATTTAACTTAAAAACTTACTACTGAAATTTCAAAGATTTTTCTTAATTTTAGATTTTTGCAGATTTTTTTAATTTTACACGATTTTATGCCCTAAATTTGTATAAGTTTTATTTTTTAATCATCAATTATTAAATTAATAAATAAATATATAAAAAACAGCGATTAATTTTCAAAAAAAATAAAATTTTATTATGTTCCGCTAATTTTGCCGGTGTGTATATATTTCGGACTGTAAATCAGTAAGGCAACTTTCAATACGCAGGGCAAATTGTGCAACAGGTTCATTTAATTGCTGCTTACATGACTGTAGATCTAGTAATAAATGATTATAATGTTTTCTTTCGCCGAAATTTTGTTTAAGGAAACATTTTAATTGATTAAAATCGTCAAAAACTTTATTTGAACAGGCAATTTGGGCCTTGCCTTCTAGACGCGATAAGATTATATATATTTTTAGATTATAGATATTTTTCTAATAAATTTTTCTAAGATGGCGATGCTAAATCTAATGCATTTTGACAATTTGTAAGAAAAGCGATTAAAGTTTCACGATCTCCTTTATAGGGATTAATAAAATTACATAATACATTGATAGGGAATTGTTCGCTTAGTGAGACTTCTGCCTTTTTATCGACCGACATTTTAAAATTAGTTTAAAGAATTACTAGATTTTTATTTCTAAATTAGTATATACATAATTAGGTATAATATTGTTACTTTAAGGATAAGAGATTGGTAAGGAATTTGATAAGTAAATTGAACGATACTAATGATAAAATATAGCTGGAATGTAGCAATAACAAATAATAATATGTTTTACTCACAGGGACAGGAACACTAGGAACTTGAGCGGCATAGCAGCACGGCGAGCGACAGCAGGCAGCGGCGGCGCGTTTCCAAACGCAACCAACGTCAGGGACAAGGAGAGCGACAGCAGAACGGCAGCACGACGACCGGGACGGCGGAGAAACAGCAGCAGGAACAATGTCAGGAACGATGGCAGGAACGGCGGCGGTACGGATTTATCGCGCGCGAGATGTCGGGGTGCAGGAGTACAGCCTGCCAAGCATACGCCAACGAGATATATCTCGTATCTCACTCTCGAGATAATTAAAAACTACTCGTCTCATAATGTCAAAATCTCAACATTATCTCGACAAAACTCTATGAAAATGTGTTATTTCGATGATAGATCTACGCGAGAAAAAATGTTTGTCATGCTAGGGTCAATACAAATGAAGATACAAACTATCAAACATCGAGAAACATGTAGAGTGAGATATCTCGTTGGCGTATGCTAGGCAGGCTGAACTGGTCTGCAGGCTTACGACGCAAGGCTTATTGTCGAGACCAATGATATTCAACTAAATACAGATCTGTTACGTTCATACTATTTTCCGGCTTAAAATGCTTCCGAACAATTTTCAAATTCAATTGTCAAATTTGACAGATAAGTGAAACAAAAGATACGAAATGGCATTTACATAAAAGAGACAGACTATACAAAAGACGGGTCAATTGGCCCGTATCTAATGGCTTCACAACGCGTGCGGTAGTAACATATCTGCTTCGAGTTTTTTTATATAATATCATTGGTCGAGACACAGTGTACTTGAGTTTTTACGAAGTGGACAATGACACAATCACACTCCGGAGACGAATTGGTTCATAGATTTTCTACTCACTCAGTTCTCTTTTCACTTTTCAGTTCAGTTTTCGCGAACCGTTAAGGAATACCAGCGGAACGTCGGATTTAAGAAATGCTGATATCCCACTTACACTTCTGACACCACTGTTACTTGGCGGATTCGGAGAGACTTTTTTAAAAAATAAACTTTTATTTAAACTGGAATTATTTTATTCAAAAAAACTTAATATTTAACTTAAAAGAAGACCTGCACCCGACTAAGGTCCAATTCGATCTGATGAAAATCTCCGCAAAATGAAATAAAGAAATAGCAAAAGTTTCCAATTGCAATTCTATGAAATGCAAGTGAAAACTAAGCGTTTTTAATATACATATCATCCCATTCGACTTTCGATATAACAGAACCCTGAAATTTTTTAGAACATTTAAAGGGCCCATTCACGGCAGTCCGCCGTGCAGGACTGCAAATGGACATAGCTCACTGATTGGTTCACACGGCCGGAAACACCGAGTGTGAACCAATCAGTGAGCCATGTCCATTTGCAATCCTGCACGGCGGACTGTCGTGAATGGGCCCTTTAAATGTTCTAAAAAATTTCAGGGTTCTGTTATATCGAAAGTCGAATGGGATGATATGTATATTAAAAACGCTTATTTTGCAAGTAGGATTAAAATTTACGTTGGTCATTACTCATTATATATATCTGTGGTACTATCGCAGCATCCACACAGATAGACCGAATTCCGATCCGACCGACCGATTCCGACCGAGACCGATCTAGCTTTTTTTATTTTTTAACCGACTTCCAAAAAACGAGGAGGTTATATGTTCGGCTGTGGATATATATATATTTTTTTTGTATGTTCAACGATTACTCCGCCGTTTGTGAACCGATTTTCGAAATTTTTGTATTGTTGTATTAGGTTTCACTCCAATTTGTCCGACTTCAAAATAATGAAGATTGAGTACAGAAATAGTTGAGGTTTAGCCGAATTCGGAAAAAGGCACTATTAGATAGTAAAAATTATTTAATACTTTTTAGTTCATATTAATGTTATTATTGTTTTTACCTTGGAAGTCGGTTTTAATTTTTTGTTAATAATAATAATAATATCTGATCTGTTATGATCGAGAGTGTTCTTGCAAAATTGCATCACTCACCACTCACTCACTGCTGGAAAATTTGGGTTTATCGAGTTTTTTGATTTTCTTTATTTGTCTGTCTTTATCAGCGTGCAGGGAAGTATTCAGAACAAGTCTTCTTCTTTTTCTTCTTATTTAATGGCGCCCATAGATGCAGGGATGCACCATTCTGCCAGACAAACTTAACGAAGAACTATAAATTGAAGTGCTAACAAATAACTAATAAGTACATATTTGTAATACTTACCTACTTTGCATATGCTAAATTAATACTTTACTAAGCAGTCATCTTTTATCTCGAACCATAGATTGCTACAAAATGCTTCCAAGGACCAAAAAAACAATGTCATAATTTAGGTCGCGTAAAAGTCATTTTTGTTACCCGACTACGGCGAAGCAAAAAGGACGGTTATGATTTTTGCCTGTATTTCCTTTTTTAAGCCCACAGCACAGAATATTTTATTATATTAGTAGTACCTAATATTATATATTCTGTGGTAGTACGTTGGTACACACACAGCCGCATAGCTTAACTTAATTAATAATCTGGCGGCTTTGACTGTGAAGTCAGTGAGTCATCATGACCCACATGACGTCACGGTGACGTCATATCGCGATCGGCTTATGTTTCATCCTTCAGCGGCCCTCATCAAAGGCTCGCGCAATCTTTACTTTGCATATAAAGTATCCGCCAGTAAATGTTACATAATGTTCAAAGATAAATCTTTTCTAAGATTACAATAACTCGGTTCGGTCTTGAATTCCTGAATATTCAAAATTCATCTATACTAATATTATAATCGGGAAGAGTTTGTTTGTTTGTTTGAACGCGCTAATCTCAGGAACTACTGGTCTGATTTGAAAAATTCTTTTGCTGTTGGATAGCCCATTTATCGAGGAAGGCTATAGGCTATATTTTATCATGCTAAGACTAATAAGAGCGAAGAAATAGAGGAAAATGTGGAAAAAACGGGGAGAAATTATTTGAAAGGGCTTATTTGAACCCGCTAATCTCAGGAACTACTGGTCCGATTTGAAAAATTCTTTCAGTGTTAGATAGCCCATTTATTGAGGAAAGCTATAAGCTATATTTTATCACATTAAAACTAATAGGAGCAAAGAAATAGAGGAAAATGTGGAAAAAACGGGCGAAATTATATGTTTAACGTTGTTAGTGGCGGCCGAAAAGGAAGATCTTTCGACCGAACGAGATAGCATGCTCGGTCAGGCCGAAGCCCACTGACGTCATTTCAGACGTTGTATATATCTTGCCGTTCTCCGAAACTTCGAAAGCGCGATGTAGGATTGTTAGGCGAAATGTGGGTACCGCCACATATGAAAGGGCTTATTCAAACGCGCTAATCTCAGGAACTACTGGTCCGATTTGAAAAATTCTTTCAGTGTTATATAGCCTATTTATCGTGAAAGGCTATAGGCTATATTTTATCACGCTAAAACTAATTGGAGCGAAGAAATAGAGAAAAATGTGGAAAAAACGGGGGAAATTAAATGAAATTGCTTATATTTTTTTATTTTTTTAAATTATTTATTCAGAGTACATTAACATCTGAACTGATTATCTGAACTACTGGAGCAATTTTCATGTTATTTGACAAACATGAAGAAAAGACCACATGAAGGGACATAGGCTATTTTTTGCGGAAAAATATACGGTTGCGTGAAATTCCTAAATTACGCAAACGAAGCTGCGCGGAACATCTATATTCTATATAATATAATAAAATCGTAGGAAAGTCAATTCTGTACATTGAATATTTTTGTACAATAAATAACACTTGGTATGTGATCTACTATGCCAACGCGGACGAAGTCGCGGGCAATAGCTATTAATTAATAATTCTTTACTCACAAGAATGCAGTTATACAAAGGTAGTAACTATTAAGTCATGATTAAGATTCTGTACATTCTAATTTCTATTTTCTACCATAACAATGGTGTGTGAATTTAAGTACATTAACTATAGGTACCTAATACATATAATAATAATATCTATGGACGCTTCACACCACGTCAGTCTGGCCCCGTGCTAAGTACCTGAAGGAGTTGTTTTACGGGTACCAGACAACGGAAATATATTTAATTAATACTTTTATACTACACATATACATATAATATGTATTTAAGATTTTTATTACATATAATATGATACACATATTCCATCCAGGATCCAGGAACTTTTGAAAACTGTTTGTTCCGTCGGCGGGATTCGAACCCGCGACTTCCGGCTTGAGCTGCCAATACGCCCACCAACTGAGCCACAGAGGTCGTCAAACTAATGGGATACTTACTAATAATTATGTATGTAACTATACTTTTCCTGAAACTTTATCTTTACTATAAATTATAATATTTAACATACTTAAAAACTTAAAAAGTATTTAAACTACTTTATACACACAAAACCTGATCTGATCTGTCACTTCCATCCCTCCTAATATAAACCTACCCTGGACGTCCACGAATATTTCAATACTAAAATTAGCCTAATCGACTCAGCTTTTCCCGAAGTTAATTAGCGATGGCTATCGACGTAATTTAATATTCATTTTTTTTAATATAGATGAGAAGGTGTATCTGACTGTCTGTCTATTACAGTAAATTATAATAATATGATATTTTGGAAATACCAAGGACGAGAAAGAAAAGGTAGGTATAGGGATTGCAAAAAACGGATTTTTAGAAAAATCCGGATTTTCGGATTTTTGCATCCTCAAATCCGGATTATCCGGATAATCCGGATTTTTTGTAATTTTTTAAATATTTTTGATAATTAGCTTTAAATTTAAGTTATTTTCTTATTATTTCTTTATTTAACATTCATTTTAGAAGTGAAAAGTAAAACGTCTTAAAAAATATCATTTTTCTTAAGTTAACGATTTTCACATGGGTGTAAAAGGGAAGAGATTAAAATAACAGTATCTGGTACTTTTAATATTACCTATTAAGAACTTAAAAATACCTTGATTTATTCAAATATTTAAAACTATTAAAAATGTGAAATTTTAGTTAACAAGAAAATTTTAAGCAATCTCCGCTTTATCAACTCCTTCGTCATTTTTGCGCCTACAGCCGTCAGCCGCACGTCATCAAATTATGCTCCAAGATCTGCAAGCCTAGAGATGGAACTTACAAAAAATAGGTCAAGACTCAAGACACAAACAATGATAAACAGTACGAGACGCAGTGTCGAAGTAGACGAGCAAGAAATTCACTATGTCAACAAGTACCTGTACTTGGGCCAGTTAGTTTCTTATGACAACAAAAAGGCAGAAAAACTGGTCCTTGAAGAATGGCGACTTACCAATCTCACTGAAGCACAGACTCATTGATATGTGTATTTCGCTCATCATAACCAACGATGCGCAAACTCAATCATTGACTGATCGAAATGAAAAGTTCGAACTCAGGGTCTGCCAAATAGCAATTGAGCTCAAATCTCACAAAGCAAAAAAAAAACATAACGTGCTCCCAAACTAGAACCACAGACGTTCAAGACGGCCAAGCTAAAGTGGCATTGGGCTGGTCATGTTATCCGCATACATCTAGGCTGGATATCGACTGAGTGGGTATAGGCATAAGAAAAGATACGCTACGCTCTGGAGGTATTTTTTTTTCCTCCGAAGGCAGATCACTGTAATCCCGTCGTTACGACGATCCTTGAGGATCTTTTGTGACTCCTTCGTATTAGAGTACCGTCCCCAACCCATCAAGTAGAAGGTAATAGCCAATAGGTGTGTCACAGAATCTGCAGGTCGTAATGCTATTAACATCTATTCTGTAAAGGTGCTTGTTTAGCTTACATTGTCCAGACTCCAGTTAGACTTCTGGCAAGGATTTTTTTTTCTTACTAGCCAACTCGTCAGCTGTTATGTTACCAATGAAGAACCAACGATCGCGAAGACTTTAGCCTAGAACACGATTATAAACTCCCCACTGGAGGCATATGAGCTGGGCTGGCAAACGGTGACGCTGGAGCAAGATAAGTGAAAGATTCGGGCGGCGCCTTTGTCCAGCAGTTGGATAGTATATTTATATTTAGGCTATTGCACAGAATAATGACTTAAAATAATTATTTAAACTTTTTTAAAACTTACTTTATTCCTTCATTTAATTAGACAGAATCACAAATCAGCATCGGTTACGTAAACAATGATAATTCATAATATCATAACCTCAATTTGAACAAAAACAACATATTTTATAAAAATAAAACATTGTATTTAATACTAAAATGTTCTTAAATAATTGTAAATTTATCAACATTGCATTAATTATATTATCATATAGAAAATATAATAATATAGTAAAATAAAAGATAGGTCATAAGAAATAGGCTACTTGACCTAATTTTTTTCTTCATGTTAATCGCTTCATAATCATTCATTTTTACAAAAAAAACTAATATTTTAATATTTTACATAGTAGAAACCCATAAAAATGTTTATTGAAAAATATGCCTCTTAAATGGCGCCGAAAACACTGTCCGCCATAGTGTGACGTCACACGCTTTGTATTTTAAACTCTCTTTATTGAAATTTTTTTAATGTGCTAAATGTACGAGTCTAAAAGTGCCCAAAAATTATAAAATAATTATATTAGAAATTAGAAATCATTTGTAATGTTGAAAACTTTTGGAGAAAAGTTTTGGCCATTTCATTTCCCGTCTACAATAAATGGAGATAATATATATATAACTGATGTTTTATTTGAATTATTGAAGAAAATTAGTATGAGGATGACGTCACATCCCAATCGAAAGTACCGCAAAAGCGTTTTCGTCAGTACAATTCCTATTTTCATAAAATTATACTTTCAAATCGACTTTATTTATCAATCATAAGCTTTTATTTGATAATAAGGGTGAAATACGGTTTCCTAGGCCAAGTTCTACTAGAAATATGCATTTGTTCAATGAAATTGAATATAGGTCAAGTAGCCTATTAAAATATGTCATTATTTCTTTTAAATAAAATGATAAAATGTAAAGAAATGTAATTACAATCACCAAATAACTACACAATGGAATGTTAGACATACAAAATTCTGACTTTGGTACGTGTAGACCACGCAAAATTGTGATAGCGCCTTTAAACAAATGTGAATTTGTATGTCGGATATTACACGATACATTTAAATTAATTTTATAATACGTAAAAGCTTATTTTACATAATTTTATCTACTATTCGAAAAAACCGAAAATCCGGATTTTGAAAAATAAAAATTCGGATTTTTCAAAGGCCCAAAAAATCCGGATTATCCGGATTTTTCGGATTTCGAAGTATCCGGATTGCAATCCCTAGGTAGGTAGGAACTTATAAATTTTTCATCAGTAAGAGTAATGCAACTTTTTAGATTCTCTTTTCATTCAAATTTTTTTAGGCTGCGTCATGTTTTTTTTGTACAGGGCAAATATAATTGTTCCTATTTATTTGTTTCCAAATATAATAAACTTGTAAAGGGAAAGTGAGAGTAGGTATTTATGGCATTGTCGACAAAGGTTCGAGACTCGAGTGTAAGCACAGAACAAAATAAATCCTTTTATTTACAACTCGTGGAGTGAAAGTGATCCTTTGAGACAACGTCGCGTTTGTACAACGGAGAATCACGCATTAAAAAATATTCTTATTATTACAGTCTAAGTATCTTTTGTAGGGTTTTCTTCTCTTTGAGTACGGAACCCTAAAATAGATAGACATCTATTTTAGGGTTCCGTACCCAAAGAGTAAAAATGGGACCCGATTACTAAGACTTCTTTGTCTGTCTCCAGGCTGTATCTTAAAAACCGCTATAGCTAGCTTTGACGACCTCTGTGGCTCAGTGGTAAGCGCGTTGGACGGCCGACGCGACGGAACAAAAAGTTTTCAATGTTCCCGGGTCTGGATGTGTATTAAATATGTGTATGATATAATAAAAATCTTAAATATATGTATAGTATAAAAGTATAAAATATATTTCCGTTGTCTGGTACCTGTAACACAAGTCCTTCAGGTACTTAGCACGGGGCCAGACTGACGTGGTGTGAAGCGTCCATAGATATTATTATAATTATTATTAGCTAGACAAAGATTCTGATTACTTACTGGTGAACCCAAGGCCCACGCCACAAAATAACAATATAATATAACAGGACTTGACAAAACAAAACCAATTTTTTAAACAAAAAATGGTACAATTAACGGACCAAAACGTTGCAGTTATTGTTTTCATAAAAAGAACACCTAACAATGAAAACTGAACTAATTTTTACAACTTTTTTACCAAAATAGAGCATATTATCTATTGTTTTTTATCGGCCTCTTAACGGTAAAATATAACAAAAAAATATGTCCTTTGAATACGGGAAAACTGAAAACTAAAAAAATTTTTTTTTATTTTTTCTAATACTTAACAGTTGACACAAAATTGGCGAGTAATTAAGCCCGTCACAGACCTAGCTATAATCTATATTAATATGTTTATAGCTAGGCATATTAATATATATTTTCTATACTAATTTTCGCGTGACCACACATTCAGCTATAATATATATTTCTGTGACATGTGGATTTAGTATAGATTAATATGCCTTGCTATAAATATATTAATATATATTATAGCTAAGTCTGTGACGGGCTTTAAGTTTTGTTAGGTGTCTTTTCATGTGCTTACTTTCTAGGTAGCCAAATAGTCCGGTCTAATTAGACTAAAAAATAGGGGTGAGGTTACATTAATTCCGACAAGGCTGAATATTGGTAGGATTGTTCGATATACTATAATAAAGGAAATGTGAAAAGTCCTCATCGATCCGGCACGTGCAAAAAAATTTACTCGGGGTCAAAGGTTACAAAAACGGGTTTTCCGCGATTTTCAGTAAAACGGTAAGATTTATCATAAAATCAGCTCAGACAAAATTTGAAGATCAGATAATTATCTATAAAAATGTCTTTATACTTTTTTTTCTAAGAGCCACCATTTTTGAGATATTGTCAAAAAGTTAAATGAGTTTGAGGTATAAGTGTACTTAGCGCGTTTTTTTTTTCAAGTTACACCCTTTTAAGAGGCCGGGTACACTTGGAATTTCTCATACATACGTAATTCCAAAATCATTTTCTCATACGAAAATATTAAACACAAAATTTTTTTGTGTTTAAATATACTGAAGTAAATTTTTGTGCAGGAACCTAGATAATTACTATTTTAAACTGAAAAACAACTCAAAAATGTTAAATATTTTCGTATGAGAAAATTATTTTGGAATTACGTATGTATGAGAATTTCGAGGGTACCCGGCCCCTTAAGTGTACATCAACGACATTATTTTTAGCAAAAAATTAAAACCGACTTCCAAGGATAAAACAAAAATTACATCCTTATAATATGAACTAAAAAGTATTAAATAATTTTTCCTATCTAATAGTGCCTTCTTCCGAATTCAGCTAAAATTCAACTATTTCTGTACTCAATCTTCATCATTTTGAAGTCGGTACCAGATGAATCTTCAGTTCTCTGACAGAATATTTGAAACTTTTGTAACTGGCACCGACTTCAAAATTATGAAGATTAAGTACAGAAGTAGTTGAGTTTTAGCTGAATTCGGAAAAAGGCATTATTAGATAGGAAAAATTAATTAATACTTTTTAGTTCATGTTATAAGGATGTAATTTTTGTTTTTACCTTGGAAGTCGATTTTAATTTTTTGTTAAAAATAATAATTTCACTCTTTTTAGTTTTTAGTTACCTAGTACTAAAATAATAATAATAATCATTTATTTCAAGTATCCAGACTCATATCCGTACAAGATCAAAAAATTACAAACAAAAGTCACATTTGTAGAAAAAACATACTTACATAATTACATAAATTATATTAAAATAATAATTATTTTGGCCTGTATTTTGCATGAAGCGACAGCAGTGACCGATATACGGGTTATCAGGGCGTTCACGGAGCGCGGCCAGCATGCCGTTGGAGCTCCCCCGCATGCGCCGCACCAGCGACGATGTTCGCCTGCGCATTGTGGCAAAGAAACAGTCCACTCGTGCCCTCGCGAACATCGCCGAAGCGCTGCACCATCGGGGGAGCCTCACCAGCATCCTGAACGCGTTATTATATTGGACGCGAAGGGCGCTGTAGGCCCTTTGCGTATATGCTGCCCAGAGGCTGCAAGTGTAGAAGGATGTACTATCAGAGAAGTTAGTTCCTATGCAAATCGGGGACCTAAGTAGTTTAGTTGCGTTACGCCAAACCCAGCCGACAGATCACAATTAACATTGAATTGACATATTCGACCAAATAACGTTGGTCTATCAATTGCATAGGAATCAACTTCCTCGATGGTACAAAAAGCTCTAAACAACGTCATTTTTACTTCTAACGAGCATCTTGCAAACCTCCTGACAACCATGTTTGCCCTAACCGCCAGCGCCCTTCGCTCCCTTTCGATATCAGTGTCGTCTTTCAAAGTGGACGTCACAATGTGTCCTAGATATTTAAACTCCTCTACTCTAACCAAAGGAACACCATTTAGTAAAATAGTCGGTACTGTATCCACCTTTCTGTTAACCATATAAGGTTGAATTTGGTGACATTGGTGACCCTGACTTGGTAATGATGATGATGATGAATGCAATTTGCATAGTAGCATAATATGCTTTCAGTTCTTAAAACAGCGCCTAAACTCCCAAACTTGTATCTATAAGGAATCCGGAGTTCTCTTAGTATCTTCGGAACCATAGTATACCTCGGTGCAAAATCTTGCGTTTTGGTAGCATATGCTTAGGATGCTTTCCATAAAACCAAAATCACCATATGTTTCCATATAAATTTCGAGGAGTTCCCTCGATTACTCATGGATCCCATCATCAGGTCACCACTTTTGTGAACATGGTACCAAATTGGAGTGAAACCTAATACAACAAAACAAAAATTTTGAAAATCGGTTCACAAACGGCGGAGTAATCGTTGAACATACAAAAAAAAAATATCCACAGCCGAACATATAACCTCCTCGTTTTTTGGAAGTCGGTTAAAAACTGACTAGCGGTGTATCTAATCTGATGTATGCGATACATCATCGTAGACAAAAGTACACTTATACCTCAAACTCTTTCAACTTTTTGAATCGTTATAGCTCAAAAATGGTGGCTCTTAGGAAAAAAAAGAATTAAGACATTTTTATAGATAATTATCTGATCTACAAATTTTGTCTGAGCTGATTTTATGATAAAACTTACCGTTTTGCTGAAAATTGCAAAAAAAGACCTTTGACCCCGAGTAAATTTTTTTGCACGTGCCGGATCGATGAGGACTTTTCAAATTTCCTTTATTATAGTGTATTGAACAATTTTACCAATATTCAGCCTTGTCGGAATTAATATAACCTTGGATGTCTAAATTAATCGGAGTAAAATAATAGTGTTTATTTTGTATAACATGAAATAATAAACTATGTACTTAAACTGCCGCACTCATACGAATATTAATTACTTAACTACAATTTAATGAACATTTTGACAATAAAGACTTTATAATTATAATATAATACATTAGGTATAAATTTTCAAACAATTTATTAAAGTTTCATACATAATTATTATATAATGTCCGTGAGTGCAACTGTTATAGATAATGTTGTGCTTTGGTTTCAAAATAACAATAAGACTTTGAGAGCCATTTATTGGTTTTTTTCTATCTACTGTATTTTTGTTTCATTTATTCGTAGACTGTATACATAACCACTACCCATGTCGAATGCCACCTAACCCAGCGGCCAGCACAATCATTGTCGAACCTACATTGGACACACAGCACAATACAATTTCTCCAAACTTACACAAAAGGGTGGAATTTTCTCCAATAAACAAAGAGTTCAAAAGAAAGGAGTTTGTAAATACAACTGAGACTAATTTTAGGTTAAATAGCGGTAGTATTGTACCTTGCCCCTTTTTGTTCGAAGCTTCTGACTTGCGTTGTGGTTGGTAAAATAAAGGCTTGAAAGTCGACACTCGACACACATCATCTTCTTAACCCTGCGCGTAGGTCTGTGAGACCCGTCACATAATTATTATACTTTGTTTCTAGTTCGGCTATGCAATATACATGCGATTTTACCGATTTTCTCAATAGCTGGAGCCGTTGAGTTGTACTATATGCATCCCAAGTACTTGGAGTTGGAACAGCTACAGTGAGAAATAGGGATTGTAAGACCCATCCGCAGCCGGTGTAACAATTTTCCACCCCCATGATGCCAGGTTAAAACTACAAAGTTGAAAAACTAGATTTTTTTTATATCGTTTGACATCCTTACTAATTAATATTTAGCTAACCTAACGTTTTAGTCATTACTCATTACTATTCTTTAATTGGTTCCTAAGTAGAGATAAGCTTTGTATTTGTAAGTATTCAACCAATCAACCAGTACTCGTTATATTTCAGTTAATGGTGGCGCTATGAACATATTTTAACAAAAGAAATATACTTACTTTCAAACGTTTTAAATTTTGGAGGGGCGCGCCATGTTATCATAGTTTATCTCTAATAATAAGTAGCGTGATTTCTGATAACAAAGCGGTTGTTTTGCCGAACAATTCAGTGACACGTCTCGAAGGCGTAAAAGTTGACTCTATGCTAAGTGAATTTACTTCCTAGAACTAGACCGAGCCTATCTGTACCTAGACTTTTAAACATTTTAATATTTTGTAAAATCCCTTTGGTGATATACTCGTTCACATCATAAATAACTTAAGACCTTTAAAAACATGTTATGTTAATAAAGCTTTGGCTGATCATTAAATATATCAGTTTAATTATGAGACCAATATGGATAGCTTTTAGTAATTGGTAAAGCATTAACATAAAAAATGAAGGGCGTAGAGAACACGCCTACTTGATAAAAGACTATACAGTCGAAACAACTCTTACGAGGTAGTTTTATATCTTCTCTATTCAAACAACAAACACAATCTTATATCTTTAAACGAGCAATTCTTGTATATATATATTTGAAATCTCGAAATCGGCTCCAACGATTTTCATGAAATTTAGTATATAGGGGGTTTCGGAGGTGATAAATCGATCTAGCTAGAAATCATTTTCATAAAATGTCATTTTATGTGTGTTTTTTGAATTTTTTGAATACCGAGCGAAGCTCGGTCATATAGCTAGTATAAATTAATGAATGATGAATGAAGAGAGTACCTGCCTGATATTTAGGTAATCTGTACTTGTTCCAGCTCTTATTGGTTCCAGCACAGATGACTAAATACTTTTAGTATGAAAACTGTCTGCTATATAATTATAATTAATTGTATTATTAAGTACATAATAATTAAAACTAGACAGGTGAGAAAAGCGTAGCGCCGAGCGCGCGAAATGCGAAAAATCCTGTATTCCTACATAATAATATTTTAACATGATACGATGAGAACGATGAAAACAGTCATGTGATATTATTATGGCATGCATTGACGGAGCAGCCGTTTAGAAGACTTGCTAAGTCCTAACGAAATACGACACTTGCATCCACGGACGGGACGGGCATTCGAACGGACGAACGCACGTGCATTTTCGTACATTTTTCGAGTGTTGCCTGGCCATTTTATTGAATGCATGAACCATCAATAGTCTCTAATTCACTCTAGGACAGTCTTGCGTGTGTCCTTTATTAAACTCCCATTATAGCATATTACTTGGGTGTCCACTGTCCAGATAACGGAAAATAAAAAAAATACCTTAAAAAACTCTGGCAATAACTTGACCACTGTGTCGGAGCCGAAATCATAAAAGTTCTGACAAAACTAACAGCGTGTTTACAATATTTGAGGGCAAAACGGACGTTTGTAAAACATATTGTTATAGCTCATAAAACTCCCATTATGTTTTCTAAGAAATCTCCGGGTTCGAGTTTTTCACAAGGCGGCATTTTGAACGTGTTTGATCGTTTAATTATGCTTTGTATTTATTTGACGGTTATTTAGAATAGGTTTATATTAGGTAGCGTCTAATTTTGTATTAATAGGTTCTATTGTTAAGTGCTAACGCCTTTAATAGTAATAAATTAATAAGGCGACGACGCCTTAATAATTTGGCTGTAGCGATATCGATTTTTCACAGCTATGACTAAAGCTAAGAAATTAAAGTTCATTGTCAGTATTCATCATATCTTTGTCTTTGAATTACCTATAATAGCATACCTAACACGATTGGTCAACTTTTATAACTGAGAATAATCAATCAATTATTATTTTTAACAAAAAATTAAAACCGACTTCCAAGGTAAAAACAATAATAACATTAATATGAACTAAAAAGTATTAAATAATTTTTACTATCTAATAGTGCCTTTTTCCGAATTCGGCTAAACCTCAACTATTTCTGTACTCAATCTTCATTATTTTGAAGTCGGTACCAGATAGCTGAATCTTCAGTCCTCTGACAGAATATTTGAAACTTTTGGAACTGGCACCGACTTCAAAATTATGAAGATTGAGTACAGAAATAGTTGAGGTTTAGCCGAATTCGGAAAAAGGCACTATTAGATAGTAAAAATTATTTAATACTTTTTAGTTCATATTAATGTTATTATTGTTTTTACCTTGGAAGTCGGTTTTAATTTTTTGTTAAAAATAATAATAATTTCACTCTTTTTAGTTACACTAGTACGTAAACCTTCGCGTATATTTTACGTATTTTATTACAATTTGTTAAGGCGCATAGAGTCGTCGATGACCTTGGACGTTTGGGCGTGGCTTAGGTCCCCCTGCTCTGCACTCCCCGCACGAAAACATCGTACATAGATTAAGCGCGCGTATGACGAACAGAAGCACTCCTGACTTATCACTGCCTATTTTACTCGAATCCATTACCTACCTACTACTTGCTTTAAAATGTGCAATTTATATGAAAATGAATTACTATTGTGAATAAATAGATGTTTGACGAATGACTTTAATACGTTTAATGCTACACGAATTACGATTTACGCTTAGTATCAAGTATGATATTTATGTCTAATTTATTAAGAGGCACTGAAAAAAAATGAAAAATTAATCAGTAGGTATCTAGATAATTTTTCAAGTCTTGGCTGTCTTAGTTAGGTCCGTGCTTGTCTTGCCTAAGCTAGGGCATCGCAACACGGGCCCAATTTTTAAAACCCGGTTTTTCGGGTTTTTGTTGATTGGAAACTGGGTACCCGATTTTTTTTCTTTTTTAACATTAATTATATTTCTTCGCTTCATTTTTCGATATATTAATTAACCAGGTAGTCCTTTGTTTATTTGCTAGGCAATCGCGTTTTTTTAAAGACGTATGTAACGACGTATTTCTATCGACGGTCCCTACGTATAAAAGGTCATGTCCATAATAGCAATTTTTTTATTGCATCATGCACTTCCATAATATTATAATGAGACGCATATTCCTACATTTTTTTTTCCATCACAAGTAATTCCGAAGATAAAAAGACGTAAACGACGACAAGTTGGGAGTTTTATTAGATTTTACTGTGGTAGATGCGGACATCTATACTTACCGTCTTGTACCGCGTTGGAAATTACGCGCCGTTCCGCGTCATGTCGTACTTGTCCGTTTCTACCTCTAAGGTAGAGAATTATTTATAGACTTGTTATCATTTACGTTTAGTTATTATAAGATTTTTGTTCGTTTTTAGTGGGACTAGTGCCACACATTCAATCAAATTTGGACTAATATGAATATTTAAGTGTATATATGTAATATATACACTTAAATATTCATATTAGTCCAGTATATATGTAATAAATAATCTGCGACGTGATATAATAGCTGCGACGGAGGCTGAGGCCTGAGGCTTCTTTGCATGATGAATTAATAATTATTCTAAACTTTGCATACGTATTATGATTTATGAGCCAATGGAAATACAAAATAAATACATCAGGATTCATCAGCTAAAACTTTATACTTCAATTTTTTATAACGACATAGGCATGTAATACTGGGAACTACAAAAAAAGGGTGCGCCTTTTATTATTCTGGCAACTCTGTCTTTACGTCAATGACACATGATGCGGCATGTGTCATTGACGTATAATACGAATCAATCAATACTCCATAATACGAATTTTGCGGATATAAGTTGTCGACTCGAAATCAATATTTTCTATTATTCACATAAGGTTTCGATCGAGTCTATCGTACCCCTGCACGAAATCAACAAAAATTTCGAAAATCGGTTCATAAACGGCGGAGTAATCGTTGAACATACAAAAATAAAAAATAAAAAAAATATCCACAGCCAAACATAATATAACCTCCTCGTTTTTTGGAAGTCGGTTAAAATTATGACCTTCATAAATTCTTAAGAGTCAGTAAAAATTTACCTTGCTCAAGACGTATCCGAAAAGACCAATAAGAAGAAAAAGGCAACTTCAACATTATGATGTTTAGTTTTACCCTTTAGTGAAAACAGAATAATTAGTGAATACATATTTTATACTAAAATTTGTAGACTTTTGAAAACTATACAGTTTAACTTATCAAACAATCACATTTTATTAGAATTTTTCACTATGGACCTATAGTTATTGATGACGTGTCTTTTTATTCGTTCATTATAACATAGAAAAAATTTCTTAAATTAGCAGCGTATAGAAAGATATGTCTGTGTTTTTAGTTTTTCTTACTGAAGAGCCAAAATTTCTATTACATAAATATTATAAACTATGACAATAAGATTAATTTTATAAAGTGTTGAATGAATTTAGGACCTAATATAATATTTTTATTCTTACAACGTAAAAACGGACACGTACGACTTACCCGTTTTTTCGCTGACAATTCAAGACTCGTCTTGAATTGACAGAGTCTTGAATTGACAGAGCGTAAAAACGGTCATCTTGTAATTTTGGCGAAAATATTGAAAATATTTAAAATTGTGTTATATCATCCAAACGGTAGGCCGTTTGGATGATATAACACAATTTTAAATTTACATTAGGCTTTACAAATCAACCAATAACTGTGTTCATGTTTAATGATAATCTACAGTAACAGTTTGAATCTTAAAAACGCGAATTGCAAAAATCATGAAGTAAATAACAATTTAGGTACTGTTCATAAGAGCGTCCATACACCCTATACACTTGTTTTATTTAAATACTTAAAATATTAATACTATAACGTCTATACGCGTGGAACAATCAACTTATAACTTATAACTTTGACGACCTCCGTGGCTCAATGGTTAGAGTGTGTGGCAACTCAAGCCGGGGGTCGCGGGTTCGAATCCCGCCGACGGAACAAAAAGTTTTCCAATGTTCCTGGGTCATGGATGTGTATTAAATATGTGTATGATATAATAAAAATCTTAAATATATTATGTATAGTATAAAAGTACTAAATATATTTCCGTTGTCTGGTACCCGTAACACAAGTCCTTCAGGTACTTAGCACGGGGCCAGACTGACGTGATGTGAGCGTACATAGATATTATATTAGATATTATATTATTTAACTAAAAATAATCATGAAGTAAATAACAATTTAGGTACTCTTCATAAGAGCGTCCATGCGCGAACCACATTACAATCTTTTTACGTTGATTGTACTCTAAGTCTAACTACTCTACATAAACACTCATGCAAATATTGTAGTGATCTAATGCACACAAACAGACGCTCGATAGCACACACACAGGCGCAAGATTTAGCAACGAGTGACACAGCCTCCCCGTCTGAATGCTAGCGGACGACTGCCGCCCGCGCCCGCGCAGACCACCTTTGAACCAAATCGTTCGGAAATACTGTTTTTCGATATCTTTTCAAAGAAAATATTGTTTGATTTTTATAAAAAATGCTGATATTCAAGAAAAACAGATTCTAAATATATCTACGCAAAAAAAAATACGGTATATCACAGCCGTTTAGGAGGAGTCCCGATTTCAAATCGAAAATCGATGTCACGTAGTATTTTTTTATTGAAGCAAGGGTAAGACATGAAGCAGAAAAAAAATGTTGATATATTAGTTGTTGAACTGATCTTTCACATATATTTTTTTCAACTTTTTCCTGCCAGAAATGAATGAGTAGTTACAAAAACAAAATGACCATTTCACGACTCTATACGCCTTAAGTGTTGAGATTTGTAAACTTTATATTTTCTAAGAAAATTTAGTTCCGCAACTAACAACAGATGTCGTTGTTAAGCATCTACATCGCGGTATCGCTTACTCGATAGCATTTGATATAACTAATTCGCTACAATAAATATTTTCTTCTCGCTCACACTCACTGCTTGTCTTAATTGATATTACGCCAGAGGGATTAACGTCCCAGGGTAACCCTACAGAACCATAAGACCAGTTTTAGGCGTATGACGTCTTTTCTTTACATTAAGAGTCACAACTCACACTCACAAAATAATATATTATCAGTGAAGTGAACAGTTGTTAGTAAAGTATTCGATCTGTATAATATAAAGTAGTAAAATATTCGATCTGTCGTCTACCGCCACGCGCCGCCCGCGCGACACCGTCGCCTCTGCAGCATCGACCGCCGTGTATTAAACAAACAGGTGTTGTTATGTAACAATACATAATTATTATTACGAGTTAGTATATCCATACCTATGCCTTGTACTACTATCTATTCTGTGCCATGAGACATTGGTGACCTTAACACGACGTGGTAATGATGATGATGACGATGATGATGATTATGATTATGATGATGAATATTAATTGCATAGTAGCATATGCTTTCTGTTCTTAAAATAACGCCGAAACTCCCAAACGTGTATCTATAAGGAGTCAGGAGTTCTCTCAGCATCTTCGAAACCATGGTATACCTTGACCCAATATTTGACTTTTTGGAAGCATATTCTTAGTACACTTCACATAAAACCAAAATCACCATATGTTTCCATATAAATTTTGAGGAGTTCCCTCGATTACTCATGGATTCCATCATCAGGTCACCACTTTTGTGAACATGGTACCAAATTGGAGTGAAACCTAATACAACAAAACAAAAATTTCGAAAATCGGTTCACAAACGGCGGAGTAATCGTTGAACATACAAAAAAAAAAAAAAAAAAAAAAAAAAAAAAAATAAAAAAAAATATCCACAGCCGAACATATAACCTCCTCGTTTTTTGGAAGTCGGTTAAAAAGACCTTAGTCCACCCAAAGAATAGCCCAAAAGCAGGTGTAGAGTGCGTGAGCTGCAACCTAAGCAATTTCTTCAGAAATGTATTTAGGATGCTTAGAAGATAAACATACTGAAAGTCCCCGCCTCTAGGGGGTGAGCCGGAGTGGGGGGAGGGGGTTAAAGATCCCGTTTTTGAGTTTTTGGTTCATATCTTTCAACGGTACGTCGTAAAGAAAAAGTGTCTTCTAAAATTAAAAGCTACTAAAATTTACTACAACTATGTGTAAATTTTAGCCATGATATGAGCTTCTAAAGTGGTCGATTTTCAAAAACACACATCAACTAAGTCTAGGGACATATTTTGTATTTTATGAAATCCATCATCATTTTAGGCTTAGACAATGCAAGCTTACCTAGTGCTTAGGTACCTGTTTATTATCTACGGATCAGTCATCAGATAACCAAGTAAAAAGCATCCTTTGCCGTTATGTAAATACAATCGATTTCTACTTTACTGTCGACGTAATCGAATGAACATTGTGTCGCCGCACACGGGCCCCACGCGACAACCACAAACGCCGTTTTAAGCTAGTCTATTGGTCTAGACCTGGGGCCAGTAACAGATTTTCCCAACCGAAACTTCGTAAAATGAATAAGGGACATATACTATGAATACTAGCGACCGTCAGCTGCGACTCCGTTGGTGGGGTGGGCAGTGCCAGCCTCCCAAAGATGAAGAAAAAAAATTTTTTCAGTCATTTCCTCTCATTTGAAAATTTATCAGAGTATTGTTAAAATGCTCTAGTAAACAATTAAAAAAATCAGCTAGCTGTAAGTCAGTGGAAAAGTCGTCAGCTAATAAGTTTTAGTAGGTATAGATGCTGTTGCGTTACACCTTTCAAGGTACCAGCTGACAAACTTTCCACTGAGATACAGCAAGCTGACATTAATTTTCATTCATAGTAGCATATAAATGATCACCAGGTAAATTTTTAGCTGAGAGGAAATCATTGAAAATATATATATTTTTTCATGTTCAAGGAGCCAGCTGACGTATAATCCACCGTGTTATGGTCAGTTGACTATGTTTTTCTTTCAAAATACTACATAAACTATACTCTGATAAATTTTCAAATGAGAGGAAATTACTGAAAAATTTTTTTCTTCATGGGTGGAAGGCTGCAACTGCCCAGTGCCCACCCCACCCACGGAGTCACAGCTGACGGTCGCTAGTATTCATAGTATAAGTCTCTTATGCATTGTACAAAGTTTCGCCCGGGAGGAGATCATTGACCAAAAATTTACTTGGCTCCCGGGCCAGTCGTAATTCGTAAAGTAAGTCGTTGTAGCGTGTGGCGGCCACCGGCGTCAAAAATGTATGAAAACTACGGGAAATATGCCGGTAGCGGCGTTTTGTAGTTGTGGCCGGTGGCCCGTGTGCTGGAGTTATGTACCCTGCACCCACCTGCTCCTTAGCTACTAATTTCTGCGAGCAATTAAGCTAGGGCCTAGGATATTGGCAAAAGTATTAACCCATCAAGCCCCGTACGAGCCCCAGGGCCCCCGCTACTCCTCCGGGGGCGCCAAAACCAAGGACCCAAAAAATTTGCCTAAAGGGGCACGGCCAATATCCTTTTTTGCACACAGGCGCGGCGCCCGCGCCAGTAGCCCTGAGTCCTGACGAGCCCCGTATATACGAACTACGAGCACCGGTGGGCGGTGCGACAACAATAGGAAGGCTATATTGTGTGATCTGCCTCGTTTTTCAACGATCGAGGGATTAAATACCTACTAGCGACCAGTGACGACCATTTTACAGCACGCAAAAATAACGCGGATCCTACTAGATAATAGATAATAGACTTTCTTTAGAACGGGTTCCTAGTTAACTTCTGCGTCCTATGCAGTCGTAAATAAAAATATGAAATGGGTAAAGAAAGTCGCGTCAACAGCTTAACAAAAGTGTGTAAAGGTTTACAAACAATTGAATGGGTTTTTGCGAAAACATAAAGGTTTAAATGGCGAGTTAAGTTATGAAATGTTCGCTAACAATGCCAAAAATATTAAAGAAAGTAATGACAGCTGTAAAATAGAAAGATATTTACAAGTTGCACAAGAAAGTGTTGCACAATGTATGAAAGGCTGTAAACTCGCAAGAGTTATTGCCTATTGCAAAGGGAAATACAGTTATTCGGCTAATATTTGTAATAATGTGTTATAATGGAATTGTCTATACTTCTATACTAATATTATACGAGTAAAGAGGTAAACTTTGTTTGATTGTTTGTTTGTTTAATTGTAATGAATAGGCTCAAAAACTACTGGACCGATTTTAAAAATTCTTTCACCATTCGAAAGCTACATTATTTACGAGTAACATAGGCTACATTTTATTTCGGAAAATATAGGGTTCCGTAAGATATTTGGGTTTTTCTGACACAAGGTGAAAAAAATCAACCAGAAAATTTATTTATTTCGCGTACGCTGCTTAAACTAAAAAAGATAGAACCATACAATGTTCTAAGTAAATGTAGATCTTTTAAATATCTACAAAAAAATCCGCGATACACTATATCTATTTACGTCAAGTGAGGTACAACAACCATTATTTTATTTAAAATTCTTGATTTTTTTGGACTACATTTAAACGCATTTATTTTACTCATGCTATTAATCTTTATCAAAATGAATTATTTCATCACTAAGTACAGTTTATGTAGATAATATTTGGTCTTCGAATAATTAAAATTGGACGTTTGGTTTAGAAGTTATGGCGAAATAAAAAAAATGCGATTTACGCCCGTTTCGAAGTGGGCGCTGCCAACGCGGGGGTGCACAGTAGCGAAGATTATGACCGGCCCTGCAGCTGGTGAATTGGCTCATACGGTCGATACCAAGAATACCAACGACCCCTACTAATTTGCCCTATACCCTTCAAAAGGTTTAAATTTCCTGTAAAAAAATATTTTGCACTATATTATGTAAATCCCAGGGCCAAACATTCAAATTTAGTAGGAATAGATTTACGAAAAGAATGTTTTGCTCTATCACGAGTCGGGGATCCCGACCATCAATATATTTTGTTACCTGAAAATAACTTAACGTCAATAATAATTAATGTTGTTTATAGAAAAGCTCTACAATAATCGCTTTAGTTATCTATCCTAAAACAATGGGTTGCACTCCGGGACTACCGTAAGAAGTGAAAACTTATTATTAATTACATTTAAATATTCTCATCATTAACAACTCTAACATCCACAGAAAGACAATCTGTGCAGCCTGCGGAAAATAACTGCGTCGTCGATGTTTCTGTGAATTGACCTGGGAATCATTTTGCTGACCGTGTCTTTCCTGGGTAGCCTTTATTGCAGCGGTAACCGACATCCACCGTTATCTATACATTATAATAAAACTGTAGAAATGAAAATTCTGTACATTAAATATATTCAAAAAAATAATAAGCGGGGGGTGTCACTACATCGCTATAGAAGCGAAAAATGTAGTTAGTTTTTTGTCTGTCTGTCTGTATGTTCGTTCCGCTATCACACGAAAACTACTGATCCGATTTGAATGCGGTTTTCGCAGATATATTTGCCTTCTTCCAACTTAACATCTGGTGTATAAAAAAAAATCCCCCCACACCTCTAAAGGGACGAAAGAGGGGGTCAGATTTTGTATAAGACTTTTGCTTTAACACGAAAACTACTGATCCGATTTGCATACGGTTTTCACAGATCTTTTTTCTTTAATGGACTTACTTTGACATATTATTAACTGTTTTTTCCAACTTAACATTTGGTGTAGACAATTTTTCGCCCCACCCCTCTTAGAGGACAAAAGATGGGGTAAGAATTTGTATCAACTGATGAAGTAAAAATATTTTAAATGGCAAAACAACGTTTGCCGTTGGTAATAAAGTACCAACTTATAAAGTTATAACTATATACTAGAACAGGTAAAAGAGTAAGTAAATAATTTTGAACTTATGAGAGGCCGTAAAAGTCTATTTAGGTATTGTGATTTTTGAAACCTTACGCTACATATTATAACTAAGTAGGTACATACTATATAATATACCTATGTCGTAACTTTATACAAGAATGACCTTATGTAAGTCAATTATTTAAGACCCTAAAAGACGAAATGGACCTAAAACAAACTCACGGTGGGGCGCTTCAAAACTATTATTAACATAAAACAATTATAACCATCTCGTTATGGTTCATAAAACATCGAGTCAATCTGTGCTAACAAGAAGTTGATTGCAGACAAAAGGCTGCCAAAATTGGCGGGTAATATGACAGCTTCCATGTTTAAATTGGTAACACGGCTGATAACGCTAACCTTGGGTTTCGGTCCTACACCTGCGGACTATTAAATCAAATCCCACTTTGCCTTAGGTCAAGCGTGAGCTGGCTATAGTTAGTGAGGACCCGTCCATCGTAAACATTGATATACCAACAAAAAACCCCGTAATTAAAGCATATTTTAACCATGGGTATCTACTATCTAGAGTATCCATACCTACTTAAAATATGCTATATACGAGTGGCAATGCTAGGTGCTCAAAGATTATAGGGCACCTACTGGAAAATTGAGAGCCAGATCACACTGACAAAAACGCACATCACACTGATCACACTGAAAAGATGATTAAAATCGATAGCCTATCACGATCCTTCATGTGGTCTTCTTCTTATCTGTGCCAAATAACATAAAAATTGCTCCAGTTGTTCGCGAGATTAAACCCTTTCAAATAATTTTTCACATTCTCCTATTAATCTTAGCGTGATAAAATATAGCCTATAGCCTTCCTCAATAAATGGGCTATCTAACACTGAAAGAAATTTTCAAATCGGACCAGTAGTTCCTGAGATTAGCGCGTTCAAGTTAGCCCTTTCAAATAATTTTCCCCGTTTTTTCCACATTTTCCTCTATTTCTTTGCTTCTATTAATATTAGCGTAATAAAATCCAGCCTATAACCTTCCTCGATAAATGAGCTATCTAACACTGAAATAATCATCATTTGTTAAATCATCATTAATTTGGCTACGCTTTTGCGTCGATGGGGGGGGTGGTGTCTCTTCATAAATCTAAAACTTATACAAAAACCCAACTCACCGTTTTAACCGTTTCAAAAAGAACCACAACTTATCCCTAAAATCTGGCGCTTCCTAGAAATTTACCTGAGCTTGTTAAACATAATTGGTCTGAGGTGAAAAATGTATTGGCGTTATAAACAAATATTAGTTATTATTTGCCCAACGTCGTCGTTATGGCCGGCGCGAACGCAATTACATCCAAATTACAATGATGGTGCTTTGAGTTCGTAATTTATGTGTTGTCAGCGAAAATATAATGAATTTTATTGGAAAAATAATAAAAACCACACACAACGGCATTTAGTACGTGTAAAAGTGATATTTTGAGTCATAAACGGATAACTAATAAGAATATTTACTCAACGTACCAATAATTACCTGCTGTAGAAGGTATGCTCTCCTTGTATTTCATGCGACGATTCCAAGATGTCATTCGTTAACGTTATCTAAAAAATTATTGATAAGTTAAGGACAAGTTGGAAGCAGGCTACATGAAGCGGCAGCAGACGACGTGTCGTCGCGCCATCGCGCGACACTACTGGTTTCTACTTTCTATGTATTTCTATGAATAAGCATGGGCGTACCCAGGATTTCAGCTAGGGGGGGCAGCATGGACTGCACCCCCCGCTGAAATCTTAACCAAGATGGTCGGTCTGCGGGGTGATTCACTAAACGATTCCGCGCGGAATCTTCCCACTGGCGGAAACTATTTCACAAGCAAATGACAAGTGAATACTTTTCGATTTTTCGCCCGTGACCACGGCAGCTGTAAGGCAGCCGAAACGTCGGGATTAACATAAGTGCTCCGTGACAAAATCCGTAAGTGTTTAAACTTATAATATCATTTGGTATTAACTATTAATCCTTCAATCGGGGATTCTTGGAAATGATATTGTATTGCTAGAAGGATTAATACTTATGAGTTATGCATTATGTTAAACCATTATTGTGCTTTTACAATAATTTTAAATAGTTATGTATTAAGTATATAATATTATCACTATAATTCCAACGTCATACTCACCACCCTGGAACTTCCATAGTATATATATATATATATATAAATAAATAAAAATATATAAAAGGTATTCTCACACAACAAGATTTACCGATATAATATGTTCCACATTAATTTTGGTGTAAGAAAGAGAATTCCACATAATTTCTTCAGACTGGGTTTCCAACACTAATTCATTTTACGCGTTAATACGCGAATAACACGTTTTGAATTCCCACTTTCCAGGAAAATTGACGTTTATTTTAGCTTGCAGACTTCGGTACGCCCATGTGAATAAGGGCCGATTCACACCGGATCGGCAGCGGCCGTCAGCGGCGCGAAGAGCACTTTTAGTGTGAAATAATTTTAAACTTTATTTACATACTTATAACTACTAGTATCGCTTGAAAACTTCTAAAAGGGCCCGAGGCGCCGCTGGCGGCCGTCGGGCCGATAGCGATAGCGAAGCGATACTAGTAGTTTTAAGTATGTAAATAAAGTTTAAAATTATTTCATACTAAAAGTGCTCTTCGCGCCGCTGCCGGCCACTGCCGATCCGGTGTGAATCGGCCCTAAGTGTCGCTAGCTGCGGAGGGCATTTCATAGAAATACAGAAACCAGTAGTGTCGCGACGACACGTCGTCTGCAGTTGTCGCGTGTCGCTCGGTTACAACCGAGAGCGTGTTTTAAGCCCCTTACCAATGAAAAGATTAACCTGTGTGACGTTAAAGCTATACGATGTTTTGTCTTTCTCTGATACGTTATAAAAGAGGCATGGTCGACAAGGACAACACATTATGTACTTAATACAGTAAACACAGTGTGGATAAAGGTGTGGATCATTTCATTGATTTAATTTAAAGACTTTACATGGTCAACATTAAAATTTAAAGCTTAAATTATTTTAAAAGTTTATTTTTCTCTTTACAAAAATACATTACAATATTCGTATAAATATTTTACTTAATATGAATTAGATGCCTATTACATTAGCTGATTTCATATATGCGGCAAAATTTCAATACACGAGTAGACAAGATGTCAATAAAAGACACTCTCGATACCACTTTACACGATATCGAGAAAAATTTAAACTTACGTAATAATAAATATTGACAACCCTAATAACCTAATACACAGATTAGAAAATCTTAAACATTTTCATTTCTTTTTCAAATTACTTTAAAAAATGCAAAAGCAATAGATATAGCTTAAAATAAACAAAGCGAATAAGTACAAAAGATTTAACTGTTGTTAAGAAGTAAGATTTGAATGTGTTAAAATATTAAGTTTCTTTTCACGTTGGGCCATGATGAATAACAATGATTAGGTACCACCATCATTGCGAAACTGCCTATAGCATGTACTATCAGAGAAGTTGATTCCTAGACAGATGGAGATGTGCGCAAAGACTTCTATGCAGTATGGGACGCAAAGACTTCTATTTAAACCGAGGGACCCTACGTAGTACGTAGTTTGGAAGCGTTACATCAAACCCAGCCGACACGATCACGATCACAGCTAACATTGAATTGACATAAGCAAATCACATGACGTAGATCTGTTAACTGCCTAGGAATCAATTTCCTCCAGTTTACAATCCATGATGTAAATTCACAGACGAATATGTCCATCACACATTCGTAATCCGCAATAAAATTACCATTAGGGTTGTCGCTTGTCATTTCCATAATATTTTTTTAAATTATTATCAACACAATATACAAGCAAGTGTTACTTTTAATCACAGCAAATAATAATGAAATCACAGGCTTATGTTTTCTCACTGGAGATTCCAATCACTAGAGTCCGGTCACGGAGCAATGACTTTTGGCTCTCGTCTCCTCTCTCTTTCGCACAGAGGAATGCTCTCGTTTTCACAGAAACACGATAGAACAAACATTAGTTTTGTTTGCGTGAAAAAGAGACAAGAGCAAAGCTGCCGCATTACAATTGAAAGTCTATTGTGTCTGCGATTCCCACGATCGAGGTATAAAAGAAGGAGGGGCGTATCGCACCGTAGCGTATCGCCAGTAATGTAGCACTTTGAGACATATAATACCAAATGAAAGGGCTTGAAAAGTTGACCATTTTATTGTATGACTAGCCGTCCCGGCAAACGTTGTTTTGCCCATATTATTTTATTGAAGTGACTAAAATATAAGTATGGTGCCATAGTCGTCCGATCTGGCTCTCTAGGCATTTTCAAATATTTAAGAAAATAATTGAATGCGTCAATACGACAGTTGAATGAAAAAAGATGACGAAAATTTAAGATGAAAGTGTGGAGTGTGGACACTGGACATAGCTATTATAGATCTAAACTCCCTTCTCGCACGCGCATCCCCGCCGCCTTGATGATGCCTACTTAGCAACGGGCCGTGTAGTAGAAATCGTAATATTTTAATTTCGCCATAACTTAAAAACCAAACGTCCAATTTTAGTCATTCAAAGACCAAATATTATCTGCATAAACTGTAATTAGTGACGAAATAATTTATTTTGATAAGGATTAATAGCATGAGCAAAATAAACGCGTTTAAATGTAGTCCGAAAAAATTCAAGATGTTTTAAATAAAAAAATGGTTAGTGTGCTACGAATAATAAAACCAAGAAACGTAACTCCCATACTAATACAGTTTTAAATTTGGTTCCATTCGAACTGTCATGTAACGTCAGCCTTTATACCGCTCAAGGTCACCTAATGTATGAAAAGTGAACCTAAGGTTCACTTTTTTGACAAGTATTTTGGAGCATGTTTTTTGACGGAGTTACTCTTCCGTAGTTTTTTATTATTCGTAGTTAGTGTGCCTCACTCGACATGGATAAGTATAGTGTATCGCGGACTTTTTTGTAGATATTTGTAAGATCTACAACTAATTGAAACATTTTATGATTCTATCTTTTATAGTTTAGGCAGCGTACGCAAAAAAGTAACTTTTCTGGTTGATTTTTTACACCTTGTGTCCGAAAAACTCAAATATCTTACGAAAACCAATCTTTTTTTCCAAAATAAAATTTAGCCTATGTTACTCGTGGAAAATGTAGCTTTCGAATGGTGAAAGAATTTTTAAAATCGGGCCAGTAGTTTTTGAGCCTATTCATTACAATAATTATACAAACAAAGTTTTCCTCTTTATAATATTAAGTATAGACAAAAAATCTCAAAACCATGGGAGAAAAAAAAGTTAACGAGGGTAGAAGGTATTTTTTTTTACAAAAAACACTCCATATTGTTGCATCAATTTAAACTTTAAAGTGTATTGTGTCTTATTTAAAAGAAATGTTTGAGAAAGCAACAAAATACTGAAAATCGAGCTTTTTATAGATTTTTCGTTATACAATAACATGTTCAACTTTTCAAGCTCTTTCATTTGATATAATAATAATATGTGAGAATGTGCTACACTGCTGCAGGTTGGGTACAGGCTCCATACAAAAATGCCCCTTGTTCTTTATCTGTGATTCGGGACCGGACTATAGTAAAACTATTGAATAGAAGATACAGAAAAATTATGCTAGCATTGCCTATTAGAGACTATCTATCAATTCAACAGAATTAAATAATTCATTATTAACAAAATAAAATAATTCATTATTTAAATACTGGTTTGCTCACTAATGTTATATATAAGCTTTGGAATTACATATGTATATTATATGCTACGGCTCTCGTCTTTTGTTTTTTACTAATATTACAAGGGCGGATTTAATGATATGTGATATATAAACAAAAAATACATACATTTACACCAAAAAGACAGTAGATTGTTACATAAGTACAAGAAGTAAGTTACGGTATATTTCATGACATATCATTAAGAAGTCAAAAAAATAAGATAGTTTGACTAATTTATATAAAAAAGGAAATAAAAACTGAATGAATCCGCACCTGCCTAAAAAGTCGTGTCAGACCTGGCCTCAATTATTATAATTATTATTAATAACAATTGCACTATTACAGTTAACCTCTGCCTTATTTTACACTAATGTAAATTATTATCGAATTTTATAAATACCTTTTTTAGTCTTCATCAGTAAGTATATAATAATATTATTTTAGAACATTATTATATACTATACTTTATTCACTTAATTTAATACTAAAATATTGTGTACAGAACATGTATTTAGAATTAATAGACAAGCAATACATTGGCCGTTTATATTATAATTCAATTATACATTTCACTATATTGTCATAACTCATTTAAGCTTTACCAATAAGTTAGCAATAGTATAATCATTATACCATTTTTCTAATTTTTAAATGGTCTCAAATACATATTATACATTCAATGTTTTATAATAATTTGTTGGAAATTAATCTAGTAGAGCAATATCTTAAACAATAGTATACATAGAGAAGATTTTTTGGACAAAATTCATTATGACAACTCAAAAAAAGACTTTAAAAATTAGCTACAGTTATCCAACTTACACAGTAATTTTTCAAGACTTTTGAAGTGTATCATTCGCATTTCACATATAATTAAAAATTGCTAAGACTATGCTATATTATTATGTAGCTATTGCTATAGCTACAGAGCATTAATTTAACCGAAATTCATGCACCTCCGGAATTTAAGAAGCACCATCCATCTAAATATTTTATATACATTTTTTTGGAAGTAGTAGATAAGATGTCCTATCTAAATAATTGCTCAATAGACCACTGGTAGACAGTATAGTAATACAATATTATTTCTAAACTTTAGAATATTTATATTTTCTTTATTAGTAAGGGGGCTATTAATAAATTTTATCTACATTGCATTATTTTCTTTTGTAGCGCTTATATTTTTCTGGAGAATGATCATTATATTATAAAAAGAATTATGCATTTCATTTTAAAACTTAAATTGTTAATACCTTTTACCAATGAGTTTCTAAAATACTAGAGTGGCAATGTCTTACAAACTGATGCAAAAAATGCGTAACCACTTGATAGCCCAAAAGACAATGTCACTCCATAATGTTATTATGTCATTATGTATGGCAGATATGCATGCAGGCATCTTCAAAGTGGTGACGCGTTTCTGTCGTAGACTGCCAATCTAGTTACGTTAGTAACATACAATATCATTGCCTTTTACTACAAAGAAAAGCCCGTTGAGTCTTGGGGCCTAGCCCAGCCTTTTAGTATTATAGTTCATATATATTCCATTAATATGAAAAAATATATTCCATCCTTATATACATTTTTATAAATCCAATATTCTATACATTTATATAATAAACTAATGATATAATAGATATTGTCCACGTATCATTTGTACAGTCGTACGAGGATCCTTTGACACATAGAATGATGAAACTGACAGGAATGTAGATATCGATCACGTGATACAAGATGACGGCTCCGTTTAAAAAAAACCTTGTACAACTGCACAGTGCACACTTAACCTCTTTCCATGTATGGAGGGTAGATGAAGTAGAATTATCTCATATGGGGGATATTTGAAAAAAAGTCCAGCTGTACGCAGTAAATAACAGTTGAAAAATCCTCCAAGAGTGGCGCTAGCTGCAGCAAAGGGTATGGAATGAATTTTGTTTTTTGATCATTGTATTTATCTATTTGGAATTTAAAACCTGGAAAACGAGCTGAAACAAAAAGAAACTTATTTTGTTGTAAAAAAACTAATTTTTGATTTAAAATTTACCCTGTTGCTACTGTAGCGCAAAATTAACGCCATAATTTAACGCATTTCAGCGGACACTTTTTACATACAGAGGTAGTTCACCTCCATCTACACTCCATATTTCCATGGTATTTCGCCCATAGACAAACGTCACTCGTCTTTTGACACTAGGTCCATAGACAATTCACAGAGCTGTCTCTGCGCTGAGGCGGCCCTAAGACTCCGCCTGGAATATGCTCTCCACCGGCGCTGAGGCTGTCATGTCGTCGTCTTCCGGCTGCGACCAGTCCTGGACATATAAAAAGTGCTTAAAAATCCATAGTAATATTATAAATGCGAAAGTGTGTCTGTCTGTCTGTCTGTCTGTTACCTCTTCACGCTCAAACCGCTGAACCGATTTTGCTGAAATTTGGTATGGGGATACTTTGAGTCCCGAGAAAGGACATAGGATACTTTTTATCCCTGAAAAATGTATGGTTCTCGCACTATAAACGAATTTTGGCAAAATGTAGTTGCGGGCGTCATCTAATAATAAATAAAATAAAGTTACATGTCTATTTCGCTCTCTCTAGCTCCTAAGATGGAATTGTTCAACTAAAAGTATGGTAGTAATTACCTGTTCCTCCGTGCTTGCGAAGAACAAATAAAACAGATTAGCTCCCAAGTCAATAGCCGCTCCCAAATAGAACACCTCACGCCACTGGCCCAAGGTTTGCTATAAAGAAAAACAATCTGTGTCACATATTTTTCAAATTATAATTGTATATTTAATTATTTATATTATGCAGATACGCACGCCTTTATGTCGAAGTACGCACAAGTGTAAGAGAACGTGCTTCTATGTGTGTGTTCATAAAGTAGGCATATACTATCAGAGAAGTTGATTCCTAGGCAGGTAGGGGACTATAGTTTGGTCGCGTTGTGCGATGCGATGTCAAACCCAGCCGACAGATCACAATTCACATTAAATTGATTAGATGCGACCAAATGACACAGCACATATCCATCAACTGCCTATGAATCGATTTCTTCGATAGTACTATCAAATTTTACGTGGTTGATTGACTGGAATAAGGTTAGTATCGTGCCCGCGAATGATATCCGACTCTATGTTCACCTGTTTGCCGATGATGCTGCCGGTGACGAATGGCGCGAGGAAGCCGCAGATGTTGCTGGCGGCGTTGGTGATGCCGTACATCGTGCCCGCGAATGATATCCGACTCTATGTCCGTGCAGTAAGGTCGATATTCACCTGTTTGCCGATGATGCTGCCGGTGACGAATGGCGCGAGGAAGCCGCAGATGTTGCTGGCGGCGTTGGTGATGCCGTACATCGTGCCCGCGAATGATATCCGACTCTATATCCGTGCAGTAAGGTCGATATTCACCTGTTTGCCGATGATGCTGCCGGTGACGAATGGCGCGAGGAAGCCGCAGATGTTGCTGGCGGCGTTGGTGATGCCGTACATCGTGCCCGCGAATGATATCCGACTCTATATCCGTGCAGTAAGGTCTATATTCACCTGTTTGCCGATGATGCTGCCGGTGACGAATGGCGCGAGGAAGCCGCAGATGTTGCTGGCGGCGTTGGTGATGCCGTACATCGTGCCCGCGAATGATATCCGACTCTATATCCGTGCAGTAAGGTCGATATTCACCTGTTTGCCGATGATGCTGCCGGTGACGAATGGCGCGAGGAAGCCGCAGATGTTGCTGGCGGCGTTGGTGATGCCGTACATCGTGCCCTCGAATGATATCCGACTCTATATCCGTGCAGTAAGGTCGATATTCACCTGTTTGCCGATGATGCTGCCGGTGACGAATGGCGCGAGGAAGCCGCAGATGTTGCTGGCGGCGTTGGTGATGCCGTACATCGTGCCCGCGAACTGAGATCCGACTCTATGTCCGTGCAGTAAGGTCGATATTCACCTGTTTGCGGGTGATGCTGCCGGTGACGGATGGCGCGAGGAAGCCGCAGATGTTGCTGGCGGCGTTGGTGATGCCGTACATCGTGCCCGCGAACTGAGATCCGACTCTATGTCCGTGCAGTAAGGTCGATATTCACCTGTTTGCGGGTGATGCTGCCGGTGACGGATGGCGCGAGGAAGCCGCAGATGTTGCTGGCGGCGTTGGTGATGCCGTACATCGTGCCCGCGAACTGTGGCGACAGGTCGATGTGGTTCATCTGGTTACCTGAGATGATAAACATATTTTAATACCCTCAGTAGTTTAGTGGTTTTGCATTTGGCTTTCGACTTAGAAGTCGTGGGATCCAAGCCCCATTCCACGATGAAACAGCAAAAATATTGTCTCAAGTAACGTTAAAATAATGCAGGCTGATCACTCTATCTCTGGGTTCAGGGTTGCTAGAGTATGGCACAAGAATGTGATAAACACACACTGGGCAATGGGCATACAAAATTACTCCTGCGATACTTGCCTTAAAAACCAGGCACCAACAAGGAGTCTCATAATTATTTAATTACGAGACTCCTTGTTGGTGCCTGGTTTTTGGCCTATAAGGTTATTTCAAGCATTTGCTTGAAATAACCTTATAGGCTTAAAAATAAGACAAATACGCGTTCGAAGCGTACGAACAGCGTATTTCCGCACCTTCGCATTAGCGTTTCGTTTTATCTAATAGCTTGCCTGTCGTTTATAGCAACTTAGGGCCAACCCACACGTACCACAACCACACGAAATCGCAATGACAAAATGTCGTCGAGCAGTGGTTACGTGTGAATGGTGTCGCTGCAGGTTTTTGTAGTTGCGTTGTGCTACCGACAAAATGCCGACATGGTTGCGTTGTCGCCAGTGGTTGCGATGTGGTTACGTACGAAAGGCAATGAAACGGAGGGGAGGAAGAGCGCGGGCGGTGTGCGCGCACTGTCGTTGCATCGACGCAACGTTGTGGTTGCGATGCGGTTGCGATGTGGTCAGCCGTGGTTGCGTCTGACAAGTTATCTGACAAGTGGTCGGCAACGACTGCAAAATGTGGTACGTGTGAATGGTCCAGTTCATTTACAATACGAAATATACGTCCGACCACGTGGTGTGGTTGTGGTTGTCGCGTGGTTGTGGTACGTGTATGTTGGCCCTTAGACGTTAATCCAATACAATAAAGCACATACCCGCGTAAACAGCGCCGCCAAATGCGGAGGTGACGTTGAGCAGTATCATGACGGCGAAGCGGTCGCACCCCGCCCACGCTATACCCAGCAGACCGAACGCCGGGACGAACGACGCTGAAATTAAAAAAAAAAACTTATTTTTTTCATGTTAAAGGTATGAATAGAAACGAGAGTAAAATACTATTCTTGGAGATAAATACGCTTCAAAAATACACTTGTAGCACAGAATATATATTAGTTGTACCAACAGAATTCCCACTGGCGAAACCCGTTTAAAGAATTAACGACTCATGCTACCATACTATAAAGTACAAATTCCGATCGCGCAGTGCTAGGTGCCTACAATTATATTTGCCTACATCTCCGCTCTCTTTCTATCGCATAACTCGTACCTTTTCTGAAGAAATTAGGGTTGTCTCTTTTTAAAAATAATATTATAATATTTAATTAACTACATTTTATTTAACTCGAAATAATCTAAGATGCCTGTCTTAGTGCTACGTAGATTTAATTATCATAAATTCGGGTGTAACTAGTTACGCGTACTTAGATTCGATAAGTACCGTTACTTATTCTTAATTACTTGTTCTTAATAATTGAAACCGTTCTTATATTACCTACTTAAAGTGTTTGTATAACTTAGTTATTTTTGTAAACAAATAAGGTTTCGAATAGTACACCTACGATGCTTACTATTAGTAATAACTAATAACCTTATTAATTAATGTGTTTTTTGACAATGAAATACCTTTATTAATTACACGTCTACTAATATTAAGGTAGGTGGTACCTACTAAGGCAACCCAACAAATATATTATTCTACTTCAAGAAAGTTAAATTTGGTACACATTCCGTGTTAAGACAATTAAATACTGCGCAATATTTCATTGCCCTTTTTTATATGTATTGTCCATTGTGATCAGATTAATTTATCAATTCTGTGACAGCGAATGAATAAGTACGCAGGTAGGCATGCAACGATCAACTAAAAACTCGTGCGCGCGCGTCACCGCTCGCCTGTGAGTCCCTACTGAAGTGCCCCCCTAGAGGGGTACTTACAGTTCGATGCCTACAGGCGCGAGTGGGACAGGCCTGCTTGTAGCAAGAATTTGGTTTGCCTTAGAAAGAGACAATTAAGATAGTTATTTCTTCTGTACCGAGTCACCCTTATTCAGCAAAATCTAACCGTTACATTACCAACATAGTCACTAGTCACGTCTGCAAATACATTCCTAGCAAAATTCAGTTTGCTAGCTGTTTGCAGTAAAAAAAATGTGACCTGTAAAACATAATTTAATCCTTCGATCGCGGCAAAACGAGACACAATAGCCTTTCAATTGTTATCGCGGCCCACTTGGGCCTTACGGGAGTTGAAGCGTTACAAACTATACATTTTAATATTTGAATTTATATTATCTTCAATATATTTTGTAAGTACATACCAACAGTATTCCACAGTTTCATGCTGGTCAGTCGTGACATGTAGCCTTTAGAGAGCAGAAAATCAGCAAATATACTGATCAGAATGCCCGATATCCATGAAGTCAAGTACGGGATAGCAGCCAATACGGAGTTCTGAAAATACATTTGAGGCTTTCATTCAAATGTTCCACCACGGTTGGAATATTTTTTTGAAAATCCTATGTTTTTTAAACTAAGAATTTGAAATATATGTATACATAGATGGTGTAGATGGTGTGAAAGTGTACAAATAATAATGAAGTATCTTTAGAAATAAATTCCCTCTTGGGGTAAAACAGGGAAAGGTAGGTCTAATTTTGATTTATATAAAAAATAACAAAGTAAAGAAAGTTTAAAAATCATAAATATAAATAGGGCCAACCCACACGTACCACAACCACACGACATCGCAACGACAAAATGTCATCGAGCAGTGGTTACGTGTGAATGGTGTCTCTGCAGCATTTTGTGGTTGCGTTGTGCCGACAAAATGCCGATGTGGTTGCGTTGTCGTCAGTGGTTGTAATGTGGTTGCGATGTGGTCTGTAATCGGTATCACACAAGTGGTCGACAACGACTGCAAAATGTGGTACGTGTGGATCATGAATGGTCTAGTTCATTTACAATACGAAATATACGCCCGACCACGTGGTGTGGTTGTGGTACGTGGTTACCTGGTGGACGTACGTGTGGTTACCTGTACGTGTGTTGTGGTTGTCGTGTGGTTGTGCCCATGCACAAAACTTAACTAACTCTGCTGGCTCAGCGACCCAAAGTGGATCTTGGCCTCCGAAATTAGCTTCCGCCATTTAGCCCAGTCCTGCGCTACCTCCTGCCAGTTACTGACTTGACGGTCACACAGGTCAGCCTCAACTTACGCAGGTCACAAAACTTACCGACACAATATCATAGTGCAGTATATTGTTCATGTATATTGGTAGCTCTGTTAGCTGAGTGTAGAACAGCCACGATTGGCCACACTGCGCGATGAGGATGGCCCACAGAGGCAGGCAGGTGATGAATTTGCACCATGGTATTGAAGCTGTATGCTCCTCCTGAAATCACATTTATCTATACTAATATTATAAAGCGGAAGAGTTTGTTTGTTTGAACGCGCTAATCTCAGGAACTACTGGTCCGATTTGAAAAATTCTTTCAGTGTTAGATAGCCCATTTATCGAGGAAGGCTATATTTTATCACACTAAGACCAATAGGAGCGAAGAAATGGAGGAAAATGTGGGAAAAACGGGGGAAAATTATTTGAAAGGGCTTATTTGAATGCGCTAATCTCAGGAACTACTGATCCGATTTGAAAAATTATTTTAGTTTTAGATAGCCCATTTATCAAGGAAAGCGGAAGAGTTTGTTTGTTTGAACGCGCTAATCTCAGGAACTACTGGTCCGATTTGAAAAATTCTTTCAGTGTTAGATAGCCCATTTATCGAGGAAGGCTATATTTTATCACACTAAGACCAATAGGAGCGAAGAAATGGAGGAAAATGTGGGAAAAACGGGGGAAAATTATTTGAAAGGGCTTATTTGAATGCGCTAATCTCAGGAACTACTGATCCGATTTGAAAAATTATTTTAGTTTTAGATAGCCCATTTATCAAGGAAAGCTATAGCTATATATAGGCTATATTTTATCACACTAAGAACAAGAGGAGCTAAGACATAGAGGAAAACGGGGAAAATTATATGAAATTGCTTATTTTCTTAACTACTGGAGCTATTTTAATGTTATTTGGCAAACTTGAAGAATAGACCACGTGAAGGGACATAGGCTATTTTTGCGGAAAAATGTACGGTTGCGTGAAATTCCTAAATTACGCGGGCGAAGCCGCGCGGAACAGCTAGTACCAAAGATATTATTGCCGTGATCAAAACTAGGTTCCCGATTCACAGGTGGCAAACTAGGTTCCCGATGACAGGTCGTGGATTCGATGCGCGCTATGGAACCAACAATAATTATCTAATAATAATATCTATGAACGGTTCACACCACGTAAGTCTGGCCCCGTGGTAAGGACCTGAAGGACTAATGTTACGATTTTTAATTATTTAAGTAGTTCATAAGTTTGGTTAAGACATGCAGAATGGTCATCTAAAAAGTCAGTCTTGCTTCTTATCTCTCGCGTATTTCGGATTATGCTGTGCATTGCGCACACACTTAGGCACACTAGCTAGCTTGGTTCCGATAAAATCGATCTGCGATACCGAGATCCACGCGCGAAATCGGACAAATTAAAGGCAAAGTATTGCTGGACTATACAGAATAGTCCCCCCAATCCTGTATTAAAAATTACTAATTTAAATTATTACTAATTTTAATTAAAGTTTTGACGTAACATGGACTGCACAATATGTAAAACGATAGATAACAAATGTACTGACCTTCATACCAGGCAGTTCGAATATGATTCATAATGAACTAGATCCAGTAAACATGATACAACATACTTAATTTATAACATCGTAATTACTTACTTCCATTTGATTTTATAAATTAATAAGAACCGACACTATTAGAAAATATAATGCTTAGTTTGTATAACTTTGTGACTTATACAACATAATATATGTATAACATTTTATTCTTTATTTCGAAACTCTATTTTTTCTTATAAGGTATACTTACATATTTTCAAAAATGGCTTTTAATTAAAAATGAGGAAGTGTCCCTCAGCTCTTCAGATTCCATTATCAAGATCATGTAGCGAAGAGTAATGATTTATGATAATGTTTGATTGCATAATCAATCATAGCTTTTTAACTAACAAAAATAATTATTTGCATAAGTTATAGTAGAATTATTTGAAAAAAGTGTACCTGTGGTGCTATAGATTGTGTGATAAACTCCACTTCTTTGGGACATATCCTTGGATGTTTGTGTGGTGTGTCATATATGAGGAACATCCAAGCAATGAACCACACAACACCCAATCCTCCAAACAAGTAGAAACAGAGCGGCCAACCTCCTCCAAAGTCGAGAGTACACAGCCACCCTGATATTGGTAATGATATAGCTGTACCTATATTTGAGCCTGAAAATTTACACAGGTAATGAGAATTCATATTTAAATCAATAAAGAAAATGTGGATACAGATCATACAGATAATAAATATTGTTTTTAGCCAGTTGATCTACTCTAAAAACAATATTCCATCGTACAAAATCATTATAATTTGGAAGTATACAAACAGCATGCAAGCAAAAAGGTTTTATCTAAATAATTAAAAGATTACCTGCATACACATATGCAGCAAACTTTGATCTCTCTAATGGTGGTATCCAGCGAGCAAGCATAGCGTGCATGGCTGGATATGTAACTCCCTCCCCGAGCCCCTCCAAAACTCTTACTAATATGAAGAATTTAAAATCTACAAATGCCGCAATTGGGCTAAGTATTGTGAATATAGCTGTTAGCAACACTCCCACCCCATATACTAATTTCCCCCCAAATTTTTCAGCAATCCTGCCACCAGGAACCTACAAAATGTAAAAAATTGTAAACATCCCTCTTTTAGGTTTTAACATTAAAATATTGATTTTTGGTGCTTATTCAGAAGAAATTTACTCTTATTTCTACACAAAAATAGGGAATTTAGAATTTATGAACTGCAATTAGCTATACGTATCAGGAATTAATTATAACATAGATACATACACCTTGAAAGCAAAGTAAATTTTTAATGCCTTCTATATTTCAAAAATAAGAATTTAGGAAATTAACATGTTTGTTTACTTACCTGAGTTAACACATATCCATAAAAGAAAGAACCTAAAATTATGCTTATTTGTCCTGTGGTCCAATTGAAATCTCCTGGTTTCTGTAACAGAATATTTTTAGATAAAAATATTATATTTCTGTAATTTAACACAATGTAAAATAATTTATTCTTAACTTTTAAAATGATCTCAATGAATGTAATTAATTCATCAAGCCCCAAGCGGCCACTGCCGGCCGCAATAACAATGGAAAAGTTATTGTGTCTCGTTTTGCCACAATTGACGGTTTAAATTACAAAACATTTACTTACTGGTGGTATAGTGCTATTTGATGGTTCAGATGTTGGACACACATCTAAGCTGGAATCATTTGATGGTACTGTTGTTGAGTTGATCATGGCCACAATGGCAACAGATAGGTTCACTCTCATGGCATACACATTGGCAAAGCCGAGGAACCCCATAATGCCAAGCACAGTCCGACATTTGATCCATCCTGTTGTCTCTTCTCCTAAAACCACACCAATAACGCTAGAGAATTAATTTAAGATAAAGAGGTCATATTACTACAATGTAAGATGTGTTAGCAAAATAATGTTTAATTTTAATTGGTCTGTTTAGTCATGGTTATACTGCTTATCCTGAATCCATATAGATTACAATATTTTAAGAATTAGTATAACTATTTCTGCTTTATGATAAGAAGTGAAGGGGAAAGGGGGTGTTTTTATTGAAAGGTCAAGTTTAGAGAAAGCGTAACATTGAATGTTTTTAGGTAAAACTGAACATAACTTGAATTGTTTTTAGAATAAATAGGAGATAAAGGAATACATTACTTCTTTCGTTTTCAACAAGGCTTCTTTCGCTACATGTGACATCATTTTCTATATCAGCATTTAAAATTGAACTCTCATCTATTGGCGATGACATGGTTATTGTTTTTACATGCCGCGTTTATAAATACACATTAACCAATTATATCATTTATGACTCGTAAGCAGTTATAAAACAATGTTTATGTTTTCAATTCGACAAGTGACTCATAAAACACTATTTTTTCAATACAAATCGTAAACAAAGAAAATACAAAATTGAAATTTGAAACTGTCAAGTGTCAAATCCAAAGAGGATGTAAACTGTATACTACGTAACAAGAGGTCGGACTTAGAAGAAAAAAAATAAACATTCGTTATTTTTTTAATTTAAAACTAAACGACAAAATTTTAAGTGCAAAACCTTTCACTCTAAACATACCAAAAATTAAAAAAAATAAAAATAAAAAGAAATGAGCTCAAATAAATGTTTTATTTCAATAAAAATTATTGTACATGGCTAAATAAATAGGCTAATAAGGTAAATTAAACAATAAAACAGATTTAATCCACAAGTTTTTGTTGATTTCTATTATTAAATATTATAATATTATTACAGTACAGTTTTATGTATTTTATTTATAAATATGATAGAATAGCTGTCTATGCTACTCTACTAACTACTTGATTGGCTTAAGCCATTATTCCACTTATCCTAGCGGCTAGCTAGGTTCCTAGGTAGGATCCTAGCTAGGATCCTAGCTTCTAAATGTTGTTCCACGTCTTGACTAAATCGGAAACGATTTAGGATCTAGGAACCTAGCTAGGATAAGTGGAATAAGCGCTTTATACAGTAAACTCTATATAGGGAGGGGATTAAAGCTGCGCGTCCACCAGGTTGGAATCGGGACATACGGTGCGGACGGTGGCACCACGTGTCGTCATATACTTGTCAGGCGCAGAATGATGTTCCAGTACTTCTAGTGCAGTTCATAGTAGTCAGTACCATACATACAAAGCAACAAATCCGTCCACTGCGTACCTGCGCTCCGATTCCGATCCAGTGGATCGCACCTTTATACATACACACTTTGTTTTGTTACACCCTGTATACGACAGCTGAAATCTATGGCGCGGGTTCAGGCCAGCTGCATACCACCTCACTTGATCAGAGGATTTTTCCTTGGTGGCCGTACCACTCATAATCCCATACCTTCCTTCTCCTAAAATCTCCTTGCATTGAATCTCTTTGCTGCTTTCGTTCCCAAGCGGTCGCATGCGACCGCGAGAACAAAAGATTTCCTAGAATCCGCGATCGAGTTAACAGCTATTGCTTGCAGACTAAAATGTTGCAAACTAGCTGTATAGGGACCTAAAAATCTGAAATTAATGAAACATTTTTCATTTATATTCCATACAGTTTACATAAATTATAGTAAGTATAGTAATTAATAACCTTATGTATTGTTACAATAAAACAATATACACATGATACACATTTCATCATTTTCCAAATTAACTGCATACTGATATACATTATAATAATTTCTATGAAATAATAATCTATCTTTTTCATATTAATATAGTTTAAGTTCTAAATTATTGTACAATTATGCAAATAATACTACGACATACTTTGTATTAGAACATGGTATGATATCGTTATGTTTTGCTTCAATTTATCAATTTACGGTTACATTTACATTTTACAATGGCTTACCTTTCGTTTTTCAATAATTAATCCACTTAATTTACAATTTTTGTATTTTTGTAATAAATAATTTTCACAAAATGGAATTCGAACCTTGAGTTTTAAACTTCATCTTCCTCTTTTTTCTCATGTAGTTTATATTCTCTATGGTCTTTTTTATCAACCAATCACAGTCGACCGTGCTTAAAAATTGTACAGATGCGATTTACTTTAGTAGCTACGTTTAAATTTGGAACCCAATTTTTTTTTGTTCGGAAAGTTTCGTCCACCTGGTCAAATCCACAGATCACAGATTACTAGTATACACAGACTACTTAGAAGAACTAACGTTCTAGTATATATTTAGATTATAGTCGAGGCATTTTAATAGGCCACATTTGACAGTTCATCAAAATTGCACAACGTGACCTTGTAGCGACGTGCATAAAAAATAAATATTTTCTTTTTGTTATAACTGCACAATTGATTAACTTTTTTCAATTACGATTACATATTTATTGTAAATATGACCGATACGAATTATTAAACGATTTGCTTTTACTGATAAACAATTCTAAACGTAATAAACAAACTCTGATCTTAACAATTGCACGTCGTTACAATGTTACGTCAGCTGACCTTTTTTCTTTTTAAACTTTAGGGATGTTACTCTAAAAATCGAAAGCAAATAAATAGTATCGATGCATTGATTACTTGTAACGAAATATCCCCATAAATTAATAACCACGTTGTGAAAAGTAACACGTATTTATGTGAAATTAATAATGATAATACTAAATTTAACATTTTTTATAATTCAAAGGAATAAATGCATTTTTTTGTAAATTATGTTCTTGTCTTATTTTGCTCTTTGAATTAAAGTAATAATAGGACAGGAATTTGTTTTTGGTTTTACAAATAACGTATGAAAAACAAATATTTTATTTCAAGTCCATATCGATTTATTCGTTTTGGTCGATGTTTTTACGCAGCTTCCTCACTATGGAAATTAATCTGACAGATGTCAAATGTGGCCTATTAAATTGCCCCGACTGTAATTTATGTAGCAAGCTAGTCTTTTTTTCTTTTTCTTCTTTTTTGGCAACTTGACACAAAGGATGTGTATGTTGTGCCACAGACAAGGTAAAAAGGTAAGGAATATGGCGGGAAAACCATATTCCTCCTATTATAATTTTCATCATCGTTTTCATGTATCGTCAGGTCCAAAGTCTAGTCAAAGTCTAAGTAAAAGTCAATACAGTCAAGGAGTCAAGTCGGTCGATTCAGTAAAGTGGTAGACGCTTTACTGAAACTTTCGATGGAGTTTTGGAGGGAACACAAAATAGCACGTTTCTGGATATTACATCACTTTCCTACACTTGTGCATGAACATGAATATCTAATGGTTAATATTCTACCAATAATATTATACATAACCCAGCCATAAACCCAGCTAACACAAGTTTAGGAAAATAATATAAAAACACAACAGCACTTTTTCACATGCCCGCCAAAACTCAGCAAGCTAGTCAAATCTCTTGAGTCTTGACAAATGACAACATTTTTTTTTTAAATTCGTCCCGGTCGGTACCGGCAAAGGGAGCGTTGCCCATACAGCCATTTCTTAGACATTCTGACAATATTAGCTTTTTTTTCATTTTAAAAATCTTACATAGACATTAGCCAATATTTTGGCAAAAAAAATTGATTCTGGAATCTGGATTTTCTCTTGGATTTTCCCGATGTTAAAAATATGAAAAAATAAATAAAATAGAGATGCTCAATGTAATAAAATAATTTTTTATTGCAAACATAAAAGAGATGATAATATTATAATTTATTCACTTTATCGGCCACAATGTTTTACTTATAGTTGGAAGGAGCAACCCCATTATTACAGTTGATAACATGTTGACACTGTGATTGTCCAAAATATTCCTCCCAGATATGTGCTTCACGGCTAAACTTGAATGAGACACAATTTTTCCATCCTTATCTATGCCTGAAATGAGAAAAACCAAAATATAATTATTAAAGAAAACTCGTATAACATATTATAATTTATGACACAGAATTAAGAAATTACCTGAATATTGTAATGTTGCACCCAGTATAGAATCTATCAGACTTCCTAATAATCCACCCAGGGCACCAAAAAGTATGATAGGCCACTGTGGTGGTGCATACATATACAAAGATCTGTCTGAGAAGTAGACAAGGGTTAAATAATGTGAGATTCCAATAACAAGTCCTCCAAGAGTGCTGACTATTGTTCCTATGAGACTTATCCCTCCATTTGTCCCTTTTGGAACCCTTTTCCAAGTTGTGATCAAGATGGGATCCGCTTTACTAAGTACTGTTCCTAATTCTGAAGCCCATGTGTCCCCATTACAACAAGCAAAGGTTCCTGAAATAATAAAAACAACAATATTAAAAACGATAACTTGGAATTAATCCCATTGCGATCATCGAAGAAGATGTTGACTTCTATGGAAATATAATTACTAATTTATTTATAGTATCCATACCTAAGACTCCAATGCTTAACCAAGAAGCTCTGTAATCCATAAGAAAATTAATGGGTATTTCACAGGCTCCTATATCTAATAAGTATAAAATGCCCAGTTGAGTAGCCATGCCGCCGTTGCAGAGTACTTGAACCCAAGTTCTTTGTCCACCTGAGAATAAAAATAAGGTATTATTGTATTATTGTTAGGTCATAATTATTGTAAATGATGATAATAATTTTAATTATCATTATCTACAACTATTATTTTGTACACCTAACTTAACAATTAAATACATTTGTATGTAAATTTAAACTTGAAAAAAAATTATAATTTTACACTAGCTGTTGCCCGCGACTTCGTCCGCGTTAACATAATATAATAACAAAGATGGATAGTTTTCCCCTTTTTGTGTTTCCTTATTACAAAGGGTAAAAACGGGACCCTGTTTAAGGAAATGTCAAACGCAAACATCAATAAACTTTCATGTTTCTAAGGGCTGGTTTACACATATTAAGTAGATAAGTAGTAACTAAGTTTTAACTTAATTTGAATTGCCTGCTGGAAATGTGTCAAGTGACAAGCCCCACCTGCCAACCTTACAGAAAATAGTCAAAATTCTAATTTCCTTATTTAGTACTAAACTAAATTTTGACTTACTACTTACTACTAAATTTTGTGTTTACATGCAATAAGTAACTTATAATTTAGTTAAAATTTAGTTAACTACTTATCTACTTAATACATGTAAACCAGCCATAAATTCTAAGAAATGATGGACTTTTATTGAAACTTTTTACACCAATTTCATACCCTTGGGGGTAGAATTACCAGAAACGCATAAATAGGTATCCATTCATTTTTAATCAGTAGCACAAAAATAAAGTTTCATGTTTCTAAGTCTTCTAGACTTTTATTCAAACTTTCAACCCCAATTTCACCCCCTTGGGGGTAGAATTTCCAAAAACGCTTAAATACCTATCCATTCATTTTTAATCAGCAGTCCAAAAATAAAGTTTCATGTTTCTAACTCAAGAAATGACAGACTTTCATTCAACTTTCAACCCCTATTTCACCCCCTTCGGGATAAAATTTTCAATATTCCTTCATTAGTGGGTGTCTACTTGATAAAACAATCCTACTCACCAAATTTCGTGGCTGTAACTTTAACAGTTTTTGCTCAGCGATGAATTCATCATTGCTGAGCAAAAACAGTCAGTCAGTCAGGACATGTAATTTTATTAGTATAGATAAGTACCTTCTTTAAAATCTTCCTCAAATTTTCTTTTTAAGTGCGAGCCATATTTAGTTGCCTTGGATGAGCTTAGGAAGAATACAATCAGGTTTGCTAAAAAGCAGTAGTTTGATAGAGTCATGACAAACCCAACTACGAGCCCAACTAGGGCACCATAGAAGTCGAGGCTCTTCCTTTTGTATCCATAAACTGCGAATGGTATTGGTATCAAACAGGACATCAACCATCGCAGCGGGGATATAACTACTGGTTCTGAAAATTTAAGAAAATATGTAAGTATATGATTTTCTAGCAAAAAATTTTTGATGAAATGAAATACATTATACAAACCAATAAGTTCACAGCAAGACAACACAATAAAGCTCAACTGTGTATCATAGTTTATTACTTGACCTTAAACCCATAAAGTCATCTTGTGAACTCAGTAATAGCTACTCACCATCGAATCCTTGTCCACTGTTAATTATTTTAGAAGATATCAAGTTCATAGTCCAAAAAGACATTGATAAAACCGGCACAGCGATAGTTACTAGCAGTATCGAGAATAGATTATTTTGTAACGGATTATTCTGGTCAGGAGAGGCAGTAGAAACCGCATCCTTGCTATTATTTTCTTTCATTTTCAAACTTTCTAAATTATTACTGTATTATCTGTGTATTCTCAACAAGATCGTGACCGGTGGTTTCTTTCGTCTAGTGACCTTTACTTGCTTTTATATTTCTAATTGGCTTATTTTTTAATAATCTGACGTAAATGAATATATTAATATAATTAAATGAATAGAAAATATTAGAACATGCACCAGCCACCATGTAAATATAAGGTCACTGATACACAGATTACAAGTACCTATACCTATATTTGCACCGATATTTTGACAGTTTGACTGAGTTTGACAGCAAGACGATTTTTTTTTTGGTTTGATTCGTCCCATTCAGGACAGGCAAAGGGAACAAAGCCCATACAGCCATGTCATTTGTAGTACGTTTTCATGTATCGTCAGGTCTAAAGTCTAGTCAAAGTCTAAGTAAAAGTCAATACAGTCAAGGAGTCAAGTCAGTCGATTCAGTAAAGTGGTAGACGCTTTACTGAAACTTTCGATGGAGTTTTGGAGGGAACACAAAATAGCACGTTTCTGGATATTACATCACTTTCCTACACTTTGCATGAACAAGAATATCTAATGGTTAATATTCTACTAATATTACACATTAAAAACCCAGCTAACACAATTTTAGGAAAATAATACAAAAACACATTACACAACAGCACTTTTTCACATGCCCGCCAAAACTCCTCTAGACCACAGATTATGGATAGACAGATGTGACAATGACATATATATTTTTTTCATTTAATTTAAGGTAGGTACTAGGTAGGTCGTTGACTGTTATTTATTGGAATTTGGAAAGGTTGCTTTCATTCTTCAATAAGAATAATATCTTGAAATTATATATTATGAAACTTGGAATAAAAGTTTAATAGTTATTCCCTACTATTTACAAAAAAGTACCTACAAAATATCAACTTATCGTTTTCATGTAAGGCACAAATCTCTTTGCAAATTAACGAAAAGTACAGTCACAGTATAGCAATATCCCTACAGTAGTGAAACTAATGTACTTGCGCAGAGCAACGGAGGGGTACCCGCGGGGAAGCGGGCGGCGCGGATCCGCGTACACAAACTCGCGGAGTTTGTGTACCTGCCCGCGCAGGGGTGACGTTGGCGCGTTGTCTACGAGTTTTGTGTTGTAAAACGATAACTTATCTTATAAATTATTATAAAATTGAGATGTAATATGTGTTCAGTGTCCGGATGTAAATCTGATTCAATAAAACAAAATGGATTTAAATTTTCATAAATATCGGCTCACAGTTCACACTAATATTGTGTTGGCCTTGGCGGCATTTATTTGCATATCTGTTTTATTGTTTACGTTGTAAGAAGTGTAACATGGAGAGAAACAATAAAGAATAAATTAAAAATCTGTCAAATACCCTGTTACATACTAATTAGTACCTACCTAGCTAGGTACACAGGGCCATACATCAAAAAATGTTACACTTAGTGTAACATTTTGACCTTTGGACCGCCCTTACCGCGCACGTTATAAGAGCGAGTTTTGAATGGCTTCTGTTACACCTGACGCCGCCTGCCGCCTACCGTACCTACCAATTGTTATATGATTAATTGTTGGATACTTTATAATATATTCCTACTTTATTATTCGTAGATAATATATTCGAATGCGTCTTCATTATTTTAATCCTTCGATAGTGGATTCTTGGAAATCTATTGTTATTTTATTGTATCTTGCTCACCGGTGAGCTTTTGGGGCTTGATGGGTAATGAAATTTTTAAATCCATACTAATATTATAAATACGATAGTGTGTCTATCTGTATGTTACCTCTTCACGCCTAAACCGCTGGACCGATTTTGCTGAAATTTGGCATGGAGATACTTTGAGTCCCGGGAAAGGACATAGGACACTTTTTGTTCTGGAAAAATGTACGGTTCTCGCACGATAAACGAGTTTTGGAACAACGAAGTTGCGGGCATCATCTCGTAGAGAATTGAAATCATCTAAAAATAAAGTTTCACGTAAATATAGATTAAACAGATTAAATGTTAACATTATCACAATATTTTATTTTTATTTTATTTCCCGTTTCGTGGCAACCCTGGCATATCTGCTCGGTACCTACACCGGTGGCGGCATCGTGCGACATCAAAGGCGTTTCGTTACTGTCGGGATAATATTGCTATACTGTGGTACAGTTTAAAACATGTTTAAAAATTGTATTTGTCATTTGTCACTTTTGGGTTCTGACGTTTCAAATTAATAATTATTGTCAAAAGCCCTTTGACAAGTCGTAGATCCCAATTCCCAATCAGTTTTTACTAACAATTTTAAGTTCGTAAATAATTAATTCAGTTCTTGTTTTAATGTAACAAGTGTGCGCGCAATAATAAAAATGAAACCTTTGATAGATTTTGATGAGTGCCTCAGGGATTCGCCAAAATTTAGGTACGGTGGAGATTAGTTTACTTATATATTTTTATCAAAGAAAGTGAAATCTCTAGTACGTGATGTGATTATTTATTTTTGTTTCGTTATAGAGAACAGCTGGAGACAGAGGAGGCGAATATTGATTTACTGGAACAAAGACTTGATAAGGTTCTGAAAACATGTTCTATTATGATTGACTCTGGTAAAGCATACATGACTCATAGAAGGTAGTGTTTTATTATGTTTATATAATGTGAATATTGTATAACGGAATGATATCGTGCATTATTTAGTTTTTTTCCTTGAACATTCTTGTGATATTGTTGCAGTATGTTTACAAATGCACTATGGGATCTCACAAACAACTTCTCCGAAGACTCTACTGTACTTAGTAGCTTTAACAGAATAATCCATGCCTTCCAAGAGATGACAAAATTTCACACAATATTACTGGATCAAGCATCAAGGACCATCTTGAAGAATCTCACTGCATTCATTAAAGTGTAAGTCAATCTTTACAAGTCATTTAATCCTTTGATCGCGGATTCCTGGAAATCTATTGTTTGCACAGTCGAATTCGATGGCTTGGGAGTTGATAGGTTAAAAATATATCTTTGTTACTTTTTATGTGCTCAAAAAAGGTTTCTAAGTTTAGTAAGCAATAAGTAGTGCATGGATCATAATTTGAACACTGAAATCAGTTAAAAAAAATAATCATTTTCGTGATTGAGGTAATATAGCAATAATAATAATAGTACACAACTATTGCATAGAGGCCACGACATAAAGCCTCAATGCCAAAACACTATTGCATGATTTTGTAATATAAAAAAAAGGGGAAGAAGGAGTTTGCCGCGGATTTTAAATTTATATAAAATAGAATAGAATAAGAGAGAATTTTCCGAACTCCGCGCTCTCACTTGTTTTCGCATAATATCTAGTTTTATTTTTATTAGTTTATTATTTTATCTTTTAGTTTTATTGTATGTATTTAGTGTTTTAATGTGTTTTGTTCAATATATTTTAATTAACTTCTACGCGAGTGTGTTTCTTATGACAAAAAGTCCCGCCACCCGTGTACAGACACCAGCACTAAATTTACATTTACAATAGTAACTAAATAAAATAAAATCAAATACATAAGTAGAAGTAGAAGATATAAATGCACACAGTTAAATGCAGATTATTAATTATTATAATTAGTATTATTGGATTAGTAGATTGTTCTAATGCTTACTGCTAGATGTTTGTAGTCTGTACTGGTGGTTTTCAGTATTGCTAGGGGTGGTGATATTTCACCAATCATCTAGATACGCGGTAGAGTGTCAAGACGAGTTCCAGCATTACAGAATGGCGAGCCGCACCGTGTGTAATATTACACGAACCATTTGCAGCTACTTTTGACCCCCTCATAATTCAGAAACTATTTCACATAAACGTTTCAAATTTAGCTCATATAATGAGACTTGCGAGATAAATACACACTTTAAATTTCATAAGCACAGCTTAAATGGTGGTTGAGATATTAACGTCCGAAAATCTGAATTTTTATCACTGACTGACTGACCTATAGATCAAAATTCTAACCCATTTCCAGATGACCTAGAAAGCTGAAATTTGGAATCCAGCTCGATAATTGTGTGTAACCGTAGGGAAAAATCCTAAAACAAAAAATATGGTCAAGTGCGAGTCGTACAGAGCGAAAATTTTGTTTTTTGTATGGAGACCCCCCTTAAATATTTATTTCATTTTACTTTTATTATTTGTTATGAAAGAAGAAATATAATTAAGGATTTTGTAAACATTTCAAGTACCTTTCGGCTGCCATTATTGATTTAGAGCAAAAAGGCAAAAAATCACGTTTATTGTATGGGAGCTCCCCGTAAACATATTTTATTTGTGAATTGAAAAAACTTGAAATGATTAGAAGGTGACTTTATGAAGTGTGTCTGTCTGTCTGTTACGTCTTCACGCCTAAACTGATTGTACCGATTGTTCTTTGGTATGGAGATTATTATGTCCAGAATAAGTATTAAAACAATAAATTACGAAAGATCAGCTTTATTGAGCTAGGTAGCAAAATACACAGAAAATATTTATGTACCCACTTAGTTCATCTTATTATGTCAATAAGAAAAACAAGAATGTACCCACATAAAACCAACCTACAAACTTCATACAAAATATTATTAGATGTGTATTCTACATACCTCCCCCTTAAGTATGTACATAAGTATAGCATAAAAAACAAAGTAATTAATAATAATAATTGAACATTTCACATCATCAATAATATTGAACCAAAAAAAGTAATTTTCTAAACAATACAAAGCAGCAGTCAATAAATATAAATCAAAATAACAATTTAATTTTTTGGTATTCCTAACATCTCAGCCCAAGATTCTTCACTAGGAATTTCTATAATATCTTGCGACTCGTCGTTTCTTGAGATATCAGAATCTCTCCCTCCATCCGTATCATGAGATGAGTCCTTATCATGTGATGTGATTTTTATAATTTGATCAATATGCCTGTCGATGATAAGCCCACCTTCTGTCTGCACTTTATAACTGGATGGACCCGTTTTCTCCACTATAACTCCAGGTAACCAGTTTGGACCAGAGGCATAGTTTCGGTATCTTATTTTACAACCAACATTAGTCTCTCTGTTCCGTCTCTGACAATTGTCATGTATTTGTTTATCGGTTCTTCTTCGTTGTAAATGGTCTGGATGTAGGGTATCCAGTAAGGTACGTATCTTCCGATTCATCAAGAGCTCTGCAGGACTCTTTTGTGTTCCAGCGCAAGGTGTTGCTCGGAGACCTAGTAGCATATTGGGTATCTTCACATCCCATGTTAGGTAATCCATTTTACGTATTTTATCTTTTACAGTCTGGACCATCCTTTCAGCCAATCCGTTGGTAGCAGGGTGATATGGTGCTGTGGTGATGTGTCTTATTTTGTTGGAGTCTAAAAACTGCCTCATTTCTTCAGACACAAAAGCTGTACCATTGTCAGACACCAATATCTCACACAGACCATGTGTCGCGAAGACTGTTCGTAGGTGTCGGATCACCGTCGCCGAGGTCATATTGTTAACGATAAATACTTCAGGCCATCTTGAGTACGCGTCCACGATGATCAAAAAATTTTTGTTCTGAAAAGGGCCAGCGAAGTCTATGTGAATCCTGGACCAAGGTCTAGTGGGTGTTATCCATTCATGCTGTGTTCTAGGTGGCATATGCCGATGTTCAAGACATTTGTTGCATTGACTCACTAGTGCCTCTATATTTTCATTTAAATATGGCCACCAAACGTAACTTCTTGCTAGTGCTTTGGTCTGCACAATTCCACTATGCGTCTTATGCAATGCTCGTAACGTAGCTTCACGCAAAGGTGGCGGTACCACTACGCGATTACCTAGCAAAAGACAGCCACCTTGTAATGATAATTCAGAGCGATGTAGCCAGTAGGTATGTAGCTCTGGCTCCCTTACTTTTGTAGGCCATCCTCGTAGGACATAATGAATTATTTGAGACAGTGTTTTATCTTTTTGTGTCTCTGTCGCAATATGCTGAGCGTCAAACGGGAAGTCTTCTGGTTTTTCAGCCATTAATAATATTTCGCTCATTTCCTCTTCAGGCATTTCTGACACAGGCTGTGGCCACCTACTCAAACTGTCAGCGCTACCCATCTGTGCTCCAGGCTTGTATACTATATTATAGTTGTGTGCAGTTAAAGCGATTGCTATTCTGGTCAAACGGGGTGATAATATAGTCGGCATCGGTTTTTTGGGGTGAAATATACCAAGAAGGGGTTTATGATCGGTGACCACAGTGAATGACCTGCCAGCCAAATAGTTGTGAAATTTTTGTATGCCAAATAAAATAGCCACAGGCGTATATATAGCTCTGATAAGGGGGGGGTCCCTAATGTAAAAAAGCGGCCAAGTGCGAGTTGGCTCCGCCCATGAAGGGTTCCGCAGCAGCAAATAGGTAATGTGTTTAGGAAAACAAAAGTATTTTTAGGGTAGGGTAGGGTAGGGTAGGGTAGGGTAGGGTAGCGTACCCAAAGGGTAAAAACGGAACCCTAGAACTAAGACTTAGATGTCTGTCCGCCTGTCTCCAAGCTGTATCTCAAGAACAGCGGTTCTTGAGATACAGCTAGTTAGCTAGACATCTAAAATTTTCACAGATTGTGTATTTCTGTTGCCGCTATAACGACAAATACTAAAAACTTGTTTGTTTGTTTGAACGCGCTAATCTCAGAAACTACTGGTCCGATTTGAAAAATTCTTTCAGTGTTAGATAGCCCATTTATCGAGGAAGGCTATAGGGCATAGGCTATAGGGCATAGGCTATATAACATCACGCTGTGACTAAGGTGCGAAAAAACAGAGGAAAGTATTGAAAAAACGGAGGAAATTATTTGAAAAGGCTTGTTTGAACGCGCTAATCTCAGGAACTACTGGTCCGATTTGAAAAATTCTTACATTGTTAGATAGCTCATTTATCGAGGAAGACTATAGGCTATATTTTATCACGGTAAGATTAGTAGGAGCGAAGAAATAGAGGAAAATGTGGAAAAAATGGGGGGGAAATTATTTAAAAGGCTTATTTGAACGCATTAATTTCAGAAATTACTGGTCCGATTTGAAAAATTCTTTCAGTGTTAGATAGCCCATTTATCGAGGAAGGCTATAAGTCTATATTTAGATAAAGAAATAGAGGAAAGTGTGGAAAAAACGGGGGGAAATTATTTGAAAGGGCTTATTTGAACTCGCTAATCTCAGGAACTACTGATCCGATTTAAAAAATTCTTTCAGTGTTAGATAGCCCATTTATCGAGGAAGGTTAAGGAAGGTTAGAGGCTATATTTTATCACGCTAAAACTAATAGTAGCGAAGATATAGAGGAAAGTGTAGAAAAAAACGGGAGAAATTATTTGGAAGGGCTTATTTGAACGCGCTAATCTCAGGAACTATTGGTCCGATTTGAAAAATTATTTCAGTGTTAGATAGCCCATTTATCGAGGAAGGCTATAAGCTATATTTTATTACTCTTAGGCTAATAGGAGAGAAGAAATACAGGAAAATGTGTAAAAAACGGGGGAAATTATTTGAAAGGACTTATCTCGCGACTACTGGCGCAATTTTTATGTTATTTGCCACAGATAAGAAGTAGACTACGTGCAGGATCACAGGCTATTTTTTGTGGACTAATTTGTCTATGAAATATCTAATTTACGCGGGCGAAGCCGCGCGGAACGTCTAGTAACATTATATTGTCGATTGGACAAGTAAGATGGATAGTAATGGGGGGGGTCCGGACCCCCAGGACCCCCCCCTTATATACGCCCATGAAAATAGCTGTTGCTTCTTTGTCAAGTTGTGAATATCGTCTCTCTGTTGAGCTTAATGTTCGTGAGCTCATAGCAACAGGGCTTTCTTTTCCACCATCAATAATATGAGAGAGGACCGCTCCAACACCATACTCCGAACTGTCACATGTCAATAAGAGAGGTTTGTTTAAATCATAGTGCACGAGTGTCATGTCAAATGTAAGAGCTTGTTTAGCTGTGTCAAACGCAATTTGTTCCCGTTCCGTCCACTGCCATGCCTGTGATTTATCCAAAAGCCGATGTAAGGGCTCAAGAATTGTAGCTTTGTGAGTGATAAACCTCTCGTAAAAATTATACAGGCCGAGAAATGCTTGTAATTCCTGAACATTCTTGGGCTCTGGGGTGTTCTGTATGGATTCAACCTTGCTCGGAGACGGATGGATGCCATCACTATCAATGACAAACCCCAAGAATTCAACTTTTTCTTTTGCAAACTTGCATTTCTTTTTATTAAGACGTAGTCCCGCTGTTTCGATGCGTACTAGTACCTTGTCCAGGCGTTTCAGCATTTCTTGTATGGTGCTACCAGAGACAATAATATCGTCTATCAAAACTGCTACTCCTTTGATGCCTGCCAGTAGAGCTGTCATCATTCTTTGAAAAATGCCCGGGCAGGCTTTTACGCCAAATGCTAGCCTGTGTACGGAATACAATCCTTTGCAGGTATTCAAGGTCAAAAGTTTTGATGTCTCGTCGGTGACAGTAACTTGGGTGTATGCCCGATCCAGATCAAGTGTTGTATAGAATTTCCCACCACCTATCTCAGCGAACACCTCATTCGCTGTAGGCATAGGATAGGTATCTGATTCAGTGGCTTCATTGACGGTACTACGGTAGTCCCCGCAGAGTCTGACTTCACCAGATTTTTTAATAACAGGTACGATCGGTGTTGCCCACTCCGAGTATGCCACTGGTCGTAGGACGCCTTCAGATACTAGACGGTCAATTTCATTCTCTACTCGTTCCTTAATAGCGTATGGAACCGGGCGAGCTTTCAAAAATTTTGGTACAGCACCTGGTTTTAAATGTATGGTGACAGGGTCCCCACGGTAGGTACCGAGACCGTCCTTGAACACTTCACTATGTTTAGTGATAATACTCTCCAGCGCAGTAGAATCTCCATTAGAAAGAAAATTTATGTTCATACTAATGCCAAGATGACCGAGCCAGTCTCTCCCCAGTAGGTTTTTTTTTTTTTTTTTTTTTTTTTTTTTTTTTTTCTGTCCACAGGCCTAGGTGGCCCGTGCTCTGATTATTATTTTTTCAATTTAGTTTATTTTCTTTTGGATCTTATCGCATTTGCGTCGGTTTACAATCAAATTTTTTCTATTTTATAATAGTTTATACATGTTATGTCGCATTCCCTGAAGGGGATATAACATGTATAAACTATTTTTATAATTTCCCTGAAGGGGTTTTAACTGTGTTCCATTTGATTGTTGGCGGACCCGACATTTCCCGCTACCCTCAGGTTTTATGTTGCTCCACCCTTTGCCTTTAGATGTTGTGGCATTGGCTCGGGTGTTTAGGGGTCACCCAAGCTGGGTGGAGTTCCTGGGTTGGTAAAAGGTACCGTTCAATGTCGTGTCCGCCGGCAGGCAGTCGGTGGAATCGCTTGGCTGTAAATGGGCTTTCCGATTCCACCGGCCGGTCTGGTCACACAGTCTTCTTTCCGTTGGCCACTGGTTGTGGCTGAGGTCATCAATCGGATGCCATCTGCTTGACGGGGCTGTCATCGATGGCTTGATCTTGTCTAGTGGTGTCATCTGCTTCTGTCCATTGTGGGATGTTGCCGGCCAGGTGTAAGGGGCCCGGTTCTTGATAACATTTTGTAGTTCCACGATGGACTGGTCGGTAAGTGCAGCCCTTGGAGAGGACGGGAGCTGGCAAAGGCACTGTGTTGCTGCGCCTTCGCCGCTCAACCGTCTGGGCCAGGGCTGCGGTTGTCATGTCCGGTATTTTCGTCGTTTATTTTCATTATGGGGCTTTTACCGAGACCAATTTTTTGATGGTGGCATGGTCCCGGTTCTTAATTGCCATCTTGGCGTTGTGGTCCATAATGTCCTTTGCTGATGTTTCAATCACTCCCTTTATAAGTTTGCCCAGCGCGTCATCTGTGTCGTCAGTGTAGTAGACAAGATGTTCCGTGTGACGCGTCAGGGCAACCACCGCGTGTGAAGCACTGTGATGTAGCTGTAACTTCCTCTTCTGGTGTTTTATGACGTATACTCTCTTGTAGCACAATCCCTGGGCCTCATGGATGGTTAGTACTTTAGAGGCCTCTCCGGTTCCGTAACCTGACTTTCTCAGCGTTGACTTCTCCAGCTGTGTGTAAGTCAGGTACAAGGTGTTGTTGTCGGATTTAGGGATCTCCGTCCCGGTCATGGGTGCTATTTCCAGGGACTTAACGATGTTACTTGAGGAGTAGATGCCCTTGTGTATTTGCTTGAGCGCCATGGCGACGTCTTGCGGGCATCTATGTGTACAGAGAAGATCTTCGGTGACGTCTGCGAGGTGATGCGGGCGATAGTAGTACATCTCGAAGAGATTATCTCGGTCTATAAAGGGGAGCTGGTTTACGTCCCCTATTAACAGCAGGCTCTTGGCTTTGGTGATAAGTGCCATTAGTATTATGGATCCGAAGTGACTCATGAGTGCTTCATCTACGAGCAGCCTCTTGAGTACCAGGTCTTCGAGTCCCTTCGGTCCATTTACCAGGAGAGATGCAGCTGTGCGCACCCTCTTCGTAGCTTCGTGGCCTGCCTTTTCCCGGATTCTCTCCACGAGATCTTTCTTGGCCTCGATCGTTGTCGTTACAACTACATCCTCTTCTGTGTTGAAGTTTTGGACAATCCACGTCGTTTTCCCGCAACCCGGGACTCCATTTATCCAGGTTATTGCTGGGATCGTCCATTCGTCGGGGGGCTCTACCTCGGACAGGATCTGGGATGTTTGTAGGATCCTGTCCTCCAGCCATATTTCTGTCCCCCTGGTGGTGACGACGATGGGGTCGCGAGATGGGATGTTGTAGACTGGTTGTCCTCTTCTTTTGGTCCGGTCTTCGTCCAGGAGGACTATTCCTGAGGTGGCGCTGTATGCCGCCATATGGGTAGTCATGTCCTGTCCCCTAAGGACGGTCGCCGTGTTGTTGTTATAGACCGTAGCGTGGGCCTCCTCTAGTTGGATTTGTAGGAGGCCATCTTTGCTTTGTTGGTACGACTTCATGATGTCTTCGCACTCCTTGATCCTAATGGTCTTGTTGACCTCTAATACGGCTATGTATTCAAGGAATGCGTTGATCATATGGTCTTCCTGTCGTAACACTTTCCTTAGGGTTAGACTCTTGACCAGACCTTTCTGTGCCTTTGTTAGGTGTTGTTTTGTTTGTATTTTCTGCGGTGGTTTTGGGGCATTGGTGAATCTGCTGAGCGCGTTTGCTTGGGTGTCCGGGCTTCGGAAGGTGTCCGGCCGCAAGAGCAGCTGTTCCTCGAGACCTTCTTGAGGCTCTCTCCTGAAATGTTGGCTCTCCTTTGTTACCAGCCGGTGGAGTTGCTGGTCAACTTTGGCGGCTGTAAATTGTTGTTTTGCCGCTATGGCGATCTCTTTTTGTTTTTCAGCTGCCCTTTGTCTCCTTAATTCCCTTTCCTTTTCAGCCCAGATTTCCGCGCTTGACTTCGGCGTCTCAGTAGATGGCCCTGGGAGTGATATTGCGTGTTCTGCGTCTTGTGGTGTGGATGGCTTTTTCCAGTTTGTTAAAGATCTTATCTTTTTCCTGATTTTTTGCAGCACATTTGTTGTGGAGTTGGGATCGAGGTTCTGCTCCACCTCTGAGTGTGTTGTGGGTTGGGTTCCTGTTGTTGGACTTTGGTGTAGTTGCGCTGTGGTCAGACTTGATGCTGTCTCGGGTGCTTTATTGGGTACTAGGAAGCTCAGATCTTGGGATCTTCCTTCGTACACCACGATCTCGTGTTTGGCTGCTGCTTTGACGCACCCGAGATAGTCCGCCACCTCTCCTCTATCAAAGTCGACGCACATTGTGTCCACACTAATTGTTCTTGGGCCGATGGTAGTGCCGTTGGCTTCGGATAGCTTCAACAAGAACGAGCAGGCTCTGGCAAATTGAGTTCCTTCGGTGGTTTTGTCGAATAGTAGCACAGATTTGTTTTTGGTGCGTACTATCCTACATGAGCTACCGTCGATCATCTCCTCGCCCAGTTCCTCGTATCTTCTCCTCTTCATGGTCGTCCTTGTTGTGCTGCCTTTGAGTATGAGAGCCAGCCCAGGTGAGATGGCGACTCTCTTGTTGCCAACGGTGGAGCAGAAGCTTATTCCCAATCTTTCATAGCTATTGTTCATGAACAGAACCACTTTCCTTATCCTGATCGAAGGTGTTCCACTCTCTCCCTCTCTTAACCATCTAGGAATATTGAAGAGGGGAGCTGCCGTTCTCTGTTGGAGTGGAACTATGGGGTCCGTGGGATCTGTTCTCTGAATGATGCTATTTGTGCTGTCTGCGCTTTGTTGTTCTTGAAATCTCTTTTTTGCAATGTTGAAGATCTTATCAATGTAAGTCAGGAACACTTCTTTGGCGTGCTGGTCCTCCAAATATTTATGTACGTCCGCTTCCTGAAGGTTGGTGTTCATTTCTTGTTCTACATCGTGTCTTTGGTGCAGGAAGCGGGGACAGTCGAAGATGATGTGCCATACCGTTTCTTCAGTGTCTGGATCGCACTCGCATCCTGGGCTTCCGATCAGTTTGAAGCGGTGCAGGTAGTGAGCGAAAGCACCGTGTCCGGTCATGGCCTGGATGCGGGTGGGTGTGAGAGATGTTGTTCTCACGAATCGGTATGACTTCTGTATATCGGGCAAGAATCTTCTCGTGATTCCTCCGGTATCCGCGTTTGTATACCTGTCCTGCCATTTTTGTATGGATTCCTTCCGGATCTTCCTCTTTATGCAGGACAGGGGGATTTGATCATAATCCGGGATTTCTTTGGGGTTCAGAGCCGCTTGTTTTGCGAGCTCATCCGCTCTTTCGTTCCCGGACGTCCCCACGTGTGCGCGGAGCCAGAAGAGTCTTACTGTTCTACCCTCTTCTTCGATGTCCTTTAGCCGTCTTTTGATGTCCGCCACTAATTGAGTTTTAGGTTTGGGATTCCGAATCAGTTCTAGCGAAGATCTTGAGTCGCTTAGGATGTTTGCTTCCTTATGTTCGGATTCCTTCACCATCTCTACTGCTTTATAGAGGGCGAACATCTCCGACTGAAACACTGTACAGTTTTTATCGAGTGACAGTCTGGTGTAATTGACTTCTTGCCCATTCTCCCACCATGATATTGCAGCCCCTGTTTTCCCCTCGATCTTACTGCCATCCGTATAGATCTGAGGGCCTCTGATGTTATGCTTTTCTATGGTCTGGGGCTCCATGTCTTCCAACTTCTCAAAGGTGGTGATAGTGAAGTCGGAAGGGTGGGGTAGTGTGAGAATATCACAGGTCTTCTGTAGCGTTTTCCCGGGCGGAACGTAGTCACTCGATATTTCCTTCTTGGTTTTGTAAAGGGCTGCCGCTTCGTGTATTCTGATGTCCAGCGGCAGCAATCCTGACAGTGCCAGTGTAGATGTTAGTGAGGCTGTCCTGTAGGCTTTGCAGATCTTGATTGCAAAGCTTCTCTGTATTGAGTCCAGCAGCGCCTTGGTCTTGTTGAAATCTGCGGCTGGGGCCCAGACGCTCGCGGCGTACAAGATGATCGGCTCGATAACTGAGATATATATCGTCCTGATGATCTCTCCGTTTAACCCCCACGTCACCTTGGCGGAGTGCGCTATCTGCTTATAGATGTTCGCCGCTTTCTTGCAGACTGCCGCCACATGCGAGGTGAAGGTGAGGGATCTATTGATTATGACGCCTAGAAGTTTAATTTCGTCCACTAATTTTATATCGGTTCCGGACATCTTTATTTGGGGAGCGGTGAGTTTCAGCTTACGGGTGAGCAGCATTGCATTGGTTTTGTGTGCTGCAAACCTCAGCTTGTTATGGGCTCCCCACCTCTCAACGATCCGGAGCACGCGGTTCGCTTTTTCTTCTATGGCGTCAATGGTCTCTTCGGAGAAGATTAATGTGATATCGTCGGCAAAAGCTTTGAAGTTTACTCGACCCCTGGATAGTTGGTCGAGTAGCGGGTTCAATAAGATGTTCCAGAAGGTTGGTCCACCTGTCGATCCTTGGACACAACCTTTATTTGTCCCTTTTGCGCTCTTTTTGCCGGCGTAGTTGACCTCGATACCACGGTCTTCGAGGTATGAGCAGATCATCTTGTATATGTTGGAGGGGCATCCTTTCCTTATTAGCTGGTGCTTCAATGCCGGCCACCACGCATTGTCGAATGCGCCTTCTATGTCCAGTGAGATTAGGAGGACGATCTTCTTGTTCTGTACCTCCTCCTTGATGTGGTCTACTAGACTGAATAACGCGTCCTCTGTGTTTCTTTGCGGGATGAAGCCGAACTGGTTCTTGTTTATTGAGGGGAGTATATGCCATTGGACTCTGGTGATCATGAGTTTTTCGACTATCTTCCCCAAAATAGGGAGTAGCCCAATGGGTCTGTACGACTTGGGGTGAGTGTAATCTTCTTTACCCGGTTTTTTCAGAATGACCACGTGTGCTTTCTTCCATTGTTTCGGAAAGTGTCCTAATTGTAGGCATTTGTTCGCCAGTTCTAAAAACACCTCCGGCGCACACATGATGGCCTCGCTACAGATGTCCGATGTGAGGCCATCGGGGCCTGGAGCCTTCGCTGGATTTAGTGCTGATAGGATTAACTCCAGTTCCGCCATGGTGAATGGTGGGTCATCCTCTGCCAGTTGTTCTACCGGGTAGTTCCCCCTTAAGTGTTGGTGGTATTGTGAGTCGGTTTCTTCGGAGTCATCGGGGTAGAACGTTTCGGCTAGGAGGTCCGCGGATCTTTGCGGACTTAGCGTCTTGCCCTGTGTGTCTCTCAGTAGCACGTTCTCCTGGTTTGCTGCTGTCTTTCCGATGATCCTGTATATACCGTCCCACATACTTTCCTTCTCTTGAGTCGCACAGAACTCCTTCCAGCTTGCTGTTTGTGCCTCCTCCATTTTATTCCTATATTCTTGTCTTGCGGCTCGGTATTCTTCGATGACGTGAACTTTCCTCGATGGTGCCGCGTTTTTTATCCGTCTTTTCTTCCTCAGGACGTCCTTTTTTAGGTCTTCTAAGGACTTGTTCCACCACGGCGGCACTGGTTTGCCTTTGTAAGTACCCATCTTCGGAATCGTTTCTACACATGCTTCCTGGATATTGTTTATATAGGTACTTACGGCTTCTTCCAAATCATTTGCTGTCTTTATTGACTCCTTTAAGGCATTCTTACTCAAGTTAGTATCCACCAGAGACTTGTTAAATTTCTCCCTGAACGCTGACCATTTCGCTTTTTTGGTGTTATACCTCCGGGTTGTTGGTCGGGGGATTGGTTGAAGTTTTCCCTCGACCCTGATCCGGAAGGTGATTGCGTTGTGGTCTGATGTAGTAGCGTCCCGGGTGACTCTCCAGTTCTCCACCTTTGCTAGCATCGGCAGGCTGCACGCTGTCACATCGACTATACTCGTGTACATCCTGCCGTTTCTCTCCGTTTCGAAGGTGGGGGTGTCTCCGGTGTTGAGAATGTGGAAGTTAATTTCATCGAGGAATGTGGAGTAGTCGCGGCCCCTCTGATCTTCTGTGGCGCTTCCCCACCAATGACTCCACGCGTTCACGTCACCTGCCACTAAGACGTTTTGGGTGGAAAGTTTCCCAATAGTGTTCCTGACTCTTCTAATATTCTCTTGTATGTCTTTGTCTCCCTCGAAGTACACCGATATTAACCCAAGCTCGAGGTTGGCCGCTTTGATGGTTACCGCTGCTTCGGTCTCTGTGACCAATTGTGGATCGTGCGATACCTCAATGGTGTCGCCGAATATCACAACAGCGGCTTTGTTGGGCCCTTCTCGGTTCAGGGTACACTGGATGACATGTGTCCCTGGATGTTGTTTGAGGAAACCTGCACTTCCTACGTAGGGTTCTTGAAGTAGGGCTATCGAGATCTTCTGTTCCGCGGCCACTCTTAAGAGCTCTAGGGTGGCCGTTTTGGATCTTTGCAGGTTTGCTTGGATTACTTTGATGTACTGTGGTGGCTTCTCGGGAGACTCTGTCGTTCTGTTCGTATTGTCGCCCTTAGCACAGGTAAGAGATTCTGGACCTTGCTATACTGTCCCATTTATGTCTCTCTGCGCAATCAATGCTAAAAGCGTTGTGTGCGATGTCTAGAGGCGCTGATGGTTTAGAGACTGTTTTGCAGTTATAGCAGGTCGGTGGCATGGCCTTCTTCCGTGCCTCACACTTGTCCCAGTCGTGGGTATTGTCGCCGCAGTAGCTGCATCGGCGATGCTCCTCTTCACAGATCTTTGTTGTGTGCCCAAAGCCAAGGCATCGAGCACATTGGAGGAGGGGAGATTGATCTTCAATGGGTCTCCTTTGTAGGTCGATGTAGACCTTCCCAGCTTCCAGGAAATTCTTGTGGAGCAACGGCGACACCTCCAGTACCACGTGGCACTCTTGCTGGTTCCGTGCCCTCTTCCTATACTTCACCCTAATGTTGGATTCTTTTTCCGGGACGCCGTTGAACACTTGCTTGTTTTGGGCTTGTTTGTTTGTTTGTCCCCAGTAGGTTGGGTCCGGTACCCTTGGCCACTAGCAATGGGAGCTTGTGGTCGGCGTCCATGTATCGAACAGGTACCACTGTCCGCCCGAGCAGATGAACAGGCGTGTCGGTCCACGTGCGCAGTGCCAGTGGCGCAGGTTGGAGGCGATGCGGCGGCGGCAGGCGGGGCCGCACCGCGCGCCACGTACGCTCGTTGATCAACGTGTGGCAAGCGCCCGTGTCCACCTGCAGCTCAACTGGCGCGCCTGCAAGCACCACCCGAATGATGAAAGGCGGCACTCGACTTGTACTTTGTACCGCATAGATGCCATTCAAATTTGCAGTTTCCTCCTCCTCCGTAAAGTTCATTTTGTTTGCATTTTTCTTGGTCATACAGATTTTTTCCAGGTGTCCGACTTTCTTGCAGAACCGACACGTCGTATTGATGAAACGGCATTCGCCACCGTGCCTGTCTCCACAGCGATAGCACAGTCGAAAAGAATTTCGAGGAGCAGGCCGCAGTGCTGCAGTAGGTGGCGCCGACGTTCGCGGAGCAGGGCGGGGGCGCAGCGCGTTGACATCCAAATCCATAGGTTCCGGCGGCGGCAACGGCGACCCAACGGGTGCAGCAGCCAGCGCGGTTGCTCCTGACGGCGCCTGCGCTCCACTGTAGCTGGTGCTCTCCACTACATGTATCATACGCATGTCTTTTACGGCACTTTCAGATGATAACATGGCGTCGACTACGTCCTGGTAAGTAAGATTGTCTTTTTTCAGCAACTCGTACTGCAATTTCTCGTCTTTCATGCCACACACGAGTCTGTCCCGCAACATTCGTTCTAAGTCGCTGAAATTGCAGTTAGCACTTATCCGTCGAAGTTGAGCTATATACTCGGCAGCGGATTCGCCGCGATTTTGATCGCGTTTATAAAACTTGTACGATATAGATATCCCATTTGGTTTCGGACTATAATGTTTGGTTAGAATGTCTATGATTTCATTGAATGACACATCGGTTGCTTTTCGCGGAGTAATTAACGCCAGTAATGTTTCGTACACTTGCGGACCGCACACCGTAATAAAATTGGCACGTTTTACATTGTCCACTATGATTCCATTTGCTTCAAAACAAAACTTTAGTCTATCAATATAGTTGTCCCAATTGTCTGTTTGTGTATTGTATTCACTAAATTTTACGCATTTTCGATCCATTTTCACAAATTTTACACTTCGTCGCCACTATTATGTCCAGAATAAGTATTAAAACACTAAATTACGAAAGATCAGCTTTATTGAGCTAGGTAGCAAAATACACAGAAAATATTTATGTACCCACTTAGTTCATCTTATTATGTCAATAAGAAAAACAAGAATGTACCCACATAAAACCAACCTACAAACTTCATACAAAATATTATTAGATGTGTATTCTACAGAGATATAGTTTGAGTCCCGAGAATAGACATATAATTATTTCAATATGTCTGTCCGTTTGTCTGTCCATCCGTCCGTTTGTCTGTCTGTCTGTTAGGCAGCTATAATAATAGCTACTTAACTTCCGCATAGTAAGTTGTAGACTATATAGTTACTGGTTGGAAATACCACTTGCGTTATACCGTATTATTCCAATGCCTTATGATGGTAGCTGCATTTTCCCTTCGCTTGGATTTTCTTTGTTTTATTCGTCTGATACTCACGTCTCAACAAGGCTTAGGGGCTGTTTCTCCACTTCCTGATAAGTTTCAGATAGGTTATCCACAACTTATCTGATAGATGAAGTATCTGCCAGATAAGTTGCGGATAGCATTGCCGACACTTGTCGGGAAGTGGTGAAACGACACATTAAGGTTGCGAATTGCCATTGAATATAGTCGAATATTATGAATGTTTAAACTGGGAAGGTGAAGGTGTCTACCCTTGCTCGGAAAGTTTACTTTACAAAAAGTAGTGATATCCTACCAAAAACATAAATGTAAAAATGCTGAGCCAAGTTCCATGCAAACATTATATTTCTTGTCTATGGACTTCGCCGTAAAAAGGATGGAGATCTAAATGAGTGCCAAGTTCCATGGAAAATCGAAATAAGTATGTATAGGAACCAAATAACATTATGAACAAATAATAGAGTCTATTTCTTTGCTTTATTGAATGTCTATAACAATTGATGTTATTTAAATAATTTGAGATCTTAAACTAGATTGGATCTAACTTGGCAAGTTTTCATTACATTTAAATTCTGATGAAAACTAGCCAAGTAAAATCTAATCTAGTTTAAGATCTCACATTATTTAAATAACATCGATTGTTATAGACATTCAATAAAGCAAAGAAATAGACTTTTATTTGTTTATAATGTTATTTGGTTCCTATACGTACTTATTTCGATTTTCCATGGAATTTGGCACTCATTTAGATCTCCATCCTTTTTACGGCGAAGTCCATAGACAAGAAATATAATGTTTGCATGGAACTTGGCTCAGCATTTTTACATTTATGTTTTTGGTGGGATAGAATTTGCTAGTTGCACATAAATAGAAAAGGGAAATAAATAGCAGAACAGAGAAAAAGGGAAAAGAGAATGCATCTTATAATGTATTATTTATTCTGTCATTACTCATTACTCATTAGATTCAATGAAGTTACTTATATTAAAAAAAAAATGCATTTTTCTACTTTTCAATAATTGGTGATAATTGTTAGTGTATTTTATTTAAAATTATAATTTATGGCCAAAGTAATTGTGAGTCACAATAGAATATAGATCCTCATGGGTGGCAGTGACGTCAGGGCTAGAGCGACCTGCCTTCTTTAAAAAAAAAGTGATTATGGAGTTTATGTGTTGTAACCATAAAGGTAATATACCTATCGGAATAGAGAAACAATCCCGAGCTGTCAAGCTTAACCAAAATTTGATTTACATCTGTTTATACAATTATGTTTACGTGTGCGTGTCAGTGATGTACAAACATCTTGTAATTCGACAAAATATCGATCATGGAATAATAATTGTAAGATTGTAAACATAATAAAATGGGATAAAATAAAACTGCATAGATATATAATAAAATTGTAATTTTGAAGTAAAATGTGACTTTTCTTCAAAATGCTTGCTGCATAATTAAGTATGCATGAATTTTTCTTCGGAGTCCAGTTTGGATGGTTAATTATTTTAAGCCATGAATTTCTGGTATCCAGGTCAGCAGGAAATCTGAAAAATTGGCCAAGTGTGAGTCGGACTCGCGCATGAAGGGTGACCGGTTTCACCCTGGCATTTTCTAAAACCCGGCACGATACGACACGACAATATGTCATGACACGATTCGACACGACAGGTTACGTCACGTCACATCAGTACACGACACGACACGATTTCACTAGACCCTATTAATTTTCAATTCACTCTCAATGAGCCCTTTTATTTGATGTCCATCTCGCAGAAGTGCTTTCAACTATTCCCCTATCTTGGATGAGCAGCCATATTAGACGTAGAATGACATTACATCTGTGGAAATTTCAGAAGTCTATTACTAATAATATAATAATAATATCTATGGACGCTTCACACCACGGTAGTCTGGCCCCGTGCTAAGTACCTAAAGGCGGCTAAAGGACTTGTATTACACGTACCAGGCAATGGAAATATATTTAATGCTTTTATTTATACTATACATATAATTATTTAAGATTTTTATTATATCATACACATATTTAATACACATCCAGACCCGGGAACATTGGAAACTTTTTGTTCCGTCGGCGGGGTTCGAAGTTCGAACCCGCGATCCCCGGCTCGAGCGTCCAACGCGCTTACCACTGAGCCACAGAGGTCGTCAAGCGATTACTATAGCGGTTCTTGTTATACAGCCTGGAGACTGACAGACGGACGGACGGATGGACAGACGGACAGGCAACGAAGTCTTAGTAGTAGAGCGGGACCCCACTACTAGGACTTTTTACCCTTTGGGTGCGGACTGCGGAACCTTAAAAACGATAAATTATATATGATAGTATATTAATATACTTAAAATAATTATAAACTACCTACGGATGAGTATGTTATCATTTCAACATTCCTAGATAATTAGTATAATATTAGTATTCTTAACTAAAAATATTTTCATATCGATACAACTTATCGATAACTTGATGCAGCCCTAGTGTAAAATAGATAAAAATTGTTTACACAAAATATCCTTAAATTGTGCACCATGGCTAGTCAAATCTTTTCCATATAAATAAACTTAAATAGAAGTGAATTTGATAAATCAATACCAATAAGTCCAATAACTCGTAGGGAATTGGCAAAAATAAACTTAAAACTAGGTCCTGTCGATGTAGAATAATTCACCTGTGAAATGAATATTTGTCCGGGTTTTTTCGATGTGTGGATCTAGAATCATTCCACAAACATTTAACCATGTTTCTAGAGCAGTATTTCTAAAAATTATTCATTATTTAACTTAAAATCACAATTTTTCTGAGAGCCCAAATTGACAACGATCGGCCCAGGGGCCTAGACTGTCAAACAGATGAAAAAAAAGCTATGCAACCTCAAATCACGCTTCTCTTTCTACCACGCAGTGTTACTGATAGTGACATCTCGCTTGCTCAGGCCTTTGTTTCTCTATTCCGATAGGTATATTAACTTTATGGTTGTAACTTGTAGCTTATCTTTCCGAAGAATCTATTTTTAGAATACATTATTAATATTTCAAAATTTTGCTAATAATGTGATATATATAATTAATATTAATAATATTTTTATACAGGGACATCAAAGGAGTGAAAGAAAGCAAACACCATTTTGATAAAATCTCCAACGATCTAGATGTTGCACTCAACCGGAATTCTCAGGTAGTTTTTTTTTTAATGAAATAGGGGGGCAAACGAGCAAACGGGTCGCCTGATGGAAAGCAACTACTGTCGCCCATGGACACTCGCAACATCAGAAGAGCTGCAGGTGCGATGCCGGCCTTTTAATAGGGAATACGCTCTTTTCTTGAAGGTTTGCAGGTCGTATAGGTCTGGAAATACTGCTGGTGACAGTGTGTTCCAGAGTTTTACAGTGCGCGGCAGAAAGTTACGCGATAAGCGCACGGTGAAGACCGTTAATTATAATATTGTATGTGTGAATTTCTGTCATGTTCTGGTGGAATCGATCCATACTAATATTATAAATGCAAAAGTCTGTCTGTTACCTCTTCACGCCCAAACCGCTGAACCGATTTTGCTGAAATTTGGCATGGAGATACTTTGAGTCCCGGAAAAGGACATAGGATACTTTTTGTTCCGAAAAAACGTACGGTCCCCGCGCGATAATCGAGTTTTGGCACAACGGAGTTGCGGGCATCATATATAAAATTCTTGTGTCAAAGTGTTAATTGCCAAACTCCTTTAAGTACTTATAATATTATGGCAAAACTGTGTTTTCCAGATCTGCTAGTATATTAGTAACCCTTACTATTTTATTCTTTTTGTAGGATTGTATTATAGCAATGTGATTGTGAAGTGAAGAGCAGAGTAATTGATTTATAGGTAAATGGCGGACCTTAATTTACTTTGATACATAACCTAAACAAATAACATATTATGTCCGCCAACTGCTTATGATTAATTTTTTTTTATGGTACCATCTAAGAAATTGATTCATAGCCAGTTGATGAACCTGCTTCATTTGACAGGCATTCATTCATCTATATTCTATACTAATACTAATATACTATAGTTCTTGCAATCTACGAGTGCGCGTCGCCCGTTGTGTGAGTGACCATATCTATACACGCGTACATGGCTCGCTCGCTGCTGACTGCTCCGTCGGGTACGCACACTAACGAAAATGTCTATTCACATTTCCAACTACAAATAAAGGCGACGCGCACTCGTAGATTGCAAGAACTATAATATTATTATAAAGCGGAAGAGTTTGTTAGTTTGAACGCGCTAATCTCAGGAACTACTGGTCCGATTAGAAAAATTCTTTCAGTGTTAGATAGACCATTTATCGAGGAAGGCTATAGGCTATATTTTATTACGCTAAGACTAATAGAAGCGATGAAATAGAGGAAAATGTGGAAAAAAACGAAGGAAATTATTTAAAATTGCTTATCTTAAGAAACTTAAGAAGCTGGGCAGGGCACGTCTCCCGTATTGCACCCAGACAGGTGGGCGCATCTAGATTCGGAGTGGCTACCGACTGGTCGGCGTAATAGAGGCCGACTCAAAAAAGGTGGCGCGACGAACTGGATGGATGCGCTCGGTCAAAGAGTGGCCAGTAACAGCACAAGATCGCAAATTCTGGAAGAAAAGAGTATTGGGACACAATGGGCCAATAATATTATCTTAACCCTAGAATGATAACCATATTTTACCTTACGCGAAGATAACCATACGCTTAAGGCCGTCCTCCGAGCAAGAGACCTTGGCCATACATTTGCCGCGTTGCCGAGATCGCGCCAAAACCTTATTATTTTTACTTATCTTAGCTCAAAATTGTCCTAAAAAAAATTAAAACGGCGAATATGTAGTTTATGATATTGTCGATCTATTGGCGTGAGTTTCAAATAAAAGTAATTTGTAAATCCTGAGGAGATGCTGAATGTATGCTTGAATTTTAACAAATTGGTATTACTTTGGAAGCTGATATCATGAGTATAAGAAACAAAAATAGAAAATTTAAAACGACAAAAGGAATGTTGATATACTGAAGATTATTGCTGTATTTTTATTATAACTTGGTAGCTTTCAGATTATGAGTTTATAAGGTTTTAAATACGGTCAATTACGGAATCTCCAGACGGGAAGCGCACAAATTCCCAATGAGATTTTTATTACTTTACAGTTAAAATGTCTAAAATTTATTTAGATATTTAAAAAGTAGATTATATGTGTATAAGTAAATAAAATGCATTGTTTTTACACTTATGAAAATTTTTAAAATTATTAAACTGAAATTACAAAATTCTCAATTAAGACCTCACAAAAATGACTGCCTCCTGTCTAAAGGAACAAATCTTATGAATTTTCACAAAAAATCATTGTTTTTTTTTTACAATTAAGTAGGCAATAGTATAATCAGTCTTAAAAATCACAATAAAAAAGAATTAGCAAAATTTAAAGATATTTGTGGCAAACGTCAATTTTGTGTTACACTTTTGCATTTCGCGCAAGATATGTTGGACATTCTTTTCTTTTTATACGTGCAGTAGTTGCTGAAACACCTTTTTTAGATGGAGGTTCTTCTATGAAGCCCTCTTCATAATCACTCTGTACCTCATCTTCCGACAGGTGATCCTCCGCCTCGCTATCACTTTCTCAGCATACATCGTCTTCATTTTCCTCTCACCTGTCCAATATTTGTCTTATTTCGTTGTTTTTAAAGGCCGTCTACTAGTCGTGATATTCCCTTAATGTTTTGCCTAAAACAAAACAATAATACGCTTTATAAGGTCCCTGAGCCATGTAAGGCCAATCTAACGGGAAAATGCTTGTTATTCGTTTATTAACTAAATAAATTAAGAAAACAAATTATCAAGTAATGCTCTGTTTCATAAGGTATCATATTATAAATCTCTTTTTGACCTAGCATCAATAGCCATTCAAATAAACCTAAGTTTTGTTAAGCCCTTCCAAATGGCCTTGCAAGGAACACAGCTCCAAACAAGGCCAATGTTATAGATCAGTCGATTAACTTGAAAATAGAATTATAATTATTTATTTATTTGCTTTTACTAAAACAACATTATAATTTCTTTCAATTAAGCAGCACATGAAATGCTCAAAATATTTATATCAGCTAAAAAACTACAAAGAACATTGCTTGAACATCATCTTATAACTAAGAATATATAAATGGAAATTCTTTAAAAATAGCAGCAATGAGTATCACATTGACACCTTATAACTAATTGCCAATGAGTTTTATAATACAATCAATTTTTTTTAATCTAAAATGGCCTTCTTATGGGCCCGTTCTTTATGAGGCCAAAATGTTCAATATGCGTGTATAAGTTTAATAGTCCTAATAAGTAAAGATGTTTTAAAAAACAACATTATTTTAATTGTTACGGTACGCATATTTTATAACTAAAAATAACTGTTTATATGTTAATTATGTTTGATGTTCCTTGTAAAGTTTATGTTCCCTAGCAAGGCCAACTATCAAATCTTTGGTTGGGCCTAGGGAATGCAATACCGGGATACCGGGATCCCGCATGCATTATGCGGGACTAATCCCGGTCGAAAATTTTGCGGGATCCCGCGGGACTGACGGGATAACAAAGAAATGTGATTCATATGCGTAACTTTCCGTGCGGGGGTGCGGGAACTGGCTACAGGGAGACTGCTTAACAATTTAGCTTCAATTCACCTATAATTCACTTTAAATGACAATTGAACTAATCAGCGTGGATGCTGAGTTAGCATTTCCAGCTGCTAGCTACCTTGTGTCGAATATCAAGAACCGTTTCGGAATCTTTGGGCACAATTTTTACCTATATTCCGAAAAAAGTTTCGATAAAAGATGGACATAAATAAGCGTTTTTTTTTAGTTTTTTTTAAACTTTTATTATTACGAAGCCATTTCCAAAAAAAAGTGATTAGTTTTTCTTTCATTTTTTTATAAAGTCTGAAGTATGGAGGTGTTAATAATTAAACCCTTGAAAAAAGTGTCCGACAAAGTTTGTTTTATTTGAGATTCTAAGAATAAAACGGGGTCTATCAAGTTAAATCCACCCAGCGGGGTCCCGCAAATACCGGGATCCAGCGGGATTGTGATGGTTCAATCCCGCAAATACCGGGATTGAAATTCTCTTGCGGGATTGCATTCCCTAGTTGGGCCTTATAAGGAACCACTGGCCTTCCTAGGAACATTACCAATATTTTAACGTAAATCGAGGCATAAGTAGATTTTCTTTTATTAGTACTATACATATATCCCTATACGATAATACCCTGCAATAAAATTTGAGATAGATATAGGTTAATGGTTATGTAACTAAAAACTAAAGTTTTTCAGGGTGCGGAAATTACAATTGTAGCCTCGACAACCAAAGTCTACAAACAGTGAGATCTCACTGCCACAATAGCGGCGCGATCGACTCGCCGCCGCGTTTGTGGCCATAAGTTTGATAGATCTAAGTGTGTAGTAGAAGGAAAATGTCTTTACATGACGATAACTGCGTCTTTTTGATAGTTGGGCTTCAAAGGAACATGGCCTTACATGGCGCAGGGTCGTTACATGAAAAAATAAAAGAACAAAATACATCGTCAAAAGTTACGCAAAAGATAACCATACGCCTCGCGAGCGCACGTCAAACTCATAACTAAGAAACTATGTTACTTACCACTATGTAACAGCCGTTTCGCGAAAGGATAGATGGGCGACTTAGTTGGCCGGAACGCACACGCAGAATCGCCCGCTAATTAAAAAAATAGAGCATTTTGTTTTCTGCGCGGGCGCTTCTACGACGTAGGTTATCTTTCTAGGGTTAAGGAACTACTAGAGAATTTTTATGTTATTTGGCACGTACATGAAGAATATACCACGTGAAAGGATATATTACATAGGTTTCTTTTTTGCGGAAAAATGTACGGTTTCCGTGACATTCCTAAATTGCGCGGGCGAAGCCGCGCGGAACATCTAATTATAATAATATATTAGGCCGCGCGATCTCGGCTCGATTTGACAGTTTTTCATCAATCTGATCCTGATTGAGTTTCGTCCGTCAATCTTTACCTGCTGAAAGCTGATCGTCTAAGTTCTAACCCACGGATTGATGGACTAATAATTTTTCTAATATGTAGGTACATTTTATAACTATCAGTATTCCGTATTAGATTGATGGATCAGCTTGATGAAAAACTGATCGTGTAACCTACGTCTCACTTATGTAGGTCCGTCCACTGCCTATGAATCAACTTCTCTGATGGTACAATGTAAGGCAATAACTATGTCCACATTATGCAATTTCATCTTCTTATTATTCAACTTTCGTTTGGCATATTCATTAATTGAATGCGTCAAAATCCACCCGCGTTGAAAAAAAATTGTCATAGCGATCGCTACGATTTCAACGTGCGTCACGGGCATGCCTCACGTTCGCTGTTGACTGCGCTATAATGCATGCCCTATGATGAACAAAAAAAGGCCCAGTGTGGACAAAGCTAATGTATAGTGAATCATTCTTCCCTCTAGGTCTCCCGTCACAAGCCGGCCGATGTGGAGGAGATTGTCAACCTGCTGCTGGCCACACGCTCGTGCTTCCGCCACACCGCGCTCGACCACGTCCAGAAGATCACCATGCTGCAGGCGAGGAAAAGACACGAGATCCTGGCCACGGTAACTACTAGCAATAACTAGATACAGGCCATGGCAGCCATTAGGTAAAGAGTTATGCGGCTGCCGGCTGCCGCTTGGGGACTGATGGGTTAAAAATATGTTAATGTATAATGCAGAAGCTGTAATTATATAAAAAGTACATTCTTACGTGATTGCGATTTTAATATCAAAATACAGTCAAAACCGTTTATAGTGACATCGTTTAGAACAACATACCGGTTAAATTTACCAAAATCAAAGGTCCCGGCTGAATGCTATATGACCACCTGTCACTGGACTCACTGGTTATTACCACTATCGGTTTTTACGACTAAATATGAGTAGTTCCTTCGATGTCGTTATAACAGATTTTGACTGTATGTGTATAAACGTAACTTATTTATGTAGTTTATAACATAATGTATAGAGTCGTGTTTCCCATATAAAGCAGGATTGCATGATGTACAAAAATTATAAACCGTAAAAATGTGGCTTGTAAAATATTTATGTAGCTTCATAATCTTGTACTTCCTACAATTTTTAAATCTCATACATTTTTCTTTCACAAATTATCACCTAGTCATTGTGTAACGTAGTTAAGTAATCTTTACGGTTCTTCCTTCAAATCGACCTAGTATTTTTACTTCCCATCTTGAAATACTTTTAGAATAAGGCCGAGTTCAAACCAAACTGACTGAAAGCCGCCGAATGTGAGCAAGCTCACTGTAAGCCCCAGTGTAAACGTGAAAATATTCATTTAAATATAAGTTCAAAATAGGGTTTCGGCACCAAAAAAGTTTGAGAACCGCGGTTGCGCTATACGATGTTTTATTATCTAACTAGATGACGCCCGCAACTCCGTTGCACCAAAACTTATTTATGGCGCGGGAACCTTACATTTTTCCGGGACAAAAAGTATTATATGTCCTTTCTCGGGACGCAAAGTATCTTCATGCCAAATTTCAGCAAAATCGGTTCAGCGATTTGAGCGTGAAGAGGTAAGAGACAGACAGACAGACAGACAGACGGACGGACGGACGGACGGACGGACGGACGGACGGACGGACGGACGGACGGACGGACGGACGGACGGACGGACGGACGGACGGACGGACGGACGGACGGACGGACGGACGGACGGACAGACAGACAGACAGACAGACGGACAGACAGAGGGACAGACAGACAGACGCACCTTCGCATTTATAATATTAGTATGGATTCTCAATTTGATATCTCCTAGGTACTCCTCCTACGTTTCTTCTGATTAATTTCGTTGCGGGTCCCAAGACAGACTTAGCATGTCCCTCGGGCATCCCTGAGATCATATCAAAGGGTTTTCGTGGTTGGTTACCTCTGTTGATCCTGGCGACGCAGGAGTTGCAGTGATGGGAATGTGAGGTGGGCCATTTGCCCGTAAAAAATCTCACTAATTCTTCGTAATTTTAAAGAGTTATATGATATGATACAATAATGATACAATAATTCCATGAATCCTGCTCCCGGGCAATGTGTTTTAGGGAGATCGCACACGTCACACTTTTTGTGTGATCGAGTCTGCGGCTTACATACAATCTGCATGCAGTGGCGTAGCTAGGTAACCAAGGGCCCTGGGGCAAATTAAAAAATGGGGCCCCACTGCTATGTAAACTGATTAGGTTTTATTTCATAAAAATATGAAATATACAAATACTTTAAAATTTAAATATTACTGTGTCTACTACATTATTGAAAATCTGAATTTTAAATATTTTTCTCGGGTTGGAAATCGATGATCAGCAGCTAATTTATCAAAATGTTTTTTTAACTTTGCTTTTTCTCTTCAAAATATGGTAAACTGTAAAGTACCATATTTTCTTGTAGTTTCACTGGCTTTGCCTTTGAATAATTCTAAATCATTTCTATTTTGCATCAAAGTTGCAAAACTTTACTTGCCTGGCCCAAATTGATGTAACATTTTTGATTTTTGTAAAGTTTTCGATGCATAATAATTGATGTCGTTCAATAGATACACTGTGCATGAATTCGCAAAGCAACACGACCTCGAAATTTAGTTTTTATGTTTTAATACTCTCTGTTTCACTACACTCATCTTTATTAGGACTCTTAAAACTATTTCTGATAATGCTTTGATAATATCAAATTAACGGAGTTTTAGTGCAGCTAGATATCGTTTTGACCCTATGTCAATATCTGCAATAAAACTTCGTCAAAATTCAGTTAAAATTCCAAAAGTTCAGTTCGATCGAGATTTTTGGTAAGGATTAGAGGGCCCCCTGAGCTTGAGGGCCCCGGGGCACTGCCCCGCCTAGCCCCGTAGTAGCTACGCCGCTGTCTGCATGGCGCGCGCCATCAGATTGTATGTAAGCCGCAGACTCGATCGCACAAAAAGTGTGACGTGTGCGATCTCCCTTAGGCTGCAGCTAATAATGAACAATATCGCGTAACAACGGTTCCCCCGGTAGCACGAAAGTAAATATCGTAATTCGTCGTAAGTCCCAAAACTGTTTTTTGATGATTACCTAAAAACTAAATACAATACTAATATTTCCTTTAGCTTTTATTTTATATAGTGTGTGATTGTAGTAGTGCAAGTTATTTAATGAGAGTAACTCAATAAGTGTAACAGATATTTGTTGAAATGCCCAAAAAGATTCATAATTTCGAAAAATAAAACTATCGAGTCAAAATAAGTGAATCGTGTTTTCCGTTAACTACGAGTAAGTATCAGATAAATATACAGTGATTAAATAAATCTCAATTTCATTTGAGTCAAACGTCTTCCGGCATCGTAATACTTATTAGAAAACACAGCAAAATTGCACAGCCCGCTCTTAACTCAGATTCATGCATGGCCTTAGCTATAGTGACTGCTAGTATGCTAGTATTATGGCCTGTTTCACCGCTTCCTGATAAGGTACCCGATAGGGTTATTTGACAGATTTTCCATACTCCATCTGTCAAATTAAGTGGTGGATAGCCTTATCAGGAAGCGGTGAAACAGGCCCTTAATCTTTTCTCGTGCAGGTCGTTGACTGATACTATAATATAATATTATGCTACGCCCACTCAGTATAGTCACGTTGGTAGAACTTAATGTTGGCTTCTTTTATGCATAGGAATAGTTACATTGGCTGCTCGGCTGATAAAAAGTCCACCTTCTCATCAGCTGCATAGCTTTAAAGCTAACTAAATATTCACTTTTGGCTTTCAATGAAGCATCAGTATAGGTTACTATGGTATCAGTGCAATATTTGCTGACTTTACCCAGTGAACTATGTTTTCATCCACCAATTAAGTTAAGCCGCTTTGTCATGTTTGATGTGTTTTGATAACGCCCTGCAAACTTATTGAGAACAATCGATAATCGATCCTGCTCATTAACCATTCAAAGCCAATTTACTAGTCGATAAAACACTTGTGCTTAAGGTGCACTCCAAACTTACCACGAATAGACAGGCGAAGATGATGATGATGTAATTGCCGGCAAATGACCGAATTATCAGTAAACAAACATAAAATTACAAGTGACAAGTTCCTTATTAATTGATAAGATATCGGAATAGATTACTCATCGGTGTATCAGAAATAAGGCGCGATACTCAATATTAAATCATCCATGACAGCACTGGCGTAATCGTTTCGCAGTGCGCAGACCGTACCCAGTGATCGCCTGTTGAGGCTGTGTTTTTTGAATTTCGAATGTTTTTTTTTTCGTTTTCGTGAATCGCGTCCACGGATGATAGGGTTTGCCAGTTTTGTTAAGATTGTTTTTTTTTATTATGATGCAGTGTTTTTGTGTGTGCCTTACAATAGTGATTTGTGTAAACTGGACTATTTAGGACTGATGTCAGTGTTGTAAGTTTTTTTTTCTTCGAGTAAGGAAATGTTAGAAAAGATTTTTTAATACTGATATGTATTTTTATATAATATAATTATGTCCACTACGTTGTATACAATTAAAATATAAACAAGGAAACCCCGCATCTAATGAAACAAGTAATCTTGTGTGGGTTTTTATTCGACTACGTCACGGCGTTAATCACAGATCACAAAACGATACTTAAGTAATAAGTATACGTAAACAATAATTACTGCCCTAACTCAATAATTAAATTTAGTTATGTCGCGTTATGAAGACAGCGAGTCATGTGTATGGGTTGATAACTGATATGATTAGTAAATATGAACAAATTTCTTCTAAAACTATCTATCTTCTTGAACTGAATACCTACACTATAATCGCCACAAGAGAGTCGAGAAAGTGTTACATAGATTTGTCTTTTCTTTGTGGTATTATCAGTAACTAGGTGACGCCCGGAACTCCGTTGGGCCAAAATTCGTTTATCCCGGGGGGAACCGTCCATTTTTGCGGGATAAAAAGTATCCTATGTCCTTTCCCGGGACTCAAAGTATCTCTATGCCAAATTTTAGCAACATCGGTTCAGTGGTTTGAGCGTGAAGAGGTAACAGACAGACACTTTCACACTTATAATATTTAGGGCCTGTTTCACCACTTCCTGATAAGTGCCGAATAGGCTATCCACCACTTAACATGACAGATGAAGTATGGAGAATCTGTCAAAAAAGTCGTGAATAGCCGGTATTCGGCACTTTATCAGAAAGTGGTGAAACAGGCCCTAAGTATGGTTATTATTTACTTAATGCTAAATCTGATAAAATATATTATTATTATTTCCCGTTATTATTAAGAATTTTTCATTAATCATTACGAAAAATTTCCTAAAATCGGTTAGGTACCTATTCGAATTTTGAAGTTCCACCATTCTGCTTTCGTAATCCGTACTCTAATGCGAAAGTTTGTCTCTCTGTAAGCCTTTCTGTCTGCCGATATACGCTAAACCGCTAGACCGATTTGGTATAATAATACTCCCCACACCGGTTTCTGTGACGGTGGCCAGTTTAATTGAAACCCAGGCCTGTTACCCAGGAGTAGTTTTATAGTGCCCAAATGTGTGCGCAGTACACAAGAGCCTTCTATCTATTCCTTTCACTCTCATAACCCAGTGGGACGGAAGACCGACACGACAGGCGAGAGATCAGGCGCAGGACCGACTTTTTACATGCCCATCCAAAGCATGCGGCAGGGATCACCTTACTTGTCAGACAATTAGGTGATCAGCCTGCATTGTCCTAACCAAACTTGGAAATAACATGTTTCCAACCCATGACCTCCGGAGTCGAGAGCCACGCTCTAACCGCTAGACCACTGCGGCGTTATATGGTATGGAGTTACTTTGAATAGATAGGACAGTTTCAGTCAAGGCAAAATATACAGTTTCTGTACGATATACGAATCCCTACAGAAGCGAAGTTGCAGATATTTAGTTGAATAATATATTCGTTAGTACTGTATTATATAACTAACCATATAAAGATTCACTTAGCCAACTTTCTAAAGCGATCCTTCTATGCAGGTTTCGCAAGATGCGCGACATGTATGATATTTGAATTCAATATCTGCACTTGCCCATATTTGAATAGTTTTTTTCAAAGTTGTTTCCTATAAAAGGACAAGGAGTTGACTAAAGATATGTTTTTGCGTTATCACAATATATTAAGTGGAAATTAGTAATAAAAGAAATTATTGAAAACGATAACTTTAGGAAAAATTTTTGAGCTACAGATAAGATTTACCTGAATAATTTTGATACTTTGGCAGATTTTGTATAAAAAAAACCGCCCAAGTGCGTGTCGGGCCACGCGCAATATAGGGTTCCGTAGTACCGCAAGTTTTTGATAATTTTTATGGTCAATGAACGTACATTTAAAGCGTGTTTTACACTACTAACAACATCATTTCAGTTACTTTCAAAGGAATTTGAACGAAAAGGTCCTTTATACTTCGCCGAATACATTTTTTTTAGTTAATCGACTATTACTCAATAACTTATGAAGTCTTCTTAGCCGTGATAGTTTTCCTTTTAAATTCAGCATATTTCCTACTCCCGTGAATTTTTTGACATTTCCAGAACCAACCGTTTAGCTGGTAGAAGGGGGGGACACTGGACTCTAACGATTTTTTCCACTTTAAAACTTAATATTTCACAAACGGATCCCTAAATCGGAAAATGATCTATGAATACTCGCAATATTTTTAAAAAACCTATTCAACGACACCCCACACGATAGGGTGGGCGCGAAAAAAAAATCATCCCCGCTTGATGTGTAGGGAAGTTACCATAAAAAAAATAATTTTGTACGATTTCATGTACCATTTTGTTGCCATCACTAATATGTGTATTCATGCCAAATTACAGCTTTGTAGGTCCTATAGTATCTGAGTAAAACCGCGGACAAACAGACAGACAGACAGACAGACGGTCAGACGGACGGACAGACCGAAACTATAAGGGTTCCTTGTTGACTACGGAACCCTAAAAATGACAAAGTTTCAAAAGAAGAGGAAACAAATAGGCTAATAGATATACAGACAATCAGACTTTGGCATTTGTAATATTGATACGGATTCTTGCATAGTTACGTATCCGAAAAAATTACGGTTTTGAAGGAAAAATATTTAAAATAGCTACATCCTTTATTATAATTTTCACTCAAGGTAAACGATAATTACATAAGTATTGTGTGTAAAGGTTGAGTATGTGACCGTGAGTTTTTGTGAATTTTGTCGGCAGTTGCTGTCGTATATGAAAGCGTGCTGCACCTACCACCACCAGGGATCCGACTTGGCCGAGGATTTGGAGCCGTTCCTCAAGACCACCGCTGACGATGTATGTATACATTTACAGATATCACACACGTATTCTTTCTCATTATCTTAATATATATATTTCTTGTGTGCGTGTGTATGTGACTGAACTCCTCCTAAACGACTGGACCAATTTTGATGAAATTTTTTGTGTGTGTTCAAGGGGATCTGGGAATGGTTTAGATTCACAATTTTATCCGCTGGACAATGTTTTTTTAATTAATTTTTAATTTATTAGTAGTTGTTGATTTTGGAATGTTTTACATTGGATTCGACAGACGGCGCTACCATCGCAGTGTCAAATTTTAAATAATATTCGAATTCGAATTTTAATTTTAGTCTGTCCCGACAGTTAGCGCTGCGATCAAATTAAAAAAAAATACTTTATATACTTAATATGGCAAAGAAACGTTTGCCGGGACAGCTAGTAATATAATAAATTTTTACTTATTGCACGACTGGCTTCGATATTATAATCATGACCTTATAACTTATGTGTGCAAGAACTTACTGCAGGTTTAGAAAAGACGTAATGGTATGTATGTAGTAGGCCACAAGACTTATAAGCTGTCCTCCCTAATGATGCACGTCTATTTAGATGTTATTTTTCAATGAAGTATTATGGAAAAATAATTTATTATATTCATGAAGATTTTGACGACATCATAAATTTTCTTGCTAACTCTACATTCAATTAAAGTTAAGTAATCGTTAATTGTTTCAGAGACTTTAAGCCGTCGCGTTGTCCTTTAATTCAAAATCCATTAAATCTATCAATCTATTCTCGTTATTCAAAACAACAAGTCATCATTAGTAATTTAGTTTTTTACTAAACAGTCACGAAGCTACCACTTCACTGAACCTAAGATTGTAATTAGACAAATTGAGGTGACTAAGGTTCCTTCATTGACGCTTATTCGCTATTTATAGCACCATTACTCGAAGATTAGATTAGATTGGCCAATTCAGAATTAAAGAAGAGATGGAAGCGAAAGTAGCTCGAAACCAAGTTTCGTTTCAATGATTTTGTAAAGTAAAGAAAAAAATGAATGAGTTTTTTTTTTGTGAAATGGATCAAGAAACAAGCATACAGCAGACTTAGAATGGCTACTATACGGCAGCAGTGAAAATGAGTAGTTTATCCCCAGGGCCCCCGCTACCATTTTATGTGCAATGTGTGCAATGCACACGGGCGCCATCCTCTAGGGGCGCTAAATCGCCATCTTTAGGGGCGCCAAATCGCCATCTTTAGGGGCGCGAAAATCCTTATTTTGCAAACAGGCGCCGGTAGCCCTTACGGGGACCCTGTTTATCCTTATGGATAAACTGATAGACCTGTCTTGTCAATTTGTCACTTTCTATTCTTCCATGGAAGGAAACCCTTTCTGTAGTGGCCATGTTATCGTCCTATGACGCATTAGCGATTTCTGCTACCCACAACTATTGGCAACATAAGGCAATCCACTTGATGTAACTCATAGTCTTAAAAAAACGAACGGGTTGAGAAAATTGGTCGTTTCATGGACGTCCCCTTACGTCCAACAATGTTAATAAGACCCGAACAATTTTAACACATTTCAACTCGAGTGTATAATTAGATTAAATCACGCTCGGAAGCAAATACAATTAAAACTAACGACATTGCAGATAGCAGCTATGCGGAACGAGACTAAGGCACTAGACAAGGAGATGGAGAATCGACATACGATAGTCAACAGCAAGGACACTGTGCTACCCAGCTGCAAGTCTGTCCCACTTCAGGGGGACTCCAAGGATGGCCTACTGAGTACCCCGTGTCTGAAGAACATGCCAAGAATGCAGGGGTATCTATTCAAGAGGACGTCGAATGCGTTCAAAACGTGGAACCGAAGATGGTTCTATCTGTACGACAACCGTCTCGTGTATAGGTGAGTTATTGTGAATGTGTGTGTAAGATACACGCAGAAATTAAGTTGGTACCTGCTTGAATAGAGTTTTCTTAGAATGAGGTGCTTAGTTAATTTTTGCGTGTTATACGGTACAGACGCGAAAACGTTTAAAATTTTGTGGTGATTGGATGATTGCAATATCTCTTGTCTTTTTATGCGATATTGCTACTAGATTATTGAGATTAAATTACGTGATTACAGTTTAGCATGAAATTATGAATATACTTTGGTGTAAGCCTTACGCCTAGGGATTGCAAAAAACGGATTTTTAAAAAAATCCGGATTTTCGGATTTTTTCATCCTCAAATCCGGATTATCCGGATAATCCGGATTTTTTGTAATTTTTTAAATATTTTTGACAAACAGCTTTAAATGTGAGTTATTTTCTTGTATATTTTTTATTAAAATTCATTTTAAAAGTGCAAAATAAAACGTCTTAAAAAATTAACATTTTTCTTAAGTTGGCGATTTTCACATGGGTGTAAAAAGGACGAGATTAAAATGACAGTACCTGGTACTTTAAATATTATTAACAATTTAAAAATATATGTACCTTGATTTTTTTTTACTATTTAAAAATGTGAAATTTTAGTTAACGAGAAAATCACATCACTTCGATCAAATATATCTGATCAGAATATTTGATCGAAGGCACATCATCAAATTATGCTCCAAGATCTACAAGACTAGAGGTGGAACTTACAAAAAATAGGTCAAAGATACAAACATTGATCAAGACGTAGGGTCGAAGTAGACGAGTAAGGAATTGACGATGTCAATGAGTACCTATACTTGGACCAAATATTTTCTTATGACTACAGAAAGGCCGAAAAACTGGTCCATAAAGAATGATGACTCTCACTGAAGCTCAGACTCGTTTATATGTGTATTTCGCTCGTCATAACCAACGATGCGCAAATTCGATCATTGACCGATTTATAATTTAAAAAAAATCCAACTCAGCGTCTGCCAAAGAGCGATAGAACTCAAATCTCAACAAAACAAACATAATGTGCTCCCAAACCAGAATCAGAGACGTAGGAATCAAGACGCCCAAGCTAAAGTGGCATTGGGCTGGTCACGTTGTCCGCATACATCAGGCTGGATTTCGACTGAGTATCTATGCCTAAGAAAAGATAGCGCTATGCTCTGGAGGTGTTTTTATTTTCTTCCGAAGGCAGATCACTGTAATCCTGACGTTACGACGATTCTTGAGGATTTATTGTGACTCCTTCGTATTAGAGTACCGTCCCCACCCCAGTGCTGCTCATAAATTTAACGATGTGATTGGGATTGGTGCAACTCATTTCATTTTTAGTAAATTAGGAGAGTTTTTGCTCTTCTTAGTAAAGCAGTAGAGTAAAATAGAAGGTGAATAGGTGTGTCATAGAATCTGCAAGTCGTAATGCTATTAACGCATATTCTGTAAAAGTGCTTGTCGAGCTTACATTGTCCAGTTACACTTCTGGCAAGGATTCTAATTTTTTTTCTTACTAGCCAACTCCGAGGAACCAACAATTGCGAAGACTTTAGCCTAGAACACGGTTATAAACTCCCCACTGGAGGCATATTAGCTGGGCTGCCAAACAGTGACGCTGGAGCAAAATAAGTGAAAGATTTCTGGTGGCGCCTTTGCTAAGCAGTTCGAAAGTATGTTTATATAAATAAATAAATAAAATATCTTTTTCTTTAAAATAGGTATCATAAATACTCTTTTTTACAGTCAGAAGAACGTAGAATCTACGATGCCTACCACCGGCTTAGGCTATTGTACAGAATAATTACTTAAAATAAGTATTTAAACTTTAAATCAACATTTCTCATGTTATAAACTTACTTTATTCCTTTATTCTTTATTACTTTATTCCTTTATTATCATTAGACAGAATCGCAAATCAGCATTGGTTACGTAAACAATTATGATTTATAATTATAACCTCAATGTAAAGAAAAACAATATTTTGTAGAAAAAAAACATTGTATTAAATACTGAAAAGTGAAATGGTCTAAAATAATTGTAAATTTATCATCGTTGCATTTATATTATCACAAAAAAAACATAATTATATAGTAAAATAAGAGCTAGGTTTTAATTTAATATTAATTCTATAGAGAAATTATTTCATTTAAATAAAAAAAATCTGTAAAGAAATGAAATAACAACCACCAAATAACTACATACGTAATTCCAATTTGGTACGTGTAGACCACGCAAAGTTGTGATAGCGCCTTTAAACAAATGTGAATTTGTATGTCAGATATTACACGATACATTTAAATTAATTTTATATTACGTAAAAGCTTATTTTTCATAATTTTATCAACTATACGAAAAAACCGAAAATCCGGATTTTGAAAACTAAAAATCCGGATTTTTCATAGGCCCATAAAATCCGGATTATCCGGATTTTTCGGATTTCGAAGTATCCGGATTGCAATCCCTACTTACGCCAAATATACCTTACAGTGTAACCTGTATATTTTACAAAATTTTCAATGTATGCAAGCCAGTTATTACATATATTAACATAAACACCAAATTGATATTGGGCGAACTCACGGACAAAAAATGGTAAATAAATAGAATGAGAAATAAGTTTAATAAACTAATAATTTAAGTAATAAGCAATTCACCATTGAGTTACATGAAGGCTGAGTTAGTAGGGCAGAAGTTTTTCAAGGTCTTATTATTTAGCGCTTATTTTGTTATTACTTATTATATTTATTTTGTATATTATCCTGTTTTTATGTCAGGGATTTTATGCATTAACTGTGCGTAAATTACAAGCAGTGTGTTTTGCAAATCACTTTTCATAAAATCCAAAAATCCAAGTTACTACAATATAATGACGAAGCAATCTTATGTTTTTCAGTGTGAAATCCTTACATAAACAGAAATGGAAGAATATTATGTACGCACAAGTAATATTTTCATGTCAATATTGTTTACGTTTTGTACGGAATATATTAACATATTTTATGTTAATGTGTATGTCATGTTGTCTTATCGGTGTCTAACCGCTTAGATAATTTGTTTCGGTTTATAACTATCAGAATCATTCTATATCCATACTATGATTGGGGTAAATTCCCAAATATGTTTTTATATATTTTTTTCACATTACTATAATATAAGCACTAAGTAATATACTCGTATTTTGTATGGCATATGGAACCCTTAATGTAACAGTCCAACTTGCAGGTTCATGTTAAAGAGAAGTCTTCGATATCGTGATGTAGGTTTATTGTTGCTTGGTGTATATCATCATAAATATTTAAAAAAATATATTGTGTCCAAAGTTTAGTAGATTTCTTGAATTCTTCGCAAAATAAAACTGGTAGAGAGTAGGTTTGTATTTTAAGTTACAGGGTAAGTTCTGACACAGGGTAGTTTTGGATAATTCTGGTTTCTGAATTCACTACGCATATTATATTATAATTTATATTGCATATAGGTACGCCCTTAGGTACGCCATCATTTTTGTTTAATTATTAATTAATTAACATAAAAATTATTATGGTGCTTTAGTAAATAACCGCTGATTTAGCCTTAACTTGAGCAATTCAGACTTAAGTATAATTTACACAGAGCCAGTACTGGCTGCCAATAAGACTGGCAGCCAGTATTGGCTTGGTACATGCCACGTGTGAACAGTTTGGCCTGGCTTGAAAAACTGTTCACACGCGGCATATACCAAGCCAATACTGGGTGCCAGTCTTTTTGGCAGCCTGCAGTACTGGCTCTGTGTAAATTATACTTTACCCTGTTTCCGAACTTACCCTGCTCTATGTATTTTTGTATTAATGCCAATTTTTTTTTTCAGAAAAAGAACAGGCGAATTAAACGTGACAGTGATGGAGGAGGACCTCAGACTGTGCACCGTTAAGCAGGTACACGACGGCGAGAGACGGTTCTGCTTCGAGGTGTTGTCGCCATGCAAGTGAGTTTTACGCCTGAGGGCTTAAGGGCCCTCTCTCCCTAAATTAGCAGGTCGATTGTCTGTCAGTGCGAATATCGACGTAAATGACATTAAAATAACATTCATAACAGCGCGCCTTATACGGTGGCGGTTACGACGCTCGCCGCGTCCATGATAGGGCGAAATAGGAGAAAAAACCTTTTTAAGACAATACATAATTATTTCAAAAAAGTAACCAAACCAAATTATTAACTTATGTATTGCAAAGCAGTAGATATTTTTTATATATTCTTTTGATAAATAATGAAGGAGTAAAGTGGTTTCATTCAACGATTTGGAGGTGATTTGGGTTTTTATTTCTTTATTATGTGATACCGATAGAAAAAATATGGCAAAACCAAAGTACGTATCATATCATGTAGATTACTAATTATTTTTTTCAGATATTATTTCTCTGTTAATGCCGATGAAAAGTGGTTTCATCTGCATCATTGGGGGGGGGGGGGGGGGGGGTTGCAAAATATTTACCAGCTAATGATATTCATTTAATAATATTAAAATTTACAAAGAAAAACGTAATAATTTCATTAGCGATTTTAATTTAAAACAATGTATTTGTTCGTGTGTTACGCAACGTTGATCCGCGGTATTGTACGATTCCCACGTCCTCTCTATTGTTCAAGTGAAGTATTTCACCAACTAACACGTATAATCACTTGACCTTGTGTCTTTCGCCTGTCTACAAAGTCTTTTTTGTCTTTGATGAGCTTAGTGTTCGCTTTATTTATATATACACTAGCTGTTGCCCGCGACTTCGTCCGCGTGGACTTCAGTTTATAGCGCGCGATGTCAACAAAATTGGTGTCAAAAGCTTTTATAAAAAAAAACCCTGGTACTTACCCCTTAAATCAAAACACCCAAAAACAGCTGTGCAGTGTGCACATAACTTATTTAATTCTTTTTAATTAAACTTTATTTATAATGCCAAATTTTAAAGTATATTTAGTCCCCCAATTACACCACTTTTGCCATAAACTATGTCATATTTATCATTGATAGGTTTAAGGTTACGTCACTGCATAGATAAAGAGCAGAGTTTTTAACAACGTAAAAGAGTACATAATATCAATCGAAAAAATCGAAAACCTAATATAAGATTATACCACCTCTTATAGAAAGACGTTTGTGTAAGCAATAGCGCGATGTAGGTGACGCACAGCGCCATCTATTATGAATTTTTGGGAACTAACTTAATTTGAACAAATTTACTCATTTTCAACCCCTTACAACCCCTTTGTCCAGTTAAAAAGTAGCATATGTCCTTTCTCAGACTTTAGACTATATGTGTACAAACTTTCATTACAATCGGTTCAGTAGTTTTGGCGTGAAAGCGAGACAGACAGACAGACAGAGATACTTTCGCATTTATAATATTAGTATAGATTTTTTTTCCATTATAAAAATTTGATTAAGACTTTTTTTTTTCTCACCAATGTACATCTGTCTTCACCATAAAGTTAATATACCTATCGGAAAGGTATATTACCTTTATGGTCTTCACATTATTCTTCCGTTTTTGTTATATATTTTGTTTTAAATATTATTGTATGTATTATATTTATTTATAGGTTGTTAGTAATTATATTAGTACTTATGTATTATATGTAGGTATATTTTATAGTATTATGTAGTATAATATCGTATTTTGTGTATTTATGTAAGTATTTATTATTAGTATTATCATGTATTATTTTATCTATATTTTAACTTAATAGTTTTAGTTTGTTAGTATTTAAGTTAGCATAAGTTTATGTTTTTTTTTTTCTCTTTTACCTTTTTTTTGTCTCTTTGTGTACATGGACCATTTGTGACAAATACATCCACTATTTATATAAGGTTTGCTGGAAGAGATCTCTTAAAGAGATAAGTACGCCGATGCATAATTATAACATTTAAATGTATCTTTGAAACTTTGTGCATAAAGAATAAATAAATAAAAATAATAAAAAAAATTTATTGACATGCCATTTTAGAAGACTGAATCTCAATTTACGTGTGACCTGACATTAGCCGTTTCCTTATTCAGGAGTCACATGCTCCAAGCGGACTCGGAGGAGATGCTGAACAGCTGGGTGTCAGCGCTGCAGAACGGCATTAGAGCGGCGATACAGCAGGGCCAGAGCCGCGACCCCGACTCGCAGCTCGTGCTAGTGCCAGATGACACCAGCAAGAGCGTCAGCCCCGCTATGAAAAAGATTAGGTAAGGAGGTTGGGTAGTCGCCATACATTTAGGCAGGGCCGCCGTAAAGGCTATTGGCGACTGTGTGCAAAAAAAGATTTTTGGTGCCCCTTTAGGCGAATTTTTTGGGTCCTTGGTTTTGACCCTGAAGATGGCGATTTGGCGCCCCTAAAGGATGGCGCCCGTCTGCATTGCACACATTACACATATTATGCCCTGCATTTAGGGTCAGCCTGCTATGAAGAAGATTAGGTAAGGAGGTTAGCTAGTCGTCATACATTCAAGGACAGCCATGCTATGAAGAAGATTAGGTAAGAAGGTTGGCTAGTCGCCATACATTTAAGCTCTTGCTATGTTACACATCATGCTGAACGGTAAACATTGGTTGATGTTAATAAAACAAATTAAAAAAAAAAGTGTGTCAGCTCCGACGCACGACTGGAGTTTACTCCTTAAGTACGAGTATCTAACCATACGCAAAAAGAGTTTATCCTGTGTGTGCAAAACGTTTCTCAGATGCCACCCGCATCATCCCAGTGAATGAGAACTTATTGGCGATGGAATGTTTTGTTGCCAGGATCGTATAGAGGGGAAAAATCCAGGAAGAACAAGCCGAAGAACCCCATATCCAGGACAAACAGTTGCCAAGTTATAAGCACCCAAACTTTGACATTGACAGCTCGGCAACTGTCAAACATCGAACAAAAGCGGCCGTAACTCCGCTTCTAATAGGCCTAGAGGAACGGGGTTTCTTCTAACATCAAAGGAAACACCTTGGCTACCCCCTCCCTGAATTTGAACTAAATCAAAGACATCATTTTTTTCTCAGTTCTAAGGCCAGAATCGAATAGAGGAGAAAAATCCAGGAAGATCAAGCCGAAGAAACTCATATCCAGGACAAATAGTTGCCGAGTTACAAGCATTCAAACTTTGACATTGACAGCTCGGCAACTGTCAAACGTCGAACAAAAGCGGCCATAACTCAGCTTCCAATAGGCCTAGAGGACTGGGGTTTCTTCTAACATCAAAGGCAACACCTTGGCTACCCCCTCCCTGAATTTGAACTAAATCAGAGACATCAATTTTTTTTCTCAATTCTAAGGCCAGAATCAAATAGAGGAGAAAAATCCAGGAAGATCAAGCCGAAGAAAGGACAAATAGTTGCCGAGTTACAAGCATTCAAACTTTGACATTGACAGCTCGGCAACTGTCAAACGTCTTACTAAAGTAGCCATAACTCCGCTCCCAATAGGCCTATAGGAACGGGGTTTCTTCTAACATCAAAGGCAACACTTCGGCTACCCCTTCCCCGAATTTGAACTAATCTACTACTCTACAACTTTTTTATCTGAATAATGTGTACATTCTATATGTTTACCTAATATTTACCCGGGAATACCCACTCTTTAAACTTTAAAGGATTGTGCATTCAAATCTTGTTAAAACAAATTAGAAAGTTGAAAAACGTGACCGATTTTCGTTACTTTAGTAGGTTTTACCCCTCGGATTTTTCTCATACCGGGCGCCTTATATATATATGAAAATCGATTCTTAAGGAAGTAAACTCCAAAAATGAAAATTTGACTCAGCTTGTCCGTATCGTTTAACGGATAATAAGATAGGATTCGCAAGAATACTTTAGTTTTATTGTATACAGTGTGTAACAAAACTAAGTGATAATACTTTAGGGTGTGTACGTGTTCCTCGTAGAGAGTTTACTGTGAAAGTAGCAGCGCTGAAAGACCAAATCTTTTTTTCACTTTTGTATTGGCAATCGCCCCAGCGTGACGAGTTCCATAAAGTAAAATTTTAAATGGCAGGATAATATCAGTACCGCTACTATTTTTTGACGTTGTTTTCTAAAGCGTCCACAGATGTCGCTAGATAACTTTAACCCCTTTAAAATAACCTTACGTAAGGCCTTGTGACCTGTCACGCTAGCGATTTGCGTAGCCAAATCGTTGGCGGTTTGACCGCGGCGAATTTGCGGCTGTTGTTGGCGGCGAAGTTGTATGACCGCCACAATAATTACGCCCCAAACCGCTAAAGTAAGAGGCCTTTAGGGTCAAATAATATGTTTTTATACTATATTTTTATAATAAAAAAACAATAGTTGTTAAAACTCTGTATTTCAGAATCTGGGAACAGCTGCTCAGTATCCCGGGCAACAACGCGTGCTGCGACTGCGGCGGCGCCAACCCGCGCTGGGCCAGCATCAACCTCGGTATCACGCTGTGTATTGGTGAGCCAAAAAGTCAATTTAAAAAGTATAAACGTCAATATATTACTGACATTACAACTTTTTAAATTATGTTTGATTTAAAAGTTAAAATGTCAAATTGTAATGTCCTCATAAATCAAGTAAGCAATGAAGTTCCTTTTCATCAAAGTAACAAAATTAGGGGATAGTAGTTCCTTATGGCATATACGGTGTTATTTTAGAAACGCACAACGCAGAGCGAATTGACATAATAATTTATATTCCTTCTATAGCTTAATAAAATATGGCGTTATAGCTTAATAAATTTGTTGTGTTTAAAATATAATTTTGTTCCAGAATGTTCCGGCATACATCGGTCGCTGGGAGTCCACGTCAGTAAAGTGCGATCTCTCACGTTGGACGACTGGGAACCAGATATCATAAAGGTGAAACCTTAAATCAAATAAAGACCAATAATGCATGGCCTATTTGAAACTGAAGCCCCTTTGTTACACGCGTAACGCACACACATACAAAAGAACTACGCCACTATGCGTTATCTTCCATTCGTAACTGGTCGACTGGTCGTGCACTAAGAATGAAAATGCGCACTTACTTTGCTGTTGGAAAAACTCTGTCTATACTTTTTAATTCGGATTCATTCATGTCAAAATCATTGAACAAAAACATCACATATCCAAAGTTTTAATCGTAATAATCTGATAATAAGGACATTTACGCAGCGTAATATAAGGTCCTCTGTCTTGTAACTTTCCAATCTATACTTATAAAATTACATGTCCTGACTGACTGACTGTTTCATCATCGCTGGGCAAAAACCGTTAAAGTTACAGCCACGAAATTTGGTGAGTAGGTTTGTTTTATTAAGTAGACATCCACTAAGGAAGCAATTTCGAAAATTTTACCCCGAAGGGGGTGAAATAGGGGTTGAAAGTCTGAATGAAAGTCCGTCATTTCTTAAGTTAGGAACATGAAACTTTATCTTTGGGTTACTAATTAAAAATGAATGGATACGTATTTAAGTGTTTTTGGAAATTCTTTCCCCAAGGGGGTGAAATTGGGGTTGAAAGTTTCAATGGAAGTCCGTTATTTCGACTTGAGTTAGTAGCATGAAATTTTATGTTTGGGCTACTGATTTAAAATGATTGGATACGTGTTTAAGCGTTTTTGAAAATTCTACCCCCTCGGGGGTGAAATAGGGGTTGAAAGTTTAAAAGAAATTAGTCTATATTATATATGTATACTATGTTAACGCGGACGAAGTCGCGGGAAACAGCTCGTAAAATGTATACAAGCAGACCCTGTAGAGTTATTCGCTATATTAATAATTTTAAACGTCTGTGGGATACTTTGTTACTTCTCTAATACTTCAAATCTTCGAAACTTTCTGAACTGATTATATTATGCCTTAATTTTAATGAAGAAATAAGTATATTATTTGTGTTGTAGGTGATGGCGGAGTTGGGTAACAAGGTGGTGAATTTAATCTACGAAGCGAACACCGAGGGAACAACCATAGTGCGAGCGACGCCGGAGTGTGAAACGTAAACATATTTCAATACATATACAAACACTTTTAAACTGACAAGTAAATGCAGTAAGGTTGAATGGCCACTAGCCATACTCCTTTTACGTATAAAAAACCTATATTGCTTTTCTTTATCTTTTTACATCCTTTAACGCCTTCGTTCTCAAGCGGCCGCGTGCGACCGCGAGAACAAATGAATTCCAAGAATCCGCGATCGAGGTGTTAAGAGTAAAAATTTTAAACCTAATTTGTGAGTACTGTAAATCTTTATAAGTCAACTAGCTGTCCCGGCAAATGGCAAAGAAATGCCATATCATATAAAGCAGTGTTTTTCAATCTGTGGGTCGCGACCCCTAAGGGGGTCGCGAAGCCTTACTCGGGGGGTCGCCAACAGAAATAAAAAGTTGAGGTATAATAGATAAATATACCAAACTAGGAAAAAATCAATACCCTAACGTAGGTAGCCTTTTAATAAAATTATTTCTTTGGCTTTCTATGATACGAGGGGGTCGCCAGTATATTTCAATCTGTAAAGGGGTCGCGAAATCAAAAAGATTGAAAAACACTGATATAAAGTATATCGCCCGTATTATTTTATTAAATTAGTGACTAAATAAGTATGTCACCAAGGCAACGTCCATCGCTATCTTGTGACCCGCGTCGCATAAACAATGGTCGCTCTTTATAGACAAGTAATTTGCAATAAAATAAAATTGCGACTATAATTAAAGATCTAAGCCAGGGATGGCGAACCTTTTCGTATCAACGTGCCCTTTTCTGAAAAAATCTTCAGTTAAGTCATAAACGTGCCATTAAATATTTTTCATTGTGATTCGACGTATTTCAAATTTACCTAATTTAGTGCTCACTACGCAAAAGGGATCCCCGTTATATAATTAATACAAGGGGGATCCCCTTTGCGTAGTGAGCCTATTACCTTGTTAGTAAAATAATCGATAATTCGATACTAGTTTTGTGACAAGCGGGTAGCCGACGCGCGCCGCGCCGTACTAAAGCGCTTATTCCACTTATCCTAGCTTTCTAAATGTTATTCCACTTGACTAAATTGTAAAAAAGCACACATTTAAAAAAAAAGAAACATTAAAATCGGTTAAGTAGTTTAGGAATCCATCGCGGACAAACATCGTATTATATATAAGCACCCTTTTATAAGCAGAGCTCGGGGTTAGGTAGTGTGATTTTGGTACTTATGACAAAATGTAAAGATTAATATGGACATAACCCCGGGACAAATCCCGAATCCCGATTGTTGATTTGATTTGTTGATTATTAATTTCGCTAGCTACTTAGAACTACTTCTGCACAGTTTAGGCTTGTTTTTTAAGGTGCACAGTGATGCCCTCTTTAAAAAAAATTTAACTAGGCTAAAACAACATTGTGTGATTGCAAATATTATATTTTTGTTAAAGTATTCATTTTATATGCATATATTACGAGGATGGTAATTGAATGAATAATGTAATGTATTCTGACAATTAAATTGATTTGATTTGAAGTAATAAAAAAGAGGAAGGGTACATATTAAAAAAATCTAAGTAGGTTGAAATACTTATTTACTTCATCTCGCTATAAGAGCCATTTCACAGCGGTCTGGCAACGTCGCAAAAAACATCGGTCCAATTTTGGAAGATTTATCGATATAATTCGACTTTTTTTTATTAAATAAGGGGTCAAACGAGCAAACGGGTCACCTGATGGTAAGCAACTACCGTTGCCCATGGACACTTGCAACATCAGAAGAGCTGCAGGTGCGTTGCCGGCCTTTTAAGAGGGAGGTTCTTTCTGTCTCTCCACGCTATACCTACTGATTAACAGTTCTCAATATTTTATATTTCTTATTTTGAGTAGTTAATTTAATCAACTTTTAATAATGAAAGTGGTCGGTTTCCGATCGGTAATTTTCCTAGGTCAAAATTATCCAGTTTGAAAACAGTGCACAAAGATCGGGCATATACGTACCCGAAATTATGTAAGTCAGTGATAGTTTACATTATATTCGTTGATAGAGGCTTTGAAAATAAAGTGAAACTAGGCTTATGCCTTGTTTTAGAGATCGATTTATCGATTTTAGAGTATTGTATTATATAATCTATGATCAAAGTTTAATTTTGCAGGGCCTAATCGTAGTAGTAGTGTTCTTTTCTGACAATATTAATGTTTATTTAATACATTTTAACATCCCGTATTTTATTTGAGGTCGATAAAAACAATTATGTGAATCCCGCGGAAGGGAATGTCCATATAAATTTTTCGTGTTTCAAATCCCGAAATCACATTACCTAACCCCGAGCTCTGTTTATAAGTCAAAAATGCCAACAACGGTTCATCGTCCTAAGTAATACAACAATTTATGTCCATCTATCCCAGTTTCTCAAACCGGTTCATTCGGGTTTCTTATTCTATAATTTAAATCCTTTTTCATAGGTCCGTGCGTGAAGCGTGGATCCGCGCGAAATACGTGGACCTGCTATTCGTCAAGAACATAGTGGACTGCGGCTCGCCGGCCAAAGACTCGCCGCTGAGAAACGGACGACGGTGGTCCGTGCGACGCGCTAGACGCAGGTAAAGTAAAAAAAGTATTGCAAATTTAAAGAATGTTATATCTCAAAGAAAGACTGTTCGATGGGGTAAAAACTAGCCTTTTTAGGGTTCCGTACCCAAAGGGTAAAAACGGGACCCTATTACTAAGACTTCGTTGTCTGTCCGTCTGTCCGTCTGTCTGTCACCAGGCTGTAACTCAAGAACGGTTATAGCTAGAGAGTTGAAATTTTCACAGATTGTGTATATCTGTTGCCGCTATAACAACAAATACTAAAAACAAAATAAAATATATGTTTAAGGGGGGCTCATACAACAAACGTCATTTTTTTGGCCTTTTTTGCTCTATATCAATAATGGTAACAGGACGGTACTTGAATTTTTCAGAAAATCCTTAGTTGTATATGTACTTTAATATTCAATAATAACATTGAAATAAAATAAAAAATAAGGGGGGCTCCCATACAAAAAACAAAATTTTTGGCCTAATTTTGCTGTTTAATGGTACGGAACCCTTCGTGCGCGAGTCTGACTCGCACTTGGCCGATTTCTTAAACAAGAGCATCCGTATTAGAGCGATTATAGGCTAACGGCACGCGTCGATGGCAGCCGGCGGCACGCGTCGACGGCAGTGTGTTAATTGCTGCCAACCAGAGCTCTAGTAGCCTTAGTAGAACTTCAGCAGCTTTTGCTCAAAATATAACAAATATTTACTCTAGTTCTGATGTTCATGTTTATTACAATTTGAATGTATCTTACTTAAATAAGTATCAAGTTAACATTTGAATAATTCTTAGGGTCCGGACAGCTCCAGTGATACCAGAAACTATAAAGGACGAGAAAAGTGACCAGAACAGTAACGCCAGTGGTACGTGCTTATACAATTTATTTACGCTACGTGTATCAATGTATGTACCTCTTCTGAGTTCTTACGACCCCTTGTGGCTCAGTTGGTGGGCTGTTGGTAGCTCAAGCCGGGGGTCGCGGGTTCGAATCCACGGAACAAAGTTTTCAAAGTTCTTGGGTCTTGGATGTGTATCATATAATAAAAATCTTAAATATATGTACATAATATATAAAAGTATTAAATATATTTCCGTTGTCTGGTACCCGTAACACAAGTCCTTCAGGTACTTACCACGGGGCCAGACTGACGTGGTGTAATGCGTCTATTTATTAATTATTCTGTTCGTGAGGAAAAAAAATCCTTTAATAAAATGTATTGCACACAATGTCTTAGAAATTACTAGCGACCCGCCCCGGCGTCGCACGGGTATAAAATATATAGCCACTGAAAAATATGCCTATAGCCTTCCTCAATAAATGGGCTATCTAGCACTGAAATAATTTTTCAAATCGGACCAGTAGTTCCTGAGATTAGCTCATTCAAGTTAGCCCTTTCAAATAATTTTCCCCGTTTTTTCCACATTTTCATCTATTTCTTCGCTCCTATTAGTCTTAGCGTAATAAAATATAGCCTATAACCTTCCTCGATAAATGGGTTATCTAAAACTGAAAGAATCATCAAAATCCGTTGCGTAGTTTTAAAGATTAAAGGGAACAAAGGGACATGAGGGAAAAATAGCGACTTTGTTTTATAATAAGTAATAGATTTTCGCAATATAAAATGTTGCACTCGTACAATATGTTTTGATACTAAAATATTAATTTTCATCTTTCCCGATGATATTACCCGATATGGCTAAGCCTTAGCTTTTGTATACAGTGTAATATCTTAATTTTGTATTTTTGTATACTGTGTAATATCTTAATATTACACAGTATACTAATATTAAACTCGATGGAAAATTGAGTTGTCAGTCTAAATATTAGTTACATATTGTGTGTAATGTTTGTTTAACAGTAACGCTTTATTTACTCATCTGATATGAAATTTGTGATGTTATCCCAGGCCACATAGGAGTACAAGAAGAGTCACTTTGTTTATTTATTTATGTCAGGCTATGTAGGCCCATACAATATATACCTACCTTAATGACTTTAAGAGCGCCTTTACATTACGTCGCAAGCAGTGCGGCAGCAGCGCTGCAGCCGCGCGACTTCATACAAAATACAGTCGCGCGGCAGCAGCGCTGCTGCCGCAGTGCTTGCGACGTAATATAAAGGCAGCCTTAGGCCGTGTTCCACTGACGCGGAGGGGAGTGGAGAGGAGCTTAGCGGTGCCGAATTGACCAATCACCATGCTCGAAATCTGCGCTCCGCTTCGCTGTCATTCCGCTGGAATAGCACGATTGGTCAATTCGGGCACCGCTAAGCTCCGCTCCGCTCCGCGTCAGTGGAGACACGGCCTAACCGTCAATTATTTTCAGTATCCGAAAGCTCGAGCAAATCTGACAGTCCGGTGCTGGAGATAGGTTCGGAGCTGGCGTCGGAGCGGCCGGTCGACCTCAGCCTGCCCTCCGACCACGACTCCACGGAGGGCGAGGACGACGACGCCGGTGAGTGGAACTGTGCAGTTCGGACTTCGAGTTCAGGCCTTGTACCACGAAACCGTTTTGAGACTCAAACAATCGGACGAGAATGCCGCGTCTTAGGCCGGCAATACACGTCAGATTTTTTCATCCGATAGTCTGGCCCGATTGTCTGATCAGACTGTCTGAAGGCACTCGTGCCATACATTTATTTGAATACCTAATACACATCCGATCCGATAGTCGGATCGGACGTCCGAGATCGGAAACTTTTGATTTTACTGCCGTTCCGATTGTCTGAAGGTGCGGTCTGCATACTTTTGTACGGAGACCCAATAATAATAATAATAATAATAATAATAAAATGCTTTATTCAGACATTAAAACAATGCACAGCACACACTAAACAACAATCAAGCAATAAACCAAAAGAAAAAAAAAAAAAACTGCTTAACTAAAATACACAACAACATCGGAGAGAACAACAATAAGTAAAAGCATACAAAATAAATCTACAAAAAAATGGCAGCATTAGGCAGTGCATTGCATAATGCCGAAAAGGATCTCCACTCAGGTGTATTACCACGGCACAGAACACTACACCGCGGTTCCTGATCTTCCGTGGTTCCTATACATTACGCATGACGCACGACAGATTCAGCATTATTAGGGTTTAAAATAACTAATAGCATACATATAATAATAAAATAAAATAATAAAAAATCAAAGAATACTTAAATAAGTTTAAAACGGTAGGTAGCTGCTATTTACGATACGGCACAGCACAATGCACCGCACCTGTGAGTCCTGTGACGCAACGACATTCCAGCTTCAGGAATCACGAGATACCTATTTTTTGCGCTTCAGTGCCTGAGACGAAGTTATACGGGGAGCACGCGCTCGCGCCGACCGCCTGTGACCTACTTTAATATATTATGTAGGTCAAGTTCATAGCAACTACCGACTAAAGTGCTATTAATAGATATACATATAAGATTTACTTATAGTGCGGATTATACTATAAGAAGAGTATGGTAAGTGTATTTTATATTAATATATTATAGTGATAGTTATTATTACTAACATGAAATATCTTACTACTTTATTATTTTGTTTGCTCTGATATTTTATATAAATAATAGAACTGTAAGTGTACAACCCGTCAACATTTTCAGATCCTTTCAGGGACCGAAAGTGATGTGAACCCATAGGCTCAGCAGTCAGTAGCCAGCAACAACATAAATTATTTGATACCAAATTTTAAGCTGGTATACCTGGCAAGCATCTGCAACTTCTATATCTCCCGGTTTCGGCTTAAACCACAAACGGTAAGTGATACATATTAATTATTATATTTATATAAAAGATTAATACAATCATAGGTTGATCTAAGGTTATTTTAATAATACAATCATAGACTAAGGTAATGTTACTAAGTTGCATCATAGATCAAGGAATTCTTAGTCCATGATACAATTTAGTAACATATTAACACATAATATTGTGTTAATATGTTACTAAATTGTATCATGGACTAAGAATTCAGCTTCAGGAATCACGAGATACCTATTTTTTGCGCTTCAGTGCCTGAGACGAAGTTATACGGGGAGCACGCGCTCGCGCCGACCGCCTGTGACCTACTTTAATATATTATGTAGGTCAAGTTCATAGCAACTACCGACTAAAGTGCTATTAATAGATATACATATAAGATTTACTTATAGTGCGGATTATACTATAAGAAGAGTATGGTAAGTGTATTTTATATTAATATATTATAGTGATAGTTATTATTACTAACATGAAATATCTTACTACTTTATTATTTTGTTTGCTCTGATATTTTATATAAATAATAGAACTGTAAGTGTACAACCCGTCAACATTTTCAGATCCTTTCAGGGACCGAAAGTGATGTGAACCCATAGGCTCAGCAGTCAGTAGCCAGCAACAACATAAATTATTTGATACCAAATTTTAAGCTGGTATACCTGGCAAGCATCTGCAACTTCTATATCTCCCGGTTTCGGCTTAAACCACAAACGGTAAGTGATACATATTAATTATTATATTTATATAAAAGATTAATACAATCATAGGTTGATCTAAGGTTATTTTAATAATACAATCATAGACTAAGGTAATGTTACTAAGTTGCATCATAGATCAAGGAATTCTTAGTCCATGATACAATTTAGTAACATATTAACACATAATATTGTGTTAATATGTTACTAAATTGTATTACAATATATTATAATACAACATAATTTTATATTATTGAATTTTATTAAATTATTATACTTACATAAATTATATTAAATAAGTAAAGATTAATTCTTTTTATTATAGAGATTGTAGTTGCTCGTGTAACAAGAGTGTTTTCAATTTTAATTTGAACGTGTTTTTTGTTCTCAGAGCTCGGTAAGATGGCGGAAGAAGGTTGTTCCAGATCTTACTTGCCAGGTATCTGAAGCTACCTCTAAATGCGGAAGAATGATGACACGGAGTATCAAGCAGATATGCCGAGCCTCTGGTAATAACCTGTCTCTCACTAGCCCAGTGCAGTTTCTCAAAGAGGTAGGAGGGAGTTTTTGATTTTATTACTCCGAATAATAGTGTAGCAAAGTGCAACTTCCTACGGCCGTCCATTTTAAGCCAACGCAAGTCATTTATAAATGGCGTCACATGTGCTCGTGGTGGGATATTACAACAATATCTAGCACATGCGTTCTGTACTTTTTGTATTAGACGCTTGGACCTTGATAGCAAACAGGGACCCACGGTAGCATCTGCATAGTTAAGATTGGAGAGTACTAGAGATTCACACAGGGTAATGCGTAGACGTTCCGGGATAAAGTTCCTTATTTTATATAACATCTTTAATCGGTAAAAACATCTACTAACCGACTTTGCCACGTGTTTTTCAAACTTAAGACCCTCATCCATCAGCACCCCTAAATTTCTCGCTTCAGTAACTCGCTCAATTACTTGATCATGTATTCGTACAATAGGTGAAACAGTCGTGAGATTTTGCACCTGATGTCTGGTACCTAATATCATAAACTTAGTTTTGGCAGGGTTAAGAATCAGTGCGTTGTTTTTCGACCATTCGTGTATACGCGCCAGATCCTCATTTAGTTTTTTTACGGCTACGTTAACATCACACAGTTTAAACGAGATATAAATTTGGATGTCGTCCGCAAATATATCAAAATTACAGAACTTTATATATTTTACTACATCAGCACTGTAGATTGAGAACAGCTTTGGGCCAGCCACCGTGCCCTGAGGTATTCCTCTTGTAACTTCTTGAGGATCTGAATGTACAGTTTCACCGTTATTATTATCAATTTCTACTGTTTGTGATCTGTCATTAAGAAAATCAGAGAACCAGGATATAACATCTTCATCGAAACCGTAATAGTGTAACTTTGCCAAAAGCAGGTTTATATTTATAGTTTCAAAAGCCCGAGATAAGTCAAGCAACACTAAAATAGTGGCTTGACCAACATCTTGTGCAGCGAGTATATTATCCACTACGTTAGTCAAGGTAGTAACTGTACTGTGTCTCTTACGAAAGCCTGATTGTGTCTTGGGCAACACATTATTCTCCTCAATGTACACATTCAATTGACCACATATCACTTTTTCAATAATTTTGGAGACACATGGCAGTACACTAATGGGTCTGAGATCCCCGAGCTCCGACACTTTATCCTTTTTTGGTAATGGTCTTACTATCGCTGAACGCCATAACTTAGGGTATTTATGGGTTGTTAAGGACAGATTTATAATTGTCGTTATAACACTTAGACACTGGGGTATGCGAATAGCCATTAGTAACATATCTAAGTTTATGTGATCTGAACCCATCGCATTTGATTTAAGGGTTTTAATTATTTTATGCACGTCAGTATCACTAACCAAAGAAAATTTAAATTTAGAAGAAGTAATAGTGTTTGATTTATAAAAGTTTAACATTGACTCTGATATTACATTTGAACCAGGAACATCCAAAAAGTGGCGATTAATTAAATTTGGATCAAGAAGATTGTCGGGAAGGGTAAAATCGAAATTTTGTTTAGGTACATTAATTGTATTTTTGAGGTGTTTCCACATTCTTTGAGGAGACTCAATGTTACGGTTTATATAGTTATCAAAGTAAGCCACCTTTTCCCTAGTAATAGCACTCGATACCTCCTGCCTAAGGTCTTTATAAAACTGAATATGCGATTCAAGCTTCGTAATACGCGCACGTTTCTGTGCTTCATCTCGACGTCTCATCAGCTGCCTGATATTGTATGTTATCCATGGATATCGACACTCCTTAATATGAATGGTTTTAACCGGAGATAATACGTCAAATACCCACAGAATGCTGTTATTAAACATTTGAACCATCGCGTCAATATCAGGCTGCTCTTTGATATATTGCCAGTCGACCAAGTTCATGATAAACTCAAAATCATCAGGTGCAATATCTTTAAGAGGACGATATGTAGTTTTCTTAGGTGGTATTTTAACTTTAGGTAAGTTAATTTCGAATGTCAAGAACGCATGGCTGCTAAGGTCTGGTATGTGATCTACCCAAACTCGATCAATGTCAGCATTTGTGCAGACCAAGTCGAGTAGGGTTTCAGTTTCAGCTGTGAAATGAGTGGCTTCCTTGGTGAATTGGCATAACCGGTGTATAGTCAAGAATTCCTCCAGTAGTTTATAGTTTGTTGAGTTCGTTTTAAGACAGTTAATATTAAAATCACCAATGAGATACAAGTAGTCATGACTTGGTAATGCACTAATCGTATCTGTTAGAGCTTCTATGAATATTTGAGGCGATAGCCAAGGGGGACGATAGGCCGTACCGATTAAAATTAACTTGCCGTTGGCTTTAATGGATAGCCACATCTGCTCCACATTCTGTGATGAAGTGAAATGTTTAACTGTATGTGCGCTTAAACCTTTTCTTATATAAAAACCTACTCCACCTCCGCGAGAGCGCACACAAGCCGGCCTGGGAACATGTACAAAACGATAACCTGGGGCCCTGGGCGCCCGACCTTCCTCTCCTGGTCGCAGCCAGGTTTCGTTAATTGCAATGATGTCACAATCGTGTCTATCTAAAGCTACTAGCAACTCCTCATGCTTGGTTCCCAGAGAGCATGGATTTATTAGGCCAATTTTAATTTTTTTTATTTTTATTCATTTTTATTTTGTAAAGACTGTATTAATAATTAATTGTACACTTATCTTACAACAATGTATAAAACATAAAACTATAATATTATGTATAGTATAAAATATATCATAAACTAGAACAATATTGTAAACATAATATGTTGTAATATTTTGTGAAAATGTAAATAATGTAGTAAGATAATAATAACATTTGATAATATAATATAGATTTATAAGAAAAAAAAATAATATTATTATATAGTATAATTTGATAATGTTGAAATAATAAGTGCACAATTCTGTTACTGATGCTAAGTTATACCTATCGATACACATACCTAGAACATTGAAGATAACAATAAAAAGACAAAAATGTTTGTATACGCTTAACAATGCACTGCCTCGCCATACTGAAAACAAGTAAACTATAACAGAAATTAATATTATAATAATCCTGTAACATAGAATTCCAGCGTCTTTGGCACAGTTTAAATCTATTACACAGAGTATTGTCCATATCAGACATATCTTTTTACCTACGCAAGACCACAATATAGTGCTATAAATAACAATCAAACTATTATTAAGACATATTACAGGAAACCCTAAAATTACACATATAAAATATACGACTAGATTAAACATATAAAAGCAAACTATTGTCCAACTGTTCCAACTCCAAAAATTCGGCTTAAGTCCATGTCTGACTTGATGCGGTATACCGTAGAACCCGAGTCATGGCGTGCAAAGATACGCCCCCCTCTCGTCCATAAATACCGCCAGTTAAGGCGGCGGCTCTCCTCCCGTGCCTTATAGAATAATACGCGATTAAACTTTGTAAGGTGTTCATTCAAATATATGCGCTGTGGAGGACCCTCTAGGATGCCTGTAGTGTCTAGACCACGCCGCACGCGCGCCGCCTTGAGTATGCTGTCTTTCACCGTCGTGCGGGCCAAACGAACAACGATAGGTCGGGACCTCTGTTGCTCGCCTACAATATTAGGTTTCTTAGCTCCTTTACGCGTGACAGTTACAATATCACGGTGATCTACGTCTATGCCTACTTTCTTTAGGACCAGACCGACAATATGTTCAGTATTCTCCCCTGAACTTTCTGGTAGACCTGTTATCTGAATATCATTTATCAGGCTCTCCTGCTCGCGTTCATTAAGTTGCGTTTTCAGATGGTCGATGAGGTCAGTAACCGCCTGCTCGGGCGCGGGATCAGACGCGCGCGCATCCAGCCGCTCCTCGACCGCAGCCACGCGCAGCTCGACCGCGTCCAAACGCTTGTTTGACTCGCATACGCTGGTGTTTAGTTTTGTAAACTCCTTCCGAAGTGACTCCATCTCGACACGGACTGTTGTGATGACCTCTCTGAGGAGTCTTATTTCATCAGCTAGCAGGTTAGGTGGGGAATTGACTGAGTTCGCGTCCGTATCCGAGTAAACCGATGAATTATTTGTTTCGGGTGTGCTTGTGTTTGGAGCTTTACATGTGTGACAAGACCATTTTGCAGCATTTTTATGGTCATACTCGTATCCCCTGGCACAGTTGCGGTGGAACGTGCCCTTGCAAGTGATACATCTGACACTGTCTGTGGCACTGGTAAATTTGCCACATAAGGTACACTTATAATTTGGCATTTTAATTGTGTAAATAAAAGTTTATATGGTAAAAATATATATGAATGGTCACGATTAGCAAGCAAACGTCGGCAGTCCCAAATAACGTAGGTACGTCGAAAACAGCTGACAGTCACTCACTTAGCAAGAATTTTAGCGCACTTTTTAGGACTTGTTCTCCGCACTACACTTTTTTAATTTATATGTTCAATTGTTCACTTTAACTTAATCTTTGCAAATAAACTGATTTGATTGTCGAATTTATTGTTTTAATAATTTAAATATTAACTTTAGTTAGAGCTGTGTTGACCCTGTCAAACGTCAAACGTCCACTCAATAGTTAGTTAACTCAATAGACGTACGATTCTTTCTTCCGACTTACCAGTTGATCACAGAGTACTTTTTATATATGGAAACAGTTGATTCTCTAGCGTGACACTGAACGAACGTATCACATGGTTGTTGTTCGGACTGACTTTTACTTGTAAACATTAAAAAATAAATGGAATCATGTTGGGTGAATAATATGCCTACCTATAATACCAGCCTCCCCCCAAAGATGTTTCAACTTTGAATCTCTGTTTTTTCCACAATTGCAGTCTTAAAAATATTGTTTTCAATACAGTTTTAGGTAGGTTGATTAATCTTTATTATGTAATGGTCTTGTTAGATTGACTTTTTTCTTCTTTCGCGCTAACATGAGCAAATATGCAATAAGTAAAGCCGGCTGTACACTCTCGCCGAGACACGGCGAGGCGGCCCGAGTGCGAGAGTGTAAATGGGTGCGCTCGCCTCGTCTCGCCTGTCTCGGACCCTCTCGGTTCGTTGTCGATATTTTGCGCCCGAGACAAAGGGTCTCGCGAGGAAAACGAGCGCACTACTGTACACTCTCGCGTCTTTCAGTACTAGTCCCGCCGTTAGACAGTGTAGAACAGAAAAATAACAATAATAAACGTCATTATTAGTCATTATCTGTGAGAAATAAAATTAAATATGATTATAAATCTTTGGATTACAATGATATTTTTCGATGCATGGTGAATGGTGAATGGTCGTTTTCGTCCATCTTCTCTGAGTTCTTAACTGCGATTGAACTAAGCGAGAATGTACATGATCGCACTCGGGCAAGGGGCTCTCACACGAGACTCTCGCCCGAGAGCTCTCGGCGAGAGTGTACAGCGGGCATCACAGTAGTTCGTCGTCCATCATTTCTTTCTGCTCCGTATGCAAGCTCACAGATAGCTCGAGAACGACTGAGTTCAGAAAAAGTCTGGCGCAAGAATCGGATGTGTATCGAGTAAATACGATCAGATTATCTGATCAGACAAACGAAAACAAAATCTGACGTGTAAGTATTCCCAGCCTTACTCTAACAAACGTGAAAGTACGTTGTTAGAGCTGCAGGGCTAAAATGGTCACATTTAGCAATTCCTATCAATCAATTCAGCAAATGAATTGTCAAAACTGTCAAACTGACAAAAATACAGAAATGAATTGCAAGCAGAGTTGCATTTTGCGATTTTAGAAAAATGAATCATATCATGATTCTTCAAAGCGACCATTTTAGCCCCGCAGGACGCGGCATTCTCGTCCGATTGTTTGAGTCCCAAAACAGTTTTGTAGTAGCCCTACAGATGCCCATGGACACAGTTCGGACTTCGATTTACAGTAGAGAGGGTAGGGGCTTATTAAAGTAGAGTGAGGACCTTGTGAGTTGTGAGCATTAATAAAACGCGTCTTTGTGTACTATATCTTTTTAAGAGTAGTAGACATTCCCACTTTGTAATTTTGCTTTATCGGCGTGTTTAGTTATCACTTATCTACGGCATCCTAATTAGTAGAAATAAGACTTAGAATTAACTAGGACATTCACATAGGTGTTCTCTTAATGACTCATAATAACACCTTGTTGAAGCATAATGATTAATGGCACACGACAACACAGGGCTGAGTTAATTTATTACATACTGGAAAACACCCCCATTGCGCCAAAATTAGTTTATCGCATGAGAACCGTACTTTTTTCCTGGATAAACAGTATCCTATGTCCTTTCCCGGGACTCGTATCTCCATGCCGAATTTCAGTAAAATCGGTTCAGTGGTTTGGGCGTGAAGAGGTAACAGACTGACGTAAAGTGTCGTTTTTAATGTTACATCGAAAAGAAAAGGTTCGCTGTCATGTCTGCTATAGACATTGTACTGTGTGTCATGTGTGCAGGAAGGGGGGGGGGGGGACCTTTACCCACTACAATTCATACTTTTCTCATTGTCTAAAAATTAGAGTGGACTTGATGAATTCATTCTAGTTTCGACGTACGGGAATGATTGGATCAAGGCTTAAACTTCAAGCAAATAGACTCAAAGACCCTAAGTCTTTTGTTGCATTATATTTGACAACTATTTTAGAATCTCTAGGGGGGGCAGCTGCCCCTCCCTGCCCCCCCTTGGCGACGCCCTTGCCATCACATGACACATGTATTGTATATTTCCAGACGGTTGTTTCGGCGAGGTGTCGGCGCTGTCGGCGCAGGCGGTGCTTGGCGTGGCGGCGCGCGCGCACAACGTGAGCGTGATGCGCGCGGCACTCGCGGCCGGCGCGCGCGTCTCCGACCCCGCCCACCACGGCCGCACGCCGCTGCACGCCGCCGTGCTCAGCGTACGTTATACGTATACTGATAATTCTATACCCCATTGTTGGCATTGTCTGTTATTGGCATCATAGATATTTGCGGGCACAACGTGAGCGTAATGCGCGCGGCGCTCGCGGCGGGCGCGGGCGTGTCCGACCCCGCCCACCGGCCGCACGCCGCTGCACGGCGCCGTGCTCAGCGTACGTGAGCTGATACTTGCATATAATGGGAAAAATATGGACTACCCCATAGTTAAATAAATAAATAAACGTGGCAGTTGTTGGCAGTCGTCCCATTACTGGCATCTTAGATTTGTATTTCAAAATCTCTTTTATATACCAATAATAAGATTTATTGTAGTAGTAAATCTTAAAGTGCCAATATTTGGGTGCATTTAAAATTTTGAGAGATTAACTTACGGACCATACCTTACGGAGCGCGTAACTATGCGAGGCATGCTTGTCTTTGTCTGGCATAATATTAAAAACTGACAAAAACAGTGCGAATCTCAAATAGTCATACGCTTCAAAAATATTTTATGAGTAAGTACGATATGAAAAATATTATAAATATATTAATACACAGGGTTCGGTGATGGCGTGCTCGTTCCTGCTGCTAAACGGCAGTAAGCTGAACGCGCAGGATGACGACGGCATGACGCCGCTGCACCTCGCCACCGACGCCGGACACACCGGACAGGTAAGAAGTTTTGTTAAGCAGGCCATACATACATACAGCAATGCGATAGCAATTATTGCACGATTTCGTATCACGTATCAGCCAAAACAATACGATTGCAATCCGTCGCTTACATGATATCATTGTATTTTATACCCAGCAATCAATCGCGCGATTATTGTTAGTAGATTGTTGATCGCTATTTTTACGTGATAGCCCTGCGGAGCGTGTATGTTACAGAACTTTACAGGTTTTGCCCCAACTTCGCCTGACAGACGTAACTGCATAGGCAAACCTGTCAGGTATACACTTGCTTTTATGGTATGCTTTAGCTTCACTGTTGATGAATTACCTCTTGGACAAAATATTTACGCAGTGATTGACCCATTTCAAGATTCGCTACACATTAACGATACCTTTACTAATGCATTTAAGGCTTCTTACAGACGAAAGGCACTTGTCGATGGCAGTAGCTAGATTTTTTTCATTTATTTTAATTTTGACACTTGTCGACGGCAATCGGCGGCTGCCGTCGACATTTGCCGTTCGTCTGTAAGCGCTCTAAGGATCTTTGTATTCGTGTCGTTGTTGACGTTATTGTCTTATACGAAGCTATAAAAATTGCATGAATATTTTCAGGTGTGTCTACTCCTCCGGTATCGTGCCGACCAGTCTATAGTTGACAAGCAGGGTCGCACGCCGCTCGACATTGCCGTCGCCAACGCTAATGCCGACATCGTTACTCTGTTAGTATATAGCACACGTACACGTTATATGACTCATAGCTGCTTGTCTCTTTCACTCGTGTCTGCACGGGCACAGAATCGCCTGAATATGATAAATGTTTATATAGGTGCAAAGCTCTTATGAAAAGATCAGCCATTCCATAGTATAAAAGTCCTAGGGCGCTGACCTGGAATTTATTTACTCGTATTTTGCAAGGACTTGAAACGGAATAATGTTAACTCTGTATTATCACGTACGAGTGAAGTAAACGAAAAGCAGCTTATACGTTTGGTTAATAAAGTAAACATGCGCCTATTACCCTCTCCAGTTTTGTCGAGCGTTCCTAAAGTAGAGCGCGGCCTATATGTTCCTACTTAAGGCGAAGACAGCTGCCAATTCGAGATCTTTGTGCAGTTTTCTAGACGTATGTATTTCATTGATTGGCACAAAAAATATATGTGATTTTTGATTATATTTGGAAAAGCTTGTCGGATTTAAATAAGTAATAAAATAATGTACTCCTACTGGATGAAATAAAATACCAAAGTCACATCTTTCTGGAACTAAAGTAATAATACAATATATGCTTTAATTAAAAATTTGTTTATTTGGTACCTTTTACAAAAATCCAATGACTGCCCGATTTAATTTTCGGTTCTGACATCTAGATTTCCCATAGTATTTATTTTTTCCTCTAAGAAACGAAAAATGTATCCACGCTACCGAGTGAAAACTTCACATCTCTGTCTCTCTGGCATGAAAATCGACAGTGGTGCGAGAGTGATGCGAGATCAAGGTCATTGGCAGTTGTCAGCGCCTTAACATTACTCGTCTAATATATTTCTAACAAAAAATCTTTCGCAGATTACGTCTGACAAAGCTCAACGAAGAGATGCGAGAGAGCGAGATGTCATCAGATGATACCTACAACGAGGTGTTCCGCGACTACACGCAGCTGGCGCACTCGCACCCCGAGCGCCTCGTGCGAGCGAGACACAACAACAACGAAGGTACGTGTGTGAGCGAGACAGCAGACAGCGAGATATCATCAGATGATACCTACAACGAGGTGTTCCGCGACTACACGCAGCTGGCGCACTCGCACCCCGAGCGCCTCGTGCGAGCGAGACACAACAACAACGAAGGTACGTGTGTAAGCGAGACAGCAGACAGCGAGATGTCCTCAGATGATACCTACAACGAGGTGTTCCGCGACTACACGCAGCTGGCGCACTCGCACCCCGAGGGCCTCGTGCGAGCGAGACACAACAACAACGAAGGTACGTGTGTGAGCGAGACAGAAGACAGACAGCGAGATGTCATCAGATGATACCTATACAACGAGGTGTTCCGCGACTACACGCAGCTGGCGCACTCGCACCCTGAGCGCCTCGTGCGAGCGAGACACAACAACAACGAAGGTACGTGTGTGAGCGAGACAGAAGACAGACAGCGAGATGTCATCAGATGATATCTACGAGGTTACGAGGACTACACGCAGTTAGCACACTCGCATCCCGAGCGCCTCGTGCGAGCGAGACACAACAACAAAGAAGGTATTTACTAACGAGTGCGAACGAGACATCATGCTACCTGACGAGTCACTGCGTCATGCTTGACAAGACAGAGTAATCTTAAAATTTAGTTTGTTATTATTTTTAGCAATATTCCGCGAAAATTATTTCGCGGAATATTGCTAAAAATAATAACAAACTAAATTTTAAGCTATGGATTTCCGCAAAGTAACGCCTGATTCTATTAAGACAGAGTAATCGACAACAATAAATACATAGATACGTACGAACTGTTGGCTCAGTAAATAACCACAAACTTGTGTTTTCGATGGCGATCATATTTAAATTATATTTTTAATCTTTCAGGCGAACAGTCAAGCGAATGACGAATAGAAAAACGTTTGAGAAGACTCAGGCTTTGGTGGCGGGAGTGAGGCCCGTCCGTGTTCGACACTACATGACAAGTACATATAGTGCATCATGATAAAACATATAGATACTGAGGTATGTTTATGTAACAATTTTGTAGCTAGTGTTCGTTCGGAATATATGAAAGTAAAGGCATGCACTGGTTAAATTTTGGTGGTGCGATAGCTTTCGTTTACCGAGACTCTAATGGCGAATCAAAATAAAGCCCATAAGCTTTGTCCACACTGGGCCTTTTTTTGTTCATCAAGGGCATTCGTTATAGCGCAGTCAACAGCGAATGTGAGGAATGCCCGTGACGCGCGTTGTAATCGTAGCGCTCGCTATGACACTTTTCTTTCAACGCGGGTGGATTTTGACGCATTCAATTATTGAATATGCCAAACGAAAGTTGAATAAAAAGAAGATGACGAAAATTGAAAATGAAATTGCATAATGTGGACATAGCTATATGATAATAATATATTGTAACCTAAAAAAAAAATCGGATCGGTCACAAGAAATGTGTTCGGAGTTTCAGCCAATCACATGATTCATTTTAAACAAAAATATATTAATTCAAGCTCTGCTATGCTATGCCAATCAAGCAGACATTGGATAGTTATTCGCTGTGGGAATATTTTTATTTAGAAGAGGGTGATTAATTATATATGTATGGTTATATATTGGGAATGGGGATAAATCTCTGTTTGTGTCGTTATGAAAAATTTTGCACTTGTACCAGTAAAAATAATCAAAAAATATATTATAATGATGTTTAATAATCTTATTCATAAAAATTTTAATGTGATTCATGCATCGAATATTGTTAATTCCATGGCTTTTAAGACTAGGTTTTCACAAAAAAAAACTGAATTTGATATTGATTTGGAACTGTTAATAAATACAATGTTATATTATGCCGCATTATTGTTCAGATATGAGTGTCATTATGTATACTTTAGATATCGCTAGATTTCATGAATTAAATATTACGATGTTAGAATATTGAATAAAGTTTTTAAAAAGTTCCGTGGTCTCTCATACTATTTTACTACATTCCGTCAATAAATATTCTTTATTATTTTACATTACAACCAGTGTTTAGAACGTAATATTGGATTCAAAAATAAAAGTAATCTCAATAGGTGAACCACATCGTTAGTAAAAATTAGGATAAAATATAGGACTGCTAGAACTTGTAAAGTTTTTTTCCTACTCATATTATAATATTACAAAAATATAATAATTACTTGTTTATTGCATAGTAAGAATAGTAAGTTTTAGATTTATTTATTTTGTATCACATTTTTGTATATTTTTTTATATTTTAGATTAAGACTATGTTTTTTTTTTAATTTAAAATTTTAATCATTCTCATATAATTTTTAGATGATCTCTTCTATGAGGCTGTAACTTTAGCTGCCAATTCCTAAATTTGACGTTTAAACATATCTTCCGAGTTCCAACTTCCAACTGATTTTGATAACAATTTTTCATATAAATTAGATTAGATTAGTGATATATCCACTTTAATATGGCCATAATCTTTATTTATTTTCATGAAATTTACTGAAATTATTGACACATCGCTAGTAAGTGCAGAATAAATAAAATTGGTTTGGAATAAAGCAATGAAATAAAGTTTGAGCAGCTTTTAAAGTTGTGTAACGAAACAGCCTATAGGCTATAAGTATGTCATACATTAACATGACAGCATTTTATTGTGAGAAATATTTCTAAAATAAAAATGCTACTTGTATACAAGGATATGAAATGATATTGTGATTTTTTTCAATAATGTAGCACCTGTAATATTACTTATTTTAAAATCGTTTCAAACTTTCTAAAGACTAATAAAGCCCACTTCGATGGTGTGCTGAGCTGGTGTGATCAAACAATTAAGCAGCTTTTTAGTATTTAATTTATCACATAATATTATGTGTGCTAAATATTATTGAATACGATTTAATGAATTTATTGTGTATGTATGTAAAGGAACCAAAGAATTTAATCAATTATATTTTCAGTGCCACACTTAATTTCTATGCTGTAAAATATTAATATGAAAATTCTATGTTGTTAAAATTTTTACGCTACCGGTTAAAAGTCTACCGTGTGAACTAAACCTGTATTTGCCAAGTTTTATAATAAATCTATTGCTAGAATTGAATGCTTGAAAATCTATAAATTAAGTAGATAGGATTTTAACAGTGATACTTTTATATCGATCGGCCTCATTATTATACAGAGCCTTGTAATGAAATATTATGTCTCAATTACGGATTCTTATGATGAAATAAACCAATAAAAACATGTAGAATCTATATACATTAATAATAATGGAGTTTTAGGTATCTCTTGATCCAAAATAGCATTCCATACTCGATATCCCATCGATAAATCACAATTGATTATTATTTTTTTATGCCATTGATAAGGAATTTTAAGGAATTGTCCTTGATATTTAAAAAACATGGTCTCCTTAAAAATGCTATACCATTACTTGTATGTTGTGCTAATTATATTTCAGTAGTTTCTTATCAATAAGGGGACCCTTTTGGACACTATTTAAAACTTTCTTGTAGAAGCTAAACTTCTTTAAAAGTGTTTGTAAATGGACCAATGCATTTATAAAATTGTGTTGAGTTTAACTATGAACGAAGAAAAAAAGGCGGACGGAGTCTTGTCATATACAAAACTGTGTCTTCATTTTTCTTCAGAGTCGGCCACGCACACATTCTGACGCCTGTCAAATGGTATGGACTAGCGCAAGAATGTGTGCGTGCGGACCGTGTACATACAGCCGGCTGGCCGACTCTGAACGACACAGTTTTGTGTAAGGTGGGACTCCGTCCGCCTTTTTTTTATACGTCCATGAGTTTAACTTCAAATATTCTATTGAATCTCAAAATGTATTAATCGTTTTAGCCTAAATGAAATTTAGCGTGTATACTTGCCAAAATGAATTTGTATAACCTGTCAAGGCGAGACCGCATTAACGCGACACGAGTACACGACACGACGCGACACTTCACGTTCCATAGAACTGTGGTGTAAGTGCGAGTTTTATTCGATCATACGCATCGAGCGCGTAAACGCGAATTTATATGGGATCAAAGCAGCGCCATCTACTGGCTAACGTGGATACTGCTTTGATCTGATATAAGGGCGCATTTTCATTGGGCCCGCATGCGGGGTGCGGGAGATTTCTAAAACGCATGCCTCGACCAATCAAAATGCGCCATTAGTTGTCATAGACTCCCTGTATGCTGTATACCGCACGAGTTAACGACTAATGAAAATGAGCCTTAAATTCGCGTTTACTCGGTAATAAAACTCGCACTAACCCCCCTGGTATATTTTGTAAAACGTCAGATTCACGTTTGTAAAATATCAGTTCTATGGAACTAGAATGTCGTGTTGCGTCGCCGCCGCTTAATGTCGTGTAGTGCGGTGTCACCTTTAAAGTTTGAACGGTTTTTACATAATTTTATCTTTGAGTACCTGTTTAGAACCGAACATGTTATACCACTGATGATATATTATGCCTATGATGTTAACGTTTGTTAGATGTTAGTTACTTATTAAAATTGTACAAGCTTTTGTATCTACGTTGAAATTAAATAAATATGCTCCTACTTTAAGTGAATATACGTTTTTTAATTACTCCACTTTCGCATGTAATTAACTTTTAATTATGATCAATCATCTAGGAAAGTAGCATTAGCCTCTCTAAGAATATGGAATTAAAACTCAATTTAATATGCTTAATGTTTATTCAAAACCCAAAAAACCCAACACCAATATTGTAAATAAATGCAGAAAATATTTTTCATTGGTACAACTGATTCAGTACATTTTATTAAAATAAATTGCCAATGTTTAAAACGTGTGATGTTATTGTATGTTTAATCAATAATATAATAAATTTTATCATCAACATTTACAATTATTTTATTGAAAATTTTGATTGAATGATTGAATTGTAATTGATGGTAATAATACGATTAAAACTTTCAATACTATGCACTTTGCAAATAAAATCCCAATGAAAAATTATCAGATATACCATTAATTATTCTATGAGCAAAAATCTAAGTATGACCTGCATACAACATTATTTGGAATGTATCTTTATTGCTTACACTTGAATATTTTGACATACTTTAGTATCTTAAATTATTATACTTAATTAAAAAAAAACAACAGGAACTAGAGAGAAGGACCAAAAATGTCGGTAAAAAAATAGATGGCGCTACTCGAGAAAGCAACAAAATTTTCACTTAAAATCAAATCCTATTTACCTTTATTGCTTACTTCATAATATGAATTAGGACAAGATTATCTGTCCTTCACTCTAGTTACTGTAAAAATATATTAAAATTTATAACTTGATTTTTTTCAAAAATCAAAAACAGAAAAGTTCTCTGGAGGAACTAATGTTGAAGAAAATTGTGTTACTGCTTTGTAGTTTAAGAGCAATGGCGTTGAAAGTTGTATTACTTCAGGTATAGTATGACAGGCATACTTATACCAGAATGTGTACAGTTATCAACAGATGGTGTTATGTTCATTATTCTACACAAGTATAGTTAAATGAACAAAGTAAATAAGTATGAAGCTCATTCTTATTAGCTAAAAACTACTAAGAAGCATCCAAATTATGATATAATTTGGATATGTATAATGTATATCTATATTTTCTTTTGACGTAAAGGTAACACAATTTTCTAAAGAAAGCAAACTAGTTTTATCTGGTTCCACCCTGATGATGGTCTGTGTTGCATCTAACCGGATATAACTAGTTTGTGCTGCCTTACACCGGTTGCATCTAGTTCAATCCGATGGCGAAAATACTAGTTTGAGTTTGTTGTAACCGGATAAATCTAGTTATCGCTGGTATAAACCGGATAAAACTAGTTCGCGTCGCTCGATACCGGTTTTAGTTCATTCCGAAGGCGGACCAGACGGAGGTGAAGTTGTTGGGGGCGGGCGAGGGCGCGGGGGTGGCGGGGGCGCTGCAGCCGCGACTCGTGCCGATCGGCAGCGACGCGGACGGACGACGACGGGACAGCAAGCTACCGGTGCGCTCCATACCTGGTGATAAATGAGACATTTAGATCCGTTGTACTAGTGCAGATAAAGCGCAGTACACACTGAGCCCGCCGGGCCGCCGGCATATTATGTCGGCAACTTTTTGTCGGCGGCGGCCTAGTTGGCGGCTTCACTTATTACAAGTCGGAAAATTTTGTCGGCGGCTTGAGAAGAGAAATTTGTGATAGCCGCGTGTCTATAAAGGTTGTGTCGCCGGGCAACAGCTGCGCGCAGGCGTACCCAAGCCGCCAACATGTCGGCGGGTAACACGCGCGGGCGCATGTTGCCGACATCATTCTTTTCATACAGGCCGCCGGGTTTTGTCGCCGGGCTTTGTCGGGGGCCCGGCGGGCTCAGTGTGTATTGCGCTTTAAAAAGGTAACGTTGGAGTAAGGGCAAATATCTGCGACAAAACTCATAATAAAAATTGCATTGCGATGCGAATTCGCAGTTATGTGTGGGAGCCCTATATGGAATGATATCCCTCTTGAGTCTTGGTATGTGTGTAAAATAGGATCAATCTTAATATCAAATGATGAGAAATTGCGATGGTATTTAATTTAAGATGCATATTATTGTGATTGTCGATCATGGCAAAGTATCATCAGATTCATCACGGTCGTTCGAGAGCGTTTGTGCACTACACGGAATTTTACCGTCATACATTTTGATATGGCAAACGTGAAAGTTATGCACGCCGGACGGTAAAATTCCGTGTAGTGCAGAAACTGTAAAGTATAATTTACACAGAGCCAGTACTGGCTGCCAATAAGACTGGCAGCCAGTATTGGCTTGGCTTGGCGTGTGAACAGTTTGGCCTGGCTTGAAAAACTGTTCACACGCGGCATATGCCAAGCCAATACTGGCTGGCAGCCAGTACTGGCTCTGTGTAAATTATTATACTTAAAGGACAGTCGAGTATTTCAAAAGCAATGGTTATGAAAGTACTGACCAGGCTCCCCGTTGTCGGGGCAGTATTTAATGGTGTGCGCGCGGTCGCCGGTGGCGCCGCACCGCGGGCACCGGAACGCGCGTAACACGGGGCACAGCACGCGCCCGCGCCAGTCCTTCAGCGCGTGCGACGAGTAGCTCTCCTCATTCTCGCCATTGTTCTTGCAGAATGCACATTCCTGTGGTGAAAGGTTTAACTCGTGACATTTGACAGATGTCTTCAGAGCCCCTAACCAAGACGTTTCCTTAAGTTGTCAGCACCGTTCGAGCCGCGCGCGCCGCATTTCGTGACGTCATGTCATTTCATACAGCAAATTCTAAAACGCGAATGGCGCGTGCGGCGCGTACGGTGTTGACAAATGTGCGATAACCTTTAATCGCTTCTTTATAGAATCGCCGATCAAAATGTATGGAATTGACATGACCTGAGTCGAATGTCGACTTCATGTTATCGAACAATTTTGTCAATTCCATACAAATTTTATTGGCGATTCCATTTAAAAGAAATGATTAAGAAAACGTCTTGGTTAGGTGCTCTAAAGGGTGATTAGTGATTACCTAGAATCTTGCGACAGCAAAGTATACATAAGCTTACGCATACATACATGCTAATTCAATAGATTATATTGCTCCGTGTCAAAAAATAGTTGGCGTAGCCACGTAAATTGGTCGCGTTGTGTCAAACCCAATCGACCGATCACAGGCCACGCAGCTAACATTGAATTGACATAAGCCGACCACATGACGTAGGTCCGTCAAGTGCCTATAATGAATCAACTTCTCTGATAGTACATAGTCTGCTGATTGCAAACGACTGTTGCGTTGCTGTCAATAGCATCATCAACTCACATTGGGCAGCGCGCGGCGCATGCGGCGGTCGCTGCGCACCTTGGCCACCTCCTGCAGGAACTCGTACAGCAGCCCCGGCCGGATCGCGCGCAGCACCGACAGCTGCTCGCGAGTCAGCATTGACACGTAGTTGTTGGCCGACGACAGACCTGTGAACCGAAGTCCGAAAACTGTTAGAGTACGGTTACATGGTCAGTCTGACAACAGTTCAGTCCATCAGCCTGATCCAGACTGACGAAAGAATAATCGTGTACCATGTGATTGACGGACTGATCTTTTTATTTATTTATTTTACGGCCATTATTCTGCCGTCAGTCTGAGACTCGTGGACTGACCGTGTGACCCTGGTGATCGCACATTTAGCAGACCGCACGCAACAAATGCGCCGCATTTTAGAATTCGTTGTATATGAAATGCTCTATTTCGGTATAAAAAGTCGGTCCTGCGCCTGCCTGATCTCTCACCAGTCGTGTCGGGCGTCCGTCCCACTGGGTTATGAGAGTAAAAGAATAGAGAGTGCTCTGTACTGCGCACACACTTGGGCACTATAAAATTACTCCTACTTAGTTGGCCTGGTTTCAATGAAACCGGCCACCGTCACCGAAACGAGTGTGGGAGGCGGGAGCTACTGGGAAACTCGTTAGAGCATAAATTAACAGTCAAAAGAATGAAGATTTAACGTTGCGCTTGTTTTTCACTCTAGACTGAATCAGTCTAAATCTATGTTTCGTTCCACACAATAGTTTCTGTGTTCATACAATGTAGCAATATTTAAAAGCGTATAAAGTCTTGCGAGTTTAAATCATAAAGGTAATATACTTTATGGTTTAAATATCAGGTGTGCTCGAGCCTATTGTTTAAATAAGTTAAATAAAAAGGCAGCAGAATAAGTGCCAGCTATAAAATAAACAAAGGCAGTTTTATGTTCGCGAAACTACATTGTACGAAATTGTATGGCGTTACTTTTTAAATAAAATATTTCTCTTTTATTAATTTAATAGCTGTTGCCCGCGACTTCGTCCGCGTTAGTATAGTAGATCACATCCCAAGTATTATTTATTGTACAAAAATATTCAATGTACAGAATTGATTTTCCTACGATTTTAGTATATATAGATTGTCCGCGCGGCTTCGCTTGCGTAACTTAGGAATTTCACGCAACCGTACATTTTTCCGCAAAAAATAGCCTTCGCGTGGTCTATTCTTCATGTTTGCCAAATAACATAAAAACTGCTCCAGTAGTTCTTAAGATAATAAGCAATTTCATAAAATTTCCCCCGTTTTTTCCACATTTTTCTCTATTTCTTCGCTCCAATTGATTTGAGCGTGATAAAATATAACCTATAGCCTTTCTCGATCAATGGGCTATCTAACACTGAAAGAATTTTTCAAATCGGACCAGTAGTTCCTGAGATTAGCGCGTTCAAATAAGCCCTTTCAAATAATTTCACCCCGTTTTTTCCACATTTTTCTCTATTTCTTCTCTCCTATTAGTCTTAGCATGATAAAATATAGCCTATAGCCTTCCTCGATAAATGGGCTGTCCAACAGTAAAACAATTTTTCAAATCGGATCAGTAGTTCCTGAGATTAGCGCGTTCAAACAAACAAACAAACAAACTCTTCCCAATTATAATATTACTAGTATAGATTATAATATTAGTATAGATAAAGGTTTATGTTTCGTAACTCGTTAAGTTGGTACACGTGGCCGAATACGATTCGACCTATATATAAGTTAAACTACACCAAGTATAGGTAACCTCAGGGCTCAGACCAAATAAAAAGTTACTTATTTGGTCTGAGGATTATTACTAATTTGCTAAAGCCTTAAGAGTAGGTTTATAATAATTGTAACAGGCACAAAATACAATGAGGTTTTAGAACTGATGATTGCAAGAACTTTAGTTTCGTATACAAATTCGAATGCATTCTGATAACTTTCCTTGCTTTTGGATTTTTAATTCTAATAAAATAAAAACTCCTGTTTCTAAACGATTAATGAGACCAATCATTAATCTAAATTCTAAGTGCTTCTCAATTAGTAATTATTGGGAAGCATTCGGAAACAGAAACACTGTATAATTTGGGTATTGGATGTCGGAATAGAGTTTAGATTTAGAAAGTAAGATGGAGGCAAACTTACTCTTGATGAGGAAGTCGAATGTGTCGATCATCTCCCCGTTGCGGCTGCTGCCCTCGCTCCAGATGTTGCTGGTCGGAGTACTGGGCTCGCGGCTGTTGCCTGACAAACAATATCATGGTTTTACTGATTAACCTTGATACTTGGGGTAATCGGATTTATTCCTTCTTCGGTAAAAGAGAAGACATATTACATAATATTTTACTATGTCTTCTCTTTACAGAAGTTTAGTTACTAACTTACTACTGTATTAGCAATCTGCCAGCTAGTTTCGCACAAGTGCGCCCTATTTCTGTAATAATTCCAGCCACATAATAATTGAAAAACATGGCATGATAATGGCATGATAGGCAAATAATAGGTGACAAATTGATAAAGATTTTCACAGACAAATACATAAATCATACACGAGTCGTGTATGATTTATGTATTTGACTATAAATCTTCCCCAAGGATTCATGTTGTGTTGATCAAATAAGCGAGACGTTGGACAGAGGCCAACACTCATTTTCATGAATACGGTGACACTCGCTAAAAGATTTAAATAAATTCAAATCAACACATTAATAATTGAACCCAGTACCGGTCCAAACTGCTTTTGGCTGTCTGAATTGATTTTGTCTGTGTTTTGCATGTGTTTTGTTTCTTAAATTACGAATAGCATTGATAGCTGTATATTATCTGTACCTACTGGCACTGCCTTTCCACGTAGCTTTCCACGTTTTGCTCATAAATACTACATATACAATACAAGCGATTTCAGACGTAAGTACTTATATTCGTTTATCCGCCCATGATCAACGTCCAATTATTATTGTTCTTTCTTTAAAGCAGGAATTCCCAAAGTGGTCAGAATCTCCCTGGGTCCACGCGAGACTAGACGGGGGTCTACGTTAGCCCTGACAAAAAATGGGGGTCCACAATAATTATTGTAGGCGGGCAGCGGTACTCCATGTATGATGTACCTAAATTAATTTGGTTAGCAGTGAAGAACTTTTATGTAGTCTTGATTTCTCCTATTAGAAAGCATAGGTCAGGGATGGCTAAATCTGCCTTAACAACGTGCCTACTGCCTATGTCATCAGATAATATTTTTCTTTGTAATCCTGACGCGTATATTTAAAAGAGATCAGATCAGAGTTTCTGTACTCAAGTGCCGACTCACCCATGAAGTAGTTGTGGTTGTTGTGATCGTCGTTGAAAAGCATGTCGTTGTTGAGTCGCAGGTTCATCAGCACGTCTTCGATCTCCGATGTCGCCGGAGCTGCAATCATAACTACAAATGTTTAGACATAATGCATTCGCAAAAAAATCGGTTGTCTGTAAAGTCGGTTTACTGACGATAGTTGAACGTGACAACTCCCTGTGTTGAGTTGAACTTCAAAATATTTTATAAGTAAATTTAGTTCCGCGATTTGATAACAGGTGTCGCTGTTAGGCCTCTAAATCGCGCTATCGCTTACTCGACAACATTTGGTATATGTAATTCAATGGAATAAATTCTCGTCTTTTCGCTGACACTCACTGGTTGTTATATTATTACGCCAGACTCCAGAGTAGGGATGGGCGTTGAATGAACGAACCGTTTTATTAAACTGTTTTATTGAACGGGTAAACTAGTTTAGCGCCTACTGATAAACTGGTTTACGCGTGAACGGTTGCCATGCCGGAACGGTGTGTGACAGAGACCGTTCGTCGCGACGCGGCGACGCGATTGACGGATGGGTGGTGATATTTTAAATAAAGTAAATGTAAAATTTCAGTAATTAATCTGCCTGCCTGCCAGTCCTAAGCCTGGAAAAAAGTATGTACTATGTAGGGAAGTGCATTTCCACCGCTCACAGATTAAACCGTCTCGTCGTTCGTCGTCATCAGTCGTCGCGTCGAAGTGCAAAACGACAACAAGTTTGTCAAAACAGTTAATGCTGAAAGTCGTTTAGTCAAAAAAACTACTTTGTATGTCATAGTTTATTGTTTAGTTCAGTATTCGTCGAAGACCAAAACTAGTTGAAAAAAAATCTGTTTTGGCAACTACATAGTTACCGTTTACGAAACGAGACCGTTTATCGTTCATCGTATGAACGATAAACGGTCTCGTTTCGTTCATCGAAAACGCGTCGACGATCCACCACACTATTCGTCGAAAACGTAAACTAGTCGAAAAAAAAAAACTGTTTTTTCAACTAGTTTACGATGAACGATAAACGGTCTCGTTTCGTTGATCGAAAAAGCGTCGACGACCCCCCACTACTCCGAGGGATTTGCGTCACTCAAGTAGGACTAGGAGAGAGACGGATGTCGAACGCTGCCGAACGCAAAAGCCGATTGTGCTTCCTAGTTCCTAGTTCCTTGTCGCTCGTTCCGCGCTCTCGCTTGCACTTCAGAGCGAGGTAACGCCGCATGAACTGTCATGTTTTTCGGACGCGCACCCCATATCGAATCATAAGACGTCATCACGTCAAAAAGGATATGGGCGAACTGCCCATACTCCATAGACGGCCCCAAATTTTTAATTAAAAAAAAATGCATTCGCTATTTTCGAAAACGAATAACGCATTCTTGATTCTTGTGATGCTGAATTATGATGACGTTACGTTACTTGATTGCTAGATATACGGTAAAAAAATTAAATGAAATGAAATTATTAAAATAAGTACTTAACAGATAAAGTCTTAATTCAAACATCATAAAGTTAGATTCCAACTCCGATATCTGAGGACACACCCTATCCTACCTCTACAATTTGTTGTTGACGAAGTATGATTGTAGGCAGCGGCGATCCTAGCAGGGGCGTCTTTCCCTTAGGTGCACCTAAGGGCACACGGGCGCCGCGGTCCTAGGGGCGCCGAGCGCCGCTCGCAAATCGGCGCGCGCCCGCGTTAGCGCCGCACTTTAATGACCAACGTAAAAAGAACTCCAGTTTGTATATATTTTGTGAAGCATCTGGAGCTCTTCTTATTAAATATTTTATCGAATTACAGCAAAGCAAGGCGCGCCACGAGCGGGCGCTGACTCAAGATGGGCGCCAAAATGAGAGCCGTGCGACTCACGTCAGGCTGGATTTATATGCATAAGCGCGGTTACCGCTAGACCACAAGATCACAAGTAAATGTACTCTTGACGGCGCCCTTGCGGTCGCACCGGGCGCCATGCAGCCTACGCTCCCCGTGCCTCCTCATGGGATCTGAGTGTTAATAATTTACTTCTCGCTCTCTGTATGCAGCCTCCGTTTGCAACATAACAGTTTCGCAGAGGGTATGAGCTACTGCCTCCCAATAAGTAGTAAGGTCCAATCTAAGGACGGCGCAAATCTCAGCCCGTTGCTCAGCCCAAGCAGAGCGTTCAATCGTCAATCCGCTGTTGTAGTATCGACTGGATCGCTTTCACAGTTCGGCGGCCGGCAGTTGGGGACGTCATCTGGTCTTGCCAGGTGGCGCCTTCGGGTTGCCAGGTCTGGTAGCACCCGTTATAATCGCTTTTTAAAGCTGTGTGTTGATACACCCTCCGACAACACGCGTGCCTCCAGATCCCACGGAGTCCCCTCCGTGAGTGCAATGCCAGTGCCAACGCCGCGCCGCTTCGCCAGCTAACGGTTCGATAGCTGCGTAGTACCTATCCGCAGCGCTAAAGCATGCTGCGGGCTTCTGAGCAGCGGTCTATTCCGGGTGTCTATGTGTTTCGCCCAAACAGGACTGCAGGACCACTGTATAAAGCCGTCTGCAGGTAGGCCCTGGACCACAGATTTTTGCAGAAGGCAATTTAGGGTTATGGCCATCTTCTTCAGTTTAAGTGCCAATCGACAAAAATGAGGGGTATTAAAGATCCATTCAGAATCAAGGACCAAGCACTGCATTTCAGCGCCGATCGGCACGCTCTCCTCTACATTTCTGCGATGCGCAGTGATGCTTCCGCGGGGGCGGTGCTCCGGGGCTCATAGACCATAACGTGGCCTACGTCTTTTCAACTGCAACGCTTCAATAAGCGCCACAACCTGCTTACCCACTCTTGCCAGGCGTATTGTTTCCTCAAACATGTCTCCGGACTCCGTGGGCCAGCATGTATGTGTCGTCTGAATAGCAGACCAAACGTAGCCCACGCAGATGGGCCGTTCGCAGGATGCAATATGGCAGCCGATGTTCCACAGAAGAAGGCCAAGAACAGACCCCTACCAGATCAGTCCAGACCTCAAAGTCATTATAGAATTTGAGGTGGTCTGGTCTTAAAAAAGTATTAACTTTTAGGTAGTTTAAGGGTCTTCTTACGGCTCACCTCGTATTTATTCTGGTCATAGACTGCAGGTCATAGATGGCATTCATTATAATATTCTCTAAGCTAGAGAGTTGAAATTCTCAGATGACAAATTATGCGATTCTGTTGCCACTTTAATAAAAAATACAAAAAAAATTTTTTGGACATAATCCCATACAATAAATGTGATTATTTTGTCCATTAATTATATCAACAACGGTATATTTTGTACTTAAATAAACATTTAAGTGGCTCCCATAAAAACATAACTTTTTGCCTATCTTTGCTTTATAATATACGGAACCCTTCTTGCGCGAGTCCGACTCGCACTTGGAGGTTTTTTTTTTTGACCGCGCGCTTACTAGGGGGCGCTAGGGTAATATTTGCACACGGGCGCCACACGGGCTAGAGACGGCCCTGGGTCCTAGAGGGTGGCGAACAAGGCAATCAGCCGGGGCCTCGCTCTTGCAGGGGTCTCGCAAGGTGCTTCTTTAGAAGACAAAAGGCCACGCAAAAACCTGCCGCCCAGGGCCTCGCAAAGACCTTAGGCCCGGGGCCTTGCAATGGGTAAGGCCGCCACTGATTGTAGGAATTAGGATACAGTCATACTTAGGTGGCCTACCTAACTTGTAGTCTTGGGTCCCACACATTAACAGTCCGCCTGCAGGCTCTGGTCGGCAGGCTGCCTGTCAGTTATTGACCGTCGATACAAAATCTACAAAATCGTCAGAGGAATTACTGTGAGTCTGTGATCTTTTCCGATTAACTGCCAGGCGGCGGCCTGCTGGCGCGGGACTGTTAATGTATATCTAATTATCTATACTTATTGTAAAACAAAGTCGCTTTTTTCCCTCATGTGACATGTCCCTTTGTTCCCTTTAATCTTTAAAACTGCGCAACGGATTTTGATGATTCTTTCAGCGTTAGATAGCCCAATTATCGAGAATGGTTATAGGTTATATTTTATCACGCTAAGACTAATAGGAGCTAAGAAATAGAGGAAAATGTGGAAAAAACGGGGGAAATTATTTGAAAGGGCTAACTTGAATGCGCTAATCTCAGGAACTGCTGGTCCGATTTGAAAAATTCTTTCAGTGTTAGATAGCCCGTTTATTGAGGAAGGCATATTTTTTTTAGTGGCTATATATTTTATACCCGTGCGACGCCGGGGCGGGTCGCTAGTTAATAATATATAGTAATGTGTGACTTACCTGTATCTGCAGCCCGGGGCTCCTGTCCCATGGTCAGCAGGTCGTTGCCGGCACGGCTCTGGAATGGTGTGGCGAGCGGCGAGAACGTCGCCTGATGCTCACCGTGTCTGCCCATACTGTCTGCCAGGGAAAAACTCTCCTGCAACAAATTACATTACTATAGGCAAAGTTATTCTCTCTCTTACATATTGTGATAAATAAGGAGATGTTATGCTGAAGAAAGTAGAAACGTAATGTACCTATTTCGGATACTTACACAATAATTATGGTGCATAGGTACCTACTATCAGAGAAGTTGATTCCTATGCAGATGGCGGACCTAAGGCTGCATTGCACCAGAGGCGTGGTTAAAGTTAAGGTTAGAGTTAACTTTAACTTTAACCGGAAAATTTGACAGATGTCGTATGAGCAGGGTGTTTGGACGCCATATTTAACTTTGACCAGAGATTTGACATTTCGCACTGTTGTCAATGTTAAGGTTAAAGTTCAAGTTACAGTTAAAGTTAGTTCGTGCAATCCACTCTAAGTAATTTGGTCGCGTTAAGTCAAACTAATCCGACCGATTACAGCAGCTGTAATCGGTCGTGCCGGCGTGGTCGTCACTAACATTGAATTGACATAAGCTGACCACATAACGTAGGTCCGTTAACTGCCTAGGAATCAATTTCCTCGATGGTACATAATACATCTAAATAAAACCCAGCCTATTCGATTAACGATGTCAATACTTATTCGATATTTTAAAGTCGCAAACGCGAGTCGGGGATTGCAGGCAAGTATAGACGTAGCAATATATAGGAATCTTATAAAGTATAAACCAAATAAACCATGGCTGGGAACCTAAAATAAAATATAAATGATCTAAACCTCAATATCGCGATTCGCGTCGAACGAAATAAATAATAACTTAATCAAAATGGCGCTAGGCTGTGAAATAATTAATATAGGCGCATTGATTTTAACAATAAAACCTTCCGTAGGTTAGCCGAAAGTCGTAAACCATATAGGTACCTCGATCGTGGGAATCGCAGACACAATAGATTTCCAATTGTGCGGCAGCCGGGTACCGCTTGGGGATTGATGGGTTAAAAAAAAAACAAAAGATACCAGTGCAAGATACGGTCATTGTATATAACTTTGTGTAGATATATTATGTGTCATCAGTCATCAATAAAATTCCTATTGCAGCAATCTATCAAAATCAGTGGGAAAGTAAACAGAACAATCAATGTGACGAATTTTTGTAACAAATTAATGCCAATTGACCTCGCCCCAGAAAATATGATCCAGAGAGAAAACAAAATAATTAAAAACTTACCGTAGTGTTGGCCGTTTGATTCTCGTTCGCCGAACTGAATATTAGTTTTCCTTCAACAATGTCCATTTCAAGTCAACTTTCAAAATAAAATAGATCTTTGCGAACCGACTTGAGTCAACGACGAACCGTAAAAGAACTTTCTAGTCGACCGTCCACAATATATAGCGCAACACAACATATCTTTAAATACAACAAAATGAAGCGCTTTGTCAAAAAAATTGCAACTACCCTCAACACTTGTGTTTTGTTTGTCAGGTACAGTCGCGACTCGCGCGCTCAATAATTATTATTTATTTATATTGTACTATACGACATTTTTGAAAATTGTACACTAGATAACCCGGTGAACTAAGGAACTACGGACAAGTGGCAAGCGATTATCGTAAACGCCAAGAAAAGCGATTTGTCATTTGACATGATAATAGTCATAGCTAGCGAATACTAACTAATGTCAAATCCCATACATTTTCTTGGCATTTACGATAATTGCTTGCCACTTGTATAGACTCTAGGGCCTAGGCCCTCTGGGCTGCCACGAATATTTCAAGACTAAAGTTAGCTAAATCTGTTCAGCCTTTCTCGAGTTTAAGCGAGACTAATAATATTGAAAATTCATTTTTATTTATAAGGATCGATTTTTCGCCTGTCGTAATGCTGTCGCAATTAGCAATATGCAAAATCACACTACTGACTGCCGTATTTTGTAGTTGGAAGGTGTAGACAGGCCGTAGACAAAGTCCATTTCGTTAAAAACGATGACGAAATTCGTTATCAAAATGTATGGGATTTGACATTAGCCTTCGCAAGCGAAATTAGAAATATCATTTAGCGATGACTTATGTCAAAACGCATACATTTTTATAACGATTTTGTCATCGTTTTTAACGAAAGATACTTTGTCTATTGATAAGGGGGCAGGGGCTCCCAATCTTTTTCAGCCTGCGGCGCAGTTACAATTTTGTCACGGCGCCCTACTCTACCTAGCGATTATATAAATAATCTTACCTATAATAAAAATACCTAGCAAATAAATATTAAATACCTTTCATGATTATAGTTAGGTTAAGCAGCTTAATAGTAATAAACAAATTTTTAATCATCTCCCTGATGTAGATAATTAATATTATAATTTTATTTTATAATATTTATGATTTCGATTCTCCGCGAGGAAATTCAAGAGGGGTCTTGAATTTCCACGGCACACCAGGGCGCCGGGCGCACAGTTTGGAAACCCCTGGTGTAGACTGCAGAATGCAGTAGTTGTACGAATATTTAAGGTCAGGTTGTATGAATTTGGTATTTAAAGGATAGGTGACACAATACACAGTGCCAGCAGCTGAAGTGACACCAGGCAGCTACTGCAGCTCGACTGGCATCCCTGGACCCTGAGTCACACCATGTACGTTGCTGACGTCGCATCACAGACTCACAGTAGACCTACTTGCTGCTGCGAAACCCTTCATGGGCGAGTCCAACTCGCCCATGAAGGGTTTCGCAGCTCCAAATCATGCCGCTATCGCCAACCCGCGGCCCTCCAGGACTTTATTTGTGGCCCGTGTGATGTTAAACAATTTTGAAATTCACGTGCACCTGCAAAATAACGTAGTCTACGTGATATTCATTAAATTTTTTCCACTTTTAAATCGTTAATTTCGAAGAATGTTATTTTTTAACCCTAAAAATTTTTTGTTGCGGCCCGCGACACCAAGACCAAACATGTTTGTGGCCCGCATGAAAAAAAGGTTGGGGTCTGGGGACCACTGAAATCATGGTATTTATGGGCCAACGTGGAAAAGCCGCATCTTACGTAATATTCATAAAATAAAAAGGGCATTTATATTCGCGTCTGTACCTTATCGCAAGCCGAAGTGTTGAAGGATTTTTCAATCTACCCTCAAAACGGAAAAGTACAGACACCTAGTTGCCGATGCAATGGAAAAATCAGAAGTAATTATTTTAAAAAATATTTATTTACTAGATGTCCCGGTGAACTTCGTGTCACTTTAAAACCTTCCCTGGACTTCTACAAATATTTTAAGACTAAAATCAGCCCAATCCGTTCAGCCGTTTTCGAGTTTTAGCGCAACTAACACATTTGAAAATCCATTTTTATATATAAGATAATAAGATGTCCCGGTGAACTTCGTGTCTCTTTAAAACCTTCCCTGGACTTCTACAAATATTTTAAGACTAAAATCAGCCCAATTCGTTCAGCCGTTTTCGAGTTTTAGCGCGACTAACACATTTGAAAATCCATTTTTATATATAAGAAGATTTTAAATTTGATATTTAATTATCAAGTTATTAGAACGTCCTGACTCCTGACTCCTGAGAGTGTACAAAAGATCCTTTCGAGTTTAGAGGATTTAGTAACCGATTTACCGATGAGTAAAAACGGGACTTAAAAGAAATACCTACGTAAAAACTGCGCTGTCTATCTGTCCGTTTGTCTGTCACAAGGCTATATTCACAAGCGGCAAGAGCCGCAATAGCAGCTAGAGATTTCACAAATGATGTCTTTTTGTTACCTGGGCTTCTACTGCAAGTTGCAACCAAAATAAAAAATTAGACCGAATCAACAAACGTATTTTTTTATTTATGGCCTTCTTTCGCATTTCTACTGGCACTAGATAGAAATAGAAAACTCTATTCGTAATCTAAACTAAACTATGATAGCAACAATAAAAGAAACTACGAAGAAGCATTCTTATTTCTAATACCTGTTTCTTCCAGACCACAGACATTCTATTTCTGTGTTCCAGACACTACAGATTCTCAAATCAAAGAATTAATTCTCAAATCAATACTTTACTGGCTGACCCGGATAAAACTTGACTCATCTGCAATGGGCATTGTCCAAAAAAAATCACATGTACTTTTTATATTTTTTTTTCTTTAAAATAGGGTATTTTAAGAATATAAATTAAATAATTTTGAAATTCATTGGCTAGTTATTTCTCAAAAATTTTTTAAAGTTTCGCTCTGACGTCATCATCGGCGGCCAATTGACCTCTGCAGTATGTTTAAATTTCCATTCAATCTTATTTATAATGGCTGGTTCGTCAAATGCAAGTTCTCATTATGTGAAAGCTGATACGAGAAGCTTACCAAAAGTTCGAAACGTAATGTTGGTCGAATTTATTGCTAATTTAACTCCATTGAAGGTCAAACTAAGGTTAAACATATTTGTTCAAAAATATAAGTAACTAATGGGTATTTTTTTCGTTTATATACAGAAAAACGATCACTGACCTTATTCCTCGAAATGTTTTTGTAATGAGCAAAATAAAAAAAAAATGGACAATCCCCATTGCTACTCCACATCCGGTTTTACGCAAAACCTAATTAACACTAGTTCAGCGTGGTTCAGCCTATGATAACCTATTGGTTGTAAAATTGACGCGTAGTAGTAAGGTACCCATACTTAGACTTGAGGTCAATTCATACCGTAACGCGACGCGTAGATGCATTTCTAAAGTATTGAATTGAATGAATTGACAGACTTGCATGACGTCTCAGTTCTCACGCAATTGAATTCTGTCAATTCAATACAGAAATTGCATATTATATACGCGTCGCGTTGCGACTTGCGATCTGAATTAACATTGGAATTGACCCTTGGCACACTTGACATTATTTACTTATATTAAAGGCATTAGGCATTACATTGAGTCAGTTACTGACGCGGACGTTAGTCTACTGATGTGTCAGTACTAACCTGGCACTGCCATGCCATAGGGCATAGACCATTGTGTAAATATTGCAAGTCAGCAAAGTACGCTAACGACTCACGAGTCACGAGTCACGACTCACGACTCACGAGTCACGACAGCCACTGAATCATTGTACATATCTGCCTTCTAAAGATGATGCACGAATTGTATGAGATAGCTAGTCATCATGTAGCAAAGTAATCCATACTAATATTATTAAAAAAAGTGTGTCTGTATGTCAATCTGTCTCTCTGTCTGCCTGTCCCTCTGTCTGTCTGTCTGTTACCTCTTCAAGTCCAAACCGCTGAACCGATTTTGCTGAAATTTGGCATGGAGATACTTTGACTCCCGAGAAAGGACATAGGATACTTTTTATCCCGGAAAAGTGCACGGTTCACGGAGTTGCGGGTGTCATCTAGTGTATAATAATAATTAATTACTTATACTTACTTATTATTATTATGTAGCCAATGATTAGGTATAGTGCGAATGAATGACTGGGGTCATCGAAGTACGAAGCAGCTGTGAGGGCAAGTGGTATCTTGGAAACCCTTACTGCGTACATCATTACTTTACACAGAACGATAAGTAATAACTAATTAGATAATAAACTCAGTAGTCACATTTTTATACACTAATTAGATGCTAGGTACTAGATTGCCGCAACAAAGTCGCAAAAATTCTAAACATTGTTGCCGAACCAACCGAAATTAGTGTATCTTGCGGAAACTGTTGTGCCTTCCGAATTCCTTCGGAAGTTGCACCTTCAAGTATTGAAGTTGCCTAACTTGTCGGGACTCAAAGTACTTCAAAATCACTAAATATTGGTTAGGCAGACTGACCTTCCCTTTGGCCTTTACATTGTTTAAAGTTTACAGTAAGTCTGGATAATTTTAAAAAACTTAGTAGGCTACTTACTACTTACGTAATATTATATACTTACTTAGTAGTTTTGTGTAAGTACTTACAGCATCTATAGGTACGTTAGATGCTGTAAGTACTAACACAAAACTGCCGTATGTACACAAAACTTGTCAGCTAGCTAGTAATTAATAGTTTAAGTTTTTAATCACAGTCCACAAATCATTGTTTTTGTATATCTGTCGCAGCCAACTGGTTTAAATAGCCATTAAATCAAACAGCTAGCCCTTTGAACAACGTCATTCAATCACACGTCTAGCTTTTTAATTGAATATTTCAGGCGCTCAAAACGTTCAACACTACAGCTTATTCAAAAGCAGCCGTTTGATTGAATAAGTTCAACGCTCACCACCGCGGCGCTAGGTGCGTTTTGTTTACAATATGGCGTCAATTAGCCGGTATTTTGTGATTGTATTAAGATATTTTTCGTAAATATACGTTACAAGTGTTATTAACACCTTCACTGCGGGGCAGGCTGAAATCGGCCTGCCGCGGAATTTCAGCTGGTGCGGACGAAGAAAACTATGTTCTCTCACTCGGTGCGGAACGATTATCTCAGGTGTTTGTAAAGGTACGACAGAAGCATATATATTTGAGATTGTGTTCAAAATTGTAGGTCTTTCATATAAAAAAAATAAGGCAGGTCGTTATCGGCCTACCACGTACTGGAGGTGTCAAAAATCAACTCAGTGCGGCGGTGGGCCTATTGCGGGCCACCGTACAAGCAGGCGGTTGGCGACCCGATACCGCACCGAGCGTCCGCCTCGCTAGTTAGTGATGTGCAATCTATCGTTAAGTCGTAGCTGACGTACGTCGCGTTTTTTAACCGACTTCAAAAAAAGGTTATTATGGAGGCGTCCCACAAGACCAGCGCACCGGCCAGCGAGCGCTACACTGAGCGCCCTACGCGCGCTATATTCTTATAAGAGCGCAGAGCCGCGCATAGCGCTATCTCGCTCCCGCATGGCGAAGCGACGCGCCGCATGTCCACTCCGCTACCCAGCGAGCGCCGCACTGAGGTCCTGCGCGACGCGCGTACGTCGCCGCGTATTAGTATGTGGGGATCGCGCATGTGCTGTCCTACTCTACAGTGCAGCAGTGACGTAGGTCTCGTCCGTTCACCAGCGGGCATCGAACTGAGGCGCAGCGCGCGCCGGGAATATTTATATCCTCGGTCAGCGCATGCGCAAATCGGACGAAGACTGCAGCGCTCCCTGACGATCGCCATTGTAATTAATTTTTACAATTTTGTATATAAGGCGTGAGAATCGTGAATAAATTGTTCATTGTTATTACCACCTTCACCGTGCGTTTTACTCTGAGCTCTACCCTAGTCCGCTACATCTGGTAACCCCGACGCTGAAGAAATCGCTGCAGGAGAAAATTATGGCCGAACAAGGAGCAAGCACTCAGCCACAAATGAAGACACCTTCGGAAGTCCCTGAGGTTCTCGTCAGTGACATAAGCGCCGTCTCTGTACAATCCAGAATGCTGCCATTTTGGAGACAACATCCGCGCGCCTGGTTCATACATTTTGAAGCTGTCGTCGACCCCCTGAAGACATCCGACGACCAGAAATATAGATACCTGCTCCAACAACTGCAGCAAGCCGATCTAGAGCACATCACGGACATTCTCTACGATCCGACAGCAAGCAGAAAATACGAGAAGAGGAAGCAGCGTCTACTAGAGACGTACGACACATCGGACGTCAAGAACTTCCAGAAGCTTGTCAGCGGCCTAGAATTGGGAGACCTGAAGCCGTCACAACTCATGCGGAAGATGAAAGAGCTCGCTAGCGGCATGATAACAGACGAGGGACTCCGGATCGAGTGGATGAATCGCCTTCCTGCGCAAGTCCGAGTTATACTCTCCATTAATAAAGAGTCGTCGCTAGAAACTCTAGCGGCGATGGCGGACAAAATGGTGGAGTACGCAGAAGCTCCCAGCGTTGCTGCCGTCACAGCAACGTGCCCCACACCAGCGCCGTCAACCTTGTCAGCTTCAGAACCTTCCCACATGGAAATTCTTGCGAGACAAATTGAAAAACTCACGCTGGAAGTCGCCGAGTTACGTCGCGGACGGTCACACTATCGCAACCGTCGCCGCTCATTTTCAAGACCGCGATCACGCTCGCATTCAAAGCGACGTGGTCCAAGGCCGGGACAAGAAGACTCGTGGGAATGCTATTACCACTACACATTCGGAGATAGAGCGAAGAACTGTGTATCGCCGTGTCGCCGCAGAAACAAGAAGAATTCGGGAAACTAAACCGGACACCGACCGTGGCGGACGTCGGTGTCTCCCGCACTAGTCATCGCCTCTGTGTCTTCGATCGCGATACCCGAGAACGTTTCCTCGTTGACACAGGCGCCGACATCTCCGTACTCGCCGCCGCCGTAAGAAAAAACAAGCGCACCGAGGAGACATACAAATTATACGCAGCAAACAACACGCCGATAAAAACCTACGGAGAAGAAACGATCAAGCTCAACCTGGGACTCCGTCGAAGTTTTCGATGGACGTTTGTAGTGGCTGACATCAAAACATCAATTCTGGGCGCCGATTTTCTACACCACTACAAACTACTCGTCGATCTTCACACGAAGAGACTCGTCGACAAAGTAACCGACTTATCCGTCAACGCCGTGAAAGTCGTTACCGATATCGAGTCCGTGCATGTCGTGAGCAACGACCAAGCTTACCACGACATCCTCAAGTTGTTCCCGAACGTCCTCCGGCCGATGTCACTGAAGCAGCCGAGCAAACACGATGTCGTTCATCATATCGAAACGACTGGGCCACCGCTTTTCGCTCGTGCACGTCCTCTACCACCGGACAAATACAAGACCGCGCAGCTAGAGTTCGAGCGTATGATGGCGAATTGTGGGTACCGCCACATCACTCCCCCCCGAAGACCGGTGGTATTCTTCAATGCGCTTGTGTTGTCAGGTGTGGGCCGAAGCTACGCGTGCAATGACCAGGAGAGGTTCCCGTGCTCTGCTTGTTGACCGGTCGTTGTAGCCTATGGCTGCCCCGTTCAAGCCAGACACGGATTCGACCGGCGCGGACGCCCAACGCGGCTTATGGTCGAGGCGATCCGGTTATGCTTGATGTCTGCTGACGTGGTGCGGATGGGCGGGGAGTGTTGATGATGATTGATGTCCAGAAGGATGCGTGTTCTTGTCGGTGGTCACCAATTTAACGTTGTTCGTGGCGGCCGAAAAGGAAGATCTTCCGACCGAGCAAGGTGGTATGCCCGGTCAGGCCGAAGCCCACTGACGTCATTTCAGACGTTGTATATATCTTGCCGTTCTCCGAAACTTCGATATCGCGATGTAGGATTGTTAGGCGAATTGTGGGTACCGCCACATTATCAATTCAACATTATTATATTATTTTCAGAACTGCCTAGTTTTGATATGTTTTAGTCTATATTATCAGCATCTGAACAAATGTGACAAATTTCTAAAGTGACATATTTTTATGTTTCTGTTCGCACATCTTCGGAACTACTAGTCCGATTAAAGTAATTCTTTTTTTGTACTGGGTACTGTTAAACTTCGGGAATACTCTTCATCAAAATCGGTTCAGTAGTGTTTAAAATAGGTAATTTTGATTCTCAATTACGTACAATTTTGAAATCGGTTTTATCGTTTTTAAAAACAATAATTACTAATTTTATAAAATTAACAACGCACGATAGCAGGAAACAAAAGATCATGTCCTTGAGATGAGCGTTAAACGGCGAAATTGTGCAGGGTGATATGAAAAACTGGGAGAAACCATGAGGAGTGTCGAATCAAAAAAGAAATTAGAAAAAAAGTCAAACTGCAGAATGTGCATACTCGTACAAAAACGGGCTTTATGTTTTTAAAACAGGAATTTAAATATACTAATAAAATATAAATATTCGATACCCCCTTATTTTTTTCTTTCCCATCTCTACTAAAAATACTTTCTAGTGCAGTTCAGGTCGATATCGGCCCGCCACTTTCCCTGGTTTATTTCTCATTTCCTGTTTGGCAGATCCCGGGGCGAATCAAATCTAAAGTAGTTGAGTTCAAGGTTATTTCAACAGTCCAAAAACTGTACACCTACATTATGTTTTCGCAAAGTTATAGTAATTTAATTTAACCTTGTGTCGGTGGGTCGAAGGGCAACCCCGCACTGGCGGAAAAATCATTGGGGGCACATTTTGGCCCGCCGCCGCACCAGACGGAGGTTTTAGATTTTACTTGCCGCAGTGAAGGTGTTAAAGTGACAGAAATTATGGGAGCACATACGAGTGAACCAAAATTAAAACAAATATTCGAGGAGAAATTACGGAATTATGAAATGCATCACCAAGGTATTTATTTATTTAAAGATATACCAACAACATAATATTGTGACAACATTAATAACTTAAAACTAATACATTTTTGTTTAAAACTAGCGCAATAGTTAATTACAGGCGTATGCAACTGTTTTAGAGGTATTTGCTCATTGTCATTAAAAAAGTGTGTCATAAGAAATGCTTAACTTACTATATTTTATGTAATTAATATAACGAACTTACAATTAATTAGAAAAACAATACAATTAATTTTTTGTATTTATTGCAATTTTGTTGAAAATGAGTTAGAATACAATAATTTATTCTACTTGTTATCATTACATTTGTATAATAATAACACTAAACCTCCTTAGTTAATTTGCTATTTAACCAGTTAGCTAAGCGTCGTCTAGCTGTAGTGTTGAACGTTGCAGTCAACAAGTCGGCTAAACGACGTATAGCCGTGTGATTGAATGGCGTTGTTCAGTCAAAGGGCTAGCTGTTTGATTGAACGGCTTTTTTAACCAGTGGACTGCGACATATCTAAATGTGTAACAGCCAAACTCAGACGCGTAGACGCATATATAATATTATTACATAATTTATAAATCGAGCATAAATAACTATCCTATTGGTTAATGAAAACCATTATCAATCGGCAGTTTCATTAAAAGTAATTTAAAACAATATAAAGTATATTGAACCTCCAGTCACCTTCAAAGTGATAACCGTTAGGAAAAACCACGGAGCTGTGGGAAAAACCCCGTTACAGTTATCTTTATAAAGCACCTGGGTCTTGACGTAGGACGTGGACCCTGAGGCCCAAGGAACACCCTCAGGGTCCACGTCTACGTCATATTATCTTGCGATACAATGCGACAAACATTTGACAGATGACAGACAGACAGACACTGCACTTTCGCATTTATATATCCAGGTTTTTTTTATTAAATAAGCGGGCAAACGAGCAAACGGGTGGTAAGCAACTACCGTCGCCCATGGACACTCGCAACATCAGAAGAGCTGCAGGTGCGATGCCGGCCTTTTAAGAGGGAATACGCTCTTTTCTTGAAGGTTTGCAGGTCGTATAGGTCCGGAAATACTGCTGGTGACAGTTCGATCCAGAGTTTTACAGTTCGCGGCAGAAAGTTACGCGAAAAACGCACTGTGGAAGACTGCCACTCATCAACTACTAGGATCTACTTTCTTCGAGTCCCTTCGTAATCCTTAAAATTCTTTTAATTAATGTGCAGAATATCTGCCGTCAAAAAATAAGTTCATAGATTATTTTGTCAGTCAGCACAGTAGACATTTTGCAACATCTGCTATCAGCCTATCAAACTGTTGCAATTTGCATTGCTGTCGCGAAATACTTACCCTACGGATCCAAATCCTATGTCAAAATTGACCTAGCCTAATATCCATCAAAAGCGAAATGCGTAGTAGAATTGAAGCGCGAGCCAAAAAGCGTTATCAGGGTGTTCCAAGAACGTCATAAAAAGTCTGATAACCTCAGAACAATAAATTCGTTAGTGGAGGTGATAATGTGATAAGCCATGACATGTCACAGATTACTGCTGGCGTGATGTCACCCAGCTACTTGTTACAATCTTGCGAACCATGTACCATTATCTTGTAATTACTCGAAATATGTCTAAGATAAGGCTCTTGGTATGTTACACGAATAATTCTGCCAAATAAAACATGATATACCTAAATATGGAATCTGAATTGCAGTTATTATCGGTCCGTCGCGTCGCGTCGGTACAAATCGTTTAGAGCGCGCACTGCGCACTTTCAAACATCTTCGACTATCGGCTGACCAAAAGTCTGCAGTAATCTATAGGTTTACCCACGCGCACGGTCTACCAGTATCTGATGGCAAAAAGTGAGAAAATAAATTGACTCTAGCAATACCAGGGTAATTGGAATAAAACATTTTGATCCTTTTTTCTATATAGCGGCTGATTCTGTGTGTGAAACATGCAAATAAGTATAAAAAAATATCCAATGATCATCCTGGATATTTTTTGAAAATTTGCCATCAGATCCAGGTAGACCTATAAAGTATAACCCGACTAGTCACTACGTATAAAGTACCGCGGAGACACCGGGGTAAAAAGAAATGGGCTGTAATGTTAGGTATGTTGTTTATTAGATGTCTCATGTCGGTGACTTGGTTTAATCATTTAATGGGTATTTTACTAGTGACCGACCAATAGGCTTCGATCAGCAGCTACTCGTGGCTCAGAAATACCTACTGCGTAGTATCTAGGCAATTTCCATTTTCCACAAATATTATTTTATGTCAGTTTTATGCCAATGATTTATCTGCGAACTAGCGGGGATCACGTAAAGGAAACGTTTTATACGTGCCCTGGGAAATGGGATGGGGATGTGCCTCATACTGAAGCACTGACTGCTGAAGCTAACCAGTAACCACTATAACCACCTGCCATTTACCATCAGCCGAATGTCATTAGCCGTGTCCTGCGTCTGTTAAAACACATGACTATACTCTCCACGACCGGTCGGACCCTACTTCCATTAAATTAAGGGAAGGCTTCTTTTTAATTGAAGTGTTTCCCTCTACGCCGGAACTTAAGCCGGGAAGGTCCCTATCCTCTCCCACAGCCCCGTTTTAGACGGAAGTTAGGAGGTTCGCTTAGCGACGCCTCCACACTCCCGTCTTGGAGTGGAGGATGGATCATCCTCTCTGTTCCGCTCCGAGGCCTCTTTCTGTGATGTTGATAAATGATAAGTAACGTTTATAACTTATTTAAAGTAAGTGTTAAGATATACATATTTATGTATTATTATGGGCAAATATAAAATCGGAAAAATCAAATTATCAACATCGCTGTTAAAGGCCATATTGGTAATTGGCCTCTATCACACATATTTTCAATTTTGATTTTAAACGTATTTTTGTAAAAGCTTTACATATTGTGAATCTTAGCAATTCGAAAAATATTATGTGCTTCTCATCAGCGATAGATCAGCCGCAATAAATGTTTGGGTACATCTGTTTAGACAACTCTATTGTCTTTAATAGATTCGAGCCGTTGTTTTTGATACATATTAAAGTGGAATACTTGAATTTTAAAGTTATTTGTAACCCCTCGAAACCTCCTTTCCAGACAAAAACTCGTGTAAAGATACACGAGTTTGAGTTATTTTTGTGTTTTTTCGTTTTGAATCTTATTAACCTCATCGCATATCATTATCGCTTCATTTTTGTGTCCAACATGTAACAACGCACTGCGACTTCTTATATATAAAATTCTCGTGTCACAATGTCAGTCCACGAACTCCTCCGAAACGGCTTTACTGATTTTTACCAAATTTTATATGCATATTCAGTAGGTCTGAGAATCGGCTACTCGGTACTTAATATGTTGATAAGTGCATTTGTTGAATAAATAATAGTAAATTATTACAACCTGAGACTAACGGCGACCATGTTTGTGCGACAGGATAGCAATCGACGTTGCCATGGTGAGTGGTGGCATACTAATTTAATCACTTCAATAAAATAAGGGCGAAATGGGGCGAAATACTTTATAATTATAATTATTTTTTAATTTATAATTATATGTATACTTTATAATTAATAATTAATACTATAATAATTATTTTACAACCTAAAAGCTACGTTGCAAGAAGTAGTTGACTCTATTGTCCCATAAATTTTCGTCCCAATAGGACGAATGACTAGAATTGAATTTTTATTATTTTTTAATTAGTTTTTATGAGTTTCAAGTAGAAATTAGTAGGGTTAGCAAAAAGTAGGTAGATTTGAATATACTTACTTACTTAAAACAAATTTTTACTTTTATATGAAAATATTTTAAAGATCCATTGGGACGAAAATGTATGGGAAGAAAGACTCAACTACTCGTTACAAGAAGTTTAGTAGTATTTTGGTAGTCTTGTCTTTCGTCCAAGAAAATCTCATCCTAGGAGGACGCGTTTCCAGACGCGATTTTTTTTTTAACTGGTAATTTTGTTAATCACTATACATATTATATTATCTATGTCTATAATAACACATGTAACGGGATTCATCACTCGCCCCACGATCGGCTGATCTACCTCATGAGGGAATTAAGTACTGATTTCACCACGATAAAGGATACTCCCGATTTTAAATAGTTAATGGAATCAGGCGTTACTTTGCGGAAATCCATAGCTTAAAATTTAGTTTGTTATTATTTTTAGCAATATTCCGCGAAATAAACTTCCACCTTTAAGTAAATGAGTGAGTGCACGCATAGGCATGCGTACAGCACCTCCCTCCTCCCACACTGCCTATGCGTACACTCGCATGCAAGAACTTACAAACACCACAACCACACAAGCAATAATGATGGCAAATCCGTGCAAGGCCCCTCACCACCATGCAGGTTGAAAACCTCGACGCGCGTTTTGCTCCAACACCGGAGCATCCTTAGGATGTGGACTCTACGAACAACGTCCGTCAAGTTGACGGACTTTGTTCGTAGAGTCCACACTGTCTCACTGTCAGTCCACTGAGGATGCTGCCGGATGCCGGATGCCGGATACTCCGACAAAAGCTACGTTACATGCTCATGGTGGCTACTTAACTGGCTCTAATGTTTTTTTTCCAATTCCAATTATTAGATTTGAAAGCGCATGTATGTATTTATATTATGATTTCAGAGACATGACCTCAAAATATGACCCTAAATTATCTCATTTAAAGAAATATTTTATAATTGCTGTAGATAAAAAAATAATGGTCCCTCTAAAGCCATTTCACGCAATATGCAAACTTATTTAACATTTAAATATATAGTTAATGAGAAAAATAAGAAAGAATTCAAACGACGTTGACCATTTCGGGGAGATAACAAATCATAATAATAATAATAATATCTATGGACGCTTTACACCACGTCAGTCTGGCCCCGTGCTAAGTACCGAAAGGCCTTGTGTTACAGGTACCAGACAACGGAAATATATTTAATATTTTATACTATACATATATTTAAGATTTTTTTTATATAATACACATATTTAATACACATCCAGACCCGGGAACATTGAAAAACTTTTTGTTCCGTCGGCGGGATTCGAACCCGCGACCCCCGGCTTGAGCTACCAACGCGCTCACCACTGAGCCACAGAGGTCGTCAAACCTTAGAAGTTAGAACTTACAATAGAACTTAAAAAATCCTTCTTTTAGTAAAAACGATGGACACGATGGATGGATGACAAACACCCCTTTTTGCGTTGATCGTGAAATTGCTGAGTACGTCTCTCCATTTTCGAGATGTGCGAGATCTAGTAATGAGGTTATCTATTTATGTCTGTGCGGTTGTGGTCGGGCCGCGTCGCCCTGCTGTCTGCGATCGTTTTACACCACGTGTGCTGGTGTGCTGCAGCTTACCGCCCGCGACTATACCTCAAATTTTACCAGCGTTTTCTGCCACGCGCTCTCACGCATTTGACTGAGAAGGCGATATTGCGAAAAATTTCATAGACGTGCAAAATGGACTTTGAATGGCCTCTTACCACAGAATACATAATAGTACCTTCTCTTACCCTATAAAGCTAACCTAACTGAACAACACTGATATTAACATACTACCTATTATTATAATATAATACATTAGTCATCAACTCATCACTCATCAACCATATTATTTCTTTTCTGTTATTCCAACTTTTACCTGCCTCAGTCTTACTGACTCAGTCGTTTAAAAATGGTCATCTGCAAATAAAACGGGAATAATTTAGTTGTCTGTAGGACATAAATTAAGACAATGTTTACGATTGTCTGGGCTGGCGATATTATGTGAGATGTCGTGTAGACTGTTGTGTCTACACCGAGACGATAAAAACACTTTTCGGCTAATTATAAAATGATTTGCAATTGATAGGCCACTGAACTAATAAAGGGGAATGCACAACATCATCATCAGCCAGGACACGAGTAAGCATTTTGATCTTATCAGAAAGACTTTATGGATATCTATAATTTACGAGATAACTCCGTTGCGCCAAAACGCGTTTATCGCGCGGGAACCGTACATTTTTCCATAAAAAAAGTATCCACTCTTATGTTGAGAAGATGTTTAATTTTTTTATCAACCACTTTTTCTGTAAACCAAACTGCCTTTTCCCTTCTCTTCGAAATAGCTGTTAGGTAATTTACTATTCACTTCCTATTCACTGAGGCTATCTTGTTAAATGGCGTCTCAGATGAGATCCCATGTGATAGCGCTAGCTGGCATCTGGCTCAACAATGGGTATATTTTCTGATTACTACACTCAAAAAATTGTTTTCTCAGTAACCACCCGACTCCTTCACCTGAGCGATGGCCCACATAGCCAATATGCCGGTTTTTGGCTGAAAATAGGAGTGTTTGCCTGTAATGTCACGTAAGACTTAACAACGGCGTCACCTAGTTTCTAATGTTTTTTTTTTGTGTCTTTAATTCTATGTTATAATTATGCTGATGAGGGAGCACCTTTACAATGATCGACGATGCCAAGTGTTTGTGGGTGACCTACAAGGTGCGCTGCCAGACGCTACCAGCACCCAGCCAGGGACAGCTCAGCGGATGGAAAGTTCACCAGTCTCCACACCGACCGTTACCTAACAATGTTTTGGCAAGGGTCGTTGTTAATTCGTGCTTGGGTGTTTCGTCCCAGCCTAAACGACAATAAATAAAGAACAAGAAGAATAATTCTGTAATAAAGATATTCGTTAATTATTACAAGTAAGTATATCAAACTTTTAAACAGGTCTAGCGATGCAGGCAGGAGGCCTGTCTTCAGTATGTACCACCATGAGTATCCTTGGCAAAATTAGGTGTTGTGTGGAGTATGGGCTTCATGTTAAACTCCTTTGACCTATGAAAAAAATCCTAACAAACGAATTCGCCAGCAAAATCTCGTTAAAAATAACTTTTAACTTGTTACTGAACAAAGCGAAGCTATAAAGTTTGAAGTACACTGTACGATATGCCAATTTATTTTTTCTGGAACCGGGCCGTAACAAGTTTTATGATATTTTTGTGAAGTTACCTATATTTTAATAATATTATTTTAAATATTAATAAATCAATGTATTCAATTTATAATTAAAAGATTTTTTTGAAGAGAAGGAGAGCCCCGTCGAGAAAAAATTAAGCAATTTTTTATCCCCTACATTTTTCTCCTGGAATTATAATTATTAATTTGTCTACATCTTGGTAGAGTTATCTGATAATACGCATGTTATAATAATATTATAATTTAATAATATCTTTTTAGAGGAACATTTTGTATGGTGAGTGGTGACTAGCTAACCTTTCGTACCCCATTGTTCTAATTCGAGAACATCCCGCGAGACACGTCGGCACCGGCCAGGAGACGAACGTCAATCCTACAAATAGAAAAACTCGCGCCCATTCAGTATTAGCTGGGAACATGGAAAATTGCATCATCTTTAAATTGTTTTCGTTACATGAAAAATTAGTTCATAGTTCATTCGCTTCGAAGCCCCGTACTTACTCCATGGCCGATGACGCAGATGCCGAATTCGACAAACATTTCTAAGTTGGTCATACAGGGTGTTCTAAAATGCGTATGCAGTATGCTCAAGTATTGAGTTACAACACATTTTTTTAAATCTTTATAAGTTTTTCCTATCGTTCCTACTCTTTTTATGGACAGCTTAAACAGAATGAATGGATTTTTTTACTTTAATTGTAAACGATCAAAATGGTTGGGTTCCGTACTTACTTCAAATTAAACTCTTAGGATTCCTATTCGTAAATTTTCTGTTCGTCCTTCTGTCCTTCAGTCAGCTGCGCTCTTATAACTTCTTAAAAATCGTTAAAATGTTAAATGCTTAGTTCAACATAAACCAATACACATAAACACCTAGGAAAGCTTTATCTGTGGGCTTCCGTTGTACAGCATTTTTAAATGGAACATCCTATACACAGTAGTAGATAACTAACGAGTTCTTAGAAACCGTAGTGTGACTTCGATTATAATGTATAGAAACATGTAATACATACGTAATTTCAAACAAAATAATACTTAATATTATGTTTGTCACAAAATAATGTGTGTTGTAAACACGTTGTAAACAAATCTAATACAAATTGCGCAATAATTGTAATTGAACAAAATATTTTTAATTGCGTGCATTATTTTCCCATGTATCGTGATTTGTAAATTGTAACATACATATTTAATTCTAATGAAAAACAAACGCTTAGTTGGAATGGGTCATAATAAAAATATGATACTTAAGCTTGGTAGTTTTTAGTCTTCTCTTTATTTTTTTTTTTGGTTTCTATTTTTGGTTTGGTGGCTATTCTAAAGTCATACGAAATTGCGAAAATTAACATACTAATCGAGCAACTAGTACCTACAGAATTACCTAGGTTGGTGTCGTTGACTCGCTGGCGTGATTCCGTTTGGTGACAACGAAAATATATTTGCTAAACTTTGCACCGATAGTGCAGTCGAATGCACCCGATTACCTGACATCAGACTGCATGGCTATTCTGGGACCACATTCGCTACCCGATAAATCTTCCACGGCCATGAGCATCCAAGGTCGCATCGGTAAAACATTTGACGAAATCGAGAAAAATTAGCTTTCGTTATCATGGGGAAAGCTTTTGTCGATTATTATTTATGTTATGAGCGATTCGGTAAAAAAATCATCGTGAAAATAAAACAAAAGCTAAAAAATGTGTTACAAAACCTACTATTTTGTCGTATCAAGTAACGCTTAATAACTTCTTAATTTACTTTAAGTAACTTATTATAACTTATGTATATCACCATAGCTGTTAGTAGTGCTAGTGCCCTTGCAAAAAATTTCTATAAGTCCATGGTCTTAATATAAGAAGTATATAATATACCTTATTATATTTACCATACTATAGGGTCAGAGAAATACATACCATATAATATTTCTCTGGCCCTTGCCTAGACCAAGAGTCAGAGCATCCACCTATCGGCTAATCAGCAATTGCTGCAGATGACCGAGATCACTGATGATAACCTTGAAGTGATAATGAAGTCGTTCATCTTTGCGTAATTATCTTCTTATTCTATTTGTTTTAGTTAATACAACCAATTTAACTTTTTTTATAATAATAATTGACAAAGGTCAGTTACTTTGTCTATACTCATTCAAAACTTAACAGACATGGTTTTATAAACAATGTCACTTTAAAATATTGATTGGCTTATTATAGAAATAGTTATTTTTTAGGATTAGGAGCTTTTAGCATCGTAATTCATAGCCGATAGTAATATTATGTATACTATAATAGCTACAATGCTAGCCCTTTCTAAAGCCTACAACTAACAAAATGATGATGCAATTCTAAAGCTTGCATCGTCACAAGTCACGATGCATCATCTACCATTGGAAAATCGTTGTTGGGTTTCATTTTTTGTAACTTTACATTAGACAAACAGAAATGTATGTACAAAAACTAGTACGCAATATTTTACGTACAAATTTTTGTAAAATTCCAGTTATTTTTCGATTCAGGTTACTAACATATTTTTGTTATGCATTTTATACTAGACTATAATAAAATTACAATGGTTTCTTGTCGGTATATTTAATCAGTTAGTGTCCTATATCTTAATTAATCCCTGGATAAATATCATACTATTGTTATCTGTCTCACTCATTTCTCAAACACGAAAGCAATATTTTAACACAAGATTTAAAAATAGCTCTAATAGCGCAATTCATGTTAGAAGGGCAAAACTGTGTAGTGACAAGTCTAATTATTTTCCTCCAGTGTAATCAAATATTGTCAATAATATACTATATAATATTTCAATATTATAAGATCATCGATCCCGCTGCCGATGCCATAGTACGCACAACGCACACAGTAAACAACTGCATGTTTACTCGGCCGCGTGCGTGGCATTGCTTATCAGAGTATCGCGAGTACCTCTCATTCCATTCATGTTTAATCGCAGTAACTATCATAAATTCTCTCGTACAACGACGTAGTGATTTTAAAGGAAAATCTGTATCGCGCCCCGCACTGGGGCCACTCCAGGCTACTTATAAACGGACGCTCAGCCGCCGACTCCACTCTATCACGGACCGTCAGTGTAGACACCGTTACTTTTTGCAATTTTTAAATCGTATTTGGATAAGCTAGCGTCAGCCATCGATAAAAATGAAAAACTTTCTAATATTTTTGGCGTGTTGCACCCTCGCCGCGGCCATGGTGCCGAGAGATAGGGTAAGTCACGTGTGCAAATATTATAAACAGCATAGTGTTTACAATTTTACGTTTTAGATTGATAAACAAGTTTTTCTCGTGTCATTCATAATAAATAATAACGATATTGATTACGCATCAAAATATTTAGCTAAGCAAACAAACTAAACATATTAAGTACTTATTAGTCTTATTACTATTAAGCTTGGAGTGCACAAATATCGCATTTTCTGCCCTACGTGATTTTTCAAATATCTGCGTACATTCGATCTTTTATTAAATTTTTACGATTTAAAGATTATTCTTGGTGTCTTTAAGTTTTTAAAATTATTGTGAATGTTCTCAAAGCTTAATAAACATTTTAATATTGTAAGACGAAAATTTAAGAACACTCTGTATAGTGTACTTATAGTTTGCACAAGTAGAATAAAATATTTCTTATTATTTAATTTGTTTACTTAAAGTTGTTCATTGTATTACAACTGAAAAAAATATTGATAAAAGTAAATAATATTATTATTATGACGTAACTTTTAAATTATTTGGTGTCGGAAGCCAACTTAGGGTTGTTAGTCTTTCGTCCCAGTGTTGTTTCGTCCCAACTTATTTTTCATTTATTTTCATAACTGATAAGCAAAAATATTAACTATACAATGTGTGTTTGGTATCGTCGTCGTCGAGTGGTAATAAAGTTAAAAAGCTCAAATGAAAGCTTATATATCCAAAAGTAGATATTATAGTGGAGGTTCCCTAGAACATTATTTTTATTACTATCAAGCTAATTTTACGCATTTGCATTTTGATACGACGAACAACAGTTTTATCTGCGAAAAATCTCGAATGTGGTAGGTTCCGTAGTCAACGAGGACTTGTTGATCTAGAGCAAGGGTGGCCAACACGCGGCCCGCAGCGCCGCGCCGCGCCGTTTGTTACATTGTGGCCCACGGAGCCAAGCACATTTTTTTTAAGTAAAAAAAGTTAATACTTTCTAAAATTTTAAATTACCTTATCATACTTACTATAAAAAGCAAACAAACACTTTTTTCTTTTACTTTTAAAACAAAAGCTCTCACTAAGTTGAACTAATAGGAAAAATTTGTATCCGATTTTGACTTTTATTCCACTACGAGTATACCTACTTAAAATCAATTGGTAGTGCGGCCCGGGGTAAAATTTTACTTCCTAATTTTTGCCCAAAAGTCGAAAAGGTTTGCCACCCTTGATCTAGAGGCAACTTGTACTATTTATTTCTAGATATTAAAGTAATTAAACTTAGTTTTATAAGAACGGGAATAATAATTAGTCTGTACGTTGTTATATTATTTACATTAATCTATGTAGATACTATCAGAGAAGTTGATTCATGGCTGCAGATGGCGGACGTACGTAATTTGGTCGCGTTATGTCAAACCCAGCCGACAGATGACTCTATGGAGTCATCTGTCGTTTGGGTTTGACATATCACATAACGTCATTATGATGACTCATACTGAATTGACAATTGACATAATTCGACCAAATGACGCAGGTCGGCCAACTATGATGGCCTATGAATTAATTTCTTCGATGGTACATAGATACTTTTTCGCGGTGGTGATGCCGTGATGTCAGTCACGTAGTTTGACGCGGGGTGGGAAGTGGGTGGGCGGTAGTCATTTCCTACAATAATCATTGGCGTCTATAGTTTTGTTTTTCTACGAAAGAATTTGATAAGGTTTTTCAGTAGAACCATAGAGGAATATGAAGACGTGAGTGGAAGAATACGATAACTAACAGTACAAAAATTGCCGTTTTTAGGGTTCCGTATAGGGTTGCCAACTTTTTTTTCAAGAAATAAAGTATATTTAGGTTTACGAAGAAAATTAAACAGTATTTCAGACATATGAACAGTATTTTTATTTTTTATTTATTTTGAACATATATTTTTTAGTACTCCTCGCACAGCTCAATAATTTATCATCATTTTTAAAAATATCATACGCTTCACCACAACTATAGCTTAAATTAAAGTAAATTTGTAGCTCATTCTTAATTAAATTAATCGATAATAATTGTCCATTATACGGGAAAGGCAAAGGGATCTAAGCCCATGCTGCCAAGTCGTCTGTTTTGTAAAGGCGTTATATTACTAATGTGTTTGCATGTTGATGCTGAAAACAGTATATTGTATACTTTATTTTTGTTCAACAGTTAAAAGTATAATTGAGTGAAAAACAGTATAATACTGTTTAAAACAGTATAGTTGGTAACCCTAGTTCCGTACCCAAAGGATAAAAACGGGACCCTATTACTGAGACTTCGATGTTTGTCCGTCTGTCCGTCTGTCTCCAGGCTGTAACTCAAGAATAGTAATAGCTTCTAGTAATAAAATTCAAATACTTAAAAATAATAATTAAGGCCTAAGTGGCAAATTTTTTCCTACTTTTTCTCTATGGTACGGAACCCTTCTTACGCGAGTCCCACTCGCGCTTGACCAATTTTTTTACATAAATGGAGGCTTTAGGGCCGGAAAATGATTTGAAATAAAAAACTGTACATTTTATGTGTAGCCAGAAATATTAGCCAGGTAAAGAAGTAGATTAGTTACAAGGTTCCTTTTAATTTTTTAAATTAATTAAGTAAAGTATAAGGGACAAAATTAGTAAATGACAAATGTCCGTTACAAAATGTTTGTTATCGTGTTCTTCTACTTATGTCTTCAATGATTGTAATTGGTCCATGGTAGAACAATAATTATTATTTATTTAAATTATAACAGTACTTATAATTGTCATAATATAAATACATAACAATATTATTGTTTTACTTATATTTTGCGTGTGGCCTCTGGATGACTCATCAGCTCAAATAATATTTTGTGCGATAACATAATATTATGATGCTAACAATAACAATCATTCTATCTACTCGAATCCTAATAAACATACTGTTGTTTCGCTTTTTTACTAGCCAGGCAAAAAAAAAGTATTAAGGACGTCCCCCGAGCAAACGACCTTGGGACTTGGCCATACATTTGCCGCGTTGCCGAGATCGCACCAAAACCCTATTTTTTACTTATCAGTTATCTTAGTTCAAAATTGTCCTAAAAAATTAAAACGGGGAATATGTAGTTTATGATATAATATGTAGTTTATGATATTGTCGATCTATTGGCGTGTGTTTCAAATAAAAGTAATTTGGTAGGTAAATCCTAAGGAGATGCTGAATGTATGCTTGATTTTTAATAAATTGATTTTACTTTGGAAGCTGATATCATGAGTATAAGAAACAAAAATAGAAAATTGAAAACGACAAAAGGAATGTTGTTGATACTGAAGATTATTGCTGTATTTTTATTATAACTTTGTAGCTTTCAAATTATGAGTTTATAAGGCTTGAAATACGGTAAATTACGGTATCTCCGAAAACAACGCCCTTAAATAAACTATGGACGGACGGGGAACGGTGTACCCATGGCTTAAGTGACGCCGCGTTAAAGTAAAAAACCGTGTTGGATATTTAAGATTGCTTGTTTTCTATGAGAGGCAATGGAACAGCAAAAATGGAAAGGGCGTAAGCGACAAAATGGTTTTTGTCGCGTAATTTAATTTTTAAAAACCTAAAAACCGTAAATACATTTAATAATATAAGCATATGGGCAAATTAAAGTGTATGCATTATGCTTCCAGAACCAATCTATGTACTGGAAGCTTAAATCACTCTCCTCTGTTGATAAACAGAAATCCCTTTTTTAGAGGTCTTTTTGATTGATTATTCAGTGTTATAATAGTTGACCAATCGTGTTATGCTATGGGTAATTAAAAGACATAAACATGATGAATACTGATAATGAACTTTAATTTCTTAGCTTTAGTCATTGCTGAGAAAAATCGATATCGCTACAGCCAAATTATTATCAAGGCGTCGCGCGTCGCCTTAAGTAAAATACTCTGATTCTTGTAGGAGTTCTAAAACTTAACCGGTGATAGAACAACAAGTTACAAATAGCTTTGTCCACATTATGCCTTTTTCTATTCATCAAGGGCATGCCTTATAGCGCTGTCAGCGTCAAACGTGAGGCATGCCCGTAACGCGCGTTGAAATCGTAGCGCGCGCTATGACACTTTTCTTTCAACGCGGGTGGAATTTGACGCGCGTCACGGGCATGCCACACGTTCACTGTTGACAGCCATAAGCTTTGTCCACATTGTGCCTTTTTCTGTTCATCAAGGGCATGCCTTATAGCGCTGTCAGCGTCAAACGTGAGGCATGCCCGTAACGCGCGTTGAAATCGTAGCGCGCGCTATGACACTTTTCTTTCAACGCGGGTGGAATTTGACGCGCGTCACGGGCATGCCACACGTTCACTGTTGACAGCGCTATAACTTATAAGGCATGCCCTTGTTGAACAAAAAAAAGGCACAATGTGGACAAAGCTAATGGGACCTTTTGAAAACGTTCGTTAAATTTTTTTTATTAGTATTCAGCAGCGTAGGCCTCGTGCATAGTAAAAGTTATACTATGCCTCGGGGCTCTGCCAAGAAACAAATCCATACTAATATTATAAAGCGAAAGTGTGTCTGTCTGTCCGTATCTGTTACCTCTTCGCGCTCAAACCGCTTAACTGATATTGCTGAAATTCGGTATGGAGATACTTTGAGTCCCGGGAAAGGACATAGGATACTTTTTATCCCGGAAAATGTTCGGTTCCCGCGCGATAAACGAGTTCTTGCGCAACGGGCGCAGTTCAGGGTGTCATCTAATACTAGTAGCTAGTACCTACTACTAATTAATGATCGTGACAATAGAATACAATAGATTTCCAAGAATCCGCGATCGAAGGATGAATTAAGTATGTAATTTTCGTCGCCGTCAAAGTATCTAATGTAAGAATTCGGGCAAGTCTACTGTTTATGGCATAATTTTCAAAACTTTATGATGGTAGGTACTAAAGGTACTAGGTGCACTAAGCAACCCTTTCATTTCGCGGAACCTCCATGGGCTATTACTTATTAGGATACCATTAACTATTAAGTGAAGAAGGTGTTTGGAATTTTACCATAATATTATTATATGATAGTCAAAATGCATTCGCTAGTCTCGATGACGAAGTTCGTTGTCAAAAATATAATATAATAATAAATTCAATGTTCCCGGGTCTGGTTGTGTATTAAATATGTGTATGATATTATAATAAAAATCTTAAATATATGTATGGTATAAAAGTATTAAATATATTTCCGTTGTCTGGTACCTGTAACACAAGTCCTTTAGGTACTTAGCACGGGGCCAGACTGACGTGGTGTGAAGCGTCCATAGATATTATTATTATTAAAATTAATAATTATAATGTAATAAAACTATTAAAAATAGTTTCAGAGATCGTTTGTCCATAATTATTTCAAAAATCAAGAATTTCAGTTTTTTTTTGATAACAGAAATGACGCTGTGCCTAACAGGAGTGATGAACATTAAAATAAATCATAATTGTCAACATTTATAACGATAATTCTGATGCATATTTAAAACTTGTAATGTAGATTAACGATAGTAAAAAAGTGATGCACCACTTCTGTTATCAACTTCTGTTTCTATTTACTACATATTATTATAATGTATTTAGTTTATTAAATTTATTTAATTTTTAACCATTATTTATTTTGATCGAAATTAAGATTTTGTTAAAAACTGTAAAAAAAAATACGGTCTACATTAAACATAATAAAATGCACAGTAAAATGGGTATCTTTAAACTAATTTTTAAAATCTATAATTATGCAACATTAGAAACTTACGAAAAACATGTTTACAGAAATATACATCATTTTACAATGCTTTAAGAAAAAAATAATGATCACAAAATTTGTTTCGTCTGAGGAATCACAGGATTTTATTTGCTCTAGGATCGGTGTCGTCATAACATTTTTGAGTCACTTTTCTGTCTTTTTTTATCTTTTCTAACTGTAAAAAATAAAAGAAGTTATAAATTTTATTATAAGTTTAATTAAACACTGCAAGAATATTGAAATGATACCTTCTGTTATCAAAATGATTATTTCTGTTATCAATAATTTAGATACTTAAAATTTCTAGTAATTGAAAAAAAACTTGACAAAACTGTAACAAATAATAAAATTAACATGTTCTATACAGAATAAACAACAAAAAGTATTATCTTTACTATAATTTAATAAGAAAAACGTAATTTCTGTAATCAAAAATCACTTCTGTTATCGCCTAGTTAACAGAAGTGATGATTTAACAGAAATGATAAAACTCAAATAATCTTTATTTTATTTTTAAATGGTCAAATTTTACTTAGTTTTATTTATGTTTTACAATAAAAGGACTAAGAATACATGTCAACAAAGGATTTATACAATATTTAACAAAGTAGTTAACTTTTTACAGACTTAGCAGAAGTGACGAGCGATCTCAACCAATGGAAAAATCACGAACAAATTTTGCTTCTGTTAAACAGTGCTGTAAATAGCCTTTTTTGCGCCCGGTGCGAGCTTCTATAGCTGCGCCCTTGTTTTTTTAGGGTTCCGTAGTCAACAAGGAACCCTTATACTTTCGGTCTGTCCATCCGTCTGTCCGTCTGTCTGTCTGTACTGTCCGCGGTTTTGCTCAGAGACTATAGGACCTGCAAATCTGTAATTTGGCATGAATGCACATAATATTAGTGATGCCGACAAAATGGTGCAAGAAAACTTCATTATTGCACCATTTCGTCGGCATTTAGTCGGCATCTAGTTCATTTATCGAGAAAGGCTACGAGCTATATTTTATCACGCTAAGACTAAAAGGAGCGAAGAAATAAAGGAAAATGTGGAAAAAACGGGGGGAAATTATTAGAACGCGCTAATCTCAGGAACTACTGATCCGATTTGAAAAATTATTTCAGTGCTAGATAGCCCAGCTATTGAGGAAGACTATAGGCAATATTTTATGACGCTAAAATTAATAGGAGCGAAGAAATAGAGAAAATGTGTAAAAAACGGGAGATATTATTTGAAAGGGCTTATTTGAACGCACTAATCTCAGGAACTGCTGGTCCGATCGGAAAAATTCTTTCAGTATTAGATAGCCCAGTTATCGGGGAAGGCTATAGGCTATATTTTATTACGCTAAGACTAATAGGAACGAAGAAATAGAGGAAAATGTTGTAGAGCATTTTTTCTGTTATTAGGATCAGACAAGAAGTAGACCACGTGAAGGATCATAGGCTTTTTATGGACTAATTTTTCTGTGAAATATCTAATTTACGCGGGCGATCGCGGAACGTCTAGTTGAGTAATATTCGATCAACTAAAAAATGTATTCGGCGAAGTATAAAGGAACTTTTCGTTCAAATTCCTTTGTAAGTAATTGAGATGATGTTGTCAGTAGTGTAAAACACGTTATAAATAGGTATACATTCATTGAGCATACAAAAATTAAAAAAAACTATCGGTACTGCGTCGGAACCCTGTATTGCGCGTGGCCCGACACGCACTTGGCCGGTTTTTTTAGATATTATAGGTACCCAGAGCAATGCTTCTAGGGCCACAGCCCACAGGCCTCCCTGATCTGGCCATTTTTGCGCCACCCCAGAGTCTGCGCCCTGTGCCTGGGCACCGGTGGCACCGCCCTATTTACGGCACTGCTGTTAAAAAACGAAAGAAATAATCAAACTCTTTGTTACTAATGTATAAACTACAAGTGGATTAGTGCTGCCTACGTGTAAAATTAATTTGAAATTAAATGTGTCGCTATATTTTTTTTATAAATAACAATTGATAACAGAAATGACGGAAATTTTGGTAACAGGAGTAGAATCAAGAATAAAAACGTGCCTGTACTTCAGAAGATGAATATGCTCATTAAATCATAAAGCCTACTATATTTCAATATTATTTTAACTATAACACTAAGATATTGTTTCTTAGAAGTATTTTTTTAAGTTGTCCTAAAGTGCTAAGGTGTGAAAGTAACAGATAACAGGCGTGACGTTTGGGTACTTTGAGCTATCAGGTTACTAGGAAAATGCTAATTTATATACTTAAAAGTGTTATTATGTTATAGTTCACACCGGTTACTATTATTTACACTCATAAATTTATTGATACAAGATTGTTAAAAGTACTTTTTTGTCAAGTAACAGATTTTTCGCTGTAGAATAGAATGATCCAATTAAACCTTCCTATCAAATTTTGATATATTGATCCTGGTTAAAAATAAAAATACACGTATTTTTAACATGGATGACGGAACCCATAAAGTATTCTCACTTAGTTTTGTTACACCCTGTTTATTTCTAACTTCGGTATCGAAACTAGCGAATGCATTTTGAAGCACTAGGTATAATTACTAGAATATGAACTAGCAGCTAGCTGATGACGTGATGTAATGTGATGCGGTGAGACACACCTCCTGTCCGGTGGTCAGGGACAGTGTATAGTAGTGTGTACGTGAGCTGTTTACTAGTAACTACTGTACCTACTGTGGTTCTGTGAATGGCCAGCGTCGGATACGCTCATGGCCACTATCGTATGATGCGTAGTCTAGGGTTTCCATCTGTAAATTTCCCCGGATTTGTGCTAGTTTTAAAACGGGGAGAGACCGAACCGATGCGAAAAACATGCAAAAAAGGGGACGTGAAATAGCCAGATAATAATTAGCCACTAAGCGAACTAAATCTTTACTTACTTTAAAACTCTGAATAATATTTTCGGTCTTTGGTCTGTCCATGATAGGTATGAAGTAGAAAATACAACACAACGTATAGTGTATCAAGCCAAGGCAAGACTCGAGCTTATGGACTTTCAATGTCCTATTGAATGTAACGAAAAACATTAAACGCTCTACTTAAAACATTTTTACAGTGTTGACTAGCAATTTCGAGATTTTTTTGACAGTAAAGTTAAGCTGATATTAAAATAATTAATTTTTGATTTCAGAAATCAGAAGATGTTACCAAAGCAATATGCGCACCTTGGACTGCTTGCAGATGGGATGTATTGAAAATTAATACGTATATTGTAGAAAGCCATATAAATAACGATTTGTAAGTATCTCTAAATAACAAAGTAACAAAACACCTATATAATCTATAGGGCCCGGATTTATATGTAAATACATATTTTTGTTTTGCGTAATTTTCGGCCTAGAATGTGTTTTTTACACGAATTATCATGTTTAAAATGTCACAATCGTCCATAATATTTTCACAAAAATACCAAAAAAATACGTTCCCGCCACCATGCGGCTGCGTAATGCGTATTTCGTTCCTATTGACTCGCGCTATATCGTCGTATTTATTGTTTCCAAAGAAGATTATTCCTTCAGGATTCAAGCCCCATAAGAGCAACGGTGATCGCGACAACAATAGAATAGAATAGCATTTCCAAGAATCCGCGATCGAAGGATTAATCCCTCGATCACCAATTCCAGGAAATCTTTTGTTGTCGCGGCCCATATGGGCCTTACGGGGCTTGAGGGATTAATAAAGAAATAGAAAATAAAGTTTCAGATGCAAAAGGTCCTGTTGCTGACATGGCTAAACAAAAACTGAAGTATGTTTCGGTCTTCGGGTAAAAATTAAAATAAAGGATGTACGTAACACACAAAGAAAAACAAAATTCTGTGCCGATTATTAGGGTTCCGTACCCAAAGGGTAAAAACGGGACCCTATTACTAAGACTTCGATGTCTGTCTGTCCGTCTGTCTGTCACCAGGCTATATCTCAAGAACGGCTACAATAGCTAGACTTCTTCACTTCACAGAATGTGTATATCTATTGCCGCTATAACAACAAATCCTAAAAACAAAATAAAAATTAATAATTAAGGGTGGCTCCCATACAACAAACATATTTTTAGGGTTCCGTACCCAAAGGGTAAAAGCGGGACCCTATTACTAAGACTTCGATGTCTGTCCGTCTGTCCGTCTGTCCGTCTGTCTGTCACCAGGCTGTAACTCAAGAACGGTAGTAGCTAGAGAGTTGAAATTTTGACAGATTATGGATTTCTGTTTCCGCTATAACAACAAATACTAAAAACAAAATAAATTTTATATTTAAGGGGGGCTCCCATACAACAAACGTGATTTTTTAAACATTTTTTGCTCGGTATCAATGATAACAACAGGTAGCCACCTGAAATGTTCACAAAATACTCAGTTTTATTTATACTTTAATAATTAATAATAAAATTTAAATAAAATTAATAATTAAGGGGGTCTCCTATACAAAAAAACACATATTTTTCCTATTTTTGCTCTATAGTGGTACGGAACCCTTCGTACGCGAGTCCAACTCGCACTTGGCCGATTATTTTTGCTATTTTTCGCTCGATATAAATAATGGCTACAGCTAGGCACTTGAAATTTTTACAAAATCCTTAATTATATTTATTTGTACTTTAATAATTGATAAAAAAAAATTAAAATAAATATTTAAGGCTTACCTACACGAAAACAATGTTTAATTATTGTAATTTTATACTCCATATTTTTCCATATTTCTGTTTTATAGTCCATATTTTTCCATATTTTCGATTTTTTTGTCCATATTTTAAGTACATAATTTGGATTTTTTAATACATATTTTTCCGGGCCCTAATAATCTATATATACAAGCGGGCCTCAGTGCCGGTTCTAGCACGACCAGCGCCCTGGGCGAGATTTCTTCGGCACCATTTTTCTCCGATTGTTTGAGTCTCAAAACGGTTTCGTAGTAGGCCTAGGCTACGCGGAACGCCGCTAGTGCCTCTCTAATTCTAATTTTAACTAGGCCTTTTAATTATTATTATAATAATTGATGTTTGGGTTACGTTAAAACTGACACCCCCTTCTCAACTTAGATACTTTTTAAATTACTAGATAACGCCCGCAACTCCGCCAAAATTCTTTTATCGTGTGCAAACCATGCATTTTTCCGGCATGGCCTTTCCCGGGACTCAAAGTATATCCATAGTCCATACCAAACTTCAGGAAAATCGGTTCAGCAGTTAGGGCGTGAAAAGGTAACAGACAGACAGACACACTTTCACATTTTTAATATTATTAGCGTGGAAGTATGGATAATGGACATGTCACAGGGAAAAGGGGATATCAAGGATTTCACGATATCCCTAGGGATATCACGAACTCCCGGTAGATGCCGAATATTCTTGTTTGTTACGCCTTCTTACTAAAAATATCTAGTGATATGTTATTTCACTAAACTAAATCTAGTGAAATGTCAGAAACGCGGATACCGCCGAATAAAAATCGAGCCACTCATTTCTCTCGCTCGCTCTAGTTTCCACACGTGACACGGACACTAGTGGAAGTGAAACAAATGCGTCGCTCGAGCTGGCGCGGCACGTCTAGCCTGGAGACAGACAGACAGACTAACCCTTTGGGTACGGAACCGTGAAAACTAGGATAATCGAAGAGCTGGAGTACCTGTAGTACCTGTGCTTGTACTATTGTACAGGTACAGGTACTACAGGCACAGGTACAGCCTAACCAAACTAGAGATCGACATGCCATCTTTACAAACAATATTTAACTTGGTCGGCCGTTTCATTTGACGTCAAAAATCAAAGGTCTGAAGTATCTGATGAAGAACCCTTAAATGGTTTCAACTGTATGATTTAGAGATATGGTGATGCCCCCTCAGATCTGCTATAGTTGCATTACACGTGTGATAATAATAATAATATCTCCCACTCTGGTTTTGGTGACGGTGGCCGGTTTCATTGAAACCAGGCCAAGAGTAATTTTATAGTGCCCAAGTGTGTGCGCAGTACACAAGAGCAATCTCTATATTCCTTTACTCGCATAACCCGGTGGGACGGAAGACTGACACAACCGACGAGAGATCAGGCGCAGGACCGACTTTTTAATGCCCATCCAACGCATGGATCATCTAACATCTTACTTGTCAGATTCAGATGTTAGATGATCCTATCAAAGTACCCGTGTGTATACTAGAGCAAGCGAGAGAAATGCGTGGCTTGATTTTTATTCGGCGGTGTCCGCTTTTCTGACGTTTCACTAGATTTAGTTTAGTGAAATCACATATCACTAGATATAAAATTACAAGTCCTGACTGATTGGCTGACTGACTGACTGACTGATTCATCATCGCTGAGCAAAAACTGTTAAAGTTACAGCCACGAAATTTGGTGAGTAGGATTGTTATAATAAGTAGACACCCACTAAGGAAGAAATTTTGAAAATTTTACCCAGAAGGGGGTGAAAAAGGGGTTGAAAGTTTGTATGAAAGTCGTCATTTCTTACGTTAGGAACATGAAACTTTATTTTTGGGTTACTGATTAAAAATGATTGGATACGTGTTTAAGCGTTTTTGGAAATTCTATCCCCAAGGGGGTGAAATAGGGGTTGAAAGTTTAAATGAAAGTCCGTCATTTCTTAAGTTAGAAACATGAAAGTAAATTTTTGGACTGCTGATTAAAAATGAATGGATAGGTATTTAAGCGTTTTTAGAAATTCTACCCCCAAGGGGCTGAAATTAGGGTTGAAAGTTTGAATGAAAGTCCGTCATTTCTTGAGTTTGAAACATGAAAATTCATTTTTGTGCGACTGATTAAAAATGAATGGATACGTATTTAAGCGTTTCTGTTAATTCTACCCCCAAGGGGGTGAAATTGGGGTAGAAAGTTTCAATGAAAGTCCGTAATTTCTTAAGTTGGAAACATGAAAGTTTATTGACGTTTGTGTTTGACGTTTGCTTAAATAGGGTCCCATTTTTACCCTTTGTATAAGGAACCACAAAAAGGGGGAAACTATCCATATTTGTTATTATACTATGTTAACGCGGACGAAGTCGCGGGCAACAGCTAGTCACTAGATATTTTTAGTAAGAAGACGTAACAAACAAGAATAATATTCGGCATCTACCGGGAGTTCGTGATATCCCTAGGGATATCGTGATATCCCTGATATCCTCTTTTCCCTGCGACAGATATACATTATACAGACATAATATAAGTGTACAGCTATTATATGTATATATAATTTTGTAAGTGAGCTGACTAAGCAAGTAAGGCTGGTATAAATAGTCAGTACCTACTTAAGATGCGACCCGGTCTCAAGACGCGGTTCGGCTCTGTGATTGGTCAAAATTTTGACAGCCAACCAATCACAAAGCCTGGACCGCGTCTTGAGAGCGAGATGCATCATGAGTACTGACTATTTATACCAGCCCTAAGATATTCATAAAAATGGTGACGTCACGTCAATTTTCACTTGCCTAATTATTGCAGCCGTGTGTCCCTTATCCCTTTATAGCTTTATTAATATTTCGTAAAACTTTATTTCCAGTTGTGAATGCCCCGTAGATACAACGTGTGAGCGGAGTGAGATTGAAGAAAACGCCTACATATACAAGTGTAAACCACCGCAGTCGACGACTGTTGACGAAGACGAACATTAGTACCTACATTAAATGACTATATATAGTTTACACATAGACTATAAGCTATATTACCTAAGTATTTATTATGGTAGATATACATATTGTATTGACGCCAAATAAAAACCTTTTGAAAATTGGTATTGACTGTACTTAGGTACTTACAGAATGAGCAACTATAATACACTTCGACAAGGCTGTTTATGAAGTATGAACGTGGCGAGAAAAGGAACTAACGCTTCTAGCATACAAAAACGTCATTTTTGACAGTTCTCCTTTACCAGCAGCGCCCATTGACATCATTGACTCATATTTTAGCCATGCTTAGCCAACACGTTTTCTTTATCGCTTAGCTTTAAATAGAACTTAACCGCCGCCGCCCGCGCCGCGCCGATCAAAATGTATGGAATTGATGTTATGCGTTCGATAATAATATGAAGTTGACGACTCATGTCATAATATTATGTCAATTCAATGTTATTTTGATCGGCGATTATTTAAAGAAGCTATTAAGAAAACGTGTTGGCTAGGGGCTCTGTAATGTCACGTTAAGCTTGCGAATTTCGATGTAGCGAGTAGCGATATAATTTACGAGTTAAGCATAGCTGATAGCTATAATTATACGCTATATATACCTGATGGACAATTCTGCCGCTAGCGATCGTTATTAATTTATCTTTAAGTATAAGTACTTACATAATATTAATATTTTGTTATGTACAGTAGCGAAGCAGCTGGACTTTTCATAAATCCGCCTTGTAAAATATTATAAGTAATATTATTTGATCACGGGTTTTATTAATGTGGACGATTCGCTAAAAGCCATTTTTATTTTAAATACCTAATAGTCGCTATCGGTTACTTTCGTAACAGTGCAGTCTCTATATTTTCGAACTAATTACTTACTTTACCATTTAAAATATCGTAGCATCGTTCGCATTATCTATTACCTACTTTTATGTAAGTTTTAACTAGCTATTTATTTTTAAAATACCTTATAAAGGGACCCCAGAAATGCCTCAAAATGAGTAGAATATCTAACATTTTTAAGTGGACTATGATAATAAGACAAATTAATGTAGGAAAATGTTTGTCGAGTATTACATAATAAATAATAATATAATTATTAATAATGATATTATTAATTTCTCTACCTGAGAGACACCCATTATTATTAATGGATATTTCTTAACTAAACTTATTCTTGTAAATTGTGACTTGTAGGTAGTATAACTTTTCTTTTTACTTATCTGGCCATTAGCAACCAAAATTACATTAATTACTGCTTACGTCGACTCTTCTCTTAATCTCTTACTCTTAATCTGCGTACAGACGAACGGCACTTGTCGACGGCACGCGACGACGCGACGGCAGTCGACTGCTGCCGTAGACTAGTGTCTTCGTCGATATTTAATAGTTCTCCACATAAAGCTGTATGAAGACTAGTCTAAAGATTACGCACACGTTATATGAGCCCGTAAACTATTAAATTTTGGAAGATGGCCGTAAATTCCTCTCCTAAGTCCTAACAGCGAGTAGCGACCGACTTTAGCTCCTCAGCGGGCCGATTCTTTATCGTACATTTGTGAGTTAATCACTGAGTTAATAACGAAACGGAGTAGTGAGCAACCGAAAAGTCTCACTTTTGTATGCAAGTGAATACAAAAAGTGGCACTTTCCGTTATACACTCCTCCGTTTCGTTACTAACTCAGTCATTAACTCACAAATGTACGATACAGAATCGGCCCGCAGGAGTTAGAATTACAGGTGGATAACAAAAAATTTGTGTCCGACCGAAACTCATTTTTCAGCCGAAACCGAAACCGAAACCGAAATTTGATAAAACATATTTTAAAATGACTATTATTTTTTGAAATTTACAGTTCTGTAATATTTAGTTTGTTGTTATTTTTAGCAATATTCCGCGAAATAAACTTCCACCTTTAAGTAAATGAGTGAGTGCACGCATAGGCATGCGTACAGCACCTCCCTCCTCCCACACTGCCTATGCGTACACTCGCATGCAAGAACTTGCAAACACCACCACCACACAAGCAATAATGTTGGCAAATCCGTGCAAGGCCCCTCACCACCATGCAGGTTGAAAACCTCGACGCGCGTTTCGCTCCAACACCGGAGCATCCTCAGGATGTGGACTCTACGAACAACGTCCGTCAAGTGCCGCCGCCGGCCAAAACACCGCCTTTTATATCCTATCAAGCCCCGCTACTATCCCCACTACCCCCACTACCCTCACCAGTACCCCCGAACATATTAATAAGCGGTGACGTAGTCAAGCAAGTTTGGTCATTCAACAATGCAAATCTGTTATTTTTCTTTTCTTTTATGATCTCTAATTGTTCCAACACGCTCAGCCGAAAGCCTTTATCGCATTTATGTAAAACTTTATAGGAATGGCCATCGGGCACGGTATGATTACTATCTAAAAGATGTTTAGCAAAATGTGACTTATCAGGATGACCATTCCTATAAGCCGCGATATGTTCTTTATACCGAGTCTCAAATCTGCGTCCAGTTTGACCCACATATACACTATCGCATTCAGGACAATCGATTCTATAGACACCGGACTGATATTTTTCATCAATCCGGTCTTTGTTATGACACAAATGATGTTTTAAAGTATTATTTGTCCTGAATGCGACATGCATATCGTTGTTTTTCATTATTTTGGATAAGCGTGCAGATACCTCTCCCATGTAGGTCAAACTGGACTTATATCTAACTATCTCCTTATCAATAGGACCTGCGTACAAAAACTTAACCAGTTCTTTCTTGTTTTTATTTTTCAAAATATTACTAATAATTTTTGGACTATATCCGTTGGATATCGCAATTTGGAAAATGATATTAAGCTCCTTTTGATAATTATCTTTACTAAGAGGGATCGATAATAATCTATGAATGTAACTATGAAAGGCCGCGAGTTTGTGTTAGGTTTTGTTGTAGTTTGTGGTAGGCAGTGTGGGAGGAGGGAGGTGCTGTACGCATGCCTATGCGTGCACTCACTCATTTACTTAAAGGTGGAAGTTTATTTCGCGGAATATTGCTAAAAATAACAACAAACTAAATTTTAAGCTATGGATTTCCGCAAAGTAACGCCTGATTCCATTAACTCTGTAATATTTGTTAACACATAAGAAAAAGTGCCAAATTTGATTTTTTTACTTTTTGTGACATTTGTTAAAATAAATATTATTAATCTTAGATTCGAATATGTTTTTTAGAAACTTTTCAGTATCATATTCCGTTTTTTTTATACGATCCAAGTTTTAATGTATTAGAACGGAGGGTAACCTTAAAAACATGAGCAGAATTTATTTTAAGACATTAACTATTGAAAAACAATCAAGTACAACAATCAATTCTTTGTATGGGAAACACGGACATGTAGTCTCACAGACCGCGGTCAAGTTCAAAACGAAGTTACTTAGTAAACTTGCAATTTAACAGAACTACAAATAGAATTAGTTTTGTTTTAATTGGAAGTTTAAAATTTGTTTCAAAGTTTTGATAAATCCTTTTGTTTGTCGGTGCAAGTAATTTTTTCGCTATTAAGTACTTTAATAAATTTTCCGCAAATACAGCAAAAAACTTTTTACGTCCATTTTAAAAATTTTGGAAGATATTTTTACGCTTTAAAGTACCTACACAAAAAACTCACAATTTCTCTAAAAATTAAACACGCACAATAAGTGCCAGCGGCAAACTTCCCGTTCCAACTCTATTAGAGTTGGACCCCCAAACCCCTTTATCTTGGTCACGACGAGCGTCTCTGAGAATTTTTAAAATCTTAAATTTTTATTTATCTTCGCCTAGAGCTATACTTTCTTTTTTTAATTTATGTTTCTGGTTAATTTTCAATGCAAATAATCGGTTAATAGTCATTAAGTAACAGGCACAAGAAAAAATATTTTTGTCGGCTTTTGAAATGAGGGAAGTGGAGTAGATATGATTCTAGCAGAGTAGGAACGTTCTGTGAGACCGCGCGTCCATAGTTAAGGCCCAATTTCACCAACCTCTGTTAGTGTTAAGAGCTTGTTAAAATGTCATGTCTTCTCTTTCAATCATATGAAAAACGAAAGAGGTAACGTCATATTAATTCGAGCATTAACTTTAACAGTCGTTGATGAAATTGGACTTTAAGGTTAATTATTTTAAATATAAATAAAACGCGTGGTAAAAGGAAAAGAATGAGGCGAGATGATTGACTAGATAAACCTCGCAAGCTTTATATCCTCCTATTATCTCATAGTCAAACAAAATTATTTAGTAAACAAAGTTCATTCCTCTCAAAATTCAAACCTCTCATGTTCGATAAGAATAAGTTTAGACAACTACGAATAATAAAAACTAAATTAAATGAAAATAAAACGAACTAAGAAAAACAAAATAAATACTTAGTAATTTGGCAGTAATTTGCAAAACATAACCTCAAAACACGATTAAAATATATAAGGTGGCGAGATGAGCCGGGGTCTCGCCGGCGAGCAAGCACGAGTTTACCGAACGACACACGAACACTAGAGTTTCGGCAGGGCCGAAAGATTCGGCTATATTTTGGCCGAAACCGAAACTAAGGCCGAAACTGGCCGGAACCGAAACCGAAACCAAAAGTTCGGTCGGTCACTATAAAAAATTATAATACTTATCTAATACCATTATAATTTATATCGCTTTATTTGACAATAATTATTGACATCCCAAAAACAGGCAAATTAGTACTTACTTATTTTTTATTTTACATCAAGTATACCTAATATACTTGATGTAACTGCTTAGCATACTGATCTTAGACATAATTACTAATTGCTAATAAATATAATAGAGAAAATTCTCTGTAGTTTTATTTAACCAATAAAGATCCAGATAAGTTCCTACTGTATCCTTTTGTCGCCAGGATCAACAGTGGCGGCAGACCACGAAAACCCTTTTATATGATCTCATGGGTGCACGAGGAACGAGCTAAATCTGTCTTGGGAGCCGCAACGAAATTACAATTTTATCCTAGTCTGACATGTCACTTTTCTAACGTATAGAACAAGGACTCAAGACAGCAACAGCTATAGAATCACATTAAATCAATATTCAACAAAAAAACTATGAATTTTTATATGGAGATACTTTGTGTCCTGGGACATTTAGGATACTTTTTATTTCGGAAAAATCGACGGCTCCCGCGCGAATAAACGAATTTTGGCGCAACTCCGTTGCAGGCATCATCTAGAATATACATTCTAGTACTTATTAATTATTATACATATAATTTCGTAGTAATGATAATATTATTATTAGACATCGGATTATATGTGTCGCAGGATTATTTGATTAATCGAATTATCGCAAAAATCCTAGGGACATCGCGAAAACACGGACCATAATTAGACAATGGTGATTACATTTTTCAAAGTTACTTACAAAAGGTAGTGTTTTCGCGAAAACACGAGTCGCCTTAGTAAGATTGCGAAACGAATCGTTAGTTATTATCGAAAAAAATCACTGATTGGTCGGTTTAAGCGCCCTACAATAACAGCTTCTCTGATTGGTTGAAGAGTTTTGACATTTTAAATGTCAATTGATTGTCACGCGTTGTTTTGTTTGTAGTTGTTTTAGTAAGCAAACTAGCAGTTTTTAATAAATGTGTTTAAAATTGCAGTTGGATTTGAAAATAGTGCAAAAAGTTATCTAAAAGAGTATCTGTAAATACAAAATGACTGATACAAGTGAAATTAGTGCTGAAAGTTCAACAGAACCAAAAACTAATTCTGAGGTTACGTCCGATAAAGAAAGATTCGATATAGAGCTAACGTAATTAATCGTAGTTGCGTTTATATTATGACTAGTAACTTTTCTGTGATAGATATTTACCCAAGAAAAATGTTAAATAAAAAGTAAAGTTCCTATGAACAGGCATTGTCATTTCTTACCCTTTATAAGTCTATACTCTATGGTGTAATACCTCAAAGATACATAGGGAAAGATAGTAACCAATCAGAATAAGAGTTGGCCAGTAAGTAAAAATCAAGCCAATCAGCGTTAAGAATGTGCAATGTTACTAAGGCAACTCGTGTTTTCGCCAAAACACTACCTTTTGTGTCAGTAAGTTTGAAAAATTAACCGTGTTTTCGCGAAGTCCCTAGAATTTTCGCGATAATTCGATTTATCAAATCATTCTGTACGACATAATATGCACGATCAAAGTGCCGAAATATGCATGCAAGTATGCACGATAAAATGGCCGAAATATGCACAGAATATGCACAATCAAAAGTCACTTATTATTAAAATCTTTATATATATAATTCTTCTGTGAGTGTGTATGTCACTGAACTTCTCTCAAACGACTGGACCGATTTTGATGAAATTTTTTGTGTGTTCAAGGGGATCTGGGAATGGTTTAGATTCACAATTTTGTCCGCTGGACTGTGGACAATGTTTTTTTAATTAATTTTTAATTTATTAGTAGTTGTTGATTTTGGAATGTTTTACATTGGATCCGACAGACGGCGCTACCATCGCAGTGTCAAATTTTAAATAATATGTATTCGAATTTTAATTTTAGTCTGTCCTGACAGTTAGCGCTGCGATCAAATTAAAAAAAAATACTTTATATACTTAATATGGCAAAGAAACGTTTGCCGGGACAGCTAGTAATAATAAAAAAAATTTGAATTAAATAAGTACATAAAATATATTCCACTCTGAGTGCGGCAGGTATTGATTTGTGATTGAAACATAAGTAGTAATTTTTAACCCCCGACAAAAAAGAGGGGTGTTATAAGTTTGACGTGTCTGTCTGTCTGTCTGTCTGTTTTTCTGTGTGTGTATCTGTCTGTGGCATCGTAGCATCCAAACGGGTGGACCGATTTTGATCTAGTTTTTTTGTTTGAAAGCTGACATGATCGAGAGTGTTCTTAGCTATAATTCATCATCATCAGCCTGCTCAGTGCGGGACAATCAGGGTTTATCTGGTTCATGAAAGGCCGTTAGCAACTTGTACATAGTCGTTTAATGGGTTTTATATTTCATTCTAGTTCGTGATATTTGTGAATATACAATATACGTATACACATAATAATGGAACGTTGACCTGGTGCTGCAGCATCACCTGGTAATCAATAGGATATCCATCCTCGCTAACTTAGTGTAGGTGCACACGATGCGACAGGCGTCTGCGACAGCTCGACGACTAGACGCAACGACAGGCTACGGCCGACAATTTTCATATATTTTGTTCGAAGCTCCGCACACTTGACGTCAGAGTCGCAACGACAGACGTGCACCTTGGATCGAGACTGACGCACGACTTCCTATATTATGTTAAGCCCGCTGTACACTCTCGCCGAGACAGAGCGAGGCGGCCCGAGTGCGAGAGTGTACATGGGTGCGCTCGCCTCGTCTCGCGTGTCTCGGACCCTCTCGGTCCGTTGTCGGTATTTTGCGCCCGAGACAAAGGGTCTCGCGAGGAAAACGAGCGCACTACTGAGTGCTAAGTGTGAGTTTTTCCATTTGCATTCGATCGTGAGCGCGTTTTGCGTTTACTTGGAATTTGTATGAGATTAGTACAGCGCCACCTAGTTGTAAAAGCGAGAAACAAAATATGGTAGTGCGAGTTTTTACGTACAAGTTTAACGAATACGAGGATTGTTTATGCGATCGTAGGTGAGAGCGTTAGAGCCTGTGATTGGTGGGTTCAAGTATTGGGCTAGTGCGAGTTGCATTTTTGACATTTCGATTCACTAACTTCGGAGTTTATTTCGAAAATACCGTAGTAAAGTTATCACTTGTGTTTTTCATAGTGAAATCGTGGAGATAGAAGAATATTTTCACAGTTAATATATTACTTATATCAAAAACTAGCATAATATCATGGCCGATCCCTCCTTTTTCGCCTGGAGAATGTTTGCAGCTGCGGAGGCAGACGATAGCCGTAATTATACCGCTTGGAGCAATGCAAACTCTCGTGCATCATTCAATGCACTAGACCTCTCGAGAAACAATTCCATGATCGCTATCGTATTACTAAACAAAATATGTTGAAGTGGTTGTGCAGAGAGCTAGGTGTTAAACAAATTTGAAATCTTCCCAACGGGTTGGCCTAAAGGAAACGGGGCACTAGCCACTATGGGAAAAAGACAGAAAAACTTCGACGAAAAAATGCAACCAGCATCACTCCCATTGGGAAATATAATAGCAATTAATTTGAAGAAGGATACTTTTATCACCATGACAGAAACGGAGTTGCTCCTTTGTTTCAATCAACATTCAGAAAACATGTTATGTCGCCTCAGTAAAGCGGAATATCAACTTAAAGGTAACGAGAGTTTATGCAGGCAAAACAAAGCAGCTAAAAGTTGTCTATATAGTATAGCAGAGTGTGATAACATGTGGATCGACACCCACAGGATCAATACATATTTTTACTATTGTTGTGAACTGCTCGTTGAATATATTATGCTACGATGAAATAAGCTCTGCACGATTATCACAGTCAGGATTGTTTAGCGTCAAACAAGGATGCTTGATTAAGTCAAAGGACTTTTCTGTTCACTCGCACAAAGAAGACAGTAGTATGTTACACGTGAACCCTCAGGTTTCCTTTGGAGATATTGCTCCGATCAATCATCTTTTTAATATGTGGTTCTCTGAATCATCACCAGTTATAGCGAATCAGCTGAACAGAGAGAACAGCTACATGCCTTACAGAAGCAACTAGACGATTTAAGCAGAATGATCCAACATTAGAAAGCTTTTCGTATCATGACATTCATCATTATACCGCTATTTATGTCATTGCAGTGTTAATTTTGATCATTGGATCATTGTTACTATGGAAATGTAGAGCGTTGTAAGAGCAGCACCTCCAATGCAAAGGGAGGCTGAAGGAATAGAGATGACTTCTGGCGGAAATATTATAGTGATGCACCAGCAATCAAAAAGTGATCAGTGTCTTGAGAAAGTGCAAACTATTAGTGATAACGATAACAAAGTGTGTGGCCCTAGCAGGCAACAAAGTCGGGGCACTTCGCCCGTACTTCACACTTTTGTGTCAATCGATGACAAATAATGTATTAGCATTAAGTTAGTTTAAGGACCTATTGTTTTTCACCTTGTATCACCTTCATCATCTTGCGGCTCGGGAGCATGTACGAGCTAGCATGTACATTGCTGATCCTACATAATTATTTTCCCGGAGTCCCGGCAAGTGCATACTCTCGGGCAGATCGCAACAAGCCGTCATCAATCGCGCACTCATTTTTAGCATTAACATACAGTCAATATATTATCATTTTATATTATCAAGGAATTTTAATTTAATAATCAATCTATCATATCACAAAAAGGGTGTAGTCGAGTAAGCAGCTCCTACACACCCCTTTTTATTATACCAATCGATAGGGGGCGCCAAGGGGAGCAAAAAAGCTTGGATAAACTTTTCTCAAAAATCTACCTCTGTCAAATGACAGGCCGAAATGTATGTAATGTATGTGCCCAAAAAGGAGGAGGTTATACATTTGTCGGGACTTGATTTATTTCTGTTGCCAGGACTGGAGGTTATACAAAAAATCTTCTGTTAACACAACATAATAATTAAGTCTTCGGCTTAGGAATTTCACTCTAGGGATTGACAAACTACTACAAAAGAAAGTCGACGGAGCCCCGCTACGCGGGGCTACTATTTCTGGGTGGTTCACAAAAAATAACCAACCAAGCAAACACAAAAAATAACCAACCACCAAGCTACGCTCCCGCCTTAGCCATCTAACCTAACCCAACCATGTCGTATTGGGCAAAATTGCTATTAATTACTGTTACTATACAGTAGGGAATTTTGATTAGTTTTATCTAAATGGGGAGGGGGGGGGGGGGATATCCGGGGGTGGAAGTGGCATAGGGAGGTTTTTCTCACCCAAAATATCCTTCCTCAACCCATATGATCACCAAAACAATTGGGGTAGGTTTGTGAACGGTAGCCCTAACGAGGTTTGTATATCGGCCTCTATCTAGCCGGGGGTTGATTTTTGAGAATAGTTTGTCTGAGCTTTTTTGCTCCCCTTGACACCCCCTATTGATTGGTATAGTAAAAAGGGGTGGTCATAGGGGGTTGAATTTTTTCGTCAAAATTTGTCTTAAGGCCCAGTAGTCCCGAAAATTAGCAGGTCGATGTCGGTCAGTACGAATATCGACGTAAAGGACATTATAATAACATTCATATCAGCGCGCCTTGTACAGTGGCGGTTACGCGCTCGCCGCGTGCCTTGATAATAGAAAATAGGAGAAAAAACCTTTTGTTTTTAGTATTACACAAATCAAATATATCAAATCGTTTAGGTTAGGCTATGACAAATGTACTACAATTTTTGTTTTTTCTAGAAAGTGTGTAATTTAGCCATAAAATGATTTAATTGTGAAAAACAGCGTTATAATAGTCATCTTTGAGATTTTTTTCTATCGAGCAGAATTTTTCAAATTGTGTACTGATATACCTTTGCGTATAGGAAATTTTCTCAATTTTAAAAGGGTACTTTTTTATACTTAAATAATGACATTTACTTTACAAAAAACGTTATTTAAAAAACCCATTTTACGTAGTTGCAACAACCACTGCACCTTAAGTATTTTCGCCATACTAACCAGGGCCACATTTCGGCCTGTCATTTGACAGGGGTTGATTTTTGAGAAAAGTTTATCTGAGCTTTTTTGCTCCCCTTGACACCCCCTATCGATTGGTATAATAAAAAGGGGTGGTCATAGGGGGTTGAATTTTTTCGTCAAAATTTGTCTTAAGTATTTTCGCCATACTAACCAGGGCCACATTTCGGCCTGTCATTTGACAGGGGTTGATTTTTGAGAAAAGTTTATCTGAGCTTTTTTGCTCCCCTTGACACCCCCTATCGATTGGTATAATAAAAAGGGGTGGTCATAGGGGGTTGAATTTTTTCGTCAAAATTTGTCTAAGTATTTTCGCCATACCTACTAACGGGCCACATTTCAGCCTGTCATTCGACAGGGTTTGATTTTTGAGAAAAGTTTATATGAGCTTTTTTGCTTCCCTTGGCGCCCCCTATCGATTGGTATATTCAAAAAGGGTGGTTATGAGAGGTTAAAATTTTGACGAAAAATTTTTCTTTTTCCCATAGTGCCCTTCCCTCCAAGTACAACCTCATATTTTTTTAAACTTACTCCTCCATAAACGAAACCATCAATTATTACAATTATTGAGAACAATAATTACTTGTTCTCATAATATTTGAAGTGTAAAATTATAAGTAGTATCTAGTTTTAAACACGAAAGTTACATAGGTACTTTACCTACCTATTGTTATCAAGAATCAAGATTCAAGATAATATTTTGTTTGGTAACCCATACAACTTAAATAGACCATTCGTTTGGTTTACTTCTCTCTTAAAAAAAACACTACTAAAATTAGTTGGTTAATAATTTGACGTTTCAATACTACCAACACTACGAAACAATTGCTCGTCACTCACGATGAGTAAACGCAGATCAAGTGGTTTAGCTCGATCGTAACTCACACTCGCCTAATCTTGACAGTCGATGAGTTAGGAGTTTATTCGGATAAACCGAAGTAAAATCATTCGGACTTTTCACATGTAACTCGCACTCGGCACACTGTACACTCTCGCGTCTTTCAGTACTAGTCCCGCCGTTAGACAGTGTAGAACAGAAAAATAACAATAATAAACGACATTATCAGTCATTATCTGTGAGAAATAAAATTAATTATGATTATGAATCTTTGGATTACAATGATATCTTTCGATGCATGGTGAATGGTGAATGGTCGTTTTCGTCCATCTTGTCTGAGTTCTTAACTGCGATTGAACCAAGCGAGAATGTACATGATCGCACTCGGGCAAGGGGCTCTCGCACGAGACTCTCGCCCGAGAGCTCTCGGCGAGAGTGTACAGCGGTCATAATAAAGTACTCTGTGCGCACGACTGTCGTCGTGTGTGCGCGTGTACGCGATTCCAGACGCAGCGACTAGACGCAACGACAAGTCGCACTGTTTGCGATGGCTCTTAGAGCAGAGGTTTTGTGTTCGGACTTAGCTTAGCTATTATATTAAATTAAGAAATTTAAAAAAAACCCCGCCAAACAAGTTTAAAAAGTAATGAAATAATTATATTTACTGACATTAAGTTTAAATAATTCCTAAGTGTTAAGTGATATTTTAGTCCAAAATTGTTGTCAGGGTGTGTAGGGGGACCGCCAACAGCGACTTCTACATTTTGTATCGCCAAGTCACTGATTGTCTCGATTCGGTTCGCTGTGAACTGACCCTTAAACTATAATGTTATGTTAAATCAAACATCTACATAAGCGGTCCCCCGACACACCTTGACAACAATTATGGAATAAAATATCACTTAACACTTAGGAATTATTTAAACTTAAAGTCAGTAAGTAAATATAATTATTTCATTACTTTTTAAAGTTGTTTGGCGGGGGTTTTTTTAAATTTCTTAATTTAATTTTATTTCATGCTTTTTTAACTTATGTTTTTCTATAGTGCAGAATAATTTCTATCAACAGGATCATATCCTTATGAATACCATACTCTATGAATGTTCTTTTGGATGAGGCAGTCACTATGAGTCCAAACATGACTCCTTCGCTTTGGGTTCATACGGAGCTCGGCTCCTATAGAATCCAGGTGATGCTGCAGCAGCAGCATGCAAATTGTTACTGTTTATCTACGTCTTATTAGTTGTTGCAATTAAATGAGCCCAAACACGAAACCTCTGCTCTAAGTTGGTGAGGAGTTGGAGGTATCCTATTGATTACCAGGTGATGCTGCAGCACCAGGTCAACTTTCCATTAATGTGTATACATATACTTATTCATAAATGTCACAAACTATAATGCAAAACATAAAACCCACCAAACGACTGCAAGTTGCTAATCGGCCCTTCACGAACCAGATGAACCGTGATTTTCAGGCACTGAGCAGGCTGATGATGATGAACTATAGCTAAGAACACTCTCGATCATGTCAGCTTTCAAACAAAAAAAAACTAGATCAAAATCAGTCCATCCGTTTGGATGCTACGATGCCACAGACAGACACACACACAGACAGACAGACAAACAGACAGACACACAAACTTATATAACACCCCTCTTTTTTGTCGGGGGTTAAAAAAGACACATAAATGTAACAGGTAAATAATGATAAACAAATATTTAATCATCTTCCTGCTTTGTATAAGTATTTCATAATATTATAATTTTATTTTATAATATTTGTGGTTATGGATAATGATGGAGCATCGACTCACGAGTCACGAGTCACGGCGCCCCTTTTGCCTTTCCACATCGCACCGGGCGCCGCGCCGCGGCGCACAGTTTGGGAACCCCTGTTTTAGTCCATAATTATTATTGTTGTCAAGGTGTGTCGGGGGACCGCTTATGAACTGAATCGAGATAATCAGCGACTTGGCGGTTGTAGGCAGTTTACTTGGCGGTCCCCCGACATACCGTGACAACAATAATAATTATGGACTAAAATATTACTTTACACAAGTTAGGAATTATTTGAACTTAAAGGCAGTAATTATTTATATGTAGATGTCATAGATTACGCGCACGGCGCTACGACCGCCGCGCGCGAAGACCAATGATTAATCTATGGTATAGTTCTTGCAATCTACGAGTGCGCGTCGCGCTTAGTTGTGTGGGTGACCATAATATCTATACACGCGTACATGGCTCGCTTGCTACTGACTGCTCCGTCAGGTTCGCACACTAACGAAAATGTCTATTCACATTTTCAACTACAAAATATAAAATAAAGGCGACGCGCACTCCTATAGTAGGAGACGCCCCGATTTGGTCGGGGCCGACCGGGGTGTCTGTTCCTACGTTCCTACTATTAGATTGCAAGAACTATCTAAGATATGTTATCACTTATCAGTTATCACTTATCACTTAAATCAGTTATCACTTATCAAGTTATCACACAGTCAGTCAAGATGTGACGACTGACGACGCGAGCTCTCTGCTTTAAGATAGTTAAACTTATTATTTAATATATTATTATTACTAGGAAAGCGGCTACCATGACTGCTCAATAAAGCGCAAGACGTGGTAGCCGTTTTTGATGCACGGACAGTTTTACAACTTGACTAAGTCAGAGGATTGAGATGTGGAAAATTATAGCCACAATATAATTTAATTTTTATTAAAAAAATCCATGAATTTATAACTTATACTTATTATGAATTTATAATTATATTATAATAAGTACTTCAACCAATGATATTATATAAAAAAACTCGAAGCAGATATGTTACTACCGCGCGCGTTGTGAAGCCATTAAATACGAGCCAATTGACCCGTATTTTGTATAGTCTGTCTCTTTTATGTAAATGTCATTTCGTATCTTTTGTTTCACTTATCTGTCAAATTTGACAATTGAATTTGAAAATTGTTCGGAAGCATTTTAAGCCGGAAAATAGTATGAACGTAACAGATCTGTATTTAGTTGAATATCATTGACTTCAACTATTTCTAGCTGTCCCGCTTTTTTTACTTGACACGACACGCAGCGTGCTGCGTGTCTGAGTACTCTGAGTGCGGCAGTTAATGGTTTATTTAGCCGTAGTAAAAAAAAAAAAAAAAAAATTTGACTGTTGACACTTGACATCAGTCATCAGTTGACACTTGACAATGATCAATTTCAATGTCAACTTCAAACTTGACATTTTGCAATTGTGTGCTGACTGCTGATGCCCATTTTCAAAAGAAGAAGAAGAGTTTTTGCCGGGTATACGAAAGAGTGACGTTTTGTATTTGTATTATTTTCCTAAAATTGTGTTATTTCGGTTTTTAATGTGTTATGACCGCTGTACACTCTCGCCGAGAGCTCTCGGGCGAGAGTCTCGTGCGAGAGCCCCTTGCCCGAGTGCGATCATGTACATTCTCGCTTAGTTCAATCGCAGTTGAGAACTCAGAGAAGATGGACGAAAACGACCATTCACCATTCACCATGCATCGAAAGATATCATTGTAATCCAAAGATTTATTATCATATTTAGTTTTATTTCTCACAGATATTGACTAATACTGACGTTTATTATTGTTATTTTTTGGTTCTAAACTGTCTAACGGCGGGACTAGTACTGAAAGACGCGAGAGTGTACAGTAGTGCGCTCGTTTTCCTCGCGAGACCCTTTGTCTCGGGCGCAAAATACCGACAACGGACCGAGAGGGTCCGAGACAGGCGAGACGAGGCGAGCGCACCCATTTACACTCTCGCACTCGGGCCGCCTCGCTGTGTCTCGGCGAGAGTGTACAGCCGGCTTAATGTTGGTAGAATATTAACCATTAAATATTCGTTGTCGTGCACAAGTGTGGGCAAGTGATACAACTTCAAGAAACGTGCCATTTTGTGTTCCCTCCAAAACTCCATCGAAAGTTTTAGTAAAGGGTCTACCACTTTACTAAAACAACTGACTTGACTCGTTGACTTTACCGACTACTTTTTAGACTTTGACTAGACTTTCGACTTGACGATAATCTGGAAAAACAACTTGAAAATTTTGTAAATTTTTTACGAAAATTTTTTTTCTCCCGCCAAAACTTTACTTGACACTGGCCATGGTTTACATGCCGAGAGCCATAACAAGAAAAAAAAAAAAAAAAAAAAAAGAAGAAGAAGACTGCTTATGCGCGATTTATTTTTAATTTTACTAATCATTTTTGTAAAAATTTGAATATAAATACCTAAATGCTTTTATAATTTCATCTAAAATAAATTTATCAATATGTCCTTAGACACTGTACCGAAGGATCTGCGAGGTTTAAGAGCTTGCTTAGTATGCTCCCTAATAAAGGTAACTAGAACACAGTGTAAACGTAAACTAGAGGTTAAATAGAGATTTTTAGCCTGTTTAACTTTATTAATCATAATTTCAGACATTCGATCAGTTCGAGTATGATGGCTGCGATAATTGCGATGAATTTCTTCGGTTAAAAAATAACAAAGACAATGTTTATGACTGTACAAGCAACAACTTTGACGGGTAAATATCAAGCGTAAGCGCTTATTCCACTTATCCTAGCTAGGACCAGCGCTTATTCCATTTATCCTAGCTAGGATCCTAGCTTTCTAAATGTTATTCCACTTGACAATTTTTTTTCCGATTTAGGATCCTAGGTATGATCCTAGATAGGTATAACATAGTAGGTAATAATTTATAATTTATTTCATTTCTGTATAACTGTGCACGCCCTATCTGATGTTTTGATCAAATTTCTCTTCTTAGGACTGCTGGAAAAAATCTCTTTAGAGATAAGCAGTACCTGTTGTGTCGTCTTTCTTTATAAGTATATCTTGTTAAATGTTTTTGTGTACAATAAATGGTTAAATAAATAAATAAATAAATAGGATCCTAGCTAGGATAAGTGGAATAAGCCCTTTAACATTATGCAGGGTAATTGATAAGTCAACGTATTCTGGTTAGAAGGTGACAGGGTAAAAAGAGAGCCCCTTATGGGCTCTTTAAGCCATCCTGCGGGATTGCTTAGAGATCCTTCACACTATGATGAGTCTGCGTGACTCCGAAAACCTGGTAGACCAAGCTGGTAGATATGCGGTGGGTTGATCAGGCCCCGAACTATGTCTAAGCAGGGAGTGGAGCACCATGGGGTTTCACTGGTTAGATTCTATCTAGGGAGTCCCGTATCCCGATGTCTTGGCCAATCCGCCAGGGATGAGCATGTAAATATAAATCATCACCTTTATTACCTCTTAAATGCTCTTAATGAAAAAGACGAATTACCCATTTGCAGTCTTTTCCCATGAAACAACAATTTTGCCTAAACCCATCAACTCCCAAGCAGTGACAGATTAACCCTTAATCAATTAAGCAATTGCCTATGGCATCATGTCTGAAGGGGCACCGGAAGAGTAAGGTTCAAAGACCGATTTTAGTTGACATACAGATAGGAAGGCAATCCATGCCTGAGAAGGCATGGATTGCTTAGGGTGTCAAGTAGTCATCCGTCACTGCTCCCAAGCGGAACCCGGGTGCTGCATAACAATTGAAATATCTATTGTGTCTGTGATTCCCACAATTGAGGTATTAAACAATAAGGCTGCGTTTCCACTGAAGCGGAGCGGACCTTAGCGGTGCCCGAATTGACCAATCGTGATATTCCAGCGGAATGACAGCGAAGATTTTGAGCATGGTGATTTGTCAATTCGGCACCGCTTCAATGGAAACGCAGCCTAAGTATATTTTTAACTTTTTATGATTCCTTTCTATACTATTTTACAGAATGATTGCTGTCATGAGCCCTGAAGACAGTTGGGTGTGCAAATGGCAAAGAATAAGTAAGATATTTTCTTCATACTTATAATGTGTCTTAACACCTTTGATTGCATAAAATATATTTTTTTTATATAACTACTGTGCTTATGTAGAAATGGTACTTTGCTATAAAAATTTCTTTATATAATAATTGAATTTTGGCAAAAATGAGATTTGTGTATAATGTAGATTTAAAGTTATTGTGCACGCTCTATCTGATGTCTTATATCACATCTCTCTCCGTAGGGCTGCTGTAAGAAATTTCTTTAGAAATAAGCAGTCCTTTGTCGTCTTTCTATGTCAATTTTTATGTAAACAGTGTTTTGTGTGCAATAAATGTTTAAATAAAAATAAAATAAATGAGTTACTTATATCCGTAACAACAATTGAATTTCCGGTATCACTTAGTATAGCATCTTTATTGTGTTGTCATTGAAACAAACTCACACCAAACATTTTTAGTTTATTAATCACAGAATTTCTATTTGAATGCTTTTATTAAGAGGCCAGTGTATTGATTCTACACACTAACATTTAATAAATAAAAATATATAAAATAGCTGTGTAAAACCGCTTTTACAAAGTGGTTTACATATTACACACTAACATTTACCCAATAGCGCCAGATGGGAATGTTATTCTAATCTCTACAATTGATAATAATTAAGGTAAGATCACACTAGAGCGACACGACACGACGCGACACTTCACTTCCATTCAACTGATGTTTGTGCAACGTCAAATTAACGTTTTTAATTAAAAGTCTGTTCCATGGAAGTGAAGTTTCACTTGCGGTTTCACATTTTTATATTCAGTTTATATTTTGTGACATTGCAGTCGAGTTTGAGTCGCGTTGCGGTTTCACCTTCGGATTCGCGGATTCTTGGAAATCTATTGTTGTCGCGATCACCGGTGCTCTTATGGGGCTTGATAGGTTTAAATAGTTATTCCATTTTATTTGTGACAATGCAGCCAAGTTTTTTTTTTTTATTTCAGGTAGATTCTGCAAAGGAGTCTATGCCATTTCTGTATCTGGAAGACTTCCAGCAGGTGTGATGAGGGAAATGAAAAGCCGTGGGATTTTGTACAGACCCAGAGACACGAGTCAGAGATAATTTAAGTTTGATTTTACTATACCTATGTATAATTGATAATACAATAAGTATGTAATATGTATTTCAAAAATATCAACATAAATTTCCTTCTTAGAAATTGCAATTTTTCACACCTAATACATTGAATAGTGATTAGTGGAGTTAACTTAAATTATGAAAGTTTGTTTTTGTAAAATTTATTATTCAGTATACTCTCAATTTAGAAGTTGGTCTCAAGTATAATTCATTGTGTTCAATTTAAGTTCAGAAGTAAACTAAATTACTATTTAATATACTAGCATAAATTAACATTTTTTTTTTTTATTTACCAAACCTTTTTATTATTTTTGTCAGATAGTGTTTTTATAATAAATTAAAATTGGGTTTCAAGTCTGGTCAGCCAGTCAGTAAGTCAGGTCAGCCAGTCAGTCAAGGTTTCAATTAGTAATGCATAGTAAACCTGTTAGCGGTTAGGCTATATTATTAAAAAATACTTTGAGTAGTTAGCAACTGATGTTTCGGACATTAATTTTATAACTATCATGAGTAATTTGTTTATCTTATGACAAAATTAAACAATGTCAATGAAAAAAATATACATATATTACAACTAACATTACACATATTTAGCTAATAAATGCATTTACAATTAAAACACAGTAGCCTAAATGTTTGTCTACTTCAACGTAAAACATTTTAATACTTCAATAACCTCAGTATAACTATATTTCAATATTAATTTCTGTTTCATGATTTGATATTCTTATACCTATTGTGTGTCATGGTGATTTCTTTCTTTCTTCATAGGCAAACTTATAAAATGAAACATTGGACTAAAAGCACATAGAATGTTGCATATTTGTCAACTGTTATCACTCGATTCAGGTATTTTAAATTCGCTATCTGTTCCCAAGACGTCCTTGTCTATTTCTTTAAAATCAATATTTTGCTGCTTCATTGCCTTCTGTAAAAATAAGAGAAAATAAATATTGTGATGTGAACTGTGAAGTAATAATACAAATAAATTAACCTAAAACTTGTAATTACCTTAACACACTCCTGATAAACCTTGAATATTCCAGCGCACATTGAATCGTCGTGATCACCTTTTAGAAAACGTTCAGAAAACCATGAATTAAAACAATCGTCATATTTCTTTTTCAAGTCTGTACATTCTTCGCCAATGCTATTCATTTTCAAAAATTCGTAGTATTACGTAACTTTCAATATTTATTGTATTTAATTAAAGATTTTTATCATTTGGAAAACAGCAAGAGCAAGAGATCGAATTCGAACTTTTTGAATGTCAAGCTGACTGTGGCAACTGTGATGACAACTGACAATTGTCTTTTTTTTTTAATTCGTCCCGGTCGGGACAGGCAAAGGGAGTGTTGCCCATACAGCCATTTCTATGTTTTTCATCATCGTTTTCATGTATCGTCAGGTCTAAAGTCTAGTCAAAGTCTACGTAAGTCAATACAGTCAAGGAGTCAAGTCGGTCGATTCAGTAAAGTGGTAGACGCTTTACTGAAACTTCCGATGGAGTTTTGGAGGGAACACAAAATAGCACTTTTCTGGATATTACATCACTTTCCTACACTTATGCATGAACACGAATATCTAATGGTTAATATTCTACCAATATTACACATTAAAAACCCAGCTAACACAATTTTAGGAAAATAATACAAAAACACAACAGCACTCTTTCACATGCCCGCCAAAAACCCTGAAATCGAATAACAGTTTTTTTATATCCACCTGTAACATACCGGTGTGGTGCCACTTGATTTTTTTGTTTTTCTCACTTAAAATTAATGATATTCTACTAAATACAGATCTGTTACATGCGTTAAAGTAAGAAATTCTTATCAGTCAAACGGTGTCGCTTAATAGAGGTGGTGGTAGGCCCCCAGTTGTGACGTACCGCCTAAAGGTAAGCGTCCACAGGTCGGTATCGTACGCAACGGACGTCTCGCATCAAACGGATAAAGTTTTCACAGTACGTCAGCTGAATCAGCAGCGTACGGATTACCTAGTAAATTAATGCTCAAAAGGGGGGCGTGGATGGAAAAGTCGAAAGCAGAAATTTTGACTTAGGAACTTTGTTTGGACTAATTTAAAGATAGAACATACTGGCCATTCGGTAATCCACACGCTGCCGATACGATGGAATAAAATTATCCATTTGATGCGAGACGTCCGTTGCGTACGATACCGACCTGATGTCAAATATTTTCTATGGACGCATACCTTTACGCGCTACGTCACAACTGCAAGCGTGATAAACTGTCGATGGCTGCCGTCGACTGCCGCCGACACGTACCGTCGACTGCCGCCGACACGTGCCGTCGTCTGCAGTCGACTGTCGCCGACGCGTGCCGCCGACATGTGCCGTTGCCCGTTCGTCTGTAGGCGCTTACGGCTTACACGAAACTGGCAATAGTTTTATGCTGGTCGCCATATTAAAAAAAAGAATAAGAAGACTTAAAAAATAGAAAATATTTGACATCAAATTTCAAAATATTCAATATTGCCTCATTTTTTGAGGTTATGTTATTGCAATCTTGCTGTATCTATATTTGTAGTAGTTTTTTGTATTGTAGTTCTCAGTGAGAAAAGGTACATTTAAAATGGGTGACATATTAAAGGATAGTCGTTTCACGAAGTATCTAAACGATCCTCGTTATAAACAGATACCTAAACATGAAAGAAAAGTTAAAATAGATAAAAGGTTTCAGTCTATGTTCAGTGATGATAAGTTTAAAGTGAAATATAGTGTAGACAAGCGTGGAAGACCTATCAACGAAACATCTACGGAGAATTTACGAAAGTACTACGATTTAGATGATTCCGAAGACAGCTCTGAAGATGACCAGCAGCAGGTTGATCAAGGAACAAATCGAGAAGAAAACGAACCTGGACGTTTTGTGAAACGAGTTGACAAACACAAAGAAAAAGAATCAGACCCCGTAAAGTTTCAGAATGACAAACTTACTCGAGGAGCCCTAGACTCTAAAACAAAAACGAGATTGCTTGATTTAGACATTGACTACGCAAGAGGAGAAGGTATTCTTTGTTAGAGTTATACTATGGAGCAGGTTGCCTTCTTAAAATTCCTTACTAACCCATCAATCCCCGAGCGGCAGATGCCTGCCACATAGCAATTGAACATCTATTGTGTCTGCGATACCCACGATGGAGGTGCTACAGAGCATAATATTTATTATTTCATTTATAATTAATCTTATTGATAACAAATTACATAAAGAGTTTATTAGGGGCCATCCCCATGTTATTGTCTGCAAAATTTAGACTTCTTGCGACCCTCATGTTGTATGACTTAATGCTTCAATAGGAAAACAATAGGTTTCCAAGAATCCACGATCGAAGGATTAATCATGCTTCTTTGTAAACCTTTTACATGTATTTTCACATTTAGTAAGGTGTTTTGTTTTTTTTAGTAGTATTACTGTAACCACAACATTACTACATTAGCAGGAGGCCTCTTCTGGTATCTTATATTTATGAAAGGCCAATGTAATGTTTTTCAGGTGTACTAGTAACGGATTCTTCTAGTGATGAAGAAAGTAGTGAGGCTGAGGATGAGAGTGAGCTGGAACACGAGTGGGGAGAACTTGATGCTGATGCTGAAACTACTGATGAGTCTACCAAAAGGTAAATAGGGTTAGGGCTTCGATGCGTTTCAACTCTGCGCTAGTATAAATTGACCCTAAGAGAGAAGAATCATGGTTTAAGAGCCTACTGTCAAATTGCTAGCCCCGCCTTCACACACCGCTATCCTTCAATCGTGATATAATGATTCCATGAATCGTGCTGCCGGGCAATGTGCTTTATTCGGCAGCTAATAGTGAACAATATCGCGTATAACCGGTTCCCACATTATAGAACAAAAGTAAAGGTTGTAAGTCCCAAAAATGTTTTTGATGATTACTTAATCCTTAAGGCCCCGCGCGAGCACCGGTGAACAAAAGAATACAATGGGAATGGGGATTGTCCATTTTTTTTTAATTTTGCTCATTACAAAAACATTTCGAGGAATAAGGTCAGTGATCGTTTTTCTGTATATAAACGAAAAAAATACCCATTAGTTACTTATATTTTTGAACAAATATGTTTAACCTTAGTTTGACCTTCAATGGCGTTAAATTAGCAATAAATTCGACCAACATTACGTTTCGAACTTTTGGTAAGCTTTTCGTATCAGATTTCACATAATGAGAACTTGTATTTGACGAACCAGCCATTATAAATAAGATTCAAAGGAAAAAAAACATTCTGCAGAGGTCAATTGGCCGCCGATGATGACGTCAGAGCAAAACTTTACAAATTTATTGAGAAAAAACTAGCCAATGAATTTCAAAATTATTGAATTTATATTCTTAAAATACCCTATTTTAACGAAAAAAAATATAAAAAGTACATGTAATTTTTTTTGGACAATGCCCATTCCTAGAACCTCCGATCAAAGTAAAAAAAATTAAATACAATATTAATTTTTACACGCAGACACAATATTAATTTTTACAATATTAATTTCCTTTAAAATACAATACTAATATTTCCTTTAGCAATTATTTTATAAAGTGTGTGATTGTAGTAGTGCAAGTTATTATACAGTTAATGATAGTAACTCAATAAGTGTAACAGATATTTGTTGAAAAGCCCAGAAAGATTCATAATTTCAAAAAATATAACTATTGAGTCAAATTAAGTGAATCATGTTTTCTGTTTACCAAATACCAGATAAATATACGATGATTAAATAAATCTCAATTTCATTTGAGTCAATCGTCTTGGGGGATCGTAATACGTATTAGAAAACACAGCAAAATTTGGCAGCCCTCCCTTAAAGAGGGATTTTTCAAAGCTATCAGTGAATGCATTAGCATTGCAATATTCAATTTTTTTTTTGAAGAAAAAATTATCCTATATGAATTAAAGCAGGAAGATTTAGGAAACGTTGTATATGTCGTAGGATGATTTGATAAATCGAATTATCGCGAAAATTCTAGGCACTTCGCGAAAACACGGATAATTAGACAATGGTGATTACATTTTTAAAACTTACTGACAAAAGGTAGTGTTTTCGCGAAAACACGAGTTGCCTTAGTAACATTGCACATTCTTAACGCTGATTGGCTTAATTTTTACTTACTGGCCAACTCTTATTCTGATTGGTTACTACCTTTCCCTATGTATCTTTGAGGTATTACACCATAGACTTATAAATAGTAAGAAATGACAATGCCTGTTCATACGAACTTTACTTTTTATTTAACCTTTTTCTTGGTTAAATATCTATCACAGAAAAGTTACTATTCATAATATAAACGCAACTACGATTACTATATTAGTATTAAATATTTCTGTTTTGGGAAATATATAATTTTATCTCGACCGCCATGTCCCGTAGACTTGAATGACAGGAGAGTTAGTATTATGCTGTCTTATAATAATAAGATTTTTTTATCTCCTATGCTGATTACGTCGTATTTTTTTGCATTTCTATGCTGTTGTTGTGTTTTTGGTTGTTTAAGTACATAAGCAGAGTTGAATCCTTCAATTGAAGCTATTACAATATTTATTCGTTCTTTGGTCCATTCAGGTTTCGTACATCCGTCCTGTTTATTAGCGTAAAACTTTCTTAGCTCTATGTCGAATCTTTCTTTATCGGACATAACCTCAGAATTAGTTTCTGGTTCTGTTGAACTTTTAGCACTAATTCCTCTTGTATCAGTCATTTTGTATTTACAGACACACTTTTAGATAACTTCTTGCACTATTTTTCAATTTCAATTGCAATTTTAAACACATTAAATATTAAAAACTGCTAGTTCGCTTACAAAAACAACCACAAACAAAACAACGCGTAAAAATCAATTGACATTTAAAATGTCAACTCTTCAACCAATCAGAGAAGATGTTGTGGGGCGCTTAAACCGACCAATCAGTGATTTTTTCGATAATAACTAACGATTCGTTTCGCAATGTTACTAAGGCGACTCGTGTTTTCGCGAAAACACTACCTTTTGTCAGTAAGTTTGAAAAATGTAATCACCATTGTCTAATTATCCGTGTTTTCGCGATGACCCTAAGATTTTCGCGATAATTCGATTTATCAAATAATCCTACGACGTATATATAAAATGTAAAGGGAAAAATATATACAATTTGTAAATTCTTATGAAGGCAAACTTTATTATTTTTCATCCAGCACTCAGTATCTCCATCAATCTAATGGTTAGGTGCAATTATTGTACCATCAAGGAAATTGATTCCTAGGCAGTTGACGGATCTACATCATTTGGTCGGCTTATGTCAATTCTATGTTAGCTGTGATAGGTCGGAAGGGTTTGACATAACTTATCAACTTCTCTGATAGTATAATTTGATAAATAAAATATATACTTTTTGTTTTTCCAAAATGCATACTGCATATTATGGCATACCTATTTGTAGCAAATGTAATTTTGGTGAATAATGCTAAATCAATATTTCCAGAATCGCTATCTGCAATATGGATTGGGACAACATAAAGGCAACAGATCTCATGGTGCTGCTGAGCTCGTTTCTACCACCGGGAGGTGTTATTCATCATGTTACGGTATTTATACAAATTACACATAAAAATTGGGTTTGATTATGCAATGTAGGGATGAAAGAGTACTATAACCCAGTTAGGGCCGCGCTACACCGGAATGGCAGCGGCGAGGCAAGCACTTTTAGTGTCATATGGTTTTAAACTTTATCTTCATTATTGTAATACATAAGTATCGCTTGAGAAGTCTGCGGCCGCCCGTGGCCGCTGGCGGCGGCGATTTCTCAAGCGATACTATGTATTACAACAATGAAGATAAAGTTTAAAATCATATGACACTGTAAGTGCTCGCCTCGCCGCTGCCATTCCGGTGTGTCGCGACCCATAAGGTTAAAAGAATTGTTTTGAGATTCCAAATGTTTGTATAATTATCACAGAATTTTATATAATTGGATTAATCTATTAAATATTTATGATTTTAAATTTGCAGAACTAACACTATTTCCACGCCTGAGAGGCAGAAATTTTGTACCACAGTAAACTTGTACCACCTTGTAACAAATTTCTTGGAAATAAATAAATTCTATTCTAAATTCTATTCTAAAAAGTTAAAAGGGAAAACAAATATAATATTTTTTATTGTGTACTAATACATACATATTATTATGTTTAATAGAAATTTGCAATAAAGAAATATAATGTAATTAATATTAACGTTTTAGATTTATCCATCAGAGTATGGTTTGAAGAGAATGCAAGAGGAAGAAGTGAGGGGTCCGATTGAACTGACAGAAGATAAACAACACAACAGTGGTCTCTCCGATGATGGTGGAAACGAGGAAGGTAAGACTATCTTGTATGTATGAAAGCATTTTCATTTAAATAGGTTCAGCGGTTTAAGCTTGAAACACTTTTAGAATTTATTTTATTTTCTTATATTGTATTAATCCTTTTACTTCTCAATTGTTTGTTGTGAGAGGTGTTTGATTATAATCTCGTAATTTAGTGTACCAGTTAGAAAAGACATTCTCCAGCTCTTTCCAATATTTTCTGTCATAATATGTATTCTTGTATAGTAGGGTCCAGCCGCTATTCTATTGCGTCTTTATTTAGTAGGATTTATAATATTAGCTACAACCTAATGCTGGCCATAAATTGAAGGTATGTCAACAAAGTATGGAAAGAAGTATGTTAGGTGTAAAAGTAAAACATAGATGGAAACTAACCGATCTACGCAATACAACTAAAGTAACAGATGTAATAGAAAAAGTCAGAACCCTTAAATGGCGCTGGACTGGACATATGATGAGGTCGAACAAGGGAAAGTGGACAAAAGACCTAACCGAATGGTATCCAAGGAATGGAAAAAGAATACAAGGAAGGCAATGTAAACGGTGGGAAGACGACGTATCCAAGAATTGGAGAAGGGATAGTAGAGACAGGACGAGGTGGCATAACCTGGAGGAGGCCTATGTCTTAAGGCAACCAACATTGTATTTGTTGTGAATAAAGGCTTATCTTATCTTATCTAATGCTGGCTTCTCACGGCGCGTAATATCACGAGCCGCGCCGTGCCAGCTCGAGCCACGCGCCGTGTGAAGGGGGTGGCTTGAGGTGGCGCTGGCTGGCTCGAGCAGGCGCGTCCGATCCGATTGAAGTCGGTAACTTCAAAGAAGAGGTTTGGCGCGGTTTGAGCGGCTGGTGTTATTACGCGCCGTGAGAACGTGTAGCGTGTACTCACCTGTTGGCTCGTGCTCGCTCGTACAAATCAGCTCGGCGCGGCGCGGCGCGGCTCGTGATATCACATGTCGTGAGAAGGCAGCATAAGTTTCCACTGAAGCGGAGCGGAGCTTAGCGGTGCCCGAATTTACCAATCGTGCTATTCCAGCGGAATGACAGCGAGGATTCCGAGCATGGTGATTGGTCAATTTGGCACCGCTAAGGGCGCATTTTCATTAGTCGTTAACTCGTACGGTATACAGCATGCGGGGAGTCTATGACAACTAATGGCGCATTGTCATTGGTCGTGGCATGCGTTTCAGAAATCTCCCGCACCCCGCATGCGGGCCCTATCGACCAGTGAAAATGCGCCATAAGCTCCGCTCCGCTTCGGTTGAAACTCGGCCTAACTCACAACCAAATATTTCAGGATCAACATACCACATGGAGAAGCTGAGGCGTTACCAGCTGAACCGTCTGAAGTATTACTACGCGGTGGTGGAGTGTGACACCGTCGCCACGGCAGACAAGTTGTATGGCGAGTGCGACGGCCTGGAATACGAGAGCAGCGCCACCAAACTGGACATGAGGTTTATACCCGACGACGTGGAATTCGATCAGGTACACTCAGGGAAGTTGATTCCTATGCAAATGGGGGATCTACGTAGTTTGGTCGCATTACGTCAAACTCAGCCGACAGATTACAATTAATATTGAATTGACATAATCGACCAAATGACGTTGGTCTCTCAACTGCATAGGAATCAACTTCCTCGATGGTACAACCGAAACAGTTGAAACTTGCTATTCTACGAGTACATGTAACATAACTAAGTGATAATACTTTAGTAGTGTGTATGAGTGTGTTACAATTCACTGTAAAAGTCGCAGCTCTGAAAGAGCAAATTTTTGAAGTGAAAACTTCTTTAGCGGCGTTGAGCACTTTTGTGGGATGGGTATAAAAACTGAAACTCGCGTCAGATTCTCGTCCTGATCGAAAAACCGTAAGACGGTTGGAGAGGAGTGACATCGAAATCGATTAATCGAACAATCGATTGTTTTTTTTCGATTGTCGATATTTTTTAATCGATTGTAAAGGTTTCGATTAATTAAAAAAATCGATTTTTTTTAAATCGATTATCATAAAAAATGGGTTAAAAATGTAATCGATTGTAAGGGTTTCGATTAATAAAAAAAACGATTTTTTAAAAATCGATTTTCATGAAAAATGGGTTAAAAAAATAATGCACAACGTTAATAATCAAGTTTTCACTTCTGCCGGCACTCCCGGAGTGCAACCCGTTTTTTTTGTATGGGGAAATTCGTGGCGCTGTGCTTGCCCATAGAAATAAAAAAAAATTGGTCTTTTAGCTAGTCTGCTACTTTCACAGGTTTTGTTACACAGTTACACTCTGTATAAAAAAAAATACCGGCGCCCAAGTGCGAAATCTTTTGCATCGAATCATCGTAAACGACTAGAATCTGGATGTTAGGTTTAGGTTAGATTGTAGAGTATCTTTCGTGACCTACGAAAGATACTCTACAGTCTACAGTGTTTTTTTTGGTATAGAGATAATTTAAGAGACGGGAAAGAACTTAGGATAGTTTGTGAAAAAAATGTACTGTTCCCGCGAGATATATTTCGTCGCAACGAACTAGCGGGCGACATGTTATGTCGCATCCGGTCAAAAACGGAAACGGAACTAAGTGCGCCATCTTTATGAAACTAGTAGCGCGCTTTGACAGAGTCGGGGCGTGTCGGAGTGGGAGAGATGGAGAGGGAAACGTCCCCTCCTGGGCAGTCGCCAGAAAGTGAGATCAGTCTCCATAGATAATACAGTATATATACTGAGATAGATTTGACACAGGCAGAAGCATAGCCAAGTTTAAGGTCCTCGACTTAAGATGGCGCTTTTAGACGATAGCAGCGCCATCTAGTTGAATGGTACTTAGTATGCCTGGGCGTTACTAGGTGGCGTTTTTGAAAATTAACAGCGACATCTACCGGACGGGATTTTGGATTTTAATTTTGGTTCAAATTTATAGGCAATAAAACATTATTTTATGTTCAATTATTTTTATTGACATAAAAATAAAAAAAATAACACTGTTGACTGTACACATGCACGACATCAAAGTATAGTTTTTTTACAAAGATGTTTGGAAAGAAAAACTTACTTCACTTACAATTTCATTTAAATATACAAGGTGTAACAAAACATAGTGATAATACCATTGTACTTGAGGCTGTGTAGTCTTCAGAAAAAAAAGTGCACGTCCAAGTCCATAAAACGAAGCCAGTGTCGATCGGTATAGATTGGGAATCGGAGTCCGTAAGAAATAGCCAAGGGTCGAAATCAATAAGCAGGAACTATCAGATACCAGTAAACAAGCCGAAGTCAAAAAGAATGCACATAAATCCAAAAACCACAACAACAAAACACAACAAACGCACGCGAAAACTTTTAAAAAGTGAAAATTTTCAACAACGGTTTCTGTCAATACATAGGTGCTGCCCACATGCCATTGCCATTGTAAAAAATAGTTTATTTTGTCATAGAAATCTGTGATTTTAAGCATCTGTATGTGCTTATTTAAAAAAACCTTAAGATTTTTTTACAATTTATATTTAATAAAATGTCTTAAATAAATAAATTATATTCCTTCTATAATATAGTGACATCTAGTAGAAATCAAATGTATCAACGGAAAAAAGTTTGTTGTATTATTTGTAAGATGGCAGCACGCTCCATACAAATATTTTTTTTACCAACAATGTACTATGTGTCACCCGCATGTCAGTCTCTCCTGGGCTTCCAACAAGCCAACACGTTCCGGAACTGTCCCTATAGTAGGGGAGGTCGCGCTCAGTTAAAAAATAATTTCATACCGAGCGAAAATCGTTACAATAATAGTATTCCACTAATACAATATAACAGCTTTGATCGTCAGCCACTTCATAATGGGTGGAATAAAAATTGAGAGCATCTCAAAGTTGATGTTGGAAATCGTATTGAATTGACATTAAAACGATCCCAATTCGAACCCAATAAAGGTTCAAATCTAGATTAAATACACGTTTAGGTTGGGTAGGTGTTATTTTAGTTTTAGTATATAACAACAGATGGCGCTTTTAAAGTAAAATGTATATAATTCTTCTTCACAAGTATTGACTATCGAATTAATTACATAAAATTCCTATGTGAGATAATTTTATGGTTAATTCAAACGAAAATCGCCGTCAGCTGAATGTTTGCAGGTGGAAATGTCGTCTACGCGACGCCCTAGGATACATTGAGCGCGAAATAGGGCTATATTGGTCATAACTTATATCGCTGGCTGACGGGTTTTCCACCATCGTATTAGCGACTGACGGTTTTATTTATTATTTACAAAGTAGAAACATTCACCTGTATAAATTTTGTACGGTATAAAATGACTTTATATTCAAAATTTTTTTACATGTTCAGTAACGCGACTGACGTTGAATCCCCCGTCTGCAATACGGCTGACGGTGATTTTTTGGTTAAACATGACCTCAATAATCATCCATCAAAGTTTCATTCGGTATAAAATCACTTTTCGCAACTATTTTTTTTACAACTTTGAAATACTCTCAGTTAACATTCCACCACGGGTGCGGCGACTGACGCTGATTATATTGATTGATAAATATTAAGCTACCGCTGGACAAAAATTTGGTCGGTATGAAATGGCTTTGCATACGCTAGCACTACCTCCCCTACTACTAGTTTCGTTTAAGTGCTATTTGTGTTATGAAGTGATTATTATTGTGAAGTGTTTAGTAAAAGTGTTCCGGGGAAGTTTCATTGTGAAAGTGTTTGATGAATGAGTGTTATTCTGTGAATTGTAATAACTAATTCTGATTATTGTTATTTTGTTCTTGTTAATTGCGCTATACCCACACAAGGCCCACAAAAATGTCTGATCATAGTCCTATTTTACCGAGAGACTCGTTAATCGTTATACATATTTATATACAAGGAAAGGAGAGCATTTTAACCTTCAAGAAGAGAGCGTATTCCCTCTTAAAAGGCCGGCAACGTATCTGTAGCTCTTCTGATATTGCGAGTGTCCATGGGCGACGGTAGTTGCTTTCCATCAGGTGATCCGTTTGCTCGTTTGCCCTCTTATTCTATACTTATTATAAAACTCACTTTTTTTCCCTCATGTCCCTTTGTTCCCTTTAATCTTCAAAACTACGCAACTGATTTTGATGATTCTTTCAATGTTAGATAGCCTATTTATCGAGAAAGGTTATAGGTTATATTTTATCACGCTAAGATTAATAGAAGCGAAGAAATAGAAGAAAATGTGAAAAAAACGGGGGAAATTATTTAAAAGGGTTTATCTCGCGAACTACTGGAGCAATTTTTATGTTATTTAGCACAGATAAGAAGTAGACCACATGAAGGATCGTGATAGGCTATCGATTTTAAGCATTTTTTCAGTGGCTATATATTTTATACCCGTGCGACGCCGGGGCGGGTCGCTAGTTTTATATAAAAAAATGACTGCAATTAAACAGAACATGTGTTATTCCAGGAGCCGCGAGAAAGGTGTGACAAACTGCCGGACCTTAAAAAGTACAAGCCGCGGCTGTTCACCACGACGGCTCTGCAGCAGGCCAAGGTGGACCTGACTTGGGACACCACCAACCCCAACCGCACCGAGGCCATCCGGGACGCGCTCACCGGGAATATCAACGATGACCTTAACGAGTACCTGGCTTCCAGCAGTGAAGGTAATATACAGGGGTAACAAAACTAATTGATAATACTTTAGGGTGGGTATGTATCCCCTATAATATAGAGTTCGCTGTGAAAGTAGCAACGCTGAAAGAGTAACTTTGTAAGAGTAACACCTTTGTATGGAAAAATTCATGATGAAAATTGATACAAATCACAATAAAAAATTTACTCTTCAAGCGCTGCTGCAGCCTGCAGTGAACTCTATATAAGGGACACAACACATCCTAAAGTTTTATCCCTTAGTTTTGTTACATCTTGTATAAAAAGCATAGGATATTATGTTCATGCTCTTGCTCAGAAAAATGTTTTTAATTTTGGTTATGACAATACAGACTGAATCATCAGTATATACACACACCGGCAAAATTAGCGGAACATAGGTAAAAAGGGCCACAACTTGAATTCAAGTGGGTCGGGCTGTGTGAAATCCTTTTTTATAGTTTCTAAGCTCATTTAAGAAATAAAATATTGAACACAACTGGGAAGCTAACAGATTTTTATTGCAATTATGCCCTACTAAGTGTTTTTCGATGATTGACGTTGTAAGTGTTTCTGATAAGAATGGCGTTTTTAACGGGGTGCAAGGCATGCCAGCTCATTTGATTGTTTGGTTTTTGGAAGAACACATTGCTTAGATACAAAATTAGTGATTTTTCCAGCATCTACGACAGCTAGAGCTGTAACCACGATAGAGAAAGGTCACACCTACCGTTCGGTCAGTCAGGCCTTAGGTGTGTCGGCTTTCGTGGTCCATCGTAACTTTCAACGCTACAGAGAGACTGGATCTTACGTTTGGAGACGAGAACAAGGCAGATTTCGGGTGGCAATGGTTCAGGATGACCGTTTTGTAAGGGTACAAGCCTTAAGAAATCGACCTCAAACTGCTTTGCAGAGACGAAACCTGTCGGAACAGGTCCGAGATGGACGTGTAAGTGATTGTACAGTAAGAAGAAGAATCAAAGAAGTTAAATTAAACTCAAAAGTGCCAGCAAGGGCACCAAAACTTGAGACAGGACCGCAAAGAGCCAGGCTAAGATTTGCGCGTGAACATCAAAATTTAACAAGTTAGTGAAATCGTGTGCTGTACAGTGATGGGAGCAAACTCTGTGTAAATTTTGTTGACAGGCGATAAAGAATGTGGATAAATCGTAAGGAACGCTATAGACTATCAAATTTAACGGACACAGTGGCCTATCATGCAGGCTTCGTAATGGTTTGGGGTGGCATATGATTTGGAGCCCGCACGGAGCTGATGATTGTTAATGATGGTACTTTGACAGTACAGGGCTATAGCACAAACATCCTAGAACTGCATGTTGTGCCTTTTACAAAGTTTTTGGCAGTAACTTTAATTTTATGCGCGTCCATAGAGTAAAAAAATCGGGTATTATTACCTAAATGATGCTGGCGTAGCCCAGGTGGAGAGGTCAGCACGGTCTACGGATGTGGATCCAATTGAGGACGTGTGGCACATCAATGGGTGAACGGTACGAGTTAAAACTCCAGCTCCAAAATGTGTTCAGAAGCTCGAGTTGGCGCTACTGGAGGAGTAGAAGAATATCCCACAGGAAATGATCGACAATCAAAATGCAAGCATGGAATGGCGTATCCAGACCCTCTTGAGATCCATAGAAGGCATTACACGCTTTAAACATGGCATTTCTTAAGTAAAAATGAAGAATTTATATTAAAAACTTACTACTGAAATTTCAAAGATTTTTCTTAATTTTAGATTTTTGCAGATTTTTTCTATTTTGCACGTTTTTATGCCCTAAATTTATATAAGTTTTATTTTTTAATCGTCAATTATTTAATAAATAAATAAATATATAAAAAACAGCGAATAATTTTCAAAAAAAATAAAATTTTGTTATGTTCCTCTAATTTTGCCGGTGTGTATATTATAAGTCTATGGACTGAATAATGTTTTACATGAATGAAGTGAATGAAGAACATGCTTTAGAAGTCTAAAAGTTGGTAATCCATTCTACTGGCTGCGAGTAAAGGAAGAGAGAGTGCTTTATATTAAAATATTAAATCTCAATTAACACATAGCTGAAACATACATTACTATTTTATTGTCAAAATATAAAATTATTGTAAAACAATTTCAGATGAAGCGTCAGAAAAGGAAGATGTACCCCAATCGGATAATGAAACCGATGATCCCATACAAAAGTATAAAATGTTGTTACAAGACATTGAAAAGAAAGAGGAAAAGAAAAACAACAAAGACATGGAGATGGAGATTAGCTGGGGAGTCGGGATCAAGGAGAAAGCCGAAGAGTTAGTCAAGAAAAAGATCAACGAAGGTGAGTAAAATCATGTAAAATATAGACAAACTCTCACAATGTTTTGTCTTTGTCACATTTGAAGATTTGAGAGGAAGAACACAATAAGTAACAGTAAAAAATTGCCGATTTTTTGCCATGAGGGCCGAAAAAATTATGTATTTCAAATAAAAAAAAAATGCATTTTATGTTTAGCCAGATACATTAGCCAGGTATGGAGTAGATAAGTTACAAGGTATGTTCAAATTATAAGGGGAAATGAGTAAAGGTCCGTGTTACAAAATGTTAGTTGTCGTGTTCTTCAACTCGCGTATTCACTTACATTTGAAAAGGTTTGTAATAGACAAGGATAAAACATTGAATAGAATTTTCAATATTCATTGTTTTACTATTTTCAGAGAATCTTTGCTTTCACTGTAAAAAAACATTACTATCAATCTTAGGCGCAGCGCAGACGACAGACTATCCGTGACGCACTTTTTAGTCTGTGGGAAATAGAACCTATGCAGTAGCGCACACGACGCGCAAAAAGTCCGCATATAATTGCATAGGTTCTATTTCCACAGACAAAAAGTGCGTCACGGATAGTCTGTCGTCTGCGCTGCGCCTAAAACATAATATCATGTTTCATTCAATTTCAGACACGAAGACTTTGACGCCGTTCGAAAAAATCATACAGAAGAAAAAGGAAAAGAAGAAGCAGAGGAAAATGCAAAAGAAACAGAACACAGAAGACGGCGACGGCGACGAGAGCGATGACGTGCCGTCAGACGTCGACATGAACGACCCCTACTTCGCAGAGGAATTCAACAAACCAGAATTCAAGAGTAAAAAGTCTAAAAACAAGAAAGAATCCAGCGATGAACGATCCGATGCAGAAGAAGAGAAGAGAAAAGCAGAACTAGAACTCCTTCTCGATGACGACGACGGCAAAGAACATTTCAGTCTCAAAAAAATACAAGAGTCTGAGGACGCGAGCAAGAAATCCAAAAGGAAAAAGAAACTGCGGGAAAAAATGAGGGAACAAAAGGAAAAATTGCCAGATTTCGATATGGATCTCAACGACAATAGGTTCGCCGCTTTGTACGAGTCGCACCATTTCAATATAGACCCCAGTGACCCTAACTTCAAGAAGACAAAGAATATGGAAAAGCTTATACAAGAGAAACTAAAAAGGAGACCCGTCGATTTACCGGACACGGTACCCACGCCAAAAAAATGTAAAGAAGACCTTGAACTAGACATTTTAGTGAAAAGTATCAAGAGAAAGTCGAAAAATATTAAAACTAAATAAATATTAATAAGACTTTTGTGTATTGACTGTTTTTACAACATATAAAAGCACAAAATACAATCTCAACAGAAAACTTCTTAGACTGGGTTGCACGAACTAACTTTAACTGTAACTTTTACTCCAATGCAAAATGTCAAATCTCTAGTTTAAAGTTAAATATGGCGTCCAAACACCCCATATGCTCATACGACATCTGTCAATTTTTCCGGTTAAAGCTAAAGGAAGCCATATTTAACTTTACCCATAACTTTAACCACGCCTCTGGTGCAACCCACTCTAAATGTTGATAGTTTTGATTCCAAATCCTTTTGCAATTGGATTGGTTAAATTCAAGTAAGTATTATCAATAGTTAAAATTTGTGATTTTCATCCGTTATATTCAGATGGTGGAAACTATAGTAGCGCGCACTATTGAGGCTTTGCTTATGTAGCCTACTTATTAAAGACAGCAAAATTGTAGCAATAAAACTCAGCATATTTTATCAAACTATTTATTAGTTTCGTCAAAAAATTAAACATTATCAGAAAATATCACAAAACTTTTGACTTGCTTAAAGCTTTCTTGATTTCTCTTCCTAACGCCATTCCTAGAGGTGGAGGCACTGCATTACCGATCTGAAAAAAAAATTAAATTTAAGTTGTACTTACGTAGACCATTCTTTATACAAAAAAAGGTTTTAGGAGCAATGTTATAAATTTTACTTCGTTTGTGATGTTAAAAACGAATATCTATATAATTATTTATTGTCTGTTGTCTTTGTCTGTCATGACTTCATGAGACATTTCCAACATGCCAGACAAAGTTGAGCGGACCTGTATAACTATTGTAATATTTTATCCTTCATTTAAGTAAGAAATTACGGAAATAATATATAATCCATACTACTATTATAAATGCGAAAGTGTGTCTGTCTGTCTGTCTGATACCTCTTCACGCTCAAACCGCTGAACCGATTTTGCTGAAATTTGTTAAGGATACTTTGAAGCCCGGGAAGAATGTTGGACACGTTTCATCCCGAAAAAATGTACGGTTCCCACGCGATAAACAAATTTAGCGCAACGAAGTTGCGGGAGTCATCTACTGTATTTGTAGATAAGTTTTACGCTACGAATAATAAAACCTAAGGAAGAGTAATTGTGTCAAAAATATTGTCCACGAGTCTACAAAATGTGACCCGAATACATGCATGCTTTATGCATGTATTTGGTACACAATTTTGTGTTTTTATACAAGTGACAATAATTATTGTCAACCTCTTTATTTTCTAAATTTGAGTATTAGTGTTTCGTAGGCCATAGCTATCGTCATATTAGTGTGCGAAGAAGAATGAAATTAATAAAAACGGTTGAAGTATGGGAGTTATAGGTCTACCAGAATCTGATGACTGAAAATAAATTGACTTCAGCAATACCGGGATAATAGGAATAAAACATTTTCATCCTTTTTTATTCCTTAAGCGGCTTATTTTGTGTGTGAAACATGCAAATATAAAAATTTATCCAATGATCAAGGATATTTTTAGAAAATCTGCTGTCAAAAATTGTCATCCGATGCTGGTAGACCTTATACCTTTCCTTAGTTTTTATTATTCGTAGGTCTTACGAGACTGCCGAAGTAATCGGTAATCACAAATAATTACAGCCAGATAGACAGACCTACATTCTAAGTTATAATATTAGTATTTCAATAGTCCGTACCTGTCGATGTTTGTCCTGCACGGAGCCAGCGAAGAGGTAATGGTCGGGGAATCCCTGCAAGTAAATGAGGATTTGTTTCGTTTAACGCTTTTATTTCACACTAAATATGACGAATGACAATACATGTTAAAGGTATTTTAAAAATCTAAATTTTGTGTGACGTAATAATATGTGGACGGTCCTCCAACATGGAGACAAAGACGAAAACACGTTTTTGGGGGCCTTCAAAATCCGTATACAATATAATGCGAGTTAATTCAGGCTTTGCAAGATGAAGAATAAATACTTATTAAATATAATTAATAAATACTTATTAAAAAGACCAAAAAACTTGGAGCCCTAAAGTATTATTAGTGTAAAATGAGATTTTATTTTACTTTAATTTATTTTCTTAATAGACACACAGAAGCTTACATAAACATTTTAGTCCTACACTTTTTATATCGATGAGGGTGTTTTAAATTCTATTTGCCACCAGGTGCCGCTATGTAGCCTTAGGGTCTATCGTGTCAAATAGGCATATTATAGTGACACATGGCAGCTATATCGTGACATATGACACCAGTTTGAGACGTTAGACCCTAAGGCTACATAGCGGCACCTGGTGCCAAATAGAATTTCAAACACCCTCATTAAGAACATGCACATCATTATTTATAAAACTTTTAGGCTTTACGACAAAGATAGCGTTTTGTTAGAGCCAGCTTCCACACGGCGAGTTACGTCAGCGTTGCATCGACGCAACGCACAGTGGTCCGAAATCGCTAAATAGTGGACATTCGCAAAAAAGTTGGATTTTGGTATGGAAAAAAATACCATTCGATAGAGTTTAAGAAGAGTAACAATAAATCCTTAATAAGTTTTTTACAAAAATGTGTTTTTTAAGGCGAAAAAAAATAATTACGAAAATGTTGTATGGGAAAGAATCTATAAATAGTTTTTTGCAAAAACTACTAGGGCATTCTGGTTCATTCTTGAAACAAGTAAAGTTCTAGTGGTATTTAAGGTTTAGAAAAAAAATTACGCAAATTTACGTGCAGCCTTTTGCAGTAGAGGGGTTCAAAATTTTGACATAATTTTACTAACTTTTTAGGTATGGAAAAAATACCATTCGATAGATTTCTTAAATAGTAACAATAAATTCCTAATAATTTTTTTACAAAAATATATGTTTAAGGTGAAAAAAAAATATTACGAAAAATTCTGAATGGAAAAGAATCTACAAATCAATTTTTTGCACAAACTACTAAGCCATACTGGATCATTTTTGAAACAGGTGAAGTTCTAATGGTATATAAGGTTTAGAAAAAAAATACGCAAAATTTACGTGCAGCCTTTTGCAGTAGCAGAGCAGGAGAGATTTTGAAATAATGGTACTTACTTTTTAGGTGTGGAAAAAAATATCATTCGATAGATTTATAAAAAAGTAACAATAAATAGACAATAAGTTTTTTACAAAAATGTATTTTTAAGGTGAAAAAAAATAATTACGAAAATTTTGCGTAGGAAAGAATATATAAATAGATTTTTTATAAAAACTACTGGACCACACTGGATCATTTTTGAAACGAGTAAAGTTCTAGTGCTATATAAGGCTTAGAAAAAAAAGTGCGCAAATTTACGTGCAGCCTTCTGCAGTAGGGGGGTTCAAAATATTGAAATGTTTGTACTAACATTTTAACGATTTTTTGCCATTTCTTTAATGGCTGTTGTGTTCATTGCTTAGGTTTTTAATAATTTACTTATATCATTTTTGTACAGATTTACAAACCAACTTCTGGGTATTGGGTCAACCCGAATATTTTTCAGGCTATCATGAACACATTGGTGAATAGGCAGATCCCTACAACCCCTAATTGAAATCCCCTAGGGAAATAGCAGAGCTGTATATAAAGCTTTATCCATGGTACTACATGCCTGCAAGTGTTTATAAACTCCTTATACATGGTGCTGATATTTGTAAGCATTTTGGCTTTATTCCAATTGGCTATTTAAGTGAAGAAGCTTTAGAGGCAAGCAATAAAGAATTTAGAAATACTAGTGATACATACTAGGAATATGAGTCAAGCAAAAACTAATGAAGATTTGTTGCACAACTTTTTAATAAGCTTTGAATTTTGATCCATATTTGTCTTACATTCGACCAAAGTTGTCTAAAAATAAACACCAAGAATTTCATCCAGGCACAGTCGATCTGTTGCTTGAAAGACTTTATAAGGTCTCGTTTTATATAATATTATACCCCAATTAGTATCATTGTTATACCCATACAGTTCTGTGAATGCATTCTATAGCGGTACACAAAACTCAAGAGAGGTAGGTATTATATAATATTTGATTTTCTGTTTAATTTTCAATTAGGGGTTATAGGGATCACTGACTATTCACCAATGTGTTCATGATAGCCTGAAAAATATCCGGGTTGACCCAAGACCCAGAAGTTGGTTTGTAAATCTGTACAAAAATGATATAAGTAAATTATTAAAAACCTAAACAATTAACGCAACAGCCATTAGAGAAATAGAAAAAAATCGTTAAAATGTTAGTACAAACATTTCAATATTTTGAGCCCCAAAATTTTATATAATATTTTATACCACTGCAGAGGGCTGCACGTAAATTTGCGCACTTTTCTAAGCCTTATAAAGCACTAGAACTTTACTCGTTTCAAAAATGATCCAGTATGGTCCAGTAGTTTTTTTATAAAAAATCTATTTATATATTCTTTCCCAAGCAAAATTTTCGTAATTATTTTTTTTCATCTTAAAAATACATGTTTGCAAAAAACTTATTGTGGATTTATTGTTACTTTTATATAAATCTATCGAATGATATTTTTTCCACACCTAAAAAGTAAGTACCATCATTTCAAAATTTTGAACCACTGCTACTGCAAAAGGCTGCACGTAAATTTTGCTTATTTTTTTTTCTAAACCTTATATGCCACTAGAACTTCATCTGTTTCAAAAATGATCCAGTATGGCTAAGTAACTACTAAGACTTTTGCAAAAAATCGATTTGTAGATTCTTTTCCATTCAGAATTTTTCGTGATATTTTTTTTTCACCTTAAATATATATTTTAGTAAAAAAATTATTAGGAATTTATTGTTACTATTTAAGAAATCTATCGAATGGTATTTTTTCCACACCTAAAAAGTTAGTAAAATTATTTCAAAATTTTGAACCCTCTACTGCAAAAGGCTGCACGTAAATTTGCGTGTTTTTTTACCTTCAATACCACAAGAACTTTACTTGTTTCAAAAATGAACCAGAATGCCCTAGTAGTTTTTGCAAAAAATCTATTTATAGATTCTTTCCCATACAACATTTTCGTTATTATTTTTTTTCACCCTAAAAAACACATTTTTGTAAAAAACTTATTAAGGATGGGCATGTGGCAAATAGAACTAAACACCCTAATAATAATTAAGGACATGCACAACATTATTTATAAAACTTTTAGGGCCTGTTTCACCACTTCCTGATGAGTGCCGAATAGGCTATCCACCACTTAACTTGACAGATGAAGTATGGAGAATCTGTCAAAAAAGTTGTGAATAGCCTATTCGGCACTTTATCAGAAAGAGGTGAAACAGGCCCTTAGTGTCTAAACACACCATGCCGAAGTTGCGCGGGCGAAGTTCGGCATGATTACGTCAGCAATGTCAAACGCATACACATGAACGTAGAAAAAAAGGCGGACGGAGTCTTGTCATATACAAAACTGTGTCTTCACTTTTCTTCAGAGTCGGCCACGCACACATTCTGACGCCTGTCAAATGGTATGGACTAGCGCAAGAATGTGTGCATGCGGACCATGTACACTGTACATACAGCCAGCTGGCCGACTCTGTACGACACAGTTTTGTGTATGGTGGGACTCCGTCCGCCTTTTTTTATACGTCGTATTACGCGACGTAATTTCGGCATGGTGTCATCGGCAAATTAAAGTATATTGCAGGCGTAATCATGCGGAACTTCGGCTGCGTTTTTTCGGCCTAGTGTGTTTAGACACAGACGGTCTTATTACAAAACATTTAAACATCTGTTGAACAGTTGGTAAGAAAAAAATTCTGTACAAAATCAAAACAACTGTTCAACAGATGTTTAGTTTTTTGTGGTGAGACCGTTAGGCTTTACAACAAAGAGAGCGTTGTTAGGGCCGATTCACACCGGAATGGCGTGTCCGTGTCCGTGTCCACGGGCGGCCGTAGATTTCTCAAGCGATACTATGTATTACAATAATGAAGATAAAGTTTAAAATCATATGACACTGAAACTGCTCGCCTCGCCTCTGCCATTAGCCGCGTACTGACCAAGCGAGCCGCTTCGCTGCCTCGCCGGAGCGTGCCGCGGCCGAGCCAAAAGTTGTCGGTTTTTGGTCGATGCTCAAAGGCGCCTCGGACGTTTGCCGCGCACTAACACGCGCGAGGCTGCCGCGGCGAGGCGGCTCACTTGGTCAGTACTCAGTACGCGGCTATTCCGGTGTGAATCGGCCCTTACCTGCGAGCGCGCACACTCCCTGACGGAGACGACGCGGTGCTGGTCGGGGTGCAGCACGCGGCCCTGCTTGCCCATCGGCTCCGGGTCAGTCACTGTAGTGCTGAAGTACCCGTCCCAGCACACACGACCTGTGGACCCAACATCTTTTCTTTGACGCCAGTCGCCAGATTGATCGTTATAAAAAGTACATATTAAAAAAAATATCAGTCCATCAATCCGTGGGTTAGACGATCAGTTTTCCGTCAATCTTTACCAGATTGATGGATCAGATTGATAAAAAACTGATCGTGTAACCTACGTCTAAGGGTCTACAGAGACGGACCGCATTTCAACTGCAATCCAACCGCAAATTGCAGTTCAAGTGCAGTTTGAATGCAGTTGACACGACTGCATAGAAACTGCAAACCAAACGCGCAGTCGGATTGCAGTTCAGTTGCAGTTGGCGTGCAGTCGTGTGAACTGCTTTGTTTGCAGTTCTATTGCAGTCGTGTCAACTGCATTCAAACTGCCTTTGAACTGCAATTTGCGGTTGGATTGCAGTTGAAATGCGGTCCGCCTGTGTAGACCCTAAATCGCCAATCAAAATAATATATGGAATTGACATAAGTGATAAGACGAGTCGAACGTCAACGTCATATTAATAACGATATATTATGTCAATTCCATACATTTTGATCGGCGATTCTATAACGAAGCGATAACGAAAATGTGTTGGCTAAATTGCCTGTACCAATGGAATATATTCAGATCTCGAGTACATATTACAGACGCTCGTACGGCGAAGGAAAACATCGTGAGGAAAGTGGAAACCCACACTTGGTCCTAGACGTATTGACCTGTTCATTTCTCTGGACTAGGCCGACTATGATGCGAAAAAGTCGTATGGCTTGGGCAACCATAGAGACATTAAAAAACTTGTCCCATGCACTACAGTATTTGAGGAGTTATTACTTCGTTCTGAAAATACTGCATAAATCATCCACAATGGATGCAAAGGCCTACCCACTAAAACCCCATGGTGCTCCACTCCCCGCTTAGGCACAGTTATGGGCACGATCAACCCACCTGGCCAAGTAAATCCCTGTACGCCGCAGCTCTTCTAATGTTGCGACTGTCCATGGACGACGGTAGTTGCTTTCCATCAGGTGACCCGTTAACTCGTTTGTCCCCTTATTTTATAAACCGTACCGTATAACCCCGCCCAGTTGTTATGCCTGTTGGCGGTGTGCGGCAGACACCAGGGTATGAGGGTGTTCTCTTGCTTATCGCCGGGCTGGCACGCGCCGCCCGCTGCGCACGCGCACACGCCGCGCAGCGCGCCCGTAGACGACCGACCGTTCTTCTTGTCTTCGTACCGGTATTGGAGGACCTGGAGTGATTACTTTTTTTTTATATTTTAAGTAAATTAAACTCGACACTTCCTATACGGACGTCTAGAATAAAGTAAATTTTATTACATGATGTATCAAAAAGGCTGGTTATAAGTTCAAACTCATTTGAAGACACGAAGACGAGATTTTTATAATTTTCTAGATAGTAAAATACTCAAATCATATTTTTGTAATAATTTATTATAATAAATTTTATCAACAAAATTGCAATATGATTTAGCATGTAACAGAAAAGTGTTTTTTAGTCTTTACCTTGCATTTGGTGCCGTCGGAGAGGGCGACGGATATATTGGGTAGGTCTCTCCAGTCGGAGCCCGGCGCGGTGGGTATCCGGGCGATGCGGCCCTGAATCAGCGGCGCCATGTTCTTGCACACGTGGTCGCGCAGCTTCACGCTCTCGTCCCGGCTCCTCACCAGCCGCTGGAAGTGGGTCTCCGGCATCGACGCGTACTCGATCTCCACCTTGCTCGCCCCGTTGCATATCGGCGGCAGGTCGCTCATGGCGTCCCTGATCGTGCACGTCCGCCGCGGCGCCGCCTCGTCCCACCGCATGTTTGTGAGGAACTTCTTGCCGTCGATGGTGACGGCGAGCGAGCAGGCGCGCCGGCTGAACACGTGCGTGGGCTCCGGGTACAGCGGCAGCGCTAGCCCCGGCGCCGCCGCCAGGATGACCAGCCGCCGCCGCGTCTGCGGCACGCCGTAGTTGCCCGCCTGCAGCACGCCGAACGTGCACTGGTAGCCCATGTCCAGCAGCGCCCGCAGCGTGAGCTTCAGCACCATGCCCCGCTTGAACGCGACGAAGTTCCGCACATTCTCCAGGATGAAGTACCGCGGGCGGTAGTAGTCGCAGTAGGACAGGTATGAGGCGACCAGCGAGTTCTTGAAGTTGGAGTACTCGCGCGAGTTGAACCTGTTCATGCCGGAGAAGCCCTGGCAGGGCGGGCCGCCGCAGAGCAGCTCCACCTCGCCCTGGCGCGGCAGCCGCAGCCCGCCGGCGCTGTGCGGCGCGCCCGCCATGGCGTCCCGCAGCAGCGCGTTGCAGTCCTCGTTGAACACGACGCAGCCGCGGTTGTTGAGCGAGTACGCGTGCGCGGCCGCCTCCAGGTTCTCGATCGCCCAGCGGCACTCGGCGACGCCGGCGCGGTGCAGGCCCTCCGACAGCCCGCCGCAGCCGGCGAACACGTCCAGCGTCCGCAGCGGCCGCACGCTCGCGGGCTCGGCGGCGCTCGGCTCGGCGGGTTTGCTCGACTTGCCCTTCCCCTTACCCTTGTCCTTGGGCCGGTCGACGCGGCCGACGGCGCGGGCGGCGTCCGGCACGTCGCCGACCCGCCCGGTGCTCCGGTCGAACGCCGACCTGAAGTACATCCGAGCGGGGTCGGCCTCGAGCCACTCGTAGATGTTCTCCTGGTTGGGAATGTTCTCGACGTAGACGACCTCGCACGGCCCCTCGACGGCGGCGAACGACACCTCTCTGATCTCGTCGCTCCAGTACACGACGTTGAGGTCCTCGTGCTGGGGGAACCGGGCGGTGGTGTTCTCGGGCCTGTACAGGACGTGGACCCTGACGTATATGTCTTGGGGCACGACGAGCGGCCCGTCCCCGGCGGCGACGACGGCGGCGACGTAGCCCACGCAGAACGGCTCGCCGGTGTCCACGTTGGATCCCCGCGTGTTGTTGTCGCTCTTCCTGTAGTACTCCGGGTAGATGTTTTCGTCCACTTTATCCAATTTCAGCTTTCCATTGCAGGTGCTGCTGAAGTTGTTCTTGAATTTGAACGTTCCCGGCTTCAGAAACACTCCGCAGCCTTTTTTGTAATCGTACTCTCTCCAGCGAATGGACGTCCACTCCGTGCGGTTTGCCTCCGGGACGAGCGCCGACTTCCCCGGGAGTTTTCCTGATATCTTGGGTATGTCTCTCGCGTCTTTTCTCGTTTTTCTTTCGCAAGACGGACAAAATCTATGTTTCCTGAGCTCGTTGGGGCAGACGGGATCGACAGGTAGATCTTCAAAGCGAGCGGTGAACCTTTCGTAGTATTTCTTGTAGAAGTATGTTTTCCCGTCGTCCTCGCATAGGTTCTCTTCCACTTCTTTCCCGCCCAACATGAACCAATCCGAAGGCATATTTATTCTTTCTACGCAAGCTTTCCTCAGTATCGAGGACAATGGAGCCCCGTGACAACACCGGTCTCCTAAAAATATTTCTCGCGGGTCTCCCACTTCCCCTAAAACGGTGTCTGAGGACCGAATGAATACTTCCCCATGGAAGAAGCCACTTTTAGGGTTGCCGATATCTTTCCACATATAAGTTACTCTCGCAACCAAAGATGGTATATTACTTTGACACGTTTCCACCATTACGAAATCGCCATTCTTTAGTTCGGCCCCGTCGATTTCCACCCTATCGTAGTATATTTTCGTGGCGTCCGTTTTGACGGGCTCCCCTATCCAGTTTATTTGTCTGTTATTGGAGCCCGTCAGCTTGACGGGTACGGCATCGTCGATCTTATCCAATTGCCTCTTCTCTGCCGCCCTCTGGTACTCGTCTTCGTCGTCCGGTTCCGAGTCCTCGGCTTGTTCCACGGCCATGTTGGGACATAGCCTTCTGACGCAGGCTTTCTTGGTGCGGCCGTGTCCACCAAATTTGGCCATGGCCCGACAGGCGTTACACTCCCCGCAGTCGGGTAGCTGGCAAGCTTCACAAACACCGCACCTCTTTCGTCTCAAGACCACCTCATGATTGGTTTTGTCCAATTGATTTGTAAAGAAACTTTCGAATGTTTTTCTCACTAGAGGCGTAGTCGTAGCTTTGGTCCAGGCCTTTTTATCGACTTTCTTGTAATCGATCTTAGCACGAATCCTCCTCTTACCGAATTTTATACCCATAAGTTTTATCAATTCTCTTATGCAAGGCAATGTGATGAGAGGCTCGTCGTCTTCGTCGGCCTCCAAGCTCACCACTTGATCGCACACAAACTGTGCATGCTTGTGGAGCATTTCTTCAGTCATGAACTTATCATCTAGATCCGGTATTTTCGATTCGCGCACTACCTCTAACAAGTCTTCGTAGGTCGGAAACAAATAATGATACTCCTCTAAATATTCTACCACTACTTTACTAAGCCAGATCTTTTCATACAAGTTATTCATTAACGGAGTGTATTCTGTGCTGGGCTTTAGAAGGTTGTACTCACCAAATTCTGTTGATAATGTGATACAGTTTTTTGTACCTCCATCAAAACCATGGATGTACCTAAAATTAAAAATATGTATGTTAATTTATTGATATCTATAATGTGTATAAGTCTGTGACACTTAAACTGCTGAACTAATTTAGATGGAATTTGGTATCTAATGCTGTACATTTTGCTGCAACCAACCATAAGAAAGTTGGCCAACTTAATCTTATGATGCTTAGGCCTTTAAATAAAGAAAAAAAAACTATAAGAAAGTTTGTTGTTGCAAAATGTACAATTTTGAATATAAATAATAAAAATAGCTCCCACACTAGTTTCAGTGACGGTGGCTGGTTTCATTGAAACCAGGCCAGCTACGCAGGAGTAATTTTATAGTGCCCAAGTGTGTGCGTAGTACACAAGAGCACTCTCTTTTCCTTTACTCTCATAACCCAGTGGGACGGAAGACTGACACGACTGACGAGAGATCAGGTGCAAGTACCAACTTTTTACATGCCCATCCGACGCATGGATCATCTTACTTGTCAAGACAATCAGGTGATTTGCATTGTCCTAACCAAACTTGGAAATAACATGTCTCTCTCGTTGCCGTATGCTAGGCAGGTTGAACTCCCAAGAGGCCACATGTGGACGCGAGAACCATAGTTTTCCAAGAATCCACGATCGAAGGATTAAATAAAAATTCATATAATTTATGCCATACCATTCAATGATGGGACCAACATCTTTCACAGGAATTGATTCTTCATCAATCTCTTGAGAGTCTGAGCAAATGGATTTCAAATATCCCGACATGAATATCCTAACATCACTCTCTATAAGGCCTCCGTCAAGCGGACATAGATGGCCCTGTTCATCAAATATTGAGAACCCGGTTATATTTGTTTGCGGTCTCTCCATAATGTCTCCTTCATCACCTATTACAAAAAATATTAGAATATAATAGAAGTTTTTTTTACATTTAATAATTATTTATTTGAAAATTGCAAAAGTGCAACAGCTCTAATAAATACATACCAGATGATAACACAAGTTTCTCGTGTGTCAAAGCTACAAATTCTTCAATTGCATTTTGAGGATGCCCTTGAAAGTATAAAATATCCGAGTTATTAAGGTATTGGCCACAAATATTACATTTTTCTTGGTTTAGCTTCTCTTGGTCTTCGTTAATGTTAGAATGTATGTTGTTTATTACATTATTGTTCAAGTTATCCTCTAAGCCATTCTTATCTTTATCCTTGTGACATTTGTCTTCTGTATTATTTGGTGATATTGCTATTTTCTCTTCGTCTTCACTTCTGCTATCACATGGCGAGTCTTCAGCTAGTTTCACTTTTTTCTGCAACATATAATATGTAGTTTTAAATATAACAATGTGAATAATTTATCTTTCAAATTACATTTACAATTTAAGAGGCCGGGTGCCATCAAAATTCTCATACAATATACATAATACCAAAATCATTTTCTGATACGAAAATATTTAACATGTTTGAGTTATTTTTCAGCTTAAAATAGTAATTACCTAGGTTCCAGCACAAAAATTTACTACAAAATATTTTAAATATACTAAAAAATATTTTTTACTATTTATTTATATATTTTTTAGCATTTTACTATATTTTTTTGTGTTTAAATATTTTGTAGTAAATTTTTGTGCAGGAACCTAGGTAATTACTATTTTAAGCTGAAAAATAACTCAAACATGTTAAATATTTTCGTATGAGAAAATGATTTTGGTATTACGTATGTATGAGAATTTTGATGGCACCTGGCCCGTTTTAAGGTGGTAGACAAATAAAATTGTAAATTTAAACATTAAAGAAATGATTTGTGTCTTAGATGGATGTCTTTTATTTATAGTATATATATAAAAAGTAGATGAAAACCTATTTCAGGCCTAACAAATGTACATAATATTCACACAATAGATTTTCAATTGTTATGCGGCAGCCGGCTGCCGCTTGGGGTCGATGGGTTAATATCGGTTTTGAGCCATTATGGAAGAGTTCGCGCACAAACACTGTGACAAGGGAATTTCATATACTTATTAGATTGTAAGAAATGAATGTAAGTACATACGGATTTCAGATTTTCTTCAGAAGGACTTCTACTTCTTTTTGCACTTGGATTGCTCATGGTTTCAGAATTAATTCCCTCTAGATATTAATTTATATAATATTGAAACCTTTATTTCAAGATATTCTAATACAAGTAAGTATGCAGAATCTGCATGTTTTTTATAAAATGTTTGCCTACTAGGGTGAATCTGAAAATAAAAAAATAATAATGATGTAAAATAATAATAAAGCATGTAGAATAATTAGAGGTATTAGAATTCGATATAATTTATATTATATCGACGCATGCAATGCAAATAGACAAAAAATGCACAAAATAAAAATAATTCTACGTTCTTACTTACGAAAGCGCAACTGTTGCATACAAGGTCATATAAAAGTAAACAAACTCTTATTTCTTGTCCCGTTCAATTACAGCGAAAAAAATCCATTTTTAAGCCAAACAAGAGTAAACCAAAAATTTTAACAAACTTCTACTAGTGTCAAAAATTAACGCGCGAAAGCCGAAAGCCTACAAGTGATGTCTTCTTTTCCTTCTTATTTTTTTTTCTTAATATGGCGCTCGGCTTTTTAAGAATGGCCAGTGTCAAGTAAAATATATAGTACTAGCGACCCGCCCCGGCGTCGCACGGGTATAAAATATATAGCCACTAAAAAAATTATTAAAATCCAAAGCCTATGATTCTTCACGTGGTCTTCTTCTTATCTGTGCCAAATAACATAAACATTGCTGCAGTAGTTCGCGAGATAAGCCCTTTCAAATAATTTCCCCCGTTTTTTCCACATTCTCCTATTAGTCTTAGCGTGAGAAAATATAGCCTAAAGTATAGCCTTCCTCAATAAACGGGCTATCTAACACTGAAAGATTTTTTCAAATCGGACCAGTAGTTCCTGAGCGCGTTTAAATTAGCCCTTTCAAATAATTTTCCCCGGTTTATTCCACATTTTTCTAAAATATCATATTTTAGAAAAATGTCATATTCTAAAATACCGATCAATTTCTGTCAGATTTTAGAAAATCGACAGGAATTTTAGAACATGACACTCACACTGACACACAAAAAAGCCGCGCATGCGCCATTCTTCTTCTAAAATATGGCTCCTTGGTGAATCGCCAGTGTCAGAGTGCGTTGACGAATACTCTGCCTTATGAGAGCTTTTGTGGAAAAACAAGGGTACGGTAATTATGAAACGCGTACGCATACGTGTCTGTTGACAATTCCATAACCTAAAACAAACACAAACGTGAAGAGTTAGTACCACACCTTACAATTTAATTTGGTTAGTTATTACTTATTAGTATGTATATATATGTACACAGTACAAGTTTTTACAAAGGGAGTATTTACAAAGGATAGGACGGATTTTAAATGGGACGTTTTCTTAGTTTTAATCTCCACCAGACGGCGCGACGATAGACACTTCTAGATTTTCTATTGGTTTCTGAAATTATGTACAGGTTGGCATCACTGACTACATACGAGTATCACAGATTATTGCTACATATTGTCTGTGTTTCCAAAAAATATCAGTGTACTGTCAAGTCACGAAGAGCATACGCCTAAGCGATCATTGGCCTAAGCGATTAGGCCATTATACTGGTAATAGTTTAGGAACACACTTTTAAAATAAAAACTTGTCAAACTGAAAACTGACAACTTAACGGCCGTAGATAGAGGAAAAGTATAGATTGCTGGATATTTCCTTTTCACTCACACAAAGAAAGAGATAGTTAATTACGTATTGCTTGTGGAGAAAAGAGATAAAATAATTATTTTCTGTCCCTCACCGCGTGGCCATTTTTTCCAATGTGATGCTCCTACAGAAGCGTATCAAAGTTTAACGTTTCGTACACAAACAGCTGTGATTTACAAATTTTGTTTGATTTATATAATTAATATTACGTAGAAGTAGTGGTTTGTGTTTTTCTTATAAAATGTGTATGTGTACTATATTAAAATAATGTTGGGATGTAGTGTTATAGGCTGTAAAAGCAATATTTTATGGAAAATTGAGGGAATATCTTTTCACACGTAAGTTTTAAAAAATTTCGTTTTATTTTATTAGCATCACAGTTATTATAAATTAACTTTCTTTAATTATTAATATTGTTCACATTAAACATATATTTTACTAAAATTAGCATCTAATTTAATGTATTTTATGTATTTTGTTTTTATAACCTCAAATGCCAGTGTTGTCAGATGTTGCTTACATTAATTACCTAATGGGGAAATTTAAGTAAATATATTTTTTTCAACATTTTGTTGTTTTTTAACCGACTTCAAAAAAGGAGGTTATCAATTCGAAGCGTAGGTATGTATGTCATATTTCTAGAACTGCCCAGTTTTTGTATGTGTTAGTCTAGATCAGTGTCTGAACAAATGAAACAAATTTTAAAAGTGTATGTATTTATGTATGTATGTACATAGTACATACATACATATGTACGGAGATATGCAAACACAAACATAAAAACATACATATATGTTTTTATGTTTGTGTTTGCATATCTCCGGAACTACAAGTCCGATTTCAGTAATTCTTTTTTTGTTGTACAGTTTCAAGTTTGGTATTGTTCAACTTAAGGAATATTGCAAGTTTCATCAAAATCGGTCTAAGTAGTAGTTTCGAGATATTTTAATTCTCTATTAATTAAGTACAATTATTTTGAAGTCGGTTTTATATTTTTAAAGTACCTACTATTCCAATACAATTATTATCATGTATCCAATTTTTTTCCAGATTTCCTAATGACCCTGAAATCCTTAAATTATTGATAACTGCAAAAAATAGACTGAATTGGGGTCCCCCACGTGGTTCAAGAATATACAGTAAACATTTTAATAAAGAAGATGTATTAAATGTTGGAAAGAAAACATTTCTTTTTCTGTGCCTGTCAAGGTAATTTATTTATAATTCATTAGGTCCTTTTTGTCTGTGTACAGAAATTAAATTAATATTTTTTATTACAGCTCCCAGATTCAAAGAGCGAAGCATCAGGTAACCCATCGTGTGAGACCTACTGCTTTGTATGGGGAGGGAAAATGGGAATATTTCCTACTCCGCCTATCCCATGACCTATTTTCTTCTGATTAATTTCGTTGCGGGTCCCAAGATAGCTTTAGCATGTATTTTGGGCTCCCTGAGATCATATCAAAGGATTTTCGTGGTGGTGGGAATATGTGGTGGGCCAAAGCCCGTTAAAAATACTTTTTTAAATACTTACTGCCGTACTCAGAGAAAAATGATTAGGTATTAAACTTCAATTTTATGAAGAGTTTGACAGATAAATAAGATAATGTAAAGATAAGCCCCATGGCTTAACTCAATATTTTTATTCAATCACAGTTAAGTAATTATTATTGATACTCGTCTCTGAGTGCGGCCGTTAGCTAGTTAGTAGTTACCCTTTATTTGATACGCATATCAAATGTATGTTAAATAAATATGTTAATGATTGAATTGTGTTTTTATTTATTGGTCAGATTTTACCCGCGGGATTGCCCACGTAAAATTCTAATTGATTGCTAGTCTTTAACGTAATAAATCATAATATTACACTAAAAACTGGACCTCATAATTCAAACTTGTAAGTTTGAAGTAGTTTACGACCGGAAAAATGTCACAATATATATTTTTCCTAATAAATCAAATCAAATCGTTTATTTCGGGCATCAGAGGCCCATATAACATATACCTTAAAATCTAACATACATATTATCTTATATATAAAATTCTCGTGTCACAATGATAGTCCACGAACTCCTCCGAAACGGCTTTACTGATTTTTACCAATCAATCAATCAAATATACTTTATTGTGCACAAACATAACAGTAAAATTTACATTAATAAACATATTTATAAATGAGACATGTACACAAGGGCGGCCTTATTACTTGAAAGCAATTTCTTCCAGGCAACCCTTTAACAAATTTTATATGCATATTCAGTAGGTCTGAAAATCGGCTACTCGGTACTTATTATATTGATAAGTGCATTTGTTGGATAAATAATACTAAATTATTACAACTCGAGAATAATTTTTACTATCTAATAGTGCCTTTTTCCGAATTCGGCTAAACCTCAACTATTTCTGTACTCAATCTTCATTATTTTGAAGTCGGTACCAGATAGCTGAATCTTCAGTCCTCTGACAGAATATTTAAAATTTTTGGAACTGGCACCGACTTCAAAATTATGAAGATTGAGTACAGAAATAGTTGAGGTTTAGCCGAATTCGGAAAAAGGCACTATTAGATAGTAAAAATTATTTAATACTTTTTAGTTCATATTAATGTTATTATTGTTTTTACCTTGGAAGTCGGTTTTAATTTTTTGTTAAAAATAATAATAATTTCACTCTTTTTAGTTACACTAGTAGATAAATCTTCGCGTATATTTTACGTATCTTATTACAATTTGTTAAGAGTCATAACTCACACTCACAAAATAATCTAATATTATCAGTGAAGTGAACATATTGTGCTAAGTAATTTAACAATTTTAATACTTCAAGCCCGAAGCGGTCACCGGCGATTGCGATAACAATAGAAAGGCTATTGTGTCTCGTTTTTCCACGATCGAAGGATCTATCAGATAAAAAATTGTACAAACTTGCATAGGATGTAGCGTAGCATAATATTTAATATTATCATAATTATTGACAGCTGTTCTTGTTATCAAGAATTCAAATCGATAGGTACTTAGTGCACCATCTATCGATTAATAAGTATATCTAATTAAAAAGACACTTATTGACTTTGTTTTGTTTAAATGCTCTTTTTAAAATAACTTTATTTTAATTCTATTTGTCTATTAAAATTTTATAAAGTAGTAAAGTATTCGATCTGTATATAAAGTAGTTAGTAAAGTATTCGATATTCTGTCTTCGCTGTATTCGGTCGACGCCGACCGCCGTGTATTAAAAACAAACAGGTGTTGTTAATTGTTATACAGTACATAATTATTATTATTAGTATATCCATACCTATGCCTTGTACTATTACCTATTCTGTGCCATGAGACATTGGTGGCCTTAACACGACGTGGTAATGATGATGATGACGATGATGATGATGATGAATATGAATTGCATAGTAGTTTATGCTTTCTGTTCTTAAAACAACGCCGAAACTCCCAAACGTGTATCTATAAGGAATCAGGAGTTCTCTCAGCATCATCGAAACCATGGTATACCTTGACCCAATATTTGACTTTTTGGTAGCGTATTCTTAGTACACTTCACATAAAACCAAAATCACCATATGTTTCCATATAAATTTCGAGGAGTTCCCTCAATTACTCATGGATCCCATCATCAGGTCACCACCTTTGTGAAAATGGGACCAAATTGGAGTGAAACCTAATACAATAAAACAAAAATTTCGAAAATCGGTTCACAAACGGCGGAGTAATCGTTGAACATACAAAAATAAAAAAAAATAAAAAAAAAATATCCACAGCCGAACATATAACCTCCTCGTTTTTTGGAAGTCGGTTAAAAACGACGACCATGATAGCGATGGACGTTGCCATGGTGACATACTTTATTTAGTCACTTCAATAAAATAATACGGGCGATATACTTACTTTATAATATTATGGCAAAGAAACAACAAAGAAACGTTTGCCGGGACAGCTAGTAATTATATAATAAATACCTTAAAAATAACATAAGTACATATTTTATATATATTTAAAAAACTAACACTGTCACGTTTTGCCGGCGACGTAACTCGCTACTGACTGAATAAACCGCGGGTAGCACCGCGGGCCACTGCTAGTATTAATTATTAAATGTCGAATAATAATATTAAAAAAGGATTATTCACACGATTAAACTATTCACAGTGTATCACATTTTACAATTATTACTAATAAGTGAGGAAGTAATTACTTATCGTAAGTTATTAAAAAGTAAAACATCAACTACTTGTAAACGTTTTAATAACTTCTTATGTATCCTAGTGTCAATGTTCTCGAGAATGTTCCTACTGGCCCCACAGGACAGGATATGCCTAGTGTGTGGATATGTCTTAATCTTTTCTTGAATATTGAATTTTTCTGGAAATAAATTATTTGTATTTGTATTTGTATTTTAGTTTTGGATAGATGATGATTACTGAATGCATCCGTTAGACGTCAACAGTATGTAATAGGCCTTAATATACGCAACTGTAGTTGCGGTAAGTAGCAGGTTTATAATAATTATGAGATCCGTTTGTAATTTTTTCATACTCCTCGTTACTGTTAACACTAACTACTTTTCTTCCTGTCCCTTTCAGTGACACGGTGACCAAAGTTCTACCCAATCCTTATTCTTTGTTAACGGCCTTGTGGCGGCCATGTTACTTTGAAACTTCTTCTACTTTTTATTGTTGGTGTGGTTTTTATTATTTTTCCCAAATTGTGTTATTTGGGTTTTTGATGTTCATTATGTCCGTTATCATGCACAAGATGTTGTCAAAACTCAAAACCAAAATTTATAATTCCTGTGACATTTGGTGTGAATAACGATAATAAGGGCTATTTCTTCCGTGAGTTTTAACTAAAACATCTAGACCTGGATCCCAAAAGCCCGTGACGCGCGTCAAAATCCACGTTGAAAGAAAAGTGTCATAGCGCGCACTACGATTTCAACGCGCGTTACGGGCATGCCTCACTAATAAAAAATAGCAACCAAGTTATTTTTAAAACGTCTGATAATAGTTTTGGTCTTTGAAAAGTGTCTTACACTACATGATACTAGTTCAGAACAATAATCAACAAATTATATATAAATATTAGCCATCAGAAAATAAGTAAAGTATGACTCATTTTTCGTCCACTTTGGTACCTGGTACCTGACCAAGTGTCACACTTAGAGCTACACAAATTCGCAGGTATTCTAAGTACACGAGGCACTACCAAGAACCTATGGTTTCATCCATCAGAAAGTAAGTTATGTCTTACGCTTTTGGGATCCTGGTCTAATCGTTATAATAACTTTATTATCCTGTTCATTGGAATACAATTCTGTCTTTTTAAAATTGAAATGTATCAAGTTTTACATTCTTTTGCCCAGTTTTGTAGCAATTATTGATGGTTTTACCTGGTATTACCGATAATTGTCTACCCATACGCCATCTATTTACTAAAATGGAAGCTGTTTGACAATCAAATTAAAAAGTTAAGAAAATGCCCCACGTGTTGTTTTCTTTTTTAAATCTCCACCAGACGGCGCGACGGTAGACACGTCTAGATTTTCTATTGGTTCCCCACCGGATCTGAAATTATCTGCAGGTTGTCATCACTGACTACATATTGGTTGTCTTTCTAAAAAATATCAGTGTACTGTCAAGTATGACATAAATAAAAAAATCTTAAACCCAAGCGATCATTGGCCTAAGCGATTAGGCTACTATACTGGTAAAAGTTTAGGAACATGCTGTTAAAATAAAAACTTCAACTCAACGTCAAACTGAAAACTGACAATCATTGCTGACAACTGAACGGCCTTGTGGCGGCCATGTTACTTTCAAACTTCTTCTACTTTTTATTGTTGGTGTGGTTTTTATTATTTTTCCCAAATTGTGTTATTTGGGTTTTTGATGTTATTGGTAAAATATTGGCCATTAAATATCCGTTATCGTGCACAAGTGCAGGTAAGATGCTGTCAGAACCAAAATTTATAATTCCTGTGACATTTGGTGTGAATAACGATAAATAGGGCTATTTCTTCCGTGAGTTTTAACTAAAACATCGTTATAATAACTTTATTATCCTATTCATTGGAATATCATTTCTTTTTCAAATTGAAATGTATCAAGTTTTACATTCTTTTGCCCGGTTTTGTAGCAATTATTGATGGTATTCCCTGGTATTACCAATAGTTGTCTACCCATACGCCATCTAGTTACTAAAATGGAAGCTGTATGACAATCAAATAAAAAAAATAAAAAAAAGCCCCATTGGTATCCCATTCAATGCCACCAATCCACCTGTAAGTTGTAACATACCGGTGGTGCCACTTGATTTTTTTGTTTTTTTCTAACTTAAAATACATCGTTTAACGTATTTTATATATTAAATAATGCAATAAATAGCAAAAACCTCTCTAAATACGAAAAATGCACCAATTGCGTTGGTGGCACTGGTGAGACAAATCCAATCACAAGTGCCATTCAACGCACCACTTACGTTGACGCTTTTGTTTTAATTGAACTGTGTTATGCAACATAGTGGGTAGCTGAATAATTTTTAAATACAGGTAGGTTTTTTCTACATACAGTTTACCGCTTATCAAGCTACCCATGGTAATTCAAAGTCCTTTCTCCCCTTCATTCTTAAAAAAAAACTGAAAATTGAAATAAAATCCATAAAAAATAAATAAAATCCTTACTTATTTGAAATATTTTTTTCTCTATTGAAAAATACAGCTAGTAAATGATTTTGTATCAATTTAATTATAAATACAACGAATGGTTGGTAAAATTTACTAATTTGAACATAGTAGTGTTGCGTCATGCATGAAACCATCCAACAAAATTCGCCGTTAAAATGCCACTGAACGCACCATTTGCGTTATGGTAATTTTATTCATAAAATATACCATGAATCGAAGAAAAATTGTAAAATACCTAAATATATCGCTTAAGTATTGTGTGTTGGCACTGAATGGGATTACATGTTGTCTTTAGCTATAGGAATTAAATCCTGGCAATATTACTTTATCTATGGTGTCAACTGTCAACTTTCAAGTGACTAGTGACAACTGACTCAAGGTTGGAATTTGGATTGGCGACTTGTTTACGAAAAACACCAAGGAGCCATTTTCAAAAAGAAGAAGAAGAAGAAGTTTACGAAAAATTTATATAACCTGCAAAATATGTGATATTCTTTTAAAATTGTTGTTGAAATACAACTTTATAATTACAACTATGGACAACCTCGAATCCGAAGATGAGAAAGTAGAAGGCCCAATTGAAAATGCTTGGGCCATGAAGATTCCAAAGTTTACGGAGAAGGATAACCCACATGGGTTGCTAGAGGAAAGTAAATTTGCAACGTTGTTTCCTAAATACCGAGAGCAGTACTTGAAAGAGTGTTGGCCGCTTGTCCAAAAAATATTAAAGGAACACCATTTAGTAGCAGAATTGGACCTCATAGAAGGAAGTTTGACTGTGAAAACCACTAGGAAAACCTGGGATCCATACATTATCATAAAAGCGAGAGACCTTATGAAACTTCTTTCACGTAGCGTACCGTTCGAGCAAGCAGTCAGAGTATTAGAGGATGAAATAGGATGTGACATAATAAAAATTAATTCATTTTGTAGAAAAAAGGAGACATTTTTAAAGAGACGTCAAAGGTTAATCGGCCCCAACGGTGTTACTCTCAAGTCTATCGAATTACTCACGGAATGCTATGTTTTAGTACAAGGGAACACTGTGGCTGCAGTGGGGCCATACAAAGGACTCATTCAGGTGAGAAGAATAGTTGAGGACACAATGAAAAATATACATCCCATGTATAATATCAAAAGTCTTATGATAAAACGAGAATTAATGAAAGATCCGAGGCTAAAAAACGAAAGTTGGGACAGATTTCTACCGTCCTTCAAAAGTAAAAACGTTCCACGAAAACAACCTAAGAATAAAGTCAAAAAGAAGCCGTACACGCCTTTCCCGCCACCACTACCTGAAAGTAAAATTGACAAGGAGTTGGCAACTGGCGAATATTTCCTTAAAGATGAGCAAAAGAGAGCTAAGAGAAGGCACGAGAAAGAAGAGAAGCAGGTACAAGCTAAGAAGGCAAAGGAGCAGGAACGCAAGAAGGACTTTATTCCACCCCAGGAAAAGGTACATACTGAGAAACCTGCAGAATCATCAATTGACTTAAAGTCATTCAAAGCAAAAGTTAAAAAGGCTTCTAAATTTAACAAAAAAGGATAGTTTAGTTAGTTAACAAATTATTGATAAAAGACTTGAGTGTTTAACAATCTTAAGTGATAACTTTAATCCTTCAAGCCCCAAGAGGTCCCGATAACAATAGAATAACAAAAGATTTCCAAGAATCCACAATCGAGGGATTAAAATGTTAATAGATTGTTTTAAGCAATTAGTACTTTACTATGAAGATACCTTTTTATGAAATTGTCATTATGCTTAATTTAACTTTGTACAGAGCAGATCGGTAGTTGTTGCTACTTATTACAGTTGTTGTAATAATTAACTGTAATATTTAACCCGTCAAGCCCCATATGGGCCAGGATAACAAAAGATTTCCAGGAATTGGTGATCGACGGATTAAAATAAGTATTGTGAATAAAGATTGAATGTATCTGTCTTGATTCTTATTGTCTATTAGTTTATAGTTTATACACATGGATAAACATCTGGTTGTATGAAATCAAATATTGCTAACCGGAAAAAATTAAAGTTCAAAATATTGAATACTAGCCAGCCTATGTGGTAATAGTAAATAACAAAACAATAATCAGAAGAACATAATATATTTCTATTTTTTTAACTTCAATATTTTCAACTTTGGTATAGATTTGTTTTTACCTATGTACTCTTTTCCGTTCAAATATGGTTGTAAAACTTTTGGTATGGCAACAATACCTTTGGCGTCTTGATGTGTCTCTACTAGAGCTATCAACATTCTGGGTATAGCACAAGCTGTGCCATTTAAAGTGTGCGCAAAACTCTTTGTATTTCTATCAATATATTTTATATTGAGTCTCCTCGATTGATAGTCTGTGCAATTGCTGCAACTAGATATTTCTCCAAAGTTTTTTCTTCCCGGCATCCAGGCTTCAATGTCGTATTTCCTAAGTAAAATATTTTAATGTTTACAAGGTATTAAATTTTATATATATTTTTTAGAACAACTCTATAATCTAAGAATTTACTTATACTGAAAAGGTTTAATTCATGTCACAGGAAACTTAGAAGAGCATTTGTGTCTCACGATTGTTACACACCTGTACGCTGGAGCACCTAGCTCGTGAGGTGGCATGTCTAAAACCCTCATGTGGAGCCCCAATTTGGTGAACAATTCTTCTTGAGTTTTCCTCACTTCTTCCAACATTTGGTCAGATTGATCTGGAGTGGTAACAGTGAACATCTCCACCTTAGTAAATTGATGCACCCTGTTTATTCAAATATATTTGTACTTTTAATAATTATAATATACATAATATTACATTATATAATAATATATAATAATCCTTGACAGATAAGGACACAGTATTGCTATTTTTTAAGCATTTATACAGCATAGACATAAAATTATTTTGTACCATCATTAAAATTACCTGTACGTTCCACGTTCCTCAACAACACTTGATGTTTCTGCACGGTAGCATCTGCTGACGGCCGCAAGTTTCAATGGTAATTTTTTTACTTCATGGCTACTGTTCATAAGCAAGCCAGCTAATGACATTTCAGCAGTGCCAGATAAATATAAATTGGGACCATGTAGAGCAGGGTCCAAGGCATATATCTACAAATATTATTTAATTTCTTTATCACATGGTAACAATACATAATGAGGGCAGCAGCGGATGCCCGTCTGCTGCGAAAAAGCCGGCCCCCGGAGAAGACAAGGCGCCGACCAAAAAGGCCCGACAGAAGTCGAGGCCTAGAGGCAAGCGGGCTCCGCCCGTTTCCGCACCAATGGAGAAGGATGCCTAAGACCCGTGGGCGGTGATCGGGGGGTCCCGCCCACAATTAGGGTCCCGAGATGGACAGCCCCCCTATGGCCCGGGGGGCTCTCGGTGAGGTATGCGGTTCAAGCCGCTTGAAGAGGTTGCGGCTGTGCGCGGGATGGGGCGGAGTTGAATTGCTCTGCGGTACCCGTCCCTCCCGCACTAGGCGCATGACGGAGGGCTGGGGGGGGGTTTTAGTGGGTAAACCTCTGTAGGGAGTCCCACATACCTCCGTCGTCTACCCCCGTGCGCGGCAGAGGATACGTAAAGTATTTCCCCTCCTCAAAAAAAAAAAAAAATGGTAACAATACGTAATGAAGGAACTAAGCACATAAAATATAATAAGGATGATACTTCATAAATGTGATTCTATGGTTTTAACCCATCAAGCCCCGTACGAGCACCGGTGATTGCGACAACAATAGAATACAATAGCAATTCTTGGTATCCCCGATCAAAGGATTATAATAAACTTGTATTGTTAATTTAGTTTGACTAATAATTTCCTTTACCAGTCTCATCTATGACTTTTTATACTTCTATTTTTCTTTGGTAACTTATATGAAAAACTACATATTTAATTATTAAATTACAAACCTGCGTCCTATTACTATTTGGTGACATGCCACAACCTTTTAAGACAGCATGAGGTAAAATATCAGGAACAGATATTAAAAGGTAATTTTTCTTTAATAATTTTGAAACTGTATATTTAATTAAAGCTTCTTCAACTTCAGCTAGCTCTCCTAAGTAACAGTAACTTCTATTTCCACATGTGATACCGAGTTTATCTGTTCTCATAATATTAAGTTTTTCGGTAATTTCACTAAATTCAAGAGGTTCGTTAGAAAATGTTCGTTTTGAATTGATTGTATGAATGATAACTGGATCTTCTTTGTAATCTCTTACGAGTGGATGAGTTTTGTTTGGAAGTTTTTCCAGCTCTAAATACAATTGCTCAAGTAGAGGTTGGTATTTTTTGTCAGAAATTTTAACATCTTTAAACTCGTCGTATACCTCTAAAACTTTGCGAATATTTCCTACACCTTTTCTTATTTCAATGTTATGTTTTATTTCTCTTTCGTTATCTTTGTTACAGTAATAAGTTGTATCAACTTCAAACATGCAGCTATCTGAATAAAATTTTGAAACCTTTAGCCTTATGCAATTATTATAGACAGTTTTGTATAGAGAAGGCTTAAACATATTTTTGCTAAAAAAATTTGTATTTGTGTTGGAAATTATTTATTTCATTACAATTTCTACAAAAAATAAAAATCAACAAGAACTCCTTCACCTTCTTCGATTTTTGAAGTTTGTTTTTTTTTAAATCAGTACTCAGTAGATGCAAAATAGCAAATCCTGTTCAGATTTCAGAGTCCAGACTCCAGACCATGTATTATTTTCCTCTAATCTCTATGACTATGCTCCAGAGTCCAGACCAACTCCTCTAGCCAACTCCAGACTCGTGTATTATTTTCCTCTATGCTCCAGATTTCAGAGTTCAGAGCATAGAGGAAAGTAATACGTACATGCTTCAGAGTTTGTAACTTTGTACTCAGTAGATGTTAAATAGCAAATCGTTCAGATTTCAGAGTCCAAACTCCAGACTTCAGAGTTCAGAGCATAGAGGAAAATAATACTGTACATGCTTCAGAGTTCAGAGTTTACAAAATGTACCCACTGAAAACTTTGAGATTTGAGATGTATCTAGGTAACTGATTGTGATTACTGAAAACAGATATTGCAATAGCACATGATTTAGGATGGTCATGTGATAAACTGATAACATGACCATCCTAAATCCTAGTCACAACTCACAACTCACCACTGACACTGACCATATTATATCATAAATTATAATAATTACTAATGACATGAGGAACGACTGTGTGCGGACTGCGGAATAACCTGAATTGGTACGCATTCGCATACACACACTGCACACATTTATCCAAAATCACAGAATATAATATATTAGTTGTACCAACAGAATTTCCACTGGCGCAACCCGTTTAAAGAATTAACGACTCATGTTACCATACTATAAAGTTCAAATTCCGACCGCGCAGTGCTAGGTGCCTACAATTATATTTGCCTACATCTCCGCTCTCGTTCTATCGCATAACTCGTACCTTTTCTGAAGAAATTAGGGTTGTCTCTTTTTAAAAATAACATTATAATCTTTATATTTTATTAACTACATTTTATTTAACTCGAAATAATGTAAGATATTATGTCTTAGTACTACGTAGATTTAATTATCATAAATTCGTTCTATCTTTACTTATTCTTAATTAAGTTTTCTTAATAATTGAATCCGGTCTTATATTGTACCTACTTAAAGTGTTTGTATAACTAAGTAATTTTTGTAAACAAATGAGGTTTCGAATAGTACACCTACGATGCTTACTATTAGTAAGTAATAACTAATAACCTTATTAATTAATGTGTTTTTTTTTACAATGAAATACCTTTACTAATTATTATACGTCTACTAATAAAGGTAGGTACTTACTAAGGTAACCCAACAAATATATTATTCTACTTCAAGAAAGTTAAAGAACAAAGGCCATTCGTCTAACATGCTTGGACTATAAAAATCTTATAAAACGTAACTTGATGAAACATCTGTAATTTCAATTGCCTATATGAATGTAACATAGCACGGCATTCAATATATTTTTAAAAGCTGGGAGTTTCAAGTAATTGTGTATTAAGTTTTTGAATTTTGAGGTTATAAAGATAGTTAATAATAAGCTGTACTATCATTTTGAGTTATGGTTTTAGTTTAAATTATATGAAACACACGTCAGAGTTTTTAAAAATATAAGTAGGAGGCAAACGAGCAAACAGGTCACCTGATAGAAAGCAACTACCGTCACTCATGGATACTCGTAAAATCGGAATACGCTCTGTTCTCGAAATCCTCAAGAAGAGAGCGTATTTAAGCAGGTTGTATGGGTCCCTTTGAATGACAGAATATGCGTTCAATATAAAAAAAACATTATCCTGCGTTAAAAACACAAATTCAATATTCATATTTTTAGAGCCGATTATCTTTGTTTTCCCAGCTTCTAAAAATCAACTGTTTTTATTTAATAGCATTTTACCTAAACTACATTTTAGTTATAGTTCCACCTAGGTACAAGAACCTTGTTTTAATAGTCCATTTTGGCCATTGTTCTTTGGTTCACATTCCGTGTAATGCCCGCTGTACACTCTCGCCGAGAGCTCTCGGGCGAGAGTCTCGTGCGAGAGCCCCTTGCCCGAGTGCGATCATGTACATTCTCGCTTAGTTCAATCGGAGTTAAGAACTCAGACAAGATGGACGAAAACGACCATTCACCATTCACCATGCATCGAAAGATATCATTGTAATCCAAAGATTTATAATCATATTTAATTTTATTTCTCAGGGATAATGACTGATAATGTCGTTTATTATTGTTATTTTTCTGTTCTACACTGTCCAACGGCAAAATTAGTACTGAAAGACGCGAGAGTGTACAGTAGTGCGCTTGTTTTCCTCGCGAGACCATTTGTCTTGGGCGCAATAGTGTAGATGGGTGCGCTCGCCTCGTCTCGCCTGTCTCGGACCCTCTCGGTCCGTTGTCGGTATTTTGCGCCCGAACAAAGGGTCTCGCGAGGAAAACGAGCGCACTACTGTACACTTTCGCGTCTTTCAGTACTAGTCCCGCCGTTGGACAGTGTAGAACAGATTACAGAAAAATAACAATATTAAACGACATTATGAGTGACAAATCTTTTTATCACAATGATATCTTTCGATGCATGGTGAATGGTGAATGGTCGTTTTCGTCTATCTTGTCTGAATTCTTAACTGCGCTTGAACTAAGCGAGAATGTACATGATCCCATTCGGGCAAGGGGCTTTCGCACGAGACTCTCGCCCGAGAGCTCTCGGCGAGAGTGTACAGCGGGCATTAGACAATTAAGGGGCCGGGTACCCTCGAAATACAAATGAACATACGTAATACCAAAATCATTTTCTCATACGAAAATATTTAACATGTTTGAGTTATTTTTTAGCTTAAAATAGTAGTTATCTAGGTTCCTGCACAAAAATTTACTTCAAAATATTTAAACACTAAAAATTTTTTTTGTTTAAAATTTTTTTTTTTAGTAAATTTACTACTAAATATTTAAACACTAAAAAATAGAGTAAAACACTAAAAAATATATAAATAAATAGTAAGTTTACTATTAAATATTTAAACACTATAAAATATTTCTTAGTATTTAAATATTTTGTAGTAAATTTAATATTTATTTATATATTTTTTAGTGTTTTACTCTATTTTTTAGTGTTTAAATATTTTGAAGTAAATTTTTGTGCAGGAACCTAGGTAATTACTATTTTAAACTGAAAAACAACTCAAACATGTTAAATATTTTCGTATGAGAAAATGATTTTGGTATTACGTATGTATGAGAAATTCCAAGGGTACCCGGCCTCATATTTCTTTGCCCTTTTTTTATATTGTTCATTGTGATCAGATTAATTTTTCAATTTTGTGACAGCGAATGAATAAGTACGCAGGTAGGCATGCAACGATCAACTAATAAAAACTCGTGCGCGCGCGTCACCGCTCGCCTATGAGTCAGTACTGAAGTGCCCCCCTAGCGGGGTACTTACAGTTCGATGCCTACAGGCGCGAGTGGGACAGGCCTGCCAAAATAAAAGTCTTTGGAGATTTTTATTTTTTATGCTAGCAACATTCGAATTTGTAATCGGTAAATTCTACTACGACTAAAATAGATAAATGGGCGCGTTCCTATTCTAACAGTGGACCGTATATCAATGTGCTCGTGATACGATTTCAAAAGATTTGATTAGTTACTGATACGTCAAACTGCATAGGCTAGTGTACTGGGATAAGTAACGGAAAACTAAATGGTAGGTACCTATTTGAATTTGAGCTATGGACAGTGGAGCTCAAAACATTTTAGTGGAGACTTTAGACTGGGGACGAATGATAACTTGTAATTTGTGTAGAAAACTCAGAGTGGAATAAAAAATGTATTTTAAATACGTAAGTCGCGACTAAATGGGTCAGTTATTTTTTAACTTTTAAAAATAAAAATCAAAATACCCTGTTTATTGCTGTGTACTACGAAACTCCAGCTGTAAAGGTAAGTTTTTCCAATGTATTGTAAATTGTAATGTTATCATTGTTGTATAATATAGTAAACTTCTTACTTCTTTGAACAAAATATCTGAAATTGATTAAAATGTGTCTACCTCTTTTTCACTAACAAATCGCTGAAGGAAGTATGATGAAATTCAAGCTGCGATTGGGCCCAGCCCAGCGCCACTCAGCACACTGCACAGTGTGCAGTTGAAATACGTGTTATTCTGTTGTGAACTTTTTCTAGTTTTTGACTACATTTCAAATGCAAATTGTAATAAATGCAGCGCTGCATCTCATTGAGACCATAATATTGGATTATTATTAGTTAAACCTCAGTGTTCACAAAGTTAGTTAACTAATCAATCCCCAAGCGGCAAGCGGCAGCCGGCTGCCACATAACAATTGAAAGTCTATTGTGTCTACGATACCCACAATGGATGTGATAAGGTCCCCTTTTTTAACATGGATTTTACCTACTGTTCTAAGTTCTAACTAAGCATTCATTGTTTCAGATTTGTAAATCAACTTTACAATGGACGAGGAGCTTTCAGTTCCAGGTGAGTTTGTGTAACTTTTCCATCATAATCTCTTCTCCTTACATGTATTTGGAGCTTCATTCTATTGTAAATAATACAATACTTAATACTAGATGTGTCTGTCCCAAACATATTATAAAGTTCACTATCAGAGTAGCAACACACTATTAATTTGTTTGTTACACCCTGTATATCTATAGTAAATATAAACAAGGAGACAATTTATGAAAAAATATTTTAATGATATAATTATATTATCTTAATGACAGAACAAATAATGTAATGAAAATTTTAGCATCATAGATTCATTCTGATGAATTTTACTTCATTCACTGTTTGATAATCTGTTTTTGGGGTTCCGTAGCTAAATGGAAAAAAACCGGAACCGGACAGAACCCTTATAGATTTGTCATGTCTGTCTGTCTGTCCGTATGTCACTGCCACTTTTCTCCGAAACTATAAGAGCTTAGATACTATTAGAACTGGGTAAGTAGATGTAGTCTGTGAATCGCATTAAGATTTTGATACAAAAATGGAAAAGTAATTAATAATTTTAGGGGTCCCTATAGGTACAACTGAAACAAACGATTTTTTTTTCATCTAACCTGAAAATGCGTGTAGGGTATCTATGGTATCTAGGGTATCAAAAATCATATTGAGGTTTCTAATAATATTATCATTTTTTTCTAACCTGTATAATTTGCGAGAGAGACTCTACCAAAGTGGTAAAATGTGTGTCCCCCCTCTAACTTCTTAAGTAGGGGCATGATAAGTCAAAAAAATATATGATGTAAGTACATTAGGTACTTACTATAAAAACTAAGTTAAAATTTTTTTTTGCTTTCATATCAAGTTGTATCTTTTATCAAGTTACTTATACTCATTAATGTATGTTTATAAATTACTAGCTGTGCCCCGCGGTGTTACCCCTGTTTAATATACATATATTATAAGTAATAAAGTGCTATGAAAAGTACTAATAATAGGGTCAAAACAGGATGATACATGGTTGTATAACGGTTTATGGTAGTGATGATGATGATGAATGTAATTTGTATAGTAGCATTAACCCGGCGTCTGCCTGGTAGAAAATAGGAACGACAACTGTATGGTGGGTCATAATTACCCGGATTTTAAATTGTTGTTAATTGTTACTATTTCAACGATATTTAAAGTTTTATATTTAACTTAAATAATAGTACTTAGTTTATAATATTTTGAAGATACACAAAAAAATAAGTAATATAATGACCGTTTTTTCCTATTTAAAAAGACAGTGTAAAATTTTCAACTAAAAAAAGAAATTCTTTAATAAATTCATCTCGAAATTTATAAATAAAAAGTGACTAATCCACACTTTGTATTTTACTTTTTAGAATGACAAATGTTAGACCTTAAAGTAAGTATACGTAAAAATGATAATAAATCTTATGTTTAGTCATAATGAGCCCTGTCATCGCACGCAAACAAATGCCATATTCAGATTTCTTCATTTCTCTCTTTCTCATTTTGGATCTTGAGAGGTATGTGTAGTATTCTTGTCTTTTATAGCGGGAAATATTAACTGGCATCGCTTACGAAAACTAGAAACTTTGACAGGAAGCTCTTCTGGTGTTTTTCCTATAAGCTACCTTATTCCTTTGCAGTTTGCACATACTCTTATTACATGGACTACATCCATGTACGAGCCCCCAAGTGGTTATTTATAAGATCAAACACAAAAATAATGTAATATATAGAGTAATATACATTTAGTCACCTGTCAGTACAAATAAATAATCGAAATAATCAAATAATTAACTCAACGTTACGGGCACGAAATAGCATCATGGAATGCATAGTTGGGTCATATTTACCCTTTTGTATGTTTGACCACGTTTATCATCCAGTCCAGACGCATACCATCTTAACTGACATAAGAAGCAAGGGGGGCTTTAACTGCAGCTACTGAGAAGTGTGGCAACGTTACACTATTATTTTCTTAAAATACACGCATTTGAAAACATCACGGGTCATTATGACCCAATCTGGCAGTCGCCGGGTTAAGCAAATGCTTTTCGTTCATAAAACGACGTCGAAACTCCCAAACTTGTATCTATAAAGAGTCAGTATAGTTCTCTCAGCACCTTCTGAACCATGGTACACCTTGGTGCAAAATCTTACTTGTTTGTAGCATATGCTTAGAATACTGCTCACGAAACCGAAGTCACCACGTCATGTTTCCATATTATAAATTTTGAGGAGTTCCCACGATTTCTTATGGATCCCTTCATCAGGTTCACTTTTATGAATATGGTACCAAATTAGTATGATAACCCAGGGGCTCCCAATCTTTTTCAGCCTGCGGCGCAGTCACACGTCGCGATATTTTGTCACGGCGCCCTACTCTACCTAGCTATGTATTACAAAAACTTGAAGTTAAATAATAATAATTGACAATTAATATTAAATCATCTACCTTTGTGGTTTGAGGTTTCGGATAATGATGGAGTATCGGCGGCTCACCGCGGCGCCCCTCTTGCCTTTCCGCGGCGCACAAGGTCGCCGCGGCGCACAAGGGCGCCGCGGCGCACAGTTTGGGAACTCCTGTGATAACTCAGATACACCATAAGAAAAACGTTGAAAATCGGCTCACAACTTCACAAACGGCGAAGTAATCGTTGAACATAAAAAAACGAAAATAACACCTCCTCCATTTTGAAAGTCGGTTAAAATTGTAGCCTATGTCAGGGTCATAAAGTTAATATACCTATATATTACCTTTATGGTCAGGGTGACCATATTTAAATTCCTGCCTTACTTGGTCAAAAAACTGACAACTGTCAAATCCTGCCAAAGCCTGTAGTAAAAAATGCCCAAATACTGCCATCTTTATTTACTGTTGTTTAAAAGTAAGAAAAGTAAAAATACACATTTAATATATTGCATTTTTTATTAGATTAAACATTCGCATCGTCTTCTTCCATTTCTTCATCATTATACAATATAGATTTGTTCATGCGATTCAAAATTTATTTTGTAGATTTGAAGGAAAATTTTCAATCACGTTGCTCACCAATGCCTTGCTATAAAATCGGCCAAGTGCGAGTCGGACTCGCTCACGACGGGTTCTATGGAACCCGTCGTGAGCGACGACGTAACGGTATGCCGTTACAGAGAGAAATCAGAAAGTAGGCAAAAAATTGTGTTTTTATGGGATTAAAAATTTATTTATTAAAATTTTATTATTAATAATAATTAAATTACAAATAAGTATAATAAAATATTTTGTGAACATTTAAAGCGTTTAGCTGTTGCCATTATTGATTACGAGCAAAAAAATCACGTTGTATGGGAGCACCCTTGAATATTATTTTATTTTTATTTTAGTATTTGTTGCTCCGGTTGCTTGGTTTAGCGGCAATCGCGGCAAACATAATCTGTGAATTTCAGAACTCTAGCTATAGCGGTTCTTGAGATACAGCCTGGAGGCAGACAGACGGACAGACAGGCGGTCAGACAGACATCGAAGTCTCATGAAGTCCCGTTTTTACCCTTTGGGTATGGAACTCTAAAAACGGTTCCGAGTTTTTGTATTGATTTGGGAGAACATTCTCTTGCATGAAGTGTTGGTGAGCATAACAATCCCTTTGAAACATTTAAAATTATACTGTCTATTAGAATTTCGCATTTTGCCTATTGCACCCCAAAAATTATCTACACTTAAAACAGAATTTGAATTACTACCACCAGATTCTAATAAATCACTGACTTCTTTGATGCAAAAATAACATTTATTTTTCATACGCCAATACTGCCAAAACCTGCCAAGTTTTTAAAACGTCAACCGATCATGCCACAGGCCAAAATAAGACGCCAATCCTGCCAAAATGGCAGGTACCTGTCACATATGGTCACCCTGGCCTATGTCTTATTCTGATATATATAGCTTTACCAACCAACCAACCATATACCATACCAACTGGTTTAAATAGCCGTTCAATCAAACAGCTAGCCCATTTACTGAACAACGCCATTCAATCACACGTCTAGCTTTTAAATTGAATATTTAAGTCGCTCAAAACGTTCAACACTACAGCTGATTCAAAAGCCGCCGTTTAATTGAATTAGTTCAGCGCTCACCACAGCGGCGCTAGGTGCGTTTTGTTTACAATATGGCGTCAACTAACGGTGTTTTGTGGTTGTAATAAGATATTTTTCGTAAATATATTATGTTACAAGTATTATTAAAGAGACAGAAATTATGGGGGCACATACTAGTGAATCAAAATTTAAACTAATATTCGAGGAGAAATTACTGGATTATGAAATGCATGATGAATCCAGAATCACCAAGGTATTTATTGCAATTGTGTTCAAAATGAGTTAGAATACAATTAATCTGCTTGTTATCATTACGCTTGTGTAATAATAGCACTAAACGGATGGTCACCTTAGTTAATTTACCATTTAAGCAGTTGGCTAAGCGTCATCTAGCTGTGGTGTTGAACGTTGCAGTCAACAAGTCGGCTAAATGACTTATAGCCGTGTGATTGAATGGCGTTGTTCAGTCAAAGGGCTAGCTGTTTGATTGAATGGCTCTTTTAACCAGTCGCCTGCGACATATATAATAAGCTATATTATTGCAAAGTTTCATTAAAATCCCTTCAGTAGTTTTTGCGTGAAAGAGTAACAAACATCCATACACACTAATAGATTAATCATTGCCTCTCAGTATATATGTTACAGTCATAGTGATTAAATAGCTATTATACATAAATGGCTGGTCATTGTACACTCGGGGAAGTTGATTCTTATGCAAATGGGGGATCTACGTAGTTTGGTCGCATTACGTCAAACTCAGCCGACAGATCACAATTAATATTGAATTGACATAATCGACCAAATGACGTTGGTCTCTCAACTGCATAGGAATAAACTTCCTCGATGGTACATATATAATATCTAAAGTGACTAGACAATGTGATTAATAATCACTTTATCCGGATGTTATTCATAATAGCTGGTCGAAGTTAGCCAAAGTAATAAAATACGGTATAACCGACTTATCATCCTTCCTTATTTGTAGGAATAAAATTATAATTATGACCCAGTCATATGTATATAATGTCAGTTCATTTTAAATGTTTTGTTATTTTAGTCTTTAAAGAGTGATACCAAATATGTGTATTGACCTCTGTATTTTTAGGGTTCCGTACCCAAAGAGTAAAAACGGGACACTATTACTGAGACTTCGATGTCTTTCCATTTGTCCGTCTATCTCCAGGATGTATCTCAAGAACCGCTATAGCTAGACTACTGGAATTTTTACAGATTGTGTATTTCTGCTGCCGGTATAGCAAGAAACACTAAAAACAAAAGAAATTAATATTAAAGGGATTTGCCATATAACAGACGTGATTTTTTTGTCCTTTTTTGCTCGTAATCAACAATGGCAACAGGTAGGCACTTGAAATATTCACAAAATACTTAGTTGTATTTACACTTTAATAATTCATAATAAAATTAATAATAATTAAAGGTCCATTCTATAATGGTACAGAACCCTTTGTGCACGAGTCCAACTCGCGATTAGTTGATTTTTTTTCTTTTTTTATGGCTAGTGAGCTTTAAATTAACTTTATACATTAAAAGTAAGTGTGTTATAGTAAAAGTAATTATAGCTATCACTCTTATCAGTAGGTATCACTTATCACTATACAGCATACTGACTACTAAATGGCTTCTACTAAAACAGAGGTATTGCATTACTAACTATAATATATCGTTATCGTTTTCCTGTCTACAAAGTAACATAAGTCCGATTTTATATGTCATACGAGGGCTGCTATTTAAGTATCCGGAATTAAAAAAGAAACAAACATATATCATTTAATATGGTTTTATTGCTTTTCAAAATATTCGCCGCGATGATCGACACACTTTTGTATACGCTGGAACCAATTTTCATAGCACTTTTTCCATTCTGATTGAGGTATCTCCAAAACGTGCATTTTGAACGCATCAACAGCCTCTTCGCGGCTCGAAAAACGTTGACCACGTAATTTGTTCTTCGCGTATGGAAATAAAAAGAAATCGTTAGGTGCCAAATCAGGGCTGTACGGCGGACGACCAGTCAATTCGATCTTTTGACCCTCCAAAAACTGAGTTGTTTCAGCTGAGGTGTGACAGCTAGCATTGTCGTGATGTAATATGATTCTGCGTTGTCGGTTGTCCTTTCTTATTTCTTCAAAGACTTCTGGTAAACAAATGGTCGTATACCATTCAGAATTAACCGTTTTACGATTCTCTAATGCGACCATTTGCTTCAAAGTACTTTTTGCACGAGTAACTTTTGTTGGTTTCGGCTCATCTTGGAACACCCACACCGTTGACTGTTGTTTAGTTTCGGGGTCATATGCATAGATCCAAGATTCATCACCTGTGTAGATATTATAAACGGCTTTTGACGTACCACGGTTGTATTTTTTTATCATTTTTTTGCACCAATCGACACGAGCCCGTTTTTGATCGATTGTCAAGTTGTGCGGAATCCAACGCGAGCATATTTTTTTTACAGCCAAATGTTCGTGTAATATCTTATGTATGCTCGTCATACTTATGGATAAGGACGCCTCTATCTCGCGATATGTAACATGACGATCACGCATTATTAGTTCCCGCACAGCATGTCGACCTCTGTGGCTCCTTGACTGAAAAGTTTTCAATGTTCCCGGGTCTGGATGTGTATTAAATATGTGTATGATATACTAAAAATCTTAAATATATGTATAGTATAAAAGTATTAAATATATTTCGTATTTCCGTGGTCTGGTACCTGTAACACAAGTCCTTTAGGTACTTAGCACGGGGCCAGACTAACGTGGTGTGAAGCGTCCATAGTTATTATTATTATTATTATTACCTATATTTTGTGGGACAACAGCTGTTTTTGGGCGACCTTCTTTATTTTCATTCGTGAGCATAGATCGCCCACGATTAAACTCACTGTACCAGTGATAAACAGTGGTTTTTGATGGTGCTTCATCTCCAAAAGTTGCGGTGAGTTGAATAAAGCACTGTTGTTGATTTAGCCCACGCCGAAAATCGTAGTAAATCATTGCACGAAAATGTTCACGCGTTAAATCCATGGCAAATGAAGACACGCAATTTTCAAAATGACGCCACAATGGAAAAATAATTGACAGTCACATGAAACAAAATGTATTCTTCAGCCAAAGTTCTATTTTCAAATGTTGTAATTACTTTTTAAATATTGTTCTTGTAAGTGGCCAGTTCCGGATACATAAATAGCAGCCCTCATAATTATATTTAATTCCCGTAACTAATAAAAGTTCACAATAATGTGTACAGAAAAATTGGCCAAGTGCGAGTTGGATTCGCGCACGAAGCGTTCCGTACCATTATCGAGAAAATTGTGTTTTTTGTATGAGAGCGTCTCTTAATTTTTTATTTAAATTTTATTTTGAATTACTCAAAACCTCTACATAATATAAAATTGAGGATTCTGTAAAAATTTAAAGTACCTGTTGCCATTATTTATATCAAACAAAAGCGGCCAAAAAATAGTGTTTGTTGTCTAGGATATTAATATAAATATTATTTTAATTTTGTTTTCAGTACAAATACTGAAAATGTTGTTATAGCGGCAACAAAGTAACAACATCTGAAAATTTTCTTTAGTCTAGCTATTCAGATACAGCCTGGAGACAGACAGATAGACAGACGGTTAGACAACGAGGTCTTAGTAGTAAGGTCCCGTTTTTACCCTTTACCCAAACCCTAAAATTTATAGTGTTCTGTCCTTGTCTGATACGTTGGAAAGCATCTCCACAGACTATAAATTACTAAACATTGTATGATCATAACGTCTGTACACAGCAGGGATCTTCAACAGGATGACTACTTCATTAAACTCGTTATGTTTCAGGTTCTTGGAGGAATAGAAATCCACAAAACAACCATCAATTTCATGCTGGACAAGGTTTGTATTTTTAGACAATATAATCATTTATTAATCCTATTATGTAATAAAAAACAAGCTAAATAAATGTAATAAAAAAGTTGATTTTTAACCCCCGACCAAAAAGAGGGGTGTTATAAGTTTGACGTGTCTGTCTGTCTGTGGCATCGTAGCATCCAAACGGGTGGACCGAGTTTGATCTAGTTTTTTTTGTTTGAAAGCTGACATGACCGAGAGTGTTCTTAGCTATAGTTCATCATCATCAGCCTGCTCATTGCTGAAATATCACGGTTTATCTGGTTCGTGATAGGACGATTAGCAACTTGCAGTCGTTTGATGGGTTTTATATTTTGCATTCTGGTTCGTGACACTTATGAATAGATCACATTATTGGAAAGTTGACCTGGTATTGCAGCATCACCTGGTGGCTGGTAATCAATTATAGGATACCGAACTCCTCACCAACTTAGAGCAGAGGTTTCATGTTTGGGCTCATTTTAATTGCGACAACCAGTAACACGTAGATAAACAGTAAATATTTGCATGCTGCTGTTGCAGCATTACCTGGATTCTATAGGAGCCGAACTCCGTATGAACCCAAAGTGGAGGTTTCATGTTTGGGCTCATATTGACGGCTTCATCCAAGAGGACATCTATACTTATTATAAAACGAAGTCGCTTTTTTCCCTCATGTCCCTTTGTTCCCTTTAATCTTTAAAACTACGCAACGGATTTTGATGATTCTTTCAGTGTTAGATAGCCCAATTATCGAGGAAGGTTATAGGCTATATTTTATCACGCTACGACTAATAGGAGCGAAGAAATAGAGGAAAATGTGGAAAAAACGGGGAAACTTATTTGAAAGGGCTAACTTAAATGCGCCAATCTCAGGAACTACTGGTCCGATTTGAAAAATTCCTTCAGTGTTAGATAGCCCATTTATTGAGGAAGGCTATAGGCATATTTTTTTCACTTGCTATATATTTTATACCCGTGCGACGCCGGGGCGGGTCGCTAGTATTTTATAGATGGTATTCATTGGGATATGATCTAGTTGATAGGAATTATTCTGCACAAGTTTAAAAAGCATAAAATAAAATAAAATTAGGAAATTAAAAAAAAACTCCCGCCAAAACACTTTAAAAAGTAATGAAATAATATTTACTGACTTTAAGTTTAAATAATTCCTAAGAGTAAAGTAATATTTTAGTCCATAAATGTTGTCAAGGTGTGTCGGGGGACCGCTAATGTGTATGATTGATTTCACATAACAATTAACATTAATAGCATAAGGGTCAGTTCACAGCGACCCGAATCGAGACAATCAGCGACTATTATGGCGATACAAAATGCAAAAGTCGCTGTTGTGGTAGTTTACTTGGCGGTCCCCCGACACACCGTGACAACATTTATGGACTATTACGTCCTAGTGTAACTAAAAAGAGTGAAATTTTTATTATTTTTAACAAAAAATTAAAACCGACTTCCAAGGTAAAAACAATAATAACATTAATATGAACTAAAAAGTATTAAATAATTTTTACTATCTAATAGTGCCTTTTTCCGAATTCGGCTAAACCTCAACTATTTTAACTTCATAATTTTGAAGTCGGTGCCAGTTCCAAAAGTATCAAATATTCTGTCAGAGGACTGAAGATTCAGCTATCTGGTACCGACTTCAAAATAATGAAGATTGAGTACAGAGATAGTTGAGGTTTAGCCGAATTCGGAAAAAGGCACTATTAGATAGTAAAAATTATTTAATACTTTTTAGTTCATATTAATGTTATTATTGTTTTTACCTTGGAAGTCGGTTTTAATTTTTTGTTAAAAATAATAATTTGAGATACATCTCATTATGCCTGCAACTGGTTTTTTTTGTATGGGATTTTGGCATTCTCCTTTTCACAGAATCCTCAAAATTATGTTTAGTTTAATAATTAATAATAAAATTATAGGGGGGCTCTCATACAAAAACACAACTTTTTAGCTTATTTTTTCTCTATGTATAACGGTACGGAACCCTTCCGACTCCGGACTCGCACTTGGCCGATTTTTATATTTAAAAATTGAATGGTAACATTATATTTTCAGGTCCCAGAGGACATCTACATAGAAGAGGGCGGAATATAAGTCAAGGTAAACCAAAATACATCATCAGGGAGTCATCCTATTATAGAACTTTCGTGTATTCAAAAACCTAAGGTACCAATAATTAGCTATGTCCACACTGTGCCTTTTTTTGTTCATCAAGGGCATGCGTTATAGCGGGCAAGCCAGCGACTTTCGTTCGAGCGTTCTTTTTTTTTCGTAATTTTTTATGACTAATTAAAGACCGGGCTGCCAAAATTATCAAAACACGCTAGCCCCGCCTACATACCCCGCTATCCTCCAATCGTGATAATATAATGATTCCATGAATCGTGCCCGCTGCCCGAATGAATTGTACTTTGAGCCGCAGCTAGTAGTGAACAATATCGCGTAACAAGGGTTCCCGCATTATAGCATGAAAGTAAAGGTCGTAAGCCCCGAAAACAGTTTTTTGATGGTTACTTAAAAACTAAATACAATACTAACACATATTTCCTTTAGCTATGATTTTACAAAGTGTATGATTGTAGTAGTGCAAGTTATTTAATTACTAGATGATGCCCGCAACTCCGTTGCGCCAAAACTCGTTTATCGCGCGGGAACCGTAAATTTTTCCGGGACAAAAAATATCCTATGTCCTTTCTCGGGACTCAAAGTATCTCCATGCCAAATTTCAGCAAAATCGGTTCAGCGGTTTGGGCGTGAAGAGGTAACAGACAGACAGACAGACACACACACTTTCGCATTTATAATATTAGTATGGATAATAATTAATAACTGAATAAGTGTAAGAGATATTTGGAGATATAATTTCGAAAAATAAAACTATCGAGTCAAAATAAGTGAATCGTGTTTTCCGTTAGGCTCTATATAGTATCAACTATCAGATAACTATATGATTAAATAAATCTCAATTTCATTCTTAATTTCAAATAATACTAAAAAAACAGTACAAAATTCAGGTCATAATAGTTGCTCTCCTATGTTTTGCGGCTTTTGACTTCACAAGTTTTTAACCCCCGACCAAAAAGAGGGGTGTTATAAGTTTGACGTGTCTGTCTGTCGGTCTGTCTGTCTGTGGCATCGTAGCATCCAAACGGGTGGACCGATATTGATCTAGTTTTTTTTGTTTGAAAGCTGACATGACCGAGAGTGTTCTTAGCTATAGTTCATCATCATCAGCCTTTTTTTTTTTGGTCGGGAAATGCAATTACGCATCCCCGGCAGCATTGGGGAAGGACCACCGGGGTATGTGGGACTTGCTACGGCCGAAGAGATGGTAAGTGGCCGCAGCTGTACCTACTAAAACCCGACCGTGTTCCTACTACCGCGCAGGCACGAGGGTCTATTACATGTCCTCCGTAAGGACTTTACGTAAGCAGGCCCACGCTGTTGGTGTTTCATGTCCCCCTAGGCCGAACAGAGGCCCACATGGGGGGCTTGCATAGGCCGGTCGTCTTCTTTATGTCGCGATGCGCAGGAACACAACGTGCATCGCAACTCTCTCGGGGACTCGGTGCAATGAGTGGCGGCATCCCCATACCGTCACCCCGAGTTCCCTGGCTAAGGCGGAATGTCGCGCCCGTTGCGACGTCTTCGCCTTGGCCGTCTTCGCCGGTGGTCGTGCGCCTCTCGCTCCCTGATGCGCTCGGCCTCCTCTTTGGTCGAGATGACGCTATGTGCGAACGTCTCGACCGCAGATCACTTTTCTCCGCTCTCGACCAAGGCCCTGCAGAGGGCTGGGAGAGTCGCGTCCTTGCCGATAATCATCATCAGCCTGCTCATTGCTGAAATATCACGGTTTATCTGGTTCGTGATAGGAAGATTAACAACTTGCAGTCGTTTGATGGGTTTTGTATTTTGCATTCTGGTTCGTGACACTTATGAATATACATACATTATTGGAAAGTTGACCACCAGCTGCAGCATCACCTGGTAATCAATAGGATACCCAACTCCTCACCAACTTAGAGCAGAGGTTTCGTTTTTGGGCTCATTTTAATTGCGACAACTCTTGCGACAATAACTATTCTGCACAAGTTTAAAAAGCGTAAAATAAAATTAAATTAAGAAATTAAAAAAAACCCACCAAAAAACTTTAAAAAGTAATGAAATAATATTTACTGACTCTAAGTTAAATCATTCCTAACAGTAAAGTAATATTTTAGTCCATAAATGTTGTCAAGGTGTGTCGGGAGGACCGCTAATGTAGATGTTTGATTTCACATAACATTATAGTTTAAGGGTCAGTTCACAGCGACCGGAATCGAGAGAATCGGCGACTATTATGGCGATACAAAACGCGAAAGTCGCTGTTATGGTAGTTTACTTGGAGGTCCCCCGACACACCTTGACAACATTTATGGACTAAAATATTACTTTATTCTTAGGAATGATTTAAACTTAGAGTGAGTAAATATTATTTCATTACTTTTTAAAGTTTTTTGGCGGTTTTTTTTTAATTTCTTAATTTTATTTTATTATTATTAATAATAATAATAATATCTATGGACGCTTCACACCACGTCGGTCTGGCCCCGTGCTAAGTACCTGAAGGACTTGTGTTACAGGTACCAGACAACGGAAATATATTTAATACTATACTATACATATACAGGGTGCAATTAAACCTTCCTGCCAAATTTTTTCCAGGGCTTAGGTATCATTAGGAGAATCCATTTAACCAAAAAAAATTGGGTGTTATTTTTTTGTTAATGACATATTTTATCCCATTTAAAATCGTTGCAGAATGCTCACTCGCGGCGGTGGGTATGCGGGGGTGACGCGGGGCGAGGCACGACGCGTAGTGTCCATTAATTGTAGTGTTCTTTAGGATAACTTTCGGAGGCTATTTCTCAACATTTTAGTACTGAGTGATTATAAAAGAAAATATCGTGTATTTTTATTTTTATCAAAGATCACTATTTCAAAATTTGGCAGGAAGGTTTAATTGCACCCTGTATTTAAGATTTTTATTATATCATACACATATTTAATACACATCCATGACCCAGGAACATTGAAAAACTTTTTGTTCCGTCGGCGGGATTCGAACCCGCGACCTCCGGCTTGAGTTGTAACACACTCTAACCATTGAGCCACGGAGGTCGTCGATTCTTCAACTCACTCTGAATATCGACGGGTGAAAGCGGAAGTGGCGTAACTTGAATTTTGGCCAAAATCACTTTTTAATTGATTGTTGTATAAAAAAAAATTCTGCGTCGAATGGTCTATATCTCGTCTATCTACGATAAATTCTAGTAAAGATACGACCATGGATTTTTACCAACTTTTAGCACAGACCTTAAAAAAATTTGTCGAAAAACTGCAATTTTTGGATAAAAGATAGATACGACAATGCGTAAGAAATTAGAAAAAGATACGACACAGGTTTTTTAACTCTCTAGTTTGATTTAAATGAGTTACGACATTTTTGTCGCCTAAAATACAACATTTACAAAGATACGACCATTTATTTCATACTAATTTTATAGGTATGAGAAAGTTATTACATTTCAAACACATAATTTTATTCTTAAACCTATACTTACAACCAATGAATATACTTAAGTAATGAGTACACAGATAAGTAACGCCATTTTATCTCCCTCCCGCCCCTGTACGATACATTCGCCGGCGCACCATATACGCCGTTCTTAACGCCTTTTAGTAGATTGTTAGCGTCGATTTGAGAAAACGTGTTTGTGTGTAACAATGCACGTTTATTTTGAATGGAACTGAACACGTTTATTCTTAAATGAAGCTTAAAGACATATAGTGAAATGTTGCATGTATGTGTCCACGTATATTTTTTTCCCCTGAGCACTGCTCTGGACATCTACACACTTATTTTGTTTATTTTACATGTTTGTAAAGATAAAAGCCCGTATATTTTCTGTTAACAATATCGACTCATTTTTTTATGTAAATTTGCTAATATTTTTTTTTGTTGATGGTTCAATAAAAAATATTGTTGAGCTTTAATTGTTGTTGTTAATAAATATTGAGCTCCTTCGGGTCTATGCGTGGACACACACATACTATAAAATGAAGTACAACCTTGCCTCTAGGTCCTTCAAGAGAGAAAGATGTCTCTGTCTGTGAGAGACTCAAGACTCCCGTCATATAGTACAGGCGCTGCCCTATATACCGGCTCTCCCGATATTTTTCTAGATATAGAGTCGAAACAAACTTGTGTTTAAATAGGGAATTCACAGAAGAAAGTCTCTGAATGGGGTAGACGTTACTTATTCCAATTCAACCCCGCCAATACACAAGTCTGCGCGTTTACCACTAAAAAGTCACCAATGGTCATATTCGTTCATATTCTCCTCGTTTTCAGGGCACCCCTTTAACATTCTCCCCCAGCATTGAAACACTTGGCGTAAACATATCGAGCGAAGTCCAGTTCCGATGTCATCTAGAGGGTGAGGCCAAGTTAGCCTCGAAAAAACTTGGTGTCCTTAACAGAGCGAGACAGTATTTCGGTCCGGACCAACGACTATAACTCTGCAAGGCGCAGGTTCGGCCTCATATGGAATACTCTTCTCATCTCTGGGCAGGGGCGCCAAATACCAACTACTACCTTTGGATCGTATACAATGAAGGGCCGCTCGCATTGTTGACTGCCATAGTGTTTCAAACAGGCTAGACTCCTTGGAAATACGCTGAGATATAGCTTCACTCTGCATCCTCTATCGGCTTCATGATGTATCACGGGGAGTGCCCTGAGGAATTGTTCAGAATCATACCTCCTGCAATTTTTCGCCATCGTTCCACGCGAAAAATATACCATCCTCATCACCTTGATGATTGGCAGTCTTCCACCGTGCGTTTTTCACGTAACTTTCTGCCGCGCACTGTAAAATTGTGGAATTAACTGTCACCAGCAATATTTTCAGACCTATACGACCTGCAAACCTTTAAAAAGATAGCGTATTAGTACCGGGTAAGGCCGGCAACGCACCAGCAACCCTTCTCATGTTGCTAGTGTCCATGGGCAACGGTGGTTACTTTCAATCAGGTGACCCTTGTGCTCGTTTGCTCCCCTATCTTATAAAATAAAAAGAATAACTTTAAATTCATGAGCATGAAAATATTAGGGCTTAAACCTTTGTAAAGAAGAAAAAACGAGAAATAAATGTTTTATTACATTAATTTTCATTTTATTATAATAATTTTATATTTCAATGTTGATTAATGATTAATAAAACAAATTTCCATGCCTTTAGTTTCTTATGTTATAAACAAATAATAGTAAATAGTCATATTATTTCTTTTAATTTGTTATAATGACATTCTTTTAAAACAAACAATTCATTTAGTTTAAGATACAGCATTTCATTTTCACAACGTCTGTCGCCGATTTTGCACTTGAACCAAAACTTGTAAGGCAATTTAATTAAGTAAACAAGATACGGCGAAATGAAATGTGTAGGGGCGTGTTATATTTGAGATACGACAGATCCGTCGCTCAAAAAAGTATGCTTTTTTAAGTTGTCTATACATTTCCTCTCAAAGATACAACATTTCTGCTGCGTAAAATAGAAATATTTTTTGTCGTAACTTGTTAAAAATCAATGAAATATCAACTTTAGAAAATTTTTAACAAACTCATCGTATGGGTCTTAGATTAATTTAAATACGTTCCAATTTTTAAGTTTCTACCTTAATAAATATAGAAGTTATGATTTTTTTAAAAAGTTTTTTGGCTCTCCTGTAAAGTTGGGTTTTTCAAGTTACGCCACTTCTGCTTTCACCCGTCGATATATAGGCTGGCCGTTCACTTGGGACAGGACAGCTTAGCCTAGGGCCTAGGCGAATGCGGCGGATGTTATGCATTTTTCTCGGCAAACATGTTTTTGCGTTTTGCTTACAAAACTGTTAAGCCGGGTCCGCAGCGCCAATTTACTAACAAAACATATTAGCAAAACATGTTTTGATAACAGCCCGTCCGGTGCATTCTGTTTTGTTCGTGTTTTTATTTTTCATTCCTTGCTTAAAAGAATGTCTTTCTGCAATGAATGCGAACACAAAATTCCTCTCCCCGCAGGCGAATGCGGGGATGTTATCCATTTGTCTCGGCAAACATGTTTTTGTGTTTTTGCTAACAAAACTGTTAGGCCACGCCCTTTTCTGTATTGCAAGCATAAGTAAGTATTGTTATGATGTTAGAAAACAAGAAAAGACCGGCGCAGCGGACCCGGCTTTAGGCCACGCCCTATTCTTTTTTGCAAAACATGTTATGATGTTAGAAAACAAGAAAAAGCGGCGCAGCAGACCCGGCTTAACGATAGTCTGTCTAAAGCCGGGTCATGATAGCAAAACATATCAGCAAAATATGTTTTGATAACGGCCCGTCTGGTACATTTATGTGTGCGTCCCCCCAGAAAGCCCAATCGAGCTAGGTGTATTTTCAATATATCAGAATTTAGAGCAAAAATGGAGCACCTCTACAGTCAAGTAAATAAATTGGAGCATTAATACGAACGACGCTGCGAGCTAAAAACCGTGGGCTTGCTGGCGTCCTGTCCCGTCAGCAAGCCCACGCAGATCTCTGAAACGGTAATGATTTGGATTATGATTAAAAACTCTACAATAGAGCCCATTTGCTTGTTGCACGGAACGGCAACGTCGCGCGGTTGTGAAAATCGACAAATTTTGGGCGTGTTTTTCGCTGATAGCGCGAAAACCGTAGAACCTAGGATTTTTGATCTATTTGGAGCATAGTTCTCTCATTCTAAGCTACGATTTGAGATATTTTTGACGACTCTCCGTTCAGTAGTTTCCACGCTCCAAATGGGCTTGCTGACGGGACGCGACGGCAGCAAGCAAGTTTTCAAAGGCCTGTAACTCGAGAACTATTGAAGCTACATTAATATTTTTTTGGAGCAGAGTGCTCTAAATAGGGCTCTATTGTAGAGTTTTTAATCATAATCCAAATCATTACCGTTTCAGAGATCTGCGTGGGCTTGCTGACGGGACAGGACGCCAGCAAGCCCACCGGTTACGAGGGCTGCTATTTATGTATCCGGAACTGGCCACTTACAAGAACAATATTTAAAAAGTAATTACAACATTTGAAAATAGAACTCTTTGGTTGAAGAATACATTTTGTTTCATGTGACTGTCAATTATTTTTCCATTGTGGCGTCATTTTGAAAATTGCGTGTCTTCATTTGCCATGGATTTAACGCGTGAACATTTTCGTGCAATGATTTACTACGATTTTCGGCGTGAGCTAAATCAACAACAGTGCTTTATTCAACTCACCGCAACTTTTGGAGATGAAGCACCATCAAAAACTACTGTTTATCACTGGTACAGTGAGTTTAATCGTGGGCGGTCTATGCTCACGGATGAAAATAAAGAAGGTCGCCCAAAAACAGCTGTTGTCCCACAAAATATAGATGCTGTGCGGGAACTAATAATGCGTGATCGTCATGTTACATATCGCGAGATAGAGGCGTCCTTAGGCATAAGTATGACGAGCATACATAAGATATTACACGAACATTTGGCTGTAAAAAAAATATGTTCGCGTTGGATTCCGCACAACTTGACAATCGATCAAAAACGGGCTCGTGTCGATTGGTGCAAAAAAGTGATAAAAAAATACAACCGTGGTACGTCAAAAGCCGTTTATAATATCTACACAGGTGATGAATCTTGGATCTATGCATATGACCCCGAAACTAAACAACAGTCAACGGTGTGGGTGTTCCAAGATGAGCCGAAACCAACAAAAGTTACTCGTGCAAAAAGTACTTTGAAGCAAATGGTCGCCTGTTTTTTTGGAATTAATGGACATGTGGCTACAGTGCCATTAGAGAATCGTAAAACGGTTAATTCTGAATGGTATACGACCATTTGTTTACCAGAAGTCTTTGAAGAAATAAGAAAGGGCAACCGACATCGCAGAATCATATTACATCACGACAATGCTAGCTGTCACACCTCAGCTGAAACAACTCAGTTTTTGGAGGGTCAAAAGATCGAATTGACTGGTCATCCGCCGTACAGCCCTGATTTGGCACCTAACGATTTCTTTTTATTTCCATACGCGAAGAACAAATTACGTGGTCAACGTTTTTCGAGCCGCGAAGAGGCTGTTGATGCGTTCAAAATGCACGTTTTGGAGATATCTCAATCAGAATGGAAAAAGTGCTATGAAAATTGATTCCAGCGTATGCAAAAGTGTGTCGATCATCGCGGCGAATATTTTGAAAAGCAATAAAACCATATTAAATTATATATGTTTGTTTCTTTTTTTAATTCCGGATACATAAATAGCAGCCCTCGTAATCACGTCTAACTCCTTTCACATTCTAGTTTCGAAGTTGATTTCACGGGAGCAGAGTGCTCCAATTTTGCTCGAAAATTTGAACCACAATACACGATAGTACTCTCAACGGTTCCCAAGATCTAGCTTGGGCGTGCTGACGGGACAGGACGCCAGCAAGCCCACGGTTTTTAGCTCGCAGCGTCGTTCGTATTAATGCTCCAATTCATTTACTTGACTGTAGAGGTGCTCCATTTATGCTCTAAATTCTGATATATTGAAAATACACCTATCTCGATTGGGCTTTCTGGGTGGACGCACACTGCATTTATATATATTTTTTGTTTCATTCTTTGCTTGAACGAATGTCATTGCTACACGAAATGCGACGCTCTCCCCGAAAGTGAATAAGAATCCATTTGTCTCGGCTGCTGCGTTGAGCGTGTGCCCGGCGCGGGCGCGGTTGCCCGTCGCGGGCGCCCGCGCCGTGCGCTCGCCATAAGTACCCTTATGATTATATATTAAGTTAAGAAGTTAGAAAACACAAAAACACGACGTAGCAGACCCGACTTTGATTGTGGTGTCTCATAGTATATATCATAAGTCTATGTGGTGTCTCAAGCGTGCGCCAGCTATAAAAGTACAATTATTATTTGCAGGTCCACGAGAACCGATACAAGGCAGGGGCCGTAATGCAAGTCAAGGTATTCTCTACTTAGTTTTTGCGTCTATTTGTCGTAAAGGCAAAAATATCGTAAAACAATGCTTAGACTTAAGACTGGCCATAGACGAACCGCAAGTTGCCGTCGGGACCGACTGCTCTAGAGCGGTCGCGTTGATGTCGTACACTAATACAATACGACCGCAGAGCAACTGCTCCAAGCGCTCAAGAACTGTTCGAGCGGTCCTTGTATTGCGGATATGAATTTAGTATGGAAACTGAAGATCGCCATATCGCCGTGCGGCAACCGCATCTTGCAATCCGTCTATGGCCGGCCTTAGTCAAAAAAGTAACTAAAAGCTAACTGTACGTTAAAAAACATTGTTATTTTCAGGTCCTCGAGAACCGACACGCGGGAGAGGTCGTAATTTAAGTCAAGGTATATGGGTAATCTTTTCTTGATCTTTGTCTCAAGCCCCATAAGGACACCGGTGACATGCGACAACAATAGAATAACAATAGATTTCCAAGAATCCGCGATCAAAGGATTAAGTAAGGCGACGCCTTGATAATTTGGCTGTAGAGATATCGATTTTTCTCAGCAATGAGTAATGACTAAAGCTAAGAAATTAAAGTTCATTGTCAGTATTCATCATGTCTTTGTCTTTGAATTACCCATAGCATAACACGATTGGTCAATTTTTATAACACAGAATAATCAATCAAAAAGACCTCTAAAAAAAAGGGATTCCTATTATGCCAACAGAGGAGAGTGATTTAAAGCTTGTACATAGATTGGTTCAAGCATACACTTTAATTTGCCCATAGCCTGGATGAAATGTATTTATGGTTTTTTTAAATTACGCGACAAAAACCATTTTGTCGCTACGCCCTTTCCATTTTTTGCTGTTCCATTGTTTGATTTGGCCGGGCCGGCCTCTCATAGAAAACAAACAATCTAAAACATATCCAACACGGTTTTTATTTTAACCTTAAGTAAAATTGCCAAAAACTTAATAAATAATTAATAAAGTAATTGTTTTATAATTATTATTTTCAGGTCCTCGAGAGCCGACAAACGGAAGAGGCCGTTATATAGGTAAGTTAAAATATGTAAAATCCACAAAAATATATGTTATGTTAAAATACTCGTTCAATAAACATCGTGTCTAATACCTTGTTTAAATTTTAGATAACCATCCATCACACCACCAACGGGCTAAAACTGGCAAGCGCGAGCAGCGGCCGAGGCATGTCGGGTTCCTGTACTTAATGAAACTAGCCGAAAGCCCCGACACGGATATAATACAAAATGTTAACAAACAGTACGACGCTCTGCTCGATCTGCTAACATCTCCAATAGACCGCCCCGACATTTACTTCCTAGTGTTGAAAGTAGCGCAGAAAGTCGTCGGGTGCACGTTCGATCGGCTCAAAATAAAATTTCTTCTGGACCTTTGTAATTCGCAGTTCATTATTTACTTGCGAACATATTTAATGGACCTTCCATACGCGAGCGACGAAGACCGAAGGGCTAACAAAATGTACTGGCAGAATCCGGACGAATTTTGGGGGAGCCTCGTTGCATTCTGCGAATGTATGATGACCACGGTGCCCTCCGTGGCCAAGAGCAAGTGCCGGTCCCTCGTCGAGGACACGTCGAAACTCTGCCTGGAGAAGTTGAGCGAAAACCACTCGTACACACTCCCCGACGAGCTCAGTTCCAAACTCAACGATCTGCGGGAGGCCATGAAAATTGTCGAGGAGAAATTGGTAACGTGCTTATTTCGTTAGGTTTAATGAAGATTAACTACCGCATTCAGATACATTTAATGACGATTAAACTTTAATGAAATGAAGAGTTTGACAGATAATGTATGCTCGTCTCTGAATGCGGCAGGCCTTTTTACGTAGTTTTTAGATTGTTAATAACCTTGGGTTAAATTATACCATCGAGGAAATTGATTCCTAAGCAGTTGACGGACCTACGTCATGTGGTCGGCTTAGGGCGCATATTCATTAGTCGTTAACCGTACGGTATACAACATATGGGGAGTCTATAACAACTAATGGCGCTTTTTTATTGGTCGTGGCATGATCTCCCGCAACCCGCATGCGGGCTCTATCGACCAGTGAAAATGCGCCATTATGTAAATTTATTAATTAGCTGTCGATGGGTCTGTACCACAGATTACTATAATACTGGTTTGACTTAACGCAACCAAATTATTTAGGTCCGCCATCTGTGATCTGCCTAGGAATCAACTTTTCTGATTGTACGTTGTTGTTATTGTTGTTGTTGTTGTACGGCAGAGTTCGTACATAGGGGCAGCGAAATTAAAATAGCCTGTACTCATAAATCCGGCCCTGCTCTTAATGAAATATAACTTTCAGGCCAGTACGAAGAAAACTGTAGTCGTAGACCAGGAGGATCCCCCGGACGACTTTCGCGAGCTGAGCGTCCTGCCCACGAGGGAGGACCTGCTGGTCCACAAGCCGTTCATCCGGCCCAACATCATCGACGGTGCCTACCGCGACGTGGATCACTACCTCGACGTCCAGTTCCGCCTGCTCCGAGAAGATTGCTTCGGCCCGCTCCGAGATGGAATATGTGAGTTTCAGAATTATGTCACAGTATAGCAATATAGGGATATTGCTATACTGTGATTATGTTGCCTAGTTATAGTGTACTTATCTATTATATATAAATCTCCTGTCACGATGTTTGTCCGCGATGGATTCCTAAACTACTTAACCGATTTGAATGTTGTTCTTTTTTAAATGTGTGCTTTTTTCCAACTTGAGAGATAGGATAGCTTAGATCTTTAATTGACAACATTTCAAAATTTTTAAGCCTTAAAATAAAAAATACCGTTTCTTTAGTTTCTTCTCCTGATATCAAAAAAATATTCCAAAAAATTTTATATTGCTTATTTACTGAGAAAATAAAGAAAAACTAAAAAATACGTTGTGACGTCATACTTACGGCATATCAGACATTTTTTCTTTGCCTGGTGTAAAATCGTTTTAAAAAGACGTCATGAAGCATAAAAAAACAGTCACTGTCAAAAATGACATTTCTAACATACGAAAATACCACGATGACATTGACAGACGTCCTAATAAACGTAACAAACTTACATTGACATATTTTTTCTTTTGTAAACTGTAATGGAATTAACCATTCAGGCGTAAGTATGACGTCACTTGGCGCTTACGTCACTTTAGAATACGAAGGATTAAAATCTATTTTTTAGGTATCTTAAAAGCATAATTTTGAAAAAGCAAGAAACACGTGTCGCCTTATTTTAAGTCTACTTTCTTATAAAATAATAAAAAATCCATATTAAAATTTTGAAATGTTGTCAATTATAGTCGCAATTTTATTTTATTGCAAATAAAATTATTTGTCTCTAAAGAGCGACCATTGTTAATGCGACGCGGGTACGGGATAGCGATGGACATTGCCATGGTACACATACTTATTTATTCACTAATTCAATAAAATAATACGGGCGATATACTTTATATAATATGGCAAAGAAACGTTTGCCGGGACAGCTAGTAACTTATAAAAATGGTTGAATATACAGGATGTATAAAACTAAGTAATAATACTTTAGGGTGTGTATGTGTTCCACTGTTCCTTGTAGAGAGTTCACTGTGAAAGTAGAAGTGCTGAAAGACGTTTTTTTTTCACTTTTGAACTTATAATACATCGGTTCTGTTTCTTTTTCAGACCAATACATTAAGGATCCAACGAAAAGGAGATACGATAATATACGGCAAGTACTGACTAAATCGCTTTCCTGTTTACGCAAACGATTAACCCGTTTATGCAATTTTTATCCATAACACTGCAGGTCAACACGGTTTTAACAATAGTCATATAGTCTTCTAAACATCCACCATCAATCATCCACTAACAAGACAATTCTATGAAGTCAAATTTAAATAAGTTGCTGTCACAAACTGGGGGTCACTGAAACAAAATTATTATTCGGTTTAAAGATCTTTATTTCCCATTAAGACATTTCGTCACTTACAATATGAGAACAATACAATATTATTACAACGTTTTAAATTTCGACAGTGCGGGTAGATTAAAAATACATAATAATTATTATTAAGAAGCGAATGTCTTTGTTATACATCTTGGGTGTATCATTAATTATTAATTGTTAATGAGGATACTCCAACATAAGCAAAAATCATGACATAGTTCGTGTGGCAAAGAAAGTTATAATCTTGTTGACCACTGTAATTTTCAACATAATTTTCGATATTTTCAGGGTATATCAAGACGTTAGATTCCTACGTCCATACATATCCAATTATAAAATTGGTACTGTGATTCAAGTCGATAAGGGAACTACGAAAAGATTTAAAAATGTGAATTGGTCACACAGTCAGAGGCTGAAGTTTGGCACTCTACTTCTAATGACTAAAGACAACTGCAAAAGTTTCATGACCGTGACTGTGATGGACCGCGACAAATGGTACCTGGAGAACGGTCAAGTAAGTATTCAGACCCTTCAGCCAAGACGTTTTCTTTATCGTTTCTCTACATGGTGCAATTAAACCTTCCTGCCAAATTTTGATATGTTAATCCTTGTTAAAAATAAAAATACACGTATTTTTTCTGTTATAGTCACTCAGCACTAAAATGTTGAGAAATAGCTTTCGAAAGTTATCCAAAAAAACACTATAACTAATGGACACGATGCGTCGCCCACGCGTGACGTGCCCCCGCGCGCCTCCCCCCGGGCTATCCCCGCTCATTCCCCCGCGCCGTGAGTGACCGTTCTGCAACGATTTTAAATGGGATAAAATATGTCATTGAAAAAAAATAACACCCAATTTTTTTGGTTAAATGGACTCCTAATGATACCTAAGCCCTGGATAATTTGGCAGGAAGGTTTAATTGCACCCTGTATAGAATCGCCGATCAAAATGTATGACATCGTCGTAATGACAACATTTTTAAGCTATTGCTGCATAGCTATTATCGCAGGCTTTGAGCGCAAATAAACCTAAATCGTCTAACGTCGTTTCAGTTCGGCAGACTTCGGCAAGGAGTTTGTGTGCGTGTGACTAGACGTATGCAAATTATAATAATTGCTTAGGTTGAAAAAAATCTTGCAATTTCCGTCTAACGGAGCTCCCGGGGAGTTTTCCCCGGCTTAGCTAGTCCCGACGCCGAGGGGAACGCTTCAATTTACCGAAGCCGCTCCCTTACTTTGGTGAAAGTCTGGTCCCTTTTGAGGCGGATAGGAGGGTCGTGGTAGGATTCCTGTGTTTGATAGATTCAGGGCATCCCTCCGCATAGTAAATTGCAGGTTTTAGTGGGTAGGTTGCCGACCAGTTCCTCGTCTGGTGGGGTGGGAGGTGCTTTCAGCTAACTGAGGCACGTCCCCAATGCTGGGCACCCGGCACCCATTAAGCGTTTCCCTGGTTCATCGAAAAAGTTTACTAACATATATGTCATAAACTTTTGATAAGTATTCTTTATCAAGTTCTTGTTGTTCGTCGTTTAAACATTAGTCGAATTTGATTTCAGATTCCAGTCGAACTACTAGATTTAAGTGTCGGCGATGAAATTTACGACGGAGAATCTTACACGATGATAGAGAGCGAGGTCTACTTCGAGCCGTATCAGCACGTGCTTCGGGCGCTGCAAGACCCTCAATTCCCGAATCAGCTGGCTATGAAGAAATATATAGTGGACGTCGATGTGAGTGACCGGTGCACTTTACACCTTGTCGACACTACGGGGGCCTACCAGGAGCTCTTATAGCAGTATTACTTTTGAATTTCGAAAAAAACATGATCTGTAAGTAATACTACTATGAGAGCTCCCGGTAGGCTGGCAGGGCAGTAATATGAGTGCGCGTGCGCTGGACGCGTATAGGCACACAGGCACATCTCTAGCCGGGCCAATAGATGTGAGGGTATGCACCCGGCGCACACTTTCAAAGAACCCATTCTAGTGTTATATACCATCCTAGCACTCGTAGCGCTCAACTCGCATTATGTGCTCATTTCAGGTCCAACCATCTCGACCCAAATACATACAACACATCGAGGAGTATACGTATAAAACTAAAAATGAATTGGAAGATGATATAACATTTCAACCGAATAACGACGTGTGGCCGTCGTGTGACGATCTCGCTCTCGACGAGAGTCAATACGAGGCGTACAAGGTGGCCCTCACGCACGAGTTCGCCGTCATCCAGGGCCCGCCGGGCACGGGCAAGACGCACATCGGCGTGGAAATCGCCAAAACCTTGCTGTGGAACGCGTCCAATATACGCGTGAAGAAACGGTACCATTGTATATTGCTCCTCGTATGCTACACCAACCACGCCCTAGATCAGTTCCTGGAGGCCCTCCTGCCCTACACCGACTCCATCGCCCGCATCGGAGGCCAGTCGAGGAGCGAAAAACTCGAGCCCTACAACCTATCGGCGCTCAAAGCTAAACACAGGTCTCATACGTTCCAGGATCTCAGAAATACGGTGAACGCTACGATGTCACGCCTGTCGTCGGTTCAGAAACTTATGAGTAACGCTCACAGCGGTGTTCTGAGGTTGCAACTGTTGGAAGACGACCCGCTGCTCGACGCCTCGATCAATTTCGATGAAATCCGCAATTTACATGATGCTTATAGGAAGGCTCATCGTCGCACTCACTCTGATCCGATGGGCTTGTGGTTGTTCGAGGACATGAAAGTCGATTATGACGAGATCATCGACGAGAGTGTAATAGTCGGCGAAGTGCAGGAGTATGTCGCTGTGTCGAATTCTAAGGATGACGACCGACAAAATCCATTTGCTTTTTCCTTACCCGAAGCCTGCAATGAGATACTAAAAATGTTAACGGCTTACGAGAAAGAGATGGAGTTAGCGAAAAAAGTTCAATTACAAAGATATATTGCGTTTCTCCGAGGACAAATCAGATTATTTACAGTAAGTGCACGTTATAATATTGTTCAAGCCGGAACTCTCCCGCTCGAGCCGAAGTTCGCGGGTTCAAAACCCGCCGAGGGAACGAAATCTTTTCAATGTTCCTGGATTATGGATATTAAATATATTTACAATATATTATACATTTTTGTTAAAAGTATTGAAAAAATAATAAAATAGTTACCATTGTAACCGGTATGGCACGTGTACCATGCGTTTTAGAACTAACGCGGGGCCTGACGGACGTTGTGTGAAGCGTCCATACATATAATAATTTAATGTTATATTATTAATTATATGTTTTTTATTCACTCTCTATATAGCTGAGCCGTTCACTGTAGAGCTTGTCTAATTTGAAATGACGCGCTCCACCACTTCAAAGTTGATATAAATGAAACATTTTTGTACTGTGAATACGAGGGAGGGGCGCGTCATTTCAAGTTAGACAAGCTCTACCTAGTAATCAGTACCTGTGTCCATACTGTCTACTGTTTATACATTTTAAAATTTTTCACATTTTGTTTATATTTTATAGAGAATGAGAGAATTATATTATCACCATGGCGTGCAGAGAGGAAACGCTCGTCACTTAAATATTCCGGATTACATCTACTTCAGATGGATGACATATTTCCGCTGGGTTGACCACTTACACGAAATAAAAAATCAGGAAATGATTAAAATTAAGGTAGGTTCGAGCTGTACAAATAGTTTTTTAAACTCCTTTTTTTATTCATCAGACGCCCACACTGATTACGCCACTAGTCTTAAGAGGCCGGGTACCCTTGGAATTTTTCATACAAACGTAATACCAAAATCATTTTCTCATACGAAAATATTTAACATGTTTGAGTTATTTTTCAGTTTAGAATTACCTAGGTTCCTGCACAAAAATTTACTTCAAAATATTTACACAAAAAAATTTTTTTTTGTTTAAAATTTATTTTTAGTAAATTTACTACTCAATATATAATATTATATAATATATAATATTTAAATACTAAAAAATATTTTTTTGAAATTAAATATTTTGTAGTAAATTTACTATTTATTTATATATTTTTTTTGTGTTTTACTCTATTTTTTAGTGTTTCAATATTTAGTAGTAAATTTACTAAAAAAAAAATTTAAACAAAAAAAAAAAAACTTTTTTGTTTAAATATTTTGAAGTAAATTTTTGTGTAGGAACCTAGGTAATTACTATCTTAAACTGAAAAATAATTCAAACATGTAAAATATTTTCGTATGAGAAAATGATTTTGGTATTACGTTTGTATGAGAAATTCCAAGGGTACCCGGCCCCTTAAACGTATTATGTTATTCAACACGTAAATCAGAGCCGGTTTTGAGAACTACCAGCGCCCTGTGCACCTAGCATGCGCATAACGAGGAAATTTTGTCTACATGTTTTCTCGATGTTTGATGGTTTGTCTCTTCATCTCTATTGACCCTAATGACATACATAAATTTTTCTCGTGTAGATTTCTCATCAAAATTAGCAAACCCTAACATGACATCACATTTTTATCGAGTTTTGTCGAGATGTTGACATTATGAGAAGAGTTATAGTTTTTAACTACAATCGAGAGTGAGTTATCTCGTGTGACGCATGCTAGATTTCTTCGGCGCCCAGGGTGGTAGTGCTGAAAAAATTTACGCCCCTTTTGTTTGCCTTCAGCGCCCCCCTTTTTATCCGGCGCCCTAGGCGGTCGCCCAGCGTCGCTCCACCCTAGCGCCGTTACTAACGTAAATGCTGGTTGTATTTTATAATCCTCAGGTAGAACTTTTCTGTCGTTTTCTAGAAAGAAGCTTCCAAACTCTTAAAAGACTACGAAGAAGCAAAATTAGTAATAGACTGTGAGGTACTAAGGGAAGTGGATGTCATAGGCATGACGACTACTGGAGCTGCGAGACTGCGCAAGATGATACAAGCCATAGGCCCTCCTATCGGTAACTTTACAGTTTACCTTTGACTGGTGTACAGTTTACCTTTGACTGGTGACATGTATTTTTAACCGACTTCCAAAAAACGAGGAGGTTATATGTTCGGCTGTGGATTTTTTTTTTATGTTCAACGATTACTCCGCCGTTTGTGAACCGATTTTCGAAATTTTTGTTTTGGGTTTCACTCCAATTTGGTACCATGTTCACAAAAGTGGTGACCTGATGATGGGATCCATGAGTAATCGAGGGAACTCCTCAAAATTTATATGGAAACATATGGTGATTTTGGTTTCATAAGAAGCATCCTAAGCATATGCTACCAAAACGCAAGATTTTGCACCAAGGTATACTATGGTTCCGAAGATGCTAAGAGAACTCCGGATTCCTTATAGATACAAGTTTGGGAGTTTAGGCGTTGTTTTAAGAACTGAAAGCATATGCTACTATGCAAATTACATTCATCATCATCATCATCATTATCATCATCATTATAATCATCATTACCAAGTCAGGGTCACCAATGTCACCAAATTCAACCTTATCTCCAGAGCATAAGGCACACATTAACTGACATTACTTCTGATAAGTTAAAGTTGCTTCGACCATGTAACATTCTGTCTCACTTCGCCGAGATATTCTGGAAAACAACCTAATTTCAACCTTTTGCATCGCGTTTAGTCGCGAGAGCCGCGGCTCGGCGGCGCGGCGGCGCGGCGCGGGCCGGGTACCTACCGTACTATGAAACTAGTCCGGTGACTGGCTACTTAGCACGTCACACGTGTTCACTTCGATTTTTTTAAATATATTGTTTAAAATTATCTGCAGGCTGCAGCTGATATTATATTTTGTAAGTGTGACTGTAATAAGATACCTACGTAGAATAATATACAGGTGTATTATTCTACGTATAGTACGCGATGGCTTACTAGGTAACTAAAAAGAGTGAAATTATTATTTTTATCAAAAAATTAAAACCCACTTTCAAGGTAAAAACAATAATAGCATCCTTATAATATGAACTAAAAAGTATTAAATAATAATTATTCCTATCTAATAGTGCCTTTTTCCGAATTCGGCTAAAACTCAACTATTTCTGTACTCAATCTTCATAATTTCGAAGTCGGTGCCAGTTCCAAAAGTTTCAAATATTCTGTCAGAGAACTGAAGATTCATCTGGTACCGACTTCAAAATAATGAAGATTGAGTACAGAAATAGTTGAGTTTTAGCCGAGTTTTTAGTCAGAGTTATTATGGTAAAAACTGGTTTGCAGTTATCGTCGAGGAGGCAGCCGAAGTCCTCGAGCAGCACATTATAACATCCCTAACAAAAGACTGTCAACACCTCATATTAATCGGTAAGTAAGCGGGTGGCGGACTAAGGCGCAACGCAGACGACAGACTATTCGTGACGCAGTTTTTAGTCTGTGGAAATAGAACCTATGGAATTATATGCAGTAACGCACACACGCGCAAAAAGTCCGTGTGCGTTCCTGAATATAATTCCATAGGTTCTATTTCCACAGACTAAAAAGTGCGTCACGGATAGTCGTCTGCGCTGCGACTTAAGATACAGTTACACATGATCAAAACTAACATGCTTATTAGATTAGCCTTAAAACAAGCATGCTGTTCGAACTCGATACATTTGTTTCTATTAAGCATGCTTATTATGAGAGAAAATGATACTGCCACAAACCTGTTAATACGTGCCTAAACCACATAAATAAATAAGTTCAGCATTAATTGCTCGGTTTAATAATGAGATAAGTATGTGTAACTGTACCTTAACGTTATTCGGTCGGGTTATGTCAAGTCTATGCTAGGCTTGACATAAACTGATCAAATATCGATGCGCCATCTGGGGCATGGTCCTAATGGTCAATACTCACTATCGGTGTTAATCGATAGTTTTACTCCAAATCGATTAAAAATGATCGTGTGGACTTGCTTAATGTTGGCTACATTCAGTCTCCTTGGTCGAACTGACATCTTTTGGTTCGAACGGTTCGGTGATAAGTTGATAACTGATGGGAGATAACTGAACGGCGCGCGTCACTCGAACTAGCTGAATGTATGGACGAAAGCCCAAGCCGTGGGTTACTCTACCTGATTGCTCGATCGAGTAAAACCGTATGTGAGTAAAAAAGAATAGATTTTTTTTTTACAACTTAAAAATAAACTAACTCAAAAACACTATATAGGAAAACTATGTAGGTACTATCATAGAAGTTGATTCCTAGGCAGATGGGGGACCTACGTAGTTTGGTCGCTTTAGGTCAAACCCAGGCGACAGATCATAATTATTAACATTGTTGAATCATTGTTTATCAATGATTGACATGATCCGACCAAATGACGTTGGTTAACATTGGATTGACATGATACGACCAAATGACGTTGGTCTGTCGACTGCCTAGGAATCAATTTCCTCGATGGTACATTCGTTAGGCCAAGAATTTTTATCTTCTTTGTATTCTATGGCAAAACAATGTTTGCTGGGTCAGCTAGTAGCAGAATAAATTTCTAAGTAAATTTTGTGACTTCCAGGCGACCACAAGCAGCTGCGGCCGTCGGCGGCGCACATGCGTCTGGCGCGGCAGTACAACATCGAGGTGTCGTTGTTCGAGCGCATGATCCTCAACAGCGTGCACTCGCGCCGCCTGCGCGTGCAGCACCGCATGCGGCCGCCCTTCGCGCTCCTCCTCACCCCGCACATATACCCAGACCTACTCAACCATCCCTCGGTGGAACACTTCCCCGACGTGCGCGGGGTCACCGCCAACTTGTTCTTCTACACCCACGAGCACCAAGAGTTGGTGAGTATATAGGCTGTCAGCACCGCATGCGGCCGCCCTTCGCGCGCCTCATCACCCCGCACATATACCCAGACCTGCTCAACCATCCCTCGGTGGAACACTTCCCCGACGTGCGCGGGGTCACCTCCAACTTGTTCTTCTACATCCACGAGCACCAAGAGTTGGTGAGTATATAGGCTGTCAGCACCGCATGCGGCCAAACTTCGGTGCCAGCTCGCCCCGCACATATACCCAGACCTGCTCAACCATCCCTCGGTGGAACACTTCCCAGACATACGATGTGTCACCGCTAACTTGCTCTTCTACACCCACGAGCACAAAGAGTTGGTGAGTATCATAAAGTTAATATACCTAGCGGAATAGAGAAACAAAGGCCTGAGCAAGAGAGATGTCACTATCAGTAACACTGCGTGGTAAAAAGAGACGTGTGATACATGACAGCAGCACTTTTTTGACGTCCAGTCGGCACATACCGCACGTTGACAATTTAATATGAGATTAAATTGTCAACGAATTCATGATCATTGATCAATCATGCTTGTGTAAGTGTATATGTACACATATTTTTCACACAGATGAAAACCAATTTTGGTTTCGTTTAACAGCTCGAGATTGTTGCTCTATTCCGCTTGGTATATTAACTTTATGGTCAGTATATAGGCTGTCAACACCGCATGCGGTCGCCCTTCGCGCGTTGCTCGCCCCGCATATATACCCAGACCTGCTCAACCATCCCTCGGTGGAACACTTCCCCGACGCGCGCGGGGTCACCGCCAACTTGTTCTTCTACACCCACGAGCACCAAGAGCTGGTGAGTATATACTATATAGGCTGTCAGCACCGCATGCGGCCGCCCTTCGCGCGCACATAAGCTGCGTATCGACTTCGCGCTCCTGGCGCGCGCGCCATGAATGACCGCGCCAAGAGTGCGTTCCGCGGAACGCGTTCCAAACATTTGAAGTATATCAACTAAGCGCGCCTGGCGCGCGCGGCAATCGTTCCAGTGTTTGACCGTTCATCATGGAAGCCAGCAGGGTACGGGCAGCAGCAGCTTTCGTAATTATTCACAGTATTATAGAGAAGAAAAAGGAGAAACGAAAAGTGCGTTGGTGGATAAAAGAGCTGTACCGAAAAAGAATGCAGTATGGAGTGTCGCTTATCAGAGATGCAGTTCGAAGTGGTAGAAGACACAATGAAAAAAATGTCGATAGAAGATTTTTTACTTGAGAAGCGTTTCGCGCGAATTTTGCGAAGCTATTACAGTGACTGAAAGGCTGACAATAACTTATTTCTTGCCACTGGAGACTAATATACAAGCTAGCAGTCCATATTGGGAGCTGGGAGCGCAATAAACATAAAAAAATACAACTTGTCCGTCTCAAATGGCGCGCGCACCACGACTGATGCGCGGTAAAAAACCGACACCCGACGGAACGCACCGCTCCGTGTTCGCGCGCTCCAACGAACACATTGGCGCGCGTTCCAGTGGTTTCCATTTCGCGCGGCTGGAGCGCGCGCCAATGTTCGATCTCTTGGAGCGCATAGTCGATACGCAGCTATATACCCAGACCTGCTCAACCATCCCTCGGTGGAACACTTCCCCGACGTGCGCGGGGTCACCTCCAACTTGTTCTTCTACACCCACGAGCACCAAGAGTTGGTGAGTATATAGGCTGTCAGCACCGCATGCGGCCGCCCTTCGCGCGCCTCCTCACCCCGCACATATACCCAGACCTGCTCAACCATCCCTCGGTGGAACACTTCCCCGACGTGCGCGGGGTCACCGCCAACTTGTTCTTCTACACCCACGAGCACCAAGAATAGGGATGATGACAAGATCAAAGATTAGCGAATTTTGTTAATAAAATAAAGAAAGCACGGTAAAAAATAAGCGTTACCAAAATTTCAGCTTGAAAGCATATGTATTTTCTTTGTTAGGTGCCTTCAAAGTTGGATAATCAAGTCGATTTTTTTTTCAATTAAATTTCTTAATATTTGTATACCATTCGATAACTTATGCAATTAAAAGCAACTTTTGGTATGAAACCACTTTCATAAACGCAATATTTAATATACCTATCGAACAAAGTTCTCTCCCGATCCATACAAACTACGAAAGACTGACGTCAGTCTTTCGTAGCACTTTGTATGGAGCGTTTCGGGCAGGTCTATTTTATGAGATGTTTGAATTGTTCATATCTTGGTTAATTTTTAAGCTATGAGGGTCATTCTTTCAGCGATGTTTCTATTTTCTAAGGGTCTTTCAATTACCAATAAGAAAAAAAAATTGTCATCAAGCCTATTGGTGAGTATTGGGTGTAACAAAACTAATTGATAATACACACACTGGCAAAATTAGCGGAACATAGGTAAAAAGGGCCAGAACTTGAACTCAAGTGGGTCGGGCTGTGTGAAATACTTTTTATAGTTTCTAAGCTCATTTAAGAAATAAAATATTGAACAAAACTGGCAAGTTGACAGGTTTTTATTGCAATTTTGCCTTTAGATAATAAGTGTTTTTCGATGATTGACGTTGTTAGTGTTCCTGATAAGAATGGCGTTTTTATCGGGGTGCAAGGCATGCTCAGCTCATTTGATTGTTTGGTTTTTGGAAGAACACATTGCTTAGATACAAAATTAGTGATTTCCCAGCATTTAAGATAGCTAGAGCTGTAACCACGATAGAGAAAGGTCACACCTACCGTTCGGTCAGTCAGGCCTTAGGTGTGTCGGCTTTCGTGGTCCATCATAATTTTCAACGCTACAGACTGGATCTTACGTTCGGAGACGAGAACAAGGCAGATATCGGGTGACAATGGTTCAGGATGGTGTGCGTCCCCCCAGAAAGCCCAATCGAGCTAGGTGTATTTTCAATATATCAGAATTTAGAGCAAAAATGGAGCACCTCTACAGTCAAGTAAATAAATTGGAGCATTAATACGAACGACGCTGCGAGCTAAAAACCGTGGGCTTGCTGGCGTCCTGTCCCGTCAGCACGCCCAAGCTAGATCTCGGGAACCGTTGATAGTACTATCGTGTATTGTGGTTCAAATTTTAGAGCAAAATTGGAGCACTCTGCTTCCGTGAAATCAACTTCGAAACTAGAATGTGAAATGAGTTAGACGTGATTAACCGGTGGGCTTGCTGGCGTCCTGTCCCGTCAGCAAGCCCACGCAGATCTCTGAAACGGTAATGATTTGGATAATGATTAAAAATTCTACAATAGAGCCCTATTTAGAGCACTCTGCTCCAAAAAAAATATTAATGTAGCTTCAATAGTTCTCGAGTTACAGGCCTTTGAAAACGGGCTTGCTGCCGTCGCGTCCCGTCAGCAAGCCCATTTGGAGCGTGGAAACTACTGAACGGAGAGTCGTCAAAAATATCTCAAATCGTAGCTTAGAATGAGAGAACTATGCTCCAAATAGATCAAAATCCTAGGTTCTACGGTTTTCGCGCTTCGATTTTCACGACCGCGCGACGTTGCCGTTCCGTGCAATAAGCAAATGTTGCACGGAACGGCAACGTCGAGCGGTTGTGAAAATCGACAAATTTTGGCGGCTGAAGTGTTTTTCGCTGATAGCGCGAAAACCGTAGAACCTAGGATTTTGATCTATTTGGAGCATAGTTCTCTCATTCTAAGCTACGATTTGAGATATTTTTGACGACTCTCCGTTCAGTAGTTTCCACGCTCCAAATGGGCTTGCTGACGGGACGCGACGTCAGCAAGCCCGTTTTCAAAGGCCTGTAACTCGAGAACTATTGAAGCTACATTAATATTTTTCTTGGAGCAGAGTGCTCTAAATAGGGCTCTATTGTAGAGTTTTTAATCATAATCCAAATCATTACCGTTTCAGAGATCTACGTGGGCTTGCTGACGGGACAGGACGCCAGCAAGCCCACCGGTTAATCACGTCTAACTCCTTTCACATTCTAGTTTCGAAGTTGATTTCACGGGAGCAGAGTGCTCCAATTTTGCTCTAAAATTTGAACCATAATACACGATAGTACTGTCAACGGTTCCCGAGATCTAGCTTGGGCGTGCTGACGGGACAGGACGCCAGCAAGCCCACGGTTTTTAGCTCGCAGCGTCGTTCGTATTAATGCTCCAATTTATTTACTTGACTGTAGAGGTGCTCCATTTTTGCTCTAAATTCTGATATATTGAAAATACACCTAGCTCGATTGGGCTTTCTGGGGGGACGCACACTTCAGGATGACCGTTTTGTAAGGGTACAAACCTTAAGAAATCGACCTCAAACTGCTATGCAGACACGAAACCTATCGGAACAGGTCCAAGATGTACGTGTAAGTGATTGTACAGTAAGAAGAAGACTCAAAGAAGTTAAGTTCAAAGGTGCCAGCAAGATCACCAAAACTTGAGACAGGACACCAAAGAGCCAGGCTAAGATTTGCGCGTGAACATCAAAATTCGACAAGTGAGTGAAATCGTGTGCGGTACAGTGATGGGAGCAAATTCTGTGTAAATTTTGTTGACAGGCGATAAAGAATCTGGATAAATCGTAAGGAACGTTATTAGGCCTTTAAACTTAACGGAAACAGTGGCCTATCATGCAGGCTTCGTAATGGTTTGGGGTAGCATATGATTTGGAGCCCGCACAGTTTTAGGTAGTAACTTCAATTTTATGCGCGTCCATAGAGTAAAAAATCGGGCATTATTACCTAAACGATGCTGGCGTAGCCCAGGTGGAAAGGCCAGCATGGTCTACGGATGTGGATCCGATTGAAAACGTGTGACACACCAATGGGTGAACGGTACGAGTTAAAACTCCGGTCCAAAATATGTCCAGGAGCTTGAGTTGGCGCTACCGGAGGAGTAGGAGAATATCCCACAGGAAATGATTGACAATCAAAATGCAAGCATGGATTGGCGTATCCAGGCTCTCGTGGCTCAGGATCCATAGAAGGCATTACACGCTTTTAACATGGCATTTCTTTAATGAAAATTGAGAATTAAACTTAAAAACTTACTACTGAAATTTTAGATTTTTTTTTATTTTTGCCGATTTTTTTTATATTTTACACGTTTTTATACCCTAAAATATAAAATTTATTTTTTAATAATCAATTAGTAAATAAATAAATACATTTAAAAACCGTGAACAATTTTCAAAAAAATTTAAAATTTTGTTATGTTCCTCCAATTTTGCCGGTGTGTTTACTTTAAGGTACCCACCTTGATACCCTAAATCGAGTTGTCTGTGAAAGTAACAGCTCTGAAAGAGTAATTTTTTTTAAACTTTTGTATGGGAAAATTCGTGACGCTCTGGTGCTTGGTGCTGATCTCTCGCCAGTTGTGTCGGTCTTCCGTCCTACTGGGGTGTGCGTCCCCCCAGAAAGCCCAATCGAGCTAGGTGTATTTTCAATATATCAGAATTTAGAGCAAAAATGGAGCACCTCTACAGTCAAGTAAATAAATTGGAGCATTAATACGAACGACGCTGCGAGCTAAAAACCGTGGGCTTGCTGGCGTCCTGTCCCGTCAGCACGCCCAAGCTAGATCTCGGGAACCGTTGATAGTACTATCGTGTATTGTGGTTCAAATTTAGAGCAAAATTGGAGCACTCTGCTCCCGTGAAATCAACTTCGAAACTAGAATGTGAAAGGAGTTAGACGTGATTAACCGGTGGGCTTGCTGGCGTCCTGTCCCGTCAGCAAGCCCACGCAGATCTCTGAAACGGTAATGATTTGGATTATGATTAAAAACTCTACAATAGAGCCCTATTTAGAGCACTCTGCTCCAAAAAAAATATTAATGTAACTTCAATAGTTCTCGAGTTACAGGTCTTTGAAAACGGGCTTGCTGACGTCGCGTCCCGTCAGCAAGCCCATTTGGAGCGTGGAAACTACTGAAAGGAGAGTCGTCAAAAATATCTCAAATCGTAGCTTAGAATGAGAGAACTATGCTCCAAATAGATCAAAATCCTAGGTTCTACGCTTTTCGCGCTATCAGCGAAAAACACTTCAGCCGCCAAAATTTGTCGATTCTCACAACCGCGCGACGTTGCCGTTCCGTGCAACAACATTTGCTTGTTTGCATAGGCTTGTAACTCGAGAACTATTGAAGCTACATTAATATTTTTTTTGGAGCAGAGTGCTCTAAATAGGGCTCTATTGTAGAGTTTTTAATCATAATCCAAATCATTACCGTTTCAGAGATCTGCGTGGGCTTGCTGACGGGACAGGACGCCAGCAAGCCGGCTAATCACGTCTAACTCCTTTCACATACTAGTTTCGAAGTTGATTTCACGGGAGCAGAGTGCTCCAATTTTGCTCTAAAATTTGAACCATAATACACGATAGTACTGTCAACGGTTCCCGAGATCTAGCTTGGGCGTGCTGACGGGACAGGACGCCAGCAAGCCCACGGTTTTTAGCTCGCAGCGTCGTTCGTATTATAGCTCCAATTTATTTACTTGACTGTAGAGGTGCTCCATTTTTGCTCTAAATTCTGATATATTGAAAATACACCTAGCTCGATTGGGCTTTCTGGGGGGACGCACACCCCACTGGGTTATGAGAGTAAAAGGAATAGAGAGTGCTCTTGTGTACTACGCACACACTTGAGCACTATAAAATTAATCCTGCGTAGCTGGCCTGGTATAAATGAAACCGGCCACCGTCACCGAAACCGGTGTAGGAGCTATTATTATATTATTATACAAATCACAAAAAAATTGGCTCTTTCGGCGCTCCCACTTTTCCTTTTTTTGTGATTTGTATGGGCGAGCACTCCTGTAGTATATTTTTGCCCTCATCTCTATTTTGCCCAGTGTCTCGCCACATCTGCAGAACCTTCGGCTTAATACGCATTATATTTTAAGTTCTCTATGACACATCAGCGTAAATTACGCCGCGTTCAGTTAGCGCGTAACCTTCCGTCGGTGGAACTTTCGGCGCCGTACGTTCGGCAGATGTGTTAGTGTATCCCTACATTTTTCACAGGCGGAGGCTGACAGCGCGAGCAAGAGTAACCCAAAGGAGGCTGACATGGTTCTTCTGTTGGCCAACTACCTCATGCAGCAAGGTTACGACGCGGAGGATGTCACCATCCTAGCCGCATATTCGGGGCAAATGTTCTATATGAAAAATGTAAGTTTGTAGGACAAAATAATGTTTATTTTTAATGAAATAAACGGGTAACCTGATGGAAAGTAAGTTCCGTCGCCCATGAACACTCGCAAGTCGCAATATCTAGGTAGTATTGGCAGGAGCATATACTTGTATCCCGTATTAGTCATATATATTTGAATCCCCTATATAATATAAATAAAAATTAATTTTTCAATCAAATAGTCTCGCTAATTGCGAGAATTTTTGATTGATTGAGTATTTACAAAACCTCGAAATCGGCTGAACCGATTTGACTAATTTTAGTCTTGAAATATATTTTGTAGAAGTAATATTATATCTAACAATAATATATCAATGGGGTTCAATACAATCATTTTATTATCAATGTAAAGAAGACTCAGTCGTAGGACAAATATATTTAATTCTTTAATTCAAAACAGGTTATAGTTATTGCAATCTACGAGCGCGCAGTGCTATATAAATAGCCTTTTTTGCGCCCTGTGCGAGCTTCTATAAAGTCTGCACCCATGTTTTTTAACCGACTTCCAAAAAGGAGGTTATATATTCGGCTGTGGATATTTTTTTTTACTACATTGGGAAACAACTTTAGGGCGCAGCGGGAAATCATCTGGAGCAATTCGACAAAATAAGAGTCTATGTCTGGTCTGGTCATTGCGCCCCCAGAGTCTACGCCCTGTGCCTGGGCACCGGTGGCACCGCCCTATTTACGGCACTGTGAGCGCGCTTAGCCTTTATTTGTAATTGGAAATGTGAATAGACATTTATGTTACTGTGCGTACCTGATGGAGCAGTCAGTAGCGAGCGAGCCATGTACACGTGTATAGATATGGCCACTCACACAACTAAGGGCGCCGCGCGCACGTAGATTTCAAGACTTGTAACACAGTTTTACGCTTACCTTAATTTTTGTACGTAACTTATTTGTCTGTTACAGGAAAGGAAGGGGTACACACACCTCGATCGGGTCAAAATAACTTTAGTCGATAACTATCAAGGTGAAGAATCCAAAATTATTCTGCTGTCGCTCGTGAGGAACAACCACAACGACAGTATAGGTTTTTTGGGGACTGAAAATAGAATCTGCGTTGCTTTATCGAGGGCTAGAGAAGGTAATATCTCTTGTCTTATATTTAAAAAAAAACTAGCGAGTACCATTATTCGGTAGTATTGATTTATGACAAGGCAGGTGAATTGTCAATTGGGTATGGCATAACACGACCAAATGACGGAAAATAGCTTTGTCCACACTGTGCTTTTTTGTGGGGACGCACACAGAAAACCCAATCGAGCTAGGTGTATTTTCAATATATCAGGATTTAGAGCAAACATAGAGCACCTCTACAGTCAAGTAAATAAATTGGAGCATTAATACGAACGACGCTGCGAGCTAAAAACCGTGGGCTTGCTGGCGTCCTGTCCCGTCAGCACGCCCAAGCTAGATCTCGGGAACCGTTTAGAGTACTATCGTGTATTGTGGTTCAAAATCTGCTCCCGTGAAATCAACTTCGAAACTAGAATGTGAAAGGAGTTAGACGTGATTAACCGGTGGGCTTGCTGGCGTCCTGTCCCGTCAGCAAGCCCACGCAGATCTCTGAAACGGTAATGATTTGGATTATGATTAAAAACTCTACAAAAGAGCCCTATTTAGAGCACTCTGCTCCAAAAAAAATATTAATGTAGCTTCAATAGTTCTCGAGTTACAGGCCTTTGAAAACGGGCTTGCTGCCGTCGCGTCCCGTCAGCAAGCCCATTTGGAGCGTGGAAACTACTGAACAGGAGAGTCGTCAAAAATATCTCAAATCGTAGCTTAGAATGAGCGAACTATGCTCCAAATAGATCAAAATCCTAGGTTCTACGGTTTTCGCGCTATCAGCGAAAAACACTTCAGCCGCCAAAATTTGTCGATTCTCACAACCGCGCGACGTTGCCGTTCCGTGCAACCAGCAAATGTTGTTCTTTTCTGTCTGTCTGTCTGTCTGTCTGTCTGTCTGTCTGTCTGTCTGTCTGTCTGTCTGTCTGTCTGTCTGTCTGTCTGTCTGTCTGTCTGTCTGTCTGTCTGTCTGTCTGTCTGTCTGTCTGTCTGTCTGTCTGTCTGTCTGTCTGTCTGTCTGTCTGTCTGTCTGTCTGTCTGTCTGTCTGTCTGTCTGTCTCTCTCTCTGTCTCTCTCTCTCTCTGTCTCTGTGTCTCTCTCTGTCTCTCTCTCTCTGTCTCTCTCTCTCTCTGTCTGTCTCTCTCTCTGTCTCTCTCTCTGTCTCTCTATCTCTGTCTCTTTATCTCTGGCTCTCTCTCTGTCTCTCTCTCTCTGTCTCTCTCTCTGTCTCTCTCTCTGTCTCTCTCTCTCTGCCTCTCTCTCTCTGTGTCTCTCTCTCTGTCTCTCTATGTCTCTCTCTCTCTCTCTGTCTCTCTCTCTCTCTCTCTCTCTGTCTCTCTCTCTCTCTGCCTCTCTTTCTCTCTCTCTCTCTGTCTCTCTCTGTCTCTCTCTCTCTATCTGTCTCTCTCTCTCTGTCTCTCTCTTTCTGTCTCTCTCTCTCTCTCTGTCTCTCTCTGTCTGTGTCTCTCTGACTCTGTCTGTCTCTCTCTCTCTCTGTCTCTCTCTGTCTGTGTCTGTCTGTCTCTGTCTGTCTGTCTCTGTCTGTCTGTCTCTGTCTGTCTCTGTATCTGTTTGTCTGTCTGGATATTATGGCCATAAACGAAACCTGGCTAAGGCAGGGGGAAGATGGCAGAGCGCCAATAGTCCCTGGGTATCGTCTTCGTCATCGTCCACGACCTTCTAACATAAGGGATGGTCGTGGAGGTGGTGTTGGGTTTTTTGTCAGGCAAGGTATCAATGCGCGACTGATTCCCAATCCTGAAACGCCTTCCGTGGAGCAAATGTGGCTTAGCCTCACAATAAATAAACATAAAATTGCAGTAGGCACCGCGTATAAACCACCATGGATGGATGTTAACCTGTTTATTGATGCTATAACACAATCCTGGTGCTCTCTAGCGATGTATGATCATATCATATTATTAGGGGATTTTAACATTAATATGCTTCACATGCTTCACCCGTTAGACAGTAAATCTAAACTGCTCTCACAGTTCTTGGACTCTCTACACATTGAACAAGTTGTCACTGAACCTACACATTTTACAGATCACTCAGAATCCCTAATTGACGTTGTTTGTACTAATGCTGAGGCACGTACTGTAATGGTCAGTCACATACCTGATCTGGGAAATCACGCAGTTGTCACAGCACAGTTCAGCTTCAAGAAGCCTAAGTTTTCGCCTTTTATTAGCTCTTATAGACCATTCAAGGACATTCTGTTGGACGTTTTTACTCAAGATCTAGAAAGAATTGATTGGGGATACTTGGAAGGTATGAATGATATAGATGAGATAGTTACAGAATTCAACAGACTGATTACCATACTTTTTGACCTGCATGCCCCCTTAAAACAGGTTAAAATTAAAAGGCAATCTACACCATGGCTAACTGATACTGTAAAGAAAATGATGGAATTAAGAGACAGAAGTTTTAAAAAATGGAAGGCAACTAAAAATACTTATTTAATTCTTATTTCAGCCTTACACTGTGCAAAGCGTGCTTATTTTAATAAAAATATTAACAGTAACATTAACAAAAGGTTTGTTAATGTTACTTATGTCAAAGCTGAACTATGCAGACACTGTCATAGGTAATAATCTCTTGGCCAGAACAGAGAAACTTGTCCAAAGAGGCCAGAATGCGTGTGTGCGTTTCTGCTTTACTGTTCCTCCTCGTGCCCATGTTACACCTTTCATTAATAATGCTAACCTCCTTAAGATGAAAGCACGCAGAAAACTTCATTTTGCCGTACTCCTTTTTGACATCATAATCACCCAAACTCCTTCCTATTTGTATGAGGAGTTATCCTGGGCAAGTTAAGTTAACACTCGTACTAGAGCCTCCCGGTACCGCATCCTGACACCACAGCATAGGACTGCCACTTTTCGAGGTTCTTTTAAGTATGCGGCCTCTCGCTGTTGGAACAACCTCCCACCTCCTTTCCGGGCGCTGAAAACCAAAAAAACCTTTAGTTTACATTACAGACGACACCTACTTTCAATTCAACGGGCAATGGTAAATACCTGAGGTGTATGCACCACTGGCTTGTAGGGAAGGTTGTCGAACGGCGTCAGGCACTTAACAATATCCCATAATGGCCAGTTGCGTTTTCTCGGTGTCCTGTACGTATAACCACTTCACTTGGAACTGCTCAAGACCTTTCATACATAAATTTACACGTAATTTGTTTATTTATTTCATGTATTGCTATTTAGATTTTCCATTATTGCCACGTCAGAAACCACGTTTTAGTAACGCAGACGTCAAACCACCATTTTAAGTTTTTTTTATTTTTGACGTGACAACGTCTTAAATTAGGTTGCGGCTGGGAGTCACTTATGAAAAAGTGTAACGCTCGGTAACGTTACGATGAGTCACCGAACGAGAGAGAGGCCCGCCGAATGCCTTGCGTCTCTCTCCCACACGTTGTCACGTAAAATCTTCGCCCGTAAAACCGACTTTACAGGCAACCATTTTTTTTTACTATCTGTCAAATTTGTTTTTTTTTTCTCTCTCTTTTCACAGTTAAAGACAACAACACCTTTACTCGGTCTGTAGATTGTAATAATTTGTAATTAATTGTTGTATTAATTAGTTAGTTAATTAGTTCTTGTCACTTTTATTATTTGTTTTTTTCCCGTAAATCTTGTTTAGTAGTGTTGTGAAGCCACTAATTGGCCTCCGCAGAATATCAGTGCAGCGGGCTTGCTTGCTGCGTTTGCTGAACTGGGGCCAATTTTTGGCGTCACACAGCATTATAGTATATTAATTTTGATATTATAGGCGAACTATACTACTGACTTATATTATAATGTATTGTGTGATGCTAAAAATAAATCCATTCTTATTCTTATTATTCTTATTCTGTCTGTCTCGCTTTCACGCCAAAACTACTGAACCGATTGTAATGAAATTTTGTACACAGATAGTCTAAAGCCTGAGAAAGGACATAGGCTACTTTTTAACTGGAAAAAGGGGTTGTAAGGGGGTGAAAATGCGTAAATTTATTCAAATAAAGTTAATTCTAAAAATTCGTAACAGATGGCGCCAAGAGTCGCGCTATCGCTTGCTCATGCGTCTTTCTATAAGAGGTGGTACCAACTTAAGATAGGTTTTCGTTTCTTTCGACTGTTATCACGTTATTAAATAACTCACACTACTCAGTACTGTTATCTATGCACTTTGCATAATGCAGTGACGTAAGACACGTAATCTCAAACCTACCAATAATAAAATATAGTTAATGGGTAAAGCTAAAGTTGTGTAATGGGGGGCTAAATAAGCATTACGCTTTAAAATTTGGTATATTTTAAAGTTTAATTAAAAAAAAAACACTGCACAGCTCTTTTTGGGTATTTTGATTTAAGGGGTACTAGGGTTTTAAAAAGCTTTTAAATTTTACACCAATTTTGTTGACACCGTCCACGCGGACGAAGTCGCGGGGAACAGCTAGTATTATGATAAACGTATGTAATTATCTTAAACTCAAACGCTCATAACCGGTCCCACTCGTTCGACTCGAGCGATCTTTGCACGAAATATTTTGAATGTGAAGTTTTGAGAATACACAAACTGTGTTACGCTCGTAAAAAGCGCCTAAACCCCCAAACTTGTATCTATAAGAAATCCGGAGTTGTCTTAGTATCTTCGGAACCATAGTATACCTCGGTGCAAAATCTTGCGTTTTGGTAGCATATGCTTAGGATGCTTCTCATAAAACCAAAATCACCATATGTTTCCATATAAATTTCGAGGAGTTCCCTCGATGACTCATGGATCCCATCATCAGGTCACCACTTTTGTGAACATGGCACCAAATTGGAGTGAAACGTAATACAACAAAACAAAAATTTCGAAAATCGGTTCACAAACGGCGAAGTAATCGTTGAACATATAAAAATAAAAAAAATAATAAAAAATATCCACAGCCGAACATATAACCTCCTCGTTTTTTGGAAGTCGGTGAAAAAATGGCAATGTTGGCGTTGCGTTCGTTAACGCATTCAATTATTGAAAGCGCCAACCGAAAGTTGAATACAAAGATGACGAAAATTGAAGACGAATGCGCATATTGTGGACATAGCTATTGTCTATTAGCTAACTGTATTTATAGGTCGACCGCTTTAAGCGCGACTCTCGTAGCATACTCGTAGCATACATTTTGTATGCTACGAGAGTCGCGCTTATAGCGGTCGCGCTTTACATGAATTTTACTTAAAATTTAGTTTGTTATTATTTTTAGCAATATTCTGCGACATAAACTTCCACCTTTAAGTAAATGAGTGAGTGCACGCATAGGCATGCGTACAGCACCTCCCTCCTCCCACATTGCCTATGCGTACACTCGCATGCAAGAACTTGCAAACACCACCACCACACAAGCAATAATGTTGGCAAATCCGTGCAAGGCCCCTCACCACCATGCAGGTTGAAAACCTCGACGCGCGTTTCGCTCCAACACCGGAGCATCCTCAGGATGTGGACTCTACGAACGTTGATGGACGTTGTTCGTCTAAATAATAACAAACTAAATTTTAAGTATGGATTGAACTTGAACGCCTGATTCTATTAACTATATGAATTTTACTGTTGCTTTTAGGCTTTTATATTTTTGGTAATATGAACTTATTGAAGAAGAATTGCACTTTATGGAGCACGATCGACAATATTTTGAGTGAAGACGGCCTCGTGGGCTCCACTCTTATGCTCCGATGTGAGAATCACAGGGAGAACACTACAGAGGTAAATATTTTTCTTCCTATGTGGCATGTGATGTGCCACTCCTTTGTTAAATTAATAATCATACTAATATAATAAATGCGAGGTGCGTCTGTCTGTTAAATTGTAGTTTCAATGATCAAAATTTCAGTAATCATAAACATGAGACGTCCTCAGAAATGACAACTCGCTCGATCGGCTCCCGGAGCATATTTTCACACGGTGTATGGCAAAACAAAGTTTGTCTGATGAGCTACTTAAATTATTGTAAACGCCTCCGTCGTCCAGTGGTTTAGAGCGTGGCTCTGGACTCGGAGGTCATGGGTTCGATTCCCGTGTTGGAAACATGTTACTTTTGGTTTTTGTCAGGTTTAGCTAGGTTTGGTTAGGACAATGCAGGCTGATGGCTTGATTGTTGACAAGTAAGATGATCCATGCGTCGGATGGGCATGTTAAAAGTCGGTCCTGCGCCTGATCTCTCGCCAGTCGTGTCGGTCTTCCGTCCCACTGGGTTATGAGAGTAAAGGAATAGAGAGTGCTCTTGTGTACTGCGCACACACACTAAAATTACTCCTGTGTAACTGGCCTGGTTTCAAAAACCGGCCACCGTCACCGAAACCGGTGTGGGAGTTATTAATTATTGTAAATATTTTAGATTTCTACGGCCGAAGACTTCGTGAAAGTGCCAGAGGGAGGGTGTCTTTTACAATGTGAATTCAGGCTCCAATGTGGGCACCATTGTCCGCTGCTGTGTCATAGCTACGGTCGTGACCACGCGGCAGTAAAATGTGACAAGCAGTGTGAACGGTGAGTACGGGTCAATTGAGACTGCAACGCGACGAGGCGAGGAGAGGCGCGGCGCGGCATGTATGTATTTGACAGATTTCAGTTGTGTCAAGACGTCTTGCGAATCTGTCAAATCCATATAAATGCATCTACGCGTCGCTTTGCGGTCTGAATCAACCCTATCTTGGTAATGTATTCGATTTCCTAATGTGGAATTACGTTTTAGAATTCCTTGAGACTAGCGCAAACGTTTGTTTTTATCACGCGATTTCCGAATTCGTTTATTCGGAAATCCGATTGCCTGGAATCAGTAGCAAACACATTAACTGGCGCACACGTTCGCTTTTTTCCGAACGAAACGAATATGAACGACTTCTCTGTCTCTTCTCTTCTCTCTTCTAATCTGATTTAAGAGCGAGCTGTCAAATTTTGTTGTGTTTTCTAATAAGTATTACGATCCCGGAAGACGATTGACTTAAATGAAATTGAGATTTATATTTTAATCATTGTATATTTATCTGATACTAGCCTAACGGAAAACACGATTCACTTATTTTGACTCGATAGTTTTATTTTTCGAAATTATGAATATTTCTGGGCTTTTCAACAAATATCTGTTACACTTATTCAGTTACTATCATTAAATAACTTGTACTACTACAATCATACACTTTGTAAAATCATAGCTAAAGGAAATATTAGTATTGTATTTAGTTTTTAAGTAATCATCAAAAAACTGTTTTGGGACTTACGACCTTTACTTTCGTGCTATAATGCGGGAACCCTTGTTACGCGATATTGTTCACTGCTAGCTGCGGCTCAAAGTACAATTCATGCGGGCACGATTCATGGAATCATTATATTACGATTGGAGGATAGCGGGGTATGTAGGCGGGGCTAGCGTGTTTTAATATTTTTGGCAGCCCGGTCTTAACCGCGTTATTTTATATTGAACTGGTTTAAAATTTGGTTTGTACACCGTGTGCAATTAAACTCAACTTGAAATCCAATGTATAGTCACAATGTAATTTAACTAAAAATTATTCTACTTTTTTATAGTAATTATCAGTTCGCTCCAAACGATTCTAACAGATGGCGATACGATGATTGGATTGAGTAAATTTTCAATAGATGGCGCTTTGTTAAAATAAATTAGGAGGAAAGTGATACAAAGTTCACCGGGCCATCTAGTATTAAATACAGGCAAAGGCTTCTATTTAATCAGTTTATATAGAAGTCTTTGTATACAGTGTGTAACAAAACTAAGTGATAATACTTTAGGGTGTGTATGGGTCCCCTGTATAGATTTCACTGTGAAAGTAGCAGCGCTGAAAGAGTAACTTTTTTTACTTCATCACAATAAAAATTGCTCTTTCAGCGCTGCTACTTTCACAGTAAACTCTATACAGGGGACCCATACACACCCTAAAGTATTATTAGGAGTGACGTCACAAACGTCAAAGCATTTTAAATACCTGTCCGTATTTTTATTTCTTTTTAGTAGTAAGAATTCGTCTATATTCAGTTGGTGTTGTGAATTGTGATCGTAATATTCCGTTGCCGTTGTGTGAGTGTTTGTGAGGCTGTACAAGCGCGCATCTCCTTGTAAATCAGTTTTTCGTCACAGCACGTACGTACATTTACACACACTGTGAGGGTAGTGTTTTTGCAATTACAAATCATCGTAATTGCCGTTTTTGAGACTGGGAGCGACATCTAGCGTCGAGTGCCGGTATCACATCGATCACTCGTTGGCTACAAGACGTCTCATCGATTTGTGCAGCGCCACCTATCGAAGTAGTTGTGAACTGCATCCTGATAAGCGCCACCTTTTTTAGAAGCTTTCCGCACTATACAGAAGCGATGGATAAAACATCTAAAATATGCGGCGGCTGCGAGAGGTCTTTGGGGAAGTCTACGATTACGGTAGTTGCTTGTAACGCCTGTAATATCGAGTATCACAAGGGGTGTCTAGCCTTACCAGCAAAGGCGAACGTAGGAGTGGACTGGGTCTGTCCGAATTGTAAAAAGAATGACAGACGTGGCGACCATACGCCGGTCAGAGGCCTTATTGCGGACCCCGGACTTTCCACTCTGGCTGATGTCGTAGACCGTCAATCTAGCTGCTCGCCCCAGGATCGTATCAGATCGGCTTCAGAAGGCATGGATGATAGTCTCAACAACCTGGCGGTGTTTCGACGTAAGTTTGCTGATCTCGTCACCGAGCTTCGCGGCTGTCGTCAAGAGATGGCGTTGCTGCGTGAAACTATAACCGACTTGAACTCACGGTTGACCAGCGCCGAAAAGAGACTCGACGCGCTGGAGCAGGGCGGCGGCACGGAAAAGATTAGTAAGCTGGAGTGCACCGTGGCTGAGCTAAAACTTGACCTGAACGAGCGAGATCAAGATGCGCTCCTTGCGGACCTCGACATCGGACACTTGCCGGAGGAGAAAGGCGAGAATGTGACGCATACAGTCTCGGTGCTGGCGACGCGCCTGGGTGTGGCCCTGGAGGCGCGTGACGTGGTGTTTGCGGAGCGCGTGGGAGTGCCGCCGGCCCAGGGCGGGCGCCCGCGCCGTGTGGTGGTGCGCCTGGCTCGTCGCGACCTCAGGGATGAGCTGCTGAAGGCGGCCCGCACACGTCGTGGCCTCACCACGGATGGCGGTGCGCGCGTTTTTGTTAACGAGCGCCTCACTCGCAACAACCGCTTGTTGTATCGGCGGGTACGCGAGGCGTGCAGCGAGAGGAAATGGCGCTACTGCTGGACGAGACGTGGGCGCCTCTGTGCTCGTCAGGCGGATGGGAGTCCGGTCCATCAGTTTCGTTCAGATTCGGACTTTACTCGTGTCTTTGGTTCAGACGTATAGTTCTGTAATAAATTATTTTTTAGGTTTTACTTTTTATATACTAGATTGTAAGTTTTACTTTAGAATGTGGTTTGTTTTGAGGTCTGGTGGTTTAAAGATGTGTAGGGTTAACATTAATGGTACTTTATATATTTTACTTATATATTATTTTATTAATGAAGTTATATTGCATGCATTGAACATTTATAATCTTATACTATTTTATATACTTATGTATATATATTATATTATGCATGATCATATCATATTATTAGGGGATTTTAACATTAATATGCTTCACATGCTTCACCCGTTAGACAGTAAATCTAAACTGCTCTCACAGTTCTTGGACTCTCTACACATTGAACAAGTTGTCACTGAACCTGCACATTTTACAGATCACTCAGAATCCCTAATTGACGTTGTTTGTACTAATGCTGAGGCACGTACTGTAATGGTCAGTCACATACCTGATCTGGGAAATCACGCAGTTGTCACAGCACAGTTCAGCTTCAAGAAGCCTAAGTTTTCGCCTTTTATTAGCTATTATAGACCATTCAAGGAAATTCTGTTGGACGTTTTTACTCAAGATCTAGAAAGAATTGATGGGGGATACTTGGAAGGTATGAATGATATAGATGAGATAGTTACAGAATTCAACAGACTGATCACCTTACTGTTTGACCTGCATGCCCCCTTAAAACAGGTTAAAATTAAAAGGCAATCTACACCATGGCTAACTGACACTGTAAAAAAAAAAGATGGAATTAAGAGACAGAAGTTTTAAAAAATGGAAGGCAACTAAAAATAATGTCCACAAAAAAGCTTATAAAGACTTAAAATCTTTAGTTATTTCAGCCATACACTGTGAAAAGCGTACTTATTTTAATAAAAATATTAACAGTAACATTAACAAACCAAAGGTTTTGTGGAAAAATATTAAAAATAATTTAAACTTATCCAAAACTAATGATAATTTTTTACCCAATTTATCCTAATACTCTTAATCAACATTTTCTTAATATTCCTAGACAACCTTTAGAATGCTCTTCTCTACATTCATACTTTGAGTCTCATTCGGCTAGTAAATCCAAATTTTGTTTTGCTCCTGTAACTGAAAATGCAGTTTTAAAAATCATTCAAAGTATCAAGTCCAATGCTACTGGTATAGATAGCATTTCATTGCAGATGCTAAACTTAACACTTCCTAATACCTTGAAAACTATCACCTACATTGTGAATAAGTCCTTGCAATCCTCTACATTTCCCTCGACCTGGAAAACAGCTTTAATTAAACCTATCCCTAAAAGTCCGAATCCTACCTCACCCCAAGATCTCCGTCCAATTAGCATTTTGCCCTGCCTGTCAAAAATGGTAGAAAAGGCAGTATACATCCAAGTCATGAATTATCTTGAGACTAACCGAATTTTACCGAAGTATCAGTCTGGTTTTCGACGTAAGCACAGCACTGTGACAGCTTTATTGGACGTTCTGGACAATATCATCACTGCTCAAGACCAAGGCATGGGCACCATCTTAAGTCTTGCTAGACTACTCCAGGTCGTTTGAAACAATTAGTATTCCTCTTCTCCTATCTAAGCTGTCTTACTATGGTTTTGAGCCCTCAGTGATCGATTGGTTCCGCAGCTACCTGACTAATAGATTACAAAAGGTAGAAATAACTGACAGCAATGGCAGCAGGGTATACTCAGAATGTCGCCATGTTCCAAGAGGAGTTCCACAGGGATCGATCCTAGGCCCATTACTCTTCATACTTTTTAGTGCCGATCTATCCAAAAACATAGCTCACATAGTAGACATAGTGTCGTCTGCGTACATGTGGTACCTACGTACCACATGTACGCAGACGACACCCAAATCTACATCAGTTTTCTTCCAAAGGATATGCTTGAAGCCTTAAAAAAACTAAATGAGGACCTTCAACTTATCTCAGAATGGTCCAACTCTAATGGGCTAGTCTTAAATCCATTAAAATCTAAGTTTATAGTTCTGGGCTCAAAAAACAGGTTGGTGACATCTTGGCTAAGCATCCAACTGTTTTGGTCTCTGGACAGCAGATTGAGCGGGTAAGTACAGCTCGTAATTTGGGAGTAGTAATTGACTCGCACCTTACATTTGAGCAACACATGTTGGAGGTTACAAGGGGCTGTTTTTACCGGCTCAAAATGCTGTACAAATACCGGCCTTACCTGTCTGAGGAGCTCAGAATCAGGCTATGCGAGACATTAGTACTGTCGAAGCTGAACTATGCAGACACTGTCATAGGTAATAATCTGTTGGCCAGAACAGAGAAACTTGTCCAAAGAGTCCAGAATGCGTGTGTGCGTTTCTGCTTTGCTGTTCCTCCTCGTGCCCATGTTACACCTTTCATTAATAATGCTAACCTCCTTAAGATGAAAGCACGCAGAAAACTTCATTTTGCTGTACTCCTTTTTGACATCATAAGCACCCAAACTCCTTCCTATTTGTATGAGAAGTTATCCTGGGCAAATGAAGTTAACACTCGTACTAGAGCCTCCCGGTACCGCATCCTGACACCACAGCATAGGACGGCCACGTTTCGAGGTTCTTTTAAGTATGCGGCCTCTCGCTGTTGGAACAACCTCCCACCTCCTCTCCGGGCGCTGAAAACCAAAAAAACCTTTAGTTTACATTACAGACGACACCTACTTTCAATTCAACGGGCAATGGTAAATACCTGAGGTGTATGCACCACTGGCTTGTAGTGAAGGTTGTCGAACGGCGTCAGGCACATAGCAATATCCCATAATGGCCAGTTGCGTTTTCCCGGTGTCCTGTACGTATAACCACTTCACTTGGAACTGCTCAAGATCTTTCGTATATAAATTTACACGTAATTTGTTTATTTATTTCATGTATTGCTATTTAGATTTTCCATTATTGCCACGTCAGTAACCACGTTTCAGTAACGCAGACGTCAAACCACCATTTTAAATTTTTTATTTTTTTTTACTATTTGTCAAATTTGTTTTTTTTTTCTCTCTCTTTTCACAGTTAAAGACAACAGCACCTGTACTCGGTCTGTAGATTGTAATAATTTGTAATTAATTGTTGTATTATTTAGTTAGTTAATTAGTTCCTGTCACTTTTATTATTTGTTTTTTTCCCGTAAATCTTGTGTTTAGTTTAGTAGCGTTGTGAAGCCACTCATTGGCCTCCGCAGAATATCAGTGCAGCGGGCTTGCTTGCTGCGTTTGCTGAGCTGGGGCCAATTTTTGGCGTCACACAGCATTAAATAGTATATTAATTTTGATATTATAGGCGAACTGTACTACTGACTTATATTATAATGTATTGTGTGATGCTAAAAATAAATCCATTCTTATTCATATTCTTATTCTTATTACTTAGTTTTGTTACACACTGTATAGATTCTAGTAGAGCTTGTCTAACTTAAAATGACGCGCCCCTCCCTCGTATTCACAGTACAAAAATGATTCATTTATATCAACTTTGAAGTGGTGGGGCGCGTCGTTTCAAATTAGACAAGCTCTATATTCCTTAACTCTTAACTATCTCTACTTCAATCCAAGGAGTGTATGTGAACATTGAAGTGTGAATGAATGATGAATGATGAATGAACATTTCTTTCAGGCAATGTGAGAACGAGCACCCGTGTCGACTCATGTGCAGAGAACCATGTATATGTAGAGTGCGCATGACGAAGAAGTTCCCCTGCGGCCACGAGAACGAAGTGCCCTGCTACGTGGATCCCGATAGAGGACGCTGCCACACCGAGTTAGAAGTCACGCTGCCTCTGTGCGGCCACCAGGTCCTTATTAATTTTTTTTTATCGGGCAAAGGGGTTTGGGTAATATTGGTGTCATTTTCAAATCTCGCGGCCACTCACCAAACCGGCATATTATGAAAGAGCATATCAAGGGGAGTAAACTTTATTATGGGGGACATATAGCTAAACTATATCGGAGCCGAGATATTAGGCATTTTAAGTTCGTATTTTCAACTAAAAGTAAATTCAATCATAATATGAATACTCAGTAAAATACAAAAAAACTACATTATTTTTTAGCTTAAAGCCTTTCTCGATAAATGGGTTATCTAATACAAAAATAATTTTTCAAATCGAACAAGCAGTTCCTGAGATTAGCACTTTCAAACACACAAACACTTCAGCTTCATAATATTATTATACAAGGTATAACAAAACTAAGTGATAATACTTAGTGTATGTACTGTGCATGAGTCCCGTGTATAAAGTTTACTGTAAAAGTAAGTAGTAGCGCTGAAATAGAAATGTTTTTTTCGTTTTTGTATGGGGAAGCTCTTTACGCCAGGGCGCTTGCCCATGCAAATCACAAAAAAGTTTCTTAGCAGACAGAAGCATAAAGGTCGTAGTTGACCTTTATGCTTCTGTCTGCTCGGAAACTCAGTCTGTTGATGCTGGTGTCCCTCAAGGCTGTGTGCTATCGCCTACCCTATTCATACTGCATATCAATGACATGTTACAGACTAAAGGCATTCATTGCTATGCGAATGATAGTACAGGTGATGCTGTAGGTATATACCGGCTCCCCCAATATTTCTCGGCTAAATGTCATTGAGAGTCGAAACGAACATGTGTCTAAAATAGAGAATTCATTGGAGAAAGTCTCTGGATGGGGTAGACGTAACTTAGTCCAATTAAACCCCGCCAAGACACATTCACCGCTAAATAGTCGCCTATGGTCGTACATCCTCGTTTTGAGGGCACATCTTTAACCATCTCCCCTAGCATTGAAATTCTTGGCGTTAGCATATCGAGCGAAGTTCAGTTCCGATATCATCTAGAGGGTAAGGCCAAGTTAGCCTCGAAGAAGCTTGGTGTTCTCGACAGAGCGAGACAGTACTTCAGTCCGGACCAACGCCTACAACTCTACAAGGCGCAGGTTCGGCCTCATGGAATATTGTTTTCATCTCTGGGCAGGAGCGCCAAAATACCAACTGCTCCCTCTGGATCGTATCCAACGAAGGGCCGCTCGAATTGCTGACTGCCATAGTGTTTCAAACAGCTTGTACCCCTTGGAATTACGCCGAGATGTAGCTTCACTCTGCATCCTCTATCGGTTGTATCACGGGGAGTGCTCTGAGGAATTGTTCGGAATCATACCCCCTGCAACTTTTCACCATCGTCCAACGCGAAAAATATTCCATCCTCATCACCTTGATGAGTGGCAGTCTTCCACCGTGCGTTTCTCGCGTAACTTTCTGCCGCGCACTGTAAAACTCTGTCACCAGTAGTATTTCCGGACCTATACGACCTGCAAACCTTCAAGAAGAGAGCGTATTCCCTCTTAAAAGACCGGCAACGCACCTGCAGCTCTTCTGATGTTGTGAGTGTCCATGAGCGACTGTAGTTGCTTACCATCAGGTGACCCGTTTGCTCGTTTGCCCCCTTATTTAAAAAAAAAAGTGAATTATCACTTAGATTTGTTACAACCTATAGATATAGATACAAGCATAATAATTATTCATTTCATCATATTTTATTTTTAATTTTAGTTATTCGTACATTTTAGAAGAATGACTTAACCATTCAACATACAGTTCGACAAGGCTGTATATGAACGTGGCGAGAAAAGGAACTAACGCTTCTATCATACAAAAACGTCATTTTTGACAGTTCTCCTTTATCAGCAGCGCCCATTGACATCATTGTCATATTCATTTAAAGCCGTGTCGAACATGTACAACGCGCCGCACAGTGGTCCGAAATCGCTAAATGGTGGACAATCGCAAAAAAGTTGAATTTTGGTGTGGAAAAAAATACCATTCGATAGATTTTACGAAGAGTAACAATAAATCCTCAATAAGTTTTTTACAAAAATGTATTTTTTAAGGTGAAAAAAATAATATTACGAAAATGTTGTGTGGGAAAGAATCTATAAATAGGTTTTTTGCAAAAACTACAACGACATACTGGTTCATTTTTTAAACAAGTAAATTTCTAGTGGTATGTAAGGTTTAGAAAAAAAATTACGAAAATTTACGTGCAGCCTTTTGCAGTAGAGGGGTTTAAAATTTTGAAATAATTTTACTAACTTTTTAGGTGTGGAAAAAATACCATTCGATAAATTTCTTAAAGGGTAACAATAAATCCTTAATAATTTTCTTACAAAAATACATATTTAAAGTGAAATTATTTTTAACAAAAAATTAAAACCGACTGCCAAGGTAAAAACAATAATACTAAATACTTTTTAGTTTTTAGTTCATATTATAAGAATGTTATTATTGTTTGTACCTTGGAAGTCGGTTTTAATTTTTTGTTAAAAATAATAATTTCACTCTTTTTAGTTACCTAGTAGATAAACTATAATTAGTGCCAATTTAAATTGTATGAAAAATAGTTTTGTATTGTCTTCACTATATGTCATTGAGGCGCTCTGTCGGCGCTATCGCTTGTCCGAACTCCGATTGTTGTTCATATAGTTTTAGTTACACGATGTATTCAATAGATTTCGCTGAGGTGCTCCTGAATCGCAGTATCGCTTGTACGTAGGAATTTTATATAGTTGTATTGGCTGTGTGAAATCAGAAATGTGTCACCATTGGTGTGAGCAGTGAGCATTGAAATTTGAATTGTCAACATTTTGAGTGGTAATTATTGATCTCGTATTGTTATTAGCAATATTAATTAACCCTCCAAGATGACCTCCGTCATAGTCCGCGAGTTTATAAGTGGTCGTCGGTGGTAGTGAACTAGTGAGTAGTGAGTTAGTGACCATACCACCCTACGCGTCGAATTACTGCGTTTATTCTACGTATCTTATGTTAAGAGTCATACCCCAAGGCCCAAATATCAGGTAGATAAATTTAAACAATACATTTAAAAAAATCTAAGTGAACACAACCCTATGCGTGCTAGGTAATTTAACAATTTAACGCTTCAACTCCCAAGTGGCCACATGTGGCCGCCAGAACAATGGATTTCCAAGAATCCGCGATCGAAGGATGAGCCGAATCACACCCAACGGCGCGGCGAGTATATTTTCAGTGTCATAATAATATTATGATGTTAATCTTTACCTTCATTATTGTAATACATAGTACTATCGCATGAGAAACTTGGAAAGCCGGCCTCGAGGCCGCCTGCGCCTTTCTCAAGCGATACTATATTGTATTACATTAATGAAGATAAAGTTTAAAATCATATTATGACACTCAAAATGCTCGCAGCGCGGCATGCCCTGACATTAGAACTTGAATAGGTACGACGCAATGCCGCGATGTTTACGCACGCGCCGCGCGGCGCGCGGCAGCGTGCGGCGACGCCGCACCGACCGCCGTGTATAAACAGCCTATATTAATTATTGGTGTTGCTATGTACATAATTATTATTATTGTATCCATACCTATGCCTTGTAAGTTGTACTATTATCTATTTTGTGCCATGAGACATTGGTGACCTTAACACGACGTGGTAATGATGATGATGACGATGATGATGATGATGAATTTTAATTGCGTGGTAGCATAATATGCATAAGGAGTCAGGAGTTCTCTCAGCATCTTCGAAACCATGGTATACCTTGACCCAATATTTGACTTTTTGGTAGCATATTCTTAGTACACTTCACATAAAACCAAAATTACCATATGTTTCCATATAAATTTCGAGGAGTTCCCTCGATTACTCCTGGATCCCATCATCAGGTCACCACTTTTGTGAACATGGTACCAAATTGGAGTGAAACCTAATACAACAAAACAAAAATTTCGAAAATCGGTTCACAAACGGCGGAGTAATCGTTGAACATACAAAAATAAAAAAAATATCCACAGCCGAACATATAACCTCCTCGTTTTTTGGAAGTCGGTTAATAATAATTACGAAAAATATATAGGAAAGAATCGTGTGCGTCCCCCCAGAAAGCCCAATCGAGCTAGGTGTATTTTCAATATATCAGAATTTAGAGCAAAAATGGAGCACCTCTACAGTCAAGTAAATAAATTGGAGCATTAATACGAACGACGCTGCGAGCTAAAAACCGTGGGCTTGCTGGCGTCCTGTCCCGTCAGCACGCCCAAGCTAGATCTCGGGAACCGTTGACAGTACTATCGTGTATTATGGTTCAAATTTTAGAGCAAAATTGGAGCACTCTGCTCCCGTGAAATCAACTTCGAAACTAGAATGTGAAAGGAGTTAGACGTGATTAACCGGTGGGCTTGCTGGCGTCCTGTCCCGTCAGCAAGCCCACGCAGATCTCCGAAACGGTAATGATTTGGATTATTATTAAAAACTCTACAATAGAGCGCTATTTAGAGCACTCTGCTCCAAAAAAAATATTAATGTAGCTTCAATAGTTCTCGAGTTACAGGCCTTTGAAAACGGGCTTGCTGACGTCGCGTCCCGTCAGCAAGCCCATTTGGAGCGTGGAAACAACATTTGCTTGTTGCACGGAACGGCAACGTCGCGCGGTCGTGTGAAAATCGACAAATTTTGGCGGCTGAAGTGTTTTTCGCTGATAGCGCGAAAACCGTAGAACCTAGGATTTTGATCTATTTGGAGCATAGTTCTCTCATTCTAAGCTACGATTTGAGATATTTTTGACGACTCTCCGTTCAGTAGTTTCCACGCTCCAAATGGGCTTGCTGACGGGACGCGACGTCAGCAAGCCCGTTTTCAAAGGCCTGTAACTCGAGAACTATTGAAGCTACATTAATATTTTTTTTTGGAGCAGAGTGCTCTAAATAGGGCTCTATTGTAGAGTTTTTAATAATAATCCAAATCATTACCGTTTCGGAGATCTGCGTGGGCTTGCTGACGGGACAGGACGCCAGCAAGCCCACCGGTTAATCACGTCTAACTCCTTTCACATTCTAGTTTCGAAGTTGATTTCACGGGAGCAGAGTGCTCCAATTTTGCTCTAAAATTTGAACCATAATACACGATAGTACTGTCAACGGTTCCCGAGATCTAGCTTGGGCGTGCTGACGGGACAGGACGCCAGCAAGCCCACGGTTTTTAGCTCGCAGCGTCGTTCGTATTAATGCTCCAATTTATTTACTTGACTGTAGAGGTGCTCCATTTTTGCTCTAAATTCTGATATATTGAAAATACACCTAGCTCGATTGGGCTTTCTGGGGGGACGCACACGAAAGAATCTACAAATGGATTTTTTGCAAAAACTACTGAGCCATACTGGATCATTTTAGAAACAAGTGAAGTTCTAGTGGTATGTATTCACAATAATTATCACTTCCTAACACACTTTAATCACTTCACTCAGCTGCTGAGTCTCAGCACAAGTAAACGAAACTAGGGACAGTTCCGGAACGTGTTGGCTAGTTGGAAGCCCAGACGAGACTGATCGCATCTTCTGGCGACTGGCACAGGGAAATTTCCCTCTCCAACTCTCCCACTCCGACACGCCCCGACTCTGTCAAAGCGCGCCACTAGTTTCATAAAGATGGCGCACTTAAGTTCCGTTTCCGTTTTTGACCGGATGCGACATATATATATATATATATATAATTATATAATATAGAAAAATATCCGGGTTGACCCAAGACCCTGAAGTTGGTTTGTAAATCTGACCAAAAAATGGTATAAAGTGTAAAAGTGTTCCTGAGAAGTTTAATTGTGAAAGTGGTTGGTGAATGAGTGTAATTCTGTGAATTGTAATAAAAACTATTTTTGATTATTGTTATTTAGTTCTTGTTCATTGCGCGATACCCACACTAGGCCCACTAAATGTCTGATCGTAGTCCTATTTTACCAAAAGACTCGTTATATACATAATTATATTATATATGGATCAGAGCTTATAATAGAGTTGTGTAACAAATCTTCATTAGTTTCTGCTCGACTCTAATTTCTAGTATGTATCTCATGTTGAAGGTCAAACTAAGGTTAAACATATTTGTTCAAAAATATAAGTAACTAATGGGTATTTATTTCGTTTATATACAGAAAAACGATCACTGACCTTATTCCTCGAAATGTTTTTGTAATAACCAAAATTAAAAAAAAATGGACAATCCCCATTGGAATAAAGCCCAAATGCTTACAAATATCAGCACCATGTAAGGAGATGGATAAAACTTTACATACAGCTCTGCTATTTCCCTAGGGGATTTCATTCATTTAAATTAGGGGTTATATGGATCTGCCTATTCACCAATGTGTTCATGATAGCCTGAAAAATATCCGGGTTGACCCAAGACCCTGAAGTTGGTTTGTAAATCTGTACAAGAATGGTTTATGTAAATTATTAAAAACCTAAAAAATTAATGCAACAGCCATTAGAGAAATAGTAAAAATGTTAGTACAAACATTTCAATATTTTGAACCCACTTACGAGCTGCAAAAAGCTGCACGTAAATTTGCGCACTTTTTTTTTCTAAGCCTTATATACCACTAGAACTTTACTCGTTTCAGAAATTATCGAGTATGGTCCAGTAGTTTGTATAAAAAAACGATTCATAGTTTGTTTCCCACGCAAAATTTTCGTAATTATTTTTTTTCACCTAAAAATACATTTTTGCAAAATACTTATTACGGATTTATTGTTACTCTTTTATAAAATCTATCGAATGGTATTTTTTTAAACCTAAAAAGTTAGTACAATAATTTCAAAATTTTGAACCCCTCCTACTGCAGAAGGCTGCGCGTATATTTGCGTAATTTTTTTTTTCTAAACCTTATATACCACTAGAACTTCACTTGTTTCTAAAATGATCCAATATGGCTCAGTAGTTTTTGCAAAAAATCGATTTGTAGATTCTTTCCCATATATAATATTTCGTAATTATTTTTTTCTCACCTTAAATATGTATTTTTGTAAAAAAATTATTAAGGATTTAATGTTACTCTTTAGGAAATCTATCGAATGGTATTTTTTCCACACCTAAAAAGTTAGTAAAATTATTTCAAAATTTTGAACCCCTCTACTGCAAAAGGCTGCACGTAAATTTTCGTAATTTTTATTCTAAACCTTACATACCACTAAAACTTTACTTGTTTCAAAAATGAACCAGTATGTCGTTATAGTTTTTGCAAAAAACCTATTTGTAAATCTACAAATAGGTTTTTTTTTCTTTCCCATACAACATTTTCGTAATTATATTTTTTCACCTTAAAAAATACATTTTTGTAAAAAACTTCTTAAGGATTTATTGTTACTCTTCTTAAAATCTATCGCATGGTATTTTTTTCCACACCAAAATCTAACTTTTTTGCGAATGTCCACCATTTAGCGATTTCGGACCACTGCTGCACTGTGCGCCGTCATTTAATGATTTTTAAACTATTTATTTTTCTTTTGCAAAAAATGCAAATACATTTTTTCTCGAATTTCTTAAAGAGGGCCGTTTTTTTATAAGTATATATATTATATTTTGTGTTAGTAAGGGGGCGTCCACAAATTACGTGAGGTGTTTAGGGGGGGAGAGGGTCGAGTCAATTCTCATTTAATCTCACGTTGGGGAGAGTTGGGGTCTCGGAAAATCTCACGTAATTTTTTTCTCAACAAAATAATACCAATTTGGTCATTGTCATCCAGATTGTACGTATGCTGATTTAATCGTAAGCGTAATCGTTATACGATTAAGATCATTCACAAATTCGTTCAACTTCAAAAGAAAATCTACTGACTGCCAAACCAAACGTTTACGTAAGAAACCCACATTTTGAAAAATCTCACGTGAGATTTGTGGGGGGTTGAATTAAATCTCATGAAATCTCACCAAGGGGGTAGGGGGTCAAAAAATTAAAAAAAAAAAGAACCTCACGTAATTTGTGAACGCCCCCTAAATAGTTAATGTTCTATAAAACATTCCTGTGGCTGTACTTCTATTATGAGCCGGGAAGTAGATTAAAAGCTAGACTGAAAATTCTGCCGAAAGGTGGCGTCCAGTGTCATACTGCACTATGGCACAGAATATATTTAAATATTATAGTACCAAACTATGGCCCAAATTCACTCAATAGTGGAAATAATCGACATTATATTATGGGAACAACACCCTAGAGTCCACCCATTTTACCCACAACACATTAATACATAAGAACAATAATTACAATTGCCTAATATTGCATCCGGCCCTTTGAAACCACTGTCTAATGAAAGATAGTCTCAAGTCTGGCTATATTTTAGTCGGACGAGAGTTAAACCCAGTGTGAAAATATGTATGAAAAATTATTCATTTATTTGACGCGGACGAAGTCGTGGGCAATAGCTAGTGAGAAATATATATCCAACAGATTAATATACCCTTTCTACATCTGTTTGTTAAGGATACCTCCATAAAGTAATGTTTATTACTATTGATTTTGAGAACATAAGGTGCAAAAATATATATACTAAAATAATCATAGCTCAGCTCCGATATTACTCAGAACAATTTTTATTACTGATATGTTTCTCTAATGTAGTGCTACAAAATAGTAATGGTTTAATCCCTGGCCGCTGGAAAAAAAAAATGACGCCACAGGTCCATACAAAATTACCCAATGCCCTTTAACCACTGCAACTCCTGTGTCGCCAGGATCAACTGTGGTAACTGCGGTAACCAACCACGAAAACCCTTTGATATGATCTCAGGAAGGCACGAGGGACAAGCTAAATCTGTCTTGGGACCCGCAACGAAATTAATCAGAAGAAAGCTAGGAGTAGGAGAAATCCAATTTCCCTCCCTAGGTCCTTATAAACAGCCCCGGATTTATAAATAGGCTGTTATAGGCCACGGCCTAGGGCAGGGCCGGGTTTATATTTTTTTATGAGTATACTAGCGACTCGCCCCGGCTTCGCACGGGTATAAAATATACAGCCACTGAAAAAAACATAAAAATTGCTCCAGTAGTTCGCGAGATAAGCTCTTTCAAATAATTTCCCCCTTTTTTCCAAATTCTCCTATTAGTTTTGGGGCCTGTTTCACCGCTTCCTGATAAGGTGCCCGATAGGCTTATTTGACAGATTCTCCATACTCCATGTGTCAAGTTAAGTGGTTGATAGCCTTATCAGAAAGTGGTGAAACAGGCCCTTATGGTCGATTTACACGGGTGACTAACGGGTCAATTTTAGTCACCCGCCAAGTCACCAGTCGAATCGCCTGTCCAAGTCGAATCGCCACCCCATTTACACGGGTGACTAACGGGTCGATTTTAGTCACCCGGCAAGTCACCAGTCGAATCGCCTGTCCAAGTCGAATCGCCACCCCATTTGCAAAAATCGCCTGTGACTAGTTCATTCTGCGTGAAAATGTCGCGTCTGCGCTCGCCACAGTAGTATTCGCAGCAAGCGATCTTTTTCGCTCTATGTCGGTACTTTAACAGATAGGCATTTTAACATTTTTCGAAATCTTCAATTAAATGTGCAATTTAATAATTAATAATAAAATTAAAATATAAGGGTGGTGGGTGGCCCCCATATAAACACACAAATTTTGGCCTTATTTTGCTCTATGATAGTACGGAACCCTTCGTGCGCGAGTCCGACTCGCACTTGGCCGACTATTACTATTGTTTGAACCGACGGTTAAGTACACTAACATGATGTACAATCACTATCCTCGTTAGACCCGTAATGTTACGCGCTAGCTCCCTTTCCCTCGGCCTTCGATAGTTTGCCATCTTTGACAGCCGGCACCCCTTATTTGCGGCCAGTTTTAATTAGGCACACCTATATTATAATAATAAGAGGAAAATAAGCTTCCATATGATATATAAAAGATCAATATACGTTATGGATGCAAAATTATATCGGAATCGTACCTGTTCACGCCTGGTTATAATAAAGTTGCGGCCGGGTGCCCAATGGCACACCGGATTTTTCTAAATCTCTATACTCATTGCCGTGAAATGAACCATGTTTGCCGCAAACTCAATTTATCAAAATTTTTTTAAAAATATTTGCGGCCACATTTGGACTGGCACCCCAGTAGAAATATGTTCTCCTTATCATTAATATTTGTAAAAATGTGGTTTTAAGCGTGTACTCGATACCTGCACAATTCTGCAGTGGGATCTTAGACTATTGGCCGAGTGTACTGTCTTGCCACTCTACTCGGTAGGTGTCGATGATAAACATACCGAGTGCTTGGCCGAGTGTACTCTCTCGCTATTCTACTCGGTAGGTGTCGATGATAAACATACCGAGTGCTTGGCCGAGTGCACTGACTCGCAAATATACTAGACATTGTGTCGATAATTATAAACTAGTCACAGGCGATTTCGACTTGGACAGGCGATTCGACTGGTGACTTGCCGGGTGACTAAAATCGCCCCGTTAGTCACCCGTGTAAATGGGGTGGCGATTCGACTTGGACAGGCGACTCGACTGGTGACTTGCCGGGTGACTAAAATCGCCCCGTTAGTCACCCGTGTGAATCGAGCTTTAGCGTGATAAAATATAACCTTCCTCAATAAATGGGTTATCTAACACTGAAAGAATTTTTCAAATCGGACCAGTAGTTCCTGAGATTAGCGCGTTCAAGTTAGCCCTTTCAAATAATTTTTACGGTTTTTTCCATATTTTCCTCTATTTCTTCGGTCCTATTAGTCCTAGACCCAGTTTCATCAAGCAATGTTAAATAAATAATGCCTTGTTAAATCAGTTAATGGCCTGTTAGAGCTTTCGAGCGTTCCACCAAGCCCTAATGTCATGTTAAATCACCTAAGGGTGCGTCCACATTTGTATCATTTGCGCGATCAGATCCCCGATCAGATCTCCGTCGCGTATCATCGAAGCGTGTCAAAATGATACGCGTATCATGATACGCCCCGATCGCTATTAACCGCGTATCTAATACATGCCGTATCAAATACTCGCATGATCGGCAGAATGATCTAATAGGCGTCCACACTATGACACGCATACTTGATACGGCGCGATGATCGCGACGGAGATCTAATCGGAGATTTGATCGCGCAAATGATACAAATGTGGACGCACCGTAACATGGTGTTAAATTTAATTCCTGCTGCGGAGGTCCGTTATAACCATTGACTTTTATAGAGTGGACTCGGCATAATGGTCTAATACCAAATCAAAATACTGTGGCCGGTCCGCCATTTTATGTTTATGTTGATTGGTTGACGTTTAGTGATGTACTTTTTTATCGAACTTAAAAAATATAAGGTGAAGAATCTGACCATATAATATTTTAAAGATTTTAACCTTAATTCGCCTCGTTATCTGTTTGACAATACATAATCATAACAAAATCAATGTCATTTCAATAGTCACTTTGTTTTCATTCTAATAATAATAATTTTACTCATTATGTAAACATCAAACTTCTATAACCCAAATTAAAAGTGATAAGACGTACATCAGTTTATTTAAAGCATCGCTGTACAGTGTTTGATGTTAATTACACTTAAAACATCTTAGTTTATCGATATCCTCGACAAATATCAACCGAGTGTCCCATCACTATAGACCGCCATGTTTAGTTCCAGGCAATATGGCGCCGGCCACACTTTTTTGTAGTTATGTCACTTCCATATGTTTTCTTATTCATTGTATATAACAGGCTGTTATATGAGTCAATACAACAACTTTCAAAGACAATAATATGCAATATAAATAAAAGAATCTCTTTTGACTTTCGAGTGTTTCCGCCATGTTTCCGCGCTACGTCCTTATCATTAATTATTATTTTTCATAGTTATGAATAATTATTTATTTTCACTTCGTCAAAAATGTAGCCCTCGGATTTTCCTTGACATTGCAAATATACGAACTTGTATCAAAATTACGAAACCGAAATATGTAAATAAAAGTTTGTAATATGATTCATGTTTTCAGCTTTGACAGATAATAATTATTAACCTGACAAATTAAGAAGAACTATTATAGCGTAACAAATGTATGCGATCAGTGATATTTTAATTTGGTCGCATTATCTACTATTATACGATAGGAAGAAAGTGACACATTGCAGCAAATATGTCGTATTAAACTTGTACATTGCAATTTCGTCGCCGTATAACAAGAATGAACGAATTGATAGTTGTTCACTCGTTGTTCACATAACATTGCATTTACTAATCCGCTGTTAAATTTTTACTGTGGAACATATTAAGTATTTTAACAGTCTGTTTAATTTTCTAAGGTCCGTTAAGTAATGCCTTGTTAGGATTTAACAAACAGAGGTTGGTGAAATTGGGTCTTAGCGTGATAAAATATAGCCTATAGCCTTCCTCGATAAATGGGCTATCTAACACTGAAAAAATCATCAAAATCCGTTGCGTGGTTTTAAAGATTAAAGGGAACAAAGAGACATGAGGGAAAAAACGACTTTGTTTTATAATATGTATAGAGATGCCACTTTAATTTCGCCGCCCCTATGTACGTACCCTGCTTCGCTGGACGCTGCCGGCCCCGCTAGGATGGCATAGGACGCTGCCGCCCATAGGCCATGGCCTATACTGCCTATCATGGGTGTATATAAGGGGGGGGGGTCCTGGGGGTCCGGACCCCCCCCATTACTATCCAACTTACTTGTCCAATCGACAATATATTATGTACCTACGACGTACATGTGTTTTTTTTTATTCACAATATAGTAATTTATTATTATACTGTGGAGCGTGTCTATAGGCAGAGTAGGTACCGCGATGCGTTCGTAGTTCGTCGCAGGGGCGCCGGGAAATGGTGGCACCACTGCACATTTCCCCGCGCCCGTGGCGGTGCATCCAAACTATGCAAGTTTAGATGCACCGCCGCCAACCGCACATACTCACTAGACTGGCGGCGGCGCAGCTTGATTCCGAAGAAATTAATAAGTAATCAATTAGCAATAAAACGTAAACATTCATTTTGATATTCAAATTTTAAATAAATATTAGGCCAAGTGCGAGTCGGAATCGCGCAAGAAGGGTTCCGTATCGTTATAGAGCAAAATAGGCCAAAACCCCGCCCGCCGCCGCCGAGACGAGCCAAGCGAAGCGCAAGGGCACTTTGTTAACTTTTCTCACATTTCCTTTACCTATTAATGGTTCTTAAAAAAATTATGAACCATCTAAAGTAGAAAACGCAACAAAAAAAAATATTTAAGTAAATATATATATTCAGAAGGCTACCTGGTCCATTTTGCCCGGGCCGTTTTGCCTTTTAGGTGCTCATGAATAAATGTCAAATTTTGAAGTTAATCGTTATACCCCTTTTCATTCTTTACATACTATATTAAAGTTAAAATCATGCAGAACACTGTGTCATATCATTAAATAGAAAATATTAATTACAAGAAAAGTGCGGGCTGGTCAAAAATTATGTTTTTTACAATATCAAAATGTGAAAAAAATAATTAACCTCGATAAAAATCCGTTGTCACGTATGACCATGGAATTAATATATACTAGTTATACGTAGTATATATTAATTCCATGCGTATGACAGTTTCGGCGGAACTGACTGAGAACGGGAAGGGCCCGAGTAATTAGTTGTGTTACATAGCAAATAGATAGCCCTAGTAGGCTTCAAGTAATTTAACCGTTCCGTTTTGCCTGCTTGGTCCGTTTAGCATGCAGTTCCCCTAGTATGGTAATGGAAGTTTAAGGGGCCGGGTACCCTCGAAATACTCATACATACGTAATACCAAAATCATTTCTCATACGAAAATATTTAACATGTTTGAGTTATTTTTCAGCTTAAAATGGTAATTATCTAGGTTCCTGCACAAAAAGTTGCTTCAAAATATTTAAACACTAAAAAAATTAATAGTTAGTAGTTAATAGGGTTCCGTTTTTACCCTTTGGGTACGGAACCCTAAAATACTTTTGATTTCCTAAACACGTTACCTATTTGCTGCTGCGGAACCCTTCATGGGCGAGTCCAACTCGCACTTGGCCGTTTTTTTACGTTAGGGACCCCCCTTATCAAAGATGTGCCTACATATTGTATATATTTTATATTAAGCAAATTATTATTTGTCATTCAGGTTTGCGTCATCTAGGTCTCATCATAATATTATCTAGGATTCTAGGCCGTAGCACCATTTTCCAATTTGTACAGCAATGACTAAACATCAGCTCTATATAAATAGTCCTCATTTTGTAATTACGAGGACACTTCGCTTTAAGCTCGCAATATTGTAACTCATCTACAATAAACGGTCACGGTAAATCAGTCTTTGAATAATTTCTATTACCTCCACACTGGTAGGGAAAAAGATATATATACGCCCGTGCTGCCTATACATAAATCCAGAGCTGGCCTAGGGCGACAGCTGCGTCCATAGAGCTACTGATTACGTACATGGGGCGGCGGAAATAAAGTTGCCTACTCTCATTGAAAAATATAAATTCAGGACTGGTTATAAATAAGAAAGTATGTCTGACCGTCTGTTACCGCTTCACGCTTAAACGGCTGGAGGAATAGAATATCTCTCTCTTCTATTCCTCCAGCCGTTTAAGCGTGAAGCGGTAAGGGTCTAAACACACTAGGCTGAATTACGCCGGCGTAAATTCCGCCGCGTTTAAATTGCATACAAAATACGAGGGGTGACACACTACTAAGTCGCGTTTTGTATGCGTTTGACATTTGCGGCGGAAATGACGCCGGCATAATTCAGCCTAGTGTGTTTAGACACTAACAGACAGACACCTTCTATTCATCCAGCCGTAAGAGGCACGTACGCACCCTATAGTATCATCAATTTTAATTTTTTTTACACCGGTATAAGGAATTACTTAATTATTAATGTGTTTTCAGACCAAGAAGGAGTGCTGGGTTGACATAAAGACTGTAAGATGTGCGGTTCCCTGTGACCATCGCCTGGACCCGTGCGGTCACACGTGCACTTTGGAATGCCACGTGAATGATGACCCACACCATCAGAAAGTAAGTCACAAATCCTTACTAATATTATAAATGCGAAAGTGTGTCTGTCTGTCTTTTGCCCCTTCACGCTTGAACCGTTGAACCGGTTTAGATTAAATTTATCAAGGAGATAATTTGAGAGACGGCAAAGGACATAGTTTTTGTTGTGGAAAATGTACGATTTTCGCTCGATGAACTAACTTCATCTACTAAAAAAATTGAAAAGAAAAATTATACAGCTTATATTAACCTTTGACTGGTGACATGTATTTTGCGTGACGTAACTGGTGACGAGCGGTCTGAGAGGCCGCTACCGTTTTAGGGTCTATTGCATAGAAATGAAGTATATTGGCTTACTGCTTACAGCCATATTCAAGAATAGTTTGATAACTTAGTATAGGACAAAATAAAAGTATTTTGTACTATCAGAGAAGTTGATTCCTATGCAGATGGGGGACCTACGTAGTTTGGTCGCATTACGTCAAACCCAGCCGACAGATCACAATTAACATTGAATTGACATAATCGACCAAATGACGTTGGTCTCTCAAATGCATAGGAATCAATTTCCTCGATGGTACATTGTGAATCAATTAATTAAAAGGAACTTTGATGTTACAGTGAGAACAGTCTTTACAGTCATGAAAATTAGAAGCAGGATGAATAATGTCGTTTTATAAAATTATAATCAACATAAATCAAACAGTTACACTTTTTCCAGAAAATTAACACAATAATCAATAAAAAAAAATTAAACCTTTAATCACAGCTATCATTTCACAAAACTGACAATGGTCAAACTTTACTAATTCTGAAGACTGATTCTCCTGCCATGGCTCCTGATTTGTTGATCGATGTAACCTTGGTCGTTCTCTTCGGTTCCTGAATCATGATCACTTTGCTCTGGGATGTAATTTTCGGCAATATTTTCGGCTTCTGGTTCAGTGGAATCCTTGTGCCTACCATTCTCCTACTCTATGAATTTCAGATAATGAAAGCTGTTTTCTACGGTTTAACAATTCATTTCTGACTCCCAATTCCTTTCGCTTCTTGTTCAGATGACCAGAATTATCCAACGTAAATAATAGATGTAAAAAAATAAAAAAATCAATAAGCGATGTAACAAAAAAAGTTACGCTACTGGTGACGTAAGGTCTCACAGGCCGCTATCGAACTTTGCATCCATATAACTTATCGATTTGGGTTAGTCTGACGCAACTGCCTCTTTCTACGGCGCAGGGGCAACCAAACTCGAAGCTACACAGACGTGCAAACCCGGAGAGTGCGGGGAAGTGGGTGAAAAGACGTTTCACTGACGCCGTTCGGCCTGTGAGACTGCTTGTCACCAGTTAAAGGTTAAACGAAACACATTAACATTCTACTACATTGATACCAACTCTGCGTATTGTTGCTAATATTATAGCTCGCAACGCTGAATTTTTGTGAGTACAGACTACATACTACATTTAAACATACAAGCATAATATTATGATTACTTGCTAATCTTGTTATAACTCAAGAACTAAGAACTCTAAAACATTTCATATAGGAAACTCTTCATATAATATAGCCTGTTTCTAAGGTTTTTGACAGGAGCGTATCTATTCATTGAATTGTCATTGAAAAGACTCCTGTAAAATACCTCGGGATATAAATGCAGACCGTAGTTGTAATATGTTTTTCTCACCTCCGGGCGGAAAACGTCAACTTTCTTCCCGCTGCGCTTACCGATGTTGCCATTTTTCACCTCCGTCGATGAGAAAAATAGTATACTTACGCACCATGGGCAGTAAATGAGAAAGCCTCAGATCACATGTTGTGTTTGTGTCATTACATGTGATCTGAGACATTTCTTATTTTCCTGCCCTAGGTGCGTAATACACTATTGTATAAACTTCCAAAAAGCAAGTTCTTAAGTCGTGTGTATATTTTAGTACCAGTGTTCAAAACCCTGTGCTCGAAAAAACTACGGGTGCTCCAACGAGGCAGAGGACACACCTGATGAGCACATGTGCAAAAAACTTTGCCACGACAAGTGCGACGATTGCAACGTGCAGGTACGTATATATACTATTATAATATGACTGTTTTCATAGCTGATGGATATGTAAAAACATGCTCACAGCATTTATATAGCAATTTTGTGCTACCTTTTTTGTTTGGTGTTTGTGAAGAAATGAACTGCGGAATGTAAGTACTCAGGGCCCCCGCTACCATATTATGTGCAATGCAGACGGGCGCCATCCCATAGGGGCGCCAAATCGCCATCTTTAGGAGCGCCAAAACCAAGGACCCAAAAAAGTTGCCTAAAGGGGCGCCAAAATCCTTTTTTGCATACAGGCGCCAGTAGCCCTTATCGGGGGCGCCAGTAGCCCTGTAAGTACTATCGGAGGACTTGACTCATAATTATTATGCAGATCATAGACATTCCGCGCGGCTTCGCCCGCATAAATTAGGAATTTCACTGACAAATTAGCCCACAAAAATGACCTATGATCCTTCGCGTGGTCTACTTTTTATCTGTGCTAAATAACATAAAAAGTGCTCCAGTAGTTCGTGAGATAAGCCCTTTCAAATAATTTTCCCCGTTTTTATCCTCCACATTTTTCTCTGTTTCTTCGCTCCTATTAGTCTAAACGTGAAAATATATAGCCTATAGCCATCCTCGATAAATGAGCTACCCAACACTGAAATAATTTTTCCAATCGGACCAGTAGTTAATGAGATTAGCGCGTTCAAACAAACAAACAAACTCTTCAGCTTTACAATATTATTACTAGCTGTCCCGGTGAACTTCGTGTCACTTTAAAACCTTCCCTGGACTTCTACAAACATTTTAAGACTAAAATCAGCCCAATCCGTTCAGTCGTTTTCGAGTTTTAGCGCGACTTACACATTTGAAAATCCATTTATATATATATATATATATATATATATATATATATATATATAGATACTAGGTGTCCCGGTGAACTTCGTGTCACTTTAAAACCTTCCCTGGACTTCTACGAATATTTTAAGTCTATAATCAGCCAAATCCATTCAGCCGTTTTCGAGTTTTAGCGCGACTAACACATTTGAAAATCCATTTTTATATATATAGATACTAGGTGTCCCGGTGAACTTCGTGTCACTTTAAAACCTTCCCTGGACTTCTACGAATATTTTAAGACTATAATCAGCCCAATCCATTCAGCCGTTTTCGAGTTTTAGCGCTACTAACACATTTGAAAATCCATTTTTATATAAAAGACTAGCCGTCCCGGTGAACTTCGTGTCACTTTAAACCCTTCCCTAGACTTCTACGAATATTTTAAGACTAAAATCAGCCCAATCCGTTCAGCCGTTTTCGAGTTTTAGCGCGACTAACACATTTGAAAATCCATTTTTATATAAAAGACTAGCCGTCCCGGTGAACTTCGTGTCACTTTAAACCCTTCCCTAGACTTCTACGAATATTTTAAGACTAAAATCAGCCCAATCCGTTCAGCCGTTTTCGAGTTTTAGCGCGACTAACACATTTGAATATCCATTTTTATATAAAAGACTAGCCGTCCCGGTGAACTTCGTGTCACTTTAAACCCTTCCCTAGACTTCTACGAATATTTTAAGACTAAAATCAGCCCAATCCGTTCAGCCGTTTTCGAGTTTTAGCGCGACTAACACATTTGAAAATCCATTTTTATATAATATAAGATTATAAATAATAATATTAGTATACCTATATAGATAATAATATAGACAGTTTATTTAAAGACGAAAATTTTGCGATTTAAAATGATTACTGTCGTTACAGGTGAAAAAGAGACGAAGTACGTGCGCGCACAGGGAGGATGTACCCTGCTCCAAAGATATCGACAAAGAGCCCTGCAAGAAAAAATGTACTCGAAAGTTACCGTGCGGCCACTTCTGCAAAAAGATATGTTCGGAGCCGTGCGGAGATTGCGATCAGATGGTACGTATCAATTTAATGGTACCTAATCGTTTTTAATATCCAAGAAATGGTTTTAAACATAAGCGAATTATATATGTCGCAGGGAAAAGAGGATATCAGGGATTTCACGATATCCCTAGGGATATCACGAACTCCCGGTAGATGCCGAATATACTTGTTTGTTACGTCTTCTTACTAAAAATATCTAGTGATATGTCATTTCACTAAACTAAATCTAGTGAAATGTCAGAAACGCGGATATCGCCGAATAAAAATCGAGCCACTCATTTCTCTCGCTCGCTCTAGTTCCCACACGTGACACGGGCACTAGTGGGAGTGAAACAAATGCGTCGCTCGAGCTGGCGCGGCTCGTCTAGCCTGGAGACAGACAGACAGACTAACCCTTTGGGTACGGAACCGTAAAAACTAGGATAATCGAAGAGCTGGAGTACCTGTAGTAATGTGTAGTAGTGTGTAACCAAACTTGAGATCGACGCCACCTTTACAAAAAATATTCAACTTGGTCGGCCGCTTCATTTGACGACAAAAATCAAAGGTCTGAAGTATCTGATGAAGAACCCTCAGCTGGTTTCAACTGTATGATTCAGAGATATGGTGATGCCCCCTCAGATCTGCTATAGTTGCATTACATGTGTGATAATAATAATAATAACTCCCACTCTGGTTTTGGTGACGGTGGCCGGTTTCATTGAAACCAGGCCAAGAGTAATTTTATAGTGCCTAAGTGTGTGCGCAGTACACAAGAGCAATCTCTTTATTCCTTTACTCGCATTAACCCGGTGGGACGGAAGACTGACACGACCGGCGAGAGATCAGGCGCAGGACCGACTTTTTACATGCCCATTCGACGCATGGATCATCTAACATCTTACTTGTCAGATTCAGATGTTAGATGATTCCTATCAAAGTACCCGTGTGTATACTAGAGGAAGCGAGAGAAATGCGTGGCTTGATTTTTATTCGGCGGTGTCCGCTTTTCTGACGTTTCACTAGATTAATTAGTTTAGTGAAATGACATATATCAATATAGTTCGTGATATCCCTAGGGATATAGTAAAATCCCTGATATCATCTTTTCCCTGCGACATATATAAACGTAGTTAACGACCACTAATATACCAGTAACTAATATATAAGTTACTATCTATACTTACATACTAATATGTATTACAATTAATGCGAAAGTGTGTATGTCTGCCTGTCTGTCTCTTCTCTCGACGTCAACCTCTTCACGCCCAAACCGCTGTGTCGATTTCGCTGAAAGGTATGGAAATGCTTCGAGTCCTGGGAAAGGACATACCTAGGATATTTTTATCCCAAAAGAATGTACGGTCCCCGCGGTAAACGAATTTTGGCGCAACGGAGTTGCGGGCGTCATCTAGTTTACTATAAGGCCGTGTTCACACCAAACTGACTGTCAGCCGCCAAATGTGAGCGAACGTTACGCAGTTTATTGTATTTCCATACATATTAAATTTTTCGTTCACATCTAATAGACAACATGTTAGAGTAGGCGCTGATATTCGGCAGCCGATTAAAATAGCACGTCACTACGCTCCGCGGACGCTGATTGGCTACGTAGCTTCGTCAGCTAATTATAGCGTATAGTCAGTATACTGTGAACGAAAAATACTGTTTATTTTCACGTTTACACTGGGGCTCACAGTGAGCCTGCTCGCATTCGGCCGCTTACAGTCAGTTTAGTTTGAACACGGCCTAAAAATGTAATATCTCCCGCGACAGGTGGACAAAGTCGTCGCCGAGTGCCAGCACAGCGTAAGAATACAGTGCAAGTCGGAGGCGACGCGCGCGCAGTGCTCGGCGCGGTGCGGGCGCGCGTTGAGCTGCGGGCACGCGTGCGTGCGGGCGTGTAAGGAGGAGTGCGACGCGGACGCGTGCGCCGCGCCCGTCGGCCGCGCCGTCCCCGCCCCCTGCGGACACGATGTGACCCCGCCCTGCGCCGTGGCGCGAAAACTTACAGGTGACTTCGTAGGGTCAATTCGGACCGGATTTGACAGATTTGCAAGACACACAATTGAAATCTGTCAAATTCATACAAATTTAGAAATGCATCTACGCGTCGCGTTGCGATCTTAATTGACCTTGTATACCTGCTAAGGCTGCTAATCCTAAAAAATTTTGTGGAAAAAATGTTAAATTAACCCAATTAAATATAACAATAAATTGGATTTTTAATAAGTAATTATTTAAGCATAAACCTGAACTGACTCTGGAAAAAACGGGAGGATATTCTCGGAGGAGAATATCCTCCTTTTTCCACTCTTTTATGCCATTAACGACTTCAGCACGAACTCACTTACTTGACATGATTTTGAAATGGGCAAAAGGTTTTACGCGCGCGTGTTCCAAAAATGGCGACGAGAGTAGTAGACCTGGATCCTAAAATGATAAGACATAACTTACATTCTGATGGGTGAAACCATAGGCTCTTGGTAGTGCCTCGTGTACTTAGAATACCTGCGAATTTTTGTAGCTCTAAGTGTGACACCTGGTCAGGTACCAGGTAACAAAGTTGACTAAAATGAGTCTTACTTTACTTACTTTCTGATGGCTAATATTTATATATAATTTGTAGATTATTGTTCTGAACTAGTATCATGATACTAGTTCAGAACAATAATCTACAAATTCACATCAGTCATTGAAAACTGTCTCTTACACTACATGTAGTGTAAGAGACAGTTTTCAATGACCAATACTATTATCAGACGTTTTAAAAATAACTTTGTTTTTTTTTTTTCAAAGGCGTTATTTTTATTTGGCACTGATTTAAAGGAGCAGTTGTAAATTGCAGTTTTGGTAAGTTAAAAATTATAAATGGCACGTTTAATAACTAGTTTAGCAGTTAAAACTAAGCAGTAAAATAAACAAAAATGAGTAGTAAAAAATAATGAAATGGATAATTGAAAACATTATTGAACAGTAAAATAATTAAATGGTCAGTAAAAATTAATGAATGAGCGGTTACGTGTGGGCAGTAACAAATCGGAATTTGTCAGTAAGAAATCTCATTCTAAGAAGTTCTTTAAACAATGAGGCGGTAAAATATAATAAAATCGGCCAAGTGCGAGTCGAACTCACCCATGAAGGGTTCCGTGCCGTTATAAAGCGAAAGTATAAGACGGTTGCCGGCTGCTGCCGCAGCACGCTCGCTGCGCTCGCTCGGCTCCCTCTGCCGTTGTGGTCTAAGTTCTAACCTAACCTAACCTACTCTTGGACTTTCTGGATTGTGTTTGTTTTTGTTTTGGCGCGGGGCTGCGCAATATATATAAGTCACGATGTTTGCCCGCGATGGATTCCTAAACTACTTAACCGTTTTTTATGTTGTTTTTTTTAAATGTGTGCTTTTTTTCAACTTAGAGATAGGATAGCTTAGATCTTTAATTATAGTCGCAATTTTATTTTATTGCAAATTATTTGTCTATAAAGAGCGACCGTTGTTTATGCGATGCGGGTCACGGGATAGCGATGGACGTTGCCATGGTGACATACTTATTTAGTCACTAATTAATAAAATAATACGGGCGATATACTTTATAATATAATATGGCAAAGAAACGTTTGCCGGGACAGCTAGTAAATTAATATAACACCTTAGAAAACAATACGATATTGCTAGAATTTATTTTCTACTAGCTGTTGCGGGTTGCCCGCGACTTTGTCCGTGTCAGCATACTGCATAGTATAATAACAAAGATGGATAATTTTCCCCTGTTTCCTTACCCAAAGGGTAAAAACGGTTAAGCGGTTTGGGCGTGAAGAGGTTACAGACAGACAGACAGACATTTTTACCCATTATGAGTGAGTGAGTGAGAGTGAGTATAGCTCCATGTAGAGCTTCACAAATTCGCAGGTATTCTAAGTACATAAGGAACTACTAAGAACCTAAATTTTCATCCATATTGTGATAGTAAGTTGTCTTATCGCTCTGGGATCTGGGTCTAACAGGTAGGCACTTGACTATGTATATGACCAAAAAATACTCAATTGTATTCATACTTTAATAATATTCACTACCTACATGTCAGAAAGGGGAGGTACAGTCTGGATATGGACAGACAAACATGCTGAAATATCTTTGTTATCGGGCCCCGTTTTTACCCTTTGGGTAAGGAAACAGGGGAAAATTATATATCTTTGTTATTATACTATGCGGTATGCTGACACGGACATAGTCGCGGGCAACAACTAGTAGAAAATAAATTCTTACAATATCGTATTGTTTTCTAAGGTGTTAAATATTAATTTATAAAATAAAAATAACGCCATAAAAAATAGCAACATAGCTATTTTTAAAACGTCTGATAATAGTTTTGGTCATTGAGAAGTGTCTTACACTACATGATACTAGTTCAGAACAATAATCTACTAATTATATATAAATATTAGCCATCAGAAAATAAGTAAAGTAAGACCCATTTTTAGTCAACTTTGTTACCTGGTACCTGACCAGGTGTCACACTTAGAGCTACACAAATTCGCAGGTATTCTAAGTACACGAGGCACTACCAAGAACCTATGGTTTCATCCATCACAAAGTAGGTTATGTCTTATCCTTTTGGGATCCAGGTCTATAGTTGATTTCCGAGCGTAACCACTTCAAATACTGTAGTGCAGTGCCTTGCCTTAATTATAATAGATCTGAAGTGCTGCCACTATTTTTAAATATTATACACAGCCGTCTGCTGGTGAAAGGAGGCCTACTTAACGAGACCGTTTTGAGACTCAATCGAACCAGAATGCCTCGTCCTACTCTTACAACGTCATTTCACGTTTGTTAGAGTAGGACGCGGCATTATCGTTCGATTGTTCGAGTCTCAAAACCCTTTCGTGGTACAACCCCAGGTACGGAGGTTGACTCCGAGTCGCTGCTGCAAAACTGCACCGCACCGTGCGGCGCGCCGCTGCAGTGCGGGCACACGTGCGTCGGCGACTGCGGCCGCTGCCAGCAGGGCCGCCTGCACGTGCCCTGCGCGCACCCCTGCGGCCGCGACAACTTCTGTGGACACACGTCAGTGCAACAACATTCATATTTAAATCTATACTAGTATTATAAATGTGAAAGTGTGTCTGTTTGTTCACTCTTTATTCTTTAACCCAGTCAGGACCCAGAAAAAAAAATGGGGGCGTTGTGTAGGCTTGAGGGTGATTTATTTCATCTGGATGCATTTTAAATTGAAACAAAGGGGGCGCTATGGCGCCAAAACTCGTTTACCGCGCAGGGACCGTCCATTTTTTCGGAACAAAAGTATCCTATGTCCTTTCCCGGGACTCAAATTATCTGCATGCCAAATTCCAGCAAAATCGATTTAGCGGTTTGGGCGTGAAGATGTAACAGACAGACAGGCAGACAGACACTCTTTCTCATTTATAATATTAAGTAAGAGTATGGGTACTTATAACCTCAATGTAAACAAAAACAACATATTCATATAAACTAACATTTAAATAATAAAATGTTCTAAAATAATTGTAAATTTATCATCGTTGCAATATAGTAAAATAAGAGCTAGGTTATAAGAAATTAAATTATAATGTCGCTATTTCTTTTAAATAAAAATTAAAATAAAAAATGTAAAGAAATGTAATAACAGCCACCAAATAACTACACAATGGAAATTTAGACATACGAATCTCTGACTTTGGTACGTGTAGACCACGCAAAGTTGTGATAGCGCCTTTAAATAAATGTGAATTTGTATGTCAGATATTACACGATACATCTAAATTAATTTTATATTACGTAAAAGCTTATTTTTCATAACTTTATCTACTATTCGAAAAAACCGAAAATCCGGATTTTGAAAAATAAAATCCGGACTTTTCAAAGGCCCTAAAAATCCGGTTTTTAAAGTTTTTAAAATCCGGACTATCCGGATTTTTTGGATTTCGAAGTATCCGGATTGCAATCCCTATATCTACCTATACATTGTTTTTCGTGAAAATGGATACATATTATACCTAATAATATTATAAAACAAAGTCGCTTTTTTAACCGACTTCCAAAAAACGAGGAGGTTATATGTTCGGCTGTGGATTTTTTTTTTATGTTCAACGATTACTCCGCCGTTTGTGAACCGATTTTCGAAATTTTTGTTTTGTTGTATTAGGTTTCACTCCAATTTGTTGCCATGTTCACAAAAGTGGTGACCTAATGAATTTATGTTGAAACATATGGTAATTTTGGTTTTATGTGAAGTGTACTAAGAATATGCTACCAAAAAGTCAAATATTGGGTCAAGGTATACCATGGTTTCGAAGATGCTGAGAGAACTCCTGACTCCTTATAGATACACGTTTGGGAGTTTCGGCGTTGTTTTAAGAACAGAAAGCATATTATGCTACCACGCAATTAAGATTCATCATCATCATCATCGTCATCATCATCATTACCACGTCGTGTTAAGGTCACCAATGTCTCATGGCACAAAATAGATAATAGTACAACTTACAAGGCATAGGTATGGATACAATAATAATAATTATGTACATAACAACACCAATTATTAATGATGATTATTAAAATGCCAGTTCCATAAGTTTCAAATTTTCTGTCAAAGAAAATATAAAGATTCAGCTATATCTGGTACCGACTTCAAAATGATGAAGATTGAGTACAGAAATAGTTGAGGTTTAGCCGAATTCGGAAAAAGGCACATTTAGAGAGGAAAATTATTTAATACTTTTTAGTTTTTAGTTCATATTATAAGAATGTTATTATTGTTTTTACCTTGGAAGTCAGTTTTAATTTTTTGTTAAAAATTTATAAATATAATAATATGTACTCACTACTTAATAATATTATGTAGTTGTATATTTTGTTAGTAAATAACCACACACATAACGCATATTTTAATGCTGGATTATAAAACCACAACTACAAGTAAACTAAAAGTTTCGTTTGCAACAAACTGATGATGATAGTTTGAAGTTACCAACTCGAATTTATATTAATTCAAACGTCTGACAACCCTAACGATATGATGTATACGAGTTTGAAGTTTGCACAACTTTGTTTTGAATAATTTTGTTGCTAAGACTATTTACCATTTTTACTTGTAGTTTGCAAATTGCGAAGCTTAAGTAGTGTTGCATGGTTTTTTATTGCTTACTTAAATTGAGGACTCGTGGACCGAGATTTTTTGTTTTGTAGAGCTTGGGAATAATTTTACTATGATCTAGTGAATATGGTTTGAATGAAACCAGTCATAATTATTGAAACCTCGACCTTAAAGTCCAGAATGAAGTGGTCATAATATAGTAATTGTAATATAGATTAGATAGTTGACATAATATTTTATTTTTTAACAAAAAATTGAACCCGACTTCCAAGGTAAAAAATAATCGATGATCTAAAAAGTATGAAATAATTCTTAATCTTCATTAGTGCCTTTTTCAAAATGCGACTAAACCTTAATGTACAGTGTTGCCGTGCGAGAATTTACTCGAGAACGGCTTCTGCACTGGGTGTGGTCGAAATAAAACACTTCGTCGCTATGTACTATTAGCGGGGGTCGAGGTAAACGCGATTCCGGCCAGCCTTCCTTCTATATGATGAGGATCCCAACCCAACTATTTCCCCAGTTCTATTATTCGATGTTGGCGGTAGGCTGGCGCGGAGCGGACTGAGCGGTCTGCCGGCGGCCGGCCCGACCCTATATTTTTACCTGGCCGGCTGCCTGGCCAGCGATCCCGCCATTCCCCCGGCCCCTGCTAAACTTTATTTATTTCTCAAAGCTATTTTTCACTATTTTAAAACACACAATAAATATTTCTATTGTAAATAAACTACGCATCTGCTAGCTTTCTTAAATATTGTCGAACGCCTATTCCTAAATATCCTTTGTTTATTGTTTTTACAAAGACAATGCTTTATTACTTTTAAGATCTTTACGGAACACAATAATAACGTATTTAAACTAACAAAAATACAGTCAAAGGGACCGAACATGTGGCGATTTCAATATAAGCTATTTTACTATTGAAATTAAATAAATTTACAAATGAAATCATACAAAACTTAACTATTAAAATGCGACTATTAACTATTGACTATATTTGGGAATAAAACACACGCTACCAGATGATTTATTTGAAAATTACTGTCTCTATCTGACTTTTACACGAACTATTACTATTTAATATTTTAGACCTATTGCTATTACAAATAAACTAAACTATAAAATACTATCTATATGCTCACTATAACCTATCTAAATATATTTATTGTCTCGTACACAAATTCACTAAACTATAAACGTTCTTGCACTAAACTATAACCTATCTATTTTGCGTCGTCTCGTACATTTCTCCCGCCGTGCAGCGACGTAACCTCGACGCTGCAGATCCGATGTCCTGGGAGAGACGACGCACTATGTCGATAGGATCACCAGCCGCTTCGTCGGTAGCCGAAGTACTCCTCCTTTGGTCCTCACGTCCACCACTCGAACCGCGCCATCTTGTCCCGGGTATGTGGCGATGACTATGCCCCGGGGCCAGGTGTTTCTCGGGAGGTTGCTGTCCACTATCAGCACGACGTCGCCCTCCTTGATGGTCCTTCCGCTACCGCGAGGCTCCCGCCGGTGTTGGAGTTCCGGCAGGTACTCTCGGACCCAGCGCGCCCAGAACATGTCTGCCAGGCGCTGCGAGGCCCGCCAGTTGGAGCGGGTGATGAGGTCGGCGTCGTCGAACTTGCCGGGCGTTGGTACCCGCGCTGACCCGCCCAGGAGGAAGTGGTTGGGCGTGAGGGCTTCGTCGTCTTCGGGCTGGACCGATACGTGTGTGAGGGGGCGGCTGTTCACTGTGTATTCCGCCTCCACGAGCAGGGTGCTGAGGACCTCTTCGGACGGATGACGCTCGTGTAGTGCTATCTTCACGGACTTCACGAGGCGCTCCCACGCTCCTCCCCCACTATTTATTATTTTTATTTCTTCTCCGAATGCCTGTTGTTGTACAGACCGAACTATTAATTTTTCGTCTTCTATGGGAACGAATTTTCGTTTTTCGGTCTCGATCTGTGTTTTCTGTTTTGGCGCCGTTTTCTTTTGTTTCCTCCAGTCGGGATGGCTATCATTTTTCTTCTTGCCCCTTCTGTAATTCACTATCTCTTTTTTGGGCTTCATTCTCTCCACGAACTGTAGTACCCAAGCTGTGGCACGTAGGTACTTCTCCCAACTGGATAAACGTATGGCGTCCGGTATTACTTGGTCGATCGACGGCGGCTTCGATGTGATGTGATGAGTCTTCTCTTCACCCGTTTCCTTCTCTTCGATGATTAGCTCCGCCGGCCATGTAGAGCTGCTTTCGTACAGGAATTCTGGACCTCTGTACCACCGATGTTCCGTACCGAAGTCAGGCGGGGCGCTCCTCGTCGCGTCGTCGGCTATTAGGGCCGCCATGAGTTCCGTGTACTTCTTTTGCAGTTCCGGATCCTTGTCGATGCGCTTTTCTGTGTTGTGCAGCCTTCTCAGCGCGTTGTCGTAATTGTTCGGCATCACGCAGTCCTCTGTCTTCCAGAGCATCCCTGTTTCGAACCGGCCCCCGACCTTTTGCGTGCTTCTATTTAGGATGTCGAGGGCTCTTCGCTCTGGATCGGACTGCGGCTTCTTCTCTTCTATTCCCATTGACTCGATGGAGAAGTGGTGCCTTAGCATGTCGTCCATTCTGTCGTCCACCATGTTATTTACGAAGTGTACCTGGTGTCCGAAGGTGCGCGAGTCGGTGCCGTGCAGGACCCAGCCCAGTGGCGTTTTCGATGCCGCGGGTTGGCGGCGTTCTCCTCTTCTAACTTCGGACGCCACTAGGAGGTGCCAGTTGTCCTGGCCTATGAGGACGGTCGGCTGCATCTCCTGGTAGGTGAAGTGCTCCTCCAGGTCTTTGAGGTGATCACAGGCCCACACCGTTTCTTGCCGAACGACCTGAGGTGATAGTTTCAGGTCGTCGATGGTTCGGGCCTCTATGTCGTGGGCCTCTCCACTGCCCCTTAGCTGGATGGTAATCCGACGAGACAACTCGGACTTGAGGTTGTCCGGCGCCAGTGTCTCTATCTCAAGGGGATCGATGTGTCCCTTGGCGCCGATCTTTCTCGCTACGTCGGAGTCCAGCAGGGTGACCGTTGACCCGTCGTCCAGGAGGGCGAAGGTGTCGGCGGAGCTCTTTGACCCGGTGACCCGAACTGGTACTATCTTCAGGTAGGTGTGGGCTCTTCTATGTTCGTGCGTTGATATGACCTGTTCTTTTTCGCCTTCCTTTGGTTTGTTGAAGTGCAGCAGTGGGTGATGGCTCCTAGCGCACCCATCTATTTTACAAGTCCGGAAATCGCACTTATGAGACATCGCTTTATAGCGGAGGCATCTGAAGCAAAGTCTGTTTTTCTTTGCTATGGCCCATCTATCTTCCGTCGACGCTTGCTGCATTTTGTCGCACTTGACCGGGGGATGACCTATTTGTTCGCAGAGGAGACACGGCCTTTCTTCTGTTTTCTTCTCGCCTTCTGTTCGTGCGTGGTGCGCACGCTGTCTTCTATAAGGCGGCGTCGTGTTGTCCTCTGCTATCGGTTCCGGAGCTGCATATCGTGCGCATCTTCTTGCTTCTTTCTCTATAAACTCGCAGAATTGTAGCAGCTCCGGTTCGTTTTTCTTCCCGGTCTCTATTGTCTCGACGTAGTCGAACCAGCGATACTTTATGGTCGACGGAAGCTTCTCGACTATGTTCTTGATTATTTCCGGACTGTATAAGTATCTGTCCTTTCCCAGGAGCCGAAGTGTGGCGACGCTGTTCGCTATTTTGTTAGCGAACAGGCAAATGTCCCTCGGGGCGTCGCTTGTCCTGGGCAGGTTGCGCAGCTTGTCTAGCTCGGCGATCGCTATGGTGTCCGGTCGGCCGAATCGGTCTTCCAGGGTCTTCATAATGACGTCTGACGGAGCGTTCGCTATAAGGAGGCTGGTTACGGCCTCCTTTGCCTTTCCTTTCAGGGCTCTTCGTAGCCTTGCTGAGTTTTCGGCTGTGGTCAGGTGGCGCTCCGTCTCCATGTAGGCTGACCGGAAGGCGAGCCATTCGCTGTAGGCCCCGTTGAAGAAGGGCAGCTCCCCCAGGTATTTCGAGCTTCTGTTCGCCGCGGCGCTGTTTACGGCCGCGGTGATAGCTGAGGTGAGCTGCGCTAACTCGCTATTCATTGGCTGCGAGGCTGCGTGCGATGCTATTTGCCCCGACGTCGGTGGTGCCGCTGTCTTCGATGCTTCGACGCGGGGCAGCGGGGAATCTTTCGGCGGCTTGGGGCCCGCCGATGACGAGCACGGAACTATATTCCCCGACGGTTGCTCGACGATCTCTATATTTTCCTCGGGTGCTGTGTTACGTGGTGGTAGCGGCGGTGCTTGCGAAACTATGAGTGCTCCCGCCGGTAACGAAGGCGGCAGAAGAGGCTGGTTATCTATATGGCCCTCTTCCGCACGCTGATTTTCCAACCACGATGTCACTCTCTCCTGTGCACCCTCGGATTCGTGGTCTGTGTCCTCCTCCGATTCCGCTTCGAGAACCCTCATTCGGGCGATGGCGAGCTCCAGTTTGCGCTTCACTATTTCTTCGGCGGCGCGGGCGAGTTTCTTCGCCTTTTCCGCCTTACTTGAGGCGCTCCTGGACTTCGCTCTCGTCGGCGCGGCTTGTACGGTAACCGACACCGACGGAGACTTCAGCGGGTCTTCTTGTCGTAGCGGAAGCGACGGGTGGGACGTAGGTGCTTCTCGAACTGTGAGATCCGCTTCTTCCTCGATGGTTGGTCGGTCCTCTTCACGGGGTGCCGACGCAGCTATTCCGCTCTGCGATCGTGTGACGGGCATGGCGACGATGTGTTGACTATGTTCAACTATCCGGCTCGAACGTGACCAAAATGTACAGTGTTGCCGTGCGAGAATTTACTCGAGAACGGCTTCTGCATTGGGTGTGGTCGAAATAAAACACTTCGTCGCTATGTACTATTAGCGGGGGTCGAGGTAAACGCGATTCCGGCCAGCCTTCCTTCTATATGATGAGGATCCCAACGCAACTATTTCCCCAGTTCTATTATTCGATGTTGGCGGTAGGCTGGCGCGGAGCGGACTGAGCGGTCTGCCGGCGGCCGGCCCGACCCTATATTTTTACCTGGCCGGCTGCCTGGCCAGCGATCCCGCCATTCCCCCGGCCCCTGCTAAACTTTATTTATTTCTCAAAGCTATTTTTCACTATTTTAAAACACACAATAAATATTTCTATTGTAAATAAACTACGCATCTGCTAGCTTTCTTAAATATTGTCGAACGCCTATTCCTAAATATCCTTTGTTTATTGTTTTTACAAAGACAATGCTTTATTACTTTTAAGATCTTTACGGAACACAATAATAACGTATTTAAACTAACAAAAATACAGTCAAAGGGACCGAACATGTGGCGATTTCAATATAAGCTATTTTACTATTGAAATTAAATAAATTTACAAATGAAATCATACAAAACTTAACTATTAAAATGCGACTATTAACTATTGACTATATTTGGGAATAAAACACACGCTACCAGATGATTTATTTGAAAATTACTGTCTCTATCTGACTTTTACACGAACTATTACTATTTAATATTTTAGACCTATTGCTATTACAAATAAACTAAACTATAAAATACTATCTATATGCTCACTATAACCTATCTAAATATATTTATTGTCTCGTACACAAATTCACTAAACTATAAACGTTCTTGCACTAAACTATAACCTATCTATTTTGCGTCGTCTCGTACACTTAACGAATTCTGTACTCAATTTTCATTCGTTTGAAGTCGGTACCAGCCCAGAACTGAGATACTTCACATAGAACTTAGGCAGTACCTACCGACTTCAAAAGAATGAAAATTGAGTTCATAATTCGTTAAGGTTTAGTCGCATTTTGAAAAAGGCACTAATGAAGAATAAGAAACAATTCATACTTTTTAGATCATCGATTATTTTTTACCTTGGAAGTCGGGTTCAATTTTTTTTCCCTCATATCCCTTTGTTCCCTTTAATCTTTAAAACTACGCAACGGATTTTAATGATTCTTTCAGTGTTAGAGATAGCTCATTTATTGAGGAAGGCTATAGGCTATATTTTATCACGCGTAAGACTAATAGGAGCTTAGAAATAGAGGAAAATGTGGAAAAAACGGGGAAAATTATTTGAAAGAGCTAACTTGAACGCGCTAATCTCAGGAACTACTTGTCCGATTTGAAAAATTATTTCAGTGTTAAATAGCCCATTTATTGAGGAAGGCTATAGACTATATTTTATCACGCTAAGGGCCGGTTGTTTGATCGCTAGTTAAGGTTACTACTAGTTAAAAACTGTTAGTTAAACTAACTATTGGTTAAAAATTACAAAATGTTGTTTTTCAATTGATAGTTAAGCTAACTTTAGTTAAAGTTTTTGACAAATTGTTAAATAAGATGACTACGCTCGGACTGTGTAGTTAACATTGACCATTAGTTTGATTTGTTTGTTGTAGCGGATAATATCTAGTCGCGTTGAGATATTTACTGCCCAAAAAGAGTGCTTTTATAAAAAATAATGGATTTAAATGTACTTATACATTTCGATGACTCGGAAAGTTCTTCTGATGAAGAGATTATTCTAGAATACGTTTTAACATGCTGCCCGAAAACATTTGCAGCTAGCTGCTATAGACTATTAAGAGGATGAAGACGAATTTTTAGAAAGGTTTAGAATGTCCAAAGAAACAGTACTTTGGATAATTGCTGAAATTAAGTCTACATTAGAGAGACCAACTACTAGGAATATTGTAATACTGTGTACTATTTACTAAATGGGTAAGTAGGTACCAACAACAACAGCGCTGTATTACATAAAATATATTGAAACCTATTAATCCTATCAAAAAGCTGCCAATTCATTACTATAAAATATAAATATAAAACTTGCCCTATATTTATATTTCAGAAATTATGCAGTGAGCGCAGTAGACTTATAGACTGCTAACTTTAAGGTCTTATGCGACTGGAAATATTCGGCAGTGTTCTGGAGATCTGTTTGGCTTGCATAATTCTTTCTTTGCGAGGTTTCGCCCTATTGCCGTAAAATAACCATAAGTGAAAGCTAATTAAATAGCCTATCATGAAAAAGCCATAAAAAGGGTATTTTTATGCAACAAGTTTGAATAAGTATAAAGTTTCTAAAAAATAGAGAAAAAACGTGCAATAATTAAAACTATTGTTTTTTGCACAAAAAGAGCCCCCATTAAACCCATCTATATTGATTATTATATCTAAAGAATTTGAGTTAAGCTTCAATACAACATTCTAATTACATCCGTATGTCAAAAATATAAGAGCTATTGTTCTTTGAACAATGATTGTGCATGAGCGCAAAGGGTTCTCTACAGATTACAGCCAACGTTTCAATATTACCAGATGTTACCAGTAAAAAAAAAATCTCCCGGCAGAATTTTTTTCCCTTCAAATAGCAACACAATTGACAATTGTTACTTTTGACTAAAGTCAAAAATCAATTGAAACAACGTATTTCTATTTTAACAACTGGTCAAGGCTTTAACTACAGTCAACTAGCTAATGGTTACGGAAACTATTAGTCATTTTTGACTAGCGATCAAACAACCGGCCCTTAATTGTCTATCGCGAACGTGCCATACTTAAATAAGACTGACTGTTACCAACTATGTTTAAATTGTAAAAATACTAAGCTAATCGTAAATTTGATAAAAATGATTATCTGCGTTTTGTATTGTACATAAGAGGTACCTAACTACGCTAGAAAAAATATTATAGTTTTATTATTATTTGTACTCTCAACAAGTGTGTAGTGTGTACCTGTTTCTTACGGTCTATTAAAAGTTCGTTTGTTAATTAGTATTTTTTTGTCACTTAAATACAGAATAGAAACGAGTAATTTAATTATTTTAACATTAAAATAATAATACTTTCCATGTAACTATCCACCTATATATTTTAAAAGCGTTGACGATGTATTCACCATATCGGTATCAAATTGAATAGCATTTGTAGCTGCAATGTTAGAAAGAATTTAGCTAATAAATTCTAGGCGATTTCGGTCGTTTTCTGTACTATAATAAATTAGGGTTTTGTCAAGTTTTTGTCTAACAAAAGCTAAGCCAGTTCAGTTTGCGATTTCACTCTAATGGTATAGCCTTTGTAAATTCGCCGCCGGCGTGGGTCGCTAGTTATATATAATACTAGCGACCCGCCCCGGCGTCGCACGGGTATAAAATATATAGCCACTGAAAAAATTATTAAAATCGATAGCCTATGATCCTTCACGTGGTCTACTTCTTATCTGTGCCAAATAACATAAGAATTGCTCCAGTAGTTCGCGAGATAAGCCCTTTCAAATAATTTCCTCCGTTTTTTCCACATTCTCCTATTAGTCTTAGCGTGATAAAATATAGCCTATAGCCTTCTTCAATAAATGGGTTATCTAACACTGAAATAATTTTTCAAATCGGTCCAGTAGCTCCTGAGATTAGCGCGTTCAAGTTAGCCCTTTCAAATAATTTTCCCCGTTTTTTTCACATTTTCCTCTATGCCTTCACACCTATTAGTCTTAGCGTGATAAAATATAGCCTATAGCCTTCCTCGATAAATGGGCTATCTAACACTGAAAGAATCATCAAAATCCGTTGCGTAGTTTAAAAGATCAAAGGGAACAAAGGGACGTGAGGGAAAAAAGCTACTTTGTTTTTTAATAATATGTATAGATACGACAGTTGAAATGTATCACGTTGGCTTCGGCCTGACCGGGCATACCACCTCGCCCGGTCGGAAGATCTTCCTTTGGCCTCTACGCTCCCGACATACTAAAAGTGTATAGTATGGATACTCGTTTAACAAAAAAAAAATATAGGAAATATTATGGAACTTTTAGCTCAAATTCCTTAGTCAAATTCTGTTTTGGACTTTTCCATCCACTAATATTCGTTGACTAGGCCACAGTATTACAATGTTACATATTATATATTACCGACTTAGAGCTGGCCACCATTTATACCTTATTTTGTCACGTCATTTTCTTTCAGATGATGTTAAATTTATTGAAAAAAAATATATATACATGCAGATTATGTATTAATCGCATGAACATTAAGCTTAATTAGAGGTACTTGCGGCTACTTTTGACAAGGCCACCCAACATTAATCCATTCTATAATACCTACGTTCTAAAGATTACTTTAAAATATATTTCATCGAAAAAAACGATTCATGCAGGATTTTACGGTCGGATCTTAGGCCATTGGGTCATAGATGTGTATTAAATAATTATGTGTGTCATATAATAAAAATCTTAAACATATGTATAGTATAAAAGTATTAAATATATTTGTTGTTTGGTACCTGTAAGTCTATAACACAAGTCCTTCAGGTACTTAGCACGGAGCCAGACCATTGTAAAAGCAGACTGACGTGGTGTGAAGCGTCCATAGATATCATTATTATAAACAGACAACATTTCAACACAATCGGTCCAGCCGTTTCGGAGAACGCGAACTCTAGATGTTATACAGGCTGTTACAAAAATAAGTAATAATACTTATTCAAATAAATGACTGATAAATAAACATTTCAGATGTCCGGAACCGTGCAGCAAAGTGTGCCCGCCCTGTAGGCGGCCGTGCGATGTCCGATGCGTGCATTCCAAGTGTACGCAGATCTGCGGGGCTCCTTGCTCTTCGTGTAAGGTGAGGATAACCTCTTGGTAACAGTTACAATAATAATCTCAAACATTATATGAGTTAAAAATAAATAAATAAGAGTTACCTGGTAAAGCTATTTACTCGGTTCGAACTTTGCAACTCAGTTCTAACTTCTTACTCTAAACCGAACCTATAACAAAAGAGTCAGCGACACAACATTTTTTGTAATAAATAAAACCTAGCTAGATAAATTTTTTGTCTCCGAAATCCTATTCATACAAAATTTAATCGAAATCGTTAAAGCCGTGATCATTAAAAAATATTAGATATTGTGACATTGTTTCTGTTTTTATTGTTTTATTATTTTACTGTATTGTTATTTTACTGTTTTTATTGTTCTGTGCATTGTTTGCTGTCCTTAATAAAATAAAATATAGGAGAATTGCGGTCGTACGTGCGTGCACGGACGGTGCACGCGGCGGTGCGGGCAGTGGTGCAAGCGCGCGCCGTGCACGGAGCGGTGTGCGGAGCCCCTGGCGTGCGGCCACGCCTGCCGCGGCTTCTGCGGCGAGCCCTGCCCCCCCGTCTGCAAGATATGCAAACCCGACGACTTCCCCAGAGACTTTTTGGGCGACGAATTCGACGACGACGCCATGTAAGTATTTTTCCGAAGGCAAAGCGATTATCCATAAAGTACGTCACACGATTTTCATGATTTTTGTCCCCCCTCCCCAGGTCACAGGTGGTCCTTAGTGTGACGTCACATACAATACAACTTACTTTTTACATCTGAAAATTAAAACCACTTCTATATTATAAACTTCGCTATTTAATTTATTAACTTTAATAAAAATGTGATGTCACAAAACTTAGCACCCATTCCCCCTCCTTATTACAATTTACACCATGTCGCACTTCGTCGAACACAAAGGTGTGACATACTTTATGGATGGCCCCTAAAGTCTGACGTGACGGATCTGTTGTAAATTATTGTAATGTATGAGACATTAGAATACCGTCCCCGACCCGATGCTGTAACTATACGATGTGATTGTGTGTGATGTGTGATTCCTGTGTAAGCGAGTATTCGTAGAGTGTAGACCAAGGTGTATGTTTGTCTTGCCATGTACGTAAAACGTTCGTTGTTTTGAGCTCGGTACTTCTCTTATTCCCGACGTCTTCGGCTGCTTTCCAACGACTGAGGTGGTAGGTTTTGCTTGTTGATGTTTATTCAATTTTCGAAAATAGCGTGACGGTTAAATATTAAACGAATATTATCAATTTCTATCAGATTTTAGAACATGTCACTCACACTGACACTAATTTATTTGCATGTCTGTTTAAAACATCTGATACACGGTCGTCAACGGCGGTTGACGACCACGCAAAATCTATTCAACACTTACCCCAGGAAAATTAAACATTCGACCTCGGAATAATTCGCATAGAGCTGAAAATTGGTAGAGACGTTAAATACATAATTACAAATAAAACCTCAAAAGTACCCGGGGATCCTCCTTGTGCAAAAAAATTTATTCAAGGTCAAAGGCTACGAATAATAATAATAAAGAGTAACTCCGTCAAAAAACATGCTCCAAAATACTTGTCAAAAAAGTGTACCTTAGGTACACATTTCAATACATTTGAAATATTTAGGTGGCCTTGAGCGGTATAAAGGCTGACGTTACATGACAGTTCGAAAGGAACCAAATTTTAAACGGTAATAGTATGGGAGTGACGTTTCCTTAGTTTTATTTTTCGTAGGTCAAAGGTATGAAAATAAGGTTTTTCCTGTTTTTTTTTCCAAACTGTACATTTTATCACAAAAATAGATAGGGCAAGAGTGTAGAACATAGAATTCTCTGCGGTATAAAGGCTGACGTTACATGACAGTTCGAAAGGAACCAAATTTCAAACGGTAATAGTGTGGGAGTTACGTTTCCTTAGTTTTATTTTTCGTAGGTCAAAGGTATGAAAATAAGGTTTTTCCTGTTTTTTTTCCAAACTATACATTTTATCACAAAAATAGATAGGGCAAGAGTGTAGAACATAGAATTCTCTGCGGTATAAAAGCTGACGTTACATGACAGTTCGAAAGGAACCAAATTTTAAACGGTAATAGTATGGGAGTTACGTTTCCTTAGTTTTATTTTTCGTAGGTCAAAGGTATGAAAATAAGGTTTTTCCTGGTTTTTTTTCCAAACTGTACATTTTATCACAAAAATAGATAGGGCAAGATTGTAGAACATAGAATTCTCTACAAAAAATATTCAGACACTTTTTCACACGACTTATAAATGGCGGGCTTAAAGTTTGGGAAAATCATATCTATACTTATATTATAAAGCTAAAGAATTTGTGGATCTACTGTTTTGAATTGAATAATTCGTTTTTTGTTGGATAGTCTTATTTATCGAGGAAGACTTGAGCTATATAACATCACGTTGCCATCAATAGGAGCAAAGAAACAGAGGAAAATGGAGAAAAACGAGGAAAATTGTTTGAAGGAGCTCATCTCACAAACGGCTGAAGCATTTTTTAACCGACTTCCAAAAAACGAGGAGGTTATATGTTCGGCTGTGGATTATTATTTTTTTTTTGTATGTTCAACGATTACTCCGCCGTTTGTGAACCGATTTTCGAAATTTTTGTTTTGTTGTATTAAGTTTCACTCCAATTTGGTCCCATTTTCACAAAAGTGGTGACCTGATGATGGAATCCATGAGTAATCGAGGGAACTCCTCGAAATTTATATGGAAACATATGGTGATTTTGGTTTTATGTGAAGTGTACTAAGAATACGCTACCAAAAAGTCAAATATTGGGTCAAGGTATACCATGGTTTCGATGATGCTGAGAGAACTCCTGATTCCTTATAGATACACGTTTGGGAGTTTCGGCGTTGTTTTAAGAACAGAAAGCATAAACTACTATGCAATTCATATTCATCATCATAATCATCATCATCATCATCGTCATCATCATAATTACCACGTCGTGTTAAGGCCACCAATGTCTCATGGCACAGAATAGATATTAGTACAAGGCATAGGTATGGATATACTAATAATAATTATGTACACCTGCTTGTTTTTAATACACGGCAGTCGGCGTCGCCGCCCCGCGCCGCCGCGCGGCGCATGGCGCCAGAAGACAGAATATCGAATACTTTACTAACTACTTTATATACAGATCGAATACTTTACTACTTTATAAAATTTTAATAGACAAATAGAATTAAAATAAAGTTATTTTAAAAAGAGCATTTAAACAAAACAAAGTCATTAAGTGTCTTTTTAATTAGTTATACTTATTAATCGATAGATGGTGCACTAAGTACCTATCGATTTGAATTCTTGATTACAAGAACAGCTGTCAATAATTATGATAATATTAAATACTCGTATTATGCTACGCTACATCCTATGCAAGTTTGTACAATTTTTTATCTGATAGATCCTTCGATCGTGGAAAAACGAGACACAATAGCCTTTCTATTGTTATCGCAATCGCCGGTGACCGCTTCGGGCTTGAAGTATTAAAATTGTTAAATTACTTAGCACAATATGTTCACTTCACTGATAATATTATATTATTTTGTGAGTGTGAGTTGTGACTCTTAACAAATTGTAATAAGATACGTAAAATATACGCGAAGATTTACCTACTAGTGTAACTAAAAAGAGTGAAATTATTATTATTTTTAACAAAAAATTAAAACCGACTTCCAAGGTAAAAACAATAATAACATTAATATGAACTAAAAAGTATTAAATAATTTTTACTATCTAATAGTGCCTTTTTCCGAATTCGGCTAAACCTCAACTATTTCTGTACTCAATCTTCATAATTTTGAAGTCGGTGCCAGTTCCAAAAATTTTAAATATTCTGTCAGAGAACTGAAGATTCAGCTATCTGGTACCGACTTCAAAATAATGAAGATTGAGTACAGAAATAGTTGAGGTTTAGCCGAATTCGGAAAAAGGCACTATTAGATAGTAAAAATTATTTAATACTTTTTAGTTCATATTAATGTTATTATTGTTTTTACCTTGGAAGTCGGTTTTAATTTTTTGTTAAAAATAATTATGTTATTGGCACAGATATAGAATAGAACAAGTGGAGGGACATAGGCTATTTTGTTTTTCAGGAAATTTTACGGTTTCCTTGAAATTTATAACTAACGCGGATGGAGCCACGCTTAACATCTAGTACTACATACTAGGGTTGTTTGAAAAAATTGAAATATTCTCGGCCTCACACACTTCTGAGTGACTTGCAAGCGTACTGTTGCTCTTCGAGACTCGAAAAGTTTAGATTTGGTAACGGTAATAAGTCACACAGAAGTATGTTTGGCTGTGAACAGCCCTCGTATGCTGTAGTACAAGAAGTTCCGCTACGCCCTGTTAATTATATATTTCACGGAAACCGTAATTTTTTCCGAGAAACAAAGTAGCCTATATCCTTCCTCGTGGTCTACTTTATATCTGTGCCAAATAACATAAAATATGCTTCAGCCGTTTGTGAGATAAGCTCTTTCAAATAATTTTCCCCGTTTTTCCCCATTTTCCTCTGCTTCTTTGCTCTTATTGCTGCCAACGTGATGTTATATAGCTCAAGTCTTCCTCGATAAATAAGACTATCCAACAAACAACGAATTCTTCAATTCAAAGCAGTAGTTCCACAAATTCTTTAGCTTTATAATATAAGTATAGATATGATATTCCTAAACTTTAAGCCTGCCATTTATAAGGAATGGTAAGACGTATGAAAAAAGTGTCTGAATATTTTTTGTAGAAAATTCTATGATCTACTATCACTCTTGAACTACCTATTTTTGTGACAAAATGTACAGTTTGGAAAAATAACAGGAAAAACCTCATTTTCATACCTTTGACCTTGAATAAATTTTTAGCACAAGGAGGATCGCCGGGGACTTTTGAGGTTTTATTTATAATGGTGTATTTAACGTCTCTACCAATTTTCGGGTCTATGCGAATTATTCCGAGGTTACGATTTTTTTGCGTCTAATTAGACCGGGCTAACTGTGGTTGACAACACGTTGACAACAGTGTGGCTGGCAACGCGCATACGTTTTTTTTTTTTGATGCGCAGGCGAAACCCATCATGGGTCCCCCGGGTTGGGTATGTGAGTATTATAAAGGAGGGATGTCCCGGATCTAACAAACACGAGACTCCCTCCACGACCGGCCGGTCTACCTCAGGGACCGGACTTCCACCAAAAGTAAGGGAACGCTTAGGTAAACTAAAGCGTTCCCTTCGGCGCCAGGACTGGCTAAGCCGGGAAGGTTCTAGCAACGCGCATACCCGTTTTTGCTGTTGACAACCGCCGTTGACGACAGTGTATCAGATGTTTTATTGTTTACGCTGTAAGAAGTGTAACAAGGAGAGAAACAATATAAGCTGGCTTATATTGTTTAAAGGACAAGATCCAAGGTCCATACAATTTTGGGCTAATTTTAAAAGTGCCGGCCAACGCAAATAAACCCATTAGTTAAATAGAACGTAATCTAAGGGATAATTTTTATTAATACACGAAAGTTCTAAGTCAAGTCTCCGAGTTGTTATTCAAGGTCAAACTTTTTTTATAACATGTAATAAAACTTATTTTATTAATTAAAAGCAATCAGTAATCGATCCCAACGTCCCTATCCGAGTCATAGAACAGATTGGAGGCCAAATACCTACAAAGGGTTTGAAAAAACTCTAAGGAAGGGGGATACTTATACGTGCTTGGGGTACGCACGGCATTTGCCTAGTATTCCAAGTAGGCAATGAGTTGTGCCCTGCAAGCCCCAAGCACTAGAGGTTCCCTCTTCCTTTGAATTTTTCCAAATCATTTGTAGGTATTTGGCCTCTAATCTATTCTATGACTCGGATAGGGACGTTGGGATCGATTACTTATTGCTTTTAATTAATAAAATAAGTTTTATTACATGTTATAAAAAAAAGTTTGACCTTGAATAACAACTCGGAGACTTGACTTAGAACTTTGGTGTAATAATAAAAACTATTCCTTAGATTATGTTCTATTAAAATAATGGATTTATTTGCGTTGGCCGACACTTTTAAAATTAGCCCAATTTGGACCTTATCCTTTATATTAAGGTCGTATTTTGGGCGTTTGACAGATGAGAGGTTAACTACCCAAATATTCGTCAACTCACACAATCTTCATTTTACGTAAATTAGTAGGAAATTACATATAAAATCTTATTATGCAGCTTAGTGGATATATTACACCATTATTTGCATGGATTAAAGCTTGGCAGCTTACAATTTCTCGCCAGTCATCGTTAATTCATCTCCGGTTTTTGCCTTCCGGGCTCTTATCTAAACTTTCACCTTGAATATTTTTTTTTTCAGCTTCGTTCTTATAGAAGACTGTGGGCACGTTTTGCATTCTGAGGATATGGAAAATCTAATGAACAGCGACCAGGAGACTATAGGAGTACGGAAATGCCCGTTCTGCAGGAGGGCAATAATCAACACCCAGCGATACAAGAACACGATAAGTCAAATGTTCGACAAGAATATTAACCCCGTCAAAAGAAAAATTTACGGGAATCAAAAGGAAATAATTGAGACGAGAAACAAACTACTAAAGGACTTACTGGATTTCAGCAATGAAATTCGCAGTTTGCCCCTAGCATTGTTAAAAGGTACCTACACGTAACATTAATTATTTAGAATGTTAAGTTCAGCACCCTTATTCCCGAAACTGATATCAGATTTTTGACACTTTAGACATCAGTTTCGGGAATAAGGCTGCTGTTTAAAATATAAAATACTTAATGTATTTTTATCAGACTCAAATTAATATTATAAAATAGGCTGAGCTAAATTTATTTCCTAAGCCGAGCCGTGCTACACCTATAATAATCTGTTTCAGATTTCGTCGCAAAACCCTGTATAAGACTGACAGTCGCAGTGAAAAACAACAAGAGATGCGATAATCCCCAGCTGCAGATGTACAGAACCAGCTTGAACGCGATAAAGTTGCTCGCCGACTACTGCCGCGACTACCAGGAAAACGCTGCGAAAACTGAGACCGTGCGGACGCAGTTCGACGCCGCGATGAAAGCGCAAGTCGGTATGCTGAGCCGCTACCTCTACCTGAACGTGGACAAACTGAGCGTGCAGCAGCAACAGGACTACCACAACGAGCTGAAACGCGTCAACGCTATGATCAATCTGTCGCGGGCGTTCGACGACCCCACTTTCATGAGCGTCAGGACCGACTCCACCGTCGCCGCGGCCGAGAGGGAGGCGAAGTTGCGAGTCCTCGGCCGTACCGTGTTCGATCCCGAGAGCGCCGAGAGAGCTCTGAAAGCCCTGGGGGAGGCGACCAAGACGAGCTTCAACCCGGTGAAGGAGAGGGAGATGATCGTCCGGGCTGTCGGCCTGGGCCTCGGGCGCTGGTTCAAGTGCCCCAACGGCCACTTCTACTGTATAGGCGAGTGCGGCGGTGCCATGGAGGAGGGCACGTGCCCGGAGTGCAAGGAGAAGATCGGGGGGCGGAACCACAAGCTGCTGCCCTCCAATCGCCACGCCGGCGAAATGGACGGCTCACGGTACGCCGCCTGGTCCGAGCATGCAAACAACATGGCCAATTTTGACTTGAATTAAATCGACTAGGAGACGTTAGTGATGGGTACGTAAGTTACTATTATGCCGCCTCTCCACATTGGCAAGCACATTCGCCAACGCGCTGGCAATGCGCTTGCCAACGCGTTTGTGAGTAGTCCATACGCTTGCGACAGCCTTTGATGCTATAGACACCGCGCGGCAAGCTCGCAAGCGTGCCGGCCAACGTTCAAATAACTACCGCCAATGCATCAACGCCCGTTCTACACACTGGGCCAGCGCGCTTGCCTATGTGGAGTGCCGGCATTAGAAGTTGATTCGTAGGCAGGTGGACCTACGTAATTGGGTCGCCTCATGTTAGAAGACAGATCACGACCGCGACTCCCGACTAACGTTCAATCGAAGTAACTCGACCGAGTAATGTGGGTACGCTATCTTGCCTACGAATCAATTTCTTTGATAGTACTTAACTTTTAAAGTTTTTTAAACGTTTATTAATGTTATGGATGTTTTAGGTGTTTAGGCGTTTCGATGTGCGCGTTTTATGCGCGCGCGGTTTCAGTTCGCACGATTTCCCAAAAGCTACAGCGGAAAACGCGCACGTCTGAAGGTCACGCAAATGTTTAACTCCACGAGTCGCTTAAAATTACCTTCATATTACCGACCTATCCGATCTGACACCAAATTAACACTAGTCCAAGTGTTGAGGTTTCAGTCCTCGACTACACAAGGTATTTAATAATAATAGTCGGAATATACTTACTTTGGCGAATTGAATTAGATTGAAAAGAAAATTCAGAGCATACCATCAGAACATAGATACTAAAAACATTATCGTGATCCAAGCCATCACCAGATATAAGTATTATATAATGAATAACCGCTTATTTGTTATTTGTGTTTATGTTTCAGTTTGATTTGATAAGAAAAATTTAATTTTTAGTTAAATATGATATAACATTTTCATTGTTTAAAATAAGAAGTTTTAAAAGCATGACGAATTAATTATTTTGTTTTTTTTTTATGGTTTAAATATAACATTGGCTCGTTATTGTGATAATATTGTGATTATAATAATAAGAGTCCGCGTGTACGGTAGACAGAAATGTCTCCGACGCCCACCGCTTGCATTTTGCAGATCACAGATATTACAGTACAATACAGGGTGTAACAAAACTAAGTGATAATATTTAGGGTGTGTATGAGTCCCGTGTAGAGAGTTCACTGTAAAAAGAGTAGCGCTGAAAGAGCAATTTTTTTTCAGTTTATTATAGGGGAACACGACACTAGCGCCCTTGCCCATACAAATTTAAAAAAATTGGTCTTTCAGCGCTGGTACTTTCACAGTGAACTCTCTACAAGGAACACATACACACCCTAAAGTATTATCGTTTAGTTTTGTTACACCCTGTATAAAGTCTAAAGGTGTGACCGCACTTGGCGACACTTTGCTGCAACGCGACGCGAAACTTCACGTTCTACATAATATATAAATGACGGTTCATGTCGCGTAGCGTCGCTGCCGCGTAGTACTAGCTAATAGCCGCGTACTGACCAAACGAGCCGCCTCGCTGCCTCGCCCGAGCGTGCCGCGGCCGAGCCAAAAGTTGTCGGTTTTTGGTCGATGCTCAAAGGCGCCTCGGACGTTTGCCGCGCAAACACGTACTGACCGACCAAGCAACTGCGCGCGAGGCTGCCGCGGCGAGGCAGCTCGCTTGGTCAGTACGCGGCTAATGGGATTTCATACGAAGGATATTGGCCGGCTACAGCGTATTGTCATCTTGTGCGGTCTCGCCTTTAGTTTCTAATGTTGTTTACATTTTAGCAGTACTTCAAAATGTGAATTTTATACAATATGACTGTGTAACATTAAACAGTGTAAGCAAATATGACGTGGTGTTATAAAAGTTAGTGACATCAAAGGAATAGAATAAATTTAGGGCCTGTTTCACCACTTCCTGATTTAAAGTGCCGACGGTTAGGCTATCCACAACTTTTTTGACAGATTCTCCATACTGTATCAAATTAAGTGGTGGATAGCCTATCCGGTACTTATTAGGAAGTGGTGAAACAGGCCCTTAAACTCCAAATTTGAAATTTTGAAGTGGTTTAAAATTTTAGATGTAAATTAGCAAAGTGAATGGCTGAATGCATACTTCTTTAACACTAAACATGATTCTTTCTATGTTAAGTCAAGTTTCAAGGTGTTTGAGTTTTGCGTGTCTTTAATCAAAATGGCGAGCGACGAAGATATTTCTATCGGACGTGCGTTTTATCTTAATTAATAATTATCAAAATTTATATTTGGACCAAAACATATATGAGACTTTTAGAATTAAGGAGATATTGTAGTTGTTAATGTTATAGCACAGTATTAAAAATATTATTTTACAAAATACCCTAAATTAAACAATCAATTAGAATAGGCATGTTGACTCAAAACTAGATTTGTTAACCTAAAAAATAAGTTAAAAAAATAAAACAACATTTAAATTTAATAAAAAGGAAGAAAGCGATTATAATATAATATCGGGCTTTGACGTCACGGTGCGGTTACATCGTTATGACAGTATAATACATAATATATTATTTATAACAGTAGCATGCCATGACGTCATAACTCATTCTGCATGTACATCGTTTTGCGAGAAAAAGTTTGGAAATATTCTATATTTGGTTATAATTGTAACTAATTCAACTTAACTAATTCTTTTAGGGGCATAATATCAGGCAGAGAGCGGTCACGCGGTCAGGCGGTCAATTTCGCGTTTTTCGTGTTGTTATTGCGTTACATAGATATACTCCAATAGAGGATGTTCTGACCACGTCAGAATTGCCTGACTGCTCGAACGTAGAATGCGAACGCAGAACGCTTGAACGCAGGATTTTGTGAACCGCTCTCTGTCTGATAGGTCCCTTAGATTTATCAAATTGTAAAATTATAGGGGGAACCTACGTAGTTTGGTCACGTTGTGTCAAACCCACCTAAGCACAACCGTCATTAAATTTACGTAACGCGACCAAATGACACAGGTCAGCCATCTATTTCATGGTAAAATTACCGTGCTTTTCAACACTAGACAACATGCTTATTAAGCCGTCATTCCACCGCGGCGCACGGATTTATTACTTTGACTGCGTCAATTCGTGCGTAGCGTGTCCGTGGGTTGCAGTGGACACAGTCACATATATTTTCTTGCAAAGCAAAGTTTGACGCACGTGCGTAGTCTCTCCGTGCGCCGCGGTGGACTGGCGGCTTTACTTGTTAATCAATGGCTATGTATGGGGTTTAATTCTCAGTTCTATTATATCACATGTTTTGTATCAACATAGTTTTATTATTATATCAGCATCGCATCCACTAGGCGGTATTTGGCGCGCAACACGTTAGTCGTTATAATACACGTGACGGCTGGTGCCCGTGCGCGGCATGACGCGCGGCTTTGTTGTAGCGTGCAACATGCAGTTGAGCATAAAAATAATTATGCTGTCGAGTAAGGGTCAATTCAGACCACAACGCGACGCAAAGATGCATTTCTTCATTTGTATTGTATTGACAGATTAGCATGACGTCTCAAGCAATTGAAGTCTGTCAAATCCATACAAATTTAGATATGCATCTACGCGTCGCGTTGCGTTCTGAATTAACGATGTTCGTAGTGTAGTTAGAATTTAACACTAAGCGGTCATTGACTCCGTCTTTTTCTATACAAAGCCACGATTGACAACATCTGACACTTCATTGTCAATCGCGGCTTATATAGAAAATTACAAGTTTTTAACAGGGAGGCTACCGCCATGTTTCGCAGAGTAAGTTCCTGTAGCGACATGTTGCAGACTGGTTAGCATGGACAGACAAAGTTGCTACATAAAGTTGCCTTTCAACAATGTTGAGCTATGTATGCGACATGCCGCTCGCCAAATGTTGCCTAGTCGATACGAGGTTTTAGATTTATTAAATTTGTATTTTATAAGATTCGACTGTTTCTTTAAAAGAAAAAAAAATGTTTGTTTTAATAAATATAATCTATCTTATTGCACATTCTTTTTAATTCGCATCGGGCCACACCTCTCGCTCTATCCAGTCCAAGTAGGGGTATATTTTGGTGTACACTCCCGGCTTGGAAGTTCCGCAACCGATGCCAAAGGAGGTCACGCCCACTAGCCTATAGTAGTTGTCCGAGGACAGTATTTGGAGCGGGCCCCCGGAGTCTCCCTGCAAAGTAAAAACTCCACTTAAGGCGCAGCGCAGACGACAGACTATCCGTGACGCACTTTTTAGTCTGTGGAAAATAGAACCTATGCAGTAACGCACACGACGCGCAAAAAGTCCGCATATAATTGCATCTCAGAACAGGAAAATAAGGAGAAGTGTTATGTAGCGCCGTTTATATGGAAACCTATGTCGCCAACTTCAATGACACTACATTGTCAGCATAGTGTCAACAGTACACGGTCTAGTGATGTCCGGTCTATATACGGTGTCGATTAATTATTACCATATTATTACGACAATATCGATGTATTTTGGTAGGTGGGTATTTAAATACTATTATAAAAGAATGAAGTGATAAATAATATTACAGAGAGTAACAAAATAACTTAAAGGCCGAAAGGGGTTGAAATTATCCATGATTACGAAAAACTTTTACTATAGGAATCGTTACTAGGCAATAATTGCCTAGTTACGCTTTTGCCAAACAGCTGATTATTTTGCCGAATGGAGTTGGTCCCAAAGTAAAAGTTTTTCGTAATCGTGTATGATTCCAACTCCTTTCGGCCTTTGAGTTATTTTATATCGAAGTCTTTAGATAAACATACATACCTATTATATAATTTTTAAAATTCCGTACCCAAAAGGTAAAAAAGGGACCCTATTTCTAAGACTTCGATGTCTTATTGTCTGTCTGTCTGTCTGTATCTACCGCTAGACTTCCGAAATTTTCACAGATTGTGTACGGTATGTCTGTTATGCCGCGGCCGCATATGCGTATTGCTTCGCGCTAAAAGTTAACCGATTCGTTGCCACCTTCATTTCAACAAATTCTTACGACAGGCCAAGTACTTTGTTCGATGACGCACCATAAGCGTCATCGGCCCTGCTAAACGATGACGCGCCACGTGCGGCATTGGCCACTGGTTGTGTTTTATGCATATTTTATTGTAAATAGGCGTAAATCAGAGAGGGAAAAGATAAATTTTGTGTGCAGTGTTCGTATTAGTTGTAATTCAAAGCTGATATGGCGTATAAAAGTAGTAATTCATACTGTTAACAAAATGTGTAAGTAGTCGTCAACCTTTGGCACAAATTTTGCTCATACGAGTATGTAGGTATTAATGATTTTAATTAGTGCTGGTTACTAAAAGCCGAGCTTTGTGAGGGCTCACGTCGTCACACCTTGACTGACTGATGATAACACATATAACACGGACTCGCGCACGAAGGGTTGCGTACCATTATAGAGCAAAATTATGCCGAAAATTATTTTTTTGTATGCCCCCCTTCATTTTTTATTTTATTTATTTAATTTTATTTTGTTTTTAGTATTTGTTATTATAGCGGCAACAGATATTCATAATCCGTGAAAATTTCAATTCTATTACCGTTCTTGAGTTGCGGCCTGGAGACAGACAGACAGACAGACAGACAGACAGACAGACAGACAGACAGACAGACAGACAGACAGACAGACAGACAGACAGACAGACAGACAGACAGACAGACAGACAGACAGACAGACAGACAGACAGACAGACAGACAGACAGACAGACAGACAGACAGACAGACAGACAGACAGACAGACAGACAGACAGACAGACAGACAGACAGACAGACAGACAGACAGACAGACAGACAGACAGACAGACAGACAGACAGACAGACAGACAGACAGACAGACAGACAGACAGACAGACAGACAGACAGACAGACAGACCAGACAGACAGACGGACAGACAACGAAGTCTTAGGCTGGCCTCACACAGCCGGAATGTCTTTCTGAATTCATATTATTAATTCAGAAAGACTGGAATTCCATACAATATCAGTAAGTATGCTCCACGTACACATTCTGATTTTTTTCAGATTATGTTTCTCAGATCGATCTGTAAGAATGATACTGACGAGCGTTCTGAATTCCGGATCGATAAATTTAAGATTATGATTTCATAACGCGCGTATTCCCATACATTTTAATAGAGCGGCACACACATACTGGAATCAGATTATGAATTATTTCAGTTGACACTGCAAGAAGCTAACCCCTGGACGTGTTGTGACCTGCTGGCGTGATGTCTGACACGGAAAATTTAATCTTAAGCATTGAAATATAGGACACATCCATTGAGGATTACCATGACAGGGAAAAAAACATAGCGTGGTTGGAAATTCTTAAAAGTTTAATTCCAAATTGGGAAACATTAAGTGAAAACGAAAGTAAAAGAAAAATAATATATATTAGTATTAATTCTTCTTCCATAAAGACGTTTAAATATGTGCCAGGAATCATGAGTACGGTACGGAAGTTAGAACCCTAATTACATGTTAAAGCACAAATCAATAGGCATGATAGTTTTTCCGTAAAGGTTGTGGGATTTATTATTACTAGCAACTTCATCTATTTTAGTTGAAGAATAAATAACTTAGAGTAGTTGTGTAGCTATGACAATATAAATTTGTATTAAAATTTAAGAGCTCTCAGAAAATCGTTTATTTAAACAAATGAAATATGTTTGTTTTGGATAATCAGCAGGAATATAATGACTTTCCTGAATATAGCCAGCCACGATTTACAAACATACTCAAATGAAAATTGCCTGGAAAACGACAATAAGGAGAATGAAAGTTTTCCAGAATATAGTCACTCAATATTGCAAAACTTTACATTGAAAAGGACTTTAAATACTAAGTTACGTCGCGCGAGCCGTTGGTCGCCGCGAATTCTTCGCAAACGGCTGTTTTTTTTGTATGGGGTACAGCGAAGGGGAGGTTAAGTAATTGAAAGTTCTCGTATTTGTCATGACGCAAAAAATATCTCAACAGACAGTAGCATCGAAGCTAAATTACTGACGCTGATGAAGATGAGTGTTAATAAGAAAAAAAAGTTTCATAAATACGCTAATCGCAGAAAAGTAAGGATTCTTTGAGTGAACCAATGATTGACGATCTCTGACTAGTAGCCTTTAATTCTAAAATAAACGGCCACGCATAAAATTGAGTTCAACATGTATATTTAGACAAGAGAATTGTATTTACAGTATAATAAATTAGTTTTAACGTGTTTTTTAACAATTCTTATATGCCGCGTCTGGCGCGTCATCGGCCTCACTAAAACTTTTTGAATGACGCGCTGGGCGCGGCATTGGCCACGAATCGGTTAAAACCGATACTATCGGACGATCTGCGTGTATCGTCCAATAGTATCGTCTCATAGCACGAAGCTTCGGACGATAGACGCAGGTGCGGCCGGGCTGTTACCGCTATAATAACAATATTTGAAAAAAAAAAATTAACGGGGGCTCTCATACAAGTAACAAACGTGATTTTTTGCTATTTTTGCTCGATATCAATAATGGCAACCGGTACCAGTTAGGCACTTGAAATTTTCACAAGACTCAGTTGTGTTTATACTTTAACAATTAATAATAAAATAATTAAGGATCCATACAAAAAACTCATTCTTTGCCTATTTTTGCTCCATTATGTTACGGAACCCTTCGTGCGCGAGACCAAATTGTACTTGGCCGATTTTTTTCATACATTTATAGAATATACAACAGAAAACCAAGAGAAACATCTTTAGGTTACGCCACGTTAAAGTAAAAACGGTTTTTTAACGGTTGGATGTGTTTTAGACTCAGTACGAGGCCGGCCCGGCCTCTAATAGAAAACAAGCAATGGAACAGCAAATAAAAAGAGTGAAATTATTATTTTTAATAAAAAAATTAAAACCGACTTCCAAGTCTATTCCAATATTATGAACTAAAAAGTATTAAATAACTCTTACTCTTGAATAGTGCCTTTTTCAGAATTCGTCTAAATCTCAACTATTTCTGTACATACCTACTACAGTCTTCATTATTTTGAAGTCAGTACCAGCTAATTTATTCGTGAGTTCAGTAATGTCAGAACTTAGAATATCTGAAACTTTTGGGACTGGTACCGACTTCAAAGTTATGAAGACTGTATTATGCACAGAAATAGTTGAGATTTAGACGAATTCTGAAAAAGGCACTATTCAAGAGTAAGAGTTATTTAATACTTTTTAGTTCATAATATTGGAAGAGACTTGGAAGTCGGTTTTAATTTTTTTGTTAAAAATAATAATTTCACTCTTTTTAGTTATCTACAAAATAAGGCTTTATGCGTAAATAAAAAATGCGAATGTTAACTATTCACATTATGTTGCTGTAAGCGAAATTGTGGTAAATGCTTGCAGATATCTAAGGGATGCTGCAATTTCCAAACTTTTATCTTTAATGATTCAGGAGTTCAGTTCAGTGCCTTTGGACCAAGAGACACCTTCGTATGAAATTCCTGTTATTCGTAACTCATGTTTAACTTACTAGAAACAACATTTTAACCACTATGAGTGTTTTGATAAATTACAAGGATTTCCGTCGATTGCTTATAGATCCCATCATCAGATCACCACTTTCGTAATTGTTATATAAAATTAGGATTATATCCTATACAACAACACAAGAATTTTGAAAATCGGTCCACAAACAGCGAAATCATCATCAAAAACATCTGCTTCGATGCAAAATATCACGAAAAGTACCAGTGATTTGGTCATAATGTGATGATGCATGGCATAATTAAAGTTGTGATGATGATGATTAATCAAATTGATATATTGGCTTATGCTTTCAGTTGTTTAAATAACGCCGAAATCCCCGAATCTGTATCTATAAGGATTTAAAAGTTCTGTTCGGTACCTTCGGATCTAGGGTATAACCTGGTGCAAAGTCTTATATTTTGGTAGTATTTACCTTGAATGCTTCTGAAAAAATTAAAATCACTATATGTTTCCATACAAATTTCAAGGAGTCCCTTCGATTCCTCATGGATCCCATCATCAGATCGCCACTTTTGTGAACATGGTACCAAATTCGGATTCAACCCTGTACAACAACAAAAGAATCATGAAAATCGGTCCACAAACGGCGAAGTTATGGTTGAACATACAAAAAATATATATATACAGACGAACATATAACCTCCTCCTTTTTGGAAGTCGGTTAAAAATGGAAAGGGCGTAGCGACATAATGGTTTTTGTCGCGTAATTTAAAAACCATAAATACATACATTTCATAATATAAGCTATGGGCAAATTAAAGTGTATGCTTGAACCAATTTATGTGCAAATTTTGGAAGCTTAAATCACTCTCCTCTGTTGGCAAAATAGGAATCCCTTTTTTTACAGAGGTATTTTTGATTGATTATTCTGTGTTATAAAAGTTGACCAATCGTGTTATGTTATGGGTAATTCAAAGACAAAGACATGATGAATACTGACAATGAACTTTAATTTCTTAGCTTTAGTCATTGCTGAGAAAAATCGTTATCAAGGCGTCGCCTTAATGCACACAAATCTTTGTTTTAAGCGGGGAATTGACTACCGGGCCGCCCGTCACGGGCAGGTCAGGCACAGACATGCCGTTGGCCCGTGCCCGCAGCTAGGAATTGACGAGCAGACATGCGACAGACCTGCCCGTGACGGGCGGCCTGTAGCGGGCGGCCCGGTAGTCAATTCCCCGCTTTAAGCGGGAAGCCTTTGGCTTAAAAAAGCAGGATCAATATAATATTCGCCAGTCGTCCGCCAAAGTAAGGTAAACTTCAAAAGTAACGGAAACAAATACTGAAATGACGAAAAAAGATTTATTAACTTTTATTACTTTTTAAAAACAAGCTATCTAATTCTGAAAGAATATTTCAAAATTTCAAATCGGACTAGTAGTTCCTGAGATTTGCGTGTTCAAACAAACAAACTCTTCAGCTTTATAATATTTGTTTCGATAATAACGCAACCGCATAAAAATGACGATAAAAATATCGACACCAAAATCTGCATCACACCACATCACTAGTGCCTTAGTTTGATAGTTTACGGAACATCAAACGGCCTGAAAATGGCGGTGTAGCGGCGAATATTTTTCGTGAAAAATAATTGATTTTTAAATTAAAAAATCGCATAAATTACAGTTGGTTGTAATAGGTGATCCCGCAATTTTTTTTATTCAAAGTTTCGCTGCGATTTCTGCACGTAATTATTGCACAAGTCGGTATTTTGTTCACAATTTACAACGAAGTACAACGTGTAAGCCGTGGAGCGATTTACATGTGACTGACAACTAGTGCCCGACTGGGCTAAATTTGGCGACATGTGCCACGCCCACATAACATATCTCTTACTTCTATAATCTGTGAATTGCATAGTCTGTCGTCTGCGCTGCGCCTAACTATCATCTATTATTTGATGACGCCCGGACGCAATGTCCCATCCGAATCGACATATGCGGATGACGGAGAGAAGTAAAGTATCCGAAACCGAATTTAGTGCATAGTTGTATTTGTTTGAAGTCTTCCACTGGTACGTTTTGTCTATTATGTCATTAAGGTGATCGCATATTTATCAGCACGTCCGCAGAATTCGTATGTGCAATCAACTTTATAGCCAGAGTCGAGTTACCTACAGCTCTACAGCTCTGAATTATATATATATATATATATATATATATATATATATATATATATATATATATATATATATATATATATATATATATATATATATATATTTCAATTACATAAGGGGGCAAACGAGCAAACGGGTCACCTGATGGTAAGCAACTTCCGTCGCCCATGGACACTCGCAACATCAGAAGAGCTGCAGGTGCGTTGCCGGCCTTTTAAGAGGGAATACGCTCTTTTCTAGAAGGTTTGCAAGTCGTATAGGTCCGGAAATACTGCTGGTGACAGTTCGTTCCAGAGTTTTACAGTGCGCGGCAGAAAGTTACACGAAAAACGCACTGTGGAAGACTGCCACTCATCAAGGTGATGAGGATGGTATGTTTTGTATAGGCAGTATTAGTCTAAGATCCGGCCATAGAATGACCTTCACCCATCGTATTACGGGATGAAAATGATTTTTTTATAAAATTAAATATGTTAAAAAAATTATTTACAGGAGGTTGTCTGAAAAATTTGGTGCAAAGTGTAATTAATTAATAATTAAAAAATGTTTTTTTTAAACATTACATTCATTCAACCTTATGTCATTATATTCATAATAAAATTATCTTTATTTTGATATAAGGTTTATCGCGTAAGTGGATCGTTGAAAATTACTAGTATCGATTTACCTGTATATAGCTGCTTACCTGATAATTGCACCGGAAAAAAAAAGTCAACCCAGCGTTTGCATATTCTATGAGCTACATACTTTCGATTAGTATACAGTTTTTTTGCGTAAGGGAATGAATGTAATGTTTAAAAAAAAAACATTTTTTAATTATTAATTAATTACACTTTGCACCAAATTTTTCAGACAACCTCCTGTAAATATTTTTTTTAACATGTTTAATTTTATAAAAAAATCATTTTCATCCCGTAATACGATGGGTGAAGGTCATTCTATGGCCGGATCTCCTACTATATAGGACATGGCATAGGGGCGGCATCGCCCACGAAATGCGGCGCGTATGGGGGGAACCAATGTGCAAGGTTTCATACCATTTCATACAAAATCTTAAATGCGGCGCGTTCTGATAAATATGCGATCACCTTAATGACACAATAAACAGAACGAACCAGGGCCCGTACCACGAAACGGTTTTGAGACTCAAACAATCGTACGAGAATGCCGCGTCCTACTCTAACAAACGTGAAATGACCTTGTTAGAGCAGGACGAGGCGTTCTCGTTCGATTGTTTGAGCCTCAAAGCGGTTTCGTAGTAGGCCTACAGTTGCCGACTATATTATCCATCCTGCGGGGCTAAAATGGTCACATTTAGCAATTCCTCTCAATCAATTCAGCAAATGAATTGTCAAAACTGTCAAACTGACAAATGTCAAATCAGTACAAAAATACAGAAATGTATTTTGCAAGCAGAATTGCATTTTGCAATTTTAGAAAAAATATTAATATTATGATTTATATCATGATTCTTCAAAGCGACCATTTTAGCCCCGCTGATATATCCAATCCAGAGCTAACGTACGGTGCGGACAAAATATGTGCGATCAGCTTTATAGCCAGTATTACCTGACAGGTGTCCGTCCGCCCCTGCGGGTGGTGGGCGCACAGCTGCTCGCGGATGATGCCGTTCGGCAGCTTGAGCCAGTACTTGTCGCCGATCTTGTACGACTCCCCGCACTCGTCCCGCGCGAGGAACGACAGCGATGCCTTCTGAAGAGTTATATTCCGTAGTCTAGCTGTAACAGAATATAATGTGACATTTAATACAAATGAAGTAATTGATTTACATCAATAATAATGTTTAACTCTAGTAAGTGCCTGAAATCAGAATGCTAAATATTGAATCATTTAAATCAATTATTGAAGTTGCTGAAAACGTGAACTTGGGAAAAATTAAGTAGATTAACCCAAAATTTCCAGCGCTGGGTAGGCTGATGATGATGAACAAATGATAATGACACTCGAACGTAGCAGCTTTTAAACAAATAAAAACTATCAAAACGGTCCATCCTCTCTTCCTTTGCGGCCACCGTGCACACGCCATAATTGTTTATGAAGCTATCGACTGGTTAATACCCCGGAAATCGCAGACACAATAGATTTTCAATTGTTATGCAACAGCCGGGTGCCGCTTGGCGATTAATGGGTTAATTACTAACTTGAGAGTGTGGTTTGTCCCCAACCGGTGACGGTTAGCGATAGCGGCACTTTGGGGTCCTCCTCTGAGGTGAACAGGCATATGGGGCTGGCTTCTTCTCTAATATTTACCGGGTTTTCCAACCTGAAAATGTTTAGATATTATTTATATATTTTTATTATTATTTATAGGGGAATTGTGCTTAAGATGGCATAGTCAGGTAAGATGACACATCGGCAAAATTCGATGAAATAATTGTGCTTTCTGTGAACTTGTGACGTTTTATAGAGCACCTCAGTATGCCCCTAGTAGCCCAACTTAGTATGCCGGACAGGGACCGTACTTTACAAAGTAATAAAGGTTTTCCTAATTTTGATGAGAGAAACACTCTTACACTTTTGTTTTGTGGTGAAAAAACGTACAGGGTCGGAATATTTTCTTATAACAAATTGTTATTATGGACATGGATTCTTATAGGCCACAAATATTAATAAAAGCGTGTTCTAACGTTAAGTATTTTTTTACAAAATTTAAATGTATCCACTATTACTTATTTGGTAAGATGACATACTAGACGTCGGCTTAAGATGACATACTAGGGCGGTCCGATAAGTACTTAGCCCATTTAGCCTCACTGCCCAGTGGCGCCATTATCGCAAGACAAATTTACTATCATGTAGTATTCTCGTAGACGGCTACTATCAAAATTTCAGCCAAATCGGACTCTTAGTTTTATTTTAATGGCGTGTGCAAGCCGGCGTGACCGCAGATTTCAGAAAAATGGACAAAGAGCAATATCGGTCGGTGATTCGATTCTTGTTTTTGGAAGGGAAATCACGCAGCGAAATCAAAGAGTGCTGTATGTACAGTGACACTTCTCCTTCGACGGCGACGACGAGTCACGCCCAGGTGCCCCGAAAACGGCCACCACGGAGGATAATGTGACAAAAATCCACGATCTCGTGTTGGCAGACCGCCGATTGAAGATACGCGAGATAGCTGAGACAGCAGGCATCTTGAAAGACCGTGTGGGTCATATCCTGCATGAAATTTTGGGCATGAGAAAGCTGTCGGCGCGATGGGTGCCGCGTTTGCTCACTCCGGACAACAAGCGCAACCGTGAGACCACTTCAGATCAGTGTTTGACGCTATTTAAGCACAATCCGAAGGAGTTTCTGCGTCGTTTCGTGATCGTCGACGAAACATGGATCCACTGGAATACGCCAGGGACCAAGAAACAGCCGAAACAGTGAACTTCACCCGGCTAACGTGCTCCGAAGAAGGCGAAGACTGTCCTATCAGCCGGAAATGTGATGGCCACCGTTTTCTGGGATTCATGTGATCTACATCGACTACTTGGAGAAGGGTAAAACGATCACAAGGATGTACTATGCCGAACTATTGGGCCGATTCGACGCCGAATTCCAGAAAAAACTGCCCCATTTGAAAAAAACAAGTGCTCTTCCACCATGACAACGCATCGGCTCACACCTCCGCCCTCGCCACGGCCAAATTAGTCGAATTGGGCTACGAACTGCTGCCCCATCCACTCCGAATTCTCCAGATTTAGCCTCGTGCGACTTCTTTTTACTTCCAAACTTAAAAAAGTCACTCGCCGGGCAGAAATTTGAGTCGAATGAGCAGGTCATTGCCGCTACGGAGGCCTACTTTGCAGACCTCGAGAAAACATATTTTTCAGATGGGTTAAAGAAATTGGAGTATCGCCGGATAAAGTTTATCGAGCTAAAAGGAAGTTGAGAATAAATCGCCACTTTTCCAAAATTTTCGTTTTTCTTTTGTAGGCTAAGTACTTATCGGACCACCCTCGTACTATAGTTACTTATATTTCCGCTAAATCGGTAACAGAAGCATTGTATATTTTTTGACGATGATGAAGAACTTAAGAATCCTTATGCCCGCTGTACACTCTCGCCGAGAGCTCTCGGGCGAGAGTCTCGTGCGAGAGTCCCTTGCCCGAGTGCGATCATGTACATTCTCGCTTAGTTCAATCGCAGTTATGAACTCAGAGAAGATGGACGAAAACGACCATTCACCATTCACCATGCATCGAAAGATATCATTGTAATCCAAAGATTTATAATCATATTTAATTTTATTTCTCACAGATATAATGACTGATAATGACGTTTATTATTGTTATTATAATAATATAATAATAATATCTATGGACGCTTCATACCACGTCAGTCTGGCCCCGTGCTAAGTACCTGAAGGACTTGTGTTACAGGTACCAGACAACGGAAATATATTTTAAACTTTTATACTATACATATATTTAAGATTTTTATTATATCATACACATATTTAATACACATCCATGACCCAGGAACTTTATAAACTTTTTTGTTCCGTCGGCGGGACTCGAACCCGCGACCTCCGGCTTGAGCTACCAACGCGCTCACCACTGCGCCACGGAGGTCGTCAAATTATACTATTTGTTATTGTTCTGTTCTACATTGTCCAACGGCGGGACTAGTACAGAAAGACGCGAGAGTGTACAGTAGTGCGCTCGTTTTCCTCGCGAGACCCTTTGTCTCAGGCGCAAAATACCGACAACGGACCGAGAGGGTCCGAGACAGGCGAGACGAGGCGAGCGCACCCATTTACACTCTCGCACTCGGACCGCCTCGCTGTGTCTCGGCGAGAGTGTACAGCCGGCTTTACACCACGTTTACGTATTGTATAAAACGACATACCATCAAAGTCTAAGGAATCATAGTATGTCGTCTTACCATATCGATATGTCATCTTACACTCGTCGATCTGGCGTGCAATAATTTATGTTTTTTTTCACTGTTATATTAAGTTGTTTTTTCTAAAACTGTTTAATTTCGTTGTTTATGAATCATTTATTTATAAAAGTAAGTTACTGATCTCATGTGACTTATTTTATTTCAAATATTTACCTTCAAACAAAAAGTATGTCATCTTAAGCACAATTCCCCTACAGTGTGTAACAAAATGAATGATAATCTTATATATAAAAAAATCGGTTGCCTGTAAAGTCGGTTTACTGACGATAGTTAATATAATAATCAACTATCCTTAACCCCTTAACCCTCGCTTCCGAATCTCTATAAATAGAAATAAACTTTTTCGACTGTAACCTAAAGTTATTTCTATGTATTTCTTTCAAATCGACCTATGCAAAGAACAAAGTTCTATTTGAATATATCACCAAACTACTTTTATTGTATTTTTTACTGCTATCGGACCTCTACATTTTATAAAAAAAAAAAATTAAAAATGTTACGTAAAAATAATAGTTACTACAAGTGTCACCTCACTACCAACTTCGAGTAGCAAGATATGGACAATTGCAGCACTTACGTCAGCGTCTTGTTGGCCCAGCGGGACAAGCTAGATATCATAGCGCCAAGTTCCAGGATCGCGTCCACGCGGCGGCAATACAAACTTTTCGCTTTCTTTAAAAAACATATTGTAAATGTACTATAGTATATAATATTTTAGGCGGCAATACACGATCGCGCGCGGCCTACAACTGTCGTAAGCCGCGCGCGATCGTGTCTTGAAGTTATGACAGTCGCGCACGACCGACGACAGTCGTAGGCCCCGCGCGACCATGTCAAAGTTATATGGCACGGTCGCGCGCGGCTTACGACAGTCGTAGGCCGCGCGCGTCAGTCGCGGGCCTCGGAAGCGGTGCCATACATTTTCATACACTGACTATGGTCGCGAGCGGCCGACGACAGTCGTAGGTCGTGCGCGACCGCGATCGATCGCGATGCACGGAATTGTACCTTTAGGAGAGAGACGGATGTCGAACGCTACCGAACGCAAAGGCCGATTGTGCTTCCTTGTCGCTCGTTCCGCGCTCTCGCTTGCACTTCAAGCCTTATATGGAACGCCTCAGAGCGAGGTAACGAGTAACGACACATGAACTGTCATGTTTTTCGGGCGCGCACCCCATATCGAATTATAAGACGTTATCACGTCAAAAATGGATTTTCAAATGTGTTAGTCGCGCTAAAACTCGAAAACGGCTGAACCGATTGGGCTGATTTTAGTCTTAAAATATTCGTAGAAGTCCAAGAAGGTTTTAAAGTGTCCTGTGACACGAAGTTCACCGGGACAGCTAGTTTTAAATAATAATAAGTACTTTAGGGGCGTATAATATATTGTGTCCCTTAAAAATGTCGCTCGGCTGCAGCGTAGCGTCACCCAGTGCGGTTTCGCCTTTAAACTGCTGACGTGGATTTTTGTCACGTTCAGTTTTAGGTCAGCGTGGCTCTGATTGCTGACAAACTTATTACGTCAAGTGATTACGAAGTTCAAGGGTCATCTTGTGCAGTGATCCCAATCCCAATGTGGGTCCTAATTATTTTTAGCCATGGACCCCTAGGAAATCAAGCACAGTTTTCACCGACCTACTTAATAAAATAAACAGCAAAAAAATCCGCCCCGTATCACGTATCTTGCGAGAGCAAGGCGATAGCAATTATTGCGCGATAATTCCTCCAAAATCGCAATTTCGTATCACGTATCAGCCAAAACAATAAGATTGCAAATAATGCAATCGATCGCTATATATGACACCTTTGTTTTTATACCCAGCAATCGCTCGCGCGATTATTGCTAGTGGATTGTTGATCGCTATTTCTATGTGATAGCCCTGCCGATAATGTATGGTCCAGATAATATGACATCGCGGACCTCCAGGGGTCCGCGGGCTACAGGTTTACTAACTAAATTAACACTGATCTAGTGAATTAGATTACCTTAACAGCGCAATATCGTGGTACTTGGTGGCGGGCGTCCGTCGCGGGTGCAACTTGACCTCCGCGACTCGCACGTCCGTAGTGGCGTTGTACCGGTCGTCCGACACGTCCACGGTACCCAGCCTGGCTATTTTGGGCGGCTTGCTGCAAAAAAAGTATTTTATTAAAGAAGAGAGGATTATTTTCCATGGCAAAATATAGCAGCTTGTTGCATTTTTTTTTTTTGCAGAAAGGATGGTATGCCGAGTGACGCCCGAAATTCTACGTTGTGCCGAATTTTTTTTATCGCGATTCGCGTGGGTACAGCTGTACATTTATTTAATTTTAATTTATTTAAAAACTTTATGCACATAAAGGTACAAAGGTGGACTTAATGGCTTATGGCATTATCTACCAGTCAACCTTAGGACGATAAAAAGTTATATAGGTGCCAGTCAAGTTACAAAACTAGAAGAAAATTTTACTAATGTTTTTTAACTTTCCGCACGGCAGCCGCGCGACTCTCTTTTGTATAGAAATCGCGCGGCTGCAGCGCTGCTGCCGCAGTGCTTGTAACGTATAGTGTGAAGGCGTTCTAAGGGGGAATACTTACTCAAGTCTGTTGCCCACGCAGTGCGCCGCTGTGAGCACATAGGACTCCGACACGAGGGAACCTCCGCAGTCGAAGGTGTAGCTGTCGCCATTTTCATACCCAAGCGCCACCTGTCGGTGAGAAATTAGAGCATCGCGTGTGTTCCGAAATATAACGCAGTATACTGATATCATGAATCCTACCCCGTTTCAACGGAGAGACGCGTCACATCAATGAAACATCGTTTCATTCCATCATGACGGTAAAGAAGAAGTCTTTACAAGTCTTAAGTTCTTTTTTTTGTTTCATTTGTAATTCAAACGGTCAATTGGCTCACCACACATTCTGCAATCCCTTTATCGCCATGATCAACACTGGTAACCAACTACGAAACCCTTTTATTACCTCGTAACTTATGTCAAATACCATACATTTTTGACATCTAACTTCGCTATCGCATCCAGTGAATGAATTTTAAGCACTCTGGCAACACTCACCATGTGCGGGAATTCCCCGACGTACGTGTCGTCTCCGCCGATGATGTATGTGCTGAGGGGTACATTCACTGTGTCCTTAATCTTCTGACATTCTGAAAAGTTAAACATATGACGGTTGTAAATATGTTGTGCCGTGTGCGTTATTTAATACTAACTAGCTTTGCCCACGGTGGTATCCGTTTATTGGGGAAAATAAATTGTGATATTTTCCCGCAGTAAAAAGTAGCCTATGTGTTAATACAAGGTGTCAACCACCTGCATACCAAATTTTATTAGGCTCCAACTGTTTAGATGTGAAGAAGTAATAAACATACAAACTCACAAATTTTCGTCAGTTAGGGAGATCGCACATGTCACACTTTTTGTGTGATCGAGTCTGCGGCTTACATACATTCTGATGGCGCGCGCCATGCAGATTGTAAGCCGCAGACTCGATCACACAAAAAGTGTGACGTGTGCGATCTCCCTTATAACACCTACATATTATTTTAATAGTGTGATTAGGTACGACTCAATTTTTTGTTAATATTGTAACAGCCTGTAGTGAGCAACAGTGGTAAGTATTGCGATCAGAGAGATACAATTAATTCGCATTTTTAATAATAGTACCTATTGATATTGAATATTGACTATTAATTGTATAGTCTGCCAAAAAAGTAAAGACATTAAAAAGTGGCAACATCGTAGTGTCATTTAACCGACTTCCAAAAAACGGGGAGGTTATATGTTCGGCTGTGGATATTTTTTTTTTATTATATTGATATGAAAGGGATGACCACTACGATGTTGCCACTTTTTAATTTCTTTACTTTTTTGACAGACTGTGTTCTCGCTACTAAATAACGCATAATAATAATTATTAAATTTATGTTACTTCTTAATAATAAAGCATATTTTGTTTTACCTTTATCAGCAACTCTTGCACCGACACTATTACCTGCACAAAAAGAAGTATTTATTAAAATAACAGTTTAAATTTTTTTTAAAGCGGAAATGTTTCGTATTGTCGTGTCTTTGTCAATCGACCAATGCAGAATCGGCAGCGACCGCTGTACTATTCTTATTAGTAACTAGTAAGGTTACCGGTTAGGGCCCTTGTGATTTGAGTGGGCAAGCGGCCCAGCGTTAGGAATATTCCAAGTATATTCAAATATTCAAGAGGGCTCCCATACAAAAATCACGGTACGGACTACGGAACCCTTCATGCGCGAGTCCGACTCGCACTTGGCCGGTTTCTATTATGAATTTTGTCGCAGATATTTGCGTATGCGATGCGAATTCGCAGTTATGTGTGGGAGCCCTATTCCATCTTAGTTCTCACCAGATCTCTGTGTAGTGGTCTCGGCGCCATATTTGTTTTCGGCGACGGGACAGCAGATGATCTCAGTGAATCCCTCGAATCGGCACCTCCTGTACGGACTCCTTCTCTTCTCTTTTATTGTCCTGAAAGTTTTAAACAAGTTCCATCAAAATAGCGCTTTGCATTTATGTATAAAACCCGCTGTCTACCCAGCCATTCATAAGTCATAAGGCCGTGTTCACACCAAACTGACTATACGACGTTGAATGTGAGCGAGTGTTACGCAGTTTATTGTATTTCCATACATATTCACTTTTTCGTTCACACCTAACTGACTATACGCCATTACGCTAGGCGTAGGCGCGGACATTCGATACCGTATATTTTCACGTTCACTTACGTTCACACTGGGGCTCACAGTGAGCTTGCTCACATTCAGCGGCGTATAGTCAGTTTGGTCTGAACACGGCCTAACTCATAAGTCATAACTGAACTTAATTACAACTTTAGAACATAATATTGGATTTATGGACTTGCCAGTTGCCACCCGTGGTGATGTGCTACTTGGCTCATGTATCGCATCAACGCGTCACGTCACTTTGCAATGTGAACTGACCCTTATACCATACATTAATATAAATACGAAAGTGTGTCTGTCTGTTACCTTTACGCCCAAACTGCGGAACCGATTTTGATGAAATTTGGTATGCAGATACTTTGAGTCCCGGGAAAGGATAAAGGATACTTATTATCCCGGAAAAATGTACGGTTCCCGGGCGGCAAACTAATTTGGGGCAACGGAGTTGCGGGCATCTCTAGTCCTTTATATTTGTTTATTAAAAGATCTAAAGGCAGTAATTGATGTGTGCAATGTGCATGTAGCATAATTATTCTGTCATAATATATTCACCTTACCCTTGACACGGTGACTCACGTCGGCTTTACCTAAACGAACCCAAGTCGTTATCACTTAGATAAACCGACTGTGTAAAAATATAAAATTGAAGGAAAATAGTTACTAGATATTGGCAACTAAAAATTATTATTAGGTATAGGTCCTCCCTTGGCTTCGGCAAGTCGGTAAAAGGCTATTCATCTAAATTCTAAACCAGTCCTTCCCAAATTCGTATAGGTACATGTAATATAGAATAGTACGAAAGTTGTAATTTTTTGTAGATAATGTCTTTTAGCTTCTTAACATCTTTGATATGATTGCCTGCCTGTGCTTTATGTTAAGAGAAGTCAAGACAACATTTTTGTTCTTCTCGGCAAACTTGAACAAATCATGGACCCACCGCTTACGATCGTGGACCCCCTTTGAGTCTCGCGTGGACCCCTTTGAGTCGCTGTCGCCCAACATCACCGAGACCCCGAGTTGGTCGCGATGCGCTAAGTGTTCCGCGCATCGCGTCGTAGTGACAGTGTGGGCCTAACAGGCATGCACTGAAGCCTTTAGGGGCATCTGCTGACAGGGTCGCGGTTGTGTATTCCGCGTATCCCGTAGCTCTGTCGTAAGCGGAAGAGCAGGAACACCGTTGGGGGGACTCCTTTGAGTCTCGCGTGGACCCCCTTTGAGTCTCGCGTGGACCCCCTTTGAGTCTCGCGTGGACCTCTGAGAGTCCACCTGAGCCACTTTGGGAATTGCTGTTTAGAAGATTAGATTCTAAACTAAACTTTAATAAATAAATAACTTTTACGGAAAAAAGAACTATTCCGGGTCAGCTAGTAATAGTAATAGATATCCTCTTTGGTAATAGTTTACTTTACCTCAAAGCAACATCACATTCCAATATCGGGACACACTTTCCTTCAGGGGTGACATCATTTGGCACACATTTTTCAATCTCTGAAATTGTGAATTATTTATAAATTTTAAATTTAATAATAATTACACTACGTCAGTCTCCATACTGAAGTTGTGTAATGTGTTACAGGGGACACAAACATATTAAAAACAAACTTTAACCCTAAGATAAATCTGTTTTTAATTTCTTTATCAGTACTTATCACAATTAAAAAAAAAAAACGGTAATATTGATGTAATTGCATAAAAAGTTCACTGCATTCTAAAGCTTGATAAGTGATAACTAACAAGCAAGGTAATTAGTAAGACGTAAATAAACACAACTTTGTAACCGTATTATATCTGCTACCACTAGAACCAAATACTTATTGAAACTTACCTTCATCAGCAATATGCACTTGTATGCCAGACATAAAACATATCACACATATTATAAGCCACATATTCGCTCTACGCCACAAACACGACTGAATATCAAGTTTCCTCAAAGCTTTAATCATCATTAGGGCTGCCACATACATTACGAAGATAGATCAGCAAAATCCTGGGCATTCATTCGAATTGTGAAATATGGCTTTTCCCCAGACATCTCTGAAAGGTTTTGCACCAAAGAAACATCGTTATAATTTTATTTATGGATAAAAATGCCTATTGACTATTTGTCGAGCCTTGAATGTGGGTTATTGTAGATGAATTATAAAATTTTGGATTTCCCCGTCAACAAAAGTTTTCAAAACCGGAAATTTCGAAAACCCCGCCTTCATCAACATTTGAAACTTGAACAAATTCGGGGAAAACCGAAAAATGCCGGAGCGTTGGCAGCCCTAGTCGGTCGTGTGTCAGATGCAAAACTTGTTCTGCTCCTAAATTATTATTCAATTCAATGAAGTCGGTAATGTTGATGGTCGAGTGGCTTTTATTTTAATAATATAAATGTTTTTTCGGCGTTATAATAATTGGGAAAATTTCCGCTGATCTAATATTGTTTTCCTATTTAGAAGTTGTAATAATTAATATCAGTGAAATAAAGAGAAATTGTAAAATTTAAAACACAACATTTTTGGCACTTTAAGGGCCAGTTTCAACACTTGATGATAAGTGCCGGATAGGCTATCCACAACTTGTCTGACAGATACTCCATACTCCATCTGTAACTTATCAGGAAGTGGTAAAACGGGCCCTGGATGCCTCCTAAAAATCCTAAAATGAAGGATTCATGAAATGAAACTTAAGTTGTCATATTCTTTAATTGTAAACTTACGCTTTATTAACTCTAACATAAAGTTCCAAAAAATTTTTACAAACTTTGCGACGTCCTTTTAAAGTACGATTCAACTTAACATATTAATCACAATTCACAAGTTTTGCTATTTCTAATGATCAATTGTTTCATAAGATATGTACTGCCATAGTACTGTAAAAGTTTTAACACACGCTTTTAACCGATGACCGGTTTGGTTATTTTAAAGACATAATTTGTGTAATGAGTAAAGTTACTTGAGTTTGTTAAACTAATATGTATTCTGTGCTTGAGTCTCGATCAATCATATTGTGACGATCTCGATCGATCGCGACGGTGAATCGGGCGCCTCAACATAATGAATCGTCACCCACAACGATGAATCTCCGGAATGAATCCATCGACTCACGGCGACGAGTCTTTGGAGTCCAGGGCCATGATTCACAATGTGTAATTCGATTCGGATTCGGAAACTTCACCGCGCGGCATCCAATAAACCAGAGGTTCCCAAACTTTTTTTGTCTACCGCCCACTTTAAGAAAAATTGTATTTTTGCGCCCCTATTGTTTCAATTTAAAATGCATCCAGATGTAATAAATCACCCCCCAAGCCTCTACACAACGCCTCCATTTTTTTTCGGGTCCCACACCGCCCCTCTTCTGACCTTCAGCGCCCACAAGGGGGCGTTATCGCCCACTTAAGGAAAGGCTGCAATAAACGCTCGCCGCACTAGGCATTTACTGATGACCACACGATAAAGTTTCCGAATCCGTGTCGAACGGGAATCGTGAATCGCCCTGCTGACGTCACTACAACCCCAATGAATCTATGGTAAAGCGTGTTACAATTTGCTATTCGGCCACACATTCGACTCGATCCAGTCGAGGTAGTGCGCGACGCGCGTGTAGACGCCGGGCACGGGCGAGCCGCAGCCGCGACCGAACGACGTGATACCGACCAGACGGTAGCGGCTGTCATCGCTGTTGAGCGCCTGCAGCGGACCACCGGAGTCACCCTGTGTAGCCAATATAATATGTATAACCAGAGACTAGACATACATACATGTTATGTGTAGATATATATTTTCTCTATGGTATAACTTATTACATGGAATGGTAGGGGATACTCTATTGCAATTTCTGGTAATTCAAATGTTGTAAATTCTAAATTAATATTTTTACAGCACTTGGATGGATTAATCCATATTCCAATCAATGACTATGTTGAATAGATGAGCGTCTTGTCAAAAACGTAATGCTGGCTTCTCACGGCACGCAATATCACGAGCCGCACCGCGCCAAGCCGATTTGTAGGAGAGAGCACGAGCCAACAGGCGAATCCGCGCTACCCGTTCTCCCGGCGCGTAATATCATGAGCCGCTCGAGCCGCCTTTAAAGTTACCGACTTCATCGGATCGGACGCGCCTGCTCGGGCCAGCCCACGCTACCTCGAGCCACCCCCTTCACACGGCGCGTGGCTCGAGCTGGTGCGGCGCGGCTCGTGATATTACGCGCCGTGAGAAGCAAGCATAATAAATCAGGCATTTATTTATTTATTAAAGATATACCAACAACACATTGCGGCAACATTCATAATTAAAATCTACTACAGTTATGATAAGATCTAACGCAATAGTCTATTACAGCCACTGACCTCCATTATACAAGTACGCTGGGCCTGTGCCAATTTGAAGCGGAATCAACGTCCCAATGTGGGGGGAGAGAACTAAATCTGACGTAAACATGACGTTTAAAAGTCGCCATATTGGCGCTGCTAGCAGTAGTGGGAGTACTTAGAACTAATACTAGTTTCTACCAGCGTAGTGATTATTCTCTTTGGTTTCTACAACCAATAGCGATTGAGCGGCCATATGCAAGTTACGTCAGATTTAGTTCTCTTCCACCGCATTGGGGGCGCTGATTCCGCTTCAACCTACAAACAGCTGGGTATCTTATGTCCCGCGTAATTGTATAATGGAGATCAGTGATTGCAGCATAATAGCCTTATGCTTAGCATTAAGGCCCCATTCCACCGCGGCGCACGGAGAGAGACTACGCACGTGCATCAAGCTTCGCTAAGTAAGAAAATATATGTGACTGTGTCCACTGCTACGCTACGCGACACACGCGCCACGGACACGCTACGCACGAATTGACCCACGTAGCTTGCTCGGATATGGTGCACACGTAGCTTAACGCTGGCGACCACAGAAATGGATCAAGATAGAAGCCGCATGTCGCTCCCTTTGTATGAAAACGAGCGTGCCACTTTTTACACACGCACGTGCGTGCATACACATGCGGTATCTAATCTTGATATAAGTCTGTCGTGTTTGTATAGCGTGTGCTGCAGTGGAAACGTTGACCCACGTAGTCTCCGTGCACGTCCACGCGTGCGCGTGGCCGTGAACAGCGTGCACCGCGGTGGAATGGAGCCTTTAATAAAACATGGCAAGCACGAACCTGGCAGGAGTCCTTCAAGCCGTTCTGATCGCCGGCGCAGATCTGTGCCGGTATGACGCCGTCGGGCAGGCGGCGGTAGGCGTCGTAGTGCTCGCGGCACTTGTCGACCGCCACCGCCGACAAACGGGCCTTCAGCAGGACCTCGCTGGCGTCGTCACCTGTACAATTAAATAATAGGGTTACGAACTTACGACATACATTTAATGCCATCTAGCGTCAACCAGCGGAACCACTCAGGGAACACAGACAACATAAACTCTATATAGTGGAAATAGTGCAAGAAGATTGTATTTTATTAGCAGTGCCGAATTTATATTTTTATGGGAGTATACCACTTTATTTCCGCCGCTCGATGTATGTAATCTGTAGGACCTTCACCAAGAATATATTGTATGAATATACTTTTTACTGCAGAAATACGCCTCCTACGTGATTTCTTTTGTACCATCATTGATTCAGGTCAAACTCATCTGACAGATTACAATTTAGGGGCTCCCGCCTCCCACACACGAGTTCGCATCGCAACCGCAAATATCTGCGACAAAACTCATAATATTTCTTCGCTTCATTCTTCGATATATAATTAACCAAAAGTAGCACCTTTGCTTATCTGCAAAGCAATCGCGTTTTTTTAAAAGACGTATGTGGGTATTTGAAAAGTTACCCGCTCGTGATGGTCACTCGACGTTCCGGCGTGCTTCATTCTTTGTCAACCATGCCAAAGCGCAGCTGGTTATTATTATTAAGATGATTGAGTCAGTGTTGTAACTAAAGACAGTGTTATTTTATTGTGTAACAAAAAAAAATCTTTCTTTCGTTACTCTGAAAATCTACTTTTGGTTAATTATATTATATCGAAGAATGAAGAATGAACTTACCAAGTGAAGTTCGATCATTATTATATGAGTCGCTTCATTCGAAGATATAATCTCCCTCCCACCCAGTCTGCACGAAACTATGTTTGCTGCAGTACCCAAAGAAAGAAAGAAAGATTTTTTTGGATTACCTCTCTCTAAACATAATGAAGCACGCCAGAACGTCGAGTGACCGTCACGAGCGGGTAACTTTTCAAATACCCACATACGTCTTTTAAAAAAACGCGATTGCCTAGCAGATAAGCAAAGGTACTACTTTTGGTTTATTATATATCTTCGAATGAAGCGACTCATATAGTAATGATCGAACTTCACTTGGTAAGTTCGTTTGATCATTTATAAAAATGACATTGCATTAAGTTGATATAAAACGACCTAATAACGTAGGTCTGCCTATGAATCAATTTCTTCGATGGTAAAATATTGTTTGTTTAGTTGTTTATGCTTACGTTTGAAGTCAGTTCTTCCCCAGCCGGTAACCATGAGGGGTATTTCAGGGTCGCTAGTTGAAGTGTACAGACATATCGGGCTCAGGTTCTCTGTGAATCGCACCGGCTTTTCTAACCTAAAATGTAGAAAAATCATTAAATTTCCTATTCATAAACAATAACAGTATTTAAAAAATAAATAAAACCGACTTCATAATTGTACGTAATTGAGAATTAAAATGCTCTCTCAAAAACTAAAGAACCGATTTTGTTCAACTTAGCTGTAAATACAACAACAAAAAGAATTACTTAAATCGGACTTGTAGTTCCGGAGATATGCGAACACAAACATAGGTGTAATACACTTTCGGCGCGCGAGTTAGTATACCATTTTTGTTTTCACTCGCCACTCGCGTTCCCCCACCAGTCACCACAGATACATTATAGTACAATTCGACTAGGCGAGTTCAACGGAGCATTTCCTGTCTACTGCAGACTGCTACGTCAGCAGCATGTATGGTGTGACCCATGGAGGCGAAGTCGAGTTAAGCCGTCAGTCCACCGCAGCGCACGGAGAGATTACGCACGTGCGTCAAGCTTTGCTTTGCAAGAAAATATATTAGTAGGGGAGATAGTGCTAGCGTTTGCAAAGCCATTTCATACCGACCAAATTTTTGTCCAGCGGTAGCTTAATATTTATCAATCAATATAATCAGCGTCAGTCGCCGCACCCGTGGTGGAATGTTAACTGAGAGTATTTCAAAGTTGTAAAAAAAATAGTTGCGAAAAGTGATTTTATACCGAAATGAAACTTTGATGGATGATTATTGAGGTCATGTTTAACCAAAAAATCACCGTCAGCCGTATTGCAGACGGGGGATTCAACGTCAGTCGCGTTACTGAACATGTAAAAAATTTTTGAATATAAAGTCATTTTATACCGTACAAAATTTATACATGTGAATGTTTCTTCTTTGTAAATAATAAATAAAACCGTCAGTCGCTAATACGATGGTGGAAAAACCGTCAGCCAGCGATATAAGTTATGACCAATATAGCGCTCAATGTATCCTAGGGCGTCGCGTAGACGACATTTCCACCTGCAAACATTCAGCTGACGGCGATTTTCGTTTGAATTAACCATAAAATTATCTCACATAGGAATTTTAAGTAATTAATTCGATAGTCAATACTTGTGAAGAAGAATTATATACATTTTACTTTAAAAGCGTCATCTGTTGTTATATACTAAAACTAAAATAACACCTACCCAACCTTAACGTGTATAATCTAGATATGAACCTTTATTGGGTGCGAATTGGGATCGTTTTAATGTCAATTCAATACGATTCCCAACATCAACTTTGAGATGCTCTCATTTTTGATTCCACCCATTATGAAGTGGCTGACGATCAAAGCTGTTATGTATTAGTGGAATACTATTATTGTAATGATTTTCGCTCGGTATGAAATTAATTTTTAAACTGAGCGCGACCCCCCTACTATATGTGACTGTGTCCACTGCAAGTTGCAACCCACGGACACGCTACGCACGAATTGACGTAGTCAAAGTAAAAAATCCGGTGGAATGGCGGCTTTACTCTTGTGCGAGTACACAGGCACAGTAGCTGCCTACCTGTCACTTCAGCTGCTCGCACTGTGTAACCTATCCTTAACTTAAGCCCACACAAATGAACGAGCCGTAAAATAAACCAAAAAATTACCTGATTAAAGCCAAATCGTGATATTTGCTGATCCTTTTATACTGGGGGAAGAGGTATATATCAGTGATTCTTCTATCAGTCGTGTCGTTGAAGTCTCGCTTACCCAGGAGCACGGTACCTAGTCGAGCGAACTCAGGTTTTATCCTGAAACAATTTACTGATTAGAAACTTATACATATTTAAAGTAAGACAAAATACAATTTTTTGGACCAATCATGTTACATTGTTCCACGCGAAAAATACAGTGTGTTTGTGTAAACACCGTTATCCTTGAAACTATCAAATGAGCCCGTCAAAATGAACAACTTTTTCTACGAGAACAATGTTGGGAACTCAAAAAAACCCGTCTTCATACCCATATGGATGCTCGGATCGGCAATTTGTATGGGTATGAAGACAGATTTTTTTGAATTCCCAGCATTGTTCTCATAGAAAAAGTTGTTCATTTTGACGGGCTCATTTGATGGTTTCAAGGACAACGGTGTTAACACAAACATCTTGTATACTATCCTTGTCATTTTGGCAGTCTCCCACCGTGAATTTTTTGCGTAAATTTTTGCCACGCGCTGTAAAACTCTGGAACGAGCTGTCGCCAGCGGTATATCCTGCTATATATCAACACGACCGGCAAACCTCCAAGAAGAGAGCGTATTCCCTCTTAAAAGGTCGGCAACGCACCTGCAACTCTTCTGATGTTACGAGTGTCCATGGGCGACGATAATTGCTTTGCACCAGGTGACCCGTTTGCGCGTTTGGCCCCTTATACTTCGTAGCCTGAGGCCATTGAGTACTACCAGCAGAGGTCATTAACCTCTACCAGCAACAGGCTTAGCATAACAAAAGTAGAAATGGGAAAGAATAGAAAAACTGACAGATTTTAGTGACAAAATTGCGGGTTTCCTTTGTCCAACTCTCACTTTGTCTATTCTTCCGTAGAAAGAAACCGCTTCTATGGTGACTGATGGTGACCATGCTTAACCCTCACAAGTAATACTCACATGTCAAGTGTATCCACACAGTGCGCTGCTGTGAGGATGAAGGACTCTGAGATGAGCGAGCCGCCGCACTGAAACAGGTATCCCTCCTCTCGCTTGTAAGCTAGCGCCGCCTGGTGGAAATTTATACTTAGGTTAAAAAAACAAAATATATTTTTTATTGATATTGCAAGGGTTGGTGTAAGTGTTGTAACTCAAAAGAGTGTTAAAAACCCATATCCATATTTAATATTGTTATAAATGCGAACGTGTGTCTGTCTGTCTGTCTGTATGTCTGTTACCTCTTCACGCTCAAACTACTGAACAAAAATCGGTCGATTTTGCTGAAATTTGGCATGGAGATAATTTGAGTCCCGGGAAAGGACATAGGATACTTTTTGTCCCGGAAAAATGTACTGTTTCCGCGCGATAAACGAATTTTGGCGCAACGGAGTTGCGGGCATCATCTAGTTATGACATGAATGTGAAACTGTGTCTATCTGTCTGTTACCTCTTCTCGCCCAAACCATTGAACCGATTTTGCTGAAATTTTGTATGGAGATACTTTGAGTCCCGGGAAAGGACATAGTATATTTCAGCAAAATTGGTTCAACGGTTTAGGCGTGAAGAGGTAACAGACAGACAGACATTTCGCATTTATAATAATAGTATGGATGTCCAGGCGTGACATATCATATTATGTATTATAATAAATACACTAGCTATTTGACCGAGCTGTGCTCGGTATTCGATAAAACACGAATAAAATGACATTTTCTAAAAATAGATCGATTTATCGCCCCCGAAACCCCCTTTATACTAAATTTCATGAAAATCGTTGGAGCCGATTCCGAGATTCCAATTATATGATATATATATATATATATATATATATATATATGTGTGTGTGTACAAGAATTGCTCGTATAAAGATATAAGATTTACCATGTGCGGGAACTCTCCTTCTGACGCGACGGTGCCGCCCACGATGTGGAGGTCCAGAGGCGGTGCACTCTTCTCTATTATCTTCTGACATTCTGAAAATTATAATATTTTAAAATATTCGGCCCTGACGTCTTTGTGATCCAAACAACACAAAAAATATTATCTGGACTGGACTAGATTTTAAGACGAAGATGGTATCCTAACCAAAGTTTAATAATATATATATTTTGTTAACGAATCTAAGGCAATTTAGTCACAAATCACAATAGAGGAATGTGACTAACACCTCTCATTTTAACTAAATTTAAATTTTAATTAACATCGGTACTTACATAATTTACTAATTTAAATGCAGCTATAATTTATACTAATATCACAGAATATATATTAGTTGTACCAACTAATATTACAAATGCGAAAGTATCTCTGTCTGTCTGCCTGTCTCGCTTTCACGCCAAAACTACCGAACCGATTGTAATGAAATTTTGTATAAGTACTTACAGATAGTCTAAAGGCTGAAAAAGGGCATAGGCTACTTTTTTACCGGAATAAAGGGTTGTAAGGGGGTGAAAATGCGTAAAGAACAATGGCCAAATCGTACCAGGTGGCATCCCGATATGAGTAGCAAAAATTCCCTTATATTTTAAGACATCGAAAATCATTAGAAATGTATCTTTAAATAGCCACAAAAAAAAAGATCAATATATTATTTTAGTTTCGTTATGTTCTGACAGCCGGCGTTCATTCGCATTCGAACTATTTTTTGGGTAATACTCTAGGAAAAATTGAAATAATTAGAAACGAGATCGCCCAATATACCATTGTTAGGCTACACCGCAGTCGGGAAAAGGGTAGTTCTTAAGTCTAACCTCAAAATAATTGTACACGTTATTAATTATTGTAAAAAACCGTGGCTATTTAGACAAAATTCTCAAACGGAATTATGTTTAGAGCATAAGAACAACCAAATCTAACTATAGTTTATTTTGGAACATCAAAAATAAAAGTCGAGTCCAGCTCCTATACAAACTTGGCCATGATTCTTTGTTAAAATTAAGTTAGTTCCAAAAATTCGTAATGATTTATATATTCGTAATGAATAATAAAGATGGCGCCGTATCGTCTCCTACATCGCACAAGCGCTTACCCAAACGTGTTTCTTTAAGAGGTGGTAAGGATCTGCAGATGAATCAATTACTTCTTTGATAGTACTTACTACCGCAAATTCGCTTACCTATTTCTGCAATCCTCTTTGGCTTTTCTTCAGCTGAAACCAACACATAAAATTAGACTAATGAAATGTCATCTGAAAATCACTTATTACTTATTAGTAACAAAATATTTTAATGATTATAATGATAATACTTTAGGGTTTGTACTTTGTATATTTTGTCCCTTATATAGAGTTCACTGTGAAAGTAGCAGCGCTGAAAGAGTAACTTTTTTTTACTTTAATATGGGCAAACTCCTGACGCTGGGGCGCTTGCCCATACAAATCACAAAAAATGCTCTTTCAGCGTTGCTACTTTCACAGTGAACTCTATACAAGTGACACCCTAAAGTATGATCACTTAGTTTTATTACACCCTTTATACGTAAATACATAATATATGTGCATTTAACACACAATGAAAGTTCTTACCTTGTTTTTTAACCGACACAGTAGTAGTAAGGGGTGGAACTGGGGTGGTTCTCGGTCGCTCGGTGTTCTTGTTTTTACCTGGCAACACATAATCCTCTGGTGGACAGCACACAATCTCCATCACTTGGTGGAAGCCACATCTTGTGAACGGATGAAAGTAGTTTTGTCTGATCGCCCTGAAGTATTTAAATGTTAAATTATATAAAAAATTTATTATGTATAACGACGAAAATAAAATTATTTTTTAGGTTGGTTAATAATGTAATGATTTTCTGTCGGACCAGGGTTCCGTAATAATTGTATACTTATCTGAATGTATAAAACTCAAAGGTGGCTGACTGACATGGTGATCTATCAACGCACAGCCCAAACCACTGGACGGATCGGGCTGAAATTTGGCATGCAGGTAGATGTTATGACGTAGGCATCCGCTAAGAAAGGATTTTGATCAATTCTACTCCCATGGGGTTAAAATAGGGCGCGAAAGTTTGTATATACTACTCGACCAAGCTAACTAGACGACTGTCAAATCATGCTCTCTCGCACTTATGCATTGCTAGCGACGTGCGTAAGTGCGAGAAAGCAAGCTTTGACATTCGTCTAGTTGACTTGGTCGAGTAGTAATAATAATTCTTAACGCGAGCGAAGCCGCGGGCAAAAGCTCGTTATGTATAAACGTCTGTAAGTGTGTAAGCTGTTTTATTTAATATTAAAGTTTGTATCTGTATCAATTCATATTATCATATCAAGAGTCAATGTCTACAAACCTAAGTATCGCTGGACATATTGCTACCAAATCAAATTTATTTTTGTTTACCGCTCGATAAATAAAAATAAATAAGTACTACGGCACTTCAACTAAGTAGGTCGGGTTTTAAACTTTGACAACTTTATCTATAAGAGATACAAGACTCAGTTATATTTCTACTAGATATTTCGCAAATCGCATAGAAACCGTACATGTTGTTGATAACAACTACCCAATATCCTTCCTCGTGGCTCAAACTATGTAATAACTAATATGTACATACTAAAGAATAACAATAAGAATGATTTATTTGCAGAAAGTAGTTTAAAGAAGTAACAAATCAGACACTTTTACATTTACAATATATCTGCACATGCACTATAAATTATCAAAACATAAAACATTCGATAAACACTAACCTCACAGCGACCTTACAATCAGTAATAATCATACACGACCCGTCAGTCACATCGTCGTTTGGAACACATTTGTCACCAACTGCAACATTTTCGGCAAATTAGAAACACTTTAACATGGCAACACTGATCACATCATGCTTATTTCATGCTTACTTTCTCCAGACTTGACGACGATCGCGTAGAAAAACAAAACAGCGTATTTCAACCACATTGTACACGACTTAACGACGCAACGAACAGCTGTACTCTGAGATATCTCTTTATTTTCCTGTTGTGTGCAAACTTGCCCGCAACCGGTTTCGTATGGGAATCACAAAGATCACATTATACTCATATTTTTTAGGGTTCCGTACCCAAAAGGTAAAAACGGGAATATTGAGAATTCGATGTTTGTCCGTCTGTCTGTCTGCCTCCAGGACCGCAACTACCTATGTAGACTTCTGAAATTTTCACAGATTGTGTATTTCTGTTGTCGCTATCACAACAAATACTAAAAAAATATAATTTATTAAAGGTGGCCATACAAAAAACGTGATTTTTTTTACCTTTTTTGCTCATTATCAATAATGACAACAGGTAGGCACTAGAAATGTTGACGAAAACCTTAATTAATAATTAGGTTTCTACTTTAATAATCTATACTTATAAAATTACATGTCCTGACTGACTGACTGATTGACTGATTCATCATCGCTGAGCAAAAACTGTTTAAGTTACAGCCACGAAATTTGGTGAGTAGGGTTGTTTTATTGAGTAGACACCCACTAAGGAAGGAATTTTGAAAATTTTACCCCGAAGGGGGTGAAATAGGGGTTGAAAGTTTGAATGAAAGTCCGTCATTTCCATGGTCATTTCTTGAGTTAGAAACATGAAACTTTATTTTTGGATTACTGATTAAAAAAGAATGAATACGTGTTTAAGCGTTTTTGGAAATTCTACCCCCAGGGGGGTGAATTTGGGGTTGAAAGTTTTAATGAAAGTCCGTTATTTCTTGAGTTAGAAACATGAAATTTGATGTTTGAGCTACTGATTAAAAATAATTGGATACGTGTTTAAGCGTTTTTGGAAATTCTACCCCCAAGGGGGTGAAATTGGGGTTAAAAGTTTGAATGAAAGTCCGTCATTTCTTAAGTTAGAAACATGAAACTTTATTTTTGTGCTACTAATTAAAAATTAATGGATACGTATAATTTTAAGCCTTTCTGGTAATTCTACCCCCAAGGGGGTGAAATTGGGGTAGAAAGTTTCAATGAAGGTCCGTCATTTCTTGAGTTAGAAACATGAAAGTTTATGGACGTTTGCGTTTGACGTTTGCTTAAATAGTGTCCCATTTTTACCCTTTGTATAAGGAACCACAAAAAGAGAAAAACTATCCATCTTTGTTATTATACTATGTGAACGCGGACGAAGTCGCGGGCAACAGCTAGTTAATAATAAAATTAATATAAATTCATGTAAATTAATATAAAATACCTACATGTAAAGAGCGGCTCCTATAAAAAAACACATTTTTTTGTCTACTTTCGCTCTATAATGGTACGGTACCCTTTGTGCGCGAGTTCGACTCGCACTTGGCCGATTTTTAAATAACTGTTCAGTTAATACTACAACGAGATGTTTATACAATGGTTTTACCCAAAGTTTTCGGCGGGGCTGACATTTCATATTTCCGTTCTTTTCCGTACGTAATAAACACAATGCAATAAAATATGTTTAAAACATTTATTAAGTACCTACAAGTATAACAACAAATTAGTCTGAGGTTACCGCAGTTTGTGTTAGTAATAGCTACGTTCATGGTAATAGCACTGTTACCGCGATTGTGGCCACCATAACAATTATTACTTTCTACCACAGATTAGAGAAACGACTCTGGAGCCGTACCACGAAACCGTTTTGAGACTCAAACAATCGTACGAGAATGCCGCGTCCTACTCTAGCAAATGAGAAATGACGTTGTTAGAGCAGGACGCGGCATTCTCGTTCGATTGTTTGAGTCTCAAAACGGTTTCGTAGTAGGCCTACAGAAACCGACATTATATTGACAAAGAATATCTGTCATTATTTCACTCAAATTTGTCCGTGCTTCTATTCGTTCACGTTTCTACTTTGGCCATGCGAAAACATCATTATAGGAGGTAAGTACATACATAATATTACATACCAAGTTCAAAGTGATACAACGCAAAAGACCACGATAATATACATATATTATTATTATCAATTAAAAAACATCTTTACATGGCAAATTGATTTAATATTCAATTAGTATAAATATATAAAAAATACTTAATTAAATTGCAATTTTCTCACAAGCATCAGTAATAATATTATTCGAACTTACGCGTATATTTGATTGGCACAAAAATTATAAATACTAAATTGAAATTAAAGTTTTATATATTTTGTTTTCATAATATATAACTTTAAATGATAAAACAAAGATAATACATTCACAATGTAAATAAATATGAAAATAAAATACATGCAATATGCAACAAAATAACAGTGATAGATTTGTTCATATTATTCAGTCCTTAATTTTATATTCTGAGTATTTGTTATATTTTAGTCCTTAATTTTATAGTTTATATCACATTAAATTTCAAAAGATTAGAGAACATTTTTTCTTCAGTTTATATATCATTAAAACAAAATTTCTGCAGATTTGAATAAATATAATAATAATATTATGTAACAACTTATAAATATATCTACTTCTTAATAAAATTTTAAAATACGCAGCGTATAATAATATGTTTTACAATGTTTTGTTCTTTTCTAATACGGTAAAAAAACGTCAATCAATAGACAAATACGAAACATTGTACTGCCCCCTTAGACAAAGTATTATTCGTTAAAAACGATGAAGAAATTAGTTATTAAAAATGTATGCGGTTTAACACAAACAATTAACTTAATTAAAAGTAAAACAATTACGGTAATTATGTCAAAACATAATTCATCGCTAAATGACATTTCGCTTGCGAAGACTAATGTCAAATCCCATACATTGTGATGACGAATTTCGTCATCGTTTTTAACGAAAGAGACATTGTCTACGGCCCCAGGTTATTACTTGTGTTATGTTTTAATTATAAAACATGCAGTAATAGGAAATATTACGCAAAGTTCGAAGTCGAGGGCGCTACGATCATATAATATTATAGTAAATCAGTGGTTCCTAACCTTTTAGTCATGAGGGACCATCTTACCAAATGTTTGCCTTGCCGGGCACCACCCAGTTGGTTAACCTAAATTAAGGGTTGTTTGATAAAGACAATAAGCACAACTTTATAATTAGCACTCATTTTTTCATTTGGCAAAAATCTAAATCTGTTACAGATTTTATTTTTAATTTAAAACGTGATTTTTGTGACTGCATAGTGCATACTCTTTACTATCTTTTGACTTCTCACATATTATTAGGATGGCTTCGCGGACCAGTTGGAGTGGCTTCAGTGGTCCGCGGACCACCGGTTAAGAACCACTGCAGTAAAGTGTAAACAATCCGACCAAAATTCGACATGTTGCACATGTCATTGACAGAAACGTTGTCAAACGTCCAACAAAACTTTTTGTTTACTGTCTGTGCTGGCGCTGCCTTCTCATGGAAACATTGCAGTAATATATTCTATTATTAATCAAGATATATATTAAGAAATACAATAAGTACTTCCAAAATCTACTTCTAATATTTCACTAACTACAATATAAGAATTGATTTACATAATAATTATTATGTATCTCTAATAATATCTAAAAACAATTACAGTAAATTTAATTTGATACAAGGATTCTTATCTAAAATCACAATATGTTCAGTCCTAAAATAATAAATGCTTTAAATGATGTGAGACAAGATAGTCGTTGTCATATCGGGCATATTGTTTTTCTATCTTTTACAAATGCGAACCGTTTGGGTTTAGTTAAAGTTACATATTTTGTTTATTATTTTGTTAAGTAAATATATTCTGTTGTCAATGGATATTTTGATAGATTATAATAATTTACAATAGGCAACATCCCTAGTAGTTGTTGCGATGACTCGAATATTGTATTTTTATGTGTCTACGAGGCACGAACTTGGTTCGTTCAGGTTTAATCGGATTACAATAACGATATGAGTCATCCAAAATAGAAGAAAAAAAAAACGACACGAGTCGAGTCATATATCGATATAGACGATTTATTATCTGCGACTCGATTGATTCACGATTGCCATAGGGTCAGTAGTCAGTACTCAGTAGTCAGTTGCAATGCGATGTACGAGTCGAGTATGAGTTTATATACTGTGTTATATTAAATCTAACTTTCTCCGGCAACAATAAGGATACTAGTTGAGTCACTTATCGATGTCTACTATAACTAGATTAGGTCACAATTGCGAAACGAATAACTAATCGATATCTAAACTCGATCAATTCGGCCAGACCTGTGACTCGATCCAGTCGAGGTAGTGCGCGACGCGCGTGTAGACGCCGGGCACGGGCGAGCCGCAGCCGCGACCGAACGACGTGATGCCGATTATGCGGTACAGACCGTCCGTGCCTGTGAGTCCTTGTAAAGGACCGCCGGAGTCACCCTGTACAAGAAAACATAAAGTCAAATAATTTTATTTACAACTAGCAAGCCTCACAGACGTGTCTTAGTGTCTAAACACACCATACGGCATGCCGAAGTTTCGCGGCGGAAGTTCGGCATGACTACGTCGGCAATGTCAAACGCATACAAATTACAATATAATGCTAAGTACTCACATATAGTTTTGCTCGATCGAGTAATAACGTCAAGCAAAACCTGCGGCTCGGACTTTCGTCTACACATTCAGCATTGCTCGATAGTTCTACTCTAAATCGATACATTTAATTCCGTCAAGCTGGCTCGATGCGAGCCTTCAAACTGGCTCGATGCGAGCCTTAGAGCTATCAGTTTTGCGGTCCACACGGTGGTTTTTGATCGATCTCGAGTAAAACTATCGAGCAAAACCGTATGTCAGTACTTAGCATAACGCGACGTAATTTCGGCATGGTGATTGGTGTCATCGGTAATTCAAAATACATTGCAGGCGGAATCACACCGAGCTTTCACCGCGAAACTTCGGCATGGTGTGATTAGACACTTAGGCTGAACATTTTGCATCCGCCCAAGCGCGCGGTTTGGCGGCTACAGTGCGAGATTACAAACTTGGAACAACGAACCTTATTGGCATACCTCTCATATTTTGGTGTACACCTATGAAACATACGCCAATCAAAAGAGAAAACAAACAATAAATACTCTTCGACAAAATGTCGTAAATAATATACTTTCTGAGTTATTTCGGTTTGAAAATATAAAATAAATAACATTTTAGATAACGAACCTGAATTATTTAAAACTTAAAAGTATAATAACATTTACGACATTTTGTCAAAGATTATTAATTGTTGCTTGTAATTATTTTCTCTGTCGATTGACGTATGTTTCATAGGTGCACACGAAAATATACCATTTTAAGTACTTGAAACTAATTAGGTATGCCACGCTCCATACAAAAAGGTTCAAACTCTTTTAAATAGCGACGCGGTCGAGCTGTTATCTAGATACGTTTGCTTGTCCGCGGTGTAGCCGCCAAACCACGCGTGCGTTCGCGCCGCCTCATTTATATCCAGCCTTAATATATATTATAACTATGAAGTTTATTGTCAACAAATTATGTTTCTGTGTCTGCGAAATCTCAAAGTACTTATGGGCCCGCACTAGGCGCTAGCCATCCATAATTAAATTCTATTTCTGGACGACAAGACCAAATGAAAAAAAAAATGAAAATAATTTCATGTAGAGATAAACTACGATAACATGGCGCGCCCCTCCAAAGTTCAAAACGTTTGAAGTGCGTTGTCTTGCGCGGTCGGTTAGTTATGATTAGTTGACCAACAAATCTTGGTAATAAGTAACATTAAGTGAAATATTACGAGTACTGGTTGATTGGTTGAATACTTATTACTACAGACAAACTCTTTCATAAGGATGTGACTACACACATTGAAACAGTAATTTGGAGGGGCGCGCCATGTTATCGTAGTTCATCTCTACTTAGTATTTTTTTGTAAGGTTCAAGCATTTATACACTTTAGTTTAATAATTTTCAAGTTAATTTTCAAGTGTGTTCATAAAATCCTCTCTGCTGCGCTCCGTTATGTTTTTGCTGACCCTAACGAATTTCGGCACACCGGAGTAGAGTGTTTCTTCTAGTACTATCAGAGAAGTTGATTCCTATGTAGATCGGGGACCTACATAGTTTGGTCGCATTACGTCAAACCCAGCCGACAGATCACAATAATAATTAACATTGAATTGACATGATCGAGCAAATGACGTTGGTCTCTCAAATGCATAGGAATCAATTTCCTCGATGGTACAAAGATTAATATAATGACTATGTTCTAGTACTACTGTAAGACCCCGTACCAAGGACCTGTTTAACCACTTCCACAACTTATCTGACAGGTTCTCCATACTCTGATAGTCAAGTTAAGTTGTGTATAGCCTAGTGGCACTAATCAGGAAGTGGTGACACAGGCCCTAAATCTAGTACTGCTATAAGAGCACATGGTAAGGTCATGTACCTGGCATGTGTCCCTGATGCCCTGCGGGTCTCCGGCACAGATCTGCTCGTTGGATATCCCGACTGGCAGCTTGCGCCAGTTGGTGTAGGACTCGCCGCACACGCTGCGCGACACCACCGTCACGTTCGCCTTGAGGAGCAGACTGCTCTTCGTGTCCCCTGTGATTGTAAAATATTGTGTAAGTATTCAATGCATAGTCTTTTTTGTCGTCTAGAGACTAAAACTCTTATTTTCTTTAGGAGGTTCAATAAATAAAATTAAAGTCATAAGAAGACATATCGCCAGCAATAGTATTGTTTGTTGTTGTTTGTTGATGAGATGTTTCACAATACATAATTTACATAGATTTCAAGCAACCATATTCCATTTCATGTTATATCTATACTAATATTATAAAGTGGAAGAGTTTGTTAGGTAGTGTAACGTCTAGTCATATATATTTCATGTTTTATAATATTTTTAATACTTAGATGACTGTTTAAATAATCAACAATGAATGCAAAGGTATTATTATTACTGTCGCACTTGGAAACGACTATAAAAAAAGTTTGAATTTGTGAAGGACACCCGGTCAACCAGTCAGTACACCGCATTGGACGTAAGTCTAATGCGTCTGACTCACAAGTGAAGATGGTTAATTGGTAGTGGATACTGACTGCTGTTGCTGGTCTTCCCCCAGCCGGTGACGGTGAGCGGCCCGGCGGGGTCGGCGTCGGAGCTGTACAGGCACGCCGGGCTCACGTCCATGCTGAACTCCACACCCTTCTCCAACCTGACATTAGGATAAGCATATTTTAATGTTTGCTTCAAAATCCCCTAAGAGCCAGACCACACGGTGCGTTGCGTCGACGCAGCGCTGCCGTTGCGTTGTTTTACAAATAACCAATGTGTTCACACGGCGCGTTGCGTCGTCGCAACGCGCACATGATGGACAGCTGCAGCCCCCGAGACGAAGCGGGAGGGGGTGTGACGTTAAGACTGCTTAGTAATAACGCTGCGATGGCGCAGCGCCCGTGTGGCCGGCTATGCGTCAAACGGCAGCGCTGCGTCGACGCAACGCGCCGTGTAGACTGGTTCTAAGGCAGTGGATCTCAAACTTTTCGGTGGCAGAATAATTTTGCAAATTTTGACGGAGCCCCAACATTTTTGTAAAGTGACACCATAATGATTATAAGGGAAGAGACCTAATAGCAGACACTTTAAGGAAACATGCAACATTTGAATGTTATAAAATATATATGTATGAAAACAAAAAGAGTTTATTCAACTGAAAAAAGATTAATATCATATGAAATCAGATGTTCCGGCAATATTATCTTTACCCCTTTTTGCCATAGTTATTTCAAAATACTTTTACTTAGTTCACTTTAGCCAATGATAAAAATTATAACTTCACAATAACAATATTAATTATTGATATTTATAACAAAATAGCAATATAAATACATCGACACTGATAGAAACAAACAAGCCCAATAACATATAGTATATAGGTATAGTCGCCTATACAGCATACCATATGTACCTACGTCTTAATCATAAAGTTAATATAAGGGAGAAGACCTAATGGCAGACACTTTAAGGAAACATGCAACATTTGAATGTCATAAAATATATATTTATGAAAATAAAGGATTGATAACTTCTTCCATGTCTTCAGTAACTCTTACAAAATAAAACTATTATAATAATTATTCTCTGACAAATCAATTAAAAACATATTATTGGTCTTTTTGTAAACTTAGTCATAAGTACTAATAGATGACATCACAAAAAACGAACATCACTAATAGTAGACACCAATATGAACTAATAGTTGACATAGAACATTACATTACATTTTTTCCTATTATTAGGTCTTTATTTGCCATTTTTCAAAAGATTTGATTTACTTCATCATAGTAACTACATACATCAGAAATATTATCCACGTTGTCTCCAGATTCTATTCATTCTTCTTCCATGCTGAAACTATATTTCCTTTTATTTTTATTTTTCATATTTTTGAAGTGAAAACTTCTTTAGCGGCGTTGAGCAACTCGACCTCGAATTCGAACTCGAACTTGTATTGATTGTAAGGGATTTTTTAACCCATTTTTTATAAAAAATGATTTTTTTAAAATCGATTTTCATAAAAAATGGGATAAAAATTTAATCGATTGTAAGGGTTTCGATTAATTAAACAAAAAACGATTTTTTAATAATCGATTTTCATAAAAAATGGGTTAAAAAATGCACAACGTTAATAATCAATTTTAAAACGTCTTTTTTCCTAGCAAATTTATTTTCAGTCTTTAGTCTCCATGCTACATTTGCCTCTCTTTTTTCTTTTTTTAACTGCTAAAAAACTAAAGCAATCGATTTTTGGACCAGTACAAGGTCTAATATTAGACACCATGTCCATTTTTAGGTGCAGTAGTTTTAAGTTCTTAGATTGTTAATAGAATTATATTTTCAGAGAATAGTGATGAGTTTTGCAGTAGAATAAAGTACAAAATAACTTTAGTATGTATTACAAAACTCATAGATGAGATCCATGTCAACCATTAGGTTTTTTACATTTTCAAGAACTAATAGTAGACACCCTTTATATTGTTAGGGAAAATGTACAAAAAATCTTTAATAAACATTAATTAGTTATTAGTGTATACAACATGACCATTAATCCAATGAAATCAATAGAAATTACAAAAAATCAAATAAATGTATTCAAAACTTACGTGCAAAATTTCGCCTTCCTTAACCTATTTGCTAAGAAATTGCCGAGCGTGTGTTGACGCGGTCATATTATTTACGAAAACTGATCCCATTTTAAAATTTTGTTCCCGAAGGCGTCTCTAATATATTTTTTCAATTCAACAGATAGCTTGAGAAGCTTATAAAATTTACAGTGGTGAGATTTACAGTGGTGAAATAATTAGAGTAATTCTTATCTTTATGGTATTTTTGTCATAAGTGTCATCTATTAGTTCAGTGTCTAGCATTAGGTCCGTTCCCTTAATGCTTTATTATTCAAAACAAGTCTTATTTCGCTCGTGGAACTCTCTTTGAGTATGGCTGCCCTATTAATTTAGGATAAGTAGTATCTACTTGGCCTAGTTATTTTTTTTTGTCTAAACTTTTTTGGTTGCAGAACCTTTTTAATAGGTGACATTTTCGCTGAACCCCCAAAAAATTTTTTGTCCTTGAATTAATAATTGTCTTCATGTTGATGTTTGATGACATTCATAAATAATCGCAATCGCAAGACTTTTGCGGAGCCTCAGGGCTCCTCGGAGCACACTTTGAGAATAGCTGGTCTAGAAAAAATACAATTAGAACTAAAAGAAGCATATTTTCCTACATACAATTCAGATAAATTTTATATTTATACCATCAGATAAAATTACTTTTAGAGATGGCATATGTTATTATTTAGGTCAGATTATGTCGACTCGACATTGTTGAAATTTTCTTGTTAGCATGCTAGGCGCACTGGACAGTGCGCCTAGCATGCGCATAACGAGAAAATTTTGTCTACATGTTTTCTCGATGTTTGATGGTTTGTATCTTCATCTCTATTGATCTTAACATGACATACATTTTTTCTCGTGTAGATCTGTCGTCAAAATCTATCGACAATAGATACATACAGATACACTAGAGTGAGATATCTCGTTGTACGCGCATGCTAGACGCACAGGTCCATCCTTCAACTGACTGGACTAGACTGGACAATGTCGAGTCCAGTCAGCAGACAGATGACTGCCATGTCTACATACCTCAGGCGAATAACGTAGGTTCCTCAACTGCCTATTTATGTATTAGTTTTCCTGATTGTTATTAATGTATTATAAGTTTAAACACTTACGGATTTTGTCGCGGAGCACTTTTATTAATCCCGACGTTTCGGCTACTTTGCAGTCCGCCCGTGACCACGGCCGCTGCAAAGTAGCCGAAACGTCGGGATTAATAAAAGTGCTCCGCGACAAAATCCGTAAGTGTTTAAACTTATAATATCATGAGTGATACTCGCGAAAACTTAAGAAATCATTATGTTATTAATGTAGTAAACAGCTCTTGGATTTTCCCATATTAATATAGTATTCGAAAATAGAATCATTGCGACACGACGGTCAATGAGTAATGACGTCATGTGTCATGTGTGACATCAGAGATTATTATATGACATAATTACGCTACACTCAGTAGTTAGTTCCATTACGTATAGCATGGGATTTCCGTATTAAGACAACGATGTCACTATTACAGCGTTTCTATAAATGAAGACATGATTGAATGAAGTGCTGTGGGTATCTAACATTTTCAACATAAGAGCAATTACTAATTTTTTAAACGATTTCCAAAGTAATCAGCCAAGTGCGAGTCGGACTCGCGCGCGAAGGGTTCCGTATACCGTCATAGAGCAAAATTAGGCCAAAAATTGTGTTGTTTGTATGGGAGCCCCCCCTTAATTTTTATTTTATTTTAATATTATTATTAATTATTAAAGTACAATTATATTTAAGGCCTTCGTGAAAGTTTCAAGTGCCTACCTCTTATCATTATTGACGAGCAAAAAAGGCCAAAAAATCACGTTTGTTGTATGGGAGCCCCCCTTAAATATTATTTTTATTTTTATTTTAGTATTTGTTGTTATAGCGGCACCGGAAATACACAATCTGTGAAAATTTCAGAACTCTAGCTATAGCGGTTCTTGAGATACAGCGTGGAGACAAACAGACGGAAAGACAGACATCGAAGTCTCATGAATAGGGTCCCGTTTTTATCCTTTGGGTACGGAGAAAAAAAGGAGAAGGTTCGTCTGTACGTATTTTTATTTTCCTCTACAATTTGAACAAACCTTGTAACTTGCCTACTTCATTATCTGGCTGATTATACATCTTGATCTTTTTTGATTTCAAATCATTCGCTCGGTCCATTTATACATTTTTTTTAAATGGAGACTTTGTGTTGGAGTATATTGTTGTATCACTTACCTCAACAGCGCTAGATCGTGGTACTTGGTCTTGCGCGCGTACTGCGGGTGTATCACGATGTCGGCGACGCGCGTGTCCGTGTCCGGTGAGTAGCGGTCGCCCGTTATGTCCAGCACGCCCATACGCACTATAGACGGCTTTATCCTGAAAACATTAATAGAGTTTTAGGGTTCCGTAGAAAAAAAATTCGTGTGGCACTTGGGGACTGCCATGGCTGAAGTCTGGCAACGTCGCACCGACCGTCAAAGCGGTGCGGCAACGCCGCTCCACTGTGCCGGTCGGTGTGGCGAGTACCACACACCGAGCCGAAGTCTTACGATCTGAAACCACTTTAGGCGCAGCGCAGACGACAGACTAACCTTGACGCACTTTTTAGTCTGTGGAAATAGAACCTATGCAATTAAGTGCAGTAACGCGGCGGACTTTTTGCGCGTCGTGTGCGTTATTGCAAATAATTGCATAGGTTCTGTTTCCCACAGACTAAAAAGTGCGTCACTGATAGTCTGTCGTCTGCGCTGCGCCTTAGACGAATGTTAGGTGATTTTTCGTTACGAAATTTCTTTATTCGGTCGTCGGACTGAAAGCCTGCGATAAAAGCTATGCAATAGCTTAAAACAAAACATAAAAAAAATCGTCAAGTGATGAGAATACTAATGAACATTGCAACATGTAAGAACTGGATATTTATACATAAGGATTATGAATGACTATTTGTGACTAGTTCTTACAGGTTGAAATGAAAATATTATATTACAAAGTGTGAATTAAAACGCTTAGTCATTATGTGTAGAAATATGCTGGACGGAATCCCAATTAAATGTTTATAGCCTTTGGACTGGGGTTATAAAATCAGTTACGGCTTTACTGAACAGGTTTCATAAGTATAGCATCATGGCAATTATTTATAAGTTTAAATGTTGGCGCTATAAAAACTAAGGGCCTGATTCAATAAAAATCACAGTGCACTAGTATTACATACACATATTATCTTCTCAAGGCCACTACAAGCCATCACCATTGTATAGACTGGGTAGTGGTGTATAATGGCGGACGATAGTCAAATTACAGTCTGTCAAGAAAGTGAAGAAATTAAAAAGTGGCAACATCGTGTCATTTCTTTTTTCTTAGATTGATTTGAAAGGGACGACACTACGATGTTGCCACTTTTTAATTTCTTCACTCTCTTGACAGACTGTATATTATCGTGTCTACCCAATAGCGATGGCCTTAAGTGGGCCAACATGGACCATTGTGAAGAGGCGCCTAGATCTGCAAAAGTAAGAGGCTGTTTCACCACTTCCAGCTTCCTGATAAGTGCTGGATAGGCTATCCACAACTTAACTTGACAGATAGAGTATGGAGTATCTGTCAGATAAGTTATCGAAAGCCTATCCGGCACTTATCAGGAAGTGGTGAAACAGGCCCTAAAAATAGTGGTAACACATACTATAAATAATTATTACACTACTTTGTAGCTGGTCTGGTTTTACCACCATCATAGGTCTCAAGGTAGGTTTTCGCGATAAAACGCAGTGGAATGGCCTAGAAGCAAGCCCCCATTGGGGCCTCTGCTCGACCTGGGGAGCGAGTAAAACGCTCCCATCGAGAGGAGTCTGCAGCCCACTAAGCAGACGTCCGCTGATGAAGTTGTTGTGTCGTACAGTTCCCGCGACTTCGTCAGGAAGCGGTGGCTAGGAGCACCGTAGAGTTTTAGTGGGTAGGGCCGAGGCACACACCATCTTCGCCCGCGGCGAGCCCCACATATCCTCAGTGGGAGTCCCCATCCCCTGAGGAATGCGTCACAGCATTTCTCTACGTACAAAAAAAAAAGGTTTTACTCACTGGTCCAACGTATCTACACAGTGAGCGGCAGTCAGCACATAGGTTTCAGATATCAGTGATCCGCCGCACTGGAATATGTAGGTGTCGCCGTTCTCGTAACCTAGGGCAACCTGCAAAACAAAAATATAACATTGGTTAGTTGGTAGCTTTGTCCACACTGGGCCTTTTTTTGTTCATCAAGGGCATGCGTTATAGTGCAGTCAACAGCGAACGTGAGGCATGCCCGTGAGTCGTGACGCGCGTTAAAATCGTAGCGCTCGCTATGACACTTTTCTTTCAACGCGGGTGGATTTTGAGTTTTGACGCATTCAATTATTGAATATATGCCAAACGAAAGTTGAATAAAAAGATGACGAAAATTGAATATGAAATTACATAATGTGGACATAGCTAATAGGTAGTATACGCATAGGTCAGAGCAGAGGGCGCTACGTGCACATAGAGTAAATAATCCGACATGTCATATCGGATTATTTATTGTATCATATCGGATGTAGACAAAAAAGTTGTCAAACGTCGCACAAAACTTATAGTTTAGCGTATATGCTAGTGCTGCACTCTAGCGTCATTGCAGTAGTATATCCCATTTAACAATGTTGTTTTGGCTAAAATCAGAACTAGGTCGGTCATAAAATGACAGTAAGAGCGCTTACAGACTAACGGCACGTGTCGGCGGCACGCGTCGGCGGCACTCGACTGCAGACGACGGCACGTGTCGGCGGCAGTCGGCGGCAGCTGACGGTGGCCGTCGACAGTTTATAACGCTTGCAGTTGTGACGTAACGCGTAAAGGTAAGCGTCCACAGGTCGGTATCGTATACGCAACGGACGTTTCGCATCAGACGGATATTTTTTTACAGTACGTCTCACTGTATCGGCAGCGTACGGATTACCGACTAGCTAGTATGTTTATCTTCAAAGTAGTCCAAACAAAGTTCCTGAGTCAAAATTTCTGCTTTCGACTTTTCCATCCATACCCCCCTTTTGAGCATTCATTTACTAGGCTAAACAGTAATCCGTACACTGCTGATTCAGCGGACATACTGTGAAAAAAATATCAGTTTGATGCAAGATGTCCGTTGCGTACGATACCGACCTGTGGACGCTTACCTTGCGGGGGTTTGACCGACCTCCGTGGCGCAGTGGTGAGCGCGTTGGTAGATCAAGCCGGAGGTCGCGGGTTCGAGTCCCGCCGACGGAACAAAAAGTTTATAAAGTTCCTGGGTCATGGACGTGTATTAAATATGTGTATCATATAATAAAAATCTTAAATATATGTATAGTATAAAAGTATTAAATATATTTCCGTTGTCTGGTACCTGTAACACAAGTCCTTCAGGTACTTACCACGGGGCCAGACTGACGTGGTGTGAAGCGTCCATAGATATTATTATTATATTATTTGATTACTTCCAGGTTTTATCAAGTTATCATTCTTCCGTGAACTATCTATGTTGCCATTAATGTCTTTTGACGACTACATGGAAAAGCCATATGGATTACTCAATAGTTCAATACTCAGTACTTTACTTCCATGTTTTATCAAGTTATCATTCTTCTGTGAACTATCCATGTTGCCATCAATGTCTTTTGACGACTACATGTTGGAAAAGCTTTTATGTAACTTATTTTTAGTGCACGTTTAGTTTTATTAAGTTTTGATTATTCTCTTGTGTACTATCTGTAACGTCTCTAGTCTCTACATTTCTCAATGTCTTGTGGTAGGTCTGCTGGCAGAGATCTTTTTTAGAGATAAGCACACCTATGTACTCTATTAACGTATTGTGTATATTAAGCTAGTTTTAAAAAATGTACATAAAGAATAAATAAGTAAATAAAAGCCATATGGATTACTCATTCCTGTCTTATTCTTCGTTTATTAATTAATCCTTTGATCGCGGATTCTTGGAAATCTATTGTTATTTTATTGTTGTCGTGGTCACCGTGGTCCTGATAGGGCTATCAAGCCCAATAATCATGCCTATCAAGGTTAATACCTAATCAGCCCCTCAAGCCCCATCCCCATAAGCTCACCGGTGAGCGAGACACAATAGAATAACAATAGATTTCCAAGAATCCACGATCGAAGGATTAAATGATAAATACGTATTTGGATTTGGGTAAATCCGATATGAGTCGTCGTATCAAGGTTAAGGTGATTTCAGTATTACTTCCAAGTTAACCATCTCCCCTAGCATTGAGATACTTGGCGTCAACATATCGAGCGAAGTCCAGTTCCGGTATCATCTAGAGGGTAAGGCCAAATTAGCCTCGAAGAAGCTTGGTGTTCTTAACAGAGCGAGACAGTACTTCAGTCCGGACCAACGCCTACAACTCTACAAGGCGCAGGTACGGCCTCATATGGAATATTGTTCTCATCTCTGGGCAGGGCCGCCAAAATACCAACTGCTCCCTCTGGATCGTATCCAACGAAGGGCCGCTCGAATTGTTGACTGCCATAGTGTCTCAAACAGCTTGGACGCCTTGGAATTACGCCGAGATGTAGCTTCACTCTGCATCCTCTATCGGTTGTATCACGGGGAGTGCTCAGAGGAATTGTTCGGAATCATACCACCTGCAACTTTTCGCCATCGTCCCACGCGAAAAACATACCATCCTCATCACATTGATGAGTGGCAGTCTTCCACAGTGCGTTATTCGCGTAACTTTCTGCCGCGCACTGCAAAACTCTGGAACGAACTGTCACCAGCAGTTTTTCCGGACCTATACGACCTGCAAACCTTCAAGAAAAGAGCGTATTCCCTCTTAAAAGGCCGGCAACGCACCTGCAGCTCTTCTGATGTTGCGAGTGTCCATGGGCGACGGTAGTTGCTTACCATCAGGTGACCCGTTTGCTCGTTTGCCCCCTTATTCAATAAAAAAAAAAGTAAGTACAAGACAAATCATTTTATAAATAAATTTCTTTGATCTAAGACCGCTGTCTTCGTACCGGGTTCGTCCGTCTGTAGACACCTTTATATGACACGGTCTTCCGCGGTTCTTTCGCGGGCCTCGGAAGCGGTGCCATACATTTTCATACACTGACTATATTCGCGAGCGTCCGACGATAGTCGTAGGTCGTGCGCGACCGCGATCGATCGCGTTGCACGGATTTGTACCTTAGAGCCGCTGCTCTCAAACTTTTTTTTCAAATTCAAATCCCAAAAAAAAGTTTTTTTTTCTTTGAAAGAATTGTCTCCATGCTGGCATCTGATGATGTTTAAAAAAATCGGCCAAGTGCGAGTTGGACTCGCGCACGAAGTGTTCCGTGAAATGTTCACAAAATACTCAATTGTATACTTTAATAATAATTAATACCAAAATTAAAATAAATAATTAATTTAATATCCCATATAAAAACACAATTTTTGGCTATTTTTGCTCTATAATGCATATTTCACATTATAGAGAAAAAATAGCCAAAAATTGTGTTTTATATGGGATATTAAATTAATTATTTATTTTAATTTTGGTATTAATTATTATTAAAGTATACAATTGAGTATTTTGTGAACATTTCAAGTGCCTACCTGTTGCCATAATTGATATTAGACTATAGAGCAAAAAATAGCAAAAAAATCACGTTTGTTGCATGGGATATGGGAGCCCACCTTTAATATTTAATTTGTTTCATTTTTAGGATTTGCTGTTATCGCGGCAACAAATATACACAAACTGCAAACAAATCATAGGTCTAGCTATAGCGGTTCTTGAGATACGGCCAGCCTACCTAGTATACGCCAACGAGATATCTCACTCTACATGTTTTCTCGATGTTTGATAGTTTGTATTTTCATTTCTATTGACCCTAGCATGACAAACATTTTTTCTCGCGTAGATCTATCATCAAATAACACATTTTATAGAGTTTTGTCGAGATAATACCGAAATTTTCACATTATGAGACGAGTAGTTTTTAATTATCTCGTGAGTGAGATATCTCGTTGGCATATGCTAGGCAGGCTGGACATAGACAGACGGACCGACAACGAAGTCTTAGCAATAGGGTCCCGTTTATACCCTTTGGGTACGGAACCCTACAAATATTTATGTATTGCTCGAGGACACCTACTGAGCATTGGCGGAGCCCCAGGGCTTGGCGGTCCGCGGAGCAAACTTTGGGAATGGCTAAGTGGAACAATGACATAAGGATCTTAAAATATGTCCTTTACGCTGCATAAAATATATCCCTATTTGTAAGAAGGCTAGTGAATACGACTACGTAATTACTATGATATCATTGAACGAATTATACGTAAGCATTTAATAGTAAACATGACGATCCGCTTGTTGTGGAAACAATCACAAGAACAGATTTATTATTTAATTAATAGTAATAAAGCATACCAATATTACCCACAACTCACAAGCTGAGACGTTACATTTGACTTGAGGCAAATTACATTATGGTGTATACTGTATAGGGATAATATTACATAATTATAATTGATAATTATTATTTATTAATTACGTAATACACGCAGAAATTAATTGGGCACCTGTTTCATAGTGTTTCCGATACATAGGTGTCTTGTTTTTTTTTTAATTGAATAAGGGGGCAAACGAGCAAACGGGTCACCTGATGGTAAGCAACTACCGTCGCCCATGGACACTCGCAACATCAGCAGAGCTGCAGGTGCGTTGCCGGCCTCTTAAGAGGGAATACGCTCTTTTCTTGAAGGTTTGCAGGTCGTATAGGTCCGGAAAAACTGCTGGTGACAGTTCGTTCCAGAGTTTTGCAGTGCGCGGCAGAAAGTTACGCGAAAAACGCACTGTGGAAGACTGCCACTCATCAAGGTGATGAGGATGAGTATGTTTTTCGCGTGGGTCGATGGCGAAAAGTTGCAGGTGGTATGATTCCGAACAATTCCTCTGAGCACTCCCCGTGATACAACCGATAGAGGATGCAGAGTGAAGCTACATCTCGGCGTAATTCCAAGGGGTCCAAGCTGTTTGAGACACTATGGCAGTCAACAATTCGAGCGGTCCTTCGTTGGATACGATCCAGAGGGAGCAGTTGGTATTTTGGCGCCCCTGCCCAGAGATGAGAACAATATTCCATATGAGGCCGTACCTGCGTCTTGTAGAGTTGTAGGCGTTGGTCCTTGTGGTAGTTTACTTCTGCGTGTGATATTATACATTGTATTTAATTTATTACAATGTTTATTAATCATAATTTTTAATAATATTATAAGGGCTTGTGTTCATCTCTATTGTATCAATAAAAGTTTCGCTTAATGGCTATTTTGCCTATGCTATGAGGTACAAAATATATTATGAGTTATGACAAGCAACTCCAATAATGTATTCTACGGGAACCGTAATTTTCGGAATTGAGGTAGATTATAATTTGTTAAAAAATTACTAAAATAAGTTAAGGATATGTCAATAATATGTACGTATAATGATGATGAGATGATGATTATGATGATGATGATGACGATGATGATGATGATGATGATGACGACGATGATGATAATAATGATGATGGTGATGATCTTACCATGTGAGGGAATTCCCCGCGCTCGACGTTTTCGCCGCCCGTGATATGCAACCCGAGCGGAGGTATACTCTTCTCCACCAACTTCTTACATTCTGAAAGAGACAGAAGTATTCGAGGTGTGAGTAATATTCCGCACTCATTAGGCAAAAACAATAAAAACACAATGACCCTACACTAATTAGTGGTTTATAAATCTATCCTACTGAGGTGTATTATAATTTATAACTTTTTTTTTTACTTCTACTAGTCATTGCCTGCGAATTTGTGCGTGCAATGACCAGCTGTAGATATAGAAATTCTCGCGGTAAAAGTAACGTGGTAATGTTCTTAATTCTCACGGTCCGCTGTATATTTGCGCTAAATTTCATCAAAACCGGTCCGAACTAACGAATCATCAAACCTTTCCTCTTTATAATGTTGTTTACCCTATTCAAATAATTTTTAAACAACTTACTAGTTTGTTATTTGCAAGTTTGGGCCTGCTTCACCACTTCCTGATAAATACTGTGAAACAGGTCCTCATTATTGTAATATTCTCTTATCAGAAATACATAAATAATTGTTTAAACTTACCTTTATCGGCTTTCCTTGAAGTTTCACCTAAAATAAAAGCAAAAGCATTATGATAAATTAAATTTAAATGTATTACAAGCTGTTGCCCGCGACTTTATCCGCGTGGATTTCAGGTTATAGCGCGCGATGTCAACAAAATTGGTTTCTAAATTAAAAGCTTTTTAAAACCCTGGTACCCCTTAAATCAAAATACCCAAAAACAGCTGCACAGTGTGCACATAATATTTCATTTTTTAAATTAAACTTTATTTATACCAAATTTTAAAGCTTATTTACGCAATTTTAGCTTTACCAATAAACTATTTATCATTGGTAGGTTCAAGGTTACGTCACTGTAATCGAAATAATCAAAAGAAAAAACTCAACATGATTCCACCTGTTATAGAAAGACGTATGAGCAACCGATAGCGCGATGTAGGCGACTCTTAGCGCCATCTGTTATTAATTTTTGGAACTAACGTAATTTGTACGCATTTCCACCCCCTTACAACCCTTTTTTCCAGTTAAAAAGTAGCCTATGTCCTTTCTCAGGCTTAAGACTATCTGTGTGCAAAATTTCATTACAATCGGTTCGGTAGTTTTGGCGTGAAAGCGAGACAGACAGACAGAGATACTTTCGCATTAATAATATTAGTATGAATTATAGATGATACACATTTCGGAAAGTGCAATTTTTCTGAGAGCTTTAAAATATTTCAATAATTAAATAATCACTTTTAAAAATTAGCCAATTAAAATGGCAGAGGATATCATTATAAGAAAAACTTTGTTATTCAAAAGCAAAATATGTAACATTCAGCGCAGGATTTATATTTCCGCCGCCCCATGTACAAAATCTGCCACCCGCGCCACCTTAGGACGTTATTCAGCATTTTGTCTCTTTCATTTGCACAAGATTAAACTTTTGTTTCCACAAATACAAAAATAGTTACAGAATAGAGTCATGAAAGTAGTGCTGTAATTATTTGAATAGACAAGTAGAGATGATATGGATAAGAATTTCCTATACTGTAGAGCAGCGGTCAGCAACACGCGGCCCTCGAACGTCTTACTTACGGCCCGGGAATGTTTTGTGAATAAGTTATGTGTATCAAAAACAATGTTTTATAATACAGTAGTTATCGCCACTTAAGTACGTAGCTGTTTGTGCCATTTTTAATAAAAACTTATTTCCTTTTAATATGTGTAGGTATACATATAATTGGGCTTCAAGGGTTAATACGAGTATGAGGTCTGCGGCCCGCCTTTAGTTTGTTTTGTCACCTTGTGGCCCTTGCCTGCTAAAAGGTTGCCAACCGCCGCTGTAGAGTGAAGATAATAATATTTACCACCAAATTTTTGTCCAGTTTTGACTGTAGTAGTTCTAGTTCTGGAGGTGGTGGTCTGAACCCTGCCGCCGGCGCTGGGGCAGCACACTATCTCCGTGATACCGCTGAACCCACACCTGGTGAACTGGTGGTTACCATACTCTCTGATCTCCCTACAAGAAAAAATAATCTCTTTTACATCATAATAAATTTTTGAGTTTATCTGAGTTTTTATGACAGGAGTTCATTTATTCACTATCAATATTGATTGGCTAGCATCAATTAACCAATGAACAACGAATAGACCTGCTAAGCATGAACATAGAAAAAAAGGCGGACGGAGTCATATTATACAAAGAACTGTGTCTTCAAAGTCAGCCACGCACACATTCTTACGCCTGTCAAATGGTATGGACTAGCGTAATATGCGTGTGTGCGGACCATGTACACTTCAGAGTCAGCTGGGCGACTCTGACGGAAACAGTTTTGTGTATGGTGGGACTCCTTCCGCCTTTTTTTTTATGTCCATGGTGCAAAGCTTATACATATATAAAATTCTTGTGTCACAATGTTAGTTACCCTCCGAAACGGCTTTACTGATTATTACCAAATTTTATAAGTATGTATGCATATTCAGTAGGTTTGAGAATCGGCTACTGGCTATTTTTTATATTGATAAGTGCATTTGTTGAATAAATAATAGTAAATTATTACAACTCGAGACTGATGGCGACCATTGTTTATCAACGGGATAGCGATGGACATTGGACGTTGCTATGGTGCTATACTTATTTAGTAGCTTCAATAAAATAATATGGGCGAAATACTTTATATGGCAATACAACTTTTCAGGACAATAACAATGAGGATGACCAGGGACTTTTGAGGTTACATTTATTATAGTGCATAGTGCATTTAATGTCTCTACTCTCTACCAATGTTCAGCTCTATGCGAATTATTATTCCTAGGTATATTCTTTTGTTACATCTAATTGGACCGGACTATTTAGATTTTTGGAGATAAGTCAATAACAAGTTTTTTGTATAATTCAAATCAACCTGTTCCAAAAACTTGTGTAACAAGCACAAAATATAAAAGATGTTTTCCTACTTTAATGTGATATGTTAGTCATAGATTTTGTTTTTTTTACCGTTAAATTAGAATCATCATACAATACAATTACTCAAATTATAAAGCAACTAGTTACAATTTGATATACCATTTACTTTTATATAGATAACATTATCAAGTACGTTTGACCCTAACCTCAGAGCCATCTCGCAGTTAGTCACCATTTGGCAGGAACCCTTTGAGATTGTATCACTCGGAGAACAGCTATCACCCACTGAAACAAAGTTACATTAATTAAATTCAAACAAATATTTCATAATCCCAAACTTATATAACATATTTTATATTATTTCATACTTATATAACATATATAATTCAGCTAAATATATTACTTAATATAATAATAATTAAGGTAAGTAACTCAAAGAAAGTTTTGTTAGGAATGTTTATTTTAGCTTTCTGATATTTTTACATAATTATCGAGCAACACAGTCAGTTGGTACCTGTAATTTTTATAGGAATAAGTAAATATTACCGACTAAAGCTTTTTAAAAACAAAATATGCATAGCAAGTTCAGATAAATAAACAATATGGGTTACCTTCTCCAGCCACTACTATTTTGAGGAATAGTATAAAAAATACAGACTGCGGTTTAAGCCACATATTTGCTTACAAATATTTCAACAACTCTAATTTTCCTTTTAAGTTTTTAATAAAATAGTCTTACGCGCACTTAACCAAAACCGGTTTCTAATCTGTATTGAAAGTAATCACTAATCAGAATACTTTTTTAAATATTATCATTTGTAATGTTTGGTAATTAAAACATAACTCAAATTATTGGATTATGGACGATGAGCAACGTTGAATATTTTATTTAAAGTCGAAACACACAACGCACATCTCACAACTTCACAATACAATAAAAACAAACAAAAAAATATTTTTTTTTCGATTTCCTTCTTGGGAAATGACATTTGACATTGACAGTGCCTTGACATTGTTGACTTTATCATAGACTTATAATATATACAGCGCCACATTGTAAGCGCCATATGTAACATTTGTACAGCGCCACCTAGCGATGCTCACGGGAGTGAGCCCAGCTCCCATACAAAATCTTAGTAAACGCCAAACGCGTTCACAATCGAATGTCCATAGACTTATAACATATACTGTAGTATAGACCACCTGACAACCCGAAAATGCGTGACGATTTTTGATCTGTCAATGTGTGCGTGTGCTAGTGATGTATATTTTACTATCGATAGTATTGTCCGATCGAGTTATTTTACCTGCTTTTCTATGAGAAATAAATAATATGCAACTGTGACAGATTTTGTAATTCAAATTAGGTATCATATATTTTATTTGGCAGTAAAAAGGGGACGATTGAAAAGTAGATACACATTTTCGATTGGGGTGATTTTTGAAGTGAAAACTTCTTTAGCGGCGTTGAGCACTTTTGTGGGATGGGTAAAAACTGTGAAACTCGCGTCAGATACTCGTGCTGATCGAAAAACCTTGGAAAAACCGTAAGACGGTTGGAGAGTAGTGTTTTGTGTCAAACTCAAACTTGAATTGATTGTAAGGGTTTCGATTAAATAAAAAAATCGATTTTTTAATAATCGATTTTCATAAAAAATGGGTTAAAAAATGCGCAACGTTAATAATCAAGTTTTCACTTCTGCCGGCACTCCCGGAGTGCAACCCGTCTTTGTTTCAATCGTCGGATATGTTATAACATGATGTTCTTATAACGGTAAATAATAATACACATTTTAAAGTTACTTACTTGTTATTCAGGTAAAAACTATCTGACAAATCAGCTCTTACATTAATAGAAATGCAAATATAAAGTTGAAAGTAAACGACAAACATAGTATATTATTTATTCTTAAATTAAATACATATCATAATACCCTTACACCCCCATTACATTTTTAGATTAGTTTTATGTTCTTGTTAAATACCGATAGGCATATCGATAAATTTGATTCAAACCCTAGCGTATATGTAAACAATTTTAATGAAAAATTTTTCTTTAAAAATCGTGTAATTTAAGAACAATAGTACATTTAGTTATGCAAAATATGAAAGTAAAGTGGAGGATAAACAACATTTTATTTGAAATAGAGAAATATAGACAGAATATAGCTAAAATAAACACATCGTAGCAATTAGGACATGAAGATTAATTACCTGTGAAATGTATATTTTTCAGGATTACTACTATGATTTACACTGCAATCACTCACAGAACAAGTTACCATTGTTATATGTAATAGTATTTGTCGAAAATAATAAAGGATTTAAACAATAAATTGCAAATACCGAAAGGGCATAAAAACGGGTGACGACTTGGTGACGACCTGTCAAATGAAAGTGGTTAAAGTTTTCATTAGACTGCCTCTCTCTTTTCATCTTGTTATAATTCCATAAAGGATTTTCTTCTCTCTCGCACTCTTTGTTGGTCTTTAGCATCATACGTTTATGGTGTAATCCACGCCATTATTATCATTGCTCAATCCTCATTTTGTTTACGATAACGAGACTCGAGAGTGAAATCTCGTGCAGTATTGATAGAAAAAAAAACAATGGCAGCTGCAGACAAATGTCATATTTGTCAATTTGAAGATGAAATTTTAGACGTTTGACGTTTCTGTCTTCTGAAATAATTGTTGTTTGTGTCGCGTTCGAGGTCGTGCGGTGCCGTGTTTTTACGAGCAACACGCGCTATTTGTTAAAATGTACTAAAGTTGGTTAAAAAAAGAAATGAAAACTATTTTGCAAAAGTGTTAATACAATCGTGACGAACACGTTAATATTATGCTAAGTCGTGCGATATTTCGTGAGAACATGTTTCTTTGTGATTTATAATATATTCTGATAGTGCTGATTATAACGTATGACATCTAAGCAAGGACATTGAGTGATAGTTCTCCGGTTCAAAATGATGGCATCCTCAGGAGCTGCCGCTAGCGCCAGGCTAGCAGTTCATGCCGGCAACCAAAGCGGGCACACCAGCACCGATTTCAGCATGAGTGTGGCTGTGCCGCAGCGTTCCCAGCCCTTCGACATGCATCCCGTCAGCTGCGGAGATTCCTCTTCCGATGCTCAATCACCAGACGTCGCCGTCGCGAAAGCCAGCGATCGTGAATCTCGAATCATAGCGGAGAAGCATAGGAGAAGTCAATTCAACTCGCAGATAGCACAGATGATGTCTTTACTGTCCGACATAGTCCACTCCCAGAGAAAAGTCGACAAGACTAGTGTACTGAGACTCGCAGCCAATAAACTGAGAAATGAGCACGTCTTTGGCAACACCATAAAGTGTAGTCATTTGGAGACCTGGTCTTCGGCTATACTAAAAAGTTGCGACCTGATGGGTGGCGTCATGTTCGCCGTAACTTGTAAAGGACGTATTTTCAATGTATCACCAAATGTTCAGGAAAAATTAGGATACTGCCATGTGGACCTTCTTGGACAAGACATTTACAACTACATACATAATGATGACAAAGAAACATTGAGAAAACACATATACCCAGTAGAATTACAAACAGGATGTGATGCCAAACTTTTTGAACAACATCATAATTTTAATTTACGAATAATGCGAGCCGGTGCTAGATCAGATCCGCCTCGATATGAGAAATGTCATGTGGACGGTGTACTTAGAAAATCTGATAAAGCCACATCAAATAGTGTTCAAGATGAACAGACTATCAGGAGGCAAAGAGTGAGACATCATCGCACCTTTTCATCCAGCGGGAATGACTATGTCTTCATTGGTATAGTGCACGTTCTGTCCAGCAACTTACCTACTCAACTTCTTCCACCTACTGCATACACAGAATATTGGACGAGGCATTTGATAGATGGCAGAATAGTGCAATGTGATCAGAGCATATCATTGGCTGTTGGATATATGACAGAGGAGGTCACGGGCACATCTGCATTTGTTTTTATGCACAAGGAAGATGTTCGCTGGGTTATTTGTGTTTTGCGACAGATGTACGATCAGAGCAGAGAATTTGGAGAGTCTTATTACCGACTCATGTCACGTTCGGGCCATTTCATTTACATGAGGACTAGAGGTTTTCTAGAAATAGATAAAGTTACTAAGAAGGTTCAAAGTTTTGTTTGTGTAAATAGTGTTATTGGAGAGGAGCATGGTAAAAAAATGATGGAGGAGATGAAGAGAAAATATTCTGTAATTGTTGATACGAGTAACCAGCAAATAGATAAGAAGCTTCCTATAGATGAGGCGCCAGTTGAACATCCCAAGAGATTGGAGCGCATCGTCATGCATCTGTTGGAGCCGGCCACTTCTGAAACATATGAGGAATTAAAGTTAGTAGCTCCGTCAAAAGAAAACATTATTTCGGCCATACAAAAAAGTGAAAAAGTAGTGCAAACAACGGGTGTTCGGTTTGATAATCGCAAACGAAAAAATTCAAGTTGTGATGAGCAAGAGGAGTATTTGAAGAAACACAGTGCTTTTTCAGATTTGTAAATAGCATTGCCATACAAAATGCCCATATTTTATTGTGTGAGGACACTAAAACATTTTGTGTGCAACACATTTTTTAATTTTTGACTTAAAAGTAATTTTTTCAAAGGTTAATTTTTATTCTAGGTTTCGTACTTTACAAATAATGTAGGTACAAGTATTTCATAAGTGTGCCAAAATATAATCAGGATTGTAAATTTATTAAAGAATTTTACATTTATATAAGCAGTTTATGGACATCTTAAATTATTCTGGTGTTATAACTATCATAAAAGTTTTACAAGAGGGCATATTTTTGAAATCACTATTCTGTGTAATTATTATACTTTGATTACTTTGCCCTAAAAGCTTTTATGACACAATGTAACATTGCCTACAATTATCAATACTATGGTATATTTAACCTTACCATTTTGATTATGTTTGTAAAAGGAAACACATTAGGTAATGTTAATTATGTAACATTTACCTTAAAATTCAAGATCAAGTAACGACTAAGGTAAAGAATATAATACTATGGGGTAATCATTCAGTGACATAGAAAAGGTAACATTGATAGTGTAAATGACACGAAATGTTTCAGAGGAACAATTTGTTTGTTAGCAGGGTATAATTAGCTATAGGTATTGGAAAGGTATGTCGTATATAATACAATTATATCAGGAAATCGTACCAACTATTCATAATTAATATACATCAAATACTTATATATTACATGGGTAAAAACAAGGCTGAATAAAATTGTCAACTGGTTTTGTTATAATTTCAATATTCAACAAATTTTTCACTGCTGTAAGCAAATGCAGTGCTATGTAAAAAGTGATTTTATGCATTTTGCAATATTTAAATAGCATGTCAAGTTAGCCATTAGCCAACTAACAGTAAATCTGATAAAACATAATAGGCAATAATCAAACTAGTATTTGAAATAGAATTATTTATCTCTATCATATCTATCAAATTACTATTTCAGATACAATTATCATGTAGATTATTTACTTTTTGTTGCCATTAAGTTATTGTAATAACTAAATCTCATCAATTATAACTAGTGAATTGTTAATTATTATCTAATATGATATAACTCGTAATTTAAATTCTACACACAATTTTTACAGTTTTGACGGTATGAAATTATTTTTACTTATTTGTTTTAAATATATTAGTGTGCTCCATGAGAAGTTTAACTGGAAGTGGACTAAAATTTTCTGTACATAATACATATAATATCATTTTAAGTCATGCCTATTTTGATTGTAATTAAATAAAATGTTACAAGTAAAGGTTACAATAGGTTTCTGAATGTTAGAATTAAGTTTGATGTTTCGTGCGTTATCCGTTTTAGGATTCTTGTTAATATTGGTTTTCCAACCATATAATTATTTATAATATACATAAGCACAGCATAAATATTATACAGTAGTATGTATAGCTACAGTAGATTCAGCCGTGTCCTAAGTACAAACTCGTTCAACGTAGACAAGACACAAGTACAAATATCGCGCCTACGGGAAGTATGTTGTTTTGCTACTTCCAGTTATGGGATAATAATTAATAATTATGAGATATCAGTTATCACGCTAATGTGTGCTTACAGAACTAGATCTCCTACATAGATAACAATTAACATACTGTATATTATTTATATTGTGATATAAGCAAGACATTGTAAGTTGTAACGTGCAATAGCCAATATATTACTATCAGAGCATACAACAGCTCTATAATAAACACTGCAGTTTATAATTATGCACTGCAGTTTTGATTTGATTTATAGCTATAGTTTTTATTGGGGCGCCAAGATTAATTGCTGTTAAATGACAGTGAAGACGTTATTCGTTATTTGATATTTAAAAGCGTACGGGCTACGGCAGACGGGCGACAAAAAGTCCCCGTCAGTCGCCCAGTACTACCTAGTTACCTAGTAACATATTTATTTTCAATTAATCAACTTTTTATTTGTTTAATCTTTACCCATCAAGCCCCGTAAGGCCCATATGGGCCGCGATAACAAAAGATTTCCAGGAATTGGTGATCGACGGATTAATTATTACATCTACTTAGTTGTACTTACATTTTTTACTCTAACCATCTAGATAACTAACTAGCAACAACATTAATAATTATTATAATATTATTATAGAAATTAAAGATCTACTTACCAAGTTTCAATAATAATATAGCTCTTATAGTTTCGGAGAAAAGTGGTTGTGACGTACGGACGGACAGACAGACAGACAGACATGACGAATCTATAAGGGTACCGTTTTTTCCATTTGGCTACGGAACCCTAAAAAGGATTGTTGAATCTCTTCAAAACATGAAATACGTTTTTATTTCAACACACACCTGTAACTTACGTTGTAATAATATGTTAGCGCCATTAATTTAAAGCAAACTTCACTTTCTAATTTTTATTTACCACAATATGTTATTTAGCAGCTTATGTACGTATCTGATAGTAAGAATCTGTAAAAATCAAAACCAATAATTCGAGAATCCCAAATATATCTACGCAACTCTTTTTGGAAAATATTCTTGTGGGTTGTTTAATAATTGCAAAATTATGTTGAATTTATTTGCTACGAAACGATTCAACTTTGGAATTTTAAACTTTAAGGGTATGACTGCAATTGCTTGTTATTTAGGTCTTTAATTGTTGTCAGTGCTTCTTAGGTGGGATTTCACCAAACACACATAAAACTTCGATTTATAAAACTTAGTTCCCACTGAACGCGTTCATGCAGCGACGTAAATCTCGTTCTCTTTCAAATGGATTTCACAAAAGTCTATTGATCGCGATTATTAAATCTAAGTTTACGTGACGTCACGCGATTATTTTACATGTTTTCATCATTTTAAAGCCTTTTCACTTTAATTTAACTACAAATTAGTAGGAAACAATACATAAACTAACCAAACACATGTGTCAAAACTGTTATTTTGACATTTCTTTTGTCTGTGTTTTTCGTTCCGCCATGACAGGGCTTGAACGGGTTTTATGACGTTAAACTTCGGACTTTGGGCGTTCAGAAGATAAAACTCGGATTTGCTGTGAACGCGTTCAGTTTATGTTGGCGAAATGCAATTCGATGTTATAATCGCGTTTATACGTTTTGAACCGGTTCAATGTACATTGAACGCGTTCCATTTCTTTGATGAAATCGCCCCTAAGTGTAACATTGTCTCAATCGCTGGATGTAGATACCTTATATATGTATATATAACGTTCTATATCCAGCAATCGCTTAAGACTGGTTTAAATCAATAGATATAATCAAGTTAAGTGTCGGTAATGTTGGTTGTGATGTGAAAAGTTTTTTCCGTTGTTAAATATTTGGTCAAAATTAAATGTAAGTCAATGTTACGATGACTAGACACATCACTACATATTCGACAATCCGTATTTTATACACTCCCATTGTTGTATTTTTATGTAATGTACATAATATTATGTATACTAGATAGTGGTATCAGACGGAGTGGCCTACTACACTTATCAATACTACATTGTATAATTAATTAAATATAGTGCGATATAAAATATCTCAAATCCAATTCTCGTACCTTCAAATAGCGCTTCAGTTTGCGCGCTGACTCATTCGCATTGGCGACGAAATGTGCACGCGAGCGGGTGAGAATTGATTTGAAGACTCAGTCCTTATTTACACTGCTTAATTTGAATCGGATTCGATAATTTGCCTGCGCGACAGCCAATAAACGCTGGCTGCACCTGGTGTTGACCAATAACCGCTAACAAAGTTTTGAAATCGAACGAGAATTGTGAATACGCTGATAAATTATGTTACTACCCGCCGTTTGCTACATACAAACTTTGTCAAAATCGCTATACCTACGTAAGATGTGTTGACTGGGTACTCTTGAAACGAATAAATTGTAGAGCCCTATTTTCATGCCTCGTGCACCTAAATATTACTAAGGGAACGAAAGTTGAGAACGTATATCCTAAGCGGCAAAGATAGCATGCGACGACTGAATTCAGTCTAGACTCTAGACAATCACTATCTTCGTTGCTTGGGTATGCTATTACGGTTAGTTTGTTACAGTTTGCGTATTGCGTGTATAAATTGGGATCTTTGTTATACTGTGTAAGAGCGAAAGGCACGTTTTGCCGGCGCGGCGTCAATGTTAAATTGTTTCAATATGTGGGTAAATGTAGTGAAAATTCACGAGTTTGTTGTTGTTCGGTAATATGACTATGCAAATATTTAATATTGTAATAATTTCTTACCTTTTTCTAATTGTGCCACTATTTGTGTGAAGCTGTGCATTACACGTTGGTGGGTCAACTTAAAGTGGTGTTTATTTAAATTAAAAAACGAGTAAAGTATTTGTAGAATCTTGCAGAATTCACAAAGTTTAATATTCGCAATCATCTGTATCAAAGTACGAGGCCCGCGCCCGATGTGTTACATAAATTCCACAGAATAAATCAGACACGAAACTAATAATTAGAAACAATAACCATAAACTAAATACAAATTGCTGTAGTCTGCCACATCTGTGCATATTTGGACAGGTGCAGAATTTATGCACAACGAGTATTTGGACAGTTTTGCCATAACTCTGTTAACCTTGGTACAAATTTATTTAAAATTTAACAAAGAAAACTACAAATACCTTTAGGGTTCACCAGTCGTTTGAACTGACCCTTATTTGGCTGTGTTGTAGGTAAATTAATATAACATGATATTTTCATATTATAACGAACCAAAACTGGGTAGTTGACCCACAATCTGCAGAATGCTATATTATAATTACAATAAGAATTTTTATAATTCAATAAGGAAATACGCATAAGTTTTAAGTTAATGTTTGCCACCAAAAACCTATACATTGATAATGTTTGATGTATGAAATAAAAATATTGAAAAATATCATACGCTATTTTATTGACTCTTCTAATTAAAAGTGTTATATTAATATAGTCTAACAACTCTTTAATGCTCAACTTCACTTTCCTGCTTTGACACAGATTGATAACAGTGTTAGGTTTTATAACTTTATAGAGTTACTATAGTATGCGTAGAATTTAAAAATGTTGCTTAGCATGAGATCAAAGGTGTGATAACTCTATTTTGTGGGGTCGTCGTCGTATGGCTTGTGGGTAAATAATGCAGCTAGATCGTTGAATTAAAACTTATATTAGACGCAACATCTTCTAAACCCATCATCATGGCATCATAGTTGTAATAATTTGGTTGGCGTCCAGAATCAATAATAATGGTTGTTTACGAAGTGCAGATACTTATTCTCTTTATGATGTCGACAACGGAAGTATACCTAATATTACATATTAGGTAGCTAGATACTTCCGTTCATATACAAGGTAGACTCTATTTGCCCATTTAATTAATTTTATATACCTAGTAGGTAAGTAAATAAGTACTTAAGTAGGTATATTTTTTTAATAATTTCAATTAAATACTTATTTAAAATTAATAATGTAAGTACAAAATACTGCACGTATGCTTGACATAATTTGGAAAATTTAAATCATTGAAAGACATCTAAAGTAGCAAATTAGCTATGTATTAGCAAAGCCTATAATATTTCCTTGAGACTTGAGTTCTCTACTTAATACTAATGCTGAAACATATCTACTCTAAAATCATCTAGGTAAGGCTTTATTCTTAAACCACGATAATAAATGTAAAAAAACCGTACGAAATTGATAATTAACATTTTTATGTTGAGTTCGTAACCGCATTTAGCATCGCGCCATGTAGGCATCTATTATGTAGGTATATTTATAATAAAGCTTATAATATTAGGTAAGTATGTGTAATGTGCCTATGTCCGAGTGAAGCGTGAACTAGTGTGTGTGAACTCTCAATGCCACATCAAACTAGTTTTACAAATAACGCTGGCAACTATAAAATGAATATTTATCAACCGAATCATTTTTTATTACAGTTTGCGTGGCTTTACGCTTCTTCAATACTACGAATTTATCTTGGTTAGTTTTGTCGTAATTTTTCGTATTTAAGAACAATATTAGAAAAGTAATTTACTTATACGAATTTAGAATACATCTCTGGAATTATTTCATTCCATTCCATGGTGTCTGGAAATTGTAATGGAATGAAATAATTCCCTTCCTCATCTCATTTTTCGAAGTCAAATGAATATGTAGTATGATTTGTTTAAAGATATTAAATAAAGAAATATAATTGTTGATAGAGCTAAAAGCAATGATATTCTACTTATACATACTTTGAGTTTTTCATATAATATCATTGGCTTAAAGTTACATTAGGCAGGTACGTAGCGTAGACACTGCAGATTTTCTTTAAGTAAATAAAAATTAATGTCATCTTCCTTCCCTCTACAGTCTATAATAAAAAATTGTGTATCCTCATTCATAGTCGGCGAGTGACGACCTCGTGTACCGAACAGTTTCCAGTCGCTCGTTTGCGCAGAACCTAACCTAACCTAACAAAACTATTTTATTAACACTCGGAATATCAACATTCAACACTTATCAAAAGCTAGTTGTCATAATAATATTATTAAATCGTTGAGTTAAGCAGTGAGCTTGTCAATTTAACATTTACCTCAGTTTGTGTACGTAATCTGAGGAAATGTTCGCCTTATCAGCATAATATTATGACGTCTGTAATAGACTATAACCCTATTAGGTATGTAAGTATAAAAACTAGTTTTACGTATTTTATCAATTGCGTACGTCTATTTATATCAGAACTTTGTTTTAGCGTGTGTCGTATACGAATTGTATAATATAAGTAGGTACAGGCAGTAGGCACCAGTAGGTAGTATCAATCATAGTCGCTAAGGATCAAGAAGACAGATTGTTGGATAAGAATTTTTGAATATCTCAGGAAATAAACTCTTTAAGAATATAATATTATGTCCCTGTCTCAGACCATATTATAGAGTTTTTATAATCTGAGGCAGCTGTATACAAAAGTATTCATAATATGTCGCGTCGTAGCCTGTATAATATAATTATGAATATGTCGTACTTATAAGGATAACTTATCCTTATAAGTACTTAGGATGTAAGTAATAATGTGTACTGTACGCAATATTTTATGTACACCTGATTGCTTTTTGTATACATATACTTAATCTAATATACCTATATATAAATCTCCTGTCACGATGTTTGTCCGCGATGGATTCCTAAACTACTTAACCGATTTTAATGTTTGTTTTTTTAAATGTGTGCTTTTTTCCAACTTGAGAGATAGGATAGCTTAGATCTTTAATTATAGTCGCAATTTTATTTTATTGCAAATTATCTATACTAATATTATAAATGCGAAAGTATCTCTGTCTGTCTGTCTCGCTTTCACGCCAAAACTACCGAACCGATTGTAATGAAATTTTGTACACACATAGTCTAAAGCCTGAGCAAGGACATAGGCTACTTTTTTACTGGAAAAAATAGTTGTAAGGGGGTGAAAATGCGTAAATTTGTTCAAATTGAGTTAGTTCCAAAAAATCATTTATTGACATCGCGCGCTATAAACTGAAGTCCACGCGGACGAAGTCGCGGACAACAGCTAGTTTGTCTATAAAGAGCGACCATTGTTTATGCGACGCGGGTCACGGGATAGCGATGGACGTTGCCATGGTGACATACTAATTTAATATAGTCACTAATTCAATAAAATAATACGGGCGATATACTTTATATAATATGGCAAAGAAACGTTTGCCGGGACAGCTAGTATATGATATACTTACTTACATCGGTAATAATGCTGTTGAAGGTACAACTAGGGCATCGAGACCGGGTTTCCCCGAAATCCGAAAACCTGGGAAAACCCGGGTTTTGGGGATCATGAAAAAACCCGGGTTTCAAAAATGGAACCCGGGTTTTTCGAGCTTTTCGGATTTTTCGTTTTTTTGATAATTATTAAAGGCCAGACCTGATAAAAGGTATTTATAACAAACTAACATACAAATTATTTATTTTTATAACATGTTGTATAGGTTTAATTATTTATATTGGTCATAATTAAACAAAATATAATATTTTAAAGGAAAAGTTTTGCTTTAAGAGCATTAAAGACTAATTGTTAAAAAAATATTTATTAATAATAAATAATAATACATATTTTAAAAATCCTACCAAAAAGTATAATACGGTCGTGCCCGTTCACTAGAGACTTGGTTGGGCACTGCCGTGACCGCACACTATGGTATTTAAATAGTATTTTACTGGAAAGGTGCTGGTAATCGCTGAAAATCATATTTAAAGTATTTTCGCATCGTTAATCATTGAATTTTAAGAAAACCTGAAAAAACCCGGGTACCCGGGTTTTCATTTAAAAAAAACCCGGGTTTTGAAAATTGGTTCCGGGTTTCGATGCCCTAGGTACAACAGTACATTATACGTTGACATTATTAAAGCACACCTGATTTTATATAAATATGTTGTTGAAGGTATTAACATACAATATCATTGGTATAACAACAGTACCTCAAAATGTTTCAACAAAGTAATGAGTTAATCTTGAGAGAATATCTTTGAATATTTTTAACGTGACCAGTATACAAATTACGAAACCAGTATACAATATCATTCGCATTTATAAGTAATATTATGGAATTAATTATTACATTAATTACTATAATATACGGACTAAAAGAAATAATACTAACATAAAGTAGGTACACTTACCTAATAATAAAAATTCATATCAAAGTTTATTCAAGCGGTCGTTTGGAAATTGGATCATCGTCACGATTTATACACGATAAGAGAAAATTGAAATAAGAGCACGGTGTTCTTATTTTAATTTGCTCCTACCACTCCCTTATAGGGTCCATACTCCATTCACGGTAGTCCGCCGTGCAGGACTGCTAATGCGCGGACATGGCTCACTGGTTCACACTCCGTGTTTCCGGTCGTGTGAACTAGAGTGAGCTATCAGAGTATGTCCATTTGCAATCCTGCACGGCGGACTGCCGTGAATGGACCCTTTTAGATACCCTTATGTGCCAACTAAGTCTATAGGTCTTTACTCATTATTTCGGATAAATTATTATGTAGCCAAATCTATATTATTTAGATCCTAAGTTATAATATACTCTATAGGTACCTCCTATAGGTAGGTACCTATAGTATAACGAATCTTAAGATATAATATATCCCACCAAAAACATACCTGTTAAAATAGGGCCTAGTTCCTATAGGCTAACTGTTGGTCTAAAAAAAGAGTTGAAATCCAATCCAATGCCAAGTTCAGATGCACTTCATCGATCATAATCATCTTCATCAACAGCCTGATCCATAATACTTCTAATTTGAACTTGGCAGGTTATTTAAATTCTATTTTATTAATAAAGGTCTAGCTGAGACACGTCATAAGTTGTTCGTAAAAACGAGAATTATTAGTTTTATAAACCAAGCTGAATCGCCATTGATGCTGTTGCGTAACTCGCCAGTTTCCGGTAGCTTTCTTGATATAGGGATTGTAGGAACTTACTTTATCTGTTTCTAATTAAAAGAGCCATTATTATGCAAAATATACATTTTTATTTACGAAGAGCACACGATATCAATATATTATGGTTCCTAAGCAACAAACAAATCCTAGCTTATTTTTCAGTGTCAGATATACATCAAATTATTTGAATTGCGTTCGAATATAGAATACACAACAGATGCTCTCTTGGTAGAGCATGGTGGATAGAGCGTTTGATGAACTGAAAAGTTCCTTTTAAACCAGGGAGACATTAATTAAACGTTTGAGTCGCCAATGCTCTCTTGGTTATCTTGGTAGAGTATGGTAGAGCCACAGAGCTTGTATTTTTATTATAAAGTACTACCTACTATGTACTTACTATTAAAGTACTACTATGTACTACGGTACGGACCCTAATAAAAACTATAGGCCAGGGGTCACCAATTAAATTCGCTCGGGGTCCGTTTTAAAAAATAAAATGACCTTCGCGGTCCGCACATTTAAAAAAAATAAACAAAATATGTAATAGCGGAAATTACGAAGGTATTTGAATCAATGAGAAAAGTGTTAATTTTTGTTCATCAGTATCGTATGTCGGGACCGAAATCAATTTTCAACGAAGTTCATCTTCAAACATGCTTGGTCCGCACACAATGGGTCGGCGCGTGCGGCGGTCCGGATGCGGACCGCGGTCCGCCATTTGGTGACCCCTGCTATAGGCTATAGCTGACCCGACAAACGTTGTTTTGCCATATTATACCTACAGATCATAATATTATTATGCATTATAGAGAGTCAGGCGTCAGCCTTCATCTTGATGTTGAAAAGTATATAAAAATAAATATTCGCAATTCGTTCGGACGTAGAATATTAAAATAAAATTAAAATATTTAATAATCTGGCTTAATTAATTCAAGTCGAGATCATTTTTCACACGACGCGCCCAAGGATTATCAAGCCGTCAAACTCTAATAATTGATTTCAACTTCGCATAACTTTAAAGCATTTAATAACTTTATAATTGTTTTTTGATTGGAAATAGATACAACATTATTATTAGACGATATCGCTCGACTCTGGAGGCTTTAGATAATTAAGGGACCGTTGCTGTAGGCTACACGAATATTATACATATATAAAATATCTTTCCTTCCTGGAAAAGGCTACTCTCGCTACTATGAATTGTATCTACAGAAAATATTTACTTTGAATTTCAGCCTTTGTCAGAATAATTGCCTCGTCTCGGCATGACAAGGGATAATATAGTATGCTCGAAAAAGTCAAAATAACAAACCGCCTAAGTGTTCTCATAAAATGATTTAATTTATTATTTAGAAAATGAAAACCCTTTTGCTCTACTTGTTTTACTCGAGTTTATTTTAGTTTCTTTTTTATCCTTAAGTCAGTATAATAAATGGATCTAGATCGCTTGTTTTATTATAAAACAATCCTTTTTACTTTGGATATAAAGGTATTTAAATCTTTACGATGATATCGCTAACATTTTGATAGCACGATATAGAATATAGAGCGAACTCAGCGAACAATGATGGCATCCTACCTCAATGAAGTGCGCGCGTATTACATCACGCGGCGCGCAGCCCTGACCACGGTCAATGCCTCGGTTTGAAGGTGCCCCCTAAATCGTACAGCGCTCAGTTTACTGACCGATTTCCTTCCCTCATTTAGGCGACTGTGCGACAGAGAGGGATGATATTCCATTGCAGTGACGCGGTATTTTGTTGGAACTTGGGCGTTTTTGTTTTCTTTGTACGAAATATTAATGCTAAGAATCTTTAGAGTAGGGGCTTATAACATGGAGAGCCCTAAAAGCGGTCACGGCCGCAGCTATATTGAGTCCAATTTTAAGATGTTGGAGTGACGACAAATTATTGCATATTATAGAATTTATAGATATCCTTTTTTGTAGGAATAGTAATCTTGGACTCGAAAACTGAGAAAACTCTGGAAAATAGAGGCAAACTACAAGGCAAGGCTCTTACACTCCGACAATGATATTATACGAAAAACACAAAGCTCTAATGGGGTTTTTTCTACGCTGTTAAGGGCCTTCCATACGAAGAATCCGTAATTTACCGTATTTAGAGCCTTATAAACTCATAATTTGAAAGCTACAGAGTTATAATAAAAATACTTACAGCAATAATCTTCAGTATGGCTACATTCCTTTCCACGTTTTTTTCCTATTTTCGTTTATTATACTCATGATATCAGCTTCCAAAGTAAATCCAATTTATTAAAATTCAAGTATACATTCAGCATCTCCTTAGTATTTACAAATTACTTTTATTTGAAACACACGCCAATAGATCGACAATAATATCATAAACGACATAATATTATTCCCCGTTTTAAATTTTTTAGGTCTATTTTGAACTCGGATACGAAGTAAAAAAAATAGGGTTTTGGTGCGATCTCGGCAACGCGGCAAATGTATGGCCAAGGTCGTTTGCTCGGGGACGGCCTTAACGGGTTTCAGGATAACAAAATATACTATAGGTAAGTACTTCAATATGTTTATTCTTCCGTTGTTTTCTTTGTACCACTACCAAGTAATATTCATGCTCCGATTTATAATGTTCTAGGTTTTAGACTAGACAGAATAAAACCTCACTACGAGTATTTAAACTTCAAGTTTGAAACTTGAAAGAGTCTGCAATGTAATAATATTTCATATTGCTTGTAGAAAATAGCAAATAATAGATGAAAAACACTCGAGTCGAGTGTTCGTGTGTCGCAACTATTACATTGTACTTAGAGTCAACGTATACAATTAAGACGTAGGTAAATACAGTTTTTATTGCATTGTATTCTTCCTTTAGAGGTGCCATCGTGGAAAATGATTCATATGCGGTAAATTGGTGGTTATTTCCAGGCTCCAGCCGATCCATTACAATTTCATTCCAGTCGCCAGTCTGGCGATCCATCGCCAGACTGGCGACTGGCGATCCAACGTTATTTGATCGGGTTATGTCAACTGTCAAGTCATTATTGTCGGGATATGACGAACGCATTGACTTATGTTTCCTTACTCATTGGACGAATGCTTTGGACGTATGGTTTGACATATTAACCCGACCCGAATTTTCGAAGACTCTGTCCTTTCCCTATGAATCAATTTCGCTGATAGTACCTATCTTAGATCTATACGTATAATATAATAAAACTGTAGAAATGAAAATTCTGTACTTACATTAAAGATATTTAAAAAAAGACGTGCCGGCAGAAGTGAAAACTTGATTATCAACGTTGTGCATTATTTTTTTATGAAAATCGATTTAAAAAAACGATCGTTTTAATTAATTAATCGAAACACTTACAATCGATTAAAAAATATCGACAATCGAAAAAAAAAGCTGCTGTCAGACAGACTGTCAGACACTTCTTGCGACATGACAGTTGTCTCGCAGGTGGAAACACGGCCTTAATCAGCGCGTCTGCTAAAGAACTCATTTCCCTGACTGTACATTTCTGCTAAACAACTCATTTCAACGACTGTACATTTCTGCTTAGCACAATTTTCCCCGACTGTACATTTCTGCTAAACAACTCATTTCCCCGACTGTACATTTCTGCTTAGCACAATTTTCCCCGACTGTACATTTCTGCTAAACAACTCATTTCTTCGACTGTACATTTCTGCTTAGCACAATTTTCCCCGATTGTACATTTCTGCTAAACAACTCATTTCCCCGACTGTACATTTCTGCATAGCACAATTTTCTGCGACTGTACATTTCTGCTAAACAACTCATTTCCCCGGCTGTACATTTCTGCTAAACAGCTCATTTCCCCGACTGTACATTTCGTTCGAGTTCGACACAAAACACTAGTCTCCAACCGTCTTGCGCTTTTTCTACGGTTTTTGGATCAACACGAAAATCTGACGCGAGTTTCACAGTTTTTACCCATCCCACAAAAGTGCTCAACGCCGCTAAACAAGTTTTCACTTCAATAATAAGTGGGGGGTGTCACTACATCGCTATAGAAGCCCAAAATGTGGTTAGTCTGTCTGTACCTATGTTTGTTCCACTATCACACGAAAACTACTGATCCGATTTGAATGCGGTTTTCGCAGATATAATATTATTTGTCTTCTTCCAACTTAACATCTGGTGCATAATAAAATTCCCCCCACCCCTCTAAGGGGACAAAAGAGGGGGTCAGATTTTGTATCAAACTGTTTTCTTTAACACGAAAAGTCCTGATCCAATTTGAATACAGTTTTCGCAGATACATAATATTATATTAATTGTCTTCTTTCAACTCAACATCAGATGTATAAAATTTTTCCCCCCACTCCTCTTAGGGGACAAAAGAGGGGGTAAGATTTTGTAACTATCAAATGATGAAGTAGAAAGTAGAAATCTTGGAAATCTATTGTTTACGCGGTCGAATTCGACCGCTTGGAAGTTAATAGGTTAAGGGCGGCTAATCAGGGTTCAGGGTTTATTTGTCCCACTTTGACAAAAAAAAAATGGTCACGTTAGCCATAGCCCATACAGCATACTGCAATCGCAAACTGTAGTACCGTAACTCCGTACCACATATTGTTCTGTGTACCGTACCGTAACTGTAGTTTAATTTAGAGTTAACTTGATTATCCGCATTTACCCTGTGTCTGAACTTAATCCGATTAACTATAATATAGTATGCACTACTTGTAGACCTTATAGAATTACTATTATGTTTGTGTTTTATATTCTGTGATTATGCTTTAAAAAAACGGTAAAAACTAAAAACCTTATCTAAACCAAAAATGTCCCTCATACGTAGTACTAGTAGTCTAAGGCGCAATTTCACCAACGATTGTTAAAGTTAATGCTCGAATTAGTATCACGTTATCGCTATCGATTTTCATATGAATGAAAGAGAACACATAACATTTTAATGAGCTGTTAACACTAACAGATGTTGGTGGAACTGGGTCTTAACATAAATATAGTAACATAGTGAATAGTTAATTGTGTCACGTAGCATTAAATATAGTATGGGGATGGTAGAGGGGAGGCGGAAAGTAATGTCACACAGTGTTCTATTAATTCATCGTATTACATCACCACTATAATTATGGCAGCGATTCATAACATTTCACTTGGCAACGCGATGGAGAGAATTTCTGGTAGTCTAAATTCACCGACTTTCAAAAAGTTAGCTATATCATTTCGACTCGTATATAATATAAATATACAAATCTCCTGTCACGAATCACGATGGATTCCTAAACTACTTAACCGATTTTAATGTTTGTTTTTTTTAAATGTGTGCTTTTTTCCAACTTGACAGATAGGATAGGACAGATAGTCGCAATTTTATTTTATTGCAAATTATTTGTCTATAAAGAGCGACCATTGTTTATGCGACGCGGGTCACGGGATAGCGATGGACGTTGCCATGGTGACATACCTATTGGTATGTCACCCGTATTATTTTATTGAATTAGTGACTAATCACTAATTCAATAAAATAATACGGGCGATATACTTTGTATAATAATATGGCAAAGAAACGTTTGCCGGGACAGCTAGTAATATTATAAAACATAGTTGCTTTTTTCCCTCATGTCCCTTTGTTCCCTTATGCGCAACGGATTTTGATGATTCTTTCAGTGTTAGATAGTCCATTTATCGAGCAAGGCTATATTTTATCACACTTATAGGAGAATATCACTAATAGGAGAATGTGGAAAAAACTGGGGAAATTATTTGAAAGGGCTTATCTCGCGAACTACTACAGCAATTTTTGTGTTATTTTGGCACAAATAAGAAGTACCTAGACCGCGTGAAGGCTATCGATTTTAATAACTTTTTCAGTTGCTATTATATTATATTTTATAATTTATACCCGTGCGACGCTGGGGCGATAGCGACCCGCCATTTTCTGCCGAATTTTCAATTTCATTTCATCTTTTCACATGATATTTTAGTGCTATTTTTGTAAGTAGGACCCACCGTAGGTAAGAAAGAGGGTTGAGAAACAAAAACCGGCCAAGTGCATATCGGGCCTCGCGTAAAATAGGGTTCCATAGTAAGTTCCGTAGTACTATAGTACCGCTATTTTTGATTATTATTTTTAACAAAAAATTAAAACCGACTTCCAATGTAAAAACAATACTTAATAAAATTAATATGAACTAAAAAGTATTAAATAATTTTTACTATCTAATAGTGCCTTCTTCCGAATTCGGCTAAACCTCAACTATTTCTGTACTCAATCTTCATTATTTTGAAGTCGGTACCAGATAGCTGAATCTTCAGTCCTCTGACAGAATATTTAAAATTTTTGGAACTGGCACCGACTTCAAAATTATGAAGATTGAGTACAGAAATAGTTGAGGTTTAGCCGAATTCGGAAAAAGGCACTATTAGATAGTAAAAATTATTTAATACTTTTTAGTTATTAATTTTATTAAGTATTGTTTTTACCTTGGAAGTCGGTTTTAATTTTTTGTTAAAAATAATAATAATTTCACTCTTTTTAGTTACACTAGTGACTAGTAGGTAAACCTTCGCGTATATTTTACGTATCTTATTACAATTTGTTAAGAGTCACAATTCACACTCACAAAATAATATATTATCAGTGAAGTGAACATAATATTGTGCTAAGTAATTTAACAATTCTAATGCTTCAAGCCCCAAGCGGTGACCGGCGATTGCGATAACAATAGAAAGGCTATTGTGTCTCGTTTTTCCACGATCGAAGGATCTATCAGATAAAATATTGTATAAACTTGCATAGGATGTAGCGTAGCTACTCATAATATATAATATTATCAAAATTATTGACAGCTGTTCTGGTAAATTGTAATCAAGAATTCAATTTCAAATCGATACTTAGTGCGCCATCTATCGATTAATAAGTATAACTAATTAAAAATACACTTAATGACTTTGTTTTGATTAAATACTCTATTTAAAATAATTTCAATTTAATATTCTATTTGTCTATAAAAATTTTTTAAGTAGTTAGTAAAATTTTCGATCTGTATAATTATAAAGTAGTAAAGTATATTCGATCTGTCGTCTCACGTCTGCCGCCACGCGCCGCGCGGCGCGCGGCGCGTCGATGCCGTCGCCTCCGCGGCGCTGACCGCCGTGTATTAAACAAACAGTACATAATTATTATTATTATTAGTATATCCATACCTATGCCTTGTAATATTATCTATTCTGTGCCATGAGACATTGGTGACCTTAATACGACGTGGCCTTAATACGAATGATGATGACGATGATGATGATGATGATGATTATGATGATGAATATGAATTGCATAGTAGCATATGCTTTCTGTTCTTAAAACAACGCCGAAACTCCCAAACATGTATCTATAAGGAGTCAGGAGTTCTCTCAGCATCTTCGCAACCATGGTATATCTTGACCCAATATTTGACTTTTTGGTAGCATATTCTTAGTACACTTCACATAAAACCAAAATCACCATATGTTTCCATATAAATTTCGAGGAGTTCCCTCGATTACTCCTGGATCCCATCATCAGGTCACCACTTTTGTGAACATGGTACCAAATTGAAGTGAAACCAAATACAACAAAACAACAATTTCGAAAATCGGTTCACAAACGGCGGAGTAATCGTTGCGCATACAAAAAAAAATATATATCCACAGCCGAACATATAACCTCCTCGTTTTTTGGAAGTCGGTTAAAAATTGTTGTATGGTCAAGAATGTATGTATGTACATATAACGTGTTTTACACTACTATAGCAACATCATCTCAGTAACGTTCTTAAGGAATTTGAACGAGTTTTTATATTATTCGTAGATGAAACGTTTCTTTATACTTACTTCTCCGAATACACTTTTTAGTTGAAGGCTACCCAATAGCTTATGAAGTCTTATTAGCCGTGATAGTTTTCCTTTTAAATTCGGCATATTTCCTACTCCCGTGAATTTTTTTCCATTTTCTAGAAGCAACCGTTTACCGTTTAGCTGGTAGATTTTTTTTTTCACTTTAAAACTTTAAATCGGAAAATGATTTTGAATACTCATATTTAATGACAGTTACGACACCCCACAACACGGTGGCAGAGTAAACAGAATTATAGAGTATGCCGATTAGAACTGATGTAAAAAAAATTAAGTTTGACCGTATTATGACAAAAGTCGTCGCTAGGGTCGTTACCATAAAGTTAATATACCTATCCGATAGGTATATTACCTTTATGGTCGTTACCTACAAATTTAATTGTTGTTCTTTTTCTTTCTTCTTTTTCTTCTTTTTTGGCAACTTGACACAAAGGATGTGTATGTTGTGCCACAGACAAGGTAAAAAGGTAAGGAATATGGCGGCAAAACCATAATCCTCCTATTATATTTTTCATCGTTTTCATGTATCGTCAGGTCTAAAGTCTAGTCAAAGTCTACCTAAGTAAAAGTCAATACAGTCAAGGAGTCAAGTCGGTCGATTCAGTAAAGTGGTAGACGCTTTACTGAAACTTTCGATGGAGTTTTGGAGGGAACACAAAATAGCACGTTTCTGGATATTACATCACTTTCCTACACTTGTGCATGAACACGAATATCTAATGGTTAATATTCTACCAATATTACACATTAAAAACCTTCCACTAACACAATTTTAGGAAAATAATATAAAAACACAACAGCACTCTTTCACATGCCCGCCAAAACATCGCGGCGGCGATGACGTGCTCGTGCGTTGACCCGTCTGAAAGTGCTGACGGGCTGAACGTGATCGCTTGCGCGCCGCGTCGGCAATTGACGAACGCGGCATCAGGTGACCTATAAGAAGTGAAACTATAAGAGTTCCTTGTTGACTACGGAACCCTAAAAAGGAGTGACCAAGTGCCCTTGTATAATACGAGCTCCTAATTATTATTATTATAAGAGGTTACCACTTGTCGAATTCTCAAACATTCTTTTTTAAAAATGTGTAAAAGTCATATTACCTATCAAGTACCATTGTGCCAAATTAAATATTAAATTCTTTTGTAAAGAAAAAGATAAGACGCACTTTAGGAATTTTCAACTTCGAATATCAAATTAAATTTTCCTGGTTGAAAAATTCAAGTAAGCTGACAAGCTTAAATTAATTGGTTTTTGTAAAATATTTAATTAAATACTTTTTGATAAAATCAAATATTCATTTTATTCAAACGACAGTTTTTTACTACAGTTACAAATTATATTACCGTTAAGGTACGGTTGCGGCCATCAGCGTTGTACCACTTTTAAGTTTCGGCCAAACCTACGCGTCAGTGACGCGGGAAGCGAGCGGGACGCGGGACGGGAGCGTCTGTAACGCGAAGCTGGTGTGCGGTGTGCATGTCGCAGCCAGCTGGTTAAAATAGCCGTTCAATCAAACAGCTAGCCCTTTGACTGAACAACGCCATTCAATCTCACGGCTAGCTTTTTAATTGAATATTTCAGTCGCTCGAAACGTTCAACACTACAGCTGATTCAAGCCGCCGCCGTTTGATTGAATTAGTTCAGCGCTCCCCACTGCGGCGCTAGGTACGTTTTGTTTACAATATGGCGTCAACTTGCCGGTGTTTTGTGATTGTATTAAGATATTTTTCGTAAATATAACATGTTACAAGTGTTATTAAAGTGACAGAAATTATGGGGGCACATACGAGTGAATCAAAATTTAAACAAATATTCGAATTTCGAGGAGAAATTACGGGATTATGAAATGCATGACGAAGGTATTAATTGCAATTGTGTTCAAAATCAGTTAGAATACAATTCATTCTGCTTATTATCATTGCGCTTGTGTAATAATAAAACTAAACTAATGGTCAGCTTAGTTAATTTGCCATTTAACCACTTAGCTAAGCGTCGTCTAGCTGTAGTGTTGAACGTTGCAGTCAACAAGTCGGCTAAACGACGTATAGCCGTGTGATTGAATGGCGTTGTTCAGTCAAAGGGCTAGCTGTTTGATTAATCGGCTATTTAAACCATACACACCAGCTGCGTGACTACGGTGCGAACAGGATTGGATTATCGACGCTTTGCCGACGCGAACGTCCCGCGCGGTATTCGCTCCCGCTTCGCAGTCGCTTTGGTCGCGTAGGTTTGGCCGAAGCCTTACACTTTATTACCATAGTAATGCAGTTTAAATGTGGTGCACCGGGTTTGTGCGTCTTGAATTATTATAGAACAACTTGGAAATCTGGTAAAAAACAACTGTTATAAATACAACAAGACGTTGCTCGCAACTTCGTTGCGTCTTTGTGTCGCGCGCTGGAACCGTCCCTTTTTAGTGTTTGCTCTGTCCGTCCGTCTTGTCTGTTTGTCTATCTGTCCGTCTGTCTGTCCGCGGTTTTGCTCAGAGAATTTAGGACCTACAAAGCTGTAATTCGGCATGAATGCACATAATATAAATGATGCCGACAAAATGGTAGGTATATTATGTATAAAATCTTCCCCTACACATCAAGCGGGGGTGATTTTTTTTCGAGCTTACCCCACCATGTGGGATGCCGACTGTCGTTGGATAGGTTTTTAAAAAATATTACGAGTATTCAAAGATAATTTTCCAATTTAGGGATTCGTTTGTGAAATTTGAGATTTTAAAGTGAAAAAAAAAGTCACAGACCAGTGTCCCCCCCTTTTCCATCAGCCGACCTGTTTGCTCGTTTGCCTCCTTATTTCATAAAAAGAACCGAGCGACACGCGACAACTGCAGTCGTTGCGACTTGCGACACTACTGCAACTGGTTTGTAAATTGTATGTATTTCTATGAAATACCCTCCGCAGCTAGCGATACGAAGCTAGCGACACTTATTCATAGAAATACACAGAAACCAGTATTGTCGCGACGACACGTCTGCTGCCGCTTCATATAGTCGGTTTCCAACTGTACCTTTACCTTTTTAGTTTTTATATTACAGGGTAACGAAACTATGTCATAAATGATAATACCATAATACTTTAAGGTGTGTATGTACTATGTGGGGTACTTCGATCAAAGGTACCCCCTAGGTATATTATACATAATAATGTACCTAAAGAGTTCGATGCGAAAATAGAAGCGCTGAATACAATTAGTATGAAGTATCACTATAATATTTTGTTACACCTTGTAGCCTTATACATGTATTGGGAATGTGCCTATGACAAAACACTTTTTAATAATAATTGCATATTAAGCAAGTATCTAAGTAATTAAAATAAACAGTTAACCCGTTCCAGTTGGTGTGACACTACGAGTATACTAAATGGCCGATTTGAAAGTTTGAATCCCACCAAAAACATAAATGTAAAAATGCTGAGCCAAGTTCCATACAAACATTATATTTCTTGTCTATGGACTTCGCCGTAAAAAGGATGGAGATCTAAATGAGTGCCAAGTTCCATGGAAAATCGAAATAAGTACGTATAGGAACCAAATAACATGAACAAATAATAGAGTCTATTTCTTTGCTTTATTGAATGTCTATAACAATTGATGTTATTTAAATAATGTGAGATCTTAAACTAGATTAGATCTAACTTGGCAAGTTTTCATTACGTCAGTCATTTTTCATAAAGTTATTGAACATTTTAATTCTGATGAAAACTAGCCAAGTAAAATCTAATCTAGTTTAAGATCTCACATTATTTAAATAACATCAATTGTTATAGACATTCAATAAAGCAAAGAAATAGACTCTATTATTTGTTCATAATGTTATTTGGTTCCTATACGTACTTATTTCGATTTTCCATGGAACTTAGCACTAATTTAGATCTCCATCCTTTTTACGGCAAAGTCCATAGACAAGAAATATAATGTTTGTATGGAACTTGGCTCAGCATTTTTACATTTATGTTTTTGGTGGGATATCACTACATTTCTTCTTCCCAGTTTAAACATTCATAATATTCGACTATATTCAATGGCAAGTCGCAACCTTAATGTGTCGTTTCACCACTTCTCACAAGTGTCGGCTATGCTATCCGCAACTTATCTGGCAGATACTTCATCTATCAGGTAAGTTGTGGATAGCTAACTGAAACTTATCAGGAAGTGGGGGAAAAGCCCCTAAGCCTTGTTGAGACGTAAGTATCCGACGAATAAAACAAAGAAAATTCAAGCGAATGGAAAATGCAGAGTGTACAACTTACTATGCGGAAGTTAAGTAGCTATTATTATAGCTGTCTAACAGACAGACAAACGGATAAATACAGATAATAACAGATAATAATATTGGAATAATTATATGTCTATTCTCGGGACTCAAACTATATCTCCATACCAAAGAACAATCGGTACAATCAGTTTAGGCGTGAAGACGTAACAGACAGACAGACACACTTCATAAAGTCACCTTCTATTCATTTCAAGTTTTTTCAATTCACAAATAAATGTTTACGGGGAGCTCCCATACAATAGACCTGATTTTTTGGCCTTTTTTGCTCTCAATCAATAATGGCAGCCAAAAGGTACTTGAAATGTTCACAAAATTCTTAATTATATTTCTTCTTTCAAAACAAATAATAAAAGTAAAATAAAATAAATATTTTAGGGGGGTCTCCTTACAAAAAACACAATTTTCGCTCTGTACGACTCGCACTTGACCATTTTTTTTTGTTTTCGGATTTTTCCCTACGGTTACACAAAATTATCGAGCTGGATTCCAAATTTCAGCCTTCTAGGTTATCTGGAACTGGGTTAGAATTTTGATCTATAGGTCAGTCAGTCAGTGATAAAAATTTAGATTTTAGGACGTTAATAATATCTCAACAACCGTTTAAGCTGTGCTTATGAAATTTAAAGTGTGTATTTATCTCGCAAGTCTCATTATATGAGACTTGCGAGATAAATAACGTTTATGTGAAATAGTTTCTGAAGGGGGTCAAAAGTAGCTGCAAATGGTTCGTGTAATATTACACACGGTGCGGCTCGCCATTCTGCTATGCTGGAACTTGGCTTGACAATCTACCGCGTGTCTAGACATGAAAATAACGGTACTCCATGTATTGCAGACGTATTGTAGAATAAATAATGCTGCCATATCTGGTATTATAATATCATACAGGATGTAACAAAATACAGTCATAATAATTATTATATGTGTGTGAGACCTTGTATAAAGTTCACTGTGTAAGTAGCAGCGCTGAAAATTACGTTAAAATTATTAATTTAGTGGGTTGCACGAACTAACTTTAACTTTAACTCTAACTTTAACTTTAACCTTAACTTTTACCCCAATGGAAAATGTCAAATCTTTGGTTAACGTTAAAAATGGACGCCATCAAGACGCCATATTTAACCATAACTATAGAGCTCGACAAGGTTTTAAATACAGGTGGCGAAAAAAGGAACTAACGCTGTCATCATACAAAGACGCCATTTTTGACAGTTCTCCTTTACCAGCAGCGCCCCCGCCCACGTTCATTCACAACCTTGTTGGACCAGCTGTCATCTGTCAATTTCTCCGGTCAAAGTTAAGGTTAAAGTTTAATGACGCCATATTTAACTATAACCATAACTTTAACCTTAACTTTAACTTTAACCACGCCTCTGGTGCACTCCACTCTTACGAGTAAAGTTTTGTATGGACGAGTTAATGACTAGGGATTGCTATACGGATACTTTGAAATCCGTAACACTTAAGAGTGTGTATGAGTCCTTTGTATAAAGTTCTCTGTGAAAGTAGCAGCAGTATGTATACAAAAATTTGTTTTAAAGTTACCCTTTCAGCATCGCTACATTTACAGTGATTTCTAAACAGGACTTGTATACACCCATTGTATACACCCTATAACTACTATCACTTTGTTTTGTTACACACTGTATATTCAACACGAGGTTTTTCCCCAAAATTTTGTAGCAACGAGTCAATGACCTTGTTTCGTCGACGGGCCAATAGAGAAAAGATTCCTTCCAACGTTCCTGTCCAGACAACATTGGTAACTTTTTATAACCATAATAGCAAAAACTTTGGCCGTTTGAGAACAAAGAAATATCCACATCCATAAAGATATAAAATTGAATAGTAAAATACTTAACCCGAAATGCTTTGATGAACAATGATTTATCATTTGTTATTGTAAAAAAAATAATATTATAATAATATAGGTATAACTTACTTATTAAGTTTTCTGTGTCGTGTCGGAATCAGGTTTTCTAGAATAAGAGGAACTAGGTACTTACTTATTTTTGTGTTGTTAGCATTTTTCTAACTAGCTAAAAGAGTCCATTTGGACTCTTTTGAATTTGAAAAGAAAATTAAATTACAAAAAATCAATTTTCGTTGGGCCATGAGTCATGACTCATAAGGCATAAGGGATAATTTATTATGATTGCCATTATGATTGTGAAGTTATCTATCATGCAAATATCGACGTCGATTGCGGGCAATCGTCGAAGAATAGGAAAGACCAGTCTAGATATTCGTATTTCGTAATCATTGGTACATTATTAGCCAACGTGGGGAGGTTGCATAACAAATGAAAGACGTCAAAATCCTAACACCAGCTTGACGAACTTATAGGTCCATGTTGACGAAGTGAACTCTCAAATAATATTTTTATAACCCCCTGTCCATCTGCGTCACGTAACCCATTCCTTTGTACACGATTGACGTTGACAAATCACATTTCGAACCGAAAATATGTATAATTATATAATAAATTCAGCTCTAATATATAATAAAGCTCTAATATATAATAAAATATATAATAAATTCAGCTCTACAAGCTACGAATAATAAAACCTCTACAAGGCTTTTTGGCACATTAAAATCAGATCTGACTCTGATCTGAATGTCTTTACTCTTTACATTGTATCGAATCGAGTAATGTCAATTCCATACATTTTGAACGGTGATTATACAAAGAAACGATAAAGAAAAACGTCTTGGCTAAAGGGCCAGGTCTGAATACTGAGCTTTTCAGACATTTCGATCACGCAATCTACTCCGTGAAAATGCGACGAGAGGTCTAAATAATTTCCGCCTTACGGCCTACCGCCTACCTGCAGTTACCACATACTACATAGAGGCGCATAAAGTCACTTTCTAAGCGCGTGTTCACACCAAACGGACTATAAGCCGCCGAATATGAGCAGGCTAACTGTGAGCCCCAGTGTGAACGTGATTATTTTTTAACAAAAAATTAAAACCGACTTCCAAGGTAAAAACAAAAGTAATACTTATTATTAATCTAAAAAGAATCAAATAATTCTTATTCCTTGTTATAGTGCCGTCTTCAGACTTCGCCTAAACCTCAACTATTTCTGTACTCAATCTTCATTTTTTTTAGTTACATAATATGAGACGACAATAGGGTTGTTGAGGAAGTGATTATGAGGAAGAGGAGGAGGAAGAGGAATTGTTACGCGCAAATTTAGAGGATGCGGATGAGGAAGAGGATATTTTATGAGGAAGAGGATGCGGATGAGGAAGCGGATGAGGAATAGGATGATAGGAAATTATAAATACTAGCGGACCCAAAAGAATTTGTCCTATCTGTACAATAATTATACACAAAAAAAGACGGGTTCCACTCTGGGAGTGCCGGCAGAAGTGAAAACTTGATTATTAACGCTGTGCATTATTTTTTTAAATCCATTTTTTAAAAAATCGATTTTTTTAATTACTTAATCGAAACCCTTACAATCGATTAAATCGTATATCCTTGTTTCGAGGGCACATCTTTAACCATCTCCCTTAGCATTGAGATACTTGGCGTCAACATATCGAGCGAAGTCCAGTTCCGATATCATCTAGAGGGTAAGGCCAAATTAGCCTCGAAGAAGAAGAAGAAGGTGTTCTTAACAGAGCGAGACAGTACTTCAGTCTGGACCAGCGCCTACAACTCTACAAGGCGCAGGTTCGGCCTCATATGGAATATTGTTCTCATCTCTGGGCAGGGGCGCCAAAATACCAACTGCTCCCTCTGGATCGTATCCAACGAAGCGCCGCGCCGCTCGAATTGTTGACTGTCATAGTGTTTCAAACAGCTTGGACCCCTTGGAATTACGCCGAGATGTAGCTTCACTCTGCATCCTCTATCGGTTGTATCACGGGGAGTGCTCTGAGGAATTGTTCGGAATCATACCACCTGCAACTTTTCGCCATCGTCCCACGCGAAAAACATACCATCCTCATCACCTCGATGAGTGGCAGTCTTCCACAGTCCGTTTTTCGCGTAACTTTCTGCCGCGCACTGTAAAACTCTGGAACCAACTGTCACCAGCAGTATTTCCGGACCTATACGACCTGCAAACCTTCAAGAAAAGAGCGTATTTTAAAAGGCCGGCGAGTGTCCATGGGCGACGGTAGTTGCTTACCATCAGGTGACCCGTTTGCTCCCTTATAATAAAAAAAAAATTAACCCATTTTTTATGAAAATCGATTTTTGAAAAATCGTTTTTTTTTTAATATGTAAATCGAAACCCTTACAATCGATTAAATTTTTAACCAATTTTTTATGAAAATCGATTAAAAAAATCGTTTTTTTTAATTAATCGAAACCCTTCAATCGATAAAAAAATATCGACAATCGAAAAAAAACAATTGATTGTTTTTTTTATTTCGGTGTTACAACACTACTCCCAACCGTCTTACGGTTTTTCGATCAGCACGAGAATCTGACGCGAGTTTCACAGTTTTTACCCATCCCACAAAAGTGCTCAACGCCGCTAAAGAAGTTTTCACTTCAAAAATAATTAAAAGGGCATTTTACAGTGGACCAAACTATGAATCTACACCATTCTCGAAACACAGACAATATAGAATCATCAAAATCGGTCCAGCAGTTAAGGAGGAGTTCGTGTGCCTAGTGTGAATTTTTTGTGTTACACATTCGATCGTAAACGCGTTTGGCGTTTACTAAGATTTTGTATGGGATTTGTACAGCGCCACTACTGGGAGTGAGCCCAGCCCAGTGAGTAATCCCATACAAAATCTTAGTAAACGCCAAACGCGTTCACGATCGAACGTGAAACAAAAAACTCACACTCGGCACAGTACAGTACACAACACACGCACACAAAAAAAAGATGAGCGAATAATACAATTCTCGCGCTCTGGCGTGTGCGTTGCCATGATTGGATTCGATACGCGACGCGCATCCGCAGTGAAATTCCTCATAAATTCCTCTAAAATTTTGAGGAAGCAATAGCGGAAGAGGATTTTTTTATTTTTATTTATGAGGATGCGGTAACGGTTGAGGAACCCAAAATATTGCGGAACTTCCTCATTATGAGGAAGCGGAAGAGGAATCCTCAGCAACCCTAGACGACAAGGCTATAATACTCGTATTATAGCTTGTTGTCTTAGAGTTGTACATATTACTAGCGGTCGCCTGCGGCTCTGCCCGCGTGGATGTCGGTTACGGCTGCAAAAAGCCTACCCAGGAAAGACTCGGTCAGCAAAATGATTCCCAGGTCAATTCACAGACTCCGACACTGACATCGACGACGCGGACGCAGTCATTATCAGTGTACAGTGCACACTGCACAGATTGTCTTCCTACCGCAAGCGCATCCCGCTTGGTGACGCCTACTATCGTAATATTTTAATTTCGCCATAATTTCAAACCCAAACGTTCAATTTTAATCATTCAAAGACCAAATTTTATCTACATAAACTGTACTTAGTGATGAAATAATTTAGTGTGTCGCGGACTTTTTTGTAGATATTTATAAGATCTACAATATACTTAGAACATTTTATGGTTCTATTTTTTATAGTTTCGGCAGCGTACGCATAGACATAGACATAGCTGTTATAGTAATCAATAATCATGGTTATAAGTTTATAACTTATACATCATGGGCCATGGCCCATGGCCCAACGTGACGGGGCTTTTAATCTCTACTAAATGATGCCCGCAACTCCGTTGCGCCAAAATTCGTTTATCGCGCGGGAACCGTACATTTTTCCGGGATAAAAAGTATCCTACGTCCTTTCCCGGGACTGAAAGTATCTCCATGCCAAATTTCAGCAAAATCGGTTCAGCGGTTTGAGCGTGAAGAGGTAACAGACATACAGACAGACACACTTTCGCATTTATAATATTAGTATGGATAGTATGGATTATCTTTACCATAATATTATATTATTATATTAATATTATAAAGAGGAAGAGTTTGTTTGTTTGTTTGAACGCGCTAATCTCAGGAACTACTGATCCGATTTAAAAAAATCTTTCCTTCCTAGCTAAGAAATAGAGGAAAATGTGGAAAAAACGGAACGGAAATATATTTGATAGGGCTTATTTGAACGCGCTAATCTCAGGAACTACTGGTCGGATTTGAAAAATTCTTTCATTGTTAGATAGTTCATTTATTGAGAAAGGCTATAGGCTATATTTTATTACGCTACGACCAATAGCAGCGAAGAAATAGTGGAAAATGTGCAAAAAACGGGAGGAAATTATTTGAAAGGGCTTATTTGAACGCGCTAATATCAGGAACTGCTGGTCCAATTAGAAAAATTCTTTCAATGTTAGATAGCCCATTTATCGAGTAAGGCTATAGGCTACATTTTATCACGCTAAGACTAATAGAAGCGAAGAAATAGAGGAAAATATTGAAAAAACGGGCTAAATTATTTGAAAGGGCTTATTTGAACGCGCTAATCTCAGGAACTACTGGTCGGATTTGAAAAATTCTTTCAGTGTTAGATAGCCCATTTATCGAGGAAGGCTATAGGCGATATTTTATGACGCTATAACTAATAAGAGCGAAGAGATAGAGGAAATTGTGGAAAAAACGGGTGAAATTATTTCTCACGAACTACTGGAGCAATTGTTTTGTCATTTGGGTCACATAAGAAGTAGACCACGTGAAGGATCATAGGCTATTTTTTGTGAACTAATTTGTCGGAGAAATATCTAATTTACGCGGGCGAAGCCGCGCGGAACGTCTAGTAATTTATAATATTTAAACACTACATCTACTATAATATAGTTGATCCCCGCAACTGCGTTGCGACAAAATTCGTTTATCGCCCGAGAACCATATTTTTTGTGATAAAAAGTAGTTAAGTATCCTATGTCCTTTCCCGGGACTCAACGTATCTCCATACCAAATTTCAGCAAAATCGATTCAGCAGCTTGGGCTTGAATATGTAACAGACAGACAGATATACTTACAGATAGACAGGCACACTTTCGCATCTATACTAATAATATTAATATTATAATTATAATTTATAATTATATTATAATTATTGGGAAGAGTTTGTTTGTTTGAACGCGCTATTCTCAGGAACTACTGGTCCGATTTGAAAAATTCTTTTAGTTTTAGATAGCCCATTTATCGAGGAAGGCTATAGGCTATATTTTATCACGCTTATACTAAGGGAGAGGACCTAATGCTAGACACTGAACTAATAGATGACACTTATGTGTTTTGTACTACGAGTAATGAAATACAAAGGTAGAAAAGGTTATTTCAAATTGTGTAAACCTAAAAGCCACTTTGCCCTGTCCTAGTCCAAAAACTTTTGATATTTAAAGTAAGGGAATGGACCTAATGCTAGACACTGAACTAATAGATGACACTTATGACAAAAATACCATAAAAATAAGAATTATTCTAATTATTTCTCACCACTGTAAATTTAATAAGCTACTCAAGCTATCTGTTGAATTGAAAAAATATATTAGAGACGCCTTCGGGAACAAAATTTTAAAATGGGATCAGTTTTCATAAATAATATGACCGCGTCAACACACGCTCGGCAATTTCTTAGCAAATAGGTTAAGGAAGGCGAAATTTTGCACGTAAGTTTTGAATACATTTATATGATTTTTTGTAATTTCTATTGATTTCATTGGATTAATGGTCATGTTGTATACACTAATTAATGTTTATTTAAGATTTTTTATCCATTTTCCCTAACAATATAAAGGGTGTCTACTATTAGTTCTTGAAAATGTAAAAAAATCTAATAGATGACATGGATCTCATCTTTGAGTTTTGCAATAGTACATACTCAAGTTATTTTGTACTTCTACTGCAAAAATCATCACTATTCTCTGAAAATATAATTCTATTAACAATCTAAGAACTTAGAACTACTGCACCTAAAAATGGACGTGTCTAATATTAGACCATGTACTGATCTAAAAATCGATTGCTTTAGGTTTTTAGCAGTAAAAAAAAGAAAAAGAAGAAAGAAGAAAAAAGAAGAGAGAAAAGAGAGGCAAAAGAAGCATGGAGACTAAATACTGAAAATAAATTTGCTAGGAAAAAAGACGGGTTGCACTCCGGGAATGCCGGCAGAAGTGAAAACTTAATTATTAACGTTGTGCATTTTTAACCCATTTTTTATGAAAATCGATTATTAAAAAATCAATTTTTTTAATAAATCGAAACCCTTACAATCGATTAAAATTTAAACCCATTTTTTACGAAAATCGATTTTTAAAAATCGATTTTCATAAAATCGATTTTCAAAAGATCGATTTTTAAAAAATCTATTTTTTTAATTAATCGAAACCCTTACAATCGATTAAATTTTTAACCCAATTTTAATGAAAATCGATTTTTAAAAATCGATATTTTTAATTAATCGAAACCCTTACAATCAATTAAATTTTTAACTCATTTTTTGTGAAAATCGATTATTAAAAAATCGATTTTTTTAATTAATCGAAACCCTTACAATCGATAAAATTTTTAACCCATTTATTATGAAAAACGATTTTTGAAAAAACGATTATTGAAAAATCGTTTTTAGGGTTCCGTAGTCAATAAGGAACCCTTCTGTCCGTCCGTCTGTCCGTCTGTCCGTCTGTCCGTCTGTCTGTCTGTCTGTCTGTCTGTCTGTCTGTCTGTCTGTCTGTCTGTCTGTCTGTCTGTCTGTCTGTCTGTCTGTCCGCGGTTTTACTCAGAGACTATAAGACCTACAAAGCTGTCATTTGGTATGAATACACATATTAATGATGGCAACAAAATATTTTTTTATGGTACCTCCCCTACACATCAAGCGGGGATGAAAATTTTTTTTCGCGCCCACTCCATTGTGTGGGGTGTCGTTGAATAGGTTTTTTTAAATATTGCGAGTATTCATAGATCATTTTCCGATTTAGGGATCCGTTTGTGAAATATTAAGTTTTAAAGTGGAAAAAATCGTTAGAGTCCAGTGTCCCCCCCCTTCTACCAGCTAAACGGTGGGTTCTGGAAATGTGAAAAAATTCACGGGAGTAGGAAATATGCTGAATTTATTATTATTTTTAACAAAAAATTAAAACCGACTTCCAAGGTAAAAACAATATTAACATTAATATGAACTAAAAAGTATTAAATAATTTTTGCTATCTAATAGTGCCTTTTTCCGAATTCGGCTAAACCTTGACTATTTCTGTACTCAATCTTCATTATTTTGAAGTCGGTACCAGATAGCTGAATCTTCAGTCCTCTGACAGAATATTTGAAACTTTTGGAACTGGCACCGACTTCAAAATTATGAAGATTGAGTACAGAAATAGTCAAGGTTTAGCCGAATTCGGAAAAAGGCACTATTAGATAGCAAAAATTATTTAATACTTTTTAGTTCATATTAATGTTAATATTGTTTTTACCTTGGAAGTCGGTTTTAATTTTTTGTTAAAAATAATAATAATTTCACTCTTTTTAGTTACACTAGTAGGTAAACCTTCGCGTATATTTTACGTATCTTATTACACAGTTCACACTCACAAAATAATATATTATCAGTGAAGTGAACATAATATTGTGCTAAGTAATTTAACAATTTTAATACTTCAAACCTCAAGCGGTCACCGGCGATTGCGATAACAATAGAAAGGCTATTGTGTCTCGTTTTTCCACGATCCAAGGATCTATCAGATAAAAAATTGTATAAACTTGCATAGGATGTAGCGTAGCTACTCGTCTAATATATAAAATTCTCGTGTCACAGTTTTCGTTGCCATACTCCTCGGAAACGGCTTGACCGATTCTCATGAAATTATGTGAGCATATTGTGAGGATATTGGTCTGAGAATCGGCCAACATCTATTTTTCATACCAAAAATTATTTATATGGCAAAACAACGTTTGCCGGGACAGCTAGTAATATAATATAATATTATCATAATTATTGACAGCTGTTCTTGTTATCAAGAATTCAATTTCAAATCCATTCAAATCGATACTTAGTGCGCCATCTATCGATTAATAAGTATAACTAATTAAAAAGACACTTATTGACTTCGTTTAGTTTAAATGCTCTTTTTAAAATAACTTTATTTTAATTCTATATTTTGTCTATTAAAATTTTATAAAGTAGTTAGTATAGTATTCGATCTGTATATAAAGTAGTAAAGTATATTCGATTCGGCGTATTCGGCGTATTCGGCGCTGACCGCCGTGTATATTTAAACAAAGTGTTGTTATACAGTATAAAATTATTATTATTATTAGTATATCCACACCTATGCCTTGTACTATTATCTATTCTGTGCCATGAGACATTGGTGACCTTAACACGACGTGGTAATGATGAAGACGATGATGATGATGATGATGATGATTATGATGATGAATATGAGTTGCATAGTAGCATATGCTTTGTGTTCTTAAAACAACGCCGAAACTCCCAAACGTGTATCTATAAGGAGTCAGGAGTTCTCTCAGCATCTTCGAAACCATGGTATACCTTGACCCAATATTTGACTTTTTGGTAGCATATTCTTAGTACACTTCACATAAAACCAAAATCACCATATGTTTCCATATAAATTTCGAGGAGTTCCCTCGATTACTCCTGGATCCCATCATCAGGTCACCACTTTGTGAACATGGTACCAAATTGGAGTAAAACCAAATACAACAAAGCAAAAATTTCGAAAATCGGTTCACAAACAGCGGAGTAATCGTTGAACATACAAAAATAAAAAAAAAAAAAATAAAAAAAAAAAAAAAAAAAATATCCACAGCCGAACATATAACCTCCTCGTTTTTTGGAAGTCGGTTAAAAAGGAAAACTATCACGGCTAAGAAGACTTCATAAGTAATTGAGTAATAGTCGATCAACTAAAAAAAATGTATTCGGCGAAGTAAGGGAAAGGCGCTAATGGTAGACACTGAACTAATAGAAGACACTTACGACAAAAATGCCATAAAAATAAGAATTATTCTAATTATTTCTCAACACTGTAAATTTTATAAGCTTCTTATGCTATCTGTTGATGTGAAAAAATATATTAGGGATGCCTTCGGGAACAAAATTTTAAAATGGGATCAGTTTTCGTAAATGATGTGACCGCGTCAACACGCACCCGGCAATTTCTTAGCAAATAGGTTAAGGAAGGCGAAATTTTGCACGTAAGTTTTGAATACATTTATTAGATTTTTAGTAATTTCTATTGACTTCATTGGATTAATGGTCATGTTGTTTACACTAATTAATGTTTATTTATGATCTTTTATCCATTTTCCCTAACAATATAAAGGGTGTCTACTATTAGTTCTTGAAAATGTAAAAAACCTAATAGATGACATGGATCTCATCTTTGAGTTTTGCAATACATACTAAAGTTATTTTGTGCTTTATTCTACTGCAAAAATCATCACTATTCTCTGAAAATATAATTCTATTAACAATCTAAGAACTTAGAACTACTGTACCTAAAAATGGACATGGTATCTAATATTAGACCTTGTACTGATCTAAAAATCGATTGCTTTAGTTTTTTAGCAGTAAAAAAAAGAAAAAGGAGAGCAGAGAAAAGAAAGAAGAAAAAAGAAGAGGCAAAAGAAGCATGGAGACTAAAGACTGAAAATAAATTTGCTAGGAAAAAAAAGTCGGGTTGCACTCCGGGAGTGCCGGCAGAAGTGAAACCTTGATTATTAACGTTGTGCAATTTTTTTAACCCATTTTTTATGAAAATCAATTATAAAAATTTAATCGATCGTAAGGGTTTCGATTAATTTAAAAAAACGATTTTTTTAATTAATCGAAACCCTTACAATCGATTAAATTTTTAACCCATTTTTTGAAAATCGATTATTAAAAAATCGATTTTTTAAATTAATCGAAACCCTCACAATCGATTAAATTTTTAACCCATTTTTATGAAAATCGATTATTAAAAAATCGATTTTTTAACCTAATCGAAACCCTCACAATCGATTAAATTTTTAACCCATTTTTATGAAAATGGATTATTAAAAAATCGATTTTTTAAATTAATCGAAACCCTCATAATCGATTAAATTTTTAACCTATTTTTATGAAAATCGATTATTAAAAAATCGATTTTTTAAATTAATCGAAACCCTTACGATCGATTAAATTTTTAACCCATTTTTATGAAAAACGACTATTAAAAAATCGATTTTTTAAATTAATCGAAACCCTTACAATCGATTAAATTTTTAACCCATTTTTATGAAAGTCAATTATAAAAAAAACGATTTTTTTAATTAATCGAAACCCTTACAATCGATTAAATTTTTAACCTATTTTTATGAAAATCGATTATTAAAAAATCGATTTTTTTAATTAATCGAAACCCTTACAATCGATTAAATTTTTAACCCATTTTTATGAAAATAGATTATTAAAAAATCGATTTTTCTAATTTATCGAAACCCTTACAATCAATTCGAGTTCGAGTTCAAGTTCGAATTCGAGTTCGAATTCGAGCTAGAGTTCGAGTTCGACACAAAACACTACTCTCCATCTCCAACCGTCTTACGGTTTTTCCAAGGATTTTCGATCAGCACGAGAATCTGACGCGAGTTTCACAGTTTTTACCCATCCCACAAATTAAGTGCTCAACGCCGCTAAAGAAGCTTTAAAAATATGAAAAATAAAAGAAAAGATAGTTTCAGTATGGAAGAATAATTAATATAATCTGGAGACAACGTGGATAATATTTCTGATGCATGTAGTTACTATGATGAAGTAAATGAAATCTTTTGAAAAATGGCAAATAATGACCAAATAATAGGAAAAATGTAAAATGTAATGTAAAGTTCTATGTCTACTATTAGTTCATATTGGTGTCTACTATTAGTGATGTTCGGTTTTTGTGATGTCATCTATTAGTACTTATGACTAAGTTTACAAAAAGACCAATAATATATATTTTTAATTGATTTGTCAGAGAATAATTATAATAGTTTTATTTTGTAAGAGTTACTGAAGACATGGAAGAAGTTATCAATCCTTTATATTCATAAATTATATATTTTATAACATTCAAATGTTTCATGTTTCCTTATAGTGTCTGCCATTAGTTCCCTTCCCTTATAAATGGGACTTTTCGTTTAAATTCCTTTGAAAGTAACTGAGATGATGTTGTTAGTAGTATAAAACACGCTTGTATAATATACGTTCATTGACCATATAAAAATTGTCAAAAACTAGCGGTACTACGGAACCCTATACTGCGCGTGGACCGACACGCACTTGGCCGGTTTTTTTTAATTATTTAATCGAAACCCTTACAATCAATTCGAGTTCGAATTCGAGTTCGAATTCGAGTTCGAATTCGAGTTCGAGTTCGAGTTCGACACAAAAAACTACTCTCCAACCGTCTTACGGTTTTTCCAAGGTTTTTCGATCAGCACGAGAATCTGACGCGAGTTTCACACTTTTTACCCATCCCACAAAAGTGCTCAACGCCGCTAAAGAAGTTTTCACTTCAAAAATATGAAAAATAAAAATAAAAGGAAAGATAGTTTCAGCATGGAAGAAGAATGAATAGAATCTGAAGACAACGTGGATAATATTTCTGATGCATGTAGTGACTATGATGAAGTAAATTAAATCTTTTGAAAATGGCAAATAAAGACCTAATTTAATAGAAAAAAATATGTAAAATTAAAATGTAATGTATTGTTCTATGTCAACTATTAGTTCATATTGGTGTCTACTATTAGTGACGTTCGTTTTTTGTGATGTCATCTATTAGTGCTTATGACTAAGATTACAAAAAGGCCAATAATATATTTTTTAATTGATTTGTCAGAGAATAATAATAATAGTTTTATTTTGTAAGAGTTACTGAAGACATGGAAGAAGTTATCAATCTTTATTTTCATAAATATATATTTTATAACATTCAAATGTTGCATGTTTTCTTAAAGTGCCATTAGGTCTTCTTCCCTTAATAGGAGCGAAGAAATAGAGAAAAGTGTGGAAAAAACGGGAGAAATTACCTATTTGAAATGGCTCATTATTTTGAACGCGCTAATCTCAGGAACTACTTACTGGTTACGGGGGAAATTATTTGAAAGGGCTTACGGGAGCAATTTTTATGTTATTTGGCACACATGAAGAATAGACCACGTGAAAGGACAATATCTAAGGTTTCTTTTTTTGCGGCAAAATGTACGGTTTCCATGACATTCCTAAATTACGCGGGCGAAGCCGCGCGGAACATCTAGTTTATAATATTAGGTATATTAGTATTGATATTGTGTAGATAATAGATATAGATTTTTATGATGAACATTGTTTGCCTAATACGTATAAAATGTTTCACGTACTACAGACCGAATTTCCACCGGAATTCAACGCACATATCCTTATTTAAAGATAACAAACTTGTTACCTTAGTAAAGAAAATGAAAACTCACGTATTCTTTGATAACAATATTTCCAAGGTCAAAATTCAGTGTCTCTTTATATTAAAATGTATCATGAAAGTGGAACGTTAATAAAAATATGTTTTAAGTAGGTAAGTATAGCGTATTGATAAAACATAATATTATAGAAAAATGTGTTGAATGATATTATTATCTTATAATTATATAAAACTAGCTGTTCCCCGCGACTTTGTCCGCGTGGACTTCAGTTTATAGCGTGCGATGTCAACAAAATTGGTGTCAAAAGCTTTTATAAAACAATCCTGGTACCCCTTAAATCAAAACATCCAAAAATAGCTGTGCAGTGTGCACAATAACTTATTTCATTTTTTTAAATTAAACTTTATTTATGCCAAATTTTAATTTTTGAAGTATATTTATTATTTATTATTTAGCCCCCCCCCCCCCCCCCCATTTACACAACTTTATCCATAAACTATTTGATAGCCCATAGGTTTAAGGTTGCGTCACTGCTTAAGTAAAGTACTGAGTAATTTAATAACGTAAAAGAGTACATAATAACAATCCAAAAAATCGGAAATAAGATGATACCACCTCTTATAGAAAGACGTTTGTGTAAGCAATAGCGCGATGTAAGAGCCGCACAGCGCCATCTATTATGAATTTTTGGAACTAACTTAATTTGAACAACTTTGCGCATTTTCACCCCCTTACAACCCTTTTGTCTAGTTAAAAAGTAGCCTATGTCCTTTGTCAGACTTTAGACTATCTGTGTACAAAATTTCATTACAATCGGTTCAGTAGTTTTGGCGTGAAAGCGAGACAGACAGACAGACAGACAGAGATACTTTCGCATTTATAATATTAGTATAGAGTATAGATTCTCGTGTACAATGTTCGTTCCCGTACTCCTCCGAAACGGCTTGACCGATTCTCATGAAATTTTGTGAGCATATTGAGTAGGTCTCAGAATCGGCCAACATCTATTTTTCATACCAAAAAATATTTATATGGCAAAACAACGTTTGCCGGGTAAGGTAGTAATAATATAAAGCGATCCACGTTCAAATACTGACAAAGAGTTTATAGTTTGGACTTGGCTGTCATTTTACAGATAATTATTTCTATTATATATATATATATATATATATATATATATATATATATATATATATATATATATATATATATATAATAGAAATAATTATCTGTAAAATGACAGCCAAGTCCAAACTATAAACTCTTTGTCAGTATTTGAACGTGGATCGCTTTATATTATTACTAGCTTACCCGGCAAACGTTGTTTTGCCATATATATATATATATATATATATATATATATATATATATATATACATATATATATATATATATATATATATATATATATCATATATATATATATATATATATATATATATATATATATATATATATATATATATATATATATATATATATATATATATATATATATATATATATATTATCTTATCTTTGAACTTGGCTCTAAATTGGCCGACGAACATCTAAAAAATAGAACAGTTATTTTTAAAATGCTTCGGAAGGAAATCATTCAGACTGACGGTATTTATTCTGTCTGTGTCTGCTTTGCTCTACAAACTTCTACAGCTACAAACGCTGGCCTGTATAAAAACTTTATTATCCAAAAACAATATCACGCCTTGACCCATTTCGTGATTTGAATTGTTTAACATTTAAATATCTTAACTTCTCTTAGGCATTTGAATTTGGAACGCGGTACAGCGAAAATTATTACCAGCGGGTTAATAAATATTGGAGCGTTTTTCAAATTATTTTTAGGGTTCCATATTCGAAAAAGGTTTAAGGGAAAATACCTAATGCTAGACACGGAACTAATCGATTACACTTACAACAAAAATACCATAAAAATTAGAATTACTCTAATTATTTCTCAACACTATACATTTTATAAGCTTCTCAAGCTATCTGTTGATGTGAAAAAATATACTTATTCGGGACGTCTTCGGGAACAAAATTTTAAAATGGGATCAGTTTTTGTAAATAATGTGACCGCGTCATCACGCGCGCACGCAATTTCTTAGCAAATAGATTAAGGAAGCCGAAATTTTGCACGTAAGTTTTGAATACATTCATTTGATTTTTATAATTTCTATTGATTTCATTGGATTAATGGTCATGTTGTATGCACTAATTAATGTTTATTTATGATTTTTTATACATTTTCCATAACAATATAAAGGGTGTGTACTATTAGTTCTTGAAAAGGTAAAAAACCTAATAGATGACATGGATCCCATCTTTTAGTTTTGCAATACATACTTGATACTAAAGTTATTTTGTAGTTTATTCTACTGCAAATATCATCACTATTCTCTGAAAATATAATTCTATTAACAATCTAAGAACTTAGAACTACTGTACCTAAAAATGGACATGGTGTCTAATATTATTAGACCTTTACTGATCTAAAAATCGATTGCTTTAGTTTTTTAGCAATAAAAAGAAGAAAAAGGAGAGCTGAGAAAAGAAAGAAGAAAAAAGAAGAGGCAAGAGAAGCATGGAGACTAAAGACTGAAAATAAATTTGCTAGGAAAAAAATATGAAAAATAAAAATAAAAGGAAAGATAGTTTCAGCATGAAAGAAGAATGGATAGAATCTGGAGACAACGTGATTAATATTTCTGATGCATGTAGTTGCTATGATGAAGTAAAAACTATTAGGTAGTTCATTTATTATTGGTGTCTACTATTAGAGATGTTCGTTTTTTGTGATGTCATCTAACTATTAGCTCTTATGAGTTAGTTTACAAAAATATCAATAATATATTTTTTAATTGATTTGTCAGAGAATAATTATAATAGTTTTATTTTGTAAGAGTTACTAAAGACATGGAAGACGTTATCAATCCTTTATTTTTATAAATGTATATTTTATAACATTCAAATGTTTCATGTTTCCTTATAGTGTCTGCCATTAGTGCTTTTCCCTTAATAAAAATAAAATAAAAGGGGATTTTTTGTCCGTTTACATTGACAGTTGACGCGTATGTCTGTCAAGGCCCTTATTTCGGGAACGCGATACTCGACAGAGTTGATCTGAAGGTGCACCTTTTTTCCTAATTATTACAGAAAAAACATTTGTAAGTAATTACGTGATAAAAATAGGTGGTCTCAATTTCGAATTTTTATTATTATTATGTGACATTTTAACATTTAGATAGAAAGATCTCTCATCCTCGTGAAATGGGACTAACTAGATTAGTTTGTCGCTTCTTTTAATGAGCGGCCCAATTAAGTATACTTACGATAAAAATATTTTTGAGAAGATTTTTCATAATTTATTCTGCCGATTTTTTTCAAAACCTATTTCCTATCTTATTTTAGTAACATTCGTACTTACCTAGTTCTAAGCTATTTCTATTACGAGTACTAGCTAGTAGTAATAAATAATCAGCCTACAGGCTTTGCTAGAAGCCTATTCGGAGTAAGCTATATTTAATTTTTAAATGAGTTTTAATTAAGACAATTTTATATGATGTAAGTATATTTATATTTTTTTAATCAATTGAATAACCAAACAGTTATATTATGGGTGGGGTTAAGTTAAGAATACTTATATTTAATTATGATTATTTGCATTTTGCGTTGCCATTTGCCAATAAGTCACGTCTGTCATTTTCGTGTTCCTATGAAAATTATTTCCATTTTAAGAGTCGATGTTTTTGTTACAAATCAATCTGTACGCGGCTATTTTTAGACCGGCAATTTCCTCTTACACTCGTTCCACCTCGACGAAAAGAAACAAACTAAACTTATAAGTAAGTACCTAATATCTATACTAATATTATAATCTATACTAATTATAATTGGGAAGAGTTTGTTTGTTTGTTTGTTTGAACGCGCTAATCTCAGGAACTACTTGGATTTGAAAAATTCTTTACTGTTGGATAGCCCATTTATCGAGGAAGGCTATAGGCTATATTTTATCACGCGAAGAAATAGAGAAAAGTGTGAAAAAAAGGGATAAATTATTTGAAAGGGCTTATTTGAACGCGCTTATCTCAGGAACTACTGGTCCGATTTGAAAAATTATTTCAGTGTTAGATAGCCTATTTAAAGAGAAATGCCATAGGCTATATTTTATTACGCTAAGACTAAAATGAGCGAAGAAATAGAGGAAAGTGTGGAAAAACGGGGTAAATTATTTGAAAGGGCTTATTTGAACGCGCTAATCTCAGGAACTACTGCTCCGATTTGAAATATTCTTTCAGTATTAGATAGATATTTATGTAGAAAGGTTATAGGTTATATTTTATAACGATAAGACTAATAGGAGCGAATAAATAGAGGAAAGTGTGGTAAAAACGGGGGAAATTATTTGAAATTTGCTTATTTGAACGTACTGGAGCAATTTTTATGTTATTTGACACACATTAAGAATAGACCACGTGAAAGGACATAATGTGTTTCTTTTTTGCGGAAAAATGTACGGTTTCCGTGACATTCCTAAATGACGCGGGCGAAACCGCGCGGAACAGCTTATAATAAAATTGTAGGAAAGTTAATTCTATACTTTAAATATTTTTGTACAATAAATAATACTTAGGATGTGATCTACTATGCTAACGCGGACGAAGTCGCGGGCAACAGCTAGTACATAATATGTATATTTCCAAGGTCAGAATAAAATGCTGAATATTGTTCAAAAATATAAATGTAAGCGTATGACTAACGATTAATGAGTTAGCTGTTAGGGTCAATTCAGACCGCAACGCGACGCGTAGTTACTAGTTACTTATGCATTTTAGTTGGGGAGGGGAAGAGGGGATTTCGGGAGTAGCTAATTACGAATTCTGCAGCCCGGGCTTCCAAAAAAAAACCAAAAATTATTTAACAAATTTATTAAACTAACTTATATTTAATTTACAATTATTGTTCCGCGATCGATTCTAGACCGGAATGGAATGACAATTTTATTAGAATATTAATAATTATGAAAACGCGGTAATGCCGAAAACTGCTGATGTGTTTCCTCGAAGGCGACGGCGTTGACCGGGCACGTGTGGCTGCATCAGCATTCTCCTTTAGGGGTCCGTGCGTAATTCCTCCACCCCCAGAGCAGCAACTATTTGAGGACTTTGAGCGAGAAAGTTGCTGGCAGAGATTCTTGATTCTTTACAGGAACTGCGTAGACTGGTTGATCAGCTTGGCTGGTCGGAGAGACACCCTCGGTTAGACCACCGTCCTTTTGTCGACGCAGGCGGCGACGTCGGATGAGAAGAATAAGGGAAATTGTAACTATACCAAGTACTAACGTGTATAAGGGCAACGTTGTATGGTACAGTGAAGAAGATATTTGATTTAGTTGGACAGGGCTCTGTAGAATTATTTGGTCTTCCAGGTTATGTAGATTCTTCAGGTCGAAAGAATTGAGGGTCATATGGGGAATATCGTTGTCTGCGACTGCAAGGCTGTCTCGAACTTCGGCGATCTTCAGGGGTTGTCCTTTGATCTCGTCGTTAATGTTAATGATGTTGAACGAATCTGTCCGCAGGGAACATCCACGGGGTATTGTGGCCAGGAAGCTGCCGGATATCGTCTTGTACTCCTTTCGTTCGCATTGCAGTTGAATTTTAGTCGGTCTTGGGAAAATTATGGTATAATGTTGATCATCCAGTTGCTCCATAGCTTCTCTCGTTAAGGTGACTTTCGTGGGGCTGCATGACTTGTCCAGGGATTGATTGATGATGATGTTCTGTATACAGTCAGGGCTCTCTCGGGGTTGATAGTTTATCATTTCTTCACAGAGAAGGTAATCATTTATCTTCGGACATTCTGCCTCTATGTACATGAAAAATTTCCCATCGGTTGCTATGTAAGGATGTGGAGGGATAAATGTTTGTTGGAGTTTATTCGGGACAATGGACAGACGGAAGAAATCATAGTCATTGAGAGCTACTACAGGAAATTTAAAAACTATTACTATTCGCTTATCTAGAAAATAACTACCAGGCTTAATAATGTCATAATAGTCCCTTAATTCAGATTCTAAGATTTGATTATTGCTATAAATTTTCTTAAGTCTATCTATCATACTTTCTAAATTATCTATACTTAACATACTATGATGAGTGCTCGATGCACGGATAAAACCTAAAATATTCTCTAATCTAATTAATTCTAAATATATGTCGTCTGTATTCTCAGTAATAATTGCTAGCAACTGTGCAAATTTTGCAAACTTTACTTCTGAACTATATTTATCTAAAATTAACTCTAAAGTTTGATTAATTTTTTTCTGATTATCTACTAAGTTATCTATTATCATATCATACTGATTCATCCAGGCTTTATTAATACTAATTTGGTTATTATATTCTGCAACTAAGTTATTCTCATTTTTCTCTAATAAATCTATTACTTTATTATACCTTTCGGCATCTGAATGATCCAAATTACCAGTTACACTTTTTATTATTGATCCTAAACCATTAATTATTCCTCTACGTACTCTATTAGGTTCGAAAGTTTTTAATTGCGAATTTACCTTTGTTAATTTAGAATATAAGTAATCAATTTGAATTTCAAATACAGGTAAGGATACGTTATCTAGCTTAGTCTTAAAATAATCTAATTGATTATATACAGAGTCAATACGGTTTTCTAACTCAGTAAGTTCTACATATTGAATGAATGAATGATAATGGCTGATGAACTTTGCTCTACCGAGCCTAAATGGTAAGAGTCCAGGTCCGCTGTCAAGTTGTTCAAGTCTTATGTCTGCTGCCATGGTCAGGTGTAGTATCATCAACAGTCGAATCCTGTAACAAATTCTTAGTCTTAGGGGCACGCTTAAGGCGAGCTTTCGCAACGGGTCCTTTTTTCTTCGATGTGTAAATGTGAATGGGTAAGTCAGCTAAAACATTATCATGTGTGTATCGGGGTGCTAATTTTTGTCGGTTTGCCATAGGGTTTTTAATAAAAACCTGCTGGTCCGGGACATATTCTATTTCTGGTTCACGATTTTTATTCCTGTTATTTATTAAATTAGTACGGTCACGGGTAGTATAGTCATTAATCATTTCGTAAACTGTCTTCATTTGGTCACGATGAGTCAGAACGTATTGCTGCATTAGATGCTCGGTCAGATCGATGTCCAGTGGATCCCTAGGATCAAAATGTCCTCTAATAATGTCATGGGGCCTACATTTTGTGAAACTATGAACAGAACTGTTATATGCTAATATTGCGTAGGGCATCTGGTTAACGGTCGGTTCGTCTTTCTGTTTCAATTTTAATATTCTAAGATGTTCTAAAAGTGTGGAATGGAAACGTTCTATGATACCATTGTCATTGGGTGAGTGGGGTAAAGTTCTATGGTGAATAATTTTATGCAATCTTACAAATTCGGAAAATAGCTGATTGGTAAATTCAGTCCCATTGTCAGTCACAATTGTCAAGGGAAGTCCATGGTGTGTACAGTATGTAAGTAGTCCCTGTAGTATACTGATTGCTGTTCCGTCACGTAAATGGTAAGCTTGTCCGTATTTAGAGAAAGAGTCAACAAACGTCAAGTATTTTTCATTTTGTGCTGTGAATAAGTCTAAATGTACTATTTCAAATGGTTTCGTGGCTGGTGGTACGATGTTGAGTTGGGGTTTAACAGGATTTCTATCATATTTGCATTGTCCACAGATAGTACATTCGTTAATATACTTCGTTATTTCTTCGCGCATTTTTGGCCAATAGTATTTGCGAGATAAAGCTAAATAGCACTCATTTATACCTCTATGATTCGTCTTTCCTTCGTGATAGTGTCTTATAATATCCTGTTGTCGCAAATACTCTTTTACGTCTTCCAGCTCCGTTTTTGCTAAAACAAGATGCATGGAGGATGACTTAAACTTATTTTGTAATATCGGTATGATAGAGTACATACCTAGGGGAGGTGTAATTTTAAGGGCTGTCTTTATCTTGGGGTTAACATACTCTTTTATAGCGTCTACTACATCCTGCTCCAAATTTGACTCAGATACTTGAATATGGGTACGTGTGTGTGTGTCGAATGGCTTAGTAACAGTCGGTCGTCGTTTTATGTCACCTACTATCGTGAGACATACCTGCCTATGAAATTTGTTAAGTGGTTCGTCAGTTATGGGGATCTCGAGTATAGGGTTTTCAGCTGATGTATGTGCTGTAACGGTGGTTGAACCTTCAGAGGGTTCAGGTCTTATAGAAAGGTCAATTCCGCATTCTGTGAGAAGGGACTCTATTTCTTCGTTATTAATTTGAACTCTAGATAGGGCGTCGGCATTGGTGTTACACTTGCCTTTCTTATATACTATAGTGTAGTCATATTCACTGAGTTTGAGTCGCCATCTAGTTAGTCTCGAGTTAGGTTCTTTAATATTCATGATCCATTGAAGGGGCTTATGGTCAGTAATTATTTTAAACTTTCGTCCGAACAGATAGGGTCTAAAGTACTTTGTAGCCCACACAATGGCTAAAAGCTCCTTCTCAATGGTACTATAGTTAGTCTCGCTAGTGCTTAAAGTTCTAGATGCAAAGCTGACGGGTTTGTCGGCTCCGATCGGTCCTTGAGAAAGTACGGCACCTATTGCAACGTTCGATGCGTCAGTGGTAAGTATAAAGTCTTTTGTAAAGTCAGGGTACTGTAGTATTGGGTCATTAGTCAATAAGGTCTTACATTTTTCGAAGCATTCAACATATTCTGAATTTAAAACTATCTTATTTGTCTTTTTTAAGCATTTTGTCATAGGTTTAGTCACGCGTGCAAAGTCGGGTATAAATTTTCTATAATATCCTATTAGGCCTAAAAATTGTTTTATTTCCTTAGTCGTTTTTGGCAATGGATAATTTTCTATTGCTTTAATTTTATCAGGATTAGGTTTTATTCCCTCGTTAGTAATGACATGACCTAAATATGCAGTTTCTAATTTTAAGAATTCGGACTTGTCCATCTGTATTTTAAAATTTGAGTCGCGTAATCTACGAAAAACTTTTTCCAGGTTCACCATATGCTCCTGAAGTGACGTACTAAACACTATTATATCGTCCAAGTAGACTAGGCAAATTACGTTTTGAAGACCCCTCAGAATATTGTCCATGACACGTTGAAAAGTTGATGGGGAATTTTTTAATCCCATTGGCATACGCAAAAACTCGTAGTGTCCGTGCTCTACATTAAATGCTGTTTTAGCTATATCGTCAGGGTTCATTTCAACTTGATAAAACCCAGACGCCAAGTCCAAGGTGGTGAAATATTGGCATCTACCTAACTTATCTAAAACGTCAGTGATGTTGGGGATAGGGTATTTATCATCGATGGTCTTGTCGTTAAGTTTTCTAAAATCAACTACTAATCTCCATTTCTTTCTGCCCGATGCATCGGCCTTTTTTGGAACTACCCAAATAGGTGAACTCCAGGCAGAGTCAGATGGTCGTATTATACCTTGTTCTAACATTTTCGCTATTTGATCCCTAACTTCTTGTCGATGTATGAATGGATAGCGGTAACTCTTTGTGTATACTGGTATTTCGTCATGAGTCCGTATAGAGTGTTTAATTTTATTAGTAAAGGTCAAAGGTTCTCCTTCTATGTAAAATATATCAGCGTAATTTTTACACAAAGTCTCTAAATTAGCTTTTTCTTCAGGGTTCAGGTGGTCGGTCCTAAGTCGGTCTAATACATTCTTAACTCGAGTCGGGTCCTGAACAGGTTCAGTACATTCGATGTTACATACGTCAATTTGCGTCGGTGAATCAAACGAAATTACGGAGTCAGTGTCTGTCAAATTTTTTATCTCTACTATTGCCGTTTTGTTAGTTACTGTCGTGATACATTCGTGAATAACAAAATTACATAAAAATTGTTCCGGTATATATACTTCACCGTCGTCATGGTCAATTGGGACGTTAACAAGTTTTGATGAATTTGCAGGAATATTTTCTTGTCTTATATCTCTTCTACATTGATATCTCAAAAGTGGTAACTTAGCACTCTCCGTTATTAAAACATTATCTTTTAAATCTATTTTGCAATTTTCTAATAAATCTAATCCAATTAATCCATCAAAGTAATTGTGAAATTTATATATAAAAAGCTTTAAATCTTTATCCTGATTAAATTCTGGGAAAGAAGGAATTTTAATAGAATATTCGTGTATGCTGGTAACGCGAGAATTAGTAACTTCAAAAGGATCGAATATTTTAGGTAAATGTGGGAAAAATTTATTAACAGCTTCAGGGCTAATAAATGATTGGTTAGCCCCGGTATCTATAAGAAATTTAAGAGGGGGATTGTGAATCTGTATGTACGGCAATTCTTTTTTTGAATGTAAATTTAACTCTATTCGGGTGCGGTACGACCCTTGCGTTTCTGAAAATCCTGTTTCTTGCTAGACTGAACTGAATTATCTACGTGCTGAGTCGGGCTAGAACTTGTAGGTATGTTTTGGTCTATGTACGGTACTGGTGAATTTTCAGAATACTGATAACTATATTGTTCAAGTGCAAGTTGTTCGTCATAGTCATTATACTCATTATAGTCATAGTCATATTCATAGTCCTGTTGGTCATAGTAATTATAGTCGGGGTAATAGTCAGAAAATTCATTATAATTCATTTCCCTACTCTTAAAGTAGTTAGATGGTGGTGGGTTCCCAAATCTTTGCCAATCATGGCCAGGGATTCTGGGTGGCATGGGCTTAGTGACAAAATGACTCACTCCGCTCATGGGTTTAGGCCCAGAGTTATTATTAGGTGAAAAATTATTTTTATGGGGAATTCTAAAACCATGGTTATGATTCGGTAAGGGAGCTCTAAATATTTGCTGCGTTCTACTCGGTTGGAACTGAGGACGCTGAGGGTTATGATTGTGTTGAAACGCTGGTGTGAATGCAGGTTTCTGCCAACTAGGTCCTGGTAACGCTCGCGGTACATTATTAATATTAACTGGAGGTAATTTAATCTGTGCTTGTGAGGGTGGTAATGATGATGATGATGGACGAGGATTATTTCTTTGCTGCAAGTACATTACGTTTAATTCGTCCTGGACAAATTCCAATGCCTTTTCTATCGTCTCGGGTCTCATACATCTTATACGAGAGCCAAGAGGATCTTTCAACCCCCGGACGTACGCTTGTAAAGTTAATTTTCTATATAATGTTCTCTTAGCTTCCACGGTGGTGGCTAAGGTTTCATGCAAGGACACGTACGTCATTATGGTACTGAAAAGGTTTTGGCACCTGTCATAAAATTCCTGCGGGCTTTCGTTACCCTGTGTAGCAAGAGCCAAGTCGTTATAGAGGGCGGTTTCATCCCTCTGGTCGGCAAAATTATTAATTAAAGTGTTTCTTATGCCTAACCAATTTTCTGGTATCCCGTTCGAATTAATTGTCCGAGCCGCGGGGCCGGTAATTTTATTTAATATACCGTTGATAACGCACAAATTTGATAACTCGTATTCTGGACCATCTTTTACACATTGGATAACTATTTGGTCACAAATCCTGATGAATCTAGTAAGTATGTTCGGATTCCCGTCGAATTCGGGAACCGGGCGAAGAGCCTTATAGATCGTATCCGGATCCATTGTACTACCGTAGGCTAAAGTACTACTATTTAAATCTAAGTGAATACTACTCGAATTAATTAATATTAAATCTCGATCAAAATTTTCTTGAAAGCGATTTGAGCTCTCGGAATCAAAAAATAAATCTAATTCTAAACTATCTTGGTCACTATAATCTAGCAGAGAGCGATTCGAGCTTTCTCCTAAATTACGATTTAAATCTAATATGCTATCCCTACGTACCTGCCTTGAGGAGGCGGTCCTATCACTATTTTTAGTGGGACGGAAAATTTTGGACGTGGAAAGCAACACTTATGAGAAAAAGATCAGTGTACTCACATACTCGTCGACTTCTCTGGCTTTTTCTGAAGTTGCACTGTAGTTTGAGTGCGCCCCGGCTGCTTACTCCTGAGGTTCGATGCTTCGGTGAATGCTGGACAGCAAAAGCTAGAACGACCGCGCGCGGTGTCGAATCTAGACCCCGGAAATCTTCTTAAATGCGATCGCGATAGCCCCGAAAGTATCCGTAGACTGCGCCAATTACGAATTCTGCAGCCCGGGCTTCCAAAAAAAAACCAAAAATTATTTAACAAATTTATTAAACTAACTTATATTTAATTTACAATTATTGTTCCGCGATCGATTCTAGACCGGAATGGAATGACAATTTTATTAGAATATTAATAATTATGAAAACGCGGTAATGCCGAAAACTGCTGATGTGTTTCCTCGAAGGCGACGGCGTTGACCGGGCACGTGTGGCTGCATCAGCATTCTCCTTTAGGGGTCCGTGCGTAATTAGCTCGTAGAGGATGTTTAATAGTATACGCCAAAGAAGCTTCCATATAGTGCACTGATGAATGACGATTCAAAGGTTAGGTAAGAATAAAGCCTGTAGGGACATTTTAAAATATAAAAAAAATAAAGCTTCATAATTATTTTCTTAACTAAGCTTAGCAGATATTTTATTTTGCTCTAAACTAAATGATTTAATCCTTGTTGTCTAAAATATATTCATAATTTACCGAAATAAGCAATTTACTGAATATTTAAAGTATTTTCTTTTTCAAAACTTTAAAATGGCTGCAGTTTCTGAACCCACCGCTAAAATAAATAAAAAAAACGCTCTTATTATTTTTTTATCAGCTTTACCTATTGTACAAAACCTACTAGGTCTTCATGACGCTCGAGACACTACAAAAATAGCACCCTCCCCTCCTCTACTATTTCCAAAGTATGGATTTGACAGCTGATTTGCAAGACGTCTCACGGAATTGAAGTCTGTAAATTCTTAATTCAGTTATACTAATTTAGAAATGCGTCGAAGCGTCGCGTTGCGGTCTGATAGACGAACTTGTTTTCAGGACGCATTACAAAAAATATTAAGGAAAGAGACCTAATGGCAGACACTTTAAGGAAACATGCAACATTTGATTGTTATAAAATATATATTTATGAAAATAAAGGATTGATAACTTCTTCCATGTCTTCAGTAACTCTTACAAAATAAAACTATTATAATTATTCTCTGACAAATCAATTAAAAAATATATTATTAATCTTTTTGTAAACTTAGTCATAAGTACTAATAGATGACATCACAAAAAACGAACATCACTAGTAGTAGACACCAATATGAACTAATAGTTGACATAGAACATTACATTACATTTTTTTCCTATTATTAGGTCTTTATTTGCCATTTTTCAAAAGATTTCATTTACTTCATCATAGTAACTACATGCATCAGAAATATTATCCACGTTGTCTCCAGATTCTATTCATTCTTCTTCTATGCTGAACATACTTTCCTTTTATTTGAGCGGCGTTGAGCACTTTTGTGGGATGGGTAAAAACTGTGAAACTCGCGTCAGATTCTCGTGCTGATCGAAAAACTTTGGAAAAACCGTAAGATGGTTGGTGTGTAGTGTTTTGTGTCGAACTAGAACTCGAACTCGAACTCGAACATAAAAGGCCGGAAACGCACCTGCAGCTCTTCTGATGTTGCAAGTGTCCATGGGCGACGGTAGTACTTACCATCAGGTGACCCGCTTGCTCGTTTGCCCCCTTATTTAATAAAATAAAAAAAATGATTGTAAGGGTTTCGATTAATTAAAAAATACGATTTTATAAAAATCGATTTTCATAAAAAATGGGTTAAAAGTGTAATCGATTGTAAGGGTTTTGATTAATTAAAAAAAACGATTTTTCAAAAATTGTTTTTCATGAAAAATGGGTTAAAAATTAAATTGATTGTAAGGGTTTCGATTAATTAAAAAAATCGATTTTTTAATAATCGATTTTCATAAAAAATGGGTTAAAAATTTAATCGATTGTAAGAGTTTCGATTAATTAAAAAATTGATTTTTTAAAAATCGATTTTCTTAAAAAATGGGTTAAAAATTTAATCGATTGTAAGGGTTTCGATTAATTAAAAAAAAAACGATTTTTTAATAATCGATTTTCATAAAAAATGGGTTAAAAAATGCACAACGTTAATAATCAAGTTTTCACTTCTGCCGGCACTCCCGGAGTGCACCCTGTCTTTTTTTTTCCTAGCAAATTTATTTTCAGTCTTTAGTCTCCATGCTTCTTTTGCCTCTTCTTTTTTCTTCTTTCTTTTCTCAGCTCTCCTTTTTCTTTTTTTTTACTGCTAAAAAACTAAAGCAATCGATTTTAGATCAGTACAAGTCTAATATTAGACACGTCAATTTTTAGGTGCAGTAGTTCTAAGTTCTTAGATTGTTAATAGAATGAATATTTTCAGAGAATAGTGATGATGTTTGCAGTAGAATAAAGTACAAAATAACTTAAGTATGTATTGCAAAACTCAAAGATGAGATCCATGTCAACCATTAGGTTTTTTACATTTTCAAGAACTAATAGTAGATACTAGACACCCTTTATATTGTTAGGGAAAATGGATAAAAAATCTTAAATAAACATTAATTAGTGTATACAACATCCATACCACTAATCCAATGAAATCAATAGAAATTACAAAAAATCAAATAAATGTATTCAAAACTTACGCCTTCGCCTTCCTTAACCTATTTGCTAAGAAATTGCCGAGCGTGTGTTGACGCGGTCATATTATTTACGAAAACTGATCCCATTTTAAAATTTTGTTCCCGAAGGCGTCTCTAATATATTTTTTCAATTCAACAGATAGCTTAAGAAGCTTATAAAATGTACAGTGTTGAGAAATAATTAGAGTAATTCTTATTTTTATGGTATTTTTGTCTTAAGTGTCATCTATTAGTTCAGTGTCTAGCATTAGGTCCATTCCCTTACTTTAAATATCAAAAGTTTTTGGACTAGGACAGGGCAAAGTGGCTTTTAGGTTTACACAATTTGAAATAACCTTTTCTACCTTTGTATTTCATTACTCGTAGTACAAAACACAACTAAATTAACCTCATCAAACCCTTATCAAACCTTGTTTAAATACATTTTAAATCCGTCGAACTACAGCATCTCTGCTATTGACGCGAGTGGGCGGCCTTGTCCGTTGCCAGGTAACCGCGCGCCCGGGAAAAGCGAGCCGCGTCGCCCAGATACACCTCACTTTTAAATCATCGCATACTTTTAAATTTTAATCAACTTGTCACTTGTGTAATTAATTACTTAATTAATTATCTCTGTGACTGGGTAAAATCACAGCCACGTAACTTGTTGATTTAGATTTTAGGCAATCGGCTCTTAACTTTTAAGAGTTATAAAATAAAATCCGAAATAAAAGTCTCTATTTTTGGGAGTCTACATTAAATCATTAAATATTGTTGCTGACATATATTTCCTGAGAATATTCCATTCTTATCGCTACAGCTTATAAAGAGTTAGAATCATCGTATTTGAAAATTAATTACGTTGGGGAATCTATACTTATTATAAAACAAAGTCGATATTTTTTCCCTCATGTCTATTTGTTCCCTTTAATCTGTAAAACTACGCAACGGATTATGATGATTCTTTCAGTGTTAGATAGCCCATTTATCGAGGAAGGTTATAGGCTATATTTTATTACGCTAAGACTAATAGGAACGAAGAAATAGAGGAAAATGTGGAAAAAACGAGGAAAATTATTTAAAAGGGCTAACTTGAATGCGGTAATCTCAGGAACTACTGGTCCCATTTGAAAAATTCTTTCAGTGTTAGATAGCCCATTTATTGAGGAAGGCTATAGGCATAATTTTTTCAGTGGCTATATATTTTATACCCGTGCGACGCCGCGGCGGGTCGCTAGTTGAGATATAAATGTATGTACAATTAATAATCATTATCTAAGTATCAATGCGTTGGGGTATTTTTCATAAAAAAAACTTTTCAACTTTGTTTTGTTACGTCTACAAATTGCAATGAACAAGCACTTTCATAACTTTTGTGTTAATTTACTTTAATAGCTTCCTTACAAGCTACAGTTTCTAATTTTATTCGAAAATTATTTTAATTGCAAATATATTCGGATATGGACAACATAATAAAATTCAGCGCAAACATAAAAGCAATTTCGCATAATTAGATATTTCTTCACAAAGAGGAAAGATATTTTGCTGGCTGTTTGCGTCGAATATAGGTACATTCGAAAATTACTGGACCGATTATGATTACACAGTATGCTGTGTACATAATGTAATCATGGATTTGATCAAGGGAAGATATTATAAGATTAATATTTAATACTCTTTCCGACCGGACCGTGAGATTTATTTTTCACTAGATGACGCCCGCAACCTCGTTGCGCCAAAACTCGTTTATCGCGCGGGAACCGTACATTTTTCCGGGACAAAAAGTATTCTATGACAGACAGACGGACAGACAGACAGACACACTTTCGCATTTATAATATTATTAGTATGGATAACACGTCATTCAGCCTACTTATAAGTTGTAAATAACTAATTATACTTATATACCGATTACTTAATGTATGTACTCTATAATTGACTCTATATTATGCTAAACATAATATTTTATATTATGTACTCACTCTAATATTAATCTAGTACATGTTACAGCTCTATTTAATCAGCTTTTTAATGTCCTGATTTTTCTAAATCAGTTTTTCGTTATCTTAATTGTTATTTAAGTGGCTCATTTTATAGGTAAATCGATTTCCAAGCAATTTTAATATAAATATATAAGTACTAAAAATATCCGGTATGTTATTGATTTTTGCATACATTTGTGAAGTTAGGAAAGCTAGAAATTAGAATGTTTACGCACCAAAAAAGTAAATAAAATATTACAAATTAAAATCATTTTTTACGTCATCATCAAAACGTTTATACCGTTGGATTAAAAAATATCTAACCTATCTGCTCCCTAAGCGGTCGAATTCGACCGCGTAAACAATAGATTTCCAAGAATCCGCGATCTAAGGATATCCACAACCTAACGTAGAGCCTCCTGCTTTTTTAAAAGTTCGTAAAAATAATATTCTTAATTCGGATTTGCGAGAGGGCGTTCCGTCCGGAGATTCCGTAATTGACCGTATTTAAAACCTTATAAACTCATAATCTGAAAGCTACAAAATTATAATAAAAATACAGAAATAATCTTCAGTATATCAACATTCCTTTTGTCGTTTTAAATTTTCTATTTTTGTTTCTTATACTCATGATATCAGCTTCCAAAGTAATACCAATTTGTTAAAATTCAAGCATACATTCAGCATCTCCTTAGGATTTACAAATTACTTTTATTTGAAACTCACGCCAATAGATCGACAATATCATAAACTACATATTCGCCGTTTTAATTTTTTTTAGGACAATTTTGAACTAAGATAAGTAAAAATAATAGGGTTTTGGCGCGATCTCGGCAACGCGGCAAATGTATGGCCAAGGTCGTTTGCTGGGGGGACGACCTTAAGGGGGGCTCCCATACAAAAAACACATTACACAATGTTTTGGCTAATTTTGCTCTATATTGGTACGGAACCCTTCGAGCGCGAGTTCAACTCGCACTTGGTCGATTTTCATTTTCACGCGCAAATGAGCCTCCTTATATTTGAAACGTATGTGCGGGATTCCTTCAATTCCGAAAAAAAGCAAACGTGTGTATATTTTCTACTGGTCCGTGTAAACGTGTCTATATGGCCATTGGCCAGTCTAATGTAAGCCATACACGCTACGGTCTACCGGAGTGGTCCACCTGTGAAGGTATGCCTGCGCAGGTAGACCGGAATGTGGATAAGAATAGTTTTTGCGCCCGTCGCCTGTGCAGGTCCAAAAAACAGCACAGGTTTATTCCCACACACATTCCGGTCTAGGTAGACCGAATGGTAGACCGTACACGCTACGGTACACAGTACGCACACACGCAGTACGCACATTATAGCGGGACGCAGTGAGGCGAGAGCTCAGCGTTGCCAGACGTTCCGATTTTGGCGGGACGTCCCGATTTTTTCATCAAAATTAAATGTCCCGCGCGGGACAGGCTCAGTCCCGCTTTTCAGGGAAAGCCCGAACGTACGTGCAGAGTGCTGAGACAGAAAGGTACGTAATAAAGATAAGAGTGTAGGAGGTAGAGGGGTGGATTTACTTCGGCTACTTTTGCTATCTATTGTCACGTAAAGCCGGCTGTACACTTTCGCCGAGACACAGCGAGGCGGCCCGAGTGCGAGAGTGTAAATGGGTGCGCTCGCCTCGTCTCGCCTGTCTCGGACCCTCTCGGTCCGTTGTCGGTATTTTGCGCCCGAGACAAAGGGTCTCGCGAGGAAAACGAGCGCACTACTGTACACTCTCGCATCTTTCAGTACTAGTCCCGCCGTTGGACAGTGTAGAACAGAAAAATAACAATAATAAACGACATTATCAGTCATTAACTGTGAGAAATAAAATTAAATATGATTATAAATCTTTGGATTACAATGATATCTTTCGATGCATGGTGAATGGTGAATGGTCGTTTTTGTCCATCTTGGCTGAGTTCTTAACTGCGATTGAGCTAAGCGAGAATGTAAATGATCGCACTCGGGCAAGGGGCTCTCGCACGAGACTCTCGCCCGAGAGCTCTCGGCGAGAGTGTACAGCGGCCATAAACGTTATTTTAACGCAAATAAAAATATAAAAATTCAAAAAAAAACTATTTATATTATACCTTTTTTACTTTGTCCCGCTTTTGACTGAAAAATCCCGCTTTTTCACTCAAAAAGTTCCAAAGTCCCGACTTGGCACAAAAAAAATCTGGCAACGCTGCGAGAGCTCTTCCTTGTCATAATTTTTGCGCGATTTGCGCGTATCTTCATGGTGTTAGACTGTGTATTTTAGTAGATTTCGCATTTTATTTAATTCGAAGACCGGTTATCGATTCGGTGAGGTCATTTATTATAAAACACGATTGTCGATGGGCGATAAACAACGGACACTCGACACGGAATACGGATCTCGTCTGTAGGGTCTCATTAGTACGTTCGTTAAAGTCTGTACTCTGTACGCTCGACGAGATTGGAAAGATCGTCTTTAATTTGTCTGTATTATAATGAGGTCGTGGGATCGACGTCGGAGAACATTATAAACTGGGTCGCAATTCTCGTATCTCGAGTCTCCGATTTATGATGTGCAATGCAACGATGTCAATACTGGATATGGCATACGCCATCTAAACTGTAGTGCTCAATGTTTTTGCATGCTAAATGTGTATCGAGAAAATATTGTCGTCCTTTTTGTCTTACAAGTTACAGTAATAGTTTATAGTATATACTTACTACTTTCTCTTTCACTCATTTTACGCTTTCAATGCATATTTTACGTAATCAATGCATTAAACACGTCCGACTGTCACCACTCATCGCGTCCTATGGCACACTGCTATCAGATGAGTGAGCTCACTCACTTCGAGGATGACACATTTTCGCGCTGACGATTGTATGGAATGCCTTTTGTAAAGGTTAAAATATAATTCTATGGTGCAATGTGCATAGACGGAGCGGCCGTTTTTAGGGTTCCGTAACCAAAGGGTAAAGCCTCCTAGTTCCTACTCTCAGTTCTCACACAAAAACTTCGCCACGAAACTTTTCAATTTGAGTCCGACTCGCACTTGGCCGATTTTTCTGACTTAGACTACGCCTTGTACTAATAATAATAATATGTTTTCTGTGCTTAGGCTTTAGACCCAATGTAAAGCAATGCAAACAAACAATGGCCGGCTTCCATCCAAACGGAAGTAAGTTACAAACCTTTTTGGAGTGTTGGCTGGACATAATATTTTGGTTAAATGGACCAACATATTTTTAGGTAACATTAATACCCTTTCAAATTGCTTATTTATATTACTCAAGCCTTTCTTTGTAGGTCCTTTATAAACAAACGGAATATTTCCTCAATAATAGAGTATTATCGACCACAACTTTCAAATTTAGATTGCTTTTCCTCGAGCCTAGTGTCCATTAGTGAAGAATATATGAATATTTCCGACATTATCGACGACTCCTTAGCTTAGGGTCAATTCAGACCGCAACGCGACGAGGCGGGGCGAGGCGCGGCATAAAATTGTATGAATTTGACAGATTTCAATTGCGTGAAATCTTGCGAATCTGTCAAATCCATATTTTAGAAATGCATATCTACGCATCGCGTTGCGGTCTGAATCAACCCTTATTCATTTAATATGACGAAAGTCCAAGTTTCTCAATCAAGATTCGTGATGACATAACAATAAACGCCCCTTCACACTGAGTCGCTATTCGCAATTAGCCTAAGGTAATAAAAATAAGGGACCTATCAGTCTGGGTGCGGTCGAACGGTTAAGCGGTTGCCGGCTAGTTTCGCGTTCTTTCTGCTGCACTCAGAGATTTGTGACTGACCGCTCGAAAGCAGAACGCTTGAACGCGTGACCGCTATCAATCTTATAGGTACTTTAGACTCAAAAGTCATATTGCGGAAATTAAATTTAGGCTCTATCATAGAGAGGGGCGAGTACACACGGCTATAACGGCTCTGCGCTCACCACATATTACCATTAATTGCAACGCTTGTGTAGACAAGACTTTGTATAGTAACTACTAACTAACCACAAAAACCCTTTGATAAGATCTCTGGGGTGCTCGATTATGTGCTAAATGTGTCTTGGGATCCGCAACGAAATTAATCTAAAGAATGTAGAACGCAGGCGTAGCATAGAAACGGTTTCTTTCTACGGAAGAATAGACAAAGTGACAGTTAGACAATTTTAAATCCGCCATTTTGTCGATAAAATCTGTCAGTATGTCGATTCTTTCCCATGTCTACTGTTTTTATGCTAGCCCTGCTGGATGTGTCTCTTGAGAAAAGACTCCCGCGAAAATAAAGCTGTGAAATCCCAGTGCATGTTTAATACAGGGTGTTTCAAATAAGGTATAGTGGCGAAAGGCGGTCATTCTGAAACACTTTTGCTCTACGACTTTTGGAAGTTCGCGAAAAATTTTGCTTCTCCATCAATCATCACCATTCATCATCAATTTCCAAAAAAGTTTCTACATATTTAATGTTAATTCTCTATGTTTCTACAATATAGAGAATCAACATTAAATATTGTTTCTATGGAGAATCAACTTTTTGGTCACGTGACTTTTTACTATGGAAGAGCAAAATTTTTTTTCGCAAACTTCCAAAAGTCGTAGACCTTGGCAAGATTTGGAGATCATAGGTTAGATTCGCACGCAATAAAAATTGTGAGCAAAATACAGGCTCTTGAATTGGTAGCTTGGTAACTCAGGTAAGAATGTTATAATGATCTTCTGATGGGCTGGTAAAAACTACTCGTGTTGGTATTCGTGCACTGGTTTAATACGAATAGGAATAATAACTTCTAGTAGGAATCAGAGAATGTCATTTAAGTTTAAGAAAAGTACGGTACTTATTTTAAAGTACTTCTTTGTAAGTAGTTATTAGTTCTTTGAATGAGAGAATATCAAACATCCATCCATCCTTTCAAACATTCGAGAAGTGGGACGTTTCTCGTCTCTCGGGACTTCTCGCCGAAAACTTCGGTGAGAAAAGTGAATTCGCAAGCAACACGCATAAAGACACTTCGTTCCGAGTTGTTTTGCGGTTTGCCTCTGATAGACACTTTATGGCAAAATTATACTTACATCACACTCATAGAAAGTTCGATTAGAAAATGTTAGGATATCGTAGAAAGTAGAAACAAGTCCTATAACAGGCGATCGTCCGTAATACTGTTATAGAATGTAGATAAAAACGATTAACGAACAAACATTTTTTAAAATTAAATACTAGTTTGGCTTCGCCCGCGTGGAATTCTGAGAACGACATAATTTCAGGAAAAAAACATAACTTGTTATATATAAAATATAGTTAGATGTTACTTTGTCACTCAGGATTCAGGAACACATTTCTATCGGTGTTGAAATTTTTGCAATTGGACCAGTAGTTTCAGAGAATACCTCGTACAAACTAAAAAACAAGTTTTACCTTTTTATTATATTATTAAGGGTGGGCTGCACCAACTTACTTTAACTATAACTGTAACTTTAACTATAAGTAACTTTAATTACAATGCAAAATGTCAAATCTTTGGTTAAAGTAAAAAATGGACGTCATATTTAACCATAGTCCTTTTTTTTTGGTTTGATTCGTCCCATTCAGGACAGGCAAAGGGAACAAAGCCCATACAGCCATGTCTTTTGTAGTACTATTGTTATGTTTTTCGTCATCGTTTTCATGTATCGTCAGGTCTAAAGTCTAGTCAAAGTCTAAGTAAAAGTCAATACAGTCAAGGAGTCAAGTAGGTCGATTCAGTAAAGTGGTAGACGCTTTACTGAAACTTTCGATGGAGTTTTGGAGGGAACACAAAATAGCACGTTTCTGGATATTACATCACTTTCCTACACGTGTGCATGAGCACGAATATCTAATGGTTAATATTCTACCAATATTACACATTAAAAACCCAGCTAACACAATTTTAGGAAAATAATACAAAACACAACAGCACTCTTTCACATGTCCGCCAAAAAACTATTAACCATAGTCCATAACCATCAATAACCATAGAGCTCTACAAGGCTTTAAATGAACGTGGCGAAAAAAGAATTAACGCTGTCATCATACAAAAACGCAATTTTTGACAGTTCTAGCCTTTACCAGCAGCGCCCCCGCCCACGTTTTGTCGGACCAGCAACAGACATCTGTCAAATTCTGTGGTCAAAGTTAACGTAAAGTTAAGTTAGGCTAAAACTATCACCATAACTTTAACTTTAACCACGCCTCTGGTGCACCGTGCAACCCACCCTAAGTGTAGATTTTCCATGCAAACGTATCGGACAAGGACAAAACATTGTATAAAACGTCTACATATAATATACACAGTTTCTATTAGTCAGGTCTTAGATTAGCATTTTATAGTTGATACAAAGTACATGTTTTACAAAGTGGCGAGTTCGTAATGCCCTTGGCTGCGCTGGCCGGCGTCAGTCGACCCGTGACCTTGAAGTATCGATGAAGTGATTTTACATAAAAAAAACATTTTTTATTTGCGTGTTTCATTTTTAGGGTTCCGTACACAAAGGGTAAAAATGGGACCCTATTACTGAGACTGATGTCTGTCCGAACTCAAGAACGTTAATAGCTGTTAAGAGTTGAAACTTTCACAGATTATGTACCGTACATATTCTGTTGGCGCTATAACAACAAAATATACTAAGAACAAAATAAAGTTCATGTATTTAAGCCGGGGCTCTCATACAACAAACGTGATTTTTCGGCCTTTTTACTTGTAATCAATAATGGTAGCAGCTAGGCACTTGAAATATACACACAATTCTTAATTATACTTGTAGTTTAATAATTAATAATAAAATAAATATTTAAGGGGGGCTCCCATACAAAAAACACATTTTTGCCAACTTTCGCTCAATAACGGTACGGATAACGGAACCCTTCGTGCGCGAGTCCGACTCGCACTTGGCCGATTATTTTGTGTAAATGGAACATGTAATTTTATAGCTGCTTGGTTTGGCTCTTTCGTTTACTGGTTTTGACGTCCGTTTGGTGAATAAATATTTTGCTGGTGCTTTTCAAGCTTTGCTGGGGACTGGCAACTGGGGACAGTTCCTACTGATATACTTAGGTAAGTACTCTAAAAGTATAAATATAAAAACCGGCCAAGTGCGTGTCGGTCCACGTGCAAATTGCAATATACTATACCCGCTATATTATTAAGTCCGCTAGTTTTTGATAATTATTTTTGTATCGTCAATGAATATACATTAATTATTAAATAACGTGTTCACTACTAACAATATCGTCTCAGTTACCTACGTTTAAAGGAATTTGAACCAAAAGTTTCTTTAAATACTTCGCCGAATAATATTTTTTTTAGTTGATGCGTGATCGACTATTACTTAAAAACATATGAAGTCTTCTTAGCTGTGATAGTTTTCCTTTTAAATTCAGCATATTTCCTACTCCCATGAATTTTTTTACATTTCCAGAAGCAACCGTTTAGCTGGTAGAAGGACACTGGACTCAACGATTTTTTTCACTTTAAAACTTCATATTTTACAAATGGATCCCTAAATCGGAAAATGATCTAAGAATACTCGTATTTTTTTTTAAAACCTATCCAACGACACCACACATGGTGGGGTGGACGAGAAAAAATATCATCCCCGCTTGATGTGGTAGGTACTATAAAAAATATATTTTTTTAAATTATTATAATATGCTTAAGTACCATTTTGTCAGCATCATTTATATCTGCTTTCATGCCGAATTAAAGCTTTGTAGGTCCTATAGTCTCTGAGCAAAACCGAAACCGTATTTTTTTCGGAATCAATTAAGTATCCTACATCAACTATTTCCATAGAAAATTTCATCAAAATCGGTTCAGGGGTTTGAGCAGGAAGAGGTAACAGACTTTCTCATTTATACATAACGAGCTATTGCCCGCGGCTTCGCTTGCGTTAAGAAGTATTATACAAATTTTCATCCCCTATTTTAACCCCTTGGGGATGGAATTGATCAAAATCCTTTCTTAGCGGATGCCTACGTCATATCATCTACCTGCATGCCAAATTTCAACCCGATCCTTCCAGTGGTTTGGGCTGTGCGTTGATAGATCACCATGTAAGTCAGTCACCTTTGAGTTTTATATATTCAGATTATTAATTATATTACTTAGTATGAATACTGAAAATAATTCATTGAAAACTGTACGCGATCAGCGCATTTAGAGTAACCATAAACGGTTATCATTTTTTTACGGGCAAAACACAAAGCATCAAGACGTCTTCCGGTCATGTCATCTGTCAAGATTGGAATGTCAACGTCACCCTTCTTCTTCGATGGCAGAAGCCTCTTTACATCCTTTCCCTGGCCAGGGGAACGCATCATCTATCTTCAAAACGTAATATTTATATTTTATTTTATATCTTAACTTATATAATACAGTCCACAAGTTTAAAGTAAATAACACAAACAAAAATCTTTCAGGGTTACGTGACAACGTGTGTTTAACTTTAAAATGCAAAAACACCCTTTTAATTAAATTGTCCAATTTCCATTTCCATTTTCTTTTATGTAGATATGAATATTCAATGTAGATGTAAGTACAGACAAGACGATTGTATTCTTTCATTATGCTGTTGTCTGAAATTAAATATCTTTATAATACGATCCTTTTGATGGGGTTAAAAAATTATCATTTAAATACAACAGGAATATAGTCTAAGTTTATTTACACAACATACGAAAACAAATGCTTTGTATTTAATACAATAAACTAAGACAATAAACACAATAAAAAAACTAGTACAATAAAAAGTAAAAAAAACAAACGTAGGTAATACAACATAGTTTAATTAAATTGACTGCATTTTTTGCAGTCTGTTTACAGTTAATATTAATACTATTCACTCAATAATAATTGTAGTTAGCATACAATTAACGTACATAATAGCACCTTATAAGAAGTACGGACTTCGGAGTATCTAAGGTCACTTACAATTACTTTGTAATTTTTAATAGTACAATAGGCTACTTGACCGAATTTTTTTCTTCATGCTAATCGCTTCATAATCATTCATTTTTACAAAAAAAACTAATATTTTAATATTTAACACAGTAGAAACCCATAAAAATGTTTATTGAAAAATATGCTTCTTAAATGGCGCCGAAAACACTGTCCGCCATAGTGTGACGTCATACGCTTTGTATTTTAAACTCCCTTTATTGAAATTTTTTTAATGTGCTAAATGTACGAGTCTAAAAGTGCCCAAAAATTATAAAATAATTATATAAGAAATTAGAAATCAATTGTAATGTTGAAAACTTTTGGAGAAAAGTTTTGGCCATTTCATTTCCCGTCTACAATAAACGGAGATAATATAATATATAAAACTGATGTTTTATTTGAATTATTCAAAAAAATATATAATAGGCTTATTATTATTATTTATGTACAAATAAACTTACATACTTATAGCTAGCGCGATAAATAAAAGATATTAAATTAGTATGAGGATGACGTCACATCCAAATCGGAAGTACCGCAAAAGCGTTTTCGTCAGTACAATTCCTATTTTCATAAAATCATATTTTCAAATCGACTTTTTTTATCAATCATAAGCTTTTATTTGATAATAAGGGTGAAATACGGTTTCCTAGGCCAAGTTCTACTAGAAATATGCATTTGTTCAATGAAATTGAATATAGGTCAAGTAGCCTAATCGCATCAGTGCATTCCATCAATCTGATCCAGATTCCAGACTGACGGGAGAATGACTCTGTAAAGTGTAACCGTTTGATTGACGAACTTATCATTTATTATTACGTACTTTCCGGTCATCATTCTGGTGCTAGTCTCAGACTGATGCAGACTGAACTGATGCCAGACTGACCGAGTAACCTATGTCTAAGAGTACGATTTCACCGTCAGTCTGGCATCAGTTTTAAGTTTAGACCATCAGTCTGAGACTGGCACCAGAATGCTGACCGGAAAGTTTAAAAAAAAAAGATCAGTTCGTCAATCTAACGGTTACACGATCCTTATACCGTCAATCTGGATCAGACTGATGGACTGAGGCCTGAGCTGATGCCAGACTGACCGTGTAACCTATGTCTAGAACCTATGGCTAAACTTGAAAAAAAAAATACATTTCGTGCCATAAAATGTAAATGTTGGTTGAAACCTAAAAAAAATGTGGTGACTTGTGAATTTGTGATTGATGCAGATATTGGTAGAGTTTAAGGCCCGCCCCCGAGCAAACGACCTTGGCCATACATTTGCCGCGTTGCCGAGATCGCGCCAAAACCCTATTATTTTTACTTATCTTAGTTCAAAATTGTCCTAAAAAAAATTTAAAACGGCGAATATGTAGTTTATGATAATGTCGATCTATTGGCGTGAGTTTCAAATAAAAGTAATTTGTAAATCCTAAGGAGATGCTGAATGTACGCTTGAATTTTAACAAATTGGTATTACTTTGGAAGCTGATATCATGAGTATAATAAGAAACAAAAATAGAAAATTTAAAACGACAAAAGTTATGTTGATATACTGAAGATTATTGCTGTATTTTTATTATAACTTTGTAGCTTTCAGATTATGAGTTTATAAGGTTTTAAATACGGTCAATTACGGAATCTCCGGACGGAACGCCCTTAAGCTGTATTATACTTATTTTAAGTAAGCTGTATAGACAGTATAGATTAAACTATATTTTATCAAACTGTTAACTGGGAATTCCGGGATCCTGCTTGTCTATAAATGTGCTATGAGCGATCTATCGGTGCCTTTACTTTTTAATGTGCTGAAAGTCAAGACAGCTAAAACAAATGCCAAAGCAAGCAAACGAAGAGTCTAGACGCTACCTTATTCACAGTTCAGTGTTTATGCAAGCAGAATATTTCCGTTGTAACATTAGAATTATCGCGACTCACCCAATAACAACAGATAATGCAGTAGGTATGAAGCTATAAATATTTTATTTTTTACAATGTAAAGGCGAGGGCGGGAGCGGGTGGTGGAGTGGGGGCGCGGCGTCACGAGTGCAATGTTGACGGTGGCTTGCAAACACAGGGCTTGGGAGTTCACTGTTCAGCAATGAGCATTACGTGCAATTTTAATTTTTACTTAGTAGTATGTGGCGCCTGGTTTGAACTTATCCCAGGGGCGTAGTGACCGCCGTGTTTGCCGTATCAATTATATGGGGCCCCACGAGGGGCCCCAAACGGAAATTTTATGATTTTTTCGTTTTGTGGGAAATCTTAATGAAATTTGAAACGAAACTCTCTAACGAAATTTTATACGGGGCCAAGGTACGGTACGCTTCTGACTTATCCTGTATTTATTTGTAAGGACCAGCTTACTTTGTAATTGTTATTGGCTTCCTAGTTTCTAGCTAAGTTATTCACTGTTTTTATTCATAGCTGTTGGTCTTCCAGATAAAATAAAATAAAATTGATGCAGATGGCGACGGAATTTGGACGGGTTATATCAACCGAGGACATACGACGACTTGTTAATATTTTTAACCGACTTCCAAAAAACGAGGAGGTTATATGTTCGGCTGTGAATATATTTTTTTTTGTATGTTCAACGATTACTCCGCCGTTTGTGAACCGATTTTCGAAATTTTTGTTTTGTTGTATTAGGTTTCACTCCAATTTGGTACCATGTTCACAAAAGTGGTGACCTGATGATGGGATCCAGGAGTAATCGACTACTAACTCCTCGAAATTTATATGGCAACATATGGTAATTTTAGTTTTATGTGAAGTGTACTAAGAATATGCTACCAAAAAGTCAAATATTAGGTCAAGATATACCATGGTTTCGAAGATGCTGAGAGAACTCCTGACTCCTTATAGATACACGTTTGGGAGTTTCGGCGTTGTTTTAAGAACAGAAAGAATATTATGCTACACGCAATTAAAATTCATCATCATCATCATCATCATCATTACCACGTCGTGTTAAGGTCACCAATGTCTCATGGCACAAAATAGGTAATAGTACAACTTACAAGGCATAGGTATGGATACAATAATAATAATTATGTACATAACAACACCAATTAATCATATAGGCTGTTTATACACGGCGGTCGGTGCGGCGTCGCCGCACGCGCCGCGCGCCGCGCGGCGTGTGCGTAAACATCGCGGCATTGCGTCGTACCTGATTACCGCCCAATTTCGATACTTCCTTTCCTCTCAAAAATCCTAGAACGTTTAGTACAGCAACAACTTTGCTCTTTTCTTAACTTAAATAATTTGTTAAATCCTCTGCAATCAGGTTTTCGCCCCGGCCATAGTACTTCCACAGCCTTAGTTAAAATTACTGATGACATTCGCCACGGTATGGATAACCAAAATTTAACTATTCTTATTCTTTTAGATTTTAGCAATGCTTTTAATACAGTTGATCATGACATTTTATTACTCCTTCTTAGATCGCTCAGTCTTTCCCCTGAGGCAGTTAAATGGTTCCGCAGCTTCCATGGAGGACGCCGGCAGCGTGTTAAAATTGACAATAAATTTTCCTCGTGGTGTAATATATTTGCTGGCGTGCCCAAAGGTAGCGTGCTATCCCCTCTTCTATTTTCCATTTTCATAAACTCTGTTTCCCAAATAATATCCTCCTTCTATCACATGTATGCAGACGACTTACAAATTTATAGACAGGCCTTACTTTCCTCACTCTCTAACGTGATTGCTCAACTTAATTCTGACTTGTCAGAAATACTTAAGTGGAGCAATTACTACGGTCTAGAACTTAACCCGAAAAAAACCCAATGCATCATCATTGGTAGCAGGCAGCTGATTGCTAAAGTCGACTGGGCTAACTTACCTGAAATAAATCTTGACGGGTCTATCATTCCCTATAGCCCCTCCGTTCGCAACCTCGGTATATACATTGACCGCACTCTTTCATGGAACACCCAAACTCAAGAACTCCGCAAGAAGCTGTTCGCTGCCACTGCCTCTCTCAGATGCCTCAGTTACTTCCTTCCTGTATCAACTAAAATCTCACTAGTTCACGCTCTTCTTTTTCCCATCTTAGACTACGCAGATGTCAGCTACAGTGACCTCAACGAACAACTTCTTTCTTCCCTAGAACGCCTGCAAAATCTTTGCATCCGATTTATCTTTGGCCTACGAAAATATGATCACATATCTAACTACCGGACAGAGCTAAAGTGGCTACCTGTGAAGTAGCGTCGGAATACACACATTCTCCATCTTCTTTACAATATTTTATTTAATCCAAAATCTCCCACTTACCTCAAACAAAACTTTACCTTTCTTGGACACAAACATCCTACACTTCGCTCTGCTAATAAACTAACTCTTGCCTTCCCTTCTCACGACATTAACTTCTATGACTCTTCCTTCACCGTCTCTGCTATCCGTCTGTGGAATGCTCTACCCGAAAGCATACAAAATTCCAAATCTATAAATACTTTCAAGAAAAAACTTAAGCAACACTACTTAGATCTATCTGCGAACTCTTAAAACTCTGAATTCTTTTATTTTCTTCTTCGTATCATTATATGTTTATTTTGTTTATTAATATAAATTGTATCCATTATATTTATTTATCTTATTATAAGTTATATATTGTATCTCATTTTATCATTTCGTTATTTGTTATCTTTGTTTTTAATTAATATTTTCTGTTATTTGTTTTGTTAATTAAGTTTATGGTTGCCTGGAAGAAACTGCTTCCAGCAGTAAGGCCGCCATTTCAAACTGTTTTCATTCTTTGTAACTTTTGTAAACTGACTTTTTTAGTTAGCGGTTTGAATAAAGAGTTTTTATTTTATTTTTATTTATTTACCTATTCAAGTTCTAATGTCAGGGCATGCCGCGCTGCGAGCATTTTGTGAGTGTCATAATATGATTTTAAACTTTATCTTCATTAATGTAGTATAATATAGTATCGCTTGAAAAAGGCGCAGGCGGCCGCGAGGCCTGCTTTCCAAGTTTCTCATGCGATAGTACTATGTATTACAATAATGAAGGTAAAGATTAATATCATAATATTATCATGACACTGAAAATATACTCGCCGCGCCGCTGGGTGTGATTCGGCTCATCCTTCGATCGCGGATTCTTGGAAATCCATTGTTCTGGCGGCCACATGTGGCCGCTTGGGAGTTGAAGCGTTAAATTGTTAAATTACCTAGCACGCATAGGGTTGTGTTCACTTAGATTTTTTGAAATGTGTTGTTTAAATTTATCTACCTGATATTTGGGCCTTGGGGTATGAATCTTAACAGTCTTAACAAATTGTAATAAGATACGTAGAATAAACGCAGTAATTCGACGCGTAGGGTGGTATGGTCACTAAGTCACTACTCACTAGTTCACTACCACCGACGACCACTTATAAACTCGCGGACTATGACGGAGGTCATCTTGGAGGGTTAATTAATATTTCTAATAACAATACGAGATCAATAATTACCACTCAAAATGTTGACAATTCAAATTTCAATGCTCACTGCTCACACCAATGGTGACACATTTCTTATTTCACACAGCCAATACAACTATATAAAACTCCTACATACAAGCGATACTGCGATTCAGGAGCACCTCAGCGAAATCTATTGAATACATCGTGTAACTAAAACTATATGAACAACAATCGGAGTTCGGACAAGCGATAGCGCCGACAGAGCGCCTCAATGACACATAGTGAAGACAATATAAAACTATTTTTTATACAATTTAAATTGGCACTAATTATAGTTTATCTACTAGGTAACTAAAAAGAGTGAAATTATTATTTTTAACAAAAAATTAAAACCGACTTCCAAGGTAAAAACAATAATAACATTCTTATAATAACTACTAACTAAACTAAAAAGTATTAAATAATTTTCCTCTCCAAATGTGCCTTTTTCCGAATTCAGCTAAACCTCAACTATTTCTGTACTCAACCTTCATAATTTTGAAGTAGGTGCCAGTTCCATAAGTTTCAAATTTTCTGTCAAAGAAAATATAAAGATTCAGCTATATCTGGTACCGACTTCAAAATGATGAAGGTTGAGTACAGAAATAGTTGAGGTTTAGCTGAATTCGGAAAAAGGCACATTTAGAGAGGAAAATTATTTATTACTTTTTAGTTTTTCGTTCATATTATAAGAATGTTATTATTGTTTTTACCTTGGAAGTCGGTTTTAATTTTTTGTTATCACGTAAAACGACCAATTAACGTAATTCCATATTATGAAACAATTTCTCTGATTTTCGGCAAAATCATATCTCAATGTACTTATATTGTTTCCAAGATCGTGATCGACACGACTCTAAATATCACGTGATCGTGAGATGTAGAGTCGTGCTCGTGCTGTATGTCATCCATACTAATATTATAAATGCGAAAGTGTGTCTGTCTATCTCTCTCTTAGTCTTCACGCCCAAGCCGTTGAAACGATTTTAATGGGTACCTTAAGGCCGTCCCCCGAGCAAACGACCTTGGCCATACACTTGCCGCGTTGCCGAGATCGCGCCAAAACCCTATTATTTTTACTTATCTTAGTTCAAAATTGTCAAAAAAAAAATTTTAAACGGCGAATATGTTGTTTATGATATTGTCGATCTATTGGCGTGAGTTTCAAATAAAAGTAATTTGTAAATCCTAAGGAGATGCTGAATGTATGCTTGAATTTTAACAAATTGGTATTACTTTGGAAGCTGATATCATGAGTATAAGAAAGAAAAATAGAAAATTTAAAACGACAAAAGGAATGTTGATATACTGAAGATTATTGCTGTATTTTTATTATAACTTTGTAGCTTTCAGATTATGAGTTTATAAGGTTTTAAATACGGTCAGTTACGGAATCTCCGGACGGAACGCCCTTAAGTCCCGGAAAAGGACTCGGATTCTCTTTATTACGTAAAAATGTACGGTTCTCGCGTGATAAGATAGTTTTGGCGCAATGGAGTCGCGGGCGTAATCTAGTATTTAATCGTAGATAATAGACAGAGAAGCATAAAGATATGTTTCTAAGTTTTTGGTCGTTTTGATTTGTATCTTTTCTAGTCTTAAAGAATTCACGTTAAATTCTTGTACCAAACTCATGCACTGCGTAGTTTACAAAGGCAAATTCGTGTCATGGTTTTGAATTACTCCTGAGAACATACAAAACATGACGACAAAACTGTATCTAGACTCTCTCTAGAGTCTAGTCTAATAATGAAAATATCGACTTCTTAATAAAAGCTTCTTCTTCTTCGACTTTGTCTGGCCCATTGAAAACGTCACACGAGAAAAAAAGACAGCAGATATTTTTGTTAGCAAGTAGGTAAGTATTTAATCAACAAACTTGTATAAATTGAATGTTCAATTTAATTTTACGGATGCTCATTATCCCTAATCAGAATTTACCCTTTAACTTTCGAATTTTAGACTTTTAATCTGCGCGGACAAAGTCGCGATCGAAAGGTGGGTAAAAAACCCCCAGCGGTGTCGTGGGGGTGGGGGCTAAAAACCCCCAACTCCGGGTGTGGGGGTGGGGGTCACGTGTAACGGGAGTCCATCCGCCATCGCCATTACATACCTAGTATAGTGATGTAATGCATAGGGCTGCTGCGTGTGCAATTTATGCATTAATATCACAATGATAGAAAAATCAGTTTTTGTGGTGTTCTTCTAGACTATGTAGGTACTTGAATTTTTACATAAATACCGAATTTTTACTTTCATGTATGTAGGAGCTGCTTACTCGACTACACCCTTTTTGTGATATGATAGATTGATTATTAAATTAAAAGTCCTTGATATAAAAATGATAATAATATATTGACTGTATGTTACTGCTAAAAATGAGTGCGCGATTGATGACGGCTTGTTGCGATCTGCCCGAGAGTATGCACTTGCCGGGACTCCGGGAAAATGATTATGTAGGATCAGCAATTCAGCAATGTACGTGCTAGCTCGTACATGCTCCCGGGCCGCAAGATGATGAAGGTGATACAAGGTGATAAACAATAGGTCCTTAAACTAACTTAATGCTGATATATTATTTGGCGTCGATTGACACAAAAGAGTGAAGTACGGGCGAAGTGCCCCGACTTTGTTGCCTGCTAGGGCCACACACTTTGTTATCACTAATAGTTTGCACTTTCTCAAGACACTGATCACTTTTTGATTGCTGGGGCATCACTATAATATTTCCGCGAGAAGTCATCTCTATTCCTTCAGTCTCCCTTTGCGTTGGAGGTGCTGCTCTTACAACAAACGCTCTGTATTTCCATAGTAACAATGATCCAATGATCAAAATTAACGCTGCAATGACATAAATAGCGGTATAATGATGAATGTCGTGATACGAAAAGCTTTCTAGTGTTGGTTCATTCTGCTTTAAATCGTCTAGTTGCTTCTGTAAGGCATGTAGCTGTTCTCTCTGTTCAGCTGATTCGCTATAATTAACTTCTGGTGATGATTCAGAGAACGACATAATATTAAAAATATGATTGATCGGAGCAATATCTCCAAAGGAAACCTGAGGGTTTACGTGTAGCGTACTACTAGCTTCTTTGTGCGAGTGAACAGAAACTGGTACGCTGTAGCATGCTGCATGGTACAAACTACAAAGATAAACTTAAAGTTAATAGATGACGCCCGCAACTCCGTTGCGCCAAAATTCGTTTGTCGCACGTGAGCTGTATTTTTTTCGGGATAAAAAGTATCCTATGTCCTTTCCCATTACTCTAAGTATCTCCATGCAAAATTTCAGCGAAATCGGTTCAGCAGTTAGGGCTTAAAGAGGTTACAGATATGCTACAGACTCTACCTTGTACCATCGAAGAAATTGATTCATAGGCAGTTGATGTACCTACTTCATTTGGTCGTATTATGTCATACTTTCACAGTGAACTCTATATGAGGGACACATACACGCCCTAAAGTATTATCACTCAGTTTTGTAACACCCTGTATTTTACACTTTGTAATCATGAAATATTTATTTACATCGACATACTATATAAGTCAGATTTATCATACAAATTATTATTAAACAATTATAAAGCTTATAGTTTAATATTATGTACTCTCTTAAAGTGTAGTGAGGGTTTATATTTTCGCAACGAGAAACTTGCACTTACCTGTTAATACCCATTCTTTTACTGTTTACAACTTTACAATGTTGTATGTTGTCATAAATAGTTTAGGATCCCAATTTAAATCAATATTTGAATTACTTACTTGTAACCACTGGTAAATAGTAAATTTCACATTAGTTGTAATATGAAATCCATGAGCTCTGAGTCAATAGAAACATGTAATGATAATAGTGCAACAAAGTAAAAACAGATAAGGCACAACCCTAGAACAAACGCATCCAATATCACTCAGACGAGTAACGTCGTATGAAATCATACCACAAATTGATTTAGACTTTATTATATGATAACAAGGTAGAATATCGTTTGGGAATAGCTGCATAGTAATACGGTCTACAAAAACAGACTACGAAGTTTAATGCAATTGCCAAGTTTATGGTGTGGGGGCTACACTATACTAGTATTACAGTATAGGTATATGGCGCATTGTAACATTGTAACAAGTACTGAGTACATCATTTGAATCCACTCCACGAAATTAGCTCGTGAGTCGTACGTGTCTATGTTGTAAGTGCCTAGATATTAAATGTAAGGGTCAGTACATATTGAAACGTTATGACTTACGACTTACGAGACGAATAGAAGCTATGCATTTATAACTGAGCCAAGATTGGAATAGGCTGCCAATTATTATTGTCAATTGAATAGCTTGTCCCATGTAAAATTATTGCATGATATTGCATCGTCTAGACTCTAGACTCTAGGTCCATGGTCAATTGGTCCCATTATAATTATTATCACATACCAGCTGTCCCGGCAACGTTGTTTTGCCATATAAATGGCGCTGTATGTGAAAAATGATTTTCCTTGAAGCTTTTTTCTGATTTTTTTTCTATAGAACTCACGGAGCCCGAGACCTGTGTACCGAACTTGTAGAACCAACGAATGCAAAACCGTGGAAATCGATTCGTGCGTTCTGGAGTTATAGCGTCAGGAAGAAAAACCCGACTTATTTTTATATAATATTAGATTATCAACTAGCTAAAAGCCGAGCTTTGTGAGGGCTCACGTCGGTTTTATGCGTGGTCACACTCACAGAATATAATAAATATATTAGTAGTACCAAGCGTGGTATGGTAATATTAATCTTATATTTTAATAGTAACCGAACCTTGCCCGACCGATGATAACACATCTACATATAGGGGAAGTACGGACAAAATGACAGGGTGTTTTGTTTTTAATCATATTTTTTTATTTAATGACATTATAATTAGTCTTAACGGTTTAACATTATCTTAGGTTCATTGACTATCAGTAATACAGTCTTTTAATTTAATAGAAACTATAATTAAACATACAAAATGAAAAAATATGACTAATCACAAAAACCATTTTGACCATAGTATGGACAAAATGACATACACATTTTTAAAAACAAAGTTCACAATAATTAAATCGTTTGAGATTCTTTCTAGCCATTTAGATTTAGAATTCTTGGCTCAACGACTGCCGATTAGTTTTTCTTTCGTAGTTTTGCGGCATATCCCCTTAACAAAATTATAAATGTTAACAGAAATACTGTACAGCGTACATGGTATGTCATTTTGTCCAAATGTAACCAAAAACAAATAAATATCAAAATTCCTCCAAATAATCTAACGATTGCAATAAAGTTCATAGAAATCACTGGCTTATAGCATAGTTCATCGATTTTAATACAAATAATAACAAATGACAGCAAATAACTCGCCAGAAAACAGGAGAAAACCATCTGTTAAATAAACTTTTGAAGGCGAGAAACACGTTTAATCTGCTTACTGCGGCGCAACTGTGAGAATCGCGCTCAAAGTCTGGCAAGATTGTTAATATGACAGCCGTCACGTGATACAATAGCGGAAATGTGTTTAAAACCCCCCAATTTTGAAATAAGGGCACTATGTCATTTTGTACGTATTTCCCTTAAATAAAAATTACTATGTTAAGGCGCTGACAACTGCCAATGACCTTGATCACGCATCACTCTCGCTCCACTGTCGATTTTCATGCCAGAGAGACAGAGATGTGAAGTGTTTACTCGGTAGCGTGGATACATTTTTCGTTTTTTAGAGGAAAAAATAAATATTATGGGAAATCTAGATGTCAGAACCGAAAATTAAATCCGACAATCTTTGGACTTTTGTAAAAGGCATCAAATAAACAAATTTTTAAAGAATTTAGTTAGACTGTTTAAAGTTCCTGAAAGATGTGACTTTGGTATTTTTTTCATCCAGTACGAGTACATTATTTTATTATTTACATCCGGCAAGCTTTTCCAAATATAGTCAAAAATCACATATATTTTTTTTGTGCCAATCAATGAAATACATACGTCTAGAAAACTGCACAAAGATGTCGAATTGGCAGCTGTCTTCGCCTTAAAGCACTAATCAATAGGCGTGTTAGTTTGTCTGTAATGTGTACCACAAAATTTCTCAGGTTGTGGGATATACCAGCTGTCTCGCTTCGTTCGTCCTGATAATAGTATAGACTATAATAGACTATATGTATGTATGTAGTTTTTTTAAATATCAACGTGGCGTAGACGTAATACGTATACCGTGGGCCCAGAAGCGAAACCGAAAGCGTGTTTCAGCTTTACGAAGACGCCATAAAATATTACAGTACCCGGCGATAAATATTGCACATCGACCTTTGGAAGGTGACAGTCGGCTAATTTCGGTTTTGTAGAGCGTTATCTCTTACGCACGAAATACAAAAAGTCCGGTATATATTAGGAGCTGTTAAAACAATTATGGTTTGCTCCTTTTGACAATTTTATTATTCTTTGTATAAAATACACCAAATTTTCTATAAGTTATGGCTTTAGGTTCGGGTAAAATAAAATAAAAAAGGGTGTTCAAATTATGTTTACGTATTTAAAATTCGTTTGGAAAATTACAGCTGTAGCAAATTTAGGGGTGTTAACAACTCTAGATATATATTTTGAACTGGACGCGACTGCACTCTATTGAATTTGAACAACGACTGACATAATGTCAAATAGGTGTGTGCTACAAAGATAACGCTCTATGAAACCGAAATTAGCCGAATGTCTCTTTCCAAAGTTCGATGTGCAATATTTATTGCCGGGTACTGTACAAGGGTTTGATTTCATTAATTATTTTCTTAAGCCTAGATACCTTTCAAGGAAATGGACCAGCGAAATCTGTCAAAAGTAACAAAGAAAGCAATATTGTTAATGGTCCGTTTTCACTGGCTTAAAAGTTAAAACAATGGTTTCATTGCTAAGACTTACTCCAATTATTATGAAATGGTTAATATTTATTAAGTACCCCCTTTAGTAATAACAAAACAAAGTGACAATGCCTAAGGGTGTGTATGTGTCTCTTTACATAGAGTTCACCATAAAAGTACCTAGCAGCGCTGTTGGTTTTTTTTTCTTTTGTATGGGCACAGATATATAGTAGTACCAAGTATGGGCAAACTCATGACGGGCTTTTGCCCTTACAAATCACGAAAAAATCGACCAAGTGCGAGTCAGACTCGCGCACGAAGGGTTCCGTACCATTATAGAGCGAACGTATGGAAAAAATTGTGTTTTTTGTATGGGAACCCCCCTTAATTATTTATTTTATATTAATTTTATTAATAAATATTAAAGTACACATATAATTGTGCATTTTGTGAAAATTTCAAGTGTCTATATGTTGCCATTATTGATTAAGAGCAAAAGGCAAAAAAAATGACGTTTGTTGTACGGGAGCCCCCCTTAAATATTAATTTTGTTTTATTTTTAGTATTTGTTGTTATAGCGGCAGCAGAAATAGACAATCTGTGAAAATTTCAGAAGTCTAGCTATAGCGGTTTTTGAGATACAGCCTGGAGACAGACAGATGGACAGACAGACGGACAGACAACGAAGTCTCAGTAGGTAATTAGGTAATAGGGTCCCGTTTTTACCCTTTGGGTTCGGAGCCCTAAAAATGGTTCGTGATGATGAGGAGACATAATTTTGTTTTTCCCTCCCCGTAGTTTAATTTTTATATCTACGGCTTCTGTGCTTATTTTTGAAAATCAGTACAGTAATAAATGTAAGTATAAGTAGAGGCGCCTACACTTCATAATTAATTAATAGTTCTTTGAAAGTGTAACTTCTGCATCAATTTTAATTAAAGAAAACAAAAAAAAACACCTTTCTCTGTAGTCTGTGCCAGTAAGGTCCAAAAGTTTCATTTCGGCGACCGTACACAAGAAAAAAAGAAAAGTATAGACTTGATAGACATGAAAATGGGACCAAAATGGAGTGAAACCTAAAATGTATAACAAAACGAAAATTTTGAAAATCGGTTCACAAACGGCGAAGTAGGTAATCGATGAACATACATTAAAAAAAAAATCCACAGCCGAACGTATAACATGGTATAAACCTCGTTTCTGGAAGTCAGTTAAAAATGCAGATGCGACGCGGGCAATGAACCGTTGACATTTGTTTATTGCTGATGCACAAGTGCTATCCAATACCGACTCGAGTGGAACTCGAGCGCTTAACAGATTGAATGCAGACCATATTGTTTTGTATTAATGTATTGGTAATTGGAATGCAGGTTTCAGTATTTCATGGCCATCGCACAGGTTCAATTACGATTCAATACTTTTGAATAAATTATTAAATATGAGCAACTTTGTTACCTCATCACCACACTATCCTTATAAAAAATCTGTTACTTACTAGAAGTTACCTAATAAAAAACTTTTATGAAACAGCTGTTTAATATAAGTTTTTAAAAGTAACCTATTTTTTGGGGTTCCGTTAGTACAGTACCCAAAACGTAAAAACAGGACCCTATTACTGAGACTTTGATGTCTGTCTATCTCCAGGCTGTATCTCAAGAACCGAGTACAGCTAGACTTCTGAAATTTTCACAGATTGTGGTGGTGGTGGCGGTGTAATTGTTATATTTAAGGGGGGCTACCTACAGCTAACCTAATACAACAAACGTGATTTTTTTGCCCGTAAATTGTAATCAATACTGACAAGTGACAACATAACGGTACGGAAGTCGGAACCCTTCGTGCGCAAGTCCGACTCGCACTTGACTAATTTTTATGGGATGCAGATAGATTGTGATTTGTAATTTCGATCTCAAATTGTCGAGGATAAGTCCCTAGTATTTATATAGTCCTCACATATACGCTCGTTTGGCTTCACCCAATGTTTAAACGTAAAAATATAGCACCCGAAAACAATTGTAAAACACGAATACTTACCAACATGTTAATCGAGTGAAATCAAGTAGGAAGCACCCGAAGGTCCTGAGGGGACTCCGCCCGGCCTGTTGTGGCTTACCCTACTCTAATTATTATTATTTAATTAGGAAATTCCATTGTTTAACTCATACTATTTAACTAGTTTTGAGATATTTTATAGAGCAGACTCTTTACTTATTATTATAAACTGACGCCCGCAACTTCGTTGAGCCAAAATTCGATTATCGCGCGGGAACCGTACATTTTTCCGGGATAAAAAGTATCCCATGTCCTTTCCCGGGGGCCGAGTTTGACATTTGTGTACTATTCTTTAGTTTCTTTTTCTAAACTTGAGGCTTACGGCAAAATATTACCTATGTTCTTCAAAGTTAAAAAATAAGTGTGATCCTAAACTAAACAAATACGTACTTATAGTACTTTATATCGGACAATTATAGCTCATATTTCACTGTCATTGTGTATGATTGCAAACTTGCAAACAAATAAATTAACCGACAAAACTTACATAAAGATATAAGTGATTATTTTTCCGACCCAAATATCGACCAATAGAATTGCACCATTCGACGTCACGTGGTACAACCTACATGGTATTATACTGATAATTTTTTGAAAATTTTCTCTGGTTACCACGTGACGTCGAATGGTGCAATTCTATTGGCCGACATTTGGGACGGAAAAATAATCCCCCGAATACCACACGAGCTTCAAAATTATCTGGCATTTCCCTCAAGGTTCCCTGCAAACAAATAAAGTCGTCAAGTTTTTCAGGAAAAATCACTCGCGCTTCGCGCTCGTGATTTTTTAACCTGAAAAACTTGAATCCTTCATTTGTTTGCAACGAACCTATCGGGAAACACCCGATAATTTTGAAGCTCTTGTGGTATTATAAGTGATAATGTGGTGTGGATTTTGTAATATTTATTAAGTTTTAGCTCTGCGATTTTTAGAAGGCATATATAATCTAATATAATTGTGTAAATTATATTATACTTAGTAGTAGTAGCTTCTAGAACTTAGAAATGCTTGACGACTAGCATGATATAATACGGCACGTCCATTCAACTAAATGGCTGGTTATCACTCCAAATGGCGTACTAAATATTCTGTCGTGTACGTCTGTTTGGATGGAAGCTAGCCACGTTTACAGGGTGTAACAAAACTAAGTGATAAATGATAATACTTTAGGGTGTGTATGAGTCCCGTGTTTAGAGTTCACTGTAAAAGTAGCAGCGCTGAAAGAGCGAACTTTTTTATAATTTGGTATGGGAAAACTGGGTATGGGAAAATTGGTGAGTCGTGACTCGTGATGCTACGGCGCGGGCGCGGCGCTTGCCCATCCATACAAAATATCACAAAAATTTTTTGGTCTTTCAGCGCTGCAAGTTGCAACTTTCACAGTAAACTCTCTACTTACAAAGAACACATACCAACACACCCTCAAGTTTTATCACTTACTTTTGTTACACCCTGTATATTGCGAGTTTTGCAACATATTGGGACGTATTCTAAACGGCCGTTCCGTCAAGATTCAAGGCAATTTAGAGAAAGAACAATGGCCAAATCGTACCTGCAGGGCAATCGCGATAAATTTATTCAACTGAAACGCAAGTGAAACTCGGACGTTGATCGACTTTTGGAACGATTCGGTATCGCGCTAACGTTTTGACAGCTAGTTGAGACGTTACTGAACCTCAGCCCGAGCGCAAACGCTGTCAAAACAAAAAGTTGATACAATGCAACTTCTACTCGCACGTTTCTGAAACGTTTCTTATTTTGGTGTGGTAAATTGACAAAAATCGATGGAAAAATATAACATGGGCTATAATTAAATTATAATTTAAGCTTATATTTTACTTTAAATCTGTAAAATAACATGCAACGGACTATGTTTTGTTATTTGAGTTTGTTAAAAAGTGAATTGAATTTTGACATTACTTCTTTACGTAAATGTTTTCTGCGCCACATAAAACTTTTGTCACAAGTCACAATTCACACTATGTGTCACTATTCAACACTTATATGGCGTTTGTAAAACATAGTAAAACAATATTAAGAATTCATCTACGTAAATTAAAAACTCCAAGTAATAATCATTCACAACTTCACTCGTGTCATATTTATCCATATGTAAATAAACAATTTATCAATTGACCAATTAACGCATCGGAAAAAATTTGTTCATATTTAAGCCAATCAAAATGAAATCAGAAGGGCACTGATTGGTCCGCTGCAATGTCTGTCTAAAGGTCAAACGTTACGCTTCGTTCGAGTTCCAGCTAAGGTTGAGTTACGGTTGAAACGTTAGCACGATACTGAAATTTGCTCAGACGCAGCGGAACCGAACCGTAACTGAACCACAACCAAAGCAGATGTGAACCTGAATTGGAACGTTTAAAAATAACGCGATTGCCCTGAGTGGGGCGGTGGCGTCCCGATATGCCATTAGTAGCAAAAATTCCCTAATATTTTAAGGCATCGAAAATCATTAGAAATGTGTCTTTATATAGCCACAAAAAAAAAGATCAATATATTTTAGTTTCGTTATGTTCTGACAGCCGGCGATCATTCGCATTCGTTCTATTTTTTGGGTAATACTCTAGGAAAAATTGAAATAATTAAAAACGAGATCGCCGAATATACACTTGTAGGCTACACCGCAGTCGGGAAAAAGGTAGTTCTTAAGTCTAACCTCTAAATAATTGTAAACGTTATTAATTATTATAAAAAAATCCTGACTATTTAGACATAAATCTCAAACGGAATTATGTTTAGAGCATAAGAACAACCAAATCTAACTATAGTTTATTTTGGGACCTCAAAAATTGGCAAATTTGGCCATGATTCTTTGATAATTGCTTAACATTAACCTAATAATGGAGTGAGCTTCATAGATCAAATTCTTGATAAAATAAAGTTAAATAATGATAAAATGTCTCTTAATGCAGCCGTAAGACGATGTTGAACTAAAACAAAGCGTCTACTTTATAAGTGCACTAAGCCAGATGTGACACACATGTGACATGCATTGTGTGCAGTAGATAATGGTTTATCAATACAAGTTTCATGTTGCCCGCGACCTCGTACGCGCGATGTTATAGTAACTGTACATTTTGCCGAGATAACAAGATGACGTGTACTTATTTATTACTAGCTGTTGCCCGCGACTTCGTCCGCGTGGACTTCAGTCCGCGCGCGCGGTGTCAACAAAATTGGTGTCAAATAAAAGCTTTTTAAAACCCTGGTACCCCTCAAATCAAAATACCCAAAACAGCTGTGCAGTGTGCACATATATTTTTTTTTAATTAAACTTTTTTCTACCAAATTTTAAAACTTATTTACCTTTACACAACTAAGCTGCATTACACAACTTTAGTTTTACCCATAAACTATTTAGTATTTAATATTTATCATTGGTAGGCTGTTGTTTCTGATATCTATGTTAATGGGTGAGTTATTTAATAACGTGTATAACTTGTATAATATAATAACGTGTATAATTTAACTCAGCATGGTACCACGTCCTCTTATAGAAATACGTATGAGCAAGCGATAGCGTGATCTAGGCGACTCTTGGCGCCATCTGTTATGAGTTTTTAGAACTAACTTAATTTGAACAAATTTACGCATAAACACCCCCTTACAACCCCTTTTTCCAGTTAAAAAGTAGCCTATGTCCTTTCTCAGGCTTTAGACTATCTGTGTACAAAATTTCATTACAATCGGTTCAGTAGTTTTGGCGTGAAAGCGAGACAGACAGACAGACAGACAGAGATACTTTCGCATTTATAATATTAGTATAGATTAGTATAGATTTTGTTCTTACTTCTTTCTATTGATGTACTGTACCGTCAGAGAGTGCTGTGCTCCTCATTGCCTTTCTTAGCCCTCATGCAATTAATGCATTTGGGCTTTTCTCCCCACAGCCACTTTTCGCATTCAGTCTTCAAATGAGGACCGGCGCAGTGGCTGCATCGTACCTCTCCTTCCTTGCAGTACCTCCTGGTATGCCCGTATCCAAGGCAACGGGAGCACTGCACTAATGGACTATGGTCCTCAACTTTCACTCTCAATAGCCCTATTCGGACGTATCCTTCATCCACACACCTCTTCCATACTTGTGGGCTCGTCCTAACCACTAGGTGGTTCTGTAAGGGGTTCCTTGCACGCATCGCGTGTACTACCTCTACCATTTTCTCTTCCCCCTGCAGGCCTTCAAGGATGTCCACATTCTGGTTAGAGAACGCGGTGATGAAGTCGGGTATGTCACACTTCATCACATCCCTGAAGGCCAGAAGGGGGTTTTTATTTTTCACATCTTCCACTATTAAATCCTCACTTTTTCTGAGTCTGTCCCTCACCTTGCTTTTTTCTTCCTCATTAATACATCCTATTACAACTTTCCTATTTTTTACCTTCCTGACCCTCTCCACCTTTACCCAGCCGTCCTTTGCATCTACAGCTTTTCTGATCTTTTGGCCCATGAGACGTCACTCGTCACTCGTCATGAACAGGTACAATAATTTTAAAACTTATTTCTAAGCTCGCGGCCTCTTGAACTGAAGGGCCTGTGGCATTTTGCTAGCCCTGCTTTCAAGGTGAGAGTGAGTGAGTCAGTCAACTGACTTGTCAGTGGACCTTGGTGGACTTTGAAAAGGACCAACTGGGTGCAACTGTCCCAGAGCGTTATGCAACGGATAAACTCAGTATCAATCATTGGTCATGCGACGCACTATGTACACTATAGTCTATAAAGTAGTAATTATAGTATTGACATTATCGATCGCCTGACTAATTGACCCGAGACAATCGGCGGACATCTTGACATTATCATCAACACAACCACCTCACCTGAAACGTCTAATTAAAACAATCATTATTTTTAATTATCTCATCATTATGTGCCATCTTTATAATGAAGTTCGGTAACTGGTGTAATTTATTTAATTAAAACAGAATCAACTAGAAAAATTAAGTGTAGTTATTTTTTCTAGTCTATCTAGTTTATTCTCCGCCTGGATGGGAGAATAGCTAAGTGCTTTTTCCCGACTAAAAAGAAAATATCGGATATTTAAAATCAATAACTCAATAAAATAAATAAATCAAAAAATCAAAAAACCCGACTGCAAAAAAAATGATAGGTAAGTAAAAAGAACGAAACAAGACCTAATTCTGCCGGGGGCATCGAATCCATGTTTTAATTGATACGACTCTTGCTTACGAGTTTCATGCCAAGATGAATAGAAGGTAACATAGAAAAATGTAGAAGAAGAAAGTGGATTATATAAAATGCAGTCAGTGCATTAACACTGCAAGTTATATACAATATTTAGAATCACCCCCTTACTAATAAAAATTCCTTATACGTGTGTTTATCGTACGGATAGTTACACAGGGTGTGTAAGTTACACGCACATTACACAGGGTCTACACAGAGCTCTACTAATAATGAGATTCAAGACCTTGTGTAACTAAAATCGCACTATATACCATAGACTGTAGACTCGAAGGAAAACGTTCAGGAATTAAGTAACACGCTATCTGATGTTCGAGTGTTGATGACAAAAATTGATTTAAAAGTTATGTTTTTATGAACCTAGTAATTATAATTGGACACAAGATTGTTATTTAAACATTTTTAGTTAATATTAATCAGTAGAGTGCGTGAATTTCGTAAATATTATAATGATCGACCATGACATTTACTTTCATGGTTTTTGAACGCAACGCTAATGTCAAAGTTTTTTTTTTTTCGTTATGGCGCTCGGCTTTTAAACTATGGCCAGTGTCAAGTAAGGTATTGACGGGAAAAAAAATTACGTAAAAAGTTTACAAATTTTATTGGTTTAATTTTAATGGTTAATATTCTACCAACATTACACATTAAAAACCGAAATAACACAATTTTAGGAAAACAATACAAAAACACAACGTCCCTCTTTCGTAGGTATAGTTCTTGCAATCTACGAATGCGCGTCGCCCTTAGTTGTGTGAGTGGCCGTATCTATGCACGCGTACATGGCTCGCTCGCTACTGACTGCTCCGTCGGGTACGCACACTAACGAAAATGTCTATTCACATTTCCAACTACAAATAAAGGCGACGCGCACTCGTAGATTGCAAGAACTATATTCCCGGCAAAACTCTAATGTCAAACTTTAAAGTTTTTAAATTTTTAACTGTCATATTTTGTCACTTATGACGTGTTAGGGGCGCGTTCCACTAAGCGCTCAAACGCTGAAAATACTCCTTCAGCCGTTCCACATGTTGACCGCGATTGTTGTGATCGCGGCAAAAGCGTCACGCATGACGTCTATTTTCGCTAATGCAAAGCTAAAAACGATCCACCTTAAAGGTGGGTGGGTCGAAGTGGACGTTTTAATAAAACTGCCATATTATTATAATATGCGAAATAAGTATATGCATTATGCATAATGGAACGCACCCTATAAATATATATAATCGTTGTATGTGCATAATGGAACGCACCCTAAATAAAACAATCGCGATGTATTACGTTAACATTGAAAATCTATTTCATTCAGTTGATTTAAGAAATAAAACATATTAAATAGTTTTTTTATGTTTCTTTGATAATATTAGATGGTAGAAATCAGCAAACGCACTCAAAACTACATAATATTCAGAATGAAATATAATCAGCTGATTTATTGAAAGTCCGCCATCTTGATCTTATACATACTCTATTACACCACTATACTAGGGTGATTCCTTGTATTAGCGTTGTGGAAATTTGTATGGAAGTTACAACAACACTATACAGGCCTTATGTCAAAAAAATGATTATTAGTAGAAAGAATCTTAATCACCCTCTATAGACGCTGTGTAACTTTTTATTAGTAAGAGGATCAGTGTTTAAAATCATTTTAAAATCCTTTATTTTGATACCCCACTCGATATGCTTGGTAAAATTTTAATTTTTTTACCTCACAATATGGCGTCAAACATCCGCCATTTTGTTTTTTTTAATGTCACCTATCTAAGAACACTTGGGCTTTTAAGACAAATCTAACGATACCTCAAATGTGAAAATCCGTTTAGCGGTCCTGGAGATACAAGGTAATAAAGAATATTACACTGATAAAACTGTTGGGCTATGTGTTACAAAAAATTATGCTACTGGTTACCTAAAAATAATGACAACATAACTATTGCCATCAGTAGCCAAACCCAATTGTGTAATTTTCTAACATATTTTTTTTATTTAATACTAACCAACTGTGTTTGTAGCATATAACTAAACTATTTTGTATTACATTAAAATATCGAAAGTTGTAAGCAACAAAATAATTTTGTTCGGAATAAACTACATCGTTTGTTATTCACTGTCAAACAGTACCTGAATCGTTTACCAAATACGTTAAGTATTTGGTAAATATACAAATACCTTTAACAAAACAGTTAAGTATATAAACCATGACCTAACTCAATTACCATTACCCGTTTTATACGATGTAACTCAATCGAATTGCTTGCATTTAAACTGACTTTGCTTATGAGTATGCTTAGTTATGCTACATACACAATAGCCAAACTGTTTTTGTTAATTAGTTTTTTCAGTGTACATACATACCTACATACATACAAGATACGCGCTAAAAACATAACTCTCCTAGCAGTCGGGTAAAAATTCCAGGTATAAACAGCGTTTCTCCTCCCAAAACACCCTTATTGAAGTTGCCGAGAACTTAATTAGGTATACTTCGTATATTAATATTATTATCTAGTTACAGATATAATTAAACACATCCTTATACCTACATTTGGCAGACATTAATTTTCGGACCCCTTTTAAAATAATTGTTTATGCGACTCAATAAAATATTAAACAGGTGACTCCTTAATTAGTTAAGTGGCAGCTTTTATTATGAATTCAGAAATCAGAATTCCCGGGAATATTGTGAAGTCAGATTTGACAGAAATCCCCGGCGTTGGCTGTCAAATTTGAAATTGAGGAACGAGGAGGATAAAATTTATCCTTACCATCTCAGTAATGTTATTACAATTTTTCTCACAAGGAAAATATGTAAAAAAGATTTATTGAATACGACATAAAATATAACGAAATAGTATTGTTTCATTCTATTACATTTGTGTTCAAAATTTCAAATAAGTAGAGTACTTATAAGACTAATGTCCGGTCTCTGAGGACTGGAGGACTGGAGAATATTTATTTACCTAGCGCTTCGAGGGAAATTGGGATACGTCAAAAATTAAACCAATCAGAAACTCTGTAGAATCGATTAACTTCTGTCAAAAACCTCAAAAGTCAGAAGTCGGGACATAGTGGAGTATTTAGGTCCCTTTTTTTTTTTTTTTTTTTGACGATGGGAAATGCGTTACGCATTCCCGACAGCCCGGGGGAAAGGCTGCCGGGATATGTGGGACTCCCCAGGTGCTGCGGTGAGCACCCGGGTTTACCCACTAAAACCCACCGGTGCCTCCTCCTCCGCATGTTGCTGGGCCGCCGGACCCGCCAGGGGCGAAACTGCAGCGGCCCAGTTAGCGGCGTTTGCTTCTGAGTATTTAGGTCCCTACTTAGTACTTCGGTCCAGACTACGAGTAGTTCAGAGCAAAAAATTGACTTTTTTTCACTGAGATATAAGTACTACGTAGTACTTATATCTCAGTGCTTTTAGGAGTTTACTCCTTAAGAATCGATTTTCATATATAAGGCGCCCGGTATGAGAAAAATCCGAGGGGTAAAACCTACTAACAATTAGTAACGAAAATGTGTCACGTTTTTGGTGCGCACCTTTAGGGCGCAACTTTCTAAATTGGCTGTGAGTGTATTAAGACCATAAAGGTAATATACCTATCGGAATATTATATTATATGAAATATTATAATAGTATACAGTTAATTTAATATACAAACAAAAGCTATAATAAAATCTAAGTTAAAATAAAATTAAGTAATAAATAAACAAAATTAACTAATACAATAAATACTAAACTATAATAAAAACTAAATATAAAAAAGATTGTCATCCAGACTGCTGCCTTTAGGGAGAGTGCCTAGAATACTAGCGACATTGCCCCGCTGTAAAGCCAGGCTTAATCGCTGGCCAAAATACGCTCCAGCCCTCTGGTCACCCGTGCGTTCTATGAGGCGAGATGAAATCAAATTAAAAAACTTTTTCATGTATCCCCCCATGGGCCTAACGTTTCAAACGCAAGCGGCAAAAAAAAAGTCACGGCATAAAGACACATATTTTCGCCGCTTACGCGTTTGCGCTTCAGACGCCGCCGCACCAGCCGTCACTGATGTTCCATGTAAGTAGGAGGCCGCCAGTGTGTCAACACATGTTGCGTCCCACACCAAGCACCTCCCACCTTTCTCCATGGAACTAATGTTAAACCGTCGGGTCTCTTGCCATCATCACGAGCAATACCATTCGGCTCTAAGATAGCCGGGACGTTGATGGAGACAAAAGCCCGACGCACAACATCATTCAACGCTGCGTGGCGCGATAGACGACCAGCGCTCCGCTGGCAAGAAAGCCCATGGTGACCCAGACGATCTACCATAGATCCACAAGGGCAGCAGTGTGGATGGTTTGTTGGCAAACCTAGTCGCAGACTGATGGCAAGGGAGAAGGTCGTATTGTCCAGCAGCGTGCCTAAATTTAGGGATGGAAGTGCTTGGAGCCAGAGTCCAGAATTCCAAGTTGCAGCAGCAAGAAGGCGGGCTCGCTCAGCCGCGTTGGAACTAGTATTAACTAGCTTATCAAATACAACACGGCAAAGCGGCTCATCCCAAAGACGCTGCAAACATATGTTGGCTGGAACGGCCCCATAGGCACTAGCTTCTCTCCAGGCCTCTAAGGCTTCATCATAATACGGAAAATCAAAATTGCCAAGAGAAGGGGTAAGAATTTGGCGAATCAATGGACTGGTGCTATTTACTGAGGAAAGAAAGGCTGGAAGAGCAACATCTGATACTTTTCTGATGCCGATGCCCCCGAAGCGGATAGGAAGTGATGCTTGGCACCACGCCCTATCTGTAAGTGAACAATTAAAAATATGGGTCAAAATTTTAAGGATGGCTGCGTCGAAAGAGGCCAAAATATCGGTAAATTTCCAGACTAGAGAACACCTTAAAAAGTAGGTAAATTTTGGTACAAACAAACAAAATTTGATTATTTGAAAAGCCATATGAATATTAATTTTTTCTAAACGATCACTAGAATTTTGAAATTTCAACATTTGTTCCTCTAGGAAAAGTGGAATTGACTCCTCCAAAATAGGAGCTCCTAAAAGACGCAGTGTATACTTGTCTATTAATTTAATACTGGGGGCCAAACTATTAAAATTGTTAACCACAGCGGCTTGAGACTGAGTCGAAAATTTGTCACAAAAAAAAATCTCGCATTTGGAAAAATTAATCTTTAAACCAATTTTCTCCAATTCGCTTATTAGACACTTTAGGTCATTCCAAACCGTGGTAGGGTGGCCAGCAATTTTGAGGTAAGGGTCGAAATTATTGGATGAATGGCCAAACTAAAAATAGCCGGCCCAAGGGGATCTCCTTGCTGACAGCCAACAGACAAGTCGATCAAATGGCCCATATAAACGAGTTGAGTAGGCGTATTGTAACATTGCCAAATAAAGGGATAAATGTCGGGTACCTTGTCTAAGCACTGATCAAGTAGGGCACGGCGGTCGACCGAATTAAATGCATTCTTGATATCAACTTTGAGGACTACAGCATCGTCACAGTTTTGTATGAACCCCCTGAGGCTGTGGACAGCAGCTTCACAACCGCCTTTACAACTGAAACCTAATTGAATCGGTTTAAATTCTGTAATTAATTTGGGATATATACTTTTGCAGCAGATTTTGGCAACTATTCTACGAAAAGTGCTACCCACAGCAATTGGGCGAATTCCTCCATCTTTTTTCTTTAGAGCACAGAGATTAGCTCCGTAGAGTACATTTAAAACTTCCGAGTTCACTTGCCCCGAAAGCATTAGGTTTACGAGATCTGTAAGGTCGCTCAGAAGTGTTTTACCAGCATCCGCAGTGGAACTACAGATTAGGTCTTTGAAATGTTGCGGAGAAAAACCGTCCAAGCCACCTGCCGAACCGTTCCTGAATGACATTATGGCTGACAATACCATTTTGCTTTCAGCAACTATACCAGAACCAGTCGGTGTAGGTAGATTAGGAGCTAGAGAGGTACACGGATGTTTTTCTTTTAAGGCAGTCAAGGTGTCTGGCGAATTTGTAGCCCGCACATCCGATGAAAATAGGAGATTGGACGCGCCTTTTATGTCCCCGTCACAGATTTTCGCTTCTATGATTTTGTTGACACTTAATGGATCTTGTCGTTTATATGTATTGCTCCGCTGAAAATCACTTGAGGAACAAATGTTAAAACTTTTTTCGACGCAGTTTTGTTTTATAGTTTTCGTAAGAGAATATTTTTTAGAATCCAAATTTACGTGGAAAATTTCGTATGTGAAGACAAAAAGATTTTTCCATGCTTTTTTTTTCTTTAGTAACCCGTTTTAATACTTCGGAAAGTTTTAGGGCGACGCTCACACGGGCGCCTTTTGGGATTCTTTTTACAACAGGGGTGGATGATTTTAAGCGATAAAGGAGAGAACACAGATCCTCGGCTTGCAATGACTGACCTGTATGCGAGAAAGGGGGAAGAACCTGTACGTTGCTATTTGACGACTGGTTATGGCATTTACTTACATGTATGCTTAGTCCTCTCGAACCCTTAAAGAATTTTGGTTGCGGACAGAGCAAACATTGCGCTTAGAATCATTTTAACTGGGAAACACGCTCCCAGAGGAAGGGCCAGCAGACTGCGACATAGAGACTAAATTATTGAAATTACTTTATAAATAAAAGTATAAAAGTAAAAACAATTAGAAGTACAATAATAATAGTAAATATCTTAAATAAGTAGCATAAAGACTATAAATAATAACGCGGTTTAACTACACTTAAAATAAAAACTGATTGGACACGTTGCAATTCTATGTTGGACACAGTAAACACTAAACACTCAATGGTAATGTTACGTCGAGTAGGTATGCTTCTTGCTTCAAACGCGTGAACTGGATGGAGGAGAAGTGCTGCCGGTTCCGGTACCGGAGCGGCCTATCCGCTGCTAATACGTCTCGTTATTTGATTGGGATATCTATATTGAAAGAGTGTGAAAACTCTGCGCCGTCTTTCGAACTATCTTGTCGTAGGGTGTGACCGTGTGGATCAGCAAACTGCTTGGTTATACCAGCTTGGACTGCTGTAAATTATTTCTGATCCTAGAAATAGTGCTAAAACAGTTATATTTTATTGCTTATTGCTTTACTTGTATAAAATTTTCAAATTATTTTCCAAACACATTGCAGAGAAAATTTTAGGGTGACATGACACATCGGTTGTCATTTTTTTATATTATATTATATTATTATAATAAAATTTTATATTACGATAGGTATATTAACTTTATGATTAAGACGTACATATGGTATGCTGTATAGGCGACTATACCTATATACTATATGTTATTGGGCTTGTTTGTTTCTATCAGTGTCGATGTATTTATATTGCTATTTTGTTATAAATATCAATAATTAATATTGTTATTGTGAAGTTATAATTTTTATCATTGGCTAAAGTGAACTAAGTAAAAGTATTTTAAAATAAAAGTATTTTGAAATAACTATGGCAAAAAGGGGTAAAGATAATATTGCCGGAACATCTGATTTCATATGATATTAATCTTTTTTCAGTTGAATAAACTCATTTTGCGTATGGTTAGATACTCGTACTTAAGGAGTAAACTCCAGTCGTGCGTCGGAGCTGACACACTATTTTTTTAAATGAATTTCGATGCGTAGATGAGAGAAATGAGTTGAGAAATTAAAATTAAAAGTAGGTATTACCGTTTATTTAATATTGTAGAGATCACGCGGGCAAAGCCGCGCAGTCACTTAATAGAGTAGAATATAATTAAATCCTTTCTATAAAATTTCTAAACACATTTAATAACTTGTAGTGTCTTCATAAATATTGGTAAATTGTAGATAAAAGTCACACAAGAATGTTACAAAGTAGGTTTGTTCAACCATTTGTTATCCAATAATATGCTGTGCAATTTAAATATAAGAAACATAATAATAGGGGCCAAACATAATAAGAATGTGTTTAAAGTTTGGTCGAATGCCTTAGGAAGTAGCAACTCAAGGATATCCAATGCTAACGTTTAGAAAAATATAATGTCTGAAAAACTGATGTCGATTGTGATAACTTGCTACAGACAGCTTTGCAATCATGGTGGCAAACACGATTGTAATATCATTTACAATATAGCGACGCGACGGCAAAGAAATTACAATAAAAGTTCAAGATCAAATAAGATGACAAAAAACAAACACACAATAAATCGTTTTAGATTTTTATCACATCACATATTTTAATTTAATCCAAAATCGGGGTGTCCGCTGAACTCCGCTGTGTGTTTTGTAGTGTATTGCATTGAATGTATAATTTACGTGGTTTTCACACTACATCATTAAATCGCTAAGCTACAAGTGATACTGTAAGTTTTGTGTATCGTTTCTGACGCGTGACGCATTTTATACAATAGGTTCAATGTTATGGTAACAATGTAAAAGACTGAGCTGTATGTTTGATATTTGATATCTTTTTAGAATTTAGATAAATCAACTTTTGGCCGCAGACAGCGAGAGCAGTCAGCACACAGCTGTCTCTTATCTTATCGTTCGTTATCTTTAATTGAGCTCGCTTTACTATATTCATGGACGTAGATTTTGCGGCCAAAATGTTTTAGAATGTCAACAAATCATTTGTTATGCTAATCATTCAAAATGCCATAGTGTTTCAAACAGCTTGGAGTTTGGACCCTTTGGAATTACGCCGAGATCAGAGATGTAGCTTCACTCTGCATCCTCCATCGGTTGTATCACGGGGAGTGCTCCGAGGAATTGGAGGGGATCATACCACCTGCAACTTTTCGCCATCGTCCCACGCGAAAAACATACCATCCTCATCGCCTTGATGAGTGGCAGTCTTCCACAATGCGTTTTTGGCATAACTTTCTGCCGCGCACTGTAAAACTCTGGAACGAACTGTCACCAGGAGTATTTCCGGACCTATACGACCTGCAAACCTTCAAGAAAAGAGCGTATTCCCTTTTAAAAGGCCGGCAACGCACCTGCAGCTCTTCTGATGTTGCGAGTGTCCATGGGCGACGCGCGACGGTAGTTGCTTACCATCAGGTGACCCGTTTGCTCGTTTGCCCCCTTATTTAATAAAAAAAAAAATACCATTATAATTTATTCGTAAATCTCAAAAGTGTGTACACGCAGCTTATTTTATAAGTCCTGTAACCAATGTAAAAATATTGTGATTATTAAAACTTTTTCAGCTCCAAATGTTGTGTTGTGTTGTATTTATGCGGAAAACCCCTCCATGTAAATGACTGCGCTGCACCGCGGTTCTGTGTGCAAGCCCTATATTTAACTGTCTCCGTCGCGTATATTAGCATGCAACAGTGGACACTCGGCTCATAAAAAGGTGATCTTCATAAAATTCACCTTCCTCTGGCCTCAAATCTAAATCTTGGGTCAGCGTTTTCCAGATTTAAATTACAATATTATTGTGAGAACCAAAATGATAGTCATTCTTTTTAATATTATGTAGTATGTCATATTATGTGCATAATTCTAGGTTCCTAGTCCTTAACTATGCTAATTATTGAGCAAAGACTAAGGAGTAAATAATATTATGCCGAGGATACCTAGTACCTACTTACATAAGTGTATATGATCGATCTTGAAGAATATCTTGGTGGAGCTGTGGTCGTGGAGTGTGGTGGAAGTTAGAACCGTGTCATTATCGTTACGTTACGTTATATCAAATCCTTTACATTTTTCTAACGTAACTAAATGCTGAATGTTTCTCAATCCCACGGAACTTTCTAAGTTTTCTAGTGTCATTGTTTAATTTTACGATCGTCTATGTCACAAACCTAATAATTAGGTAAGCTTATTGCATAGAAAAAGGAACTATGCTTGAAGTGCTGAAGTTTCCAAGACCCAAGTTTACCCTTAATAACTGGCAACAGTGCGGATAATAATAAACATCAAAAGGCCGTGCTAGAAATCGTTGGTTTAACAAAGTTGGAGAGAAGTTGTTTGAAAGCCGTTCTCTTGTAATGTATTAAATTACTTTGTATTTTGTTACTTAATATTTAAATAAGGTTTGAGCTTGGCTACGTAGCTGAATAACTGTAACACCAGGAAAATGATAAAAATCTCGGCTACGTAGTAGGTAATAGGTATTTTTATTATCATTATATTGGAGTCATTCGCACCATCAGAATAATGATAATAAATGTTTGTAAAAACTAAAAAGTAAAGGTTGTAAATTTATTGTAATAAATAGGATTCAATCGTCTGGATAACACATTATAATAGTAAACGTGTTTATCCAGACCAGTTATGGTGTTATGGTGTAACATGGGTGTAACTTAAATATTTATGGTGATAAACAATTTAAATTAGCAGTTCTCCTAAATGAAGACTCTGCTGTATCTATTTGTGTGTTTCTTTGAATTGAAATGCAAGGGATAGAAGAGCCCTCTGTTAATCAGAATTCAGAATGCACCCCGTAGAAGTTGTGGACTTTTTATGTCTACGCGGCACGCACTGCACCAAAAAATAATAAAATTGGTCAAGTGCGAGTCGGACTCGCGGACGAATGGTTCCGTACATAACTGCTAAGAATTCGATTGTTCCATGGAAGCCAGCTCATACTATCGATATTGTTAATATAAAACCAGCCCTAGAGAATGTTATTATTCGACAAATTTACTATTCGAATAATTCGAATATTTTTCAAAAGTTTTCGAATAATTCGAATATTATTCGAATAATTCAAAAATTTTGAAACATGCTGAAAACTCTGAATAATAGTTACAAGAAGCTTCGTACAACCATGTACAACCTATTTTGTTAATACTTTGAAGTAAGCAATTCTTATTTTTACTTTTATCAACATAAATTTTAGTAAATGACATAGTTAATTTTCATTGTTAAATAATTTAAAAATGTATATTTTAAGGTTACAGCCTGGCAATAAAAGAAAGGCTTTAAAGTGTAAACCGTTTACGATCGTAGCACCTTTTACCTTTCTCATGTGATTATGCTTAGTCTTACTAGGCAGCAGTTGAGATCTGTTTATTACATAATACTAAGCCAGCTCACCTATCTTTTTGATATTTTCGATCCACATTCACCTAGTTCACTTAGTCGGCTTCACCTATGTCAACGTGGCTCGAAATTATAAAAAAGGGCCACTAGAAAACAAACATCACAACAGAGAAAATAAACTGCAACGAAGCCCTGGGGTTAAACAATCCTAGAGCTGGTGACTTTAGTAACTTGAAGTTTGATAACGCCAATAACATGATATTAAGGAGCCATCGACATTTTAAGATACTGTACTAAGTGTTTTAATTATCAGTCGAGGACTGCCGCGGTAAAGCTCTTGACAAGGGCGTCGCCAAGGGGGGGGCGAGAGGGGCCCTAGAGATTCTAAAAAAGTTGCCAAATATAATGCAACCAAAGTCCTAAGTCTTTGAGTTGATTTGCTTGAAGTTCAAGCCTTGAACAATCATTCCCGTACGTCGAAACTCGAATGTATTCACTAATTCCACTCTAATTCATAGAGAATGAGAAAAGTATGAATTGTAGCAGGTAAAGTCAACTTGCCCCCCCCCCCCCCCCCCCCCCTGCGCCATCGGCTGGCGACGCCCTTGGCTATTGAATAGCAATTTTTTATCAACTTGTCGAATTATAGATCACATATCGCGAGCTTCAAGCCAGAAGGGCGTATTTTAACTACATATTTTAAAACTCTCAATATTGCACTTACATCTATTACCTTCTTAAAAAACGAGTTTGTTTTATATACACCCTTTTGGCGTAATATCTCGATCATCGGAATGGCAGACACAATAGATTTTCAATTGTTATGCGACAGCCGGGTGCCGCTTGGATATTGATGGATAGAAGCCCGCGATATATAGCTATTACGATAGACAAAAAAATTGAGAAAGCTTGAAAGAAGTCTATGGATACAGATCGTGAGCGACCATTATTGACGATACTGAAATCCATGACTGAAAGGAGTTTATATCTTCATTTGCATGTCTTTAAGAAGAATAACGTCTTAAACATGGTCAACAGCGACGATGAATGGTCATATACTCATTTGTTAGACTAAAAAAAGGTTCCATTGTATCTTTAAAGATGTAGAATATTCATAAATAATATTATTTTTCTAAAATAAACTTAATTTGGTTCTTATTCCATGTTAATTTTATGTATAATAGCATTTAAAACAAAAATAAAAAATATTTTTACTATTCGAATTATTCGAAAAATTATTTGGCGAATATTCGAATAATAAAATCGTCGAATATTCGAATAAAACGAGTATTCGAATATTCGAATAACATACCCTAGCCAGCCCGCTTAACATGGCCCCGGAAAAGGGTGTAATTTTCGTAGAGAAGAAAAGAAGAAGTTTCTTGGAGAGAAGTTCCTGCTTCAAAATAAATAAAATAAGGTAAGTAAGTACTTTGTAGATTCAACGACAAGAGATTATTTTTAATGCAAGTTTTTCGAGCATCTTTTACAACCTACTTAAACAGTTATAGCGAGCTTGAATCTATAAATATTTATTGGATTTATAAATATTTATTGGATGAATGAATATTTACGCTGAATCTTTACGATACCAATTCTAATATATTATATTCTGTGACGATACCTAATATTTACTTTGGAGCAGGATCTTTTATCCAAGAAACTATAGTTATTTCTTCTCTACGAAGATCGGAAATAAATCTTAAAGGCAATGCTAGCTCGTCTGGTAAGGGAATGATCTAAGATAGTCCGGCGAGTGTCAAAAATAGGGTCCCGAACGCTTTCGGTGCGGATCCCTAAAAGACTAAAACCAAAGCACCATTCTAGAACAATCACGAGCATCAGAAATGCGTCATGTTATGTAAAAACGTACATTCTAACTAATTAATAAAATTACTTATATTCCTACTAATGAGAATTCAGCAATTCAGATATTTGTAGTAATTAGGAGAATATTTTCCTTCTTATTACGTAACATTGTTACAAATATTTTATTCTACACTATACAGGATGCAATTAAACCTTTCTGCCAAATATTGATAAGTATAGGAATATCCTTGTTAAAAATGAAAATACACGTATTTTTTCTTTTATAATCACTCAGTACTAAAATGTTGAAAAATTAATTGTACCTGTATAATAGGTCTAAGTCATCTAGATTCTAGAATCTAGACAATCAGTCTAGGTGACGCCGGCAACTCACGTTGCACTAAAACCTGTTTATCGCGCGGGATCCGTACATTTTTCTGGTATATAATACTTTATATCCTATCTCCTTTTCTGGGACTCAAAGTAGTTATCTCCATACAAATTTTCAGCAAAATCGGTTCAGCGGTTTGGTCATGAAGAGTTTACGGTATTACTGAATACAGACAGACACACTTTCGCATTTATAATATTACTTACTCGTACTCGTAGTATCGATTATGTTGTTTCCCAAAGTCCTCAGCTTTTTTTGTTTTTAAAAATAACTTGTAATGATTTATTCTTCATCTTTCGTCATAATTAAGTGACTGTTTAGGGCAGTGGTCCCCAACCTTTTTTTCATGCGGGCCACAAACATGTTTTGGTCTTGGTGTCGCGGGCCGCAACAAAATTTTTTTAGGGTTAAAAAATAACATTCTTCAAAGTTAACGATTTAAAAGACGAAAATATAACTTGTGAATGACAAAACGTGAATTTCAAAATTGTTCATCACGCGGGCCACAAATAAAGTCCCGGCGCGGCGCAGCGGCGGGCCGCGGGTTGGGGATAGCGGGTTTAGGGCCTTCCCTACCATAGACTTATAATATATGTATACTGTATCATACGTTTATGTTCCCTACGGAGATTCCGTAATTTACCGTATTTAAAGCCTTATAAACTCATAATTTGAAAGCTACAAAGTTGTAACAAAAATATAGCAATAATCTTCAGTATAAATCAACATTCCTGTCCCCGTTTTAAATTTTCTATTTTTGTTTAATATACTCATGCACTTGATACCAGCTTCCAAAGTAAAACCAATTTATTAAAATTCAAGCATACATTCAGCATCTCCTTTAAGTATTTACAAATTACTTGTATTATTTTCCTCTATGTTACTTTTATTTGAAACACACGCCAATAGATCGACAATACCATAAACATATTATGTATAGGGCATCGAAACCCGGACCCAATTTTCAAAACCCGGGTTTTCGGGTTTTATAAAATGAAAACCCGGGTACCCGGGTTTTTCGGGTTTTCTTAAAATTCAATGATTAACGATTAGAAAATACTTTAAATATGATTTTCAGCGATTGCCAGCACCTTTCCAGTAAAATACTATTAAAATACCATAGTGTGCGGTGACGGCAGTGCCCAACCAAGTCTCGAGTGAACGGGCACGGCCGTATTATACTTTTTGGCAGGATTTTTGAAATATGTATTATTAATTATTATTAATAAATATTTTTATGACAATTAGTCTTTAATGCTCTTAAAGCGAAACTTTTCCTTTAAAATATTATATTTTGTTTAATTATGACCAATATAAATAATTAAACCTATACAATATGTTATAAAAATAAATAATTTGTATGTTAGTTTGTTATAAATACCTTTTATCAGGTCTGGCCTTTAATAATAATTAAAAAAACGAAAAACCCGAAAAGCTCGAAAAACCCGGGTTTTTTCATGATCCCCAAAACTCGGGTTTTCCCGGGTTTTCGGGTTTCGGGAAAACCCGGTCTCGATGCCCTAATTATGTACCATCGAGGAAATTGATTCCTGTGCAGTTGATAGACCAACGTTATTTGGTCGAATATGTCAATTTAATGTTAATTGTGATCTGTCGGCTCCCTCTCGGGTTTGACGTAACGCGACCAAACTACGTAGGTCCCCGATCTGCATAGGAATCAACTTCTCTGATAGTACATATTCCCTACCCTAGCATACCTAGAGGAAAATAATACTGTTCCACATCTCAATGACTGTTCCTTAGTTTCTATGTCAATACATATTCCCCGTTTTAATTTTTTAGGACAAATTTGAACTAAGATAAGTAAAAAAATTGGGTTTTCGTGCGATCTTGGCAACGCGGCAAATGTATGACTATGGCCGAGGTCGTTTGCTCGGGGGACGGCCTTAACTTGAAAAATAGCAGCGCTAAAAATGCTACTGGTCCCGCGGTAGCTGAAATTAATCAGGGCGAGCGAAGCGAACCCTAGTATATCAAACAAGACGTCATAATCATAACACAGTTTTGTGGTAGGTACACTTTAATCCTTCGATCGCGGATTCTTGGAAATCTATTGTTATTCTATTGTTGTCGCGGTCGCCGGTGTCCTTGAGGGTTGATAGGTTAGGGAAAAACTATCACGCCTATTGATTTGTGCTTGTTATCATCAGTCAGTCAAGGTGTGACGACGCGAGCGGCGAGCCCTTACAAAGCTCGGCTTTTAGCTAGTTACTATACGAGTAATGGCTGTCTCCAATAACGTAATGGCGTAGCATAGGCGGCATAGCACGTAGTATGCTCATAGTTTTTAATTATTATTTTTTTGAATAAGGGGGCAAACGAGCAACGGGTCACCTGATGGTAAGCAACTACCGTCGCCCATGGACACTCGCAACATCAGAAGAGCTGCAAGTGCATTGCCGGCCTTTTAAAAGGGAATACGCTGTTTTCTTTAAGGTCCACAGGTCGTATAGGTCCGGAAATACTGCTGGTGACAGTTCGTTCCAGAGTTTTACAGTGCGCGGCAGAAAGTTACGCGAAAAACGCACTGTGGAAGACTGCCACTCATCAATGTGATGAGGATGGTATGTTTTTCGCGTGGGACGATGGCGAAAAGTTGCAGGTGGTATGATTCCGAACAATTCCTCAGAGCACTCCCCGTGATACAACCGATAGAGGATGCAGAGCAAAGCTACATCTCGGCGTAATTCCAAGGGGTCCGAGCTGTTTGAAACACTATGGCAGTCAACAATTCGAGCGGCCCTTCGTTGGATACGATCCAGAGGGAGCAGTTGGTATTTAGGCGCCCCTGCCCAGAGATGAGAACAATATTCCATAATATGAGGCCGAACCTGCGCCTTGTAGAGTTGTAGGCGTTGGTCCGGACTGAAGTTCATACATTACTTTCCATACTTCTGCCATAAAAATTAAAAAAATATAATATCATCGGCCCTCTTTCCACCTCTTTCTGCTTCTAAATTTTCATTTGACAACTGTTATGACGGAAAAAAGGAAACTCAAAGAAACGAATCAGGCATTTCATGGGCATTTCTATTTATTTACTTGCAATTTTATTTCTTACACCTTTTTGATTTGATATTAATCTCACAATGCCAGGAAATATAGAGCAGAAGACAACAGACCCAGAGGCAGAACTGAGCAACGTACAGAGAATCGTAAGTTTGAGGACAAAAGTCAACTAAAACCTAAACATTTCGTAAGTCGGGTTTAAAAGAAATCTGTTCTACAGTTTCAAAGTGAAGTTCAGATGCACAAATTGTACTCTTACAATGTTACATTTAAATAAAATACACACACCGGCAAAATTAGCGGAACATAGTTAAAAAGGGCCACAACTTGAATTTAAGTGAGTCGGGCTGTGTGAAATCCTTTTTTATAGTTTCTAAGCTCATTTAAGAAATAAAATATTGAACAAAACTGGCAAGTTGACAAATTTTTATTGCAATTATGCCCTACTAAGTGTTTTTCGATGATTGACGTTGTAAGTGTTTCTGATAAGAATGGCGTTTTTAGCGGGGTGCAAGGTATGCCAGCTCATTTGATTGTTTGGTTTTTGAGAGAACACATTGCTTAGATACAAAATTAGTGATTTTCTAGCATCTACGACAGCTAGAGCTGTAACCACGATAGAGAAAGGTCACACCTACCGTTCGGTCAGTTAGGCCTTAGGTGTGTCGGCTTTCGTGGTCCATCGTAAATTTCAACGCTACAAAAAGACTGGATCTTACGTTCGGGGCGAGAACAAGGCAGATATCGGGTGGCAAAGGTTCAGGATAACCGTTTTGTAAGGGTACAAACCTTAAGAAATCGACCTCAAACTGCTTTGCAGAGAAGAAACTTATCGGAACAGGTCCGAGGTGTACGTGTAAGTGATTGTACAGTAAGAAGAAGACTCAAAGAAGTTAAATTAAACACAAAGGTGCCAGCAAGGGCACCAAAACTTGAGACAGGGCACCAAAGAGCCAGGCTAAGATTTGCGCGTGAACATCAAAATTAGACAAGTGAGTGAAATCTTGTGCTGTACAGTGATGGGAGCAAATTCTGTGTTAATTTTGTTGACAGACGATAAAGAATGTGGATAAATCATAAGGAACGCTATAGATCATCAAACTTAACGGAAACAGTGGCATATCATGCAGGCTTCGTAATGGTTTGGGGTTGCATATGATTTGGAGCCCGCACAGAGCTGATGATTGTTAATGATGGTACTTTGACAGTTCAGGGCTATAGCACAGACATCTTAGAATTGCATGTTGTGCCTTTTACACAGTTTTAGGCAGTAACTTCAATTTTATGCGCATCCATAGAGTAAAAAAATCGTGCATTATGACCTAAATGATGCTAGCGTAGCCCAGGTGGAGAGGTCAGCACGGTCTACGGATGTGGACTGAGAACGTGTGGCACATCAATAGGTGAACGGTACGAGTTAAAACTCCAGCTCCAAAATGTGTTCAGGAGCTCGAGTTGGCGCTACTGGAGGAGTAGAAGAATATCTCATAGGAAATGATGGACAATCAAAATGCAAGCATGTAATGGCGTATCCAGACTCTCTTCAGATCCATAGAAGGCATTACACGCTGTTAACATGGCAATTCTTAAGTAAAAATGAAGAATTTAACTTAAAAACTTACTACTGAAATTTCATAGATTTTTTTGATTTTTGCAGATTTTTTCTATTTTACACGTTTTTATGACCTAAATTTATGAAAGTTTTATTTTTTAATAGTAAAAACTGCGAATAATTTAAAAAAAAATTAAATTTTGTTATGTTCCGCTAATTTTGCCGGTGGGTTTAGTAGGAAGTTAGTTTTCCAAGGGGCACAAGTGGCACAACACTTCCTTCCCCCACAACCCCTAGTTTACGAGCACCTACTGGAGCTACACTGATACCAGTCGACAGCGACCATACTGTTTGATTTGGTCTCAACTCTCAAGGCTGTTCAACGTTGAGTCTTGTGATCTTCCGTGACTAAAAAAAAAGAGGGATGATTTTAAATTGAATTAGAATTTTTAATTATCTCTGGACAGGGGCGCCAAAATACCAACTGCTCCGGATCTGGATCTGGATCTGGATCGTATCCAACGAAGGGCCGCTCGAATTGTTGACTGCCATAGTGTTTCAAACAGCTTGGACCCCTTGGAATTACGCCGAGATGTAGCTTCGCTCTGCATCCTCTATCGGTTGTATCACGGGGAGTGCTCTGAGGAATTGTTCGGAATCATACCACCTGCAACTTTTCGCCATCGTCCCACGCGAAAAACATACCATCCTCATCACCTCGATGAGTGGCAGTCTTCCCCAGTGCGTTTTTCACGTAACTTTCTGCCGCGCACTGTATAGCTCTGGAACGAACTGTCACCAGCACTATTTCCGGACCTATACGACCTAAAAACCTTCAAGAAAAGAGCGTATTCCCTCTTAAAAGGCCGGCAACGCACCTGCAGCTCTTTTGATGTTGCGAGTGTCCATGGGCGACGGTAGTTGCTTACCATCAGGTGACCCGTTTGCTCGTTTGCCCCCTTATTTAATAAAAAAAACCCACTGGAGCTACACTGATACCAGTGGACAGCGGTAACCATACTGTTTGATTTGGTCTCAAGGCTGTTCAACGTAAAGTCTTGTGATCTTCCGTGAATTAAAAAAAATCGAGGGATGATTCTAAATTGAATTAAGAATTTATTGTTCTAGTTTCAAAATTTGGCGCCATTATGCAGCGTGGAGAAGCGAGCAGGCGACATCCCCCAGCTTGCCTCGCAGGAGAAGCAGCTCAGCATCCTCGCTTCCGAATTAAAAGATACACTGCTATGTATAAACGTAAGTCCTATCCATACTAGTCCACACTAATATTATAAATGCAAAAGTGTGTCCGTCTGTCTGTCTGTCTGTCTGTCTGTATGTCTGTCTGTCTGTGACCTCTTCACGCCTAAACCGCTAAACCGATTTTGCTGAAATTTGGTATGGAAATACTTTGAGTTCCGGGAAAGGATATAGGAGACTTTTTAACCCGAAAAAATGTAGAGTACTTGCGCGATAAACGAATTTTTGCGCAACGGAGTTGCGGGCGTCACCTAGTTACCTATGTATTCAACCGACTGCGATAATTAGGAGCTGTAGGCCTACTACGAAACCGTTTTGAGACTCAAACAATCGGACGAGAATGCTGCATCCTGCTCTAACGATGAAATTTCACGTTTGTTAGAGCAGGACGCGGTATTCTCGTACGATTGTTTCGTGGTACGACCCCGTGACATGTATTTCGAATTTACGTAACTTTGGTATTTTTTGTTGTTTTTATTGAGAGGCTATTATAGCTCCCGGCCACCGCCTGCTCACAGAATAAATCAATAACGTTTATTTTACATAACCCGACCATAAAAACATAGGTGTGCGATCTGCCTATAAATCGAATATCTTGATGGAAAATTTCTAGAATCTAGATATTTGCCTCTCTAATCTCTATATTTTCAAGCTTTGGTACCTAGTCACAGTTTAAACTTTAGACTGCTGCTTACTGCTAGGTCCAGTGCCGGTTTTAGCACTAGAATCGGCGCCCTGCGCGAGATTTCTTCGGTGCCCAAGATGCTGGTAGAGCTAAGGGGGTGCCTGCGGCGCCGAATAATTTCTGCCTTCCACGCCTCTTTTTATTCAGCGCCCCAGGCGGTCGCCGGTCGCCCCGGGCTGTCGCCTGGCGCCCCCCCCCCCCCTAACGCTACTGCTTAGGTCCTTAAAGATTTCCTAATGATAGCCTTGTGATGATGATTACAGCTGGCAAAGAAAGGTATGCACGCCCTCCGCGACTTCGCCGTGAAGGGGGGCATGACGAAGTCTATCTTCGACTTCGAGAAGTTGAACGGGCAGCTTCGCGACGAGAGCGCACAGCGGTCGGAGCTGGACTGCCTCAACTACCTCGCGCAGAAGCACCTCGTGGAACTCATGAAGCAGGTCCCCACAGAGGCTGATGTGAGTATTTCTTATACTGGAGCCACACTAACGATAAATGCCATTAATTAATGCGATAATTCTACATGTTATAGCCTAAGTGGTTTGTCGCATTTGGACTAAAGCCATTAGATTCGTCTTATCACGTGATAAGCTTAGGCACGCACAAATTAAGACCGTTCCTTACGGAGATATCGTAATTTACCGTATTTCAAGCCTTATAAACTCATAATTTGAAAGCTACAAAGTTAAAATAAAAATACAGCAATAATCTTCAGTATATAAACATTACTTTCCCCGTTTTAAATTTTCTATTTTTGTTGATTATACTCATGATATCAGCTTCCAAAGTAAAACCAATTTATTAAAATTCAAGCATACATTCAGCATCTCCTTAGGATTTACAAATTACTTTTATTTGAAACACACGCGAATAGATCGACAATATCATAAACTACATATTCCCCGTTTTAAATTTTTTTAGGACAATTTTGAACTAAGATAAGTAAAGGAAATAGGGTTTTGGTGCGATCTCGGCAACGCTTGTATTCTGTGGCAACGCGGCAAATGTATGGCCAAGGTCGTTTGCTCGGGGGACGGCCTTAATTGACCCAATGTGCAGATAAGTTGTATAGAAAACCAGCGTATGAGACGAGATGGAAAATATGAACACTCAACACTGTTAAGCATTTGTGTATCAACACAGCAAAAAATACGGGTTTTCAATGCAGTCTTGTTCTTCGATAACTTAGAACAAGACTGCTTTCATAAATCAACACCTAATAATCTTTTTGTGGATTGATACACAAATGCCTAACAGCAATCATATTATAGTTTGTTCTTTAGTTTACTTTATATAATAAGTATTGCGAAAGTTTTGGTAAAACTTAAACTATAATGTCCCGGGCGCTGTCTGACGGAATACAAGCTCTACCTTTTCCAGGAGTTGGAGATGATAGAAAACGCCAACACTCGTCTCCGCAGAATGGAGAACAAGCTGGACTTGGCGACGAAGAGATTCTGCCTCGTCAATACAGATAACAAGAAAATGAGAGATGAAATCAACATACTTTTAGTCGAAAGGTATTTCAAACTCAACCAGGTAAACTTTTTTAGAAACATTGACTTGGCACAATATTCCGATAGTTCGTTACTAGGTACGTTCAATGATACGCATTCATCCCCAGCCGTATAAAATATAGAGGGTATATGTAGTGAATGTCTATTTTAAATGAACTATAAGAGAAACTTAAATTTTTCCACAGATCTCCTATCTAATATAAATAGTCAGTAAGTACTCAAGATGCATCTCGGTCTCAAAACACGGTTCAGGAGCCTACCACGAAACCGTTTTGAGATTCAAACAATCGCGAGCAGGACGCGGCATTCTCGTCCGATTATTTGAGTCTCAAAACAGTTTCGTAGTAGGCCTACAGGCTCTGTGATTGGTTGGCTGTCAAAATTTGGAACAATCACAGAACCGAACCGCATCTTGAGACCGAGATGCATCTTGTGTACTGACTATTTATACCGGCCTTAGCCACCACACTTAAAGCTTTATTCTCTATAATAATAGTAATAAATAATTTATTTCCTTTTTACACAATTTTGTTACATATACATTATACATAAAAGGGATGAGATCCACCTAGTAAGTATCTTAAATTGCCAATTATTCTCTAGAAACAATTTTAACATACAATGGAATCGCACAATCGGCAAACTCGTGAAGGGCAAGGAATATCTGATGGACATCTTGGAGATAGCTTCAAATGCTTTCAACGACCGCGACGAATGCTGCAAGAAGCTGGAAGCTCTGAAGTGGAAGGGACTGTTCCAGATGAATAGAGATATTATGGTAAATTTGTAAAGTAGTCCGTTCTATTTAAATGAGGAGATTGAGCACATAATTTCATAATTTAAATATTTTATATAAAGTTTTGTGCGGTCTTGATTCGCCAGTCGGTCCATTTAATTTAAACGAGGAACCTTGGTGTAGTCATATTATATTCAATAATGATAATTATTACGACACCTAAATTGCAAATCATTAGCGTTATCATGTCCTACGTTTTTCATATACGTTTTTCATTTATCTAACTTATCGAATGCGATTTGAGTTTTGACCAAGTACCTTTATTGTAGTATTGACTACCTACTTCATTGCGTTATGGCTGCAGACAAGTCCCAACGTAAACGCCCCATTCATTATCAATCATGATCGCATGGAATTGTTCGGAATCATACCACCTGCAACTTTTCGCCATCGTCCCACGCGAAAAACATACCATCCTCATCACCTTGATGAGTGGCAGTCTTCCACAGTGCGTTTTTCGCGTAACTTTCTGCCGCGCACTGTAAAACTCTGGAACGAACTGTCACCAGCAGTATTTCCGGACCTATACGACCTGCAAACCTTCAAGAAAAGAGCGTATTCCCTCTTAAAAGGCCGGCAACGCACCTGCAGCTCTTCTGATGTTGCGAGTGTCCATGGACGGCGGTAGTTGCTTGCCATCAGATGACCCGTTTGCTCGTTTGCCCCCTTATTTAATTTAAAAAAATGTTCTTTTACTGAGAGTTGTTGTGTAATTTTGATTTTGAACTGTTGATTGTAGGAGATGCAGTCATGTGAGAGCGAGCTGAACCACCTCGCCAAGCTGGAGGAGTTCCTTCGTGTAAAGGGCTCCAGGAGGGTCTGTGAGGCGGACGAGAGAGAGGAGATACGGATACAGGAGGAGATTCAGCGGTGCGAACAGGAGATTAAGCGGCATGATGCGCTGCTTGGAGAGATTTTTGTAAGGACTTGTAACTAACTGCAGCACTTACGGTCGCACTCAGAGACGTTTGATGATGATTAAACTTTAATTTAATGGAGAATTTGACAGATTTTTTTTATTTTTTTATTTTTTTAAATGATAAAGTATTTAATTACACTATTTAGATATGTGCAAAACAGTCTTATAGGTACTTAATAGAGTTTAATTTTAGTTGCGTTTCAAATTAATTTGAAACTCAACTATTTCTGTCATGGTAGGCATACACTGGATCCGAGAGGATATCGGCCATCATAAACAGAACCAAGGCAGCTGAAATTGAAAACTTCTCCATCTTCGTGCTACTTTGCGATGTTTGTCAAGAGTATATCTTGATGCAAAGAGAACTGGCGAAGCTACGACAAACAATATGTAAGGAATCTAATTATTGTATACTATTGTATACCACGTACAGCACCTCCCTCCTCCCACACTGCCTATGCGTACACTCGCATGCAAGAACTTGCAAACACCACCACCACACAAGCATAATTAATCTTGGAAATAAGTGACATTAAGTGAAATATTACGAGTACCGGTTAATTGGTTGAATACATACTAGTTACTACATTTGTATGTACAAGTAACTATTCAACCAATCAACCAGTACTTTGCACTCTTTCATAAGGATGTGATTACACACACTGAAACAGTAATTTGGATCGGCGCGCCATGTTATCGTAGTTTATTTCTACTTAGCTAACGTAAAAAAGTATGTGGGTTTGAAGTGTTTATCGTCACCAACACCATGATTTAAAGCACTCTGTCCTACTTAGATAAGATGATAATGTTTCACTCTAAACATTACTAACCTACCTCAACTTGCCCCACGGTTTGTTATTTTCGTCACTTTTATCCGGTTACTAAGGTTTTTAGACGGGGGCTTATCTATTCACAAGTTATTTTGATTGGATACTACTATTATCTACATGATATTATCTACTATTATCTACCGATATCTAAAAGTTGACCAAAAATTCCTAACACAAATAGATACTTTAGAATTAGAAACAGGACATCATACATTTTATGTATAATAATTAATTATATATTACATATTTTTGTATCATCGAGGAAATTGATTCCTAGGCAGACTAATGTCATTTGGTCGGATCATGTCAATTTTATTGTTATCAGTCGTGTTTGACGTAACGCGACCAAACTCCGTAGGTCCCCCATCTGCCTAGAAATCAACTTATCTGATAGTAGATAAAAATAAAAATAAAACTCTTTATTCAAACCATTAACGAAACAAATCAGTTGACAAGGTTACAACGAAAGAGGAAAAAAAAACAGTTTGAAATGGCGGCCTTACTGCTGGAAGCAGTCTCTTCCAGGCAACCGTAAACTTACTAAACATAACAAAACAAATATTATGTAACTGGAAATATTAATTAAAATATAAATAAGTAAAAAAATAGGAAAATAACAAAATGAGATACATTAAATGATAAGATAAATAAATATAATACACAAATAAATATTTAAATATATACAATTTCTATTAAGTAATAAACATTGTTAATAAACAAATATTATAATAATTGTTATTATGATACAAGAAAGAAATAAAAGAAATTTAGAAAGTTTAAGAGTTTGCAGATAGATCTAGGTAATGTTGTAGTCTTTTCTTGAAAGTATTAATAGATTTGGAATTTTGTATGCTTTCGGGTAGAGCATTCCACAGACGGATAGCACACATTAGACACAAAACATTTTGTATTATAGATAGATACATTAGACACATAAATCATTTTGTATTATATTCCAAGTGGACCAAAGAAATAGAAATGAAATTAAAAAAGAAGACGAAGAAAATCGATTGGCAGAACTTTCTTCGGCTCTGGAGAAGAAACGACAAGTTACGAACAGTTTGCGAGAAACGAACGAGACGGCAGAAAACTTGTTGCTCAGAGTTCTACGAGGAATAGACGACTTGTTCAGGTTAGTTTTTAGGGTTCCGTACCCAAAGGGTAAAAACAGAACCCTATTACTGAGACTTCGATATCTATCCGTCTGTCTGGCGGTCTCCAGGCTGTACCTCAAGAACCACTATAGCTAGACTTCTGAAAAATTCACAGATTGCCTCTATAACAACAAAATAAAAAAATAAATATAACATAAGGAGGGCTCCCATACAAAAAACACTGGTGTTCGACCGAAGGTCTATTTTTGGCCGAAGCCGAAACTTCGGTCGGATACTAAAAAAACACATTTTTTGCCTATTTTTGCTCTGTAATGGTACGGACTTGGCAGACCTTTAAGCCAAGTTCAGGTTAGTTAGCCAAGTTAAGTATAGTAAGTAACTATCGAGTAATCTGTGGTAAAAGTTGATTACGTGTTGAATGCGGTTTGTGATTACTCTCGTAAAGATGTTAAACTTACAAATTGTGTGCCGAGTGGTAATTCTAATGATATTGCCATACAAATTATTTTTATATAACTATTAAAGTTATTTTCTTACGTTGAGTAGTGGGTAAGAAGTCGCACTCAGCACATAGAAATAATAAAACAAATTGGCAACACTTTAAAAAAGCTTATGATTTAGACAAGTAGGTACGCCAATATTCTGGCAATTGGTCAAACTTAGAAAAGGGCATCCTAAACATACCTACTAAAAAAATCTAATAAGTAGGTAGTAGGAGGTACTAACTACTATGCTATAGCTAACTACTATGCATATATAATATGTCAGTTTTTGAATCTCTGAGAGAAAAGTTTAAAGAAATTGGTATTCTAACTGTTGCTTCTCAATACATTTTGGATAATGTGTTGTATGTTAGAAAGAATCTAACTAAATTCAAAACTAAAGGTGATAGTCACGGTAGAAACACTAGAAATAGGCACAAGCTGGAAATGCCAGTGATCAGACTTAGCAAAATAAGTAAATCTTTTAAAGGTCAACGTATACGCCTTTACAATAAAATCCCGAAAAACGTTCAAAATCTATCAATTAATAAATTTAAAAAAGTAATTAAAGAACGTTTGTGTGCCAAAGCCTACTATACGGTCAATGATTTCCTAAACGATGGCACATCTTGGGAGTAGGATGGCTGCTTGCTGCTGCTTCTACATTTATTATATGTGACTTACAATTCATGTTGACTTTCTATAAAGTATTAGATTAAGTTATTTACATTGTAAATTTTATTTTTTAAAAGACTAATTTTCCACTTTTTTAATTAAAAGTGGCCCCGTGCGAGTTTCTTACGCCGGTTCTTCTCGCCGGGTTAGTTCCCGAACCGGTGGTAGGCAACATGTAGCTCAACGTTCTGAAAACATTTGATTCAAATTTATTCAGAAATAAAACGATTTTTTTATATAAAATTTTCACGTCACAGTGTTTGTGCGCGAACTCCTCCAAAACGACTTAACAGATTTTAATGAAATTTTGTATGGCCCGTTCGTTAGGTCTCGGAATAGGTTTTTATATCTACTTTTTATATTGATACTAGAAATAATACGCAAAACAACGTCTACCGTATATAATATAATTAATTATTCACTTTACTACAGACAAGCAAGATGTGATGCGAGCCCGTTGCTGTCGCTTCTTGGGAACCACAAGGAAGTTACTAAGTGGAACGTCAAGAAGTTCCTGCCGATTTTGGAAACTGAAATTAAAAGTCTCATCGAAATAGTGTATGGTGCAGTCAAGGTGAGTTAAATATCAATTAATATTTACTACGGAACCGCCATAGTACTAAGTAGTTTCGTTCTTTTCGTCTGTCTGTCGTCAATTTTTTTTTAAATAATTATTTTTCTACACCGTTATTAAGTTTTTCTCCACGAAAGAATATTTCGTCTATGGTTCAATCAAGATAAATTAAGGACCGTTTAAGTTGTTTTCATTTGCAAGTTTGTATATAATTTTCCTGTGCAGCCACCAGCGCCTACGCCAAAGGGACGGAGGGCCACCGCGCAGCCTCCGGCGAAACTGGTGGCAGATCCCCAAGTGGAGGTCCTCATACCGAACAAGATTAATAGCCTTGTACCTTATCAGCCCTGTGCCTAGTTAGTTTAATTTTTTATTTCCATTTCCCTACATTGTTGACGTGATAACGTCTTATAATTCGATATGGGGTGCGCGCCCGAAATTCATGACAGTTCATGTGTCGTTACCTCGCTCTGAGGCGTTCCATATAAGGCTTGAAGTGCAAGCGAGAACGCGGAACGAGCGACAAGGAAGCACAATCGGCCTTTGCGTTCGGCAGCGTTCGACATCCGTCTCTCTCCTAAGTCCTACTTGAGTGAGCGATGCGTCTGCGTGGACAGCTGCTATATTATATACTATAGTAGATACATTTACAATATGTTTTTTAAAGAAATCGAAAAGTTTGTATTGCCGCCGCGTGGACGCGATCCTGGAACTTGGCGCTGTGATATCTAGCTTGTCCCGCTGGGCCAACAAGACGCTGACGTAAGTGCTGCCTTGCTACTCGAAGTTGGTATAGTCGAGGCATTTTAATAGGCCACATTTGACAGTTCATCAAAATTTCACAACGTAACCTTGTAGCGACGTGCATAAAATATAAATATTTTCGTTTTGTTATAACTGCACAATTGATTAACTTTTTTCAATTACGATTACATATTTATTGTAAATATGACCGATACGAATTATTTAACGATTTGCTTTTACTGATAAACAATTCTAAACGTAATAAACAAATTCTGATCTTAACAATTGCACGTCGATACAATGTTACGTCAGCTGACCTTTTTTCTTTTTAAACTCTAGGGATGTTACTCTAAAAATTAAAAGCAAAAAATAGTATCGATGCATTGATTACTTGTAACGAAATATCCCCATAAAATAATAACCACGTTGTGAAAAGTAACACGTATTTATGTGAAATGAATAATGATAATACTAAATTTAACATTTTTTATAATTCAAGGGAATAAATGCATTTTTTTGTAAATTAGGTACTTGTCTTATTTTGCTCCTTGAATTAAAGTAATAATGTGACAGGAATCTGTTTTTGGTTTAACAAATAACGTATAAAATCTAATATTTTATTTCAAGTCCGTATCGATTCATTTGTTTTGGTCGATGTTTATATGCAGCTTACCTCACTATGGAAATTAATCTGACAGATGTCAAATGTGGCCTATTAAAATGCCCCGACTGTAGTGAGGTGACACTTGTAGTACTTAACTATTGTTTTTACGTAACATTTTTAATTTTTTTATAAAATGTAATATACAATAGCAGCAATAGCAGTAAAAATATAATAAAAGTACTTTGGTGATATATTCAAATAGAACTTTGTTCTTTGCATAGGTCGATTGGAAAGAAATACATCGAAATAACTTTAGGTCACAGTCGAAAAAGTTTGTTTCTATTTATAGAGATTCGGAAGCGAGGGTTAAGGGGTTAAGGATAGTTGAACGTGACAACGTCATACGTTGTCACGTTCAACTATCGTCAGTAAACGGACTTTACAGACAACTGATTTTTTTCGTAGTTTGGTAAAAGCCTATAGGTATAGCGTAAAACCAAACAGTTCCATCGAACATTTTAACAAAATTTTATTTATTTATGTCAATTGCAATATTTATTTCAGTTGCGTTGAGGACTACATAACGCATTTAGTGTTTGAGACACCGGCGGTGCCTGCTGATGATGAATACGTTCAGAAAATATTCCATCTGGAGGACGTCAATACAAAATTCGGCATATACACGCTAACTGTGCCAGAGTGAGTTGCTTACACGAGCCCACTGCCCACTTTGCACCAGTCCATGTGCCTAATACATAATATCATGTTATTTTTCTCGTTCTTCGTCGGTAGGAATTCATGAAAGAGAACGTAGGTACTATATTGTTTTCTAAACAAATTTAGCCTTAGCAATAGGAAGATACGTAATTTTTATTTTTGAGTTTATTTTAAAGAACTCCATGTAGAATAGACCACCATTATTTATTAGTATATTAAAAAAATAAAGCACTGGAATTTACTGCAAAAAATGCGGTTTAAAATTGACAATTTAAATTTTGGCGCCAAAACGGATTAATAGTCTGTATGACGTCACTAATGTTTGACAATAATATAGTCTGTATGACGTCACTAGTCACTACTGTTTAACAATAATTATTACTGACAATGGCCCCACCTGCCCCCCGAATCCGATGCACGATTGTCGGAAAATTTTCACGTGAAAAGTTCTCTTCTGTCGGTATCGTACCTCTCAAAAAGTTGTCGCAGATGTGACGTCACTGAACGCTGATTTGAAATCCGTCCCGTTTCAAATTTTAGGCCCGTATTTTTAGTCAGTACTCAAGATGCATCTAGGTCTCAAGACACGGTTCAGGCTCTGTGATTGATTGGCTGTCAAAATTTGAACCAATCACAGAGCCGAACCGCGTCTTGAGACCGGGTCGCATCTTAAGGGTTGGACCTCATCTGGCAGCACGGCAGTTCCGCCTGTGCTGCCACGTGCTGCAGTGTGCTGCCGCATGCGAACGCGCACTGTCGCATTCCACAGACAAAAAGATAGCAAGTGATCGGCGGTGTAAGGATGCGTTAGCATGCTATCGAGCGCTTCAGCGTTCCGGAGTCTCCCTGCCGACCATTATTTGTCCGTGATGCCGATCGCCTCGAGGATTCCGCCGCGTGCTATCGTAATATGCTTTCTGTCTCGGTCTAGCAAATGGCAGTTCTAAGCGACAGAAAGAGAAAGGGCGACGGAAGAAAGCGATTCCGTGCTGCCAGATGAGGTCCAACCCTAAGTACTACTAGCCAAAAATACGGGCCAGTGGCGGGGCAGGACCAAAATTTTATGTTGGCGAGATACATTTTGCGAGACAATCTTTTTTTTATAAAGTATAATTTGAGTCTCAAAACGCTTACCGCGAAACATACAAACTTTGCCAGCTTTTTTCGAATAATTTTAATTCTTGTTAAAAAAAAATATGGAAGTGTAGGTTTTTTTTTGCCCTCTGCAACTACAAGGCTTTATGTGCAGGTGTAGGAATATCAAAAACATTACTTCTGTTCATTTATTTCTATTTATGATTGATTTTCATGCCGGATAAAGTTACCTGGACTTGTAGCCAACATTGCCCACCTTGATTTTTCACGTAGATATGAACTTTGCGCAGGTGGCATCAAAATCCAGTGAAAGAATTTTGGAAAAGATGGCGTTTACTATAGACATTTAAACGATATCGCAAATAATATCCTACTAAATTGACTGGGCAATGTTACCCTTACATTTTTTTCCTTTTCCATACAATTTGCATTTTGGTCTGTAAGAGTATTAGGGCTGCCACATATCTATAAAATTACTTAATCATCTTTTACATTATTATCAGGAATATATTATAAATATTAAATTGCGTTTGTTTATTTATACACCCATTATCATCATTATATTATTTGGCTGGCTGAGCAAGGCATACAGTAATAAAAAATGACATCGATTTTTAGTAAAGTATTTAAAAATGTACGATATGACAACCCTAAGGATTTTTTGATACCGGGCAATGTTGTCAATCGATGATCGGAACACTGCTGGGTTAGTTTGCCCACCATCATAAGTTTTTAACCGACTTCCAAAAAACGAGGAGGTTATATGTTCGGCTGTGGATTTTTTTTTTTTTTTTTTTTTTTTTTTTTTTTTTTTTTTTTTTTTTTGTATGTTCAACGATTACTCCGCCGTTTGTGAACCGATTTTCGAAATTTTTGCTTTGTTGTATTTGGTTTTACTCCAATTTGGTACCATGTTCACAAAGTGGTGACCTGATGATGGGATCCAGGAGTAATCGAGGGAACTCCTCGAAATTTATATGGAAACATATGGTGATTTTGGTTTTATGTGAAGTGTACTAAGAATATGCTACCAAAAAGTCAAATATTGGGTCAAGGTATACCATGGTTTCGAAGATGCTGAGAGAACTCCTGACTCCTTATAGATACACGTTTGGGAGTTTCGGCGTTGTTTTAAGAACAGAAAGCATATGCTACTATGCAATTAATATTCATCATCATAATCATAATCATCATCATCGTCATCATCATCATTACCACGTCGTGCTAAGGTCACCAATGTCTCATGGCACAGAATAGATAGTAGTACTGCAAGGCATAGGTATGGATATACTAACTCGTAATAATAATTATGTATTGTTACATAACAACACCTGTTTGTTTAATACACGGCGGTCGGCGCTACAGAGGCGACGGTGTCGCGCGGGCAGCGCGTGGCGGCAAACGAGAGATCGAATATTTTACTACTTTATATTATACAGATCGAATACTTTACTAAGTACTGTTCACTTCACTGATAATATATTATTTTGTGAGTGTGAGTTGTGACTCTTAATGTAAAGAATAGACGTCTACGTCTTACGCCTAAAACTGGTCTTATGGTTCTGGGACGTTAATCCCTCTGGCGTAATATCAATTATGACAACCAGTGAGTGTGAGCGAGAAGAAAATGATTATTGTAGCGAATTAGTTATATCAAATACTATCGAGTAAGCGATACCGCGATGCAGAAGCTTAACAACGACATCTGTTGTTGAATTGCGGAACTAAATTTTCTTAGAAAATAAAAAAATTACAAATCTCAACACTTAACAAATTGTAATAAATTACGTAAAATATACGCGAAGGTTTACGTACTAGTGTAACTAAAAAGAGTGAAATTATTATTATTTTTAACAAAAAATTAAAACCGACTTCCAAGGTAAAAACAATAATAACATTAATATGAACTAAAAAGTATTAAATAATTTTTACTATCTAATAGTGCCTTTTTCCGAATTCGGCTAAACCTCAACTATTTCTGTACTCAATCTTCATAATTTTGAAGTCGGTGCCAGTTCCAAAAGTTTCAAATATTCTGTCAGAGGACTGAAGATTCAGCTATCTGGTACCGACTTCAAAATAATGAAGATTGAGTACAGAAATAGTTGAGGTTTAGCCGAATTCGGAAAAAGGCACTATTAGATAGTAAAAATTATTTAATACTTTTTAGTTCATATTAATGTTATTATTGTTTTTACCTTGGAAGTCGGTTTTAATTTTTTGTTAAAAATAATAATAATATTATATAATTCCCATAAGTTTTATTATTTTTTTTTTTTTTTTTTTCTTATTTATTAGGCTTGTGTCGAAACCGACAATGCCAGCCTCATAAATTACATCCAAATTATACACTTCATTGTTAACAATTTGCAAACAGATACTAATTAGCTCTACACTTAATAAAATTCAAATACAAATTCACTAGCCCCCAGCAAACTTAATCACTATAATACTCTATAGATATTATTTTATAATTTACTAAAAGCAAACTAACCTGTGGTTTCACCATCACGCACAATTTACTCACAAATCTGTACCACAATTTGCCCGCAAAAATACGTACCATTTGTCAGAAGTTCCAACAAGTTACTGAATAAAGTTAGCAGTGCACTACGGGGTATTGTCAAAGTTATCAGTCATATAACCTATTTTCCGCCAAATTGAACAAATATTGCCATAATATTAAAATACCTACGTACATCAAAGATTTGCTTAAGAATGGATCTTAGGGCAAAGTTATCCTATGTGGTAAAGTTGGCATGTTTTACCGGTAACTTCCCAAAAAAAATCCTCGGGGTCCTAGAGGCGCGAGGCCCCTTGGACCGCGAGGCCATGGGCGGTCGCCCTGCGCCCACATCGCCCACGCCTTGCACCGCCTCTGATACGGGCCTTAATAGTTAATAGTTAATACTAATGTTCCCTATTATAGCCTGGGCTGGTACAAGTGAGACTTAAGTTATACTTATTAAAATGCCATTTTATGACATAGTCATAGGCCGTACTTATATTAAATGGCAAAATAACATAATATTTTATAACATTGCCGGGCTCAACTAATTGCAAAATAAATAGAAGTATTATAACAGGTAAGTATGCATATTTTATATTCTTACTGTATGTAGGTATTCTGTGACTTAGTGAACTTTTTCTTTCCAGAAAACGCCACCCATACAAGGGATCAAGAAAAGAATAAAAATAAATAAAATATTATATTGTATTATCTTTTTATTTAAATGAAGTTTTACAGTTTACTTAAAGAGGGACATTTTGGACTTCATTAAAAGGAAACACCTGATATTATAAATGTACTTAGATAATTTTCGAATAACGGCTTGTTTCACCATTTCTTGATAAGGTGCTGGATAGGCTTATTTGACAGATTCTCATTTCTCCATACTCTATCTGTCAAGACGATAAGTGGTGGATAGCCTTATCAGGAAGTGGTGAAACAGGCCCTTAAACTTTTAAAGTTAGGTCAAAGCATTGAGAATGGGTTAACCGAAGTAAGATATTATGATAATGACTAATTGGTTGGAATAATATTATGGTAACTCTGTTGGTAGTGCTCAGTGTCCACACCAGTCACCTATAATAATTCTCCTCATGACCAACTTGATTGCAAATCAGTGAACTTCTCTTTTTGGAACGAAGTTCCTTATCGCGCATTGCGAAAGGGGGCTAGATGGAAAAAGTTGTAACGACACTTTTTGAACCTGCGAAGTAGGGACTTTGATGTGGCGATGACGTCAATTGGCGGGAAATTTTAAACTTCGTTTCATCCGGGTGTCCCTTGACACCACTCAAGTATTTTTTCATTAAAATCTAATCTGCGATTTCGACGCAACGGTGCAACGGTGCTGGTCATTGGGTCAAAGGGCCAGGCTACAACACTTCGTTGCGGCGTTGCATCGCAAAAAACTACACTACTTGCTTTTCGAAAGTTGTTTTTGCGATGCAACGCCGCAAGTCGCAACTCAGTGTTGTGGCCTGGTTATGTCAATGGGACTGCTCAATTGGCAGCAACTGACTATTTTGTTTATTAACTGTTTTTATTACTGTCCTATTATATTATTTTATGGGTTGTTTTCTGTTTATCATCTCCACCAGACGGCGCGACGGTAGACACTCACTAATTTTCTATTGGTTCCCCAGTGACCCCACCGATCTGAAATGATCTGCAGGTTGGCATTACTGACTACATGTTGGTTGTGTTTTTTAAAAATATCAGTGTACTGTCAAGTGTAATATCAATCAAAATATCATACTCCTAAGCGATCATTGGCCTAAGCAATTAGGCCAGTATACTGGTAACAGCTTAGGAACACGCTTGCACTTGTCAAACTGAAAACTGACACCTGAAAGAGTTTTCTACTTCTACTTTTTACTGTCGGTGTGGTTTTATTATTTTTCCCCAAATTGTGTTATTTGGATTTTTGATGTTCATTATTGGTAAAAATTAAAATATTAGCCACTAATTAACTGTTATGTTGCACATGTGCAGGTAAGATGTTGTCAAAACCAAAATGTATAATTCCTGTGACATTTGGTGTGAACAACGGTAAATAGGGCTATTTCTCCCGTGAGTTTTAACTAAAACATCGTTATTATAACTTTATTATCCTATTCATTTGAATTGAAATCGCATTGGAGGTGCGATGAGGAGGGCTTCGTTCTGGTGGAGAGGAGGAAAAAGAGGAAGCCCACCGTCCGCAACCACCGCGGCATCGCACCTTATATGCCCGAGCTGCGCCTGCGGAGCGAGGTGCCCGCGACGCCGCTCTACGTGTCGCGCCTGCACTGGTCCATGACGGTCGAAGACGTCGTAAACTACATCCGCGAGAAGACCACCTACACCTTGAGGGTGGAGCGGCTGCACTCTCGCCACAAAGTGAATTTCAGTTTCTTTGTGGTGAGAGTGTCGACTCAAGTTTTATCCATCTTCGAGGTGGAGGAGTTCTGGCCCGCCAGTGTAGTTTACCGGAGGTTCCGAGGGAGGCTCCCGAACGAATCGCGCATCACGTCGCCGAAAGAGACTACGTGATAAACTGTAGTGTGATTGTGTGTGTGAATGTGTAAATAATATATATTAGGATAAAATTGTTCGGCGTGCATCCGTTGTCTGATTGCCATAACACAAGTTTTTACTTAGCATGGGATTAGACGACGTGATGTACGCTACCTAGTTTTTATACTATTGTATATTATTGTATGGTTAAATAAAGAATTTGAATATTATTACCTATGTCTTTTTCAAATTGAAATGTAAGTATCAAGTTTTACATGCTTTTGCCTAGTTATGTAACAATAATTACCTATTGATGGTATTCCCTGGTATTACCCATAAAGGTAATATACCTATCGGAATAGAGAAACAATCCCGAGCTGTCAAGCTTAACCAAAATTTGATTTACATCTGTGTATACAATTATGTTTACGTGTGCGTGTCAGTGATGTACAAACATCTTGTAATTCGACATAATATCGATCATGGAATAATAATTGTAAGATTGTAAACATAATGCCGGCTGTACATTCTCGCCGAGACACAGCGAGGCGGCCCGGGTGCGAGAGTGTAAATGGGTGCGCTCGCCTCGTCTCGCCTGTCTCGGACCCTCTCGGTCCGTTGTCGGTATTTTGCGCCCGAGACAAAGGGTCTCGCGAGGAAAACGAGCGCACTACTGTACACTCTCGCGTCTTTCACTACTAGTCCCGCCGTTGTTGGACAGTGTAGAACAGAAAAATAACATTAATAAACGTCATTATCAGTCATCATATATGAGAAATAAAATTAAATATGATTATAAATCTTTGGATTACAATGATATCTTTCGATGCATGGTGAATGGTGAATGGTCGTTTTCCACCATCTTCTCTGAGTTCTTATCTGCGATTGAACTAAGCAATAATGAACATGATCGCACTCGGGCAAGGGGCTCTCGCACGAGATTCGCCCGAGAGCTCTCGGCGAGAGTGTACAGCGGGCATTATAAAATGGGATAAAATAAAACTGCATATATATAATATAATAAAATTGTAATTTTGAAGTAAAATGTGACTTTTCTTCAAAATGCTTGCTGCATAATTAAGTACTCGTATGCATGATTTTTTCTTCGGAGTCCAGTTTGGATGGTTAATTATTTTAAGTCATGAATTTCTGGTATCCAGGTCAGCAGGAAATCTGAAAAATTGGCCAAGTGTAAGTCGGACTCGCGCATGAAGGGTGACCGGTTTCAACCGGGCATTTTCTAAAATCCGGTACGATACGACACGACATGTCATGACACGATTCGACACGACAGGTTACGTCACGTGACATCAGTACCTACACGACACGACACGACTTCACTAGACCCTATTAATTTTCAATTCACTCTCAATGAGCCTACTGAGCCCTTTTATTTGATGCCCATCTTGCAGAAGTGCTTTCAACTATTTCCCTATCTTGGATGAGCAGCCGTATTGGATGTAGAATGACATTACATCTGTGGAAATTTCAGAAGTCTATTACTATAGTGGTTCTTGTTATACAGCCTGAAGACAGACAGACGGACGGACGGATGGACAGACGGACGGACGGATGGACAGACGGACAGGCAACGAAGTCTTAGTAGTAAAGCGGGCTGCGGGACCCCACTACTAGGACTTAATTTTTACCTTTTGGGTGCGGAACCTTAAAAATGATAAATTATGCATGATAGTATATAAACTAATTATAAACTACGGATGAGTATGTTATCATTTCAACATTCCTAGATAATTAGTATACTTAACTAAAAATATTTTCATATCGACACAACTTATCGATAACTTGATGCAGCCCTAGTGTAAAATAGATGAAAATTGTTTACACAAAATATCTTTAAATTGTGCACCATGGCTAGTCAAGTTATGTTTTCCATATAATTAAACATAATATACAGAAGTGAACACGGACGTAAAAATACCAATAACTCGTAGGGAATTGGCAAAAATAAACTTAAAACTAGGTCCTGTCGATGTAGAATAATTCACCTGTGAAATGAATATTTGTCCGGGTTTTTTCGATGTGTGGATCCAGAATCATTCCACAAACACTTAACCATGTTTCTAGAGCAGTATTTCTTAAAATTATTCATTATTTAACTTAAAATCACAATTTTTCTGAGAGCCCAAATTGACAACTATCGGCCCAGGGGCAGACAGACTGTCAAACAGATGAAAAAAAAGCTATGCAACCTCAAATCACGCTTCTCTTTCTACCACGCAGTGTTACTGATAGTGACATCTCGCTTGCTCAGGCCTTTGTTTCTCTATTCCGATAGGTATATTAACTTTATGGTATTACCGATAATTGTCTACCCATACGCCATCTAGTTACTAAAATGGAAGATATTTGACAATCAAATAAAAAAAATAAGAAAACTTCCCACTGTCACAAAACAATGACATACGGTACAAAATTAAAGTTTTTCGGCCTACCGCCTATCCCGGTTTTCGGCAGTCCTACTCGAAAAGAATAGTTCTGAAAAAAAAAAGTAAAAAAAGAAGTAGAAGTAGAACTGTCAGTTCAAACTTGAAATCGGCGTCCGCTGTGCATGGTCGAATTCATTCTCGATTTTTCGTTTCTTTTTGATTATTTCTAAATAATTCACAGGTTTATTTGTGATGTAATGGAGAATTATTCGTATTTTTGCTAAATTGAGTGAAATGTGAACTGAGGGCTTAAATTTTAAAAGTTGATACACGTTCACAAAGTCATTGAAAAGCCAAAAAAAACTTCACAGTGTTTTACACTGTGAAGTGATATTTAGTTAAAACTTATAGTACCTACATGAAATTATCAGTAATAGTTTATTTAACAAGTTGAGGTAGTGCTCCAATTGTCATAAAACACAATAACAAGGTAGGTATGCTTCATTTCTTGTTTTGCTTCTTGCTTGTAACTTTGGCACCTACTTACTTTAAATATATTTTTTTCAAACAAATTCAGTCAGTTGCTTTTAGTGGTAATTCAAAATATTATACATGTTTTAAGGAACTCATACTGTAGCAGGAGAACCACAGACTTAAGGCAAAATGTTACATTCTGATGACTTTAACTTGGCAGAGGTTGGAGCACTGACGTGAGTTTTATTGTTATTTTATCTATGAATAATAAAAACTAGCTAAGGAAACGTTAACTCCCATGTACCTACTATTACCATTTTAAATTTAGTTCCTTTCAAACTATCATGTAACGTCAGCCTGATACCGCTGAAGACCACCTAAATATTGCAAATGTATTGAGAATGTGTATCTACTACCTAAGTACACATTTTTGATTTGTAGAACATGTTTTTTGACGGAGTTACTTTTCCTTAGCTTTTATTATTTGTAGTATTTTATCAAGATATCAATGGTGACTGATACAATTTTATGTTAATTTGCCGGCTTAACATAAAAGAAATCTTGAAGTGCATCACACAATATGTTGCATTATATGGTCTGACACCACTCGGTTACGGGTAAATGGCAATAAATGTCAGAATTGTAAACTTTTAGATTGAATATGTAAATAAATATAAGTTTAATTTTATGATACTTTTATATTGTATTCATGACATATTTAAGTGTATGTGTCATATAGTGTTTTCAGCATCTATTGTGTACAATTCTCCGTAGCAAATAGAGGCAGTAGCAGTCATTGACCACCTGTCAAAAAACTTGTCATATTGCATCATCTATATATATAAAACAAAATGGCTTTTTTCCATCGATTTATATGTAAGGATATGCCTACTAGAACATTCTGCTAATAGGTTTTTCATACAAGGAAATAGAGAGTCATCTATGAAAAATCGATTGAACTACGTAGTGCGACGCAATATGCAGGCGTACAATGTAACCTTGTATGAACGTACAATAAACACACTTTTTTAATATTAAATATTGACAATTAATGTAAGTATATTAATTTAGGCGTAGGGTTTTTGATTAACATACAAAAATAAGTAAATAAATAAATGCATTTATTCATTCTTACTCAACTGTAAAGGGAGGGTTATGTTTAGTTACAAATTGATATTCCAATAAATGAAATTTGTTTAATATAAATTTGTTTAATATTCCAATAAATGAAATTTGTAACTTAAAATTAAGTAAAAATGTATTTAAGCAACTTTATACGTGTAAACCAGCCATAAGCCACTTTGGCTACAAACTAAGGGGTTTTATGAAAAAAAAAATCTGGTGGCCTCATTTCATCCATACATCTATTATAAAGCACATACCATAGATTATGGCACATACCTAACGGCAAATCTTAAAATAAATCTATTTTCTAAGAAAAATAATATTCATGCAAAATGACGTCCATGCAAAGTCACACAGGCTATGAAGCGGCCGCGTGTGAATGCTGTTTTACCGACGTTGCGCCATTACTCGGTAAAACAGTAGCCATGGCGGACATCGGTGGTAAAATTATAAATTAATTATTTCTTTACTTAGACAAACAGTTTGTGTTGTGTGATATTCCATGTGCTTTTTTAACTTTTTTGACGTAATTTTTGCAGCCTTTTACCACACAACTAGGCATTTTTATGGCAATGTATACACATACGATGACACACCCGATTTGTTCTGCGGACCACAGACGACTAAGTCACGTCGGTGTCAAACGAAGTGTTTTGACACCGACGAATCGGCATCATTGCAACGCGCGGTTGACCCGGTCCTTACGCTAGTAATATTTATGTCTATGCTTTTTTCCCTCATGTCTCTTTGTTCCCTTTAATCTTTAAAACTGTGCAACAGATTTTGATGATTCTTTCAGTGTTAGATAGCCCATTCATCGAGGAAGGCTATCGGCTATATTCTATCACGCTAAGACTAATAGGAGTGAAGAAATAGAGAAAAATGTGGAAAAAACGGAAAATTATTTGAAACGGCTAACTTGAATGTGCTAATCTCAGGAACTACTGGTCTGATTTGAAAAATTCTTTCAGTGTTAGATAGCCCATTTATTGAGGAAGGCTATAGGCTATATTTAATCACGCTAAGATTAATAGGAGAATGTGGAAAAAATGGGGGAAATTATTTGAAAGGGCTTATCTCGCAAACTACTGAAGCAATTTTTATGTTATTTGATAAGACGAAGATCATGTGAAAGGATCATAGGCTCTCAATTTTAATCATTTTTTCAGTGGCTATATAGTATATATTTTATAGCCGTGTAATGCCAGGGCGGGTCGCAGGCATACCTGCGCAGGTGACCTCTCCGATAGACCATAGCTTTTATGGCTTACATAAGGGTGATATCATATTTCACATACTCAATGTGAACTCAGTATATCACTACGAACTCACAAAAAGTTGGAGATTATCATCATCAAGTTTCCAAGAGGTTTTCTGATGAATCTATAATAGTCTCTGCCATTAATAAGAGGCCAATTTTTTTCTTAACTAAATACAGTGCGAGCATCTTTCATATAGCTCCTGGAATAAAAAGGTCAATGACCGCTACTGCCTCGATCCGTCAGGCTTTGGAATTGCCCCAGGGCAGAGCAGGCAGAATGGATACGAAAATAGCCAGTTTAAATTACTATGTATTAAATTATGTATTAGTAGTAGTAATACTAAGTCTAAGTGCTTGGTGGATTCTGGTTTTATTCGGCTGTTTCCGTATCCATTCGGCCTGCCCTGCCCCAGAGCAGGTCTAGATGCCGAAAACGCCAATACAAATTTTAAAGTGAATTTTTATCTAGAGGAATATCGTGATTTATCCTAAAATAAAATCTTGTAGCATCTTCCTCCTGCTTTTTTGAATTTCGTGGAAGGCCGAAGGACAGACTATAAGACACAAATCTACAATGCTTGTACCACAGCAGTCAATTATAATCTAAAATACTGTTTTAGGGGCGATTTTGATGAATATTTCATAGATGGAGTGCCAAGAGTTTCAATATCCGACATAGAAATTGATAATTTTAGTGAGCCCAAGACTGAGCCGTACAACCTTATAAATCCTGTGAGTATCATTATGTTTTTGAATTGAAAACCGGACATAATATTATTTAACAATGCTAGACTATAACATTCTTCTATTTTAGATTTCACCAACTGGTCCGCCTCACAAAGATAATTTTTCTGGAGTATATAATTTCAATTTAGAAATAAATGGAGCCTATACACAAAAGAACAAATATCTGGTATGTGGTAATTATATTTGTAATTGCCAACCTTGTTTTTTACCTTTCCTTGTAACAAATATTAAATAAGTAATTTAAAAAAAAACAATTGACTGCTTTTGACTTCTCCACCTAAGGGTCCACCACATATTATGACACATGACGTGATATGTGTATGGCCCCTAAAGTATGTTTTTGGAATTTCCCTTTTCTTTTTAGTACTCACACAAACTCCATAGGATCTATGTTGGCATGAAGGAGAATTTCTCAGTAAATTTCAACTGGAACACAACAAACATACAACAACCATTGTATGTGAGGGCGACTGTTGTGTTCTCTGATGCTGCTCAGGCTGAGAAAAGAGTTGAGAGATGCAGCCAACACTTCTATGAACAATCTAACTTGCGTAAGTGCTGTGACGAAAAATATAATTGATACTAGCTATCCCGACAGATGTTTTGCCGCACCAAAAATAAATAGTGTTATTGCACGCATTTTTTGAAATGCGAGTGTTAAGGCGCTGACAACTGCCCTTGATCTCGCATCACTCTCGCACCACTGTCGATTTTCATGCCAGGGAGACAGAGATGTGAAATGTTCACTCGGTAGCGTCTATACATTTTTCGTTTGTTAGAGGAAAAAATAAATATTATGGGAAATCTAGATGTCTGAACCGAAAATTAAATCTGGCAATCTTTGGATTTTTGTAAAAGGTATCAAATAAACAAATTTTTAAAGCATAGATTGTATTATTACTTTAGTTAGAACTGTTTAAAGTTCCTGAAAGATGTGACTTTGGTAATTTTTTTCATCCAGTTAGGAGTACATTATTTTATTTTTTAAATTAGATAAGCTTTTCCAAATATAATCAAAAATCACATATTTTTTTGTGCCAATCAATGAAATACATACGTCTAGAAAACTCCACAAAGATGTCGAATTGGTAGCTGTCTTCGCCTTAACACTAATTTTAATATTATGAAGTCTCTATATCATTTAATAATATTACACAAAATTTATCCAGTTTCTGCTGTCGAAAATAAAATATTCATTTAATATATATTTTTTAGAAGAAGCTCAAATCACTTCCGAAGCAGAACGAAGGAATGTTCTCCGATCAGCTCGGGCTCCGGGCTCCCCGGGTGTTTTCTACTGTGGCAGTCCGCAGACGGTAGACTCGTGGTACTCAGTGGTTGTGGAGTTCCCGGCACCTTCCAGCCATGCCTACACGTTTGTGTGCAAGAGCAGCTGCACTTCTGGCATCAATAGACGAGCCATCAGCATCATATTCACCTTGGAGGATATGGCGTAAGTTTACTTCCTACTATTAATTTAACTAAAATCGGTCTATACCCGCTATCCCCAACCCGCGGCCCGCCGGGACTTTATTTGTGGCCCGCGTGATGTTAAACAATTTTGAAATTCACGCCCGCCGGCAAAATAACGTAAAGTCTACGTGATAGTCGTTAAAATTTTTTCCACTTTAAAATCGTTAATTTTGAAGAATGTTATTTTTTAACCCTAAAAAATTTTTGTTGCGGCCCGCGACACCAAGACCAAAACATGTTTGTGGCCCGCATGAAAAAAAGGTTGGGGACCACTGGTCTATACGGTATATCAGAGGTTCCTAAACTTTTTTTTCTCATACAAAACGTTTGCTGGATCCAGTGGACCCCCCACCCCCCTTAAGTTGAAAAGCGTGGATGAGTACGTCGCTTTTTAACTGCGACGTACGTACGTCCAACTGTTGTTGGACGTTTACTTTTTTGTATTTTAAGTTTCACTCACAACTCACGTCTCACAGGGACAAGGGACCAAAAAGCTTCCACTTCAGAGTGGTAAAAAATCAACGCGAATATTTTCTTGTTTTGAAGGTATTTAACACTAAAATTACCACACTTTTACTTGTTTCTAAATCTTCTCGCTCTGTAATATTTGATCTGCTAATATAATATTGTCTGCCTATATTCATAGGAGAAGTCAAATCGGGTCAACTATTTTTTTATAGACCCCCCCGTTAACGACTCGTGGACCCCCATTTTTCTTCCACGCAAGCGTAGACGCCTGTCGGGATCCCGTGGACTCCTAGGGGTCCACCTGGACCACTTTGGGATGGAAGGAGGAATGTCGATTTTTAATTTTTTAGCCTTTAGGTCTCCTTGGTGGGACGGGGAGGGAGCGGGGCGGAGCGCGCACGGAGACACGCTATAGGTAGACGTCGTTATTGGTAGATCGCGATTAGAGGGTGACACACGAGCGTATATATGTCACAGGGAAAAGAGAATATCAGGGATTTCACGATATCCCTAGGGATATCATGAACTCCCGGTAGATGCCGAATATTCTTGTTTGTTACGTCTTCTTACTAAAAATATCTAGTGATATGTCATTTCACTAAACCAAATATAGTGAAACGTCAGAAAAGCGGACACCGCTGAATAAAAATCAAGCCACGCATTTCTCTCGCTTCCTCTAGTATACACACGGGTACTTTGATAAGATCATCTAACATCTGAATCTGACAAGTAAGATGTTAGATGATCCATGCGTCGGATGGGCATGTAAAATGTCGGTCCTGCGCCTGATCTCCCGCCGGTCGTGTCAGTCTTCCGTCCCACCGGGTTATGCGAGTAAAGGAATATTGCTCTTGTGTACTGCGCACACACTTGGGCACTTTAAAATTACTCTTGGCCTGGTTTCAATGAAACCGGCCACAGTCACCAAAACCAGAGTGGGAGTTATTATTATTATCACACGTGTAATGCAACTATAGCAGATCTGAGGGGGCATCACCATAATATCTGTGAATCATACAGTTAAAACCAGCTGAGGGTTCTTCATCAGATACTTCAGCAGGGCAATCGCGCTAAAGTTTTTCAACTGAACTGCAAATGAAACTCGGACGTTGATGGACTTTTGGAACGATTCGGTATCGCGCTAACGTTTTGACAGCTAGTTGAGACGTTACTGAACCTCAGCCCAAGCGCAAATGCTGTCAAAACAAAAAGTTGATACAATGCAACTTCTACTCGCACGTTTCTGAAACGTTTCTTATTTTGGTGTAAAAAATTGACAAAAATCGATGGAAAAATATAACATAGGCTATAGGTACTTAAATAAATTGTAATGTAAGCTTATGTTTTACTTCAAAGCTGTAAAATTACACTACGGTCTACGGACTATGTTTTGAGTTTGTTAAAAAGTGAATTGAATTTTGACATTACTTTACATAAATGTTTTCTGCGCCACAAAAAGCTTTTGTCACAAGTCACAAGTCACTATTCAACACTTATATGGCGTATACTGTATAGTATTAACTGTAAAGCAATATTATGAATTCAATTACGTAAATTAAAAACTCCAAGTAATAATCATTCACAACATTGATCATACGAGTAACTACCAACTACCAAGTACCAAAACAACTTCACTAATCACTCGTGTCATATTCATCCATATGTAAATAAACAATTTGTCAATTTACCAATTAACGCATCGGAAAAAATTTGTTCATATTTAAGCCAATCAAAATTAAATCAGAAGGGCGCTGATTGGTCCGCTGCAATGTCTGTCTAAAGGTCAAACGCTGCGCTTCGTTCGAGTTCCATCTAAGGTTGAGTTACGGTTCGAACAATAACAAGATACTGAAATTTGCTCAGACGCAGCGGAACCGAACCGTAACTGAACCACAACCAAAGCAGATGTGAACCTGAATTGAAACGTTTAAAAATAACGCGATTGCCCTGCAGACCTTTGATTTTGACGTCAAATGAAGCGGCCGACCAAGTTGAATATTTTTTGTAAAGGTGGCATGTCGATCTGTACTACAGGTACTCCAGCTCTTCGATTAATCCTAGTTTTTACGGTTCCGTACCCAAAGGGTTAGTCTGTCTGCCTGTCTTCCAGCTCGAGCGACGCATTTGTTTCACTCCCACTAGTGCCCGTGTTACGTGTGGGAACTAGAGCGAGCGAGAGAAATGAGTAGCTCGAGTTTTATTCGGCGGTATCCGCGTTTCTGACATTTCACTAGATTTAGTTTAGTGAAATGACATATCACTAGATATTTTTAGTAAGAAGACGTAACAAACAACGTGTTAAGGAAATCAAAAATATTTTTTAAAATAAGTACACCGCACCAATTTTGATCGGCGAGGATAGTAATGAGGGGGGTCGAGTTATCTTAAAGTTGTGCGGTGCCTATCTTCACATACGACCAATTATGTAATAAGTTATAACTACCTTTTAATGTCTTTCGGGAATTGTTGTTTTACAAAGACGCACATCTAACGGCCTGTCCACATCTCCACGTTGCGTTGAAATTACGTTGAGTGTTAACGTAACGTGAAATTGCACGTACGTTAACTTGCACGTCGTGACAACGTAACGTGCCACGTTACCGCACCGTTCCACGTTGACGACGTCGTAACGTAGAGATGTGGACAGGCCGTTACGCTTCTATAGAAAAACTAAACTTTGTCATTTTGGTGACGTCATGTTAATAAAAATATGATTAACGCTGTTAGCACTCTAGAACATGCAAGTTGCAACATAACCTAACGCATTGTAGTTTGATCAGTAAGACAGATCTGTCGTTTTGGTGTGGTATTAAAGGCGGTAAAGTAAAGACATTTGTAAACCATTTCTGTCGATTCTTGGTCATTTTGAGACCAACTTACGAGGTTCGTGTAACTTTAAGCGTCTTTAATAGTTATTTGCTAAATAAGTTGTCATTAACACTTTTTAGATTTTAGAGGCAAAAGCTACTTAAGGATCAGTTCACAATGTATTAAAGTCCGCAGGTGATGCGTCCTATTTTTAAACGAGCAACTCAAGACTGGACTTTATTTTGCTAAACAAGAAGTCACTGAATTGACCGTGACTTGTCACTCGCCGTGCTGGACTACCCAATTCTTGATGACTTAATATACATAATTACGCATCGTCCCGTCACGTTGCAAATGTTGCAACTAAGGATGAAGCCAAACGAGCGTAATTTGTGAGTTGTGAGTCCCAGAATTTCGGCTGGCAGAAATTCTGCTGCATTCAGTTTCATACAAAAGTCCTGTTTGATATACACGAGCGTAATTTTGTGAGTCATGATTTGTATGAAAAGATATTTAGGCTGTGTTTCCACTGAAGTGGAGCGGACCTTAGCGGTGCCGAATTGAGCAATCACCATGCTCGAAATCTTCGCTCCGCTTCGCTGTCATTCCGCTGGAATAGCACGATTGGGTTCAGTGGAAACGCAGCCTTACTCGACCAAAATTCTGCGACTCACAAAGTCATAACTAACAAACGCTCGTTTGGCTTCTTCCTAACGATAACCCTAGCACAAATTTCCAGTGGCAACGTATACGGTCGCGACAGCGTTGGCGTCCGCGTGTGTTCCTGTCCGCGGCGCGACATGCGACGTGACGAGAAGGCGGAACCGTCGGCGGGCAAGCGCCGGCTGACTCGCCCCCCGCGCCCGCCTTCTCCCGAAACCCCGCCCCCTAAAGTCATCAAGGTGGAGAAGAAACACGACGATGAACGAGTCAACTTGCAGGTAACAGTGTAGTGTAATACAGTAGTGCATAGTGAGTTGATGGTTAAAGCCGTCAGTCCACCGCAGGGCACGAAGAGACTACGCACGTGCATCAAGCTTCGCTTTGCAAGAAAATATATATTGTGACTGTGCCCAGTGTCAGGCCTGTCCCACTCGCGCGAATAGGCATCGAACTGTAAGTACCACCCGCGGGTGGCAAATCAGTAGGAACTTACAAGCGAGAGGTAACGCACGCGCACGAGTTGTTCGTTGCATACCTGCGTATTGCGAACTTATTCGATCGCTATCACAGAATTGATATTAATCTCACAATGGACAATGAAAAGAAAAGGGCAAAGAAATATTGCGCGATGCGTACTATTCGAAACCTCATTTGTTTACAAAAATAACTAACTTATACAAACACTTTACTATAGTACATATAATACTTTTTATCTCAAGTTCGTAGATGAGCCGACTCACGCTTGACCGATTTCTTAATATTCTTAATTTTTTGTTAATATACACATTATAACACACGACCTGTGTGCCAAATTACATAACACTAGGACTTTTAAAAGCAGTCTCTAAAGTTCGTAGATGTACCGACTCACGCTTGACCGATTTCTAAATTTTCTTATTTTTTTTGTTAATCTACATCAAATAATATAACACACGACCTGTGTGCTAAATTTCATAACACTAGGACATTTAAAAGTAGCCTCTTAATTTCGTAGATGTACCGACTCACGCTTGACCGATTTCTAAATTTTCTTATTTTTTTGTTAATCTACATCAAATAACACGCACACGACACACACGACCTGTGTGCCAAATTTCATAACACTAGGACATTTAAAAGTAGCCTCTTAATTTCGTAGATGTACCGACTCACGCTTGACCGATTTCTAAATTTTCTTATTTTTTTGTTAATCTACATCAAATAACACGCACACGACACACACGACCTGTGTGCCAAATTTCATAACACTAGGACATTTAAAAGTAGCCTCTAAAGTTTGTAGATGTACCGACTCACGCTTGACCGATTTCTAAAATTTCTTAATTTTTTGTTAATCTACATATAACAAACGACCTGTGTGCCAAATTTCATAACGCTAGGACAATTGGAAGTGGCCTAGAGGTTTTGATTACCGGTCAGTGAGTGAGTGAGTGAATGAGTGAGTGAGTGCCAAAATTAGCTATTTTTAAAGGGACATATTTCAGGATCTACCAAAGCAATATCTATGAAATTTGGTATACTGTGTAAGTACTACTATATAATTACGTAGGTATAATTTTATCTTTGCACTTGCAATAGACACTGAGATACAGGGGGGTCAAAAGTGCGTCGAAACGGTTCGTGTAAATAGTGCACGGCATGTGCGCGGCCTGCTGGAACTAGGCCTGCGCACTTCCGTGCGCTTTGATCTACATACTTCGATCAAATATATACAAGATACACAGTCTCATACAAAACCTCTCGGAAATCTGTCGCCGAGTAATTGAGTTTAAAAAAGTATACATTTATCTAAAATCAACCTTAATCATAGTAATTATTAAAGATCTTTTTATAAAACAATGTACATTTGTGTTTACAAAGCAATAAATTTTTACGTCCGATGCACGCTTCATACTAAATTCAACCATCGGCGTATATGTCTTAAAGTTCAAATTATTACAGAGCCAAAAAATCACTCCAATTTTACGACCGAAATTCGCCGCTGGAACAGGGCAAAGTGAAGTATGAGAGGAGTCGAACTGTTCAACATTTTTTTGTTGATTGTAATAATTTTAATAGTCCATTTTTTTATTTTTCCGAAGTTTAATGTATAAAGTGTGGACTAATTATTTTTATATGTAATATTATGTTGTTCTAATATGTCTAATTTGATAATTAACTAAAATATAAGTGTAATACATTGAATATAAATGCTTAGAATATACAAGGCTCGCTAAAGTTCGCTTGAAAAATTCTTCGCATCTTTGCCGTGCTATAACTGATATCCAATTTCCACATCTAACTGGATCTCGAGGAAACCTAAAAAAAATATAATTCCTCAATAAAAAAATAATAAATAATAGCGACTCCATCAAATGGAACAGAAACACAGCTTATAACCCGAACATTTCAAGTGGGCATGATAAACTACGATAAGTACCTTTAGTATGAGTATTCGCAATTGAGATGGTTTATACCTCGTGTTGATTTATTTACAACTTAATTTTAAAACAGTTTTTTGGTGATTTCTTAACGTAATACTAATATTTACAATACAATTGTAAGAAATATATTGGGATAAAATTAATACTTACCGGAAATATGAAATTCCATCCCTTTTTTGCGTTTTAGACGTATGATTTTTACAATAATTGAACGAGCACTAAGGCATGTTTCCCGGCGGAGCGTTCGAGCACTACTAAATCAAAAGTGCACCAGAATGTTGCGTTTGGTGCTCTTTTAGTGAGGTCGTTTTTTGCCGCGGACTGTGTATCTTGTATATTAGTGATCGAAGTCTACATAGTACTAAGACATAATATCTTAGATTATTGCGAGTTAAATAAAATGTAGGCAATTATAACCCTGATTTCTTCAGAAAAGGTACGAGTTATGCGATAGAAAGAGAGCGGAGATGTAGGCAAATATAATAATTGTAGGCACCTAGCACTGCGCGGTCGGAATTTGAACTTTATAGTATCGTAGCATGAGTCGTTAATTCTTTAAACGGGTTTCGTTAGTGGGAATTCTGTTGGTACAACTAATATATATTATGTGACTGTGTCCACTGCAACCCACGGACACGCTACGCACGAATTGACGTACCTAGTCAAAGTAATAAATCCGTGCGCCGCGTGGCCGTGCACAGCGTGCACCGCGGTGGAATGACGGCTTTACTCCCTTCATGCAAAGATATTGACGACTGGTTGAAGTGTCCCAGTTTCTTATGATAGTTCTTCTCATCGGGCTAGTTCCCGAATCGGTACTTGGTTGACATGTAAGAACAAGGAGACCTTCTGTTAAACATTGGGTTAAAATTTTTCAGAGTAAAAAAAGCCATTTTCATACAAAGAGTTCATCACTTTGAAGTCGTTTTTCTATCACCATCTCCTTCGTTTTTAGGTTAGTCTCTTTGGGAAGAAGATTGCAATCTCAGGACTGAACAACATGTATGCCATGACGGAGTTGTTGAGAGAAGAGAGACACGCGAATCAACAGCCCGTAGAAGAGTTGGACAGAGCCCTAAGTAACATAAAAAGAGAAATTCACAGGTTGAAAAATACTCCATAGTAGGTACCACTCGCTCAAGTTAAACTTAAGATTCTGTGAGATTATGTTGTTATATTATTTTCTTTTGTTTTGTTTATGTTTAGGATGCGATAAAATCGATGCAGGGAATTTAGCCGCATCGTACCTATGCAAGAAGTTTACGACGAAAAAAAATACAATGAAAATAACTGAAAAAAAAACATTCTTGAATCAACTGATCTTGTTGTCTTTCAGATTTTTTTTTCTATCTAAACTTCTATGCATTGGTTTACTGCCTATTATGTATATTATAACATGTTATTAATTTTACCAAGTCGAATATAAGTATAATATACTTAGCAAGTTAGCAACCAGTGCGGAATGACAATAATGATAAAATATTATGATTACCATTGAAACCAATAGTCAGAAATCACTGAAAAATTTCACCCACCGAGCCTATATTTATCATTGACTTAAAATTTAGAAATACATAATTTAGTAAATATAAACGCCCTTCTTAATAGAAACATTTAAACAGCGTATTCAAGGTCCTGTGTCTTTGCTGTTATATTATATCTAATCCAATGGACCAGACGACGGAAAAAGACAAGAAATGTGATTAGCCGCGTACTGACCAAGCGAGCCGCCTCGCCGCGGCAGTCTCGCGCGCAGTTGCTCGGTCGGTCAGTACGTGTTAGTGCGCGGCAAACGTCCGAGGCGCCTTTGAGCATCGACCAAAAACCGACAAATTTGCTCGCTTGGTCAGTACGCGGCTAATAACCGCGTACTGACCAAGCGAGCAGCCTCGTTGCCTCGCCCGAGCGTGCCGCGGCCGACCCAAAAGTTGTCGGTTTTTGGTCGATGCTCAAAGGCGCCTCGCACGTTTGCCACGCACTAACACGTACTGACCAACCGAGCAACTGCGCGCGAGGCTACCGCGGCGAGGCGGCTCGCTTGGTCAGTACGCGGCTATTAACTTTCAGTTGTTTGCTTTATAAATATTTTTATTTGTAAGGAGATAGATTTTACAAAACGGCACCAACTTACTACATTAAACAATTTGTACTAAGTATTACTTTTGAAATATATACTATTTAAAATATATTTTTAGTTATTTTTTTCCAAAAAAGAATATTTTAAAAGTATATTTTCAAATGTTAAATTTATGTAGTAAAGAATAGTTGTAAGTTTTATAAATTATGTTTTCAGTTCTATAAATTGTGCTACTTTATCATGCTCTTCCATTGTAGTTATAATTTTGTTTCGCGATGTGAAAATCTAGTGTGACTGATCAAGCAACGAATATCCTAAAATGTTTAGTAAGTACATAATATTATGGAATAGGTATTTTTCTTATGTTATCACTTTTTGTGATGACTGTACTGAATATTTAAAGTTACCTAGAAACAATAAAAAATAAGCATGTGAAATAAAAATACTATGACATTTGATACTGATTACGCTCTTTACGATTCAACTGAGTTCATTGACCGTTTGACCTCCCACGATTGTTATGAATTAAATTTTACTGTGCTTGCCCCTTGTTCGCTTCGTAAAATCACAATATTATTTTAAATACTTAATTTTTGCCTAAACATTTTTACAAAATCAATTTTATTATGTCCAAAATAGCCATAGATTTTATATTTAATATTGGTCATAGAATATTCCGAAGTACCATAAAAATTGATTCATATGCAGTTGAAGGACCTGCCGCCTGCGTCATTTATTCGGATTATGTGAATTTAATGTTATGGTACAAGTTGGAACCGAGCGACACGTGACAACTGCAGACGACGTGTCGTTGCGACACTCCTGGTTTCTGTATTTCTATATGAAATACCCTATCCGCAGCTAGCGACACTTATTCATAGAAACCAGTAGTGTCGCGACGACACGTCGACGCTGCCGCTTCATGTAGCCGGCTTCCAACTTGTACCTTTAGTCTTGATTTGTCGGTTGAGTATGACATAACGCGACCAAATTACGTAGGTCCGCCATTTGCCTATAAACTTATCAGATAGTATATGCCTTACCAAAGTTTATAATATGGTTTTCTGCGCATTTAAGAGTGTGACAAAAATAGTTTTATAAATGCCTATATTATACGGATACCAAACGTTTGTGGTAATATTTTTACCCAATTCTAACACCTGAATGAGGCTGCGTTTCCACTGAAGCGGAGCTTAGCGGTGCCGAATTGACCAATCACCATGCTCGAAATCTTCGCTCCGCTTCGCTGTTATTGCGCTGGAATAGCACGATTGGTCAATTCGGGCACCGCTAAGCTCCGCTCCGCTTCGGTGGAAACGTAGCCTAAGACCAAAAACTTTGCCAGCAAGTTGTAATTTGTAAAACAATTACAATAAATTATAAATTCTTAATGTTCATTATCACAGCTAAGGGTGGGTTGCACCAGCTTACTATAACTGTAACTTTAACTATAACTACAACGCAAAATGTCAAATCTTTGGTTAAAGTCAAAAATGGACGCTATATTAAATTTAACCAAACTTATATCGAAATTTTTGTTATTTTGTGCTCACGGTGTTGTTACATAACAAATATTTTTCCCGTCGATTTTTACGGATAATAAGCAATTCATTTTTATACTCTCAACCCCATTAAACTTTAACAGCTTCAACAACAAAAAATAAACGCAACATACATCTGTCAAATTCTGTGGTCAAAGTTAAAGTTAGCCTTAACTATAACCATAACTTTAACTTTAACCACGCCTCTGGTGCAACCCACCCTAAACTATTAATCAATGCAGTAAAATAATTCCAATTAATTTACAATTGATACAAAGTTTTTTACTTCTTAGTAATGTTAATTATTTAAAAATAATAATACAATGTTTATTATAATGTTTGTCTTATTTTTTAAATATATTTTCTTTTGGCAATTAAAATGTTCAGTTCAGGCAGTTATATTTGAGTTTGTGAATGATGCAGTGCTTTAAAAAATTATTTTTAATAATCAAACTGATTTTAATAGAAGTAGTTTATCCTTGATTATTTTAGTTTTTTATATTTCTAGAAACATGTTAAGTTTTATACGTAAGCTAGATTCCAGTCGATAGACGTAAGTAGATATGTACGCGAGTATCTAAGATACTAGACTGTGCCTTATTTTTTATTTTAAATAAACTAAATATGATAATTTATTGTTTTTCATTTATAGTAAGTACATTTTTTATAATATAATTAAGACATCACTGGATGAACCGAGTAACTAACATTTAACAACACAAGAGCAATTACTTACTGAATTCTCTCTTATAATTGATTAATCAAACCCTGTAACTTACCTACTTGGCAGTATGCCAAGTAGGTAAGTTACTTTGATTTGATTAATAAGTAATAACCTGTTGTTTCTGATATCTGTGGTAATAGACCTGGATCCCAAAAGCGTAAGACATAACTTACTTTCTGATGGCTGGAACCATAGGTTCTTGGTAGTTCCTCGTGTACTTAGAATACCTGCGAATTTGTGTAGCTCTAAGTGTGACACCTGGTCAGGTACCAGGTACCAAAGTGGACAAAAAATGAGTCTTACTTTACTTATTTTCTGATGGCTAATATTTATATATAATTAGTAGATTATTGTTCTAAACTTGTATCATGTAGTGTAAGACACTTTTCAATGACCAAAACTATTATCAGACGTTTTAAAAATAACTTTGTTGCTATTTTTTTTCAAAGGCTTTATTTTTATTTTATAAATTAATATAACACCTTAGAAAACAATACGATATAACAAGAATTTATTTTCTACTAGCTGTTGCCCGCGACTTTGTCCGTGTCAGCATACTGCGTAGTATAATAACAAAGATGGATAATTTTCCCCTGTTTCCTTACCCAAAGGGTAAAAACGGGACCCGATAATAAAGATATTTCAGTCTGTCTGTCCATGTCCAGACAGTACCTCCCCTTTCTAACATGTAGTGAATATTATTAAAGTATGGATACCATTGAGTATTTTTTGGTCATATACCTAGTCAAGTGCCTACCTGTTAGACCCAGAGGCCAGATCCCAGAGCGATAAGACAACTTACGAATGGATGAAACTGTTAGAAAGGGGAGGTACAGTCTGGATATGGACAGACAGACAGACGGACAGGCTGAAATATCTTTATTATCGGGTCCCGTTTTTAGCCTTTGGGTAAGGAAACAGGGGAAAATTATCCATCTTTGTTATTAAACTATGCTCACTTTGTCCGTGTCAGCATACTGCTGACACGGACAAAGTCGCGGGCAACAGCTAGTAGAAAATAAATTCTTGTAATATCGTATTTGTTTTGTTAGGTGTTATATTAATTTGTAAAATAACAATAAAGCCTTTGAAAAAAAAAATAGCAACAAAGTTATTTTTAAAACGTCTGATAAGTTTTGGTCATTGAAAAGTGTCTTACACTACATGATACAAGTTTAGAACAATAATCTACAAATTATATATAAATATTATCCATCAGAAAATAAATAAAGTAAGACTCATTTTCTGTCCACTTTGGTACCTGGTACCTGACCAGGTGTCACACTTAGAGCTACACAAATTCGCAGGTATTCTAAGTACACGAGGCACTACCAAGAACCTATGGTTTCATCCATCAGAAAGTAAGTTATGTCTTACGCTTTTGGGGTCCAGTACTATAATAACCTAGGTACTGGCTAACATAATATATCTAGCTATACACCACTACATAGAATCCACATTTCTTCTTATTTCATATCATTTTCTCGGTCCTAGCTTAACCGATTCAGTGCGGATGACACGGCAGCCGTATCATATATATTTTTTAAACGACAATGAAATCAAATTGTTTAGTACAGTTCGACAAGGCTGTTTATGAACGTGGCGAGAAAAGGAATAACGCTTCTATCATACAAAAACATCATTTTTGACAGTTCTCTTTTACCAGCAGCGCCCATTGACACATTCATTTAAACTTTAAACTCTCCAGGCTGTACCGCATGGACTGCGCTAGCTAAATAGTTGTAATTTTTACAAATTATGTATTTTTGTTGCCGCTATAACAACAAATAGGTAGTACAAACAAAAAAAAGCAAATATTTAAGGGGATTCCCATACTTACATCAAACGCTACTTTGGTCTTTTTTGCTTGACATAAATAATTGCAACAGGTAGGCACTAGGCACTCGAGTCAAGTGACAATATGACCATATTATTTTTAAACAAAAAATTAAAACCGTCTTTCAAGGTAAAAACAATAATTACATCCTTATAAATTATAATATGAATTTTAAAGTTAAAAAACCCAGGGCAACCCAGGACGCTGCTGAAAAACTATTCAGGACGTCCCCGGACACTATAAAAACCAGGACATGTCCTGGGAAAACAGGACAGGACAGGTTGGCAACCCTAGTTTTAGCCGAATTCGGAAAAAGGCACTATGTATTAGATAGGAAAAATTATTTAATACTTTTTAGTTCATATTATAAGGATGTAATTATTGTTTTTACCTTGGAAGTCGGTTTTAATATTTTGTTTAAAAATAATAATTTCACTCTTTTTAATTTTTTCGCGTACTACCTACCTACGTAGAATAATACACATGTACTTATAATATTATTCTACGTATCTTATTACAAGCTCACCGGAGGCAAGACACAATAGAATAACAATAGATTTCCAAGAATCCACGATCGAAGGATACAAAGTAGGTATTAGCAACAAATTATAAGTATCGTGGAAACCGGTTTCGAACGCTTCAACTCCCAAGCGGCCACATTTGCATTGTGGACTGTGGTGTTATATACGAATTCGGACATCTATTAATTATTGTTCTAAATATATTTTATTTGCTATAATAATTATTTACAAAATAAACAAACTCTTGTTGTTTATTTTTTGAAACGCCCCTGACACTTCTTTTGAAATATGTCACTACTGACGTGCACATTCCGATATTTTATCAGTTATCACTAGGGAATGCAATCCCGCAAGAGAATTTCAATCCCGGTATTTGCGGGATTGAACCATCACAATCCCGCTGGATCCCGGTATTTGCGGGATCCCGCTGGGTGGACATAAACTTTTAAAATAAATCGTTACAATCACTTTACTTGATAGACCCCGTTTTATTTTTAGAATCTCAAATAAAACAAACTTTGTCGGACACTTTTTTCAAGGGCTTATTAACACCTCCATACTTCAGGCTTTATAAAAAATTAAAGAAAAACTAATATTTTTTTTGGAAATGGCTTCGTAATAATAATAATTAAAGGTAACTAAAAAACTCGCTTATTTATTTTTATCTTTTAACAAAAAATTATTCGAAATATATTGTATAGGTAAAAATCCTGCCCAAAGATTCCGAAACGGTTCCTGATATTCGACACAAGGTAGTCAGCAGCTGGAAAAGCTCGCTCAGCATCCACGCTGGTTGGTTCAATTATAGGTGAATTGAAGGTAAATTGTTTAGCGGGCTATCTGAAGCCAGTTCACGCATCCCCGCGCGCATAGTTACACGTATGAATCACATTTCTTTGTAATCCCGCCAGTCCCGCGGGATCCCGCAAAATTTTCGACCGGGATTAGTCCCGCAAAATGCATGCGGGATCCCGGTATTGCATTCCCTAGTTGTCACGTTAAGACTAAAGGTAATATAAGGTAAGATAACGACCTACGACTGTCGTCGGCCGCTCGCGACCATAGTCAGCGTATGAAAATGTATGGCACCGCTTCCGGGGCCCGCGACTGACGCGAGCGGCCTACGACTGTCGTAAACCACGCAGGTTGTAGGTTGTGGGTTGTGCGCGACCGCGATCGATCGCGATGCACGGAATTGTACCTTAAGAGGAGCGAAGAAATAAAGGAAAATGTGAAAAAACGGGGAAAATTATTTGAAAGGGCTAACTTGAACGCGCTAATCTCAGGAACTACTGGTCCGATTTGAAAAATTATTTCAGTGTTAGATAGCCCATTTATTGCGGAAGGCTATAGGCTATATTTTATCACGTTAAGACTAATAGAAGAATGTGGAAAAAACGGGGTAATTATTTAAAAGGGCTTATCTCGCGAACTACTGGAGCAATTTTTATGTTATTTGGCACAGATAAGAAGTAGACCACGTGAAGGATCATAGGCTATCGATAATCATTTTTACAGTGGCTATAATATATTTTATACCCGTGCGACGCCGCGCCGGGGCGGGTCGCTAGTACGTAATATAACGTAGTACAGTACAATATTATTGTAAAGTCTACATTAAAATTTAGAAAAGAGTATAAAAATAGAAAGTAACTTATTTTTTCATCAATTTTACCAATTTGCCATACTACCGTACTACCGTAACTATCGCGATCGGCAGAACTCTGCGTAGTTGTAGTAGTACTATCACGTACTATCAGAGAAGTTGATTTCTAGACAGATGGGGGCAGGAGACGGGGACCTACATAGTTTGTTCGCGTTACATCAATGATCAAGCCCAGCCGATAGATCACAAATAACATTGAATTGACATTATCCGACCAAATGACGTTGGTCTGTCAACTGCCTAGGAATCAATTTCCTCGATGGTACATTCGTTAGCGGGCTCCACACTCGCGGCGCGAATTGCGGCACGATTCACGGGCGCTACGGGCCATGAACACGACGCGGATAAATACGGCCCTCTACACTCGCAATCTTCACATTTACATTCGCGCATTTGAGTAAAATGGACGTTGAAGTCATTGTTACTGCTGCTCTGACATTGTGGTTATCAAAATTACGCGGGCCAAAAAACCGGCACCAGACGGGGAAAGCCGCGAAGCGCGAACGCGAAGCCGCGATTCGCGAAACCCTCCATACTCGCGGATCGCAGCCTTCGCGGGCTTTCGCGCCGCGTGTGTGGAGCCCGCATTACATTAACCGTAGCTCCGAGCTCGTAGTATCTGACGTGTGACTTACGTACTTGAAAACAATATTATTTTCAGGACCTAGGTACCTACTCAAATCAAAAGCGCTTTTTTTGTGAAATTCTGAAATATTGGCGGAAAGTCAAAGGAACATCAAACAGCTTTATTACGCTAATAACAAAAAAATTAGCTGTACCTGATAGATAGGTACTGGTTGGTACTACTAATATAATTATAATATTCAGTTCTAGCTAAACTTTTAATAGATTAGCTTAATAAATAACTGTTTGATGTTACTTTGACTTTCCGATATTTCGATATTTCAGAATTTCGTACAAAAAAGGCTTTTGATTAATTTTGAAGGCGTAGGCCCTGAAAATCGTTTTCAAGTTTCAATCATGAACTTCTTATTATTTATGTTGTGTCCTTTTTCTTTTGTTATGTTTCTCCACATTTCTCTTAGGTCACTTGGGTATATTTTTTACGAAAACGTTTTTTTTTCATAACGGAAAAAAGGCGTAGGCTCGAGTTACTTTGTCTCCTTACAATAATAATTAAGTATTATTAATGAGGGTTTAAATTTAGCCAAGTATTTGAATCCTTAAATTAATTGAGAACAAGTAACAACGTTTAATTTAATTAAATTAAAATTCACACAAGCACAAATATTATGCTGTAAAATATTTAATCGTAACAAAAACAAAAGTTTGATTTTCAACTTGTAAATTAATTAAAACACCCTTGTAAGTTGTAACGTGATGTTACGTTGAGAGCCTGACGTCACAACTCACACCGAAGAGGGGTGTCCATAAATTACGTGAGGTGATTTTGGGGTTTTTTACCTTTTCCCCAAACCCTTAGTGAAATATAGCTGTTACTCTCTATTTTCTAATCTCACGGAAGATTAAGAATATATATAAATTATTAAAAGTATGTCTTCATTGGTAATTAATCTAGTACTTACTTATACTTAAAACTGCATTTCCAGTTCAGAAAAAAATGTCATTTTCTGAGTCGGTCCTCTCCTCTTCCTCTATCGGGGTTTGGTAATATTTGGCCGGATTCCCCTCCCTCGTTACTGAATGCCTTACGTTATTTATAAACGTAGGTATCTATTCATTTTACCGGTGCGGCTTCTGGATCGATTGAACCGCTAAAAATTCTTTGATAAAATGGAAAGCCGCACTTTTTGTAAATGTCGTAACCCGTAAGTTCAAGGATATTAAATGAAATCCAAGAAATCGTATAAGAGTTAACTAGCCGTGGCTTTTAAGGAAACTCAAATTAAGTATTGGCGAAGCCGTAAGAAAAGATAACTTGTAACAGAAAAGCATCTATAATAAATTATAATATTATATAAGTACTAATTAGCTGATACGGCAAACGTTGTGTTTCCTATAATATATAGGTATGCGGTATGCCTTTATACAATGTGCTGGAGTAGGTACACTGTTATTACTAATTATTAGTTGTTACCTAATATTTGCTATTTCAGACGTAATTTCATGGAGACTAGACGTTATAAGTAACATTGACACCGCGATTCGATTTATAGTCCATTGAAATGTTACATTCGCTTTGCATTTATTAGAGGACGCAATTTTATTTTTGGGACATGTAGGGCGGTCAATAAAAGCTTTACCTCAAGTTTGTGGGGTCGCCACCCTTAATGTCTTGAACTCCCCCCACATGTCCCAAAAAGAAAATTGCGTCCTCTAATAAATGCAATAATCGGTCCTAAAATTGTAACATTTCAATGGACTATTATTACGATTTACCACGTTATATTTTATAGACGGCATATTCTGCCAATATAATAATTAATAACTATCATAAATTGACATGAGAATTTTCTCTTGCCCATAGAATAATCCCACAAACAATCAACGCCATCGTTCTAGCCTTTTTCTATTTAATTTTATTTTTATTTAATATTATTGAAGGTTAGCCTAGATGCCATCCAAACGCTAATTAAAAAATATAGTCAAGATATTTATAGCCTAACTAGTTAACTCTTATACTAGCTCATTGTTTGATCTTATCGAGAACCGTACCGAATCTGTTACCGCACGCCGACTTACTAGTTACTACTGTTGATAACATTACTAATGCCTATACTACCTGCCTACAACACTAACTATAACGGGGTGACTTTATAAAGATAAGCGTTGCACGTAGATCGACAAAGTGTCTAACATTTATTCGTCACAACTCACACACACAACCCACAGTTCAAGTAAAAATCAGCCAAGTGCGAGTCGGATTCGCGCACGAAGGGTTTCGTGGTGTATGAATAACATGATTCGATAGTACTATAATACTACATAGGGTCTATAGGTAAATCGTTCTGGTGCAGAAAAACAACCACGTAGAAATATGTAACAAAAAATAAAGTAGCCTGCCTGCATTGGGCCACCCTATTTCGTAAGCTGTGATGTCTTCGATAAAATCATTAACTTTATAATTACGCTTTAGCACATAAACGTTATGTTATGTAAGTACTGTATTTTTATGAAAAATAATGTTTCGAGTAATTTTTGTAACAGGAATATTTTATTATTCAGATACACTTTAATCAGTAATTCAGTAATCACTATAATTATGACCACAGTCCACACTGATTTAAACATAAGTACAATATTCTAATAGCAAACTCAAGCTCTGTCGTAATTTTAGTTATTCAAATGTCTTAAATGACGGAGAACATGATATTTTAACGTCGTAAGAAGATAATATACAAACATTGTTTTTATAGAAGGATTAAGGAAAGATCTTTAGGCTGAATTTATATGCGCCCGCCCGAACGCGCGGTTTGGCCGCTACACCGCGAGATGTATGTAAATAGCCTCGCGTTACTGACTACTGAGTCTACTGACTGAGCGACCAGCCTCACGAGGCTGCCTCGCGAGACAAATCCTTGATCGGTCAAGAGTCAAGACGTGCCTCGCCCGAGGCAAACGCACGTGCTGCCTCGCCCGAGCGTGCCGCGGCCTGAGCCGAGCATTGTCCGTTTTTGTTGTAGATATGCTCAAAGGCGCCTCGGCCCTCGGTACGTTTGCCGCGCTCACTCAAGACGGTAGTGTTTTGCCTCGAGCTAGTTGCGTGTTAGAACTTGTGTGTTTAGCCGCGTACTGACTAAGCGAGCAGCCTCGCGAGGCAAATTCTCGGTCGGTCAAGACGTGCCTCGCCCGAGGCAAATGCACGCACTGCCTCGCCCGAGCGTGTCGCGGCCCGAGCCGAGCATTGTCGGTTTTTGTTGATGATGCTCAAAGGCGCCTCGGTAGTCGGTACCTTTGCCGCGCTCACTCAAGACGGTAGTTTTGCCTTGCTTATTCGTTGCGTGTTTAAGTTGTGCGTTTCAAGTTAAACTGAGAATCTATGTTGGCTAATCCTTACGGTGGCTTGGGTATACCGCGCGAGGCAGCCTCGGATTAGAAAACTTAGGGACCGAGGCCGCCTCGCGCGGTTTAAGCATTGCATTGCAAAAAACTGCAACAAAACTCACAAGTAAGTACTAAAATGACATTGATATGCGATGCGAATTCGCAGTTTTGTGTGGCGTACGTGTAATTGTTGTAAAAGGGGTGCCGTGTAGCATGTTACCATGAAAAACAAGAGCTAAATTCAATTACATCACATTTTCCCTGTTTGTGTATGTACTATGTAAGCTCCGCGAATTGTGATTCCGAGTACCACCAGTTCCCGGTACTCGTGAGGGTCTATTTTGATTTATCTTATCATAATATACGGTGCTTCCCAGAATCGGTATCAAAAATATATTGCCAAGAGTTCGCTATCTTTACATGTTTTTTCAACCAATGCCAGTTAAAACAATATTATCAGTTCAGAAATTTTTTTATGTGGTAGGTATAAAGTTTTTTAAAAATTACAAAGAAAATATTATCTAAAATTGATTTATTGTAGGTGTAAAATGGTAAAATCTACTGGTGTGTTTTTGAGAGTCTGTTAAAAAGGAGCCGGGCTTTTAAAAGCTTGGTAAGTTGTCATAATAATAATTAAGCCTGTTCACAGTGAAATCGAAAATAGGTGTTTCACTTTGTAGAATGTTTTATTGTTTCCTAAACTCTCTCTGTTGTCCCAAGTGAAAACAACATTTTCGAACTTTGTACCCTGATTCTGGTTGTTAAATCGAAAAATAGGTGTTTCACTTTGTAGAATGTTTTATTGTTTCTTAAACTCTCTCTGTTGTTCTAAGTAAAAACAATCATTTCAAACTCTGTACCCTAATTTTTGTATTTTAATCTAACAACAATACAGCTTCGTTTCAGTTCGGAACTTACCTAAATTTAAATAGTATCCTAAATCCTAATGTACAGGTGTAACAAAGTGATAATACTTGAGTGTGTAGAGTTCACCATGAATAATGAAAGTAGTTATCTATACGTGAGAGATAAAAAAAATAGCGCTGAAAGTACATGCACGCACGCTTTTCCGTACAAATCACAAAAAAAAATGCTTTTTTAGCGCTGTTACTTTCACAGTGAACTCAATATAAGGACACATACATAGGTACCCGAAAGTTGTATAACTTTGTTTTGTTACAACTTACCATATTTTTTAAGTCAAGCAAGCATGAAACTTTCACTGTGTAATTTAAGACTAATCATAAAGTAATCGAAGCTAGGTAAGTCAAGAGAATATGGGTACCAGAATCGAGTCGCTAAAGTCCTGTAGCAGTTTTCAACGAGGTTATGTATAAACTTTACTTAATCAATTCAAAATTGTTTTATTTCTGAATAAATTTAAAAGAAATATTTTCAGAATGTCTACATGGTGCCTACCACCGATTCGGGAACTAACTTGGCGAGAAGAACCGGCGTAAAACCGAAACTCGCATAAAATTAGTCCCACAGATAAGTTTTAAAACCTTATAATTTTAAGGTGAGTATACATTTTATGTCTCCTTGAGTTTAATTTACTGCAATAGGTCATACTTTTGTAGTAAATAGTGATAATGATTTTGCAATGTACCATAGAGGAAATTGATTCCTAGGCAGTTGACGGACCTACGCGCTACGTCATATTGTGGTCGGCTATATTAGCTGTGATCGGTCGGATGGGTTTGACGCCATCTGCCTATAGGAATCAACTTCTCTGATAGTACATTGTACAGTCGTCTCTGACTTTAATTATCTGGGACTTCGTATTTGCTCTGACATTATACAGATACCTGAATCGTACAATCGAAGATGTTATTTTAATTTAACGATTTTCTTAATAGGCCTAATAATAATACTATCTGAGAAATTCATATTATACTTAGGTCGATTGTCTTGCGCAATCCGAGTTGCAGACCTGTAGGTACAGACGTCATCTAGTATTGTAATTTGTACGGTCTACTACATATTTGCAAAGAAATTCTAAGGACAATGTAACTCCTAAACATTTCCACCGCTGTATGAGAAAATTGCAGGAAAACCTCTGTTTGCCATAAAATATTATATCGGGCCATTTACAATGTTAGTAATTTGGCATTGCAACAAATCGGCGCCATTCGTGTTGATGTTGCTACCGAGTGCTATAATACGCTGTGCCAAATAGGATATTCTACAGGCACTTGGCACCGAATAGGTGGATAGTAAATGTGTAGTAAGTTTGTAACTTTTGTCTAAGGCTGGCTGGTATAGAAACCGTTAATTTTTCGGGATAAAAAGTATCCTATTTCCTTTTCCTACACTCAAATGTATGTGTGTACCAAATTTCAGCAAAATCGGTTCAGCCGTTTAGGTGTGAAGAGGTAACAGACAGACGGACAGACAGACACAATTTCGCATTTATAATGTATAGTACATATATAGTGTATATTATGTTACGGCTAATAGCCGAAGTGCGGCTACACCTAGTTTTAGCCGGCTACAACTAGGTGCAGCCTGCCACATGCGGTTAAACCTAGGTATATCCTAATTCCTACTTATCTTCGGTTACAACTAGATTTAGCCTTTATTATAGCGGCTAAAACTAGGTGCAGCCACACACCGGTGGTTAAACTTAGGTGTATCCTATTTATCATCGGCTAGAACTAGGTTTTCAGTTCAGTCGTTTTGAGATTCTAATTTTGCGTATCCCGATCGATTCGATTACATGGAATAAAATATAAAAGACAGGCATTGAGATGTAGACAGGGATGTTTAAGTGACATTTATTATTTATTTTTTGACAGGCAAATATCTTATAACAAATAAGGTGTTATTACAAGTAATTAAAACACAAAATATTTTAAATCTTCTCTGTAAGTATAAACATACCGAACAAATAAACATAAAAAATAAAGCTTTACTTCTTAACTATAAAAAAATCAACTAAGTCTCCGTTCTCTTCTCTTATATTTTTTAAACAAATAGGATAACATTTTAACTCAGTTTTAATCATACAAAAATCAACATACTCTCATATGTGATAGTATGTTGCAAGACTTACTTACTGCAGTTTTTACTACAGAGGGACTCTACACATTAAAAGACTAAATTTCATTTCAGTTCATAATAATATAATTCAACACAATTCTTGTTTCGGACTGGCATGGTTTATGGCTTGTCTAGGATAAGATGTCTTATATCTATCGGGGTGATGATACAAAATCGAATCAATCAGGAAACGCAAGATACGAATCTCAAAATAAAACCAAAATCCTTAACTGACCTGAAAACCTAGTTCTAGCCGATAATAAATAGGATGCACCTAAGTTTAACCACCGGTGTGTGGCTGCACCTAATTTTAGCCGCTATAATCAAGGCTAAATCTAGTTGTAACCGAAGATAAGTAGGATATACCTAGGTTTAACCGCATGTGGCAGGCTGCACCTAGTTGTAGCCGGCTAAAACTAAGTGTAGCCGCACTTCGGCTATTAGCCGTAACATATATACTAATATAGTATATTTTTATGAGCTTCATCAGCAGTCAGCCGGTGTCGCGTAATAATATTATGTTATATTCAGTCTAGCGTAGACTCCTCATGCCTTTTATTAGCAAAATTTTCACTAGGCATGCAGCTTGCCGCTTGGCCAACAAGCAAGTTTTTCATCTTACCTGCCCGTAGATACCAACTTAACCGAGCAATTTTAACCAGCCTTTCCTGCGCCTCTTGAGTCTTACCAAATCGGGTGAACAGTCAAAACTCTCCCATCCATTCTTCATATTTTGTTAAAGATATTAATATACTTTCTTTAATTGACCGTCTACCTTGGCAAGGCACGTGTCAGCCAGATAATACATAAATAATGTCAACATAAATTGTTATTGATTCGTTACGCACATAATGTCGTCTGTCGCTTCTAATTCCGTAACGATTCCTAATATATTCCACGAATCTAATATGCCCAATTTGGCCGATATTGTCTGAATAAGGCCACGCTCCCACGTTTCATAATTATGAATATTAATAAAATGATATCATAGTCCAGGTTTCATGGCTCATTTTTCGCTTGATTACCATCAAGCTAATTTTCCGTGAGTAGCTTCATTTTGATAACACGCCCAACAATTCCCTGGGCGAAAATTCTTGATTGTGGTAGCTAAGAGATGTAGCAATGACAAAATACGTGAACTGTGAAGCCACTCACGGGAAATTAGCTTGATATTAATCTTGGGAAAATCCTATCCGTAGTATAATCTGGAACTAGTTGGCCGCGCCTTTAGGTAACGTATGTGAGCGGTGGGACGGAGAGGCGGGGGCGCTTGATTTTGACAGTAATTCTGGCTAGTTTAGACAAAACGCACAAGAGATTGCAATAGCAAGATAAGTCCGCCGATAAAAAAGCCAATCCAAGGAAATAATATTTAAAGTGCATAGGTTTTTAAAAAACGGAAAGCCGATGTCAATAATTTAGAATATAAAATTGATCAATTGTCATTTGTCTTTAATTTATTCTTTTCAATAATTAAATTATATTATTGTTCACGATATCGCGAGATTGGTCGTGACTGTCTAATCTCATGTGCGTTGCGAGCAGCAAGCAACCCGCCCCCTCACCCCTGTCCCTACCTAAGGCGCAGCCAACTAGTTCCGCGCGGACTATAAACTTCGAATTCGTAATTTTTAACATATATTGGAATCTCACAATAGAACCACAAATAGAACAAAATATGAGTGAGCGAACTGTGATTGAACGCCTCCCCTCTCACCATTTAACTCTTGAGCTTTTGCCCCCCCCTCTGCCCGTACCTCGTTACGCCCATGGCAAAGGCTAGTTTTGAGCTAGTTCTACAGAGGGTGAGCGAATAAATTAATAATATAGAGGTTAGAGCCTAGAGGTCAAAGTCAGACGACGGTCTTCCAATGTAAGGGCTATGGCAACCTCACTCGTATTGTAAGTGATAAGAAGTATTATTATGTTGATTATAATAGGTTTACATTTTATTCCTTGTTTTACGGCATGTAGGCCTGAAACGGCCGCTATCAGAATACTTATACAGGCTGTAACAAAACTAAGTGCTTTAGGGTGTGTATAATATGTTCCTTCTAGAGAGTTCACTGTGAAAGGTGAAGCGCTGAAAGACCAAAAAAATTTTTTTGTGATTTGTACGGGCGTCGGGCATGTGCCCCAGGCCCCAGCGTCATGAGTTTTCCCATATAAAAGTAAAAAAAAATCCGTTTTTTTGTGTAAGAAAACATGTACATTCTTAGCTTGGTTACAACTTACAATAAATAATAATACATCATAAAATGTTTTCGAGCACAAGCCGATGCAGCTCAGCATTATGCTGCAAGCAATCAGCGCTGATCTTCCGCTGGGCCGACAGGTGACGTCACGGACATCAATCCGGGTTCACTTAATATAAGTACAATTAGTTTATAATTTGTACCGACCGCTCAAGAACTGCTCGAGCAGTCCGTGTATTGCGGATATGAATTTAGTATGGAAACTGCAGATCGCCGTACAGCGACCGCAAGATGCGGTCCGTCTATGGCCGGCATTATAATAATTATGAATTTTTAGGAGCCAGTCGTGAGTCGTCCTGTATGTATGTAATAAGTAATCCATATCCATACTAATATTATAAATGCGAAAGTGTGTCTGTCTGTCTGTTACCTCTTCACGCCCAAACCGCTGAACCGATTTTGCTGAAATTTGGCTGGAGATACTTTGGGCCCCGGGAAAGACATAGGATAGATTTTACCCCGGAAAAATATACGGTTCCCGCGCGATAAACGAATTTTGGCGCAACGGAGTTGCTAACTAATAAGTAATAACTTATTGTTAGACCTATTAAATTATACAATATCATTAATTTATTGCAAACTAAGGCGACAAAAATGAAAAAAAAAATGTAGTCAATTTTTTATTTAAGTATACTTACTTACATATAAAATAACAAAAAGGTTTAATCTTCCACTAGTTGAAGTTAAGGATGTATTACTCGAAACCTTCGCTCTGCAAAGAAAAATAAAACAATTTAGTTTTTTACTGTCTCTAATTAAATAAAAAAACACCAAAATTTCGCTAGAGCTTGTCTAACTTAAAATGACGCGCCCCTCCCTCGTATTCACAGTACAAAAATGTTTTATTTATATCAACTTTGAAGTGGTGGGGCGTGTCATTTCAAATTAGACAAGCTCTAATATTATAATATATTAAATTTAAAAAACATAAAAATAAAAATATGTCAAAAAATTAAGGGGGGAAGGGGTCCTAACCCCTTCCCCCTCCTTGTCACACTTCGTCTACAACGTTAAAAGTACTCAGCGTTTAAAAACAGTAATTAATATATTAATTTTTACTATAGATTTTTGTCTTTTTTATTCCCTAAACGGCAACAGGCCAACAGCCATGAGCCAATACTTCAAGTAATATTAGTATGGAAATACCACGAAGCCGACGAGTCGTGAGAGCGTGTGTTTGTGCCGAATACCGATTAATATTCACGCCAGGAATATAACAGGAACAAACAGATATCAACAAATAATATGTAAGTATTTCAACAATGTCGAGATTGCTTCCTCCGTCCTCGTATTGAGGCGCACGAACGAGCAGTTTAAGCCTTTATACAGGCTGTATCAAAGTGATAATACTTTAGGGCAGGGGTTCCCAAAGTGTGCGCGACGGTGCCCTGGGTGCGCCGTGGAAAGGCAAGAGAGGCGCCGTGAGCCGATCCTGGAGGTCAGTCAACACACTCACACACGAGCAATGGGCATTGTCCAAAAAAAAAATCACATGTACTTTTTATATTTTTTTTCGTTAAAATAGGGTATTTTAAGAATATAAATTAAATAATTTTGAAATTCATTGGCTAGTTTTTTCTCAATAAATTTTTAAAGTTTCGCTCTGACGTCATCATCGGCGGCCAATTGACCTCTGCAGTATGTTTTTTTTCTTTCAATCTTATTTATAATGGCTGGTTCGTTAAATGCAAGTTATTATTATGTGAAAGCTGATACGAGAAGCTTACCAAAAGTTCGAAACGTAATGTTGGTCAAATTTATTGCTAATTTAACGCCATTGAAGGTCAAACTAAGGTTAAACATATTTGTTCAAAAATATAAGTAACTAATGGGTATTTTTTTCGTTTATATACAGAAAAACGATCACTGACCTTATTCCTCGAAATGTTTTTGTAATGAGCAAAATTAAAAAAAAATGGACAATCCCCATTCTGACGCGGTCAAAACGCCCCTTGTGTAAGTATAATAATTATAATTAATAACTTATTATAACGACGCCATTACAAGTTGAATGCAGGTCCATAGCTAGGTACTCGTAGGTAGCTCGTAACGTGCTCGTAGCGCGCGGAGACCAATCAACAATCTAAGGGCTACCGCACACAGGCTACCGCCCACAACCACAAAACGCCGCTACCGGCACACAGTGGTTCCAATTCCAAAATTCGTGAATTTTAGTTAAAGAAAATGCTATATCATAACAAGAGGGTCTGAAATGTTTTGAGACTCTATTAAACATTACTTCTGCTTCTATAACATCATCAACATCATCGTTGTGAAGTAATTGAACTACTTCAGGGTGTAAATTATGATGGGCTAATTTGAAGAATTTAGGTCTAATATTGGAAATGTATTTATTCAGGTATTTGTTCAAATACAAATAGGATATTATAGGAAATAATAACACCGTTTAACTCCGATCCACACATTTCCAATATTAGACCTAAATTCTTCAAATTGGCCCATCATAATTTACACCCTGAAGTAGTTCAATTACTTCACAACGATGATGTTGATGATGTTATAGAAGCAGAAGTAATGTTTATAGAGTCTCAAAACATTTCAGACCCTCCTGTTATGATATAGCATTTTCTTTAACTAAACAGACGTTTAATCCTGCTAACAAGTCCTCTAAGTAACAAACCATTCCTAAAAAAGGTCTTAACTTTGTAAAAATAATTAATAAAATAAAATTAAAATGTTCAACAAAAACCAGTTTTATAGTATTTTATGGGATATTTTACTCTTAGATGATATAATTAAATGTAAAAATACAAAAAAGAAGTAAACCATTATGAAAAACATAACATTCTTTGTAAAAAAACGCGTTTTCATATGTATTTTTTAAAGTTTATTTTCTTGCGCGGCCGCACTCTGCGGGACCAAATAAAATTATTTATATATTCCTTGTCACCTTATCTAATACGCTTATGCCTCAAAACACCCCGCAAACTACGGCAGTTGAAGAAAAAAATAAAATGTGTTTTTCTCCATACAATTTTTTTATTTTATTTTATATCTTGACAAATATAAGTTTTTCGAAGAATTGTGCAAAAGTAAAAGTTGTTTGAAATGTTTTTTTCTATCACAGAAAAAAAAATCAAGTCGAAATTCTGACTTCGGGGTCTATGTCCACGAATTTTGGAATTGGAACCACTGTGCGGCATAATATGCGTCAAAATATGTATGAAAACTACAGGAAATATTATTTCCTGTAGTTTTCATACATATTTTGACGCCGTTGGCCGCCACACGCTACAAAGATTCACTTTACGACTAGCTTAAAACGGCGTTTGTGGCTGTCACGTGTGGCCCGTGTGCTTTTTTAAAGATTTAATAAAATAAAGATAGTTTTGATCAATCAGCTTGAAGGTAATAATAAAATTATGAATTCGAAAGTGTGTCTGTCTGTCTGTTACACCTCTTTACACCTAAACTGCTGAAAAAAATTTGCTAAGATTTGGTATCCAGGGGGAAAATGTACGTTTATCGCGCGATAGACGAGTTACAGGTGTCAAGGGACAAATTTTAAGAAAATACAATTTTGTAATTTTATTAAACCGAGACTACAGTCATACTCGTAATATCTACTCCACAACAAAGCTATATTATTATAAGTGTAAGTATTAAAATGGCTGCACCGAGTTCCTGCTTTGTCTCCACTCTCCCAAACTTATATTGTATTCTCTGACCTCGAGCCTCGAGGGCATTCGTAAACCCATAAGAGTTTTGCAAAGTTTTAATTACTTAAAAATATTTTTTAATTATAAAATTTGATAGTACAATAATTATTTGGGAAAATATTTGGCAGTCTATCAAAAATTAAATATTTTAAAATAGCATAGCAAACTGTAGTTATTAATGTAGCTCGTATCGTGTGCACGTTTTACTAGACCTACTTTAATATTGAACAATATTTACATATTGATAAATTTTTTGACAATAAGATTGAAAGGCGTTAAATAAGTATTAACCCTACACCAGGGGTCGGCAGACTTACCAATCAGATGAGCCAAATATTAATTTTAATTATATTTTAGTTTTAGCTGTTGGAACGGTGCTTAGGTACCTATGTCTGACAATTAGTACGAGTAATTTCTCGTTTTTATTAATTTAAGGCACGACTCACTGTAAATTGTGGTCGGTTAATTTGCTTCTTAATTTACTTTTAATATGTGAAAAAGTTTTGCTTACATGAATATGAAGAGCCGAAGATAGATATATTATGTATGTAATAGAAAATGCTAGTTTTTTGTCGTTTCATATGTTGCAGGAAGGCTATTCCATGTATCAAACAGGATTTGCTCTATTTTAGGTAATTGTTTTACAGTAACAGAGTGCGAGCGCGCAAGTTGATGGAGAATTCAGATGTTGGGTTTTGTTTAGGTGTTATGTGTTTATGCTAAATCGATACAGTTAGGCAGTGACTGAGTGTAAGAAGAGCCATGTTAATTCTATGGAAGAGCCGCATGCGGCTCGCGAGCCGCAGTCTGCCGACGCGACCCCTGCCCTAGACGATCAATAAATTGTACAATTTAATCGTTGCCAGATATATAGGCCGCCCACGCGCGGAGAACAATCATTAATCTAAGATTTTTGAATAAGTATTAATTTAAAAACCGGCCAAGTACGTGTCGGGCCACGCGCGATATAGGGTTCCGTAATACCACCATTTTTATTTTTATTTTTGTATGGTAAATAATTAATGTACATTTATAACGTGTTTTACACTACTAACAACATCATCTCAGTTATTTTCAAAGGAATTTGAACGAAAAGTTCCTTTATACTTCGCCGAATACATTTTTTTTAGTTTATCGACTATTACTCAATAATTTATGAAGTCTTCTTAGCCGTGATAGTTTTCCTTTTAAATTCAGCATATTTCCTACTCCCGTGAATTTTTTCATATTTCCAGAAGCAACCGTTTAGCTGGTAGAAGGAGGGGACACTGGACTCTAACGATTTTTCCCACTTTAAAACTTAATATTTCACAAACAGATCCCTAAATCGGAAAATGATCTATGAATACTTATAATATTTTTAAAAAACCTATCCAACGACACCCTACACGATGGGGTGGACGCGAAAAAAAAAATTTCATCCCCACTTGATGTGTATGGAAGGTACCATAAAAAAAAATATTTTTTTTAAGTTTTCATGTACCATTTTGTCGCTATCGTTAATACGTGCATTCATGCCAAATAACAGCTTTGTAGGTCCTATAGTCTCTGAGCAAAACTGCGGACAGACAGACAGACGGACGGACAGACCGAAACTATAAGGGTTCCTTGTTGACTACGGAACCCTAAAAAGGCAGTTGACTGCACCGTTTTGGAAATAAATTGAAAAAATGTAAAAATGAGATAATGATGATGATGCATACCCTCGCAAATTATGATGTAATTTAAAAAAAATAAACAATTCGTGCCAAACAAGGTGTATAAAAATGATTAATAATAATTATAAAAATTTGGCTTTCTACGCCCTCTTGAGTTGAGCGCGTATTCTCCCAGACATACCTACTGCACTTATTGTATTTTATTATTTTTATATTAGCTTCATATAATAAACACACCTGCAAAATTAGAGGAACATAACAAAATTGCTATATTTTTTGAAAATTGTTCACTGTTTTTATATGTTTATTTATTTATTTACTAATTGATTATTAAAAAATATATTTTATATAAATTTAGGGCATAAAAACGTGAAAAATAGAATAAAATCAGCAAAAATCAAAAATTAAGAAAATCTTTGAAATTTCAGTAGTAAGTTTTTAAGTTAAATTCTCCATTTTTATTAAAGAAATGCCATGTTAAAAGCATGTAATGCCTTCTATGGATCTCAAGAGGGCCTGAATACGCCATTCTATGCTTGCATTTCAATTGTCAATCATTTCCTGTGGGATAATCTCCTACTCCTCCAGTAGCGCCAACTCGTGCTCCTGGACACATTCTGGAGCTGGAGTTTTAACGCGTACCGTTCACCCATTGATGTGCCACACGTCTTCAGTCGGATCCACATCCGTAGACCACGCTGGCCTCTCCACCTGGGCTACGCCAACATCGTTTAGGTCCCGATATTTATAATGCCCGATTTTCTTACACTATGGACGCACAAATTGAAATTACTACCTAAAACTGTGTAAAAGGCACACCATGCAGTTCCAGGATATCTGTGCTATAGCCCTGTACTGTCAAAGTACCATCATCAATAATCATCAGCTCCATGCGGGCTCCAAATCATATGCCACTTAAAACCATTACGAAGCCTGCATCATAGGCCACTGTTTCCGTTAAGTGTGATGGCCTGTAGCTTTCCTTACGATTTATCCACATTCTTTATCGCCTGTCAACAAAATGTACACAGAATTTGCTGCCATCACTGTACAGCACAAGACTTCACTCACTTGTCTAATTTTGATGTTCACGCGCAAATCTTAGCCTGGCTCTTCGGTGTCCTGTCTCAAGTTTTGGTGCCCTTGCTGGCACTTTTTAGTTTAACTTCTTTGAGTCTTCTTCTTACTGTCCAATCACTTACACGTACATCTCGGACCTGTTCCGACAGGCTTCGTGTCTGCGTAGCAGTTTGAGGTCGATTTCTAAAGGTTTGTTTCCTTACATAAATGTCATCCTGAACCATTGTCACCCGATATCTGCCTTGTTCTCGTCTCCGAACGTAAGATCCAGTCTCTCTGAAGCGTTGAAAGTTACGATGGACCACGGAAGCCGACACACCTAAGGCCTGACTGACCGAACGGTAGGTGTGATCTTTCTCTATCGTGGTTACAGCTCTAGCTGTCGCAGATGCTGGGAAATCACTAATTTTGTATCTAAGCAATGTGTTCTTCCAAAAACCAAACAATCAAATGAGCTGAGCATACCTAGCACCCCGCTAAAACGCCATTCTTATCAGAAACATTTCGTCAATCATCGAAAAATACTTAGTAGGGCATAATTGCAATAAAAATCTGTCAACTTGCCAGTTTTGTTCAATATTTTATTTCTTAAATGAGCTTAGAAACTATAAAAAGGATTTCACACAGCCCGACCAACATCAGTTTAAGTTGTGACCCTTTTTACCTATGTTCCGCTAATTTTGCCAGTGTGTGTTGTAATGTAATAAGGACTAAGGAGTATTAAGGAGGTAGTAATTTCCTAATGCGAGCTTAAATACAAATAACTTTCCCTAAAGCCTTCCCCGTCACATAAAGTCATTTCAAGGTATCGACCACCTTGTTTATAATTCATGGGGATCTTGATTTGTAAGGACGAAGGACATATCGATTCAAAGGCAATAGATAGAAGGCTTTGTAAGTTTTCATTACCCTGACAATATTTCTTGGGATTGGGCTGTATCATGTAAGTATGTCTGTAGTTACAGACATATTGTAAGTTACAACGGAATCTTTGACTTTGAGCACGATGTTTACCTATCTCCAGTAGTCTAATTAATTCGAAACTTTGCATACATATAATTAACTAGCTGTTGCCCGCGACTTCGTCCGCGTTATCATAGTATAGTAACAAAGATGGATAGTTTTCCCCTTTTGTGGTTCCTTATACAAAGGGTAAAAACGGATCCCTATTTAAACAAACGTCAATAAACTTTCATGTTTCTAACTCAAGAAATGACGGACCTTCGTTGAAACTCTCTACCCCAATTCCAACCACTTGGGGGTAGAATTTCCAAAAACGCTTAAATATCTATACATTCATTTTTAATCAGCAGTCCAAAAATAAAGTTTCATGTTTCTAACTTAAGAAATGACGGACTTTCGTGTAAACTTTCAACCCCTATTTGACCCCCTTGGGGGTAGAATTTCTAAAACGCTTAAGTAAACAGTTATCCAATCATTTTTAATCAGTAGCCCAAACATAAAATTTCATGTTTCTAATTTAAGAAATAACGGACTTTCTTCAAACTTTCAACCCCAATTTCACCCCCTTGGGGGTAGAATTTCCAAAAACGCTTAAATACTTATCCATTCATTTTTAATCAGTAAGTAACTCAAAAATAAAGTTTCATGTTTCTAACTCAAGACATGACGGACTTTCATTCAAACTTTCAACCCCTATTTCACCCCCTTCGGAGTAAATTTTTCAAAATTCCTTCCTTAGTGAGTGTCTACTTAATAAAACAACCCTACTCAATTTCGTTGCTGTAACTTTAACAGTTTTTGCTCAGCGATGATGAATCAGTCAGTCAGTCAGTCAGTCAGTCAGTCGGGACATGTAATTTTATAAGTAAGTATAGATAGATCAAAAATCAAAAAATCAAAACTCTTTATTAACTTAATAGATTAATGGCCTGTTTCACCGCTTCCTGATAAGGTGCCCGATAGGGTTATTTGACAGATTTTCCATACTCCATCTGTCAAAATAAGTGGTGGATAGCCTTATCAGGAAGCGGTGAAACAGGCCCTATGAGTCAATTGTCATTGACTCTTAATCTATTAATGATTTGTTAAATTAAAAAAAAAGCAATAATAAATTGTTAAATTTAAAAAAAAAATTACAAAATGTAAGTAAGTATTCGAAATAAGCGTGTTTTTAGTGCATAATTTATTTATTGTCCATCTTAGTAGTGAAATAACAACAGCCAAAGTTATATTTTTAAGTTTGTTGTTCGTTTAAAAATAGCAGTTTATAATTTATATTATGTAAAACTTGTTTTTCAGTAAGTAGTGTGAATAATTTAGAATAAACAGGAAGGTAAACTTTGATAGTTCCAGACGTGTTTGAACTTTCCCCACTGAATATGAATGTCGTATGTTTAACGTTTGCAGGGTTCCGTACCCAAAGGGTATAAACGGGACCCTATTACTAAGAAAAAATCGGCTTTAGGGTTCAGTAGTCAACCAAGTTTTGTTGATTGTAAAGCCCTGAAACGGAACCCTAACGAGCTGATTTTTCGTATATTTATTAGTTAAATAATTTAAGAGTAATATTGTCCTACAAATAAAACAGTCCATATTTTAGGACCATCAAGTCAAAGTATGAAACCCATTCTATCTCTGTAAGCTACCACTTTCGACATTTTTCGATATATTATCAAAACTCACATAAAATTAGCTTGATACCTAGTAATAAAAAAAAAATGTTCTAGGGCTCCCATACTACTTTTCTATTCTTCCGTAGAAAGGAACCGCTTCTATGGTGATCATGCTAAGCCTGCAGGTACCTGTAACAAGAAGTTTCGTACGCCTACTGCAACTGATTCCTATTTGGTAGTGTAGAGGTAGGTACGATAAACGATTCGTCTATGGTACCATGGAGAAAATGTATAATTCGTCTATATACTAACGTTCGTCTTTTGTTAGTACTCTGGAGTCTGTACACGCGTCCCGCGGGCTCCCAGTTAAACCTATCAATTACTATATCATCCTACAAGCCTCCCTAAACAAATACGTTATAAAATATGGTTAAGGTTAAACACAGTCGCCCGCAGTTTGGTTCCGTAGTTTACCTTTTGTCTAAAAATCCTATATCTATGGAATGTGGATATTAGAAACGTAATTATATATCAAAGTATGAAAGTAATAGAAAATATCACAAGCTTGATAATACCCGCAATATTTTGCCCCGGAATTCGTTTGACGCTCGTTATTCATACATTATTCCAAAATACCTGCAAAACAATTTTAACAATTTACTTAAAAAGACCGAAACAAGACCTAATTCTGCCGGAGGTGTCTTGGGCTAACGATACCTCAAATGTGAAAATCCGCTAAGCGGTTCTGAAGATACGAGGTAATAAAGATTATTAAAAACGTACGACTTACGAGATACGCACTAAAAACACAACCCTCCTGGCATGGCAGTCGGGTAAAAAACCGCCTTTTGAGCGTGATTACGTTTAGAAAATTTTGTGCTGCGTCTACTGTTTTTGACAGAGTGTACGGAACTCTAGTTCCGCGAGGCAGGCACGTGATCGGCTTTATAATATGAAACGGGATCATCTCACACGTCAGTATGTGTTTCACGTACTACTGAACATGCTCGTTCGGATGCCATTAAACTTTTTTCTGCCCTAACGTTGTTCTTCGAATTCTTAAATGACTTTCGATCTCCATATTTTATTTGTCTTTTTAATTTTCGGCTCACTTTGTATCCTATCAAACTATAAAATAGTACGCTCATAAAAAGTTGTACTCTCATAACAATGGGTATATAACGTCAACGCTTTCTGATCGGTCAAAACTGAAAAAAATATCGCTTAATGTTTGATATTATATTAAACAGACTGGATCGAGCTACGATCGACGCTATAATATTAAAATAATTGGATGAAAATCGTTGAATCGGGGTTCTTTTAGGGCCAGTACACACAAGATGTGGCTTAGAGGTTTTAAATTGACAGCTTTTCGCTGGAGTAAGCATAATAGCCTCTCACTAGGTTTTTTTGTGGTGGCGACAGAAAAACAGCACTATAAATAGAATTACTGCGCTAATACAATAACACACGAGTATCACAGACACGATTTGAAACAAACGACTGCTCGAACTCAGGGTGGAGTTCGGACTATAACCTTTGGCTAGTGTTTTCTATTGTCACTACAAATAACGCCATGGAATGATAGAGAATAAGAGACTATAGAATATGATAGAGTTCTAGTTAGGCTGCACGAGTATGAAGTTTAACAATTTATTGATTCCCAAATCTTGCAATAATTTCAGACGACACATAATATTATGTCGTTACCAAAAAGCAATACGATAGCTTCGAGGAATCAAAAGTTGATAACCCGGTGGGTCCGCGATCCAGGAGTTGACTATGTCGACACCCTGCACCCGCCGCAACAAATTTGACAAATTCCTGTTATGGTGACCGCATATTTGTCAGCAGTCAGCACGCACGCGCCGAACGCGCCGCATTTTGGAATTCGTTGTATGAAATGATGTGAAACCTCGCACATTCGTCCGCAGTCCGCACCGTACGCGCCGCATTTCGTGTACTATGCGGTGCGTCCGACGTGTACGGCGCGTACGCCGTACAGTGCGATCAGCTTTACTTATGCGAGTAATCTATCAGTCACTGGGCTGATAACCAGCACGCATCATACCTAATAGCTATACTATCATCTTGCGTCATACGATTCTCCATGCTTGCACCACCACCATTACAAAAAACACTTACCAGAAGTTTAACGGGCAGTATCGCAGCGTATGCGCAGCGTCACCGGTGGCGCCGCAGCGTCGACAGCAGTGCGCGCGCAGCACGGGGCAGCGCACGCGGCCGCGCGCGTCGCGTAACGCATGCGTCGTGTACCACACTTCAGGATGACCGTTGTTCTTGCAGAAGGCGCATTCCTGGAAAAGGGAATGAGGTTCTTCATGAGGCGTGTTCTAGAGTCTATACGGAATACACACTTCCTTGAAAGTAGGAAGTAGGAATGAACTTTGCTTCCTCTTGAAATCCAGGATTCAGACCATTCGCTATGTGCACATCGTCGCACGCGGCATGACGCACGGTAAGGCAGTGTTTCCACTGACGCGGAGCGGAGCGGAGAGGAGCTTAGCGGTGCTCGAATTGACCAATCGTGCGGACCAGCGAAGCGGAGCGAAGATCTCGAGCATGGTGATTGGTCAATTCGGCACCGCTAAGCTCCTCTCCGTTCCGCGTCCGCGTCAGTGGAACGCGGCCTCACGCTTATGATGCCATTTAATTCCATGGAGTTAAAAACCTAGATCGCTTTTCTAGCACCCTGCACCATACAATGAGCTAGGAAAGCAAAACCACTTACCATCTGTTTCATGATCGTCTGCCGCTGTCGTCGCAGGGTGTCGACGTATCGCAGCAGCAGCTGGAACTGCTCCGGCGTGAGACTGAACAGCGCCGCCTGCTGCATGCTCACTGCCGCCTCGAATATGCTGCTCGCCATCACATCTGGAACATCATTTATATACTAACTAGCTGACCCGACAGACGTTGTCCTGTCTTAACGATGATTATTTAATTCGAATTAGTATAATTAAGAAAACAATAGATTAAAATCTTCATGCCAAATTTCATCAAAATAGATTAATAAATAGTTTAAGCGAAAATCATAAAAGTTTATTGTGCAGGAACCGTACATTTTCCGGGACAAAAAGTATCCCTTGTCCTTTCCCGAGACTCAAAGTATCTCCATACCAAAATTCATCAAAATCGATTAAATAGTTTATGCGCAAATCATAAAAGTATATTGTGCAGTAACCGCACATTTTTCCTGGACAAAATGTATCCTATGTCCTTTTCCTGGTTCTAAGCTACCTCTCCACCAATTTTCAGCCAAATCGTTTTATCCGTTCTTGAGATAAAAGTTTATTGGGCGGGAACCGTACATTTTCCGGGACAAAAAGTATCCCTTGTCCTTTCCCGAGACTCAAAGTATCTCCATACCAAAATTCATCAAAACCGATTGAATAGTTTACGCGCAAATCATAAAAGTATATTGTGCATTAACCGTACATTTTTCCGGGACAAAATGTATCCTATGTCCTATTCCTGGTTCTAAGCTACCTCTCCACCAATTTTCAGCCAAATCGGTTTATCCGTTCTTGAGTTATAAGTGGCGTAACTAACACAACTTTCTTTTATATATATATATAGAATAGATGTTTAAATCGGGAAAGTGTGTCTCTCTGTTTATCTGTCTGTCTGGTATGTCTGTTTGTCTGTTACCTCTTCGTTAATATATGGAGATACTTTGAGTCGCGGGAAAGGTCATAATATTATAATTAAGATACTTTTTATTCCAAAAAATGTACGATTCCCATTTCCCGCACAATAAAAGAATTTGGCGCAACGGAATGGGCATTGTCCAAAAAAAATCACATGTACTTTTTATATTTTTTTTCGTTAAAATAGGGTATTTTAAGAATATAAATTAAATAATTTTGAAATTAATTGGCTGGTTTTTTCTCAATAATTTTTTAAAATTTCGCTCTGACGTCATCATCGGCGGCCAATTGACCTCTGCAGTATGTTTAAATTTCCTTTCAATCTTATTATAATGGCTGGTTCGTCAAATGCAAGTTCTCATTATGTGAAAACTGATACGAAAAGCTTACCAAAAGTTCGAAACGTAATATTGGTCGAATTTATTGCTAATTTAACGCCATTGAAGGTCAAACTAAGGTTAAACATATTTGTTCAAAAATGTAAGTAACTAATGGGTATTTTTTTCGTTTATATACAGAAAAACGATCACTGACCTTATTCCTCGAAATGTTTTTGTAATGAGCAAAATTAAAAAAAAATGGACAATCCCCATTGCATCATCATTATATTTTAATCCTTCGATAGTGGATTCTTGGAAATCTATTGTTATTCTTTTGTTGTCGCGATCACCGGTGCTCTTATGGGGCTTGAATAGGTTAAAACATAATAATAAATAATAATAATTGGCCTGTGCACGCAGAGGATTCTTTTGAAAAACCTAGAAGAAATGAAAGCTTAATGTTTAGCAGACATTTGTTTCACAAATCACAAGGCATAAACCTTTTGCAAAGAAGTCACACATGTACATAATATAACAGCCCTTTAGCACTTTTTGCCCTCAAAAAGCTTTTAACACATTTGAGCCCCTACGTAAAAATATTTACACTCATACAGTTAACATTATGTATTCTGTGACTGTACACAAGCACAACTAATTACTTGTCAAGATTTGCGATCCGTTTTCTCTCATAGTCATAAGTCATTAAAACGTGCCATACAACATTTTTTATGATCTTTAGAGGCCGGGTACACTTGGAATTTCTCATACATAGGTAGGTACGTAATTCCAAAATCATTTTCTCATACGAAAATATTTAACATGTTTGAGTTATTTTTCAGTTAAAAATAGTAATTACCAAGCTTCCTGCACAAAAATTTACTTCAAAATATTTAAACACAAAACTTTTTTTTTGCTTTAAATTTTTTTTTTAGTAATATTACTACTAAATATTTAAACTAGATCTGAAACGGATATCCGGCAACTATCCGGTATCCGGCCTATCCGGCGGTCTTAATACTATCCGGCCGAATACCGGATAGCTGCTATTCGGCCGGATAGGCATCCGGCCGAATAAAAAAAAGATCTGGATAGAAAAAATATTTTTAAGTAGGTACCTAATTATTTACTTTATTTAGTTAGTCTTAAGAAATATAAGTAGTTTTAGTTTAAAGTAGAAAATGAATTAATTAGTAGGTACTCAAATTGCACTAAGGGCAAATTATGGTGAATAAAAAGTAAAAACTAAACTTGGAACGAACTGTTACCAGCAGTTTTCCCGGAACTATACGACCTGCAAATCTTCAAGAAGAGAGCGTATTCCCTCTTAAAAGGCCGGCAACTCACCTGCAGCTCTTCTGATGTTGCGTGTGTCCATGGGCGATGGTAGTTGCTTTGCATCAGATGAACCGTTTGCTCCTTTGCCCCCTTATTTTATAAAAAAAAAACAACTGCATTGAGAGGAAGCGGTTTCGCTTCTCTTCATAAATAAGGCCAGCTTCAGAAAAAGTCTTTTGCTGTACACACTGCTACAAGGCAGGTGCTGAAAGTATGTGTGCTTTGCACCAAGCGGCTAAGTACCGCCGGATATTCGGCGGCCGGATATCCGGCTATCCGGTCAGGTGGTTGGCCGAATATCCGGTGTCTGGTATCCGGCCAAACTACTATCCGTTGTATCTCTAATTTAAACACTAAAAAATAGAATAAAACACTAAAAAATATATAAATAAATAGTTAATTTCCCACAAAATATTTAAACTCTAAAAAACATTTTTTAGTATTGAAATATTTTGTAGTAAATTTACTATTTATTTATATATAGTAAATTTACTAAAAAAAATTTTAAACAAAAAAAAAATTTTTAGTGTTTAAATATTTTGAAGTAAATTTTTGTGCAGGAACCTAGGTAATTACTATTTTAAACTGAAAAATAACTCAAACATGTTAAATATTTTCGTATGAGAAAATGATTTTGGAATTACGTATGTTTGAGAATTTCGAGGGTACCCGGCCCCTTAAGGGCCTGTTTCACCATTTTCTAATAAAGTGCCGAATAGGCTATTCACAATTTTTTGACAGATTTTCCATACTTCATCTGTCAAGTTAAGTGGTGAATAGCCTATTCGGCACTTATCAGGAAGTGGTGAAACAGGGACTAAGCGTAGGTATTTCAAAATTTGCCTAATTTGATGCCCATTATTATACCTAGAGGAGGATCTTTAACCTTCATTGTTGGTTAAAATATTTCGATACTAGTTTTGGGACCAGTGGTGTGCTCTTAATTTTGTCGCGTGCCATTAGTTCGCCATCCCTGTTATAAGGGTCGAATCACACCGGAATGGCAGCGCAGCGGCGAGCATTTTCAAGTATCGCTTGAGAAACTTAGAAATTCTCGCGGCCGCGATTTCTCAAGTGATACTATGTATTACAATAATGAAGATAAAGTTTAAAATCATATGAGACTGAAAGTGCTCGCCTCGCCGCTGCCATTTCGGTGTGATTTGAGCCTAATGGGATTAATTAAGACATTCAGACGAAATAGTACATTACGCACCTAGGGCAGGAAAATAAGAAATGTCTCAGATGAGTTCAACAAACATGTGATCTGAGGCTTTCTTATTTACTGCCCATGGTGCGTATACTATTTTTCTCATCGACAGAGGCGGAAAACGGCAACATCGGTAAGCGCAGCGGGAAGAAAGTTGTCGTTTTCCGCCCGGAGGTGAGAAAATTACCTTTTTTCTGCTTGGTGTTGTCTTTAGCGAGTTTATCAGCGGGTGGTGGCGAGGGTGGTTTGTCTCTCGGCTGGCTGGTGACCGTGACCTGCGCCTCCAGTACGGCCGGATCCATCTTCACTGCCAGCAGCGCGTCTGAGGATTATGATAAATTATATCATTGATAACAATTAGTTGAGAAAAAAACAAGTAAAGTTAATGGTTGTCTGGAAAACATCGGGCGATAAGGCCGTTTAATTGTACTGATGTAATGTGTATGGTAGTGTGTAGGTATGTTATTTTTAAACCGTATTTGTTTGTGTTGTACTATAAAGATTATTGAGATTATTACTAATTACTAATTTTACTATTGTTAAAGTAAAAAGTTACATCATGCAGGCCGCATACAACGAGGATTAGTGAAATTTCGTGTTTTTATTTTCACTAGAACTTTGACCACAAGTAATTATAAGCATTCAAACATTTTTATAAGTTAATTACGTTCCTTACCAAGGTTAGGGTCAGCTTAAAATTTTGATTTAAATCCATTTACCACTAAAAAAATGTGCGTTAAAAATAATCCTTTCAAAATTTTATTTCTTCTAGAATACAGCGAAAACAAATACAGGAATAAATATTTTTACGCCAAAATGTTTCAATCATGATTCCGGAGGCACCCATCAGCTTCGTTTTTGATAAAATATACCAATTATAAAGATAAATCGCTTTGTTTATAAATTTGAACAATCTGTTGATATGTGAGAGCAACGCCTGATCATGAATATTTGGTACAAAAAATCCACAGGCACTTGATGGAAAATAATTAAATGACATCAGTCAAATCTGTGTGTCAGAGGCTGATTGTCTATCATAGACAACCTAGAGTATGTTCACAAATATATCCCAGTATACTGGCAGCTCTTTACGTCTAGAATCGCCGTGATCCCATACCGTTGATTCGTTTCGAAATATTTGCCAGTGAATTGTCGAATACGTATTTCTTGTAATGTAATTATAATACGTCATACTTATCTAATACTAGTGGAATACCAGTACAAAATAGCGCCGTAACTTGACGTCTTGGGAAGTGGTCAGTAGACTGGGTTTTATTCCGGAACCTAGTCAATATTTTTGGTTTACAAAATATACTACAATAATTTTTCTTTGTAACCTAAATTATTTGGCGAGAGACTACCTAATAAGATGCTATTCGATAATTTATATTCACCAAACGATCGTTTTTACGGTTTTGGTAGGTTTGAAAGTAAAAAAATGTAAACATTACAGCTAGTCAGAAAACAATGTACAGAGTACCGCAACACAGAGACAGATTTTTACGTATACATGTCAAAACATTGTGGAGCTTGTCGAACTTAAAATGACGCGCCCCTCCCTCGTATTCATAGTACAAAAATGTTTAATTTATATCAACTTTGAAGTGGTGGGGCGCGTCATTTCAAATTAGACAAGCTCTAAAATGATATACTGTTATTTTATTGCACATGTCCAATCCATGTAGCAATAGAAATAATTATTACATCTTAGCACTGGAGTAATAAAATCTGCACAAGAAATCGTAAAAATAATATTATCATGCGGATAGATCTAAATATTTTTTAGATACCTACACCATGATTTTGGTGCACCTTGGGAGGAAATAACTAAGGATTCTACATTATTTAAAAAAAAATAATGTGATCGAATTGAAATGCCCTAAAACCTTATTTGATTTTATCAAAAAAATATATTTTATGAACAAAAATCGCAACGGTAAAAGTAAAAACTAAAAAGATTGCATTTATGCAATTATTAATTCTTTACTTACGACAATTTGATGCAATGTACAGGAACCGTATTTTTTTTCCGGACCAAAAAGTATCCTTCGTCCGTTCTTCACCAAATTTCATAAAAAATGGTTCGGTATGAAAAGGTAACAGACAGACTATTCTAATTTTAGTATAGATTATTATTAAAGTTTCAATTTAATAAGATACAAAGTCACTCAAAAGGTTTTTTGATGAGCATGACATGGCTCTCCTATGGTTTGGGTGCTAAAAATATAGTAAATGAAGAGAAACACCTAGGGCCATAAATATAAATTTATTAAGAATATTATGTAGTAGTCTTACCTGTCACGCGCACCTCTAAGTCAAGCTATAAACAAAATATCATTGTATGGGATGGAACAGCTCAATAATTTTCATCGTTTATATGTCCAAAAATCTGTTCAAATGTTGTTTATCTCTTTAGTTTTTACTTTTAAATGCCGTCGCGATTTTTATTCATGAAATATATTTTTTTTATAAAATCAAATAAGGTTTTAGGGCATTTAATTTCGTTCACATTATTTTTTCTTAAATAATGTAGAATCCTTAGTTATTTCCTCCCGAGGTGCACCAAAATCGTGGTGTAGGTATCTAAAAAATATTTAGATCTATCCGCATTATAATATTATTTTTACGATTTCTTGTGCAGATTTTATTACTCCAGTGCTAAGATGTAATAATTATTTCTACTGCTATGGATTGGACATAATATCATATATCATTTTACAATGTTTTGACATGTATACGTAAAAATCTGTCTCTGTGTTGCGGTACTCTGTACATTGTTTTCTGACTAGCTGTAATGTTTACATTTTTTTACTTTCAAACCTACCAAAACCGTATAAACGATCGTTTGGTGAATATAAATTATCGAATAGCATCTTATTAGGTAGTCTCTCGCCAAATAATTTAGGTTACAAAGAAAAATTACTGTAGTATATTTTGTAAACCAAAAATATTGACTAGGTTCCGGAATAAAACCCAGTTTACTGACCACTTCCCAAGACGTCAAATTACGGCGCTATTTTGTACTGGTATTCCACTAGTATTAGATAAGTATGACGTATTATAATTACATTACAAGAAATACGTATTCGACAATTCACTGGCAAATATTTCGAAACGAATCAACGGTATGGGATCACGGCGATTCTAGACGTAAAGAGCTGCCAGTATACTGGGATATATTTGTGAACATACTCTAGGTTTTCTATGATAGACAATCAGCCTCTGACACACAGATTTGACTGATGTCATTTAATTATTTTCCATTAAGTGCCTGTGGATTTTTTGTACCAAATATTCATGATCAGGCGTTGCTCTCACATATCAAAAGATTGTTCAAATTTGTAAACAAAGCGATTTACATATCTTTATAATTGGTATATTTTATCAAAAACGAAGCTGATGGGTGCCTCCGGAATCATGATTGAAACATTTTGGCGTAAAAATATATTTTATTCCTGTATTTGTTTTCGCTGTATTCTAGAAGAAATAAAATTTTGAAAGGATTATTTTTAACGCACATTTTTTTAGTGGTAAATGGATTTAAATCAAAATTTTAAGCTGACCCTAACCTTGGTAAGGAACGTAACTAACTTACAAAAAATGTTTGAATGCTTATAATTACTTGTAGTCAAAGTTCTAGTTAAAATAAAAACACGAAATTTCACTAATCCTCGTTGTATGCGGCCATAAAAGACTTCTTCTCAAAGACTTTTTTTTTGTAAGTAATTATGTAACTTACAAATTATTGTTAATGATAGTTTGATATAGGTACGTAATTATTTAATAATCATTTTTCATGAGCAAAACTAAAATAAAATAAAATAATTGTTGACTAGTAATCCTTCGATCGGGGATTCTTGGAAATGCTATTGTATTCTATTGTTGTCGCGGTCACCGGTGTCCTTATGGGGCCTGAAGCATTAAGATCTAAGTAAATATTATGTTTAAATAACTTACCAGAATCCGCGTTGGTCTTCAGATAGAAATCCTTGTCTGCAGTCATGGGCTGTAAAATTGCAATTTTATTATCATTTATCAACCTCCTCTTGAATTCTGTTATTATTAGTATGAAGGGCTCTCGAGAGGGATTGAGAATCAAAATAAGGGTCCTCCGGCCTCTCCTCGTGGCTTTAAGATGGAATCGGTCTCAGATCGTCGGGGAGCCCTCAAAGGTACTGCTTGTATGAAGGGAGCTCAAAGTATCGAGGATAAGTATCCCAAATTGACCTACTTATTAGGAACTAGGTGTTCCCAGTGCGAGCAAAATCCCGCGCGGACGTTATTGTTTTGATGATTAAACAGACTTTATTTACCATTATATTCGGGGCAAAACTAATGCTTGATATTTATTTATTTATAAATCCTTTATTTGCACATAAACGTACAAAATGAAGAACACAACAAAAGAGACACAAAACAATGAAAATACAATAATTACAATAAAATTTACAATTTATAAAAATGTGCAAATTGGCGGCCTTACCGCTGTAAGCGGTTTCTACCAGGCAGCCAAGGCAAGGCAAGGCAAGACACACTTTCACATTTATACCTAATATTATTAGTAGGTATGGATGCTTTTAATCTAAGACAAGGAATCATGGACCTTAGAAATAAATATTTCTTAGTTTGCGTAAAAAATAAAAATATTATGTAATAGCAAAGAGGGCTGGGGGATATAAAATTGGTATAGGTAAGATTACCTAATATGCCGTATGCGGTATGGTATGACTTAACTATGTTACATATTTTAAGCTATGTTCAGCTTTGTGTCCTATTCAATCCAGTTCGTTTTCTACAAAAACACGATGCAAGAAATAAAAAAACGAAAAAGAGGTGTATTAGGTGAGAACACTTTTTTTCTGTTTGGAAACGGACTGGATCGGAAAAAGAACGAAGCTTTATCGTTATTGCTTCGGAATTCGAATACTAGAATAAGTGTAGAGCTTGTAGCCAATGTCAATGCCTTACATTTTAATCGGCGATTCTATAAAGAAGCGATGAAGAAAAGTCTTGGCTAAAGGGCCAGGTAACTTAAACCTTTTTCGTTGTTAGTACTTATTTGAAAGAGAAGGCATGAGTCTTACAGGATTACAGGATTAGCAATAACCCAGATTGGCGCAAATGGCCCTAAGTGATAATATAACCTTCGTTACCTTTCCACAACTTCATAACAAGGGAAAAGGGGATGATAATCTCCACTTCCATATAAAGCACAGGTAATGGATAAATGATAATAAAAATCCTCATCACTATTCAGAAAGGAATTAAAATTAATATTATCTTCTATTAAATACCTGGGATCTGGTGAAATCTTATGCCTAAAACTTTTGGAGTTGACTTGCTAAATTTTGGAGTGGTCGAGCAATTTTGTATTGTGATATTTTGTACCATCTACTATCTACATCAGAGAAATTGGTTCTTAATTCTTATGGAGATCACAGATGGAGGTATAAAAGAAAATACCTAGGGTATTTTAGTAAGGCCATGTCAAAATAGTGGGATTAGTGGGGTCTGTCCAGGCTTGACAATACCCGGCTAAAAGTGTATAAGGTCCGCACACTTCTATCACAGTTGTATGAATATTGAATATACCTATACTATACTCAGCGAAACATGGCAGATGCGGTCGTTGACACCTTGTCAAAAACTTGTCATTTACAAAGCCGCGATTGACAACATCTGACACTTCATTGTCAATCGCAGTTTATATAGAAAATGACAAGTTTTTGACAGGGAGTCAATGACCGCTACGCTACCGCCATGGTTCGCCGAGTATAGTATAGTCTGATTAAGCCTACTAAATTGATCAAATAATATTATCATGTAATTATTTGTGTTGCACTATCGGATTTCCCCACGGGCCAAGGAGTTATTCCCACAACTGCGCCGCGCCGGTTTAAACAGAATAAATATTAACATTGTTAATTTGTTACTCACCGGTTTGTATGGAGTTTGCATAACATCGTTGAAAATAGTTTGTTTATCAATCGACTGTACATGGTTCGATGTTATTATATCCATTGTAACTGTGATTTTACTCCAGGCACAAAATATATAAAAGCATGGAACACCGAACAGTGTCAAAGTTAAAAGAACTAAGATTTCACAACTACCTTCGAAATGTGTTTTTTTTTTATTATGCCTTCGAGACTTCGCGGTCGCTTCGGTTCGCTTGCAAGTAAAAACCAATGTCTGTATTTTAATAATGATTAAGTAACATGTTGATTAAATTAATAAAATCTATAATCTAGTAATCTTTTTAAAAAATATTAGTTAAAACCCTGGGTATTTTAAGTTTTATATAAGAAGCGCCATCTATGACAGATATCCCAAACTTAATTGTCAGAAGGTTAGCATCTTTCCTAAGAAATTGACACAATTTTACAGAGATGGCGCTTTAACGATTGAGTTAAGTCTGATGAGTGATTCAGAGCGTCGAAAACTGTCGTAATTTTTTCTATTTTTTTTAACTTGAAAGTTGAAACCCTTGAAACATTTTATTTTATAAAAAAATATTCGATCATTTTATTTCAAGATCGATATTTTTTTTAAATCTAAATTCTATACTTAACTATTCTATACCTACTATAAGTACTAGAAAAGTATTGAATTATTAAAAATAAAATTTATAGTTTTTTCTTTGATTTTGACATGGCATTATCTTCAAGGATCGTATAAAAATATTGTTTTAATATTACGCAATATACACTGCGGTGCAATTCAATTTTAATTCCTAAAATAATCAAAATAACATTGAAATTCTTCTACTATTTACAATATTTATTACTAGATGGCGCTGGGTTGCATATTTGCTCTGATTATTGCGTGTGCGGCTTTGACATCGACTGGCCATTATTCTTTGCTTCGATGTAACCAGGCGCGGTCGTGTTCTACAGTGTCATTGTAGTCCGTGCGAAAGCCCTCAAATAGTGCCGTTTCCAATGTAGTCCCCTTCGCGTCACCACGTAAAGGACCGTCGAAACTTCGCCAGAGAGAAAAAATCAATGCAAACGTGAGTTACATATTTTAACATATTTTTCCGCGATAAAGAAACATTGCACAATTTGTGGGCAATTCAAGGTGTTTCCCCGTTAATACTATTAGAATATTTAACTATACTTTGCCTTTAGCTGAAATGTCAATTAAGTTTGCATTATGTAAATTATAGAGAAAGTTGGCTCAGACTCTACCGTGTCGCTCTCACTTTGAGCGGGGAAAACTGGGATTTGAGATCGACTTATCTGTAATAGGACTTTATATTAAGTAAAATTTAATTTAAATTGTTTTTTAGTTATTTAAAATTCGAGAAGGGAACCCCCAAAGGGTCTAAAAATAGGGTGAGTCTAGACGAGGCACTTGACCTCAATCGGGCAGTCGCGAGCGTTGTCCTCGCACGTGGTCACACTGTTGCTACCCAAAACCGCGAATTCCGATCATACTCGCAATACTAAAGTTCAAACGGCGATCTAAAGTACAAAACGAACATAAAATCTTCGATCAATATATTAGTGATCGAAGCATAAAATGTTAAAAAATTGTATGAAATTCTGCGCCCGGCCTCGTCATTTTGATACCTGACCTTTGTAAGGAAATATTTTTTTAGGTTTACGCAAGAATATAAATTATAAATTAACGCGAGGCAAAGCGTATTTTTTTTATAGCATACTTGATAATGATGATAAAATGCACTCATTAGAATATCTTTAAGGCTGCTCTCTCGAAAAAAGCGTGCAGATGAAACAACTTTTCATCGGCATTAACAGAGAAATTATATCTGATAAAAATTATTAGTAATCTACATGATATGATACGTAATTTGGTTTTGCCATATTTTTTCTATCGGTATCACATAATAAAGAAATAAAAAACCAAATCACCTCCAAATCGTTGAATGAAACCACTTTACTCCTTCATTATTTATCAAAAGAATATATAAAAAATATCTACTGCTTTGCAATACATAAGTTAATAATTTTGTTTAGTTACTTTTTTGAAATATGTATTATATTAAGCCTTAGAAAGGTTTTTTCTCCTATTTCGCCCTGTCATGGACGCGGCGAGCGTCGTAACCGCCACCGTACAAGGCGCGCTGTTATGAATGTTATTTTAATGTAATTTACGTCGATATTCGCACTGACAGACAATCGACCTGCTAATTTAAACAACTTCATCAAGCTCACTGTATCCAATATTAATCACAGCCGAACTTAAAACCTCCTCCTTTTTTAAAGTCGGTTAAAAGTGTATATAACATGGATTCTTGTGAGATTGATTGTTAAGTACAATGTTTTTTCTTGTAAGTACGTGGTTGGTTTTTCCGAGAAAATCTAATGGGAAATACATCGAGGAAAATTTTATTCGTGTTTTTTACTTCTGTTACAATATATAATACATAATTATTATCATTTGTGTGCTAATTTTAGCTAAATTTCGGTTCAATAACTTTTTATACTTACCTTTCAATCTATTCTTTATAAGTATAGTTAGTACATATTGCTCACAGTTACTGTATTGCTGCGAAATTCCTTAGGAATATAATTCATTAACATAATATTATTCGACAAGTAATATCCTTAGATATCATTTGACACAATTCAAAGTATCCTATGCTTATGATATCAAATTGATTAATCTGATGAATCCTGAAGAGAAATCATGCATTATCAATATGCCCTCTTTGACTCAGTTTTCAGAAAGCTAAAGGCACCATAATATTGGACTTGAAAGTGCAAAAAAATTGAGGAATCATGCTGGATATAGAGATAAAATAGTTCTTATTTAAAGTAGCCGATTCATTGAGTAGTCACCAATAAACTATTCGAGAGTGTGTGTGACTCACATCTATCATCATTAAAGAGTTACGAATTACGATTACTACGTATAGCAAATTCTGTTGTAAAATGTAGAGCAATGATTAGGGACCTTAGGGTATTCGTAGTTTATCGTAAGAGAGCATTTATTCGTTTAAGTTAGGTAAAAGGTATCTCAATTTAAGTCTTATTTCAATTTAAATTTGATGTAATAAAGCGGTCCACTGTCTATCTTCTTTTATCTTATCTTCTATACATAATATATGGATTTTCAATTGCGTTACCTAGTCCTTCTATAACTCGAGAACGGCTGAACGGATTGGGCTAATTTTAGTCTTAAAATATTCGTAGAAGTCCAGGGAATCCGTTTATGAAAGCACAAAATTCACCGGACATCTAGTATTAAAAAATCCAAACCTTTAAATCAAAATTTTAACTTAAAAGTTAAAATAAAAAAATATACTTAAACTTAATAGGGCTAAGTAAAACAGGAGGCTCTACCTGTCATATTACGATAATTTGAAATATCAAAATTATTCGTTTAAACTATTTATAATCCATACACTTTTGAAGTCATGATAAGGCGTAGTCGTGGAAAATTGTGACACGCGCGCGTGCGCCTGGCGACGACAAATTTTCATTTTCGTTTGTGACGTCACTCAAGGTTAGGTAATACCCGGCTATTCACTATAAGATAACAGAGGTTATACTATAACATTCCCAAAATGGCGCGATCGGAAATGTTAGGCGTTCCCGAATATTAGGAAATTTTCTTGATTTTTCCACCAATAGAACATAACTGCAGTGTTCTCACGCAAGGCGTCAGCACCAGCACACACAGTGAAATAAGTTTTGTTGTCTGACAACGTTTCTGTCAATATTATAGTCCCGCTATCCCCAACCCGCGGCCCGCTCGCCGGGACTTTGTGGCCCGCGTGATGAATTCACGCCCATCGGCAAAAAAACGTAGTCTACTCGATAGCCGTTAAATTTTTCCACTTTTAAATCGTTTACATTGAACAATGTTATTTTTTAAACCTAAAAAAAAAATTTTTTAGCGGCCGCGACACCAAGTCCAAAACATGTTTGTGGCCCGCATGAAAAAAAAGTTTGGGGATCACTGTTTTAGTCTATAATATAATATTATGGACTATGACGTGTACGGTGTACACTGTACAACATTCGGATTTTGGTCTGTTTATTCGCTGTATATGCTAGTAGCGCCCTCTGTTCCGACCTTCGTATTCCATTCTTTACTATCCGAATATTTTAAAGGAATCATCACAATTTTTAGTTGGTTAATTAGGAAATTCTCGATAATGCCACTCGATTAATTATTAAACGTGTGTTCAAATCGATTATTTACTCTGCATGGCTTACATAATTAATGATTTGTTTATTGCATTCAGATTTACAATGGATAATAATATTATGCATTCCGACAAATTGGAGACGGTCTCTACATAAATAATTGTACTTTTTACAATAATAATAATATTATTGCGAAAAAATGTATATGTAGTATGTACTATCTTTTTGTATAATCTCTTAGCTACCCCCAACCCGCGGACTTTATCTGTGGCCCGCGCGATGTTAAACCATTTCGAAATTCACGCCCACCGGCAAAATAATGTAAAGTCATCGTGAAAGACGTGAATTTTTTTCCACCTTTAAATCGTAAAAAAAGAAGGAACGTTGTTTTTAACCCTAAAAAATTTTTGTTGCGGCCCGTGACACGACACGACCAAAACAATATGTTTGTGGCCCGTATGAAAAAAGGTTGGGGATTATACCATCCTGAAATACAAAGCATACATAAGGATGATATCTTTAAACCTGAAAAATGTACGGTGATAAAGAATTTCGGTTCAACGTATTAGATAACGAATTCGGTTTGAAATTCGGTTCAAAGTATTAGATAAGAACGCTAATACCATAATTTGTCTATTTCCTTGGAAGCCTCATGCAATAATAGTACTCAATATGATTGGTATGAGTAATTTTCCTGGTCTGTCCGTGTTTTGTATCTACTGATAAGGAGGCGCCTAAAGGGCGTGTGCGGTTTGTGGCAAACAAGTGCTACGGTAATGTAGAGCAGATGTAGTAGGAAAATCACGATGGTCCCTTAGACAACAATGAAAGTTGAACGATTAGAAAACAATTTTGTCTGATAACATTAATTAATAAATATTACGGTATATCGACTACTTATATCGCGGTACAATAATAATTATTGTAATTTGTAAGCTACATAGTTTTTTAGTAAAATTCATTTTATAGTAAAATTATAGTTTATCATACGGAAACTATTTGTCGTAATAGTCTTAGCACATGACAAATATAACAGTTTATATATTTTGTCATGTGCTAAGTACTGACATACGGTTTTGCTCGATAGTTTTACTCCAAATCGAGTAATAATTACTGTGTGGACCGCCAAACTGAAGGCTCGAAGGCTCGCTTCGAGCCGCTCGAAGGATTGATGAAACCGGATCGAGCCAGATTGATGGAATGAAATATATAGATTTGAAATAAAACTATCGAGCAATGCTGAATGTGTGAACGAAATCCCAAGACGCGGGTTTTGCTCGACGTTATTGCTCGATCGAGCAAAACCGTATGTCAGTACATAAGTACTGTAAGTACTCACATACGGTTTTGCTCGATCGAACAATCACGTAGAGTAATTATTTTTAACAAAAAATTAAAACCGACTTCCAAGTAAAAACAATAATAACATTAATATGAACTAAAAAGTATTAAATAATTTTTACTATCTAATAGTGCCTTTTTCCGAATTCGGCTAAACCTCAACTATTTCTGTTCTCAATCTTCATTATTTTGAAGTCGGTACCAGATAGCTGAATCTTCAGTCCTCTGACAGAATATTTAAAATTTTTGGAACTGGCACCGACTTCAAAATTATGAAGATTGAGTACAGAAATAGTTGAGGTTTAGCCGAATTCGGAAAAAGGCACTATTAGATAGTAAAAATTATTTAATACTTTTTAGTTCATATTAATGTTATTATTGTTTTTACTTGGAAGTCGGTTTTAATTTTTTGTTACAAATAATAATAATTTCACTCTTTTTAGTTACACTAGTAGATAAATCTTCGCGTATATTTTACGTATCTTATTACAATTTGTTAAGAGTCACAACTCACACTCACAAAATAATATAATATTATCAGTGAAGTGAACATATTGTGCTAAGTAATTTAACAATTTTAATACTTCAAGCCCGAAGCGGTCACCGGCGATTGCGATAACAATAGAAAGGCTGTTGTGTCTCGTTTTTCCACGATCGAAGGATCTATCAGATAAAAAATTGTACAAACTTGCATGGGATGTAGCGTAGCATAATATTTAATATTATCATAATTATTGACAGCTGTTCTTGTTATCAAGAATTCAAATCGATAGGTACTTAGTGCACCATCTATCGATTAATAAGTATAACTAATTAAAAAGACACTTAATGACTTTGTTTTGTGTAAATGCTCTTTTTAAAATAACTTTATTTTAATTCTATTTGTCTATTAAAATTTTATAAAGTAGTAAAGTATTCGATCTGTATATAAAGTAGTTAGTAAAGTATTCGATATTCTGTCTTCTGCCGCCACGCGCCGCGCGGCGGCGCTGGGCGGCGACGCCGACCGCCGTGTAATAAAAACAAACAGGTGTTGTTAATTGTTATACAGTACATAATTATTATTATTAGTATATCCATACCTATGCCTTGTACTATTATCTATTCTGTGCCATGAGACATTGGTGGCCTTAACACGACGTGGTAATGATGATGATGACGATGATGATGATGATGATTATGATGATGAATATGAATTGCATAGTAGTTTATGCTTTCTGTTCTTAAAACAACGCCGAAACTCCCAAACGTGTATCTATAAGGAATCAGGAGTTCTCTCAGCATCATCGAAACCATGGTATACCTTGACCCAATATTTGACTTTTTGGTAGCGTATTCTTAGTACACTTCACATAAAACCAAAATCACCATATGTTTCCATATAAATTTCGAGGAGTTCCCTCAATTACTCATGGATCCCATCATCAGGTCACCACCTTTGTGAAAATGGGACCAAATTGGAGTGAAACCTAATACAACAAAACAAAAATTTCGAAAATCGGTTCACAAACGGCGGAGTAATCGTTGAACATACAAAAATAAAAAAAAATAAAAAAATATATCCACAGCCGAACATATAACCTCCTCGTTTTTTGGAAGTCGGTTAAAAACCACGGCTCGGGCTTTCGTCCACACATTCAGCATTGCTCGATAGTTTTACTCCAGTTCGAAGGAAATTAGCTAGGAATAATAAAAACTGGTGTCAAAAAAATTGTCAAGCCGGCTCGATTCGACCCTTCAAACTGGCTCGATGCGAGCCTTCGAGCGGTGAGTTTTGCGGCCCACACTGTGACTCGATTTCAAGTAAAACTATCGAGCAAAACCGTATGTAAGTACTTAGCATTACATAGACTGGACACGTAAATCAAACACGAGCGTTGGGCCAAGACTGATTTATTCATTTTGCCAAACAACCTACCCTCAATCTATTTTATATTTTATTTTAATTATTAGATTTAACTACAATATTAAGGTCCTGTTTTACCACTTCCTGATAAGTGCTGAATATTTCCACCCTTAACTCGACAGGTAGAGTATGGAGAATCTATCAAAAAAGTTGTGGAGTAACATGCCTATCCGGCACTTTATCAGAAATTGGTGAAACAGGCCCTTAATAATTAAGTATTTTCGTAGAAGGCTAAATAATTAAGTATTTTCGTAGAAGGTTAAATAATTAAGTCTTAAAGCATCCAAACTAAATTTAATCAAAGCTGATCAGGCGTTTAAATTAAGTCACTATTTAGTTATTATAATACGTGAAGATAGTATGAAGTCAGCACTAACATACTTTGGCATAATATTTTGCTACATTATTAAATAATTATAAATAATAATGATAAATAAATCGTAGTTTAGACACGTGTTGACCTTCCAACTCTGTTCCGCTTTTCCGACATATCTACGCTCTCTACGGATAGCTTTGTATGAATCTTGTAAAGATAAACTTAAAATATATTATGTACTTGACTAGTAAGTTCTAGATAAATCTAGTATACGAATGTTGTTAATACTTTAATCTTATCATCATTATCATCAGCTTATTGTAGGGTAGGATTTAGTGTGTCTGTCTGTCACATCTTCACGCTACATACACACCGGAAAGGGCAAATAATAGTTTTAATCTGTTTAAACTGTGAAAATAGCAGCGCTGAAAGCCCAAATATTTTTTGGCATTTGAATGGGCAAGCGCCTCAGCGTCACGAGTTTTTGCATAAAAAGTGAAAAAAAATTTGCTCTTCAGCGCTGCTACTTTTACAATGAACTCTATACACGGAACCCGTACACACCTTAAAGTATTATAACTTAGTTTTGTTATACCCTGCATATCACGGGCACCTTAATTTTGTTCAGACAAAATTTACAAACCTTAAAGTATTATAACTTAGTTTTGTTATACCCTGCATATCACGGGCACCTTAATTTTGTTCAGACAAAATTAAGGTGCCCGTGATATGCAGGGTATAACAAAACTAAGTTATAATACTTTAAGGTGTGTACGGGTTCCGTGTATAGAGTTCATTGTAAAAGTAGCAGCGCTGAAGAGCAAATTTTTTTTCACTTTTTATGCAAAAACTCGTGACGCTGAGGCGCTTGCCCATTCAAATGCCAAAAAATATTTGGGCTTTCAGCGCTGCTATTTCACAGTGAACTCTCTACAAGGAACACGTACACATCCTAAAGTATTATCAATTACTTTTGTTACGCCCTGTATATCATAGCAACTATGTTACTAACTAATAGAAAGTAATTAACTTCTTATAATAAACTTGGGTATAGCTTTACGTTGATTCTAGAAGGGTATTAAGATCGAAATATATTTTCTTATCATCAACTTGTGATAAGAAAATATGTTTCGGTTTTCCTTTAATTAACTTACTTATCAATTTTTATGAATAAAATGCAATTATTATCAATCAATAAGACACAATAAATTTGTATTGTAATTTGTAAGTAGGTTTCGAGAACGGAAAAAAGCAGTAGGTCAAGTGATAAGCAATTTTATATTCGTCTAAAACTCTTAACGTGTGGGTAGTCTTAAAATCGATAAAACATTTTCTTAGTAGGTAAATTATTTAAAATAAGTAGGTATTTGAAATAAACAAACAGTACAAATAAAATTATAGGCTGTATTATTTAAGTCTTAAGACTTTGTATGTCATCATAATTACGACTAGATAATAATAATTATTACAAACAATACTAATTTACATTCACAATAAATTTATTTGTTTACTTATTTATTTTAATTTGGTATTAAGTAATTGCAATATACTTAATGGCTTTTTAAAATATATTTTGTTTAAAGTTATAATTAAATAGCGCGTTCAAATAAGCCCTTTCAAATAATTTCCCCATTTCCCCCTGTTTTTTCCACACTTTCCTCTATTTCTTCGCTCCTATTAATATTAGCGTGATAAAATATAGCCTATAGCCTTCCTCGATAAATGGGCTATCTAACACTGAAAGAATTTTGCAAATCTGACCAGTAGTTCCTGAGATTAGCGCGTTCAAACAAACAGACAAACAAACTAACAAACTCTTCCGCTTTATAATATTAATAAATGTAGTATAGAAAAGTTTGCCGAGATAGATCGTTAAAGTAAAAAAGAAAGAATAAAAGAATAAAGAAAGTGAATAAAGTAGTTATCTAATATATCTCCTGTCACGATGTTTGTCCGCGATGGATTCCTGAAGTACTTAACCGATTTTAATTTTTTCTTTTTTTAAATGTGTGCTTTTTTCCAACTTGAGAGATAGGATAGCTTAGATCTTTGATTATTATAGTCGCAATTTTATTTTATTGCAAATTATTTGTCTATATAGAGCGACCATTGTTTATGCGACGCGGGTCACGGGATAGCGATAGCTAGTTTGTTTATAAAATATTATGTTACTAAAAATTATTATTACTTATATCTAAGACTAGTAATTATTATATTATAAATTAAAATTATTTATACCGTTGCTATGTAAGCATGTTATGTAACATATTTTTATCTCGGAAGCAAATACCCAAAATTTATATTTACCATCTTCGCTGATAATTAATAAAATAACAATATTATGTAAACAAAATATAATAAATGTTTATATGAATATTTCGAAGAGATTAATTTGATGACGTACCTACATTAATATAATAAGCCTCCTACCTAAGAAAAGGACCAACTTTATCATTAAATCAAACAAGAAGATAACCGGGTATTAATTTAATTATTTTTAAATAATCATTTTCATACGTGCAGTCAGTAGGTTACGTGCTTGCGATGAAAGCTGTTAGAAGTGTTACGAGTTACGACTAGGTCCTACAGATCTATAACATCTTGGATGAATAGTAGGACGCAATTTCTCTTCTATCCGCCTATAAGCTTTTTAGTAATCTGTGCTAGGTTAGTCGGCATAAGCAGTGGAACATCTTCTTTTTCTTACGTGCAACCGCCATTTTGTAAAGTATGTTTGTATTTTTTTATTTCAGTAGAGTAAGTCGCACTAAACTAAATTGGTGAGACATCTCGTCTGTCTTCAGTCGCCATTTTGTGACAAGCCGCCAATTTGTATCCGCTGCTATTTTGTGACAAACTTTTCGTAATAGTTACCTACCTTAAATTGTTACAAATTACAATTAATAGCCGCAATATTTTAACTGCCACCACTTTTAAAATAATTTTGTTGTATCCGCCATTTTGTAACCGCCGCCATTTTGTGACCGCGCCATTTTGTGACCTCGCCATTTTTACTAGGCGCCATTTTGTTGTATCCGCATATTGTAACCGCCGCCATTTTGTCGACAGAGTTGTAGCGGTGTAATTCACCTGTCCGCCATCGCCGACTGTCCCAGCAGGAACATCCCGATGGGTTGAGATCACCGACATCGTGTTTGTGGGCGAACCACCAACGCCAAAGCTGTGAGTATCCTTTTTATTTTTTAATACTTATTTCTTTTTTCTTGGCACGGTCCATGGACAGACTAAGCATGGCCTCTATAGAAATGCCAAGGAAAGAAAGGAACTGACATGTTTTTCGGAAAATCTGTCTGCGAAATAAGAAACCCTTTCCTAAACCTTTAGGCTTGTGATGAAGTGGTGTGCTTGTTCATCTATTAGATTAGGACTTCTCTAAAAAGTCAAAGCGAATTCCATACAAAAAAATATATAAATCGGTACCAAGTTCCAAGTTTAAACCAACTACCGCGTATTAAACATCGCATTTTCCTGTTTTCCTTATGCACCACAACAACAAAACTTATCAATCAATCAATATTTATATCCGGTCGATATCCGGAGATATTGTATTCGACCTGACATTCTGACTGCCCGGGGCAATGACCTCGCCGCTCCCGTTGCCTGCGCCGGCGCATCGTGCAACCCGCCCTGGCAAATAATGTGATTATAAATTATAATGTATGGATGTTTGTTATGTGGTAGGTTTTTTACTCGCATTTTTACCCGACAACGGCGAAGCTAAATTGAGGGTTATGTTTTTTGGTAGTCTATCTTTATACGTACTATCCTCGTAGCGGCTACCACTGGTCTGATGATAACAAAAAGATGTCAATAGATTATAGAGATGTGCCGATCATGACTTTGGCCGACTAGCCGACTAGCCGACTAGTCCGCTGCAAAGAAGCCGACTAATCGGCCGACTAGTATTTTAATATTTTTACTTTAATATTTAATAATAATATTTAAATAAAATAAAAAATTAAAGGGGGCTCCCATACAAAAAACACATTTTTTGGCATAATTTTGCTCTATAATTGCACGGAACCCTTCGTGCGCGAGTCCGACTCGCACTTGGCCGATTTTATTTTTACACAATATTTTGTACTTTTGGAGTAGTTGGGTTATAGTTTTAAGGGGTTCCGTAATCAACAAGGAACCCTTATAGTTTCGGTCTGTCCGTCCGCTGTCCGTCTGTCCGCGGTTTTACTCAGAGGACCTACAAAGCTGTAATTTGGCATGAATCTAGCATGAATACACATATTAATGATGGCAACAAAATGGTACGTGAAATCGTAAAAAAATATTTTTTATGGTACCTCCCCTACACATCAAGCGAGGTCCGGGGATGAATATTTTTTTTCGCGCCCACCCCATCGTGTGGGGTGTCGTTGAATAGGTTTTTTAAAAATATTGCGAGTATCATAGATCATTTTCCGATTTCCGTTCGTGAAATATTAAGTTTTAAAGTGGAAAAAATCGTTAGAGTCCCTTCTACCAGCTAAACGGTTGGTTCTGGAAATTTGCAAAAATTCACGGGAGTAGGAAATATGCTGAATTTAAAAGGAAAACTATCACGGGAAAGAAGACTTCATAAGTTATTAAGTAATAGTCGATCAACTGTTTTGACGTGGGAGAGCCATGCTTCGGCACGAATGGGCCGGCTCGACCGGAGAAATACCACGTCCTCACAGAAAACCGGCGTGAAACAGCGCTTGCGCTGTGTTTCGCCGAGTGAGTGATTTTATCGGAGGCCCAATCCCCTACCCTTTTCCCTTCTCTACCCTTTTCCCTTCCCTACCCTTCCCTATTTCCTTCCCTACCCTCCCCTATTACCCCTTAAAAGGCCGGCAACGCACCTGCAGCTCTTCTGATGTTGCGAGTGTCCATGGGCGACGGAAGTTGCTTTCCATCAGGTGACCCGTTTGCTCGTTTGCCCCCTTTATTGCATTAAAAAAAATGTATTCGGCAAAGTATAAAGGAGCTTTTCATTCAAATTCCTTTGAAAGTAACTGAGATGATGTTGTTAGTAGTGTAAAAACACGCTATAAATGTAAGTTCATTGACCATAAAAATTGTCAAAAACTAGCGGTACTCAAAGAGGTATTGTGTACTAGGGTATTGAAAACACAACATATCACTGGCGGTACTACGGAACCCTATATTGCGTGTGGCCCGACACGCACTTGGCCGGTTTTTTTAACTTCTTATCACTTGTAATTAAGTGAGAAACTTGTTTTGAAAACTAAGTTAAGTACATTTTGTTTAACATATAAACTCTATTATAAAACCGAAGCATACTCTATTAGTTGAAAAGGATTAAACCCTAGTACATAATACCTCTTTGGGTTAAACTGCTTATTTATTACTATTCTATTAGGAGAGACAATAGACTACTGCGTACTGAGTCATGCCTCATTACAACTAGAAGACTAATAAAAATAAAACAATAGACAGTGATTAAACACATTCTTATCAAGTAAATTATTGCTAAAACGGAATGGTATCTTGGTATGCGGTTGGCGGAAGGAAACCCTACACAATAAGGGAGATCGCACACGTCACACTTTTTGTGTGATCGATTCTGCGGCTTTCATTCAATCTGCATAGCGCGCGCCATGTGCGATCTCCCTAAGAAAGTGAAATAGTTGATTACTTCTTAAAAACTCAAATAATAATATAATATACCTATACCTAACCTTAAAGTTTAAACTTCACTTATGTAATTTAAGTACTTAATATTATACTTACGGGAAAACGTAATTCGTGGTCAACTTGATATTATTTGCTCCGAGAATTTCATGAAAATCGTTCCCATAGTTTCGGAGTTTGTCAGCGACCACATAACCCAATTATGTGGTCGCTGGAGTTTGTCAAATGCAAACAAACCTTACTTCTTTAAAAGTTTATCATAAATAGAAAAATAAAATAGCAAATAAATTTTCTAGATTCGTCGTTTTACCTAGCGATGGCATTAATTTGTTGAAGAGTGAGCAAAGTTTCGATAGGTGCCGGCCTGCCGGGTGCGTGAATGTAGAATTCTCGAAAATGATTTGAATGATAATTTTGACAGCTCCCATATTATAATTATTTAACATTCTATATTCGATTAGTAGCCCTAGCGCTATTTGCTATTTGACTATTGTTGCACGCAATTAAAATTACGCATAATTTGTTAATTAAAATGACCAAGAGTATTTAGGGCGAGGGCCACTTGTCATAAGGAATGCCTATTGATTCATAACATTGGATAAGAAAGAAAGATAGAGAATATAACATTCCAAAAGTTAATAAGAGACAGAATTACCGGAAAGTGCCATTGATAGAATTATTACGGCATTCTACCCTGAGTCCTTCCAAGAATTCTTAATGATTGTAATAATCGAATTAATTTTCTAAAGTTCTATATTTCGTAATAAATGTTAATTATTTTAATATAATTTCTCATAATATTGTAACGTTTTGTTTGAAAATTGTTTTAAATTAAATGACTATTGACTATAAACGTAACCTAGGTAGGTACATTTTGCGAGGGTTAAAGCTATCCCATATCTTTTTCTGGGATTTCGTTTTGTTCAGCTGTAAAAGACAACAGTCAGATATACACATTCTCATCTACAAATTAGTATAGGACTATGAATTATAATAAAACTATTAATATACTAGCTGACCCGGCAAACGTTGTTTTGCCATATAAATAATTTTTGGTATGAAAAATAGATGTTGGCCGATTCTCAGACCTACTGAATATGCATATAAAATTTCATAAAGATCGGTCAAGCCGTTTCGGAGGAGTACGGTAACTAACATTGTGACAGGGAAATTTTATATATAAGATAACAAATGCGAATATGTGCCTGTCTGTCTGTTACCTCTTCACGCCAAAACCGCTAAACCGACTTTGTTGAAATGAGATACTTTGAGTCCCGGTAAAGGACATAGAATACTTTTCCGGGAAAAGAGGTAGGTACTATCAGAGAAGTTTATTCCTAGACAGATGGCGAACCTAAGTGATTTGGTCGCGTTAAATCAAACCTATCCAAGCGATCACAGTTAACATTGAATTGACATAAGCCGACCACATGACGTAGGTCCGTCAACTGCCTAGGGATCAATTTCCTCGATGGTACACACTTTTATCCCGGGAAAAATGAACGGTTTCAACGCGATAAATGAATTTTGGCGTAACGGAGTTGCGGATGTCCTCTATAGACGTAAATACAATATATTATAATATATTGTATTTACGTCTAGATGACGCCGCGGCTTCGCTCGCCATAAGAAGTATTATTAGATACAATCTTTCATCCCCTATTTTCATCCCTTGGGGGCAGAATTGATCAAAATCCTTTCTTAGCGCATGCCTACATGACCTACATCATAATTACATATACCTGCTAGGAGATCTGTGTGCATGCCAAATTTCAGCCCGATCCGCCCAGTGGTTTGGGCGGTGCGTTGATAGATCACCATGTCAGTCAGTCATCTTCGAGTTTTATAATATGTAGATATAGAATATAGATATAGATAAGCAATTTACACATCGGTTCCTTGAATTTCAATTAAGTAAGATAATAATTTTCGCACCACGGCGACATTTTAACACATTATATAAACAGTAGCTCGTACTGTTTGTTTGTGATAAAATTTTCGACGTATTAGATGACATAACGACAAACCTTGGAATATCCAAAAATAAGCAAGATACTCAGAAACTTTCGGTTGTAGAAAACTGTTACTGTACTGTAGATCTATTTAAACTGTACAACAATCAAACTGGTTTGTACGTGCTTGTTGTTTTATGTTTTTTCTTTGTTTGTATGTTTTTACGCTATTTTTTCAATATTGAGCCAAATATCTTCTAATCTAACTTTCTTTTAATATTCTTAGGCGCCAAACTAGATAAGTTTACACTTAAAAATTTTTGAAAATCAATATTATAGTGGCTAATGCAAATGAGTGGCTCTGCATTATGAGAGTAAATCACGTATTAATTTAATACCAGATGACACCCGCAACTCAGTTGCCCCAAAATTCGTTAACCACCCGGAAAGCGTGCATTTTTCCGAGATAAAAAATAACCTATTTCCTTTCCGCGGACTTTTGAGTCCATAAGGGAGATCGCACACGTCACACTTTTTGTGTGATCGAGTCTGCGGCGCACATACAGTCTGATGGCGCGCGCCATCAGATTGTATGGAAGCCGCAGACTCGATCACACAAAAAGTGTGACGTGTGCGATCTCCCTTACAAACAGGAAAATGGGTTTAGCGGTTTGGACGTGAACTGGTAACATACAGAAATTACACTTTTGCATTAATAATATTAGCATGGATATGGATTGTAATAATATTATGTAAAGTCGACTAGCGCAGCCTTAAAGGTTTGAATGTAGATAACGCATCTATTTTATTGGCAAATACCGTCGAGTAACACAAGCCAGAACGTGCCAACGCGAGACCGATTCTATCTACGTGCCATTGACGTAATACTATCGTCAGTGCTTTATCTCTCATGATGTGAAATCTTGTTATCGATACCAAACAATTGACAACCGCTAAAACTAAACTTTTGTTGGCTAACACAAAGGTTTTGTTTAAAGTCTAGGTCGAGCGCTAGATAAATATTAGTAGGTAGATATTATATAGTAAGAGGAGACTCAAGAACCTTAGTAAAGTCAAAGCTAAAAAGCTTTCTGGCACTGGAAGGGTATTTTTCTAAGAATCTAAGGTAAAGAAAGATGGGGGTAAACTGTAGGAGAAATAATATTATAGTTTGTCTGTCTCTATTCTCTAGCTAGGCCCTAAGGCATCTAAGGCATCCTTTCACTTATTGCCAAATGCAAGGCTGCGGGGGCCTAGGGCTATGAATTATAATTCATAGCCCCAGGCCGGAGGCCCCCCAGGCTTATAATTATTATTCCTAGGTATGACGATCTTAATACTTAGTTCCTACCTGTACACAGCACAGCTATTCTGTAGCACAGGCCACAGCAAACATTTTGTCTTATTTCTACGGTTTAGATGTATAACTTGTCATTATAAAGCTCTTACATGAACCATGTCTATTCGCGGAGACCTTGGCAGGTTAACGTATCAAACGTATCTACCACGAAATTTATTATATGATTTATTTACTTTAGATGTAAAACGAAGTACACGCGCGCTAAATCCAGTACTGTATCATCATAAAAGTAAAACCAAACGCTCTGGCTGATGGCTCTGAAATGTATTGATTTATTCCCGCTTTTCGCATACGCACGTTCATATTTCGAATTTAGTATTCGTTATTTAAATCGGAGATGTGATGTGAGCAGTTTTCGGCAAGTTGTGTTTTTTTTAAATGTAAATTAAGAAGGCTAGGAAATACAACGCTTGAAGAGCCACGCAGAAATGTTTGGTGGTTTAAAGTTTAATATTTTATAAATTAATGAAACCAATTGATTTTACACGTACATTAACATTTTATCTTACTAAGTGCTTATTCTGCATTAACTTGATATTGTCTGGTGATGTTGCATAATGCTTTGTATTGTCACTGAGCGCGAAAAAGGATCGCGTCCATAAGAGCTTTTCCTTCATACTTTATTATTTTGTTTGTTATTAGTTTCATTCGATATATTTTAAGTTTAATATGATTATAAAATTTGTATCGAATAGTTAAATATTATAAAATGTGTTTTAAGAGCCGTTATAGCAAACAAAGGATACTAAAGTCATTCTGCAGGTTATGGAAACACAATTATATTAAAAGTTGCATCAGTCGTTTTCATCATATCAGCAAGGCGTACTTATTAACTTTGAGAAATAAGTACCTGCTTACTTATTTTTAATTGTAAATATAGTTCTTATCCTTAAATTGTCCTTTTTTACTTCCGCTACGCTTAGTTTTAACCAAGGTAGAGCAAGTTTGGGTTTTTCCATCATTCGTTACTTTATTTACGTTATTAAAAACCTGCAACAAAATATTTGTATTCGGTGATCCCAGGTGATACATCAATGTTCATTTGTCAAAAAAAAATCATTAAAGTATTGCTAATAGTAATTTGTAAAGGGCTTTTCTTATGTAAAATGTTAATACTAGTAATTGCAAGACATATTACAAAAACATGAGTCAAAAATATTAATAAAACAAAGAAATGAAAGGTGAGGTTATTTAATTGACCCGTGGATTTTTCATTGTTTTTTTCCAATCCATGTGTGAACACAGCTTTATAAGTGCATAAAGTTGAGGTAATAGTGTAATAGTTGTAAGTGGATCCTGTTACTGGGGGCTTGGCGCCGGTGTCGTGTCACTGACGACACTTTGTTGCCACGCGAGATTATTATATCTACAATCTTGTACTTTTTCTTTACAATATTATCATGGGTACGCTATCTTGTTTCCGTGGCTCTACTTAGGTTATATGTTCATTGTTCAATCTTGTACTTTTTCTTTATCATACTATCTTTTTCCCTTGGCTCTACATAGATTCAATACTATATTTACAGGGTAAAGTTAGTAAATATAAGGAGTGTTATGATTGTAAGATCAATGTTAAGTATAAGATGTTTCGTCGTTTCATTCTTATAAGTGGACCCCCATGCAGTGGGCACCCGTCCACTGCATACAGGGATATTAATAATATGTTTTCCAATAGCAATAGAAATCTAAGCTTATGTCCTAGAAAAAATAGGATACAGAATGTACCACTCGAATAAGGAAGCCTTTTTTAGAAAAATATAAGATTGGGAAAAACTACTATAAAATGGATCGTAAACGTCTTACTGAGCTAAAATAGTGAAGCCTTTGTTTTTATTATTTTAATATTATAAATATGCTTTTTTTAATATAAATCAACTTAATAATAAGCATAAAATCAAATTTCTGACTTGTGATGCTTGGCGAAACTCCAAGGTTCTTATTAATATAGCGGTTGTTAAATTGTAAATCCGCAAATTTTGTTATATCCATATTCAATACGTAAGCAATCTCAACACTTAGGGTCATGTCACACAATAATGATAATAATATTATAATTTATTCATTTCATTAAACTTATAAGTGAAAACAAGATTGTTTCTGAGTTCTGATTCAAAATACTTAAGGAAACTTCAATCAAATCAATGTGTACTTTCAACGTTAACAATGCTAATCAAGGCACATAGCTTATTAGATAATATTATTATTATCATAATCATAAAAAAGGCCAGCAACGCACCTGCAACTTTTCTGATGTTGCGAGTGTCCGTCCATGGGCGACGGTATTTGCTTTCCACCAGAATTCAGATGACCTGTTTGCTCGTTTGCTTCCTAATTTTATTAAATTAATAAATATTTAATAGTGTCCTTTGACAGCAAAGGCATTGAACAATTTTCTGAAGGTATAGCAACCTCTAGCTAGAAAGTTCAATAGAAGCAGAAATCCAGAATACTTTGTGTTTAATCTCTATGTTCATAAACTTGTAAGTTCTAGGCTTTTGTTGATAAACTAAGCTAGGGTTTTAGTCTGACACGTGTAGTGTAGGCAGTGTATGATTTCGCTCATTGTTGCACACAGGTCGGCCGGCGCAGGCGCACGTTTACGCGATATACTGTAATTCAGTGATAAGCCATGAAGTTTATTACCTTCGATTTGTAAGTACGTTTGTATGTGTGAAAAGTTTGTTTGTGTGAAAAACTGTTTGGATAGTTACGGGTAATTTTTTTGGCATTTTGCACATTTCTTTTGTATTCTTCCAGTCGACAACTCCATGCGAAAAATTTTGAAATTTTATGAGCTTAGTTCTACTAACTAGTAGTAGGTATATACTTAGGCTGCTAATTTAGTTGACAATTATTTCCAGATGAAATGCTAGTAGTTAGTACCTATTGTATGACGAACCTAATATTTCTATTTTTATAAATCTCTTACTTTGTAATTTGTTGTCACAGGCTTACAATTATATATTTATATAATATTATGTCTTACGTTTAAAATGGTTCAACTACGGTCAAAGTAGGTACAAATTCATAGAGATTAAGTATAATTTACACAGAGCCAGTACTGGCTGCCAATAAGACTGGCAGCCAGTATTAGCTTGGCATATGCCGCGTGTGAACAGTTTGGCCTGGCTTGAAAAACTGTTCACACGCGGCATATACCAAGCCAATACTGGCTGCCAGTCTTATTGGCGGCCAGTACTGGCTCTGTGTAAATTATACTTCAGAGATACTTCATGCTGGTTAAATTTTATGAAATATCTAAAAATCTGCCAAGAACTTTTGAATTTCGAAAACAGTAAATGAAAGAACATTTTTTTAGTCTCGTTAATAATTAGAAACGTTAATTGTTTAAATATTCAATTCAGGATTTCATTATTAGAAAGCAAAAAAAGAGAATGAGAAATTTTCTAATACCAAATATTAGTTTCGTTGTTTGCCTGATACGTGAAATTTTGGCGCGTATCGCCGTAGCAAAGAAAATTTTGCAAAAAATTAATTTTCTTTCCTTTCGCATATAAAATAGGTATATATTTTGCTGTAGCATGAAGAAAGAGAAAACACTATAATGTAGAAACCTCTGTATAAATTCAGAGGTTCCCAACCTTATTTTGACAAAATACTTTAGTGCCCCCATTGTTTCAATTCAAAATGGATCCAGATGAAATAAATCACCCCCAAGCCTCTACATAACGCCCCCTTTTTTCTGGGTCCCACACCGCTCACCTTCAGACCTTCAGCGCCCACAGGGGGCGTTATCGCCCACTTTGGGAAAGGCTTTACATTCCTTCTCATGAAACTACCAGATGATTATTATAGAAAATGAAAGCGTTTTCCATTTCCAATTTTCTTATCGAGCCTCCATGTATCTGTAGCATATTTTAATTACATATAATAGATAACAGGAGCACAATCTTCGGAGTATCTCATATTGATACTGTGATAACAGTACTGAGTTGTCTGTTGTTGCCAATAACCATTGTGTTACATCCTGTGATTTGTGCGAACTATTATTATAACAGGTACTTTACCCTTTTAACTGTTAACATTGTGCTCGTTAATGGTGCAAAATTATAATAGAAGTAAACAGGTATTGTTTGGTTTTTTTAATGTTGGTCTAGTTGTTTTCACTTGAAGTGTCATAGATTGTTAGTATACCTTCAACGACTAAGGTTTAATTTATTTGTAGTTAGTTTATCTATATTAACCATACTATTACTTCGTTCGTGGATTCTTGGAAGTCTATTGTTATTCTATTGTGTCTCGCTCACCGGTGAGCTTAAGGGGCTTGATGGGTTAAAATGCATAAAGTAGTAATAGGGTTTACTTCTTACCTAGGTTTTAGTTATTCGAAGTTAGCGCGAAAATATAATATTTTCGTTCATAGAAAATGTAGAGTATCCCGATATAGCATACATATTTTCTCTTTTTATTCTGACATATTATGTGCTTTAAATTTTAAAACCATGGAAAAACCTACTTTCTAGCTAATAATATTATCATTTATTTCAAAAATTGGGGCAATAAAAGTTCAAGAAATAGGACGTCATTATTATTATTGCTAAACGTTTTTCATGCTCTGGGTAGGTAGGTACGGACAGGTAATAACTATAATGAAAATATCTTTATAAAACACACCACTCACAACTCACAAGTGAACTATCTATAGTATAACGCGTAAATATGTTTCGTTTGACGTCACTACTTATATCGCGCATATAAATACCATAACATCACCGCCCATAAAATTATGCATCGAAAATAAACATCCTTTCAATATAACCCTTACTTTAATGCAAAGAAAACAAAGCATATTCCTACATTATGTTTACAATATACCTACTCCGGCGAAGAAAGATTTAGTAGTAACTTCCTCATATTATTTTACGTATGTAGATGGTTTCGCGAATTTCGTTATTGTTTGAAAATTTATATGTCTAAGAAAAGTTTATTTAACCGAGATAAAGACGAATTGAAACTAGGAAGGTATTTTGGTAGTGAAACAATAGCAAATTATAATAAAACTAGCTGTCCAGGCAAACGTTTCTTTGCCGTATTAAGTATATAAAGTATTTTTTTTTAATTTGATCGCAGCGCTAACTGTCGGGACAGACTAAAATTAATATTCGAATATTATTTAAAATTTGACACGCCGTCTGTCGGATCCAATGTAAAACATTCCAAAATCAACAACTACTAATAAATTAAAAAATTAATTAAAAAAACATTGTCCAGCGGATAAAATTGTAAATCTAAACCATTCCCAGATCCCCTTGAACACACACAAAAAATTTCATCACAATCGGTCCAGTCGTTTGAGAGAAGTTCAGTGACATACACACTCACAGAAGAATTATATATATATAAAGATTGGAAATGTATTCCGCTGACCGCAACTTCGCCAAAATTCATTATTGCGCGGTAACCGCGATGTCATTTTTTCGGGATATAAAAATTCCGTCATTTTCTAGGTGTCACAGTATACCCACTTAGAATTTCATTCAAATTGGCTCAGCAGTTTGATCTTGAAGAGTTAACAGGCAGACAATTTCATATTTCAAGAAACTCTACAGCTCCCCACTAAACGTTTACATCACAATTCTAATATTAAAATCTTTGTTTCAGGGTTTAAAGATTAAAAAAACATAAAGACTGGTGTAATACACTTGGAATACTCCGATGCGGTCCCCTCGCTCGGAGAAGCATCAGCACCCTGACAGAAGACCATAACATCTTTGATGGTCACTACTCCGCTAGAGAAATACACCTACTCGCTTTGTCACTTCATTATAATTAAATTCCTGAACATCTTCTTCATATTATAGTTTATTTTCGAGTTAGAATGAGTAAGATACTGAAGGTAGTGGGCGCGAGCTGGTTGCAGACCAAGATCAGCTCGTATATACTCGCTCTCCTGGGACTGATATCCATCCTGTCGCTCATCCTGGGACAGATTGAAAGGTAAGAACCCAAATAATAAAATAATCAAATTAGGGCCGGAAAATTTATTTGAAATAGAAAAACTATGGATTATATGCGTAGCCAGATATATTAGCTAGGAGCTATGGAGTAGATAAGTTACAAGTTTTATTAAAATAATTAGTGAAAAAATGAGTTATTGTCCGTATGTTACGAAATGTTACTTGTTCGATTCTTCCACTCACGTCTTCTAAGTTCTATAATGTACTATTAGAGAAGTTGATTCCTAGGCAGATGGGGGACCTACCTAGTTTGGACGCGTTACGTCAAACCCACGAAACAGATCACTATTAACATTAAGTTGACATTATCGGACCAAATGACGTTGGTCTGTCAACTGCCTAGGAATCAATTTCCTCGATGGTACTATCAGAGAAGTTGCAGGCAGTTGGCGGACCTACATCAATTGGTCAGATTATGTCAATTCAATGTAATTCATGATCTGTGGGTTTGACACAACACGACCAAATTACGAAGGTCCGCCATCTGCCTATGGATCAACTACTCTGATTAAACCTATTAATATGTAACCAACTAACTTACCAAGCCAGAACAACGAATAGAGATTCGAGACACAAAAGTTTAATATTATGTAAAATATCAAAAAATTTATTAAATTCTATGCTTCATTATTTAGATTTGACCATATAGACTTGTACCTAAAGTTTTGGCCCTTAAAATAGCTCACCTATTTTTAGGACAGGATTTCGTTGTGTTACAATAATATCATGTTATGCATTCAGCCTGTGAAATTTAAGAATTCACAAAGAGAATAGTGTGGAAATTTTGCTTTGATCACGTGTATTTAACCCACTTATGACGTAAACATCAGACAATAAGATCAACGTCTTATAAGCTCGTGTAAACTAGCACTTCTAAACAACAATAACAAGCAGAGGAAAACATATTCTGATTTAATCCACAAAGACAAGCTAAGCAAAGGTGCCATCTAATATTAATTATGGAATTAACATTAGACGAATGAAACGTCAATTCATATTAATCCTTCGATCGCGGCAAAATGAGACACAATATAGCCTTTCAATTATTATCGCGGCCCACTTGAGCCTTACGGGAGTTGAAGCGTCGAACACTATGTCAATTCCATACATTGTGATCGGCGATTCTATATAAAGACGCGATAAAGAAAACGTCATGGCTAAAGGGCCAGCTTTTTTATCTGAATTTCGGTTTTGACATCTTAGGGTATACACAGACGGACTGCATTTCAACTGTAATCCAACTGCAAATTGCAGCTCAAGTGCAGTTTGAATGCAGTCGACACGACTGCAATAGAACTGCAAACCAAACGCGCAGTCGGATTGCAGTTCAGTTGCAGTCGGCGTGCAGTCGTGTGAACTGTTTGGATTGCAGTTGAAATGCAGTCCGTCTGTGTAGACCTTTAGCGGTGCTCACTGCTTAGTGCTCAATTTTCTAAGTGGGTGCTTGGGAGATACATAGATCGTAACCTCAGGCTCAGTAACGCCAAATTTCGTAGCTCGTAGAGGCTACCTCTACGACGTAGACCAAAACTAACAAAAATATCTACGTATACAAGGTGTAATAAAACTAAGTGATAATACTAATAGGGTTTGTATGTGTCCCTATTGTCGGCACTACATATAGGCCAACGTGTCGGCCCAATGTGTAGAACGGGCGACTCGCGCGTTGGCGGTAGGTATTTAGACGTTGGCCGACGCGTTGGCCAACGTGTCGGCCCAATGTGTAGAACGGGCGACTCGCGCGTTGGCGGTAGGTATTTAGACGTTGGCCGACGCGTTTTGTCGGCACTACATATAGGCAAACGCGTTGGCCGACGCGTTGGCCAATGCGTTGGCTAACGCGTTCGCCTATTTGTAGTGCCGACATAATATACAGTTCATTATGAAAGTAGCAGCGCTGAAAGACTATTTTTTTGTGATTATAGGCAAGCACGCCAGCGCGATGAATTTTCCCATTCTAAAGTTTAAAATAAAATAAAGCTACTCTTTCTGCGCTGCTTCTTTCACAGTGTATTACATATTCACTATGTTTTGTTACACCATGAATTATACAGATTTTAATCTATCAGTCTAGTGCACACATAATAACGTAGCTACATAATTTTGATCCTTATGCACACGATAATACGATTCATTTTCCAGAATTCAAGGCGACGGGAACTACGCAGCCACCGTGTTCTTCTCTGAGAAGACCGGATATCGCATCGAGCTGTGGGGGCAGGGCAACGACCTCGCCGACATCGCCCGAGGGGTCGCCAGGGCGTACCTGAGGGAAGATAGAGACACCAACGGGTTAGAGAAACTTCCAAATATAATCCTTACAATTGGGATCTTTAGCCCTAATTTCACCAGCGTCTGTTAGTGTTAACAGCTTGTTAAAATGTCTTCTCTTTCATTCATAAGAAAACCGAAAGAGGTAACGAGATACTAATTCGAGCGTTAACTTTAACAGTCGTTGGTGAAATTGGGGCTTAGTGTCTAAGCACACTAGGCCAAAACTACGCGGCCGAAGTTCGGCACGATTACGCCAGCAATGCGCTACGCATCCAATATAAAGCGACGTAATTTCAGCATGGTGTGTCATCGGTAATTTAAAATACATTGCAGCCGCGTATTTTCAGTCTTTTTATTGGGTCGGGAAATGCTATTACGCATCCCCGGCAGCATTGGGGAAGGACCACCGGGGTATGTGGGACTTGCTACGGCCGAAGAGATGGTAAGTGGCCGCAGCTGTACCCACTAAAACCCGACCGTGTTCCTACTATCGCGCAGGACGGACACACGAGGGCCTATCACATGTCTTCCGCGGCTTCCGTCCGCGCTTGCCTGCTGACCCAAAGCAGGCCCATGCTGTTGGGGTTTCTTGTCCCCCTAGGCCAGACAGAGGCCAGGCAAGAACATGGGGGGCTTGCATAGGCGTATTTTCAGCCTAGTGTGTTTTAGACACTGGGTCAATTCAGGCCGCAACTTGACGCGTAGCTATGCATTCGTATGGATTTGACAGATTTGCAAGATGTCTCACGCGATTGAAATCTGTCAATTTAGTACAAAATACAGAAATGTATCTACGCGTCGCGTTGTTGTCTGAATTAACCCTTAGTCAAATTGTTAAAGGTGATTGATGAAGAAGTTTTAAAAAATGTATGAGATTTGATGAGAAACATATAATAATAATAATAGCTCCCACACCGGTTTCGGTGACGGTGGCCGGTTTCATTGAAACCAGGCCAGCTACGCAGGAGTAATTTTATAGTGCCCAAGTGTGTGCGCAGTACACAAGAGCACTCTCTATTCCTTTACTCTCATAACCCAGTGGGACGGCAGACCGACACGACTGGCGAGAGATCAGGCGCAGGACCGACTTTTTACATGCCCATCCGACGCATGGATCATCTTACTTATCAGACAATCAGGTGATCAGCTATCAGCCTGCATTGTCCTAACCAAACTTGGAAATAACATGTTTCCAACGCGGGAATCGAACCCACGACCTCCGAGTCAAGAGCCGCGCTCTTTACCACTAGACCACGGAGGCGTTTGAGAAACATGGACATGTGACAAGTGACAACTAAACATACTCGAAATGATTAATTATCAAACATAATCCCCACGGCACAGTTTTTAGTTTACGCGTCTTCTTGACTCTTTCACACATCTCGCGATGTCGATGATGTACAGTTTTCATTGCGCATACGCAACCAAAGAAGTCGTAATTTCACAACATCCTGATTAATACTAAACAAGCGAGTTCTTAACCATAAATAACTAACTTACTTTTTATTACAAAAAAAAAAAAAAACTTACGTACACTGTTTATCTTCAGCACCCTCAACATTTTAGTTAAATAAGGCGGTTAAATAAATCAATGTCAGTAATTAACTGAACCAGATTTGTAAACTCACACACCTAATCTATTTCAACAACATTTTATTACCATTTCCTTACAGCATCGTATTCACTAGCACTTCCGTGTTAGCGTACATATGTATCAAGGTTCTAGGATACCACTCACTGCTGTAAATATAATTTATCTTCAATGTTACTATACCTCATATACCTCAATGTCCATGTTATTATTTTGTTAGATAAACTTCGCTTTTTTCCCTCATGTCCCTTTGTTCCCATTAATCTTTAAAAATACGCAACGGATTTTGATGATTCTTTCAGTGTTAGATAGCCCATTTATCGAGGAAGGTTATGGCTGCATTTCGACTGAAGCGGAGCGGAGCTTAGCGGTGCCCGAATTGACCAATCGTGCTATTCCAGCGGAATGACAGCGAAGATTTCGAGCATGGTGATTTGTCAATTCGGCACCGCTAAGCTCCGCTCCGCTCCGCTTCAGTGGAAACGCAGCCTAAAGCCTATATTTTATCATGCTAAGACTAATAGGAGCGAAGAAATAGAGGAAAATGTGGCAAAAACGGGGAAAGTTATTTGAAAGTGCTAACTTGAATGCGCTAATCTCAGGAACTACTGGTCCATTTCAAAAATTCTTTTATTGTTAGATAGCGCATTTATTGAGGAAGGCTTTAGGCATAATTTTTTCAGTGGCTATATGTTTTATAATTACTTTGAGCACGGCGACCAAATCAAGAAATTTCGTAACACCCCGCCTTACCGGAATAATATAGATCTTAAACTAAAATAAGAATGGGAAATATATCTTCGACTTATTTTTACAGATGGATAATTCTAGAAGTAGAAACGGATGCATCATATCCGGATAAAGTCCAGGCGTATGCTGCAGGGCTGGTGGAAGGTACCCTGACCTGGTCGCTCATACACACTCACCTCGAGAACACCATACGCGAGGAGTGCGAGGGACGAGAGAAGCAGTGCGAGAAGCTGAGAGACGCGCTGGATAAGTCCGTCCACAAGTGGAAGAGCTACGCCGAGGAACATGATGTAGACCCGTTCTGGCATCAGGTATGTGTTTGTGCTATCTTGCTCTTACCTCCACCAGTTTTATTCCATCCCTATGATGAAGAAGTATCGGTTTGCATGGTTGGGCTAAAAGGCATCTAAAAGATCATCATAAATATTTGCTACCATGGTTGCAAGCTCTTTTGATCCATAATGGGCCGGCGTGGAAAGATGCCAGTAAAGATGGGTCCATGCTTAAAATAGTAAGAACTAAGAACCTTGGTTATTGTCATCAGAGAAGTTGATTCATAGGCCGATAGCAGACCTACGTAATTTGGTCGCGTTACGTCAAACCCAGCCAACAGATCACGATACATTGAACGGACTAAATGACGTTGGTTCGTCAACTGCCTATGAATCAATTTCTTTGATAACAACAACCAAGGTTTTTACAATTTTAAGCATGGACGGTGGACCCATCTTTACTGGCTACTTAGGTACAAACTACATAATGGTCTAGTGATAAATGCATAACATATCTCAAATCATATAGCTTATGATACAAAATGCCCTCAATTAAGTTTCTATTTAACGTCCAACATTTTTATCATGTTATACGATCCTAATACATTTACCAAATCAATTTCCAGGTGTCACTGTACTACTCTCAGATGGCTGGCATCTACACCGGTTGGGAGTATGGCGTCCGTAGAAACGAGAAGGAGTATAAAACAGACGTGTCAGATCTGTACTGGCTGAACTCCATCTCAGAGGTAACAGAGCTGCAGAGGAAACTCAACATCAGCGTAGAAGATGAGACCTTCAACTTGCTGCCAGGACTGTCCAGCGCTTACCTGAGGATTGTGAACGAGACTACAGCAGATGGACTGCCGTTGAGAGAGATGTACGTCGCTCAGAATGGTGCTGGAAGGTAAGTAAAATAGGCCATTTCTCTATCTTTTCGTCAACCATACCAATCATTTAAAGCTATTTAATACCACAATGAAAATTGTTAGTCTTTTTCAAATATATATCTTGATAACGAAGACTGTCTTTTCGCTTTTTCAACTTGGGAGTACCTCTCGCTGCTTGCTGGTGGCTAGGTGAGATAACAATTAACAACACAAGGCTAATATAATTCACCAAACACAGATCCAATCTTTGTGCGTTCTTATAAAACATCCTTTTCTCATTTTCAGTTACACATCCATGATCCGTCTCATGAAGCGGTATAAGCTGAACTACCACATGACATCCAAGAACACCAGCACCATTCACGGTACCCGCGTGGACTTCTCCAGCTACCCTGGCTCCATCACCAGCCAGGACGAGTTCTACATCGTGCAGGGAGACAACCTCAAAATGGCCGTCACTGGAACCAAGCTACGGAACTATAACAACAAGCTCTGGAAGGACGTTAACATCACAGATCAGGTAAAGATAATATAGTAAAGACGGGCACTGAATTTTTATTACTTCAAAAAGTTAGGCATACTTACTTGAAAAAAATATTGCCGCCGTGATTTTTAAGCTACTTACAATCACAGTAATCTTGAGTTGAATACTCTATAGTCTATACCTACGTCTACTGTAAATAGACGCTTATATAAGTCTCCTATGGTCCATATGAGTCAACGACTCCAGTAGGCGTATTGTAAGGCTGATTTTAGAGTCACGCTGACCGTCGGCGCCGACACCGAAATGTATGAAATATCAGCTCTGACCGCTACGCGTTATTCAAAAACGCTTCTTACAATTTCATACATCTCGGGCCATCAGCGCCGACGGTGCGCGCGCAGTCACCGTGACTCAAATCAGCCAAAATATTATGTAGGTATACCTACTAATCTATCTCATCTAGCATCATAGATATATACACTTTTCGAATGGAGAATTTTATGTAAATAGCATTGCGTTGTTGATACCGCGCTCAATCATGAAATACGCTTAATATCTCAAAACTATAACCACCTATCATCATTCCAGGTACCAATAGGTCCCCGTATCACAGCGGCCAATCGTCTCGCCACCAACATCAGCTCCTACGCCCACACCCTCGCCCGCAGCAACTCCGGTACAGCCTGCAAGCAGTGGCTGGTGGTGGACTACACCAAGCTGGATGGAGTGTTTACCGGGGGAGCGAAACCCGCTGTGGAGAGGAAGGAAGTGATCACTGAGACTATGTTCAATGAGTAAGTACTTATATGTTGTTAAAATACAGTTTTCTTAAGTCCTTATATTCTTGGGGAACTACAGACTACTGTATTAGAGTTTATAGTGAATGTCCGTATGCCCATATGCTAGGCTTGGGGCCGAGAGTCTCATATATGGCCCAGAACCAGTTTGTGGTATAACTCCCAGTGCCACAAAGCAAGTGCTCAAGGAATGGGGTCACAGACTATGCAGGAAGCAATGGGCTGAGACCCCTGGCCTTGAACACTCCAAGGCACTAATTTCTGGCTTCAACAAGAAACTATCAGAATAAGTGCTCACCTTGGGTAGGAACCAATTAAGAATCCTTACCAGAAGCCTAACTGGGCACTGCAAGCTCAACAAACACCTAAACAGAATGGGTATTTGTAGCATAACGACTTGCAGATTCTGTGAGGAGGAGGATGAAACACCTATTCACCTTCTCCTCGACTGTCCTGCTCTACTACAGAGCAGGAACAGACACCTTGGTCCAGTGGCGGGGCAAGACCAAAATTTTATGTGGGCGAAATACATTTTACGAGGCCCCCTAAACCCAAATGGATTATTTTTAGATAATCTTTTTTTATAAATAAAATTTGAGTCTCAAAACGCGTCAAATACTCAAAAAAAACCTCGGGGTTCAAGAGGCGCGATGCCCCTCGGACCGCGAGGCCGTGGGCGGTCGCCCACATCACCCACGCCTTGCGCCGCCTCTGCCTTGGTCGCCACGAATATCTACGAGTACTCATCCGCAGAGGAAATTCGTGGCACCAACCCCAACCATATCGTTCAATTTATGAGCAGTATTGGGTTGGGGATGATACTATAGTGCGAAGGAGTCACAATAGATCCTCATGGGTCGCAGTGACGTCAGGGCTACAGCGACCTGCCTTCTTAAAAAAAATGCCCATACGGCTTACGCGAAACATAGGTAGAGGATAGATGGATGGTGTGAAAGAGACTACTAGACTGAATTTAATATTTATGGTATTAGTATCCAAACTCTAAGCAACTAGATAGTTTCTCATTAAAATCGGTCCAGTAATTTCAAATACTCAATAATATTTATCTATAAAAATACACAAAGTCTCCCTCACTAAGTCAAGTGGCGCCCTCGAGGGTTTTAGGTTTAAAAGGATTACGTGTGTTCGCTTGTTTTTCCACGATCGAGTACTTAAATAGGTTATGAAAATATTTGATAGGCTCGTAGTATTTACGCACACTTTATCTTATCTCTTAGTATGTTTCCATCACCATTAGATAAATATTTCTATAGCTTTTAGACTATCTAAAAACTACTATCTAAAAATTGGCGCCGTTGTTTTATTTACTTGTCTGGGCACGACATTTACATAAGATTATGCAATATCTGGATAAATTATGCCAATTAAAATACATGTAAAACGTACTGCAAAGTACAGCTTCTTAATTGCGCACTTATCAATGGCGATATATCTATGAAATTATGTTCAAACATTGCAACGGAAGTTTACTCTTATACAGTGATTTTCCTTGCTCTATCAATCTTGATCATTATTACGTAACCATATCGCGTGATTTGAAGTAAATTCTCACGTTTAATTTCCATATTATAATTTTCTGCATAGTTGCTGGTTAAACACGTCTAGTTGTGACTTTACAATTAAGGCCGTCCCCCGAGCAAACGACCTTGGCTATACATTTACCGCGTTGCCGAGAGCGCACCAAAACCCTATTTTTTTACTTATCTTAGTTCAAAATTGACCTAAAAAAAAATTAAAACGGGGAATATGTAGTTTATGATATTGTCGATCTACTGGCCTGTGTTTCAAATAAAAGTAATTTGTAAATCCTAAGGAGATGCTGAATGTATGCTTGAATTTTAATAAATTGGTTTTACTTTGGAAGGAATCATGAGTATAATAAACAAAAATAGAAAATTTAAAACGGGGAAAGCAATGTAGATATAATACTTAAGATTATTGCTGTATTTTTATTATAGCTCTGTAGCTTTTAATTTATGAGTTTATAGGGCTTGAAATACGGTAAATTACGGTATCTCCGTTAGGAACGCCCTTAAGTTATCATGTACTAAATTATAGTCATAGATCTCAACATGTCGCCAGTAATTTATTGTAGAGCATTTCCAGTAATATATATTATCATGAATCATGATGCAATATGGGCAAAATTATAAGCTGATATCAATATATCATTATTACGTTTTCTCATATTGCTCTCTGACCTGACTCTCGTCATGTTTTATTTGTCCCGAATTCCGATTGTATCTGTACGTATTCCGTAAGTGCGATATGTGGCGAAAATGATTGTTGTATTAGTAAGCGCTTCGTGTGTTTCAGTAATAGTAATAATTAAAGCTCGAACTAACGCTAAAATCTATCCAAAAGTAAATCACTTGAGCTACAGAACAAATGGCCTGATATTTTATTTCATGTTCCATTGTTTGCACTACCGACCTTATTACCCATTTTAAGTAGGTGGCGCTTGAGATGAAGGGTTGAAAACTTAGTTGAAAAGCTATAAATTCAAAGGGATGTCTTGAAACTTAACCCCAAACTAACCATATTATTATTTACTTCCAGCACCAAACACACGGTGGTCCACCGCCCCGGCAGCGGGCGCGTCAAGGGTCTGGTGGGCCTGATCGAGCAGATCCCCGGCCGCACTCACTCCGCCGACATATCTGATGCCTTTGTGGAAAACACGTACTGGGCTACACATGGACTGCCATTCTTTAAGGTAGGAATTGCCTTAAATATAAAAGTAATATTATATGTAGACTTGCATTCGAGCATGATGGTAAACAAAAACCGTCACCGACACTCGCAACAACCGAAACTCCTCTGTTACATATTAGGTAATTACTGGACATATTTAAATTCTATGAGCTTGAACCATTACATAAGGACGTAGCTAAGCAGAAAGGACTCAACCCACAAAATGGGCAAAATTGAGTTAAGTATACCATCGTACTCCTGAGGGTCGAATCTACCATGTAGTGAAAGCCCCATTTTTAAAATATACACCAAAAGTACTTTTTTTACCCCCTCGATTGACTCAACCCATAGTATGAAGAGCTGAATAGCTGAACGAACTCAGTCCACTTGAGTTGTTCCTGAGTAATGGTATTTCTATGAGTATTGAATTAAAGTTGATTAATCAGAATTGACTCAAACCGTTTGGATCATTTCTAATAATTTAGATTGGATTGGAAATGTTATTCTATCAAATAACTAAAACGACTCAAACAGGTTGGGACGTTTCTGTGTTAAAATTTAAAAACATTAAAAACCACGCAAGAATTCAAGACGGAAAAAGGCACTATTAGATAGGAAAAATTATTTAATACTTTTTAGTTCATATTATAAGGATGTAATTTTTGGTTTACCTTGGAAGTCGGTTTTAATTTTTTGTTAAAAATAATTTTAAGCCAATTCACTTTATCTTTGTTTTATTTTTTTATTTCTTTTTTCTTTGTACTCAAAAAATCTTGAGTCATCATTCTCGTAACGTGAAGCGGTTTTTTCTTTTTAGCGATTTTCATGAGTTTAATATACTCTTCTACTGTATAATATATTCGCTCGTGATGCTTAAGGGGCCGGGTACCCTCGAAATTCTCATACATACGTAATTCCAAAATCATTTTCTCATACGAAAATATTTAACATGTTTGAGTTGTTTTTCAGTTTAAAGTAGTAATTATCTAGGTTCCTGCACAAAAATTTACTTCAAAATATTTAAACATTATTTTTTTTTTGTTTTTTATTTTTTTTAGTAAATTTAGTACTTAATATTTAAACTCTAAAAAAATAGAGTAAAACACTAAAAAATATATAAATAAATAGTAAATTTACTACAAAATATTTAAATACTAAAAAATATTTTTTAGAGTTTAAATAACTTTTTGATAAAGAAATTCAAGCTGAAACTTCAAACGCCAATATCTCAAAAGTGACTTTGTGTGGGTTGAGTCCTTTCAGCTTAACTACGTCCTTAATAAAGTGGCTAAGTTGAGTTTAAGGTACTTTAATATAATAGTTGCGATTCTATTTAGCTGTAGCAGCTAGACAGAGCAAAATTACGGCAGCTAGATAGAGCGATCTATCCAGCTGTAGCAGCTAGAATCTAGATGGAGCAAATTATGGCAGAATCTCTTTAACCAATTTTATATTAATGTAATCGTAAGTGCTACTAAACGTTGGAAGTATACTTATCTCTACAGAGTTACGTTTGGTTTGCGCTGTAGGCCGTTCATGAACTTTGTAAGGGATACTCAGATCTGAGATAAATTCATAGAATATTTTAATTATAAAACTTTTCAAATTTCAGGACATCGCCGAAGCAACTCACGTATCGAAGATGCAAGAAATGTACGGCAACATGTTCTCAGAGTCACTATCACCGAGAGCCGAGATATTCCAACGGGAGTACAAAAACGCCTCCACCTTAGACGGCATACTGAAGCTGATGAGATCCAACGATATAGTCGCCGTGAATACCACCAGTGATGATGATTGTAAGGAGGAGATGTGCTTGCTGCTGCGAGGGTACTGGTCCGTGCTTGGAGTCAGAGGAGACATCATAGAGCCGAAGAAGAAGGCGTATGGAGTCATCGATACGAAAGTCGTGAAAGGTGAGTTTATCAAACCCATATTTTTTTAACATTTTGTAGAAAATAGTATCAGAAAAGTTGATTCCTAGGCAGATGGTCTACCTAAAATCCACCCTACCGACCACAGCTAACATTGAATTGACATAAGCCGATCAAATGGTAGGTACATTGTTTTATAGATTAAAATATTATATACTTGTTAAGAAATGTGAATTGTTTGAAAGTCGAAAATATTCTGACTATAATTACAAAAAAATTTAGGTAGACCTAAAAAAATGCCCAACGAGCTACAAAATATTATAGTGCGTCACGACAATCTTTTCTTTTTTTCAGCGACCTGGAACGACACTACCTTGGACATATTCGCCGTGTCCGGCCCACCACACAACGCCATCAGCAAGGAAGACATGCTAGTCAACAAGGGCAACGTAGCCTCAACGTACACAGATCAGTTCGATGACGTCACAATCAGCGGCCTTGAGATCCGAGCGCTAGTAAAACAACAGAAGGAGGAAGCAGAAATAGAATCGCTGAAACAATTGAACAAATTCACAGTTAAACCTTTCAAGTGGTCAGAGAGCAGTTTTAAAGGAAAATCCCATGAGCGACTGCCAGATCTATGGGACTTCGATCCTTTCCATCCAAAGTGGTCTTGGTGAATCTCCCCCTCTACTGTATAGTTTCTAATTTCTATTCTAACTATATCATACAATGCATTTTTTTCATTCCATATTGGTCTATCATAATAATTTTGTGTTGTACTTAATCATGTATTTTAGTTAGATCTATTTATTTTGTGTTCGTTTTGTTTCTGTGCTGTTTTTGTTTTAATGTTCATGACCAAGTACTTTTAACTTATTTTCTGAAATACTATTGTATATTGGGATTCCTGATTAATACCTATTGTATTTTGTTTTTGTCTATTTTATGAAGTGACATTTTTATAGAATTAATGAAATATTTACATAATATTTACTAAGTGTACTCTAATAAAAATGAAGTGACAGATTTTCACAAAGTGTATTTTATTTAACTCCATACTTAATTCATTACATTTTAGTTAGGTAGGGGGATCTGTTGAACAGTGGCCCAGAAAAAGTTTGAAAGCTCATAACTTCACCGAGAGTGATTATAATCTTTTTGATATGTATTATATTTTGTTGTTTATTAAACTTTGAATGTGCATTAAAATTTCAGCTTTAAGTCTATTGCAAATTTAACAGTTACTGTTTTTGTAAAAAGTTGGGAAATGGTTCACTGTGTACTACCATATTATGTACACACAACCAAGGGGTTAGCCTACAGTGAACCAACGCCTAAATTTTATTAATTTGGGGTGATATAATTTGTTTAATAATATTATTAGTGATATTATAATTTGTTTAGTAAAATTATTAATAATTAAAACATCAGTTATAGGTAGGTATATATGGAAATAAAAGTTTTATTTGCGTAAAAATTGAACATTATAATTAACATATTTTTTACAATTTAAAATAAACATTTAACAATAACATAAAACAAATATAAATGCTGTGCTTAGAATGTTTTTATTATAATTAAAGCATTTTTAGTGGCTCAAAATAGGGCAGTACACTGTTACACAGTTCACTGTGTACCGCCCTATTTAGGTAAGTTATTTAGGTAAGTATAGAAGATATTTAATACTAGCTGTCTACTATTTTTACACCCCCCCCCCCCCCATCTGGTGAGATTTCGTGATATTTTATTCAACCCCTCCTCCCACAAATCTCACGTGAGATTTTTTAAACTGCGAGCTTCACGTAAACGTTTGGTATGATAGTCAGTAGATTTTCTTTCGAACCTTAATCGTATAATATAACGATTAGTCGATTACGCTAACGATAATTTTTTTAAGCATACGTACAATCTGGATGAAAAAGACCAAAATAATATGTAGTATTATTTTGTTGAGAAAAAATTATCCACCCCCTCCCTCACCTACACCTCAAGTAATTTGTGGACGCAAACTTATCAATGTTTTTTTGGTTCATTTTGCATAAATTGGATAGCGAGATTTTAAATCTTTAGTTATCATTTTACATTATAATGCTAGTATCACGTTGGTGATCATTTACTAATTTTGGAGATCATTTTCTATTTTTGGTGTTACAATGATTTATTTGCAGTCATTTTGCATAAATAGGATAGCGAAATGTTAAATCTTTGATTATCATTTTACATTAAAATGCTAGTATCATGTTGGTGATCATTTATTAATTTTGGTGATCATTTACTATTTTTGGTGATCATTTACTATTTTTTGGGTTACAATGATTTATTTGGAGTCATTTTGCATAAATAGGATAGCGAGATGTTGAATCTTTGGTGATCATTTTACATTAATTTTATTTGGGCACAGGACCTACGCGACGCTCGAGAGGTTAAAATGCTAGTATAATGTTGGTGATCATTTACTAATTTTGGTGATCAATTACAAATTTTGGTGATCATTTACAAATTTTGGTGATCATTTACTATTTTTGTTTTTAAGATGTTAAATCTTTGGTTATCATTTTACACTAAAATGGTGGTCTATATTTTGGTGATCGTTTACAATTTTTGTCTGTGAAATGTTACTATTTCTGGTGATCAGTTAATTATAAGCCGACTATTATTAGTGAGTAGTGACTTTTACTACTTTGACTAGACTTTGGACCTGACGATATAGAAATACGATACATAGGGCCTGTTTCACCGCTTCCTGATAAGGCTATCCACCACTTATTTTGACAGATGGAGTATGGAAAATCTGTCAAATAACCCTATCGGGCACCTTATCAGGAAGCGGTGAAACAGGCCATGAATATTGTAGTTTAAAATCAAAAATATTGTTTTCCCGCCATAATATACTCGACACTATGGTTGTCGCCGAAATACCATAATATTGGCTGCGTTCCAGATGACGTTAATTTTGACCAAAACGCTCAAAACGTCCCCTTCTGCCGTTCCCTTTGGCGACCGGGGTCGTTTTGATAGCGGCTCTGACGTCACTCATGACGTCATCAATTTCGCTCAAGCAACGCTCAAAACGACCCACGACGAAAATAGGTCGAAGTGGGCGTTCTAGTTTTTTTTTTATTTTAACGTAACAATATTGCAAAGACCATATTCGGAACGTATTCAGGAGCGAGTAGCGACAAAAAAACTTTATATAATTTCATTGCAAAACATAATATTTTTAATTGAAATATATTAAATATAATTAAATAAAATATTTTGATTAAAAAGAAATTGTTTTAAATGAAAGATCAAATATTTTCCTATAAAATACTAAGTTATCGTCTCTCCTGGTCTTTTAAATTCTTCATTAGAATAAAGACTGATTACATTTTCGTAGTCATTGATTCGTGGTCTAAACTTTCGCTTTTCGCGATCATAATTGTGGAAAAACGCATACCACTCTTAATCTGAACTAGATTCACTAGAAATGTCTGAATCATTATTCCGATGCACCTGCAAAATATGTCTAACTGCCGTAAAAATATCCATTTCGATAATCGATAGGTACCTAAATATTATTCAAATAAAAGCGGTAGACTCGAATTCTAACTTAACCTCTTTCAGCTGTCATCTGTCACTGTCACCTCGCCAGAGCGCTCAAAACGCTCCTTAATTCCGTTCCACTTGGGTTTGTGACATTGACGCTCACATTTGCTCACATGCTAATGGAACGGGAGAAACGAAGGTCTTGAGCGTGAGCGTTATTAACGTCATCTGGAACGCAGCCATTACAAGATAAAAAAAAACTGATTCTGTCTGCTGTCATCTGTCAACTGTCATTGTCACGAAATCAAAACATTAGTCATCAATCGTTTGTACATACTTTGTAAATAAATTTTGCAATAGTGGTTAAAATTACGTTGTAAAGTAATAAAACGTTGTAATTAAAATAGACTCCGCAGTTACTAACCAAAGAAAATGAACTTTTTCAAAAAGGCTCCAACAGTGAAAGGTAAACAAAACATAAAGTTCTATTCTCTTGCAACAAAGTTTTAGATCCATAGTCCATAATATCCATACTAATATTATAAATGCGAAAGTGTGTCTGTCTGTTTGTCTGTCCGGCTGTCTGTCTGTCTGTTACCTCTTCACGCCTTAGCCGCTGAACCGATTTTGCTGTTTGGTATGGAGATACTTTGAGTCCCGAGAAAGGAGATAGGATACTTTTTGTCCCAGGAAAATGTACAGTTCCCGCGCGATTAACTAATTTTGGCGCAACGGAGTTGCGGGCGTCATCTAGTATCAAAATAATTCTCTAAACGCTATTTGTTTTCTTAATTTCAGAACAGCAAAGGCAAAATGATCGTGAGCTGCGTAAAGCAGGCAGAGATTTGGAGCGGGACAAAGCAGCACTCGAAAGAGAAGAAAAGAAATTGGTTGGTTTTGTTTTCTATCAAAATTATCCTTTATTTTCCTTAAAGTTAAACATTTTAACATATTAATTCCATATTCTGACCGAATAGTAAACATAGATCCACGAAGAATTTTAAGGCCATATTTTATTCAATGTCAAACTAATACTATGCTACCAAAAATCTAATGTGTTCATAGTGGCAAGTTTATCTGATAGTAAATAATTTTATTCAAAATATTTTGAAACTATTTATCTTTCTATAATATCACTAGTTAACTACTTGTTTCTATTTGTAGGAAATGGAAATAAAGAAGATGGCAAAAGAAGGCAACAATGAAGGTTGTAAAATACTTGCAAAACAACTGGTGCAGATGAGGAAACAAAAGACAAGAATCTATGCAGCTAACAGCAAGGTAATTCATATTATGTTTACATACTACACTATTATTGTTTGTTTTGTCTATTCTTGATATTTACACTTAATTGTGCTGGCTTGAAATAGTTCAAGATTTTATAAATTACATACCTGTGCCTATACTATTTTATACTAGTAACATTATTTAAATGTGCCTATGCCTGTTTTCACTAGGGTTGTTATGCGTTCGGATTTCCTCGGATTTGTCCTAGTTTGAAGTAAAATCCGGACTTGAGTTAATCAGATTTTTACAAATTCTTGTTGGAAAAGCTAAAAATTGGTAAGGCGTAATGGTAAATACTGTTCAAGAGGTGTCCGGAGAAATAGCCACATTTCGGCCAAATGTCGGGGATTTTGTTGTGCCTGACCGGCGACAGCAATTTAGGTGATGGCATCACTAGTTTTCACCAACCTTAAAGTCAAGTATCTCTTAAAACAAATACATTTTTGGAAGAACTTATTGATAACAATTAACCACAAACAAAATTATTGAAATCTTGAAGGAAATGGCTGCTAGGGCAATTGGTGAAAACAGGAACTAGTTTCATTTTATAATTTTAATGACCTCATGTTACAGATTGCGAGTGTACAAGTACACAACAAGACAATGGGGGCAAACATAGCTATAGCAGGAGCCATGGGAACCACAGCTAAGACTATGGGCACCATGAACAAAGTCATGAACCCACACCAAATTGCCAAAGACATGGAGGCATTCAAACAGGCTAATGCTAAGATGGATATGACAGATGAAATGAGTAAGTTATTGTAGATTATTTAAAAAATATACTATGTTAATGGTCCAAACTATAGGAAAAGTCACAAAACTTCACATATTAACCTCATGAACCCCACCGGCACCTTAAGGGGCCGGGTACCCTTGGAATTTCTCATACAAACGTAATACCAAAATCATTTTCTGATACGAAAATATTTAACATATTTGAATTATTTTTCAGTTTAAGATAGTAATTACCTAGGTTCCTACACAAAAATTTACTTCAAAATATTGAAACAAAAAAATTTTTTTTTGTTTTAAAATTTTTTTTTTAGTAAATTTACTACTAAATATTGAAACACTAAAAAATAGAGTAAAACACTAAAAAATATATAAATAAATAGTAAATTTACTACAAAATATTTAATTTTTAAAAAATATTTTTTAGTATTTAAATATTTAGTAGTAAATTTACTATTTATTTATATATTTTTTAGTGTTTTACTCTATTTTTTAGTGTTTCAATATTGAGTAGTAAATTTACTACAAAAATTTTAAACAAAAAAATTTTTTTTTGTGTTTAAATATTTTGAAGTAAATTTTTGTGCAGGAACCTAGGTAATTACTATTCTAAACTGAAAAATAACTCAAATATGTTTTGGTATTACGTTTGTATGAAAAATTCCAAGGGTACCCGGCCTCTTAACGTGCCACCTGTAAAAATACCTCTGTGTACCACCGGCACGTTAATGAGCCGCCTGATACACTCGACCTCACGCAGTTTTTTAACTTATTTTAATTGACATAAGAATTAATTTCGTTTGTTTGATGTATTATTTTTAAGAGTATGAAGTTGGCTACAAAATGTATGCACTAAATTTTGTTTCTGATTAGCGAATTTTTGTAAAATTTGAAAAAAAAATACGAAAATTTAAATGGCGCCAAAGAACTCGGGCTTTACGGCTGAATCTTATTTTGATATCCCGGTATTCGAGAGGTTAATACTGTATTTCTGGTTTGTCTTGTGGTTTAGACCATGCTAAGATAGAGTACAATCTTAGCGGAAATAGTAGGGCTACTAATGACCAAGTGTATATTCATTCAAACACCGTTAGACTCACCATTAGCCTTGAGTCTTGATTAAACAACTAGTCCACAATTTGTAATAGTTAGTCTCTTTGTAACTTCTCTTTATTAATATGATGTCATATCACAATATGAGATTGTGATATTATGATAAGTCTAAGGGCCGCGCTACACCGGAATGGCAGCGGCCAGGCGAGCACTTTCAGTGTCACAGGATTTTAAACTTTATCTTCATTATTGTAAAACATAGTATCGCTTGAGAAGTCTACGGCCGCCCGTGGACGCTCGTGGCCGCTCGTGGCCGCCGGAGCGACGATTTCTCAAGCGATACTATGTATTACATTAATGAAGATAAAGTTTAAAATCATATGATCAACACTGAAAGTGCTCGCCTCGCCGCTGCCATTCCGGTGTGTCGCGGCCCTAAGACTTACAATGTAATTTAATTGCTCACTTATCTCACTAGAAATCTAAGGGCTCCCACACAAAACTGCGAATAGCATCGTATTGCAAAAATCTGCGACAAAACTCATACTAAAATTACATTTGCGATACAGTGCGAATTCGCAGTTTTGTGTGGGAGCCCTAAGGCGTCTCCCACATTACGTGCGCGCGTTTATCGGGTGTGTGAGCGAGAGAACCGAAAAGATAAGGCGGCGCTCGCGTCGTTTATACGCTGAAGAACGTGCACGTATAATGTGCGGTCAGCCTATAAGCTGCGCATTTTTGCCGAAGAATTTTTAAGATGTGTGCGTCCGTCAACAATAAATTTTTACAGTTTCAGACACGCTTGACGACATCATGACGGAGTCTGGTGATGAGGAGGAGACCGAAGGAATTGTCAGCCAGGTGCTGGATGAGATCGGCATTGAGATTAGTGGAAAGGTAAGTTATTTTATACAAACAAATAACAAAAGTTAGTGATAATGCTTAATGGTGTGTATGTATGTAGCATTTTTTGACATCTGTATGACAAGCGCCTCAGTGTCATGAATTTTGCCATAAAAAAGTTTAAAAAAAGTAACCTTTTCAGCGCTACTACTTTCACAGCAAACTCTCAATGAGTTCCCTATATTATAATATAGGGCCACGACATTCACACCCTAAGGGCCGCGACACACCGGAATGGCAGCGGCGAGGCGAGCACTTTCAGTGTCATATGATTTTAAACTTTATCTTCATTATTGTAATACATAGTATCGCTTGAGAAATCGCCGCCGCCGGCGGCCGACAGCGTCCACGAGCGGCCACGGGCGGCCGTAGACTTCTCAAGCGATACTATGTATTACAAATTACAATAATGAAGATAAAGTTCGCCGCCTCGCCGCTGCCATTCCGATGTAGCGCGGCCATTGAGTCACTTACTTTTGTTACAAAAAATTTTTACAAATAATATACCTACAGGAAAATATTCAATTCCAGGATGGATGCGTAGAACTAAAGTTCTTGATTCTTCTGATATTTTAAATACAAATGTGTCTGTCTGTCTTTCACGTCTTTATGTTTAAACTGCTAAACTGATTTTGGTGATATGTAAAATATATTGTATAGGTAATTATAAATATTTGTTTTCGCAAAAAAGGTCGACATAAGAATAATTGCGAAAAAAAAGAATGTGCTAGACCACACCACTGAAGTAAAACTTCTTGAGTTCCATCTATATAATATATCGGCGCATGAACTCATTCAATGAATCATTCGACGATCTCGCCACCACCACCACCACCGGTCTCCAAACGTGCGCTCCCCTCTCGAGCGACTTACGCGCCGACCGCCGGCCCAGCCCCACTCGCTCACTCCCACCATTGCGCCTATAAAAGTGCTGCACTTGACAGTTCGGGTGATTTTCATCTTGCGATTTCCGAAGTGTACAGATGTCGGACTGTGTTTAATTTTTGTCAATAAGTGATTTTGTTTAAATTAATCGGTAAAAGAGTAAATAATAAAATTAAACTGATATTTTCTGACAGTGCTTAAATTGAGTGATTCGAACAAACTTTGATTGTGAAGTGTTTAAAATAACAAGTTAAAATTGTAGTGTGACAATTATTATTGGTGTTGTGACGATTATTTGTGAAGTATTCTGATTTAAATAAAAATGAGTGGTGAAAACGAAGGAGTTTCTTCTAATCCTGGTCCCCTTTATCTTACATTATATAATATAGGTAGTATAATATGTATGTATATTGATAGAAAAAGAAGATGTGTTCGCCCCATCCGATGACACTTTCGTAATGTTCTCGTCATGCATTTACCAGCTTACTCCCCAAGTCAAGCATGAGTAGGATATGCCGAGTGTGAGTTTTTTGTTTGACATTCGCATAAACTTAAGATGCAAAAGACCAACAAAGAGTGCGAGAGAGAAGAAAATCCTTTATGGAATTATAACAAGATAAAAAGAGAGAGGCAGTCTCATGAAAACTGTTACCACTTTCATTTGACAGGTCGGCTAAAAGTCGTCAATCGTTTTATGCCCTTTCGGTATTTGCAATTTATTGTTTAAATCCTTTATTATTTTCGACAAATACTATTACATATAACAATGGTAACTTGTGCTGTGAGTGATTGCAGTGTAAATCATAGGAGTAATATACATTTCAAAGGTAATTAATCTTCATGTCCTAATTGCTACGATGTTTATTTTCGCTATATTCGGTCTTTAGTTCTCTATTTCAAATAAAATATTGTTAATCCTCCCCTTTACTTTCATATTTTGCATAACTAAAGGTACTATTGTTCTTAAATCACACAATTTTTGAAAAAAAAAATTTCATCTAAATTGTTTACATATACGCTAGGGCTTGAATCAAATTTATCGATGTGCCTATCGGTATTTAACAAGAACATAAAACTAATCTTAAAAATGTTATGGGAGTGTAAGGGTATTATGATATGTATTTAATTTAAGAATAAATAATATACTATGTTCGTCGTTTACTTTCAACTTTATATTTGCATTTCTATTAATGTAAGGGCTGATTTGTCAGATAGCTTTTACCTGAATAATGAGTAAGTAACTTTAAAATGTGTACATTATTTATCCTTTTAAGAACCTCATGTTATAACACATCTGACGATTGAAAAATCACCCCAAACGAAAATGTGTATCTACTTGCATATTATTTATTTCTCATAGAAACGCAGGTAAAATAACTTGAACGGACAATACTATCGATAGTAAAATATACATCACTAGCACACGCACACATTGACAGATCAAAAATCGTCACGCATTTTCGGGTTGTCAGGTGGTCTATATACGACAGTATATATTATAAGTCTCTGGACATTCGATTGTGAACGCGTTTGGCGTTTACTAAGATTTTGTATGGGAGCTGGGCTCACTCCCGTGAGCATCGCTAGGTGGCGCTGTACAAATCCTATATAAAATCTTAGTAAATGCCAAACGCGTTCACGATCGAATGTGAAACAAAAATTACTCACACTCGGCTGCTCGGCACACAGAAGTTTGAGAAAATGTCGTCACGCATTTGCTAGCACTCCCTAAGTCAAGCGTGCGTATAGAAGTTTTATTTCAAAAACGAGCATTTGCCCTCTGCTTCGCTCGCGTTAAGAAGTATTATTAGGTATGTATGTACAAACTTTCGTCCCCTATTTTAACCCCTTGGAGTTGGAATTGATCAAAATTCTTTCTTAGCGGATGCCTACGTCATAACATCTACCTGCATGCAAAATTTCAGCCCGATCCGTCCAGTGGTTTGGGCTGTGCGTTGATAGATCACCATGTCAGTCAGTCACCTTTGAGTTTTATACAATAAATACATTTACGTTCCTCGCGCAACAAGCATTTGGCCGTCAGCTTCTAGTATTAATTTCTTAATTTAGTATAATATGCCTTTACATTTTGTTTTAAATGAAATCTTATTCTGTTCTTTCAGATGGCGGATGCACCTTCAGTATCGAGGAACAAAGTTGGCGCGTCCACCACTGACGCCGACAAGGAGTTGATGGCCCAACTGGCCAAGTTACGCTCTTAGTGGCTACAGCACTACAAAATAAGTGTTCCAGAATTTATTTGTAATAATGCATGAGGTGAAGTAAGATGTTATTACTTATATAAAATGCCATGCTTGATTGTTAAGGACCAACATCGTATAGCGTATGTTGTTTATGCGCTATTTTTGAACTATGGGGAATCGTTTTTAATATCGTTTAGAATTTAGAAAATGCGAATAAAAACGATTCCCCATAGTTCAAAAATAGCGCATAAATAACATACGCTATACGATGTTGGTCCTAAACTGGTGTTGGAAGTTGATTCCTAGACACATAGGCAGGCGGGGGACCTACGTAGTTTGGTCACACGTTGGTTACGTCAAACCCACCCAACAGATCACAATAATCAACATTGAATTGACATGATCCGTCATCCGACCAAATGACATTGGTCTGTCAACTGCCTAGGAATCAATTTCCTCGATGGTACACATGATTCCCTTCATTCTTAACATGAATGGACTAAAGTTCAGTTAACTTTCTAATAAAAATCCGCGTATACCAATAGGAATGGCCCACAATTAAATTCTGCCTAAAAATATGAATATTATATTAAACAATATGGGACATCCCTAGTTCTACTGCCGTACTTTAGAGAGTACTTATTAATAAACGCTATGGACCTAATAAAAGGGCTCATACTGTGTATAATTTATAGTTACGTTATGGGACGTTTATATTCAGCAACTGGTGCTGCTACTCACGCTGCCGGCAATATCGCCCTGAATAATTTTGCGGCAGTATCGACGCGAGTGGGCGCTTAGACTCAGCCCTCTTCATACTTGTCGCGTCGGGCAGCGGCAGCAGCATGAGTACCATGCCACAGGATGCGGTGCGGCAGCGGTACGGTGCCTGACCGGTGCCGCTCCGGTGTCCTATATATAAAAATAATCGGCCAAGTGCGAGTTGGACTCGCGCACAAAGGGTTCCGTACCGTTATAGAGCAAAAATAGGCCAAAAATTGTGTTTTTTGTATGGGAGACCCTCTTAAATTTTTATTTAATAATTATTAAAGTAGACATACAATAAAGGCCTTCGTGAAAATATCATGTGCCTACCTGTTGCCATTACTGATATAGAGCAAAAAAAGCCGAAAAAATGACGTTTGTTGTATGGGAGCCACCCTTAAATATTACTTTTATTTTGTTTTTAGTATTTGTTGTTATAGCGGCAACCGAAATACATAATCTGTGAAAATTTCTAGCTTTAGCGGTTCTTGAGTTACAGCCTGGAGACAGACAGACTGACGGACGGATGGACGGACGGACGGACGGACAGACATCGAAGTCTTAGTAATAGGGTCCCGTTTTTACCCTTTGGGTACGGAACCCTAACTAGCTGTCCCGGCAAACGTTGCTTTGCCATATTATCGGCCGTATTATTTTATTGAAGTAGTGACTAAATGAGTATGTCACCATGGCAACGTCCATCGCTATCCCGTGACCCGCGTCGCATAAACAATGGTCGCTCTTTATAGACAAATAATTTTCAATAAAATAAAATTGCGACTACAATTAAAGATCTAAGCTATCCTATCTCTCAAGTTGGAAAAAGCACACATTTAAAAAAAAGAAACATTAAAATCGGTTAAGTAGTTTAGGAATCCATCGCGGACAAACATCGTGACAGGAGATTTATATATATTAGATGGTATGGCACACGGCGCCATCCGGTGCGCTTCAGCGCTGCACCGCACGCGCACCGGAATCGAGGTGAGGCGGGGACGCGGGGAACTCGAGTCCGTCACAGCTACAGCCTACAGCGGGGCTAAAATGGTCGCTTTGAAGAATCATTATATGAATCATAATATTATGATACATTTTTCTAAAATCGCAAAATGCAACTCTGTTTGCAATTCATTTCTATATTTTTGTACTGATTTGACATTTGTCAGTTTGACAGTTTTGATAATTCATTTGCTGAATTGATTGAGAGGAATTGCTAAATGTGACCATTTTAGCCCCGCAGTACCTACTGCAAAACGTTGCGGTGCCGCACTCACCGTGTGGCCGGTACTCCAGTGAGACACACCGGTGCCGGTGCGGTGCCGCACCGCGTCGTGTGGCATGGCCGTGACGAGTGGCAGCGCGAATGACTATTTACATTCTCGCGCTGCCCACTTCCCTGCTCACTTCCCTGTCCTCTTCTCTGCCCGACAGAGCTGAATATAAACGACGCATTATGGTTAGGTACAAAATGTTTTGTCCTTATCTAACACATCAGAAAATATATGACTTGATAGACAAGAAGAAGATCTCTGCTGTAACTCTCTGTTTACACAGGATAAATCTTTTTATTATTAGGGGAATTATTATAAGAATACTGAATTATGTTAAATTATAATTGTTAAATATGTGTATGTGGATATTTTGTTATATTTCTTTGTATTATAAATCTGCCTCGATCCATCTAAAACTCTTAACAAGAACCAACCAACTTTAAATAAAATTAAATATCTTTCAACCTTTATATTAACTTTAATTACGTACAGTCTCTTACATATTCGTAAGTGGTAACTTTTGAACTTTATTGTCCAGTAATAAGGTCGAAAAGTGGTGCATGGATGTGTTTTTGACTGTACCCAGGGACATGGCAGTTAAAACAATATTGTGAAATAAAATCTGTGATATTTTAAGGTTGAAAAATAAACACATTTTCAAGTTTTACATTTGGTTTTAATGAGCACCAAAATTCAAAATTGTCCCAATGTAATACTATGTTGAATTAAGAAAATCTCACTACCCTGATTGATGTCTTTTGTATGAATGGTTTTCAAACTTTTTTTTGCTGATCATAATATTGCAATTTGTGTCACAATTTCAATGAAATCTGTTTAGATGTTAAGGCAAAAAAGTAACTAGAATATGGATACCAAATTATTTAAGGTGATCGTACATTTGTCAGCACGCTCGCGCCAAACGTGCCGCATTTTAGAATTCGTTGTATGCAATTATGTAAAACCTTGCACATTCGTCCGCACCGTTCGCCGCTTTTCTTGTAACTATTATCTACTAGTGTAACTAAAAAGAGTGAAATTATTATTATTTTTAACAAAAAATTAAAACCGACTTCCAAGGTAAAAACAATAATAACATTAATATGAACTAAAAAGTATTAAATAATTTTTACTATCTAATAGTGCCTTTTTCCGAATTCGGCTAAACCTCAACTATTTCTGTACTCAATCTTCATTATTTTGAAGTCGGTACCAGATAGCTGAATCTTCAGTCCTCTGACAGAATATTTGAAACTTTTGGAACTGGCACCGACTTCAAAATTATGAAGATTGAGTACAGAAATAGTTGAGGTTTAGCCGAATTCGGAAAAAGGCACTATTAGATAGTAAAAATTATTTAATACTTTTTAGTTCATATTAATGTTATTATTGTTTTTACCTTGGAAGTCGGTTTTAATTTTTTGTTAAAAATAATAATAATTTCACTCTTTTTAGTTACACTAGTACGTAAACCTTCGCGTATATTTTACGTATTTTATTACAATTTGTTAAGTGTTGAGATTTGTAAACTTTATATTTTCTAAGAAAATTTAGTTCCGCAATTCAACAACAGATGTCGTTGTTAAGCATCTGCATCGTGGTATCGCTTACTCGACAGCATTTGATATAACTAATTCGCTACAATGAATTTTTTCTTCTCGCTCACAGTCACTGGTTGTCTTAATTGATATTAAGCCAGAGGGATTAACGTCCCAGGGTAACCCTACAGAACCATAAGACCAGTTTTAGGCGTATGACGTCTTTTCTTTACATTAAGAGTCACAACTCACACTCACAAAATAATATATTATCAGTGAAGTGAACAGTAGTTAGTAAAGTATTCGATCTGTATAATATAAAGTAGTAAAATATTCGATCTGTCGTCTGCCGCCACGCGCCGCCCGCGCGACACCGTCGCCTCAGTAGCGCCGACCGCCGTGTATTAAACAAACAGGTGTTGTTATGTAACAATACATAATTATTATTACGAGTTAGTATATCCATACCTATGCCTTGTACTACTATCTATTCTGTGCCATGAGACATTGGTGACCTTAACACGACGTGGTAATGATGAAGATGACGATGATGATGATTATGATTATGATGATGAACATTAATTGCATAGTAGCATATGCTTTCTGTTCTTCAAACAACGCCGAAACTCCCAAACGTGTATCTATAAGGAGTCAGGAGTTCTCTCAGCATCTTCGAAACCATGGTATACCTTGACCCAATATTTGACTTTTTGGTAGCATATTCTTAGTACACTTCACATAAAACCAAAATCACCATATGTTTCCATATAAATTTCGAGGAGTTCCCTCGATTACTCATGGATCCCATCATCAGGTCACCACTTTTGTGAACATGGTACCAAATTGGAGTGAAACCTAATACAACAAAACAAAAATTTCGAAAATCGGTTCACAAACGGCGGAGTAATCGTTGAACATACAAAAATTAAAAAAAAAAAAAATATCCACAGCCGAACATATAACCTCCTCGTTTTTTGGAAGTCGGTTAAAAATTGGGTGCGTTCGACACGTATGGAGCGTACGATTCTGACAAATGTGCGATCAACTTCCAAAAAAATCGCTGCAGCAATTTGAAAACAATTAGCATGAATTTAAAAAGCATTATTAAAACTTTAACATACTAGCATACGCCGTCAGAAGACTGTTATGGCCGTTTCCCCAGCCATAAAGATACAAAATAAACGCCTATTCCTTTGCCGTTTGATAAATCATTAAATGTCTCATAAAGATAACGATTTGCGCAATGAAACGCTCATAAACGGACCTCACACCTAATCCACTGTTTGTTGATTGAAATTCGATAGACGGGGTCGTTTGCTTTAAATTTTAATGAATTTCACCACAAATTACACTCTTGTTTGCACAGCGATAATGTCGGAAAGGCCGCTTTCATCATTTATCATGTCGCATTCGGCGAAGTAAGCTTCTAACGTCACCTCCAGCGAGACGCGTTTAGAGGTAACTTGAATTGACTTAGTTTGATCACAGTAGAACTGACAGATTTGCTTTGTGTTCTACCGTAGAAAGAAACCCTAAGTGTGGCCATTCTGAGCGTGCTGCGTGCTGGAGTGATTATGTCCTTGACATAAAGCTGAACTTCATAAAATGTTGACCAGCAATATATCCTACTCTACAATCCCGTAATTCTTCATGTCACAGTAGCACGCTACGAAATTCCTTTACACCTTAATATAAAGGAATTTCGTAGCGTGCAATATTCATATTCTAGCATTGTCATGGCATTTATAAAAGTAAACTTTGCGTATACTCGAGTTATCGTGGCAACGCATCTTTAGACTTTCTGTAAGTTTTAGTTGACAGTCCGTAATTTAGGGTCAGTTCGCATCAAAACGAGACGTAAGTATGCAATATGTATGCAAATTCAACACAAAATTAAAGTGTTAAATAGCGGGATGCGGGACATTTCAATTTTGTATTGTATCACCGCGTTTTGGTGTGAACTGACCGCTCTATTTAAGCAGCGTTGGAGTTCAAGAAAGAAGACTGCTCAAGAAGAATAAGTTACTTGAATATTCTCCAAGAAAGAACAATGGCCATGATGATACCAGACCACCTGTTCGAGGAGGGGATAAATAACTCCCTCCTCAGAAACGAAATGAAAAATGTGCAGCTGAACAAGTCTGTGTATGACAAGTCGCAGCGTGATTACGTGAGTACCGATCTTATTCTTATAGGCGTAAGGTTTAAAATTCTGCGGGTTTTCCGCGACTTCAATATGCATCCAAGTGTAAGAATCGGCTTGATGTGTACAGGAGGTATCCAGGTAAGCTCTAATATAGTTTTATTCGATATTCAGATACGTCACTCATCCAACTTTTCCTTACTGTTCTCGATACAATTTTATTTTTAGAAGTAAGTAACAGTCGTATCGTCAGATAAGCGACATGATAATATTATGGTCAGCACGCCTATGATGGGAAAGATACAAGAGAAACAAATTACTTGCACTTAACTATGAGTTTAGGAGTACCATACTTTGTAGTTTGTACGTAGGTAGTAGCCACAAAGAGCTAAAGTTACAGAAGTTTTTAAAAATCGGCCAAGTGCGAGTCGAAAAATAGGTCATGTGTTCAAGGAACATCTTGAGCACATAGCACAATCAATAGATGACCTTGAGACGATCAGGAACCAATAAATTCTTACCATCAGATTTTCAGACAAAAAAAAATCTCAAAAAATTTGCAATTTTAGACGCGAAAATCAAATTATTAGTACGGATTAAAAAGCATTATTTTCAGGAGCGTGAACAACGGTACCTCCTGTCCTCGCAAGATGGCGACACCTGTGAGATCCACGACCAGTTCTACCGCGACCACAAGTTGCTGCTGGTGCTGTTCCGGGCGCTGGCCGTCATGCCCATCACCAGGTCACGCCCAGGTACAAGTAGATCTCTTACTAGGGCTACTAAAATATCTTATATCTTATTAGGGCTACTAAAATATTTTATGATGTAAAGGAAATGATATTCAACTAAATACAGATCTGTTACGTTCATACTATTTTCCGGCTTAAATTGCTTCCGAACAATTTTCAAATTCAATTGTCAAATTTGACAGATAAGTGAAACAAAAGATACGAAATGACATTTACATAAAAGAGACAGACTATACAAAAGACGGGTCAATTGGCCCGTATTTAATGGCTTCACAACGCGCGCGGTAGTAACATATCTGCTTTGAGTTTTTTTATATAATATCATTGTGTAAAGGACTATCTTAACTTAAAAGTGGGTGCTTATTTCTGACTTGTTGCGTATTTTTGACTTTCTATGCATTGAGTGACACTGACATAGGTATTAATGATTATAATATTAGTGACATTTGTATCCTCCTTCTTTTGGCTAGTTTTAAGAAATGACATTTGCATACTATTAATTTAGTTGAGTGTTATGATCCTGCATTATAAAATTCTGGAATACCTTATTTGTACATTTCACTCTTGCAAATAAATATTATTATTATTATAATTAGGACTGTAAGGTTCAAAGTAGCGCAATGGGCTTATATTGTATGCCCTGGCAGACACCATCTTCTTATATATAAAAATGGATTTTCAAATGTGTTAGTCGCGCTAAAACTCGAAAACGGCTGAACGGATTGGGTTGATTTTAGTCTTAAAATATTCGTACAAGTCCAGGGAAGGTTTTAAAGTGACACGAAGTTCACCGGGAAAGCTAGTAATATTATAATTATGGCCTAGCTATTACAGGTCGTAAAGTTGAACATGGCGTGCTGGGTTTTCAAGTGTTGCCCATATGTAGTTTAAGAGACTTAAATGAGGAAAAAGGTGACAATAATGGCTTTATTTTAGAAGTCTATGCAATGGGTAAATTAGGCGTGCCGTTTAGGTACTAGGTAGGAAATTGAAAAATCCACAACCACTGACATGATGATGCACAATGCACACGATCAAATGTTTAATTTCTAGGACATCAGTAGACATCCATACGAATTTCTAATGTAAGGCTAAGCGTTTCCACTGGAGCGGAGCTTAGCGGTGCCCGAATTGACCAATCGTGCTATTCCAGCGCAATGACAGCGAAGCGGAGCGAAGATTTAATTGGTCAATTCGGGCACCGCTAAGCTCCGCTCCGCTTCAGTGGAAACACAGCCTAACTGTGTTCTGTGTCTGCCTATTCTAATTTCTAAGTAAATCGCTGTATTATGCTTTTGCTATCCATATCCACACTTGTTGATATTATAAATGCGAAAGTGTGTCTGTCTGTCTGTCTGTCTGTTACTTCTTTGAGCCCAAACCGCTGAACTAATTTAGCTGAAATTTCGTATGGAGATACTTTGATTCCCGGGAAAGGACATTATTAGGATACTTTTTATCCCGGGAAAATGTACGGTTCCCGCGCGATACACTAATTTTGGCGGGCATCATGTAGTACGCGTAATAAGTCAGCAATGCTATCATACCAAAAAAAAATCAAGATACAAAAAAACCCTTCTCAAATTAAGGCAACAAGATTGTACAACTTTTGCTACGCTCAATCGAAAAGGTCTGAGTTCTAAAAATACTAGAATTTAAAATTTATACTTTTAGGGGCTATAAATATTTGGAAAAAAAGAATTCTGAATATTGTGGGCGGCCGCCTCACATCACTGGCTTAAAGATTCGTGAAAACCTACAGGTCTGAAATACTTGCTCTGTGGGGTGAAAATTGAGAATTTTTATCGGAATTGCAACCGGTCACGTAAAAACTTGATATTATGCTCCTCTTAACACGTTTTAAGATTGAGAAAGAATAAAAAGTTTTATTTAAATCAATATAAATAAATAAATAAACGTTTATTCAGTTTAACGTTTACTTACTGATGTTTCCAAAATATGGGAATCGTACATTTGCGTATGCGGTATGGTTTTGGCAAATTAAATGGTTGGTTATACGAGGTGTAAAATAACTAAGTGACTTTAGGGTGTATGAGTATTGAGTGTGTATAAGTCCTCTGTATTGAGTTTACTGTAAAAGCGGCGCTGAAAGAGTAACTTTTGTTTGGGAAAATTTATGAAGCCTGGGCGCTTGTCAATACAAATCACAAAAAAATTATATTGCTACTTTCACAGTGAACTCTGTATAAGGGACACACTGCACACACACTCTAAAGTATTATCATTTAGTTTTGTTACACCCTGTATTCGCTTTTTACATACTCCCTTTTCCGCTTCCGATGCGTTTCGGCGCGATAAACGAACTGCTATACGAAACACCTAGTAGTCTCATTGTGCAAAGTCTCCGAACGGAATTTACTCTAAATATAAAACATTCTCAGGTACCATCACGTTCAGCTGGCGTTCCCGCGCCACCGCGTACGCGATATCCTTCTACATCGTCACCACCGTCATTGTCCTCGCTGTCGGCTACGAGCGCATCATGATACTGCGCTCCATCAAGAAGTTCGACGACTACATATACTCGATCCTCTTCGTCGCATTCCTCGTGCCACACTTCTGGATACCCTTCGTCGGATGGGGCGTGGCCCACCAGGTCGCGATTTACAAGACCAACTGGGGGAAGTTTCAAGTAAGTTCTAATTTCGAATTTTGAATTTGGGAGTTCGACGACTACATCTACTCCGTGCTCTTCGTCGCGTCCTCGTGCCACTATGGATTTCCTTCGTCGGATGGGGCGTGGCCCACCAGATCGTGATTTACAAGAGCAGCTGGGAAATGTTCCAAGTAAGTTCTGATTTTGAATTTCAAAATTCGAATCTACTCGGTCTTCTTCGTCTAAGACTATAGTGCGACCAGTTTAAGCGCGACCTTCGTAGCATACGAAGATTTGACGACCTGTGTGGCTCAGTGGTAAGCGCGTTGGACGCTCAAGCCGGGGGTCGCGGGTTCGAATCCCGCCGACGGAACAAAAAAAAAAAGTTTTCAATGTTCCCGGGTCTGGATGTGTATTAAATATGTGTATGATATAATAAAAATCTTAAATATATGTATAGTATAAAAGTATTAAATATATTTCCGTTGTCTGGTACCTGTAACACAAGTCCTTTAGGTACTTAGCACGGGGCCAGACTGACGTGGTGTGAAGCGTCCATAGATATATTATATTATTATGCTACGAGTATGCTACGAGAGTCACGTTTTAGGTGGTAAGAGTATAGCTGGGGAAAGTTTCAAGTAAGTTCTAATTTTGAATTTGGGAGTTCGACCACTACTTACATCTACCTGCGTCCTATTCGTCATTTTCCCAGTTCTGGATTTCGTCAGTTGGGGTGTGGCCCACCAAGTCATACGCAAAACTATCTCAGGAAAGTTTCAAGTAAGTTACTCTATAACTGAGTTATAGAAAGGATGTCGATCCTTGATTTCGGTTATTAGATTTGGATTCGGCATGTTATCCCTAATGTGGACTAGTATTCCGTATTGAATGATAGATGAGTTTAGAAAGTGCTCGTAGAAAAAGGATATCTTATAAGCAACTAGTCGATTCCTGAAACTCCGTTGTCCGCAAAATTCGTCTATCGCGCAGGAACCGTACATTTTTCAGGATAACTATCCTTGACCTTCCCTGAAACTCAAAGTATCTCCATAGTATCTCCAAGTTTCAGCATAATCGGTTCAGCGGTTTGGGCGTGAAGAGGTAACAGACAGACAGACACACATTCGCATTTATAAGTATGGATAATATAGTGGGTAGGTTTTACTAATTTATCGGAACATGCTTACCAAGCCATGAAGGGCTTTGAGTCCATATTATTACATTTATTATATTTTATTCTAGGTGGCAATCGTCAGTGGCGTAACTACAACACCCGGGGCCCGTGGCAAATTCATGAGGCCCTATCACTTATCAGTAAAAATCGTCGCGTTAATTATAGTAAAACAATGTATAAAAAATTTGGACCTCACGGCCTCTTGGGCCGTGGCATTTTGCCAGCTCTGACACCTATAGGTAGATACGCCTCTGCAATCGTATTCATTTACGATGAATACTCATAATAATTATACAAGCACACCATTTTACCCGACTTCTCCAATAAAGAAGGCGGTTAAGTTTTTAATAGCCTTTTTTATAAAATTATACGTTTGCCAGGACTTCGTAAAGTGTAATCCTGTGGAAAAAAACTGAAAATTTAGAATGTAATAGTAAAAGTGTCCTGTGTTAATCCAGAGTTTAAGCTTCATACCTACTTCCATTTAACCATACTTAAATACCTAGAAGTTGTATTTTCAACACTAACAAGAAAGTAAGGTTTTATAATTTGTCTCTAGCTCCGCTGTACTAAATAACTAACAAAACAACTCCGCCTACCTTATAAGTCTTTAAATCTATGTTACCGCTAATGTGCGTAAACCAGTTAGACTTTTTTTTTTTTAATGAAAAATATTTATTGTTCTCACCACAATACACAATACTTTTACAATAATTAATTTTAGATATAGTACAATGATTTTGTGGGAGACTGGTGCCTAAGCTAGGCATATCCTGTATTTCAGGACACCAGACCTCCATCTTAAAATACAAAAAAAAAACAAATTATACATTATTATCGAGTACATTTGGTATTAAGGTTAGAGATTAAGATTTGAAGAGTGTGTGAGAGTGAATGCTTGTGCGTGCGTGTGCGTGTATGTGTGTGTGTGTGCGTGTGCGTGTGTGTCTGTGTGTATGTGTGTGTGTGTTTAGTCGGGAATAGTAATAAGATTTTCAGTCTCATCATAGTTTAGTGTTAGTAGCCATTCAGTCAACTTTTTCTTGCACATTTTCCTAGTTAAGTGAAATATATTTAGGATCTTGTTTATTTTTTTTGTAAGTATTTGCGTTTTTTTGAAGTATTAAGAAGACTTCATGTTCGACTTCGACCCCACTCCCCAGTGTTTAACCCCCTACACAAAAATAGGGGTGTTTTATGTGTGACGTGTCTGTCTGTCTGTAAAGTGTAAACATTGAAGTTTGAAGTAAGCGTACCGCGGAAGCACCTCTTTCGTGGTAGCGTAGCCTACATGGTTCAACGGGAACTACCTACTATAGGTATAATATTAAAGTTACTCTATGACGAGAACTACCGCGCGCTATAAGCTGAAGTCCACGCGAACGGAGACGCGGGCAACAGCTAGTAACATATAATATCTTTTTAAATATAGAACATTTACCTGACAAAGAACACGAGAAGGGGTATAGAACTTTTAATTTCGATCAAACAATGAGGTACAAAACCAACAAAGTATCTCGGAACTTCCGAGATACTTTGTACATCACATGCCCCCGGTGTTGCCAACTTTACAATAACCCTGAAATACTTTCATTAGATACAGATACCGCCCTATTAGAAAGTTTTATATTGTACTCCTATTTTACTCTTACGTTCATTATGTCAAGAAATAATTCACCATGATATTACACAGTAGACTATGCATCTTTATACTAAATCGATCGGCAGCACGCACACATCAGCGTGATTTCAGATAACTTAAAAAACAAAACTTTGCAGTATCTTTGTTGAACGAATTATTACGAAATTTATTTCGTAAGCACAGCTAGGTTTTATTGTGTTACTGTTCTCTTATATTTTATAATGTGGCTTCGACAAGTTTTTACCTTTTTTAAATAATGTATTTCAAAGCTGCAAATTTTCTTGTCAAGGGAACTATACAAGAGTGGAGAATGTAACTGTATATATGATCCCAGTTTACCCCTTTACCTCAAACACAAATTTTTATTTCGCCAAGCCTTTGTAAAGGAGCTAAGATCTGCGTCAAATTATCATCTGGAAATGCCCATGCATCAAACCAAATATTACGGTTCCTCGTTTGTCGTTACCGGTGTTAAGCTCTGGAACTCCTTGCTTAAGCATGTAAAACTTGCAAAAACGTTAAACTCATTTAAAAATCTGGTGAAACTGCACTACTTAAATATTTCAAATAATGATTCTTGAGTATGTTTTGAGTTACACTTAAAATTATTGGAATGTCCGTGTTGTTCTACGTCGTTATTCCTTATTTATAATATAAATATAGCATTATTTTATGATATTTTTAGTATTTATGTATAGTATTATTGTATATATTATGTATATTTGTATATTAATTCATATAGGTAATCTTAACAATAGATATTTTGTATTCTTTTCTTTGCACACGCACGCTTATCTCTTCTGCAATTTCACCTTTGCTCCTGGTTGCCTGGAAGAGATTGCTACCTAGTAATAAGGCCGCCATTGTGACACCTATGTATTAATTTTGTTTTTATATTTGTTTGTATTCTCTCTGTATTGTGTGCACAATAAAGAATATTTGAATTGAATTGAATTGAGAAATTTTTCTAAAGAACCGCTATGAAACCGTACGTACAATGCACGTGTCGACATTTATAACTAAGTTCTTTTAAAGTGGAGAATTATTTTATATGTGCTCAGTGCTCACATTATATATGAGTAATAGTATGTATAGGTAAGCACTAGTTGTATAGAAATAATGTTACATACCCGCCTAGAGCGAACTCAAATGGAAGAGCTATTTAAATTTTTATTTAATTCTATTCCCTTTTAATGGTTTAACCTATTTGTCTAACTAATCATACATAATATTATTATCATAGTAAAAGTGTGTCTACCAAGTACCAATCCGTTATGTCTTCACTCTTCACTATTTACGACCACTCAACCGATTTAAATGAATCCATTATTCAGCTATAGATATAATTTAAATCCCGAAAAAGTTGCTACGTAAGATACTGGATAGTAGATTTTTTATCGCCTAAAATATATTATTATCTTCGGCATAAACGAATCTGCAAGTATATCTGCAAACATTTCATTCACACAGGTGAGGTACTACCGAGTGACCGGCCAAGATCTGAAGTTCCCGAACCTGAAGACCACCATCGTCATCATCAGCATCGGCTGCCTGCTCCTGGCCGTGTGCTTCCTTCTCAGCCTGTGTGCGTTACTGGATGGGTTCCTGCTGCGCCACACCACGGCATACTTCCACATAATCACCATGATCAACATGAACTGCGCCTTGTGGTATATCAACTGTAGGGGCATCAAGGTCGCCTCGCAGAGCCTTTCGGAGTGCTTTCGTAGGGTGAGTCAACATTTTGTTATAGTCTAGGCCAGTGGTCGCCAACCTTTTTTTTCATGCGTACCACAAACATGTCTTGGCCTGCCGCGGCCGCAAAAAAAAATTTAGGATTAAAAAATAACGTTCTTAAAAATTCAAGATTTATTTACAGTGAAAAAATTTCACGACTTTCACTATGACTTTACATTATTTTGCCGGTGGGCGTGAATTTGAAAATATGTAGTTTAACATCACGCGAGTCACAAATAAAGTCCCGGCGGGCCGCGGGTTGGGGATTACTGGTCTAGGCGATACAATTCAATAGGCGTATCAAAACATTTACACTTAGAACGTATGCTTGAGCCCTACCACCGGTTCGGGAACTAACCCTGGCGAGAAGAACCGGCGCGGCGTAAGAAACTCGCACGAATTCGCAGGCACAAAACTTTATCAAAAGTGTGAAATAATAATTATGCGTTTTATAATGTTATTCGGAATAACCTCTAGGTACCTTATTCTGCTATTACGTGAAAGTTTGTGAGGATGGATGAATGTTTCGCGTTTCGGAAAAAAGTGTGTATTAAACGCATTATTAAAAGTATTGTAGTTTAATCTATACTTCTATACTAATATTATAAATGCGAAAGTATCTCTGTCTGTCTGTCTCGCTTTCACGCCAAAACTACTGAACCGATTGTAATGAAATTTTGTGTACAGATAGTCTAAAGCCTGAGAGAGGACATAGGCTACTTTTTAACTGGAAAAAGGGGTTGTAAGGGGGTGTTTATGCGTAAATTTGTTCAAATTAAGTTAGTTCCAAAAATTCATAGCAGATGGCGCTAAGAGACGCTTACATCGCGCTATCGCTTGCTCATGCGTCTTTCTATAAGATGTGGTACCATGTTAAGTTTCGTTTTCGATTCTTTCGATTGTTATAAATTATAATACACTTTATTAAATATTACCTCACTACTCAGTACTTTATCTATGCAGTATGCAGTGACGTAACCTTAAACCTACCAATCATAAATATTAAATAGTTTATGGGTAACGCGCGCTATAAACTAAAGTCCACGCGGACAAAGTCACGAGCAACAGCTAGTATTTAATATTTTGCCTAGTAATTGTTTGCGCGAAACCGTGGGCAAAAGCTAGTGGCTAAGATTTGAAAGACTCTGAAATTATGAGTAATAAATCCGAATTTCTAATAAACTTGAATTTATAATTTCTATAGTCTCTATTAACAGTAAAATTCTAATTGTTACAACTTGTTGAAAAGAAAAATTCTTATTCAAAAACAGATAAGTTCTTAAAAGTTTAAACTCGTGTAACGTAACTTAAACGGTTCGATTGGCCTTAGTAGCCTGAGCCCCTAGCCAAGACGTTTTTCATATTGCTTATTTACAGAATGGAATTGACAAATGAGTCGAATGTCGACTTCATATTATCGAACGCTTATGTTAATTCCATACATTTTAATCGGCGATTCTATAAAGAAGCGAGAAAGAAAACGTCTTGACTAGGGGCTCAGGAGTCCCATGTAAAATTCATACGGCTATTGAGTGTTCTAAGGAGGCTGATAAACTTATATTAAAGGAATTCAGACACATGGACATCAATTTTGTAGTCATATCTTGTCAGCCCCGGATTTATAAATAGGCCGTATAGGCTGCGGCCTAGGGGCGGTAGCGTCTATAGGGGCCCAACAGATTTCGTACATAGGGAGGCAAAAATAAAGTGGCCTACATTAATAAAAAATATTCCGGAAACGCACCTGCAGCTATTCTAATGTTGCAAGTGTCCATGGGCGACGGTAGTTGCTTTCTATCAGGTGCCCCGTTTCCTCGTTTGCCCGCTTATCTTAAGAATATAAATTCGGCACTGTATCTTGTAGGACGTGAACGTAGAGTGCACGGCGAAGCTGATATCGAGCTACCGCTACCTGTGGCTGAACCTGTCGGAGCTGCTGCAGTCGCTGGGCAACGCCTACGCCAGGACATACTCCACATACTGCCTGTTCATGTGAGTACAGTAACATAGAGTGCACGGCGAAGCTGATATCGAGCTACCGCTACCTGTGGCTGAACCTGTCGGAGCTGCTGCAGTCGCTGGGCAACGCCTACGCCAGGACATACTCCACATACTGCCTGTTCATGTGAGTACAGTAACATAGAGTGCACGGCGAAGCTGATATCGAGCTACCGCTACCTGTGGCTGAACCTGTCGGAGCTGCTGCAGTCGCTGGGCAACGCCTACGCCAGGACATACTCCACATACTGCCTGTTCATGTGAGTACAGTAACATAGAGTGCACGGCGAAGCTGATATCGAGCTACCGCTACCTGTGGCTGAACCTGTCGGAGCTGCTGCAGTCGCTGGGCAACGCCTACGCCAGGACATACTCCACATACTGCCTGTTCATGTGAGTACAGTAACATAGAGTGCACGGCGAAGCTGATATCGAGCTACCGCTACCTGTGGCTGAACCTGTCGGAGCTGCTGCAGTCGCTGGGCAACGCCTACGCCAGGACATACTCCACATACTGCCTGTTCATGTGAGTACAGTAACATAGAGTGCACGGCGAAGCTGATATCGAGCTACCGCTACCTGTGGCTGAACCTGTCGGAGCTGCTGCAGTCGCTGGGCAACGCCTACGCCAGGACATACTCCACATACTGCCTGTTCATGTGAGTACAGTAACATAGAGTACACGGCGAAGCTGATATCGAGCTACAGCTACCTGTGGCTGAACCTGTCGGAGCTGCTGCAGTCGCTGGGCAACGCCTACGCCAGGATATACTCCACATACTGCCTGTTCATGTGAGTACAGTAACATAGAGTGCACGGCGAAGCTGATATCGAGCTACCGCTACCTGTGGCTGAACCTGTCGGAGCTGCTGCAGTCGCTGGGCAACGCTTACGCCAGGACATACTCCACATACTGCCTGTTCATGTGAGTACAGTAACATAGAGTGCACGGCGAAGCTGATATCGAGCTACCGCTACCTGTGGCTGAACCTGTCGGAGCTGCTGCAGTCGCTGGGCAACGCCTACGCCAGGACATACTCCACATACTGCCTGTTCATGTGAGTACAGTAACATAGAGTGCACGGCGAAGCTGATATCGAGCTACCGCTACCTGTGGCTGAACCTGTCGGAGCTGCTGCAGTCGCTGGGCAACGCCTACGCCAGGACATACTCCACATACTGCCTGTTCATGTGAGTACAGTAACATAGAGTGCACGGCGAAGCTGATATCGAGCTACAGCTACCTGTGGCTGAACCTGTCGGAGCTGCTGCAGTCGCTGGGCAACGCCTATGCCAGGATATACTCCACATACTGCCTGTTCATGTGAGTACAGTAACATAGAGTGCACGGCGAAGCTGATATCGATCTACCGCTACCTGTGGCTGAACCTGTCGGAGCTGCTGCAGTCGCTGGGCAACGTCTACGCCAGGACATACTCCACATACTGCCTGTTCATGTGAGTATAGTGCAGGCTAATCGCCTGATTGTCTGACAAGTTAGCTGTTAGATCCATGCGTCGGATAGGCATGTAAAAAGTCGGTCCTGCGCCTGATCTCTCGCCAGTCGTGTCGGTCGTCCGTCCCACTGGGTTATGTGAGTAAAGCAATAGAGAGTGCTCTTGTGTACTGCGCACACACTTGGGCACTATAAAAATACTCCTGCGTAACTGGCGTGGTTTAAATGAAACCGGCCACTGTCACCGAAACCGGTGTGGGAGTTATTATTATTATTTATGTGACAATGAAACCGGCCACTGTCACCGAAACCGGTGTGGGAGTTATTATTATTATTATTATTTATGTTTCGAGACCGATTTTTAGGAAGATAATAAAAGAGCGTACTGACAATGTGTACGTGTAATACAATAGTGCGATGCATAATACGTCATACAAAAAGTCCGTCGGAAATAATTTGAAATTTTAATCTTGCTCGAGATTATTAGGCCTATAAAATATTTTTCTCACCTTCGGGCGGAAAACGTCAACTTTCTTCCCGATGCGCTTACCGATGTTGCCGTTTTCCGCCTCCGTCGATGAGAAAAATAGTATACGCACCATGGGCAGTAGATAAGAACGCCTCAGATCACATGACGTGATCTGAGACATTTCTTATTTTCCTGCCCTAGGTGCGTAATGTACTATATGACCTAGGGACTACGGTGGACACAATATGTCGAATGTGTGAGAGCTATAAAAATATTTCGATATTTGATGGTATCGATAACGATGGTATATTTAATAACTTTCGTCGTTCACCCCACACTGTTGCTTTGCGTTGCGTTTTCGGAACAGATTTTTACAACGCATTCAAAGAAGCAGAGATTTTGCCGAAGTAGAAAATACATTTTTGTTCTTGCAATGCTGCTACGTACATCGGGCGGTTTTCCAGTAATAAACTAGAATGTAATAGGGGATAACGGGACTTCGCTGTAAGCGATTTTTAGTGAATAAGCAATGTGGATTTAGTAGAGTCAATATATACACACCGGCAAAATTAGCGGAACATAACAAAATTTCGATTTTTTTAATATTGTTCAATTTTTTTATGTAATTGTTTATTTATTTATTTATTGATTATTAAAAAATCAATTTTATATAAACTTAGGGCATAAAAACGTGAAATATAGAAAAATATCGGCAAAAATCGAAGATTAAGAAAATCTTTGAAATTTCAGTAGTAAGTTTTTAAGTTAAATTTTCCATTTTTATTAAAGAAATGCCATGTTAAAAGAGTGTCATGGCTTTCTATGGATCTCAAGAGAGCCTGGATACGCCATTCCATGCTTGCATTTTGATTGTCAATCATTCCCTGTGGGATATTCTCCTACTCCTCTAGTAGCGCCAACTCGAGCTCCTGGACGCATTTTGGACCTTTTATTTTAAACTCGTACCGTTCACCCATTGATGTGCCACACGTCTTCAATCGGATCCACATCCGTAGACCGTGCTGGTCTCTCCACCCGGGCTACACCAGCATCATTTTGGTAATAATGCCCAATTTTTTACTCTATGGACGCGTATAAAATTGAAGTTACTACCTAAAACTGTGTAAAAGGCACACCATGCAGTTCTAGGATGTCTGTGCTATAGCCCCGTGCTGTCAAAGTACCATCATCAATAATCATCAGCTCTGTGCGGGCTCCAAATCATGTGCCACCCCAAACCATTACGAAGTCTGCATCATAGGCCACTGTTTCCGTTAAGTTTGATGGCCTATAGCGTTCCTTACGATTTATCCACATTATTTGTCGCCTGTCAACAAAATGTACATAGAATTTGCTCCCATCACTGTACAGCACAAGATTTCACTCACTTGTCTAATTTTGATGTTCAGGCGCAAATCTTAGCCTGGCTCTTCGGTGTCCTGTCTCAAGTTTTGGTGCCCTTGCTGGCACTTTTGAGTTTAATTTAACTTCTTTAAGTCTTCTTCTTACTGTACAATCACTTACACATACATCTCGGACCTGTTCCGACAGGTTTCGTGTCTGCATAACAGTTTGAGGTCGATTTCTTAAGGTTTGTTTCCTTATAAAACGGTCATCCTCAACCATTGTCACCTGATATCTGCCTTGTTCTTGTCTCCGAACGTAAGATCCAGTCTCTCTGTAGCGTTAAAAGTTACAATAGACCACGGAAGCCGACACATCTAAGGCCTGACTGACCAAACGGTAGGTGTGACCTTTCTCTATCGTTGTTACAGCTCTAGCTGTCGTAGATGCTGGGAAATCACTAATTTTGTATCTAAGCAATATGTTCTTCTAAAAACCAAACAATCAAATGAGCTTAGCATACCTTGCACCCCGCTAAAACGCCATTCTTATCAGGAACACTTACATCGTCAATAATCGAAAAACACTTATTAGGGCATAATTGCTATAAAAACCTGTCATCTTGCCAGTTTTGTTCAATATTTTATTTCTTAAATGAGCTTAGAAACTATAAAAAAGGATTTCACACAGCCCGACCCACTTGAGTTCAAGTTGTGGCCCTTTTTACCTATGTTCCGCTAATTTTGCCGGTGTGTGTATTACCTGTGTCTTTGGCTACAGTCGAACAAATCGAATTTTAAAACAAAAGTGTCATCTATAATCGAAAGTTAAAGAAACGTGGTAGAGTTGTGCCTCGACACGAATAGGCCGAGATAGTTTTGGGGTCATTTTGACATATTTTGAGTAGTAAAATTGACGTTAATAGGCTGTTGTTTTGATATGATTTTTTGTATGGCGTTTGTTACACGTGCGATACTTATCGTGATATTTAAATAGATATAGATTTGCAATACTAGATTACGCCTGCAACTATGTTGCGCCAAAATTGGCATATCGCGGGGGAGCCGTACATTTTCCCGGCACTCATAATATCTCCATACCAAATTTCAGCAAAATCGGTTCAGCAGTCAGCTATTTCTACGTGAAGAGGTAACAGACATACAGACACACTTTCGCATTTATAATATTAACTAGTATGGATACCACACATCCGTATCAATACTTTCGATAAATATCGCTTAAAATCCAGTTTCCAAATATCGCGTCGTGCCACATCCTGAGTTTTATAATCTTTGCTAGAACCACTTTAAAACTTTACATATTTTTTAATCTTTTAAAATTATTTGCACTCGTAGAGATTTGCATAATTGCATTTAGAATGTAGCTTGTCGTCATGGGATTACAAATGTGTATAAAGGTGCTTCCTCACCTGGAGCATTCGCTTGTGATGTAACGTTACAGAGTCGAGCATAACATCAGTGAGGGAGAAGAACCGAGCATTACAATGCGCAATTTGTAATGATACAACTTATGCAATATCTTAATACAACTTTTAACATGAATGCTACGAGATAGTAAAGTCAGCTTGCTATGCAATGCTCAAAGTCGAATCTATAATGTTACATTACAGGCGAATGCTCGTCAGTCAGGGAGCTACCTCAGGAGGGAGCATTGTAGTGTAATGCTCGAAGTCGAATCTATAATGTCACATCACACGCGAATCCTCCCGGTGAGAGAGGTACTTTAATGTAAGCTTGTAGTTAGATTAAAACACATTACACATTTTAGCTGAAATTAAGTAAACTTTGACATTATACAAAGTCGCAAACCGTGTCCTTGCAGCTTTTTAGTTGAAACGAAATTATAAAAGTGTGTAGACTACATTCACATAATGTTCTTATTTTGGTTAACTAGTAACTTTGTGTACCTTCTTGTAGAGTGTCTAAGTTACTTATTAAAAATATATTTTATTGATGATAAAAATTAAAGCTGAATGTTACTTTTATGGGTGATCGCACACGTCGCACTTTTTGTTTGATCGAGTCTGCGGCTTACATACATTCTGCCTGGCGCGCGCCATGCAGATTGTATGGAAGTGTGACGTGTGCGATCTCCCTAATACTTAAATTTAGCATAAGCGTATTACACAGAGGAGAGAAGGGGGTCTAAAACTATCATAGTAACCGTCATATACTTACTACGATTTATAGACAGACAATAATGTTAATTGAATTACGCAAGTAGTTCAACAAAACCAAGTAAGTGTATGACGTGTTGTTATTATACACTAGTAGACTACGTGTTCTTGTGGCGATGACAATGATGATTTAACCCCGATATTTGAGGGTTAAATCATCATCACCATCATCATCATAATCACCAGGTTCTTCAACATAACGATAGCTGTGTACGGCGCGCTGTCGGAGATCGTGGACCACGGTTTCGGGTTCAGCTTCAAGGAGATGGGTCTGATCGTGGACGCGCTCTACTGTTCCACGCTGCTCTTCATATTCGCCGACTGCTCGCACAAGTCCACCCTGAAGGTATACTGTCAAAGATATAATATTATATAATACTAGCTGTCCCGGCAAACGATTCTTTGCCATCTATATTACTTATTATAAAACAAAGTCGCTTTTTTCCCCTCATGTCCCTTTGTTCCCTTTAATCTTTAAAACTACGCAACGGATTTTGATGATTCTTTCAGTGTTAGATAGCCCATTTATCGAGGAAGGTTAAAGGCTATATTTAATCACGCTAAGATTAATAGAAGCGAAGAAATAGAGGAAAATGTGGAAAAAACGGGGAAAATTATTTGAAAGGGCTAACTTGAACGCGCTAATCTCAGGAACTACTGGTCCAATTTGAAAAATTCTTTCAGTGTTAGATAGCCCATTTATTAAGGAAGGCTATAGGCTATATTTTATCACGCTAAGACCAATAGGAGAATGTGGAAAAAACGGGAGAAATTATTTGAAAGGGTTTATCTCGCGAACTACTGGAGCAATTTTTATGTTATTTGGCACAGATAAGAAGTAGACCACATGAAGGATCGTGAAAGGTTATCGATTTTAATCATTTTTTCAGTGGCTACATATTTTATACCCGTGCGACGCCGGGGCGGGTCGCTAGTATTATATAAAGTATATCGCCCGTATTATTTTATTGAATTAGTGACTAAATAAGTATGTCATCATAGCAACGTCCATCGCTATCCCGTGACCCGCATGGCATAAACAATGGTCGCTCTTTTTAGACAAATAATTTACAATAAAATAAAATTGCATCTATAATTATAGATCTAAGCTATCCTATCTCTCAACTTGGAAAAAAGCACACATTAAAAAAAAACATTAAAATCGGTTAAGTAGTTTAGGAATCCATCGCGGACAAACATCGTGACAAGAGATTTATATATATTAGATAATAATTATTATTTTGAGATACAACGGGCAAACTGGAGGAGAAAAAGCGGCAGGTGTGTACAGTGTACAATATAGTACCATCGATGAAATTGATTCGTAGGCAGTTGACTAACCTACGTTAATTGTGCCCCGTGTATTATTTTCCTCTATGAGATTCACTCTGGCTTCTCGCTGGGACTGAAAGTATCTACCATATTGTACCAATCTACATAACATATTTCAGCAAAGTTAGTTTAGCGGTTAACGCGTGAAAAGGTAGGAAACAGTCAAACAGAGAGTCAGCGAACGTATAAAGATTACATTGCTGAGATAGATAGAGATTATATTGCTGAGTTGGCTCCATAATTGTTGGATGCAATTTATAATCAACCTGTGAGGAAGTTAATTACAAATAGTTGGGCTTCTCTCGTCACTCGGGTTGACTTTCGCCCAGTTCCTCTTGTATTAACTTTAGCAGAAAACTCCTAAATTACCTTTGTTTCGAAAGTGACAGACGTCACGGTAAACTCATTATATATTGTTTGGCCCACTCGCGCTGGCTTAAAGTTAATCGTGGAATTAATATACGGAAGGATAAAAACTGGAAGTAATATAGATATCTAAACCTAAACCGTAAGCTGTTGTTTGTTTCCCAAATATCTTAGTCAAATCCTATAGTCGTAATCAATTCCATCATAAAAATAATTTCTCTTAACTTTTCACATTAAATAAAACTGTATTTTAAAAAGACAAAACCGACTTCAAAATTGTGCGTAATTGAGAATTAAAACTCCTTACCTTTAAAACTACTGAACTGTTTTTGATGAAACTTGCACTGTTCCCTAAGTTGAACAATACCTAGTACAACAAAAAAAAAAAGAATTACTGAAATCGGACTTGTAGTTCCGGAGGTATGCGAACACAAACATAAAAATACATAGTAAATTACACTTTTGAAATTTGGCACATTTGTTCAGACGCTGATATAGACTAACATAATATACAAAAACTGGGCAGTTCTGGAAATATTACATACATACGCGTCGAATTGATAACCTCCTTTTTTGAAGTCGGTTAAAAAAAATGATTAGCAATAATATTGGTGCAAGTGAGCCTCAGATAGTTCTTTCATTTCTGCGTTTGATTCCGCGAGGGTCCTTCTTTATGAATAGCACTTTAATCGAGTTTAAAAAGTGCTAGTCGAACTCGCGCACTTTGGGTTCCGTACCGGTATAGAGCGATTTACGATGATACACTTAAATATTTATTCAATTTTTTTATTTATTATTAAAGTACACCGTAATTGAGGATTTTGTGTATTTTTTTAATCTCTTTTGATCACAGGTTGCGGCAGGGGTTCAGGACACTCTACTCTCGATAGATGTTTTATCCGTTGACCGACCCACGCAGAAAGAGGTATTTTCACATTCTGAATGTTATTTATATGTGGAGAAAGGTTGTATTAATTCCAGTGTATGTTTGTCGGTAGCAAGCTCTAGAGTAGGTTATTACAATCTGTCAAAGAAGTGTAGACTCTGAACTTAATCACTTTATAAAGATACTTACACGTATTTTTTGTTTTATAATCATTCAGTACTAAAATTTTTAAATAGCTTCCGAAAGTTATCCTAAAAAACATTACAATTAATGGACACGACGCGTCGCCCGCGCGAGTTGTGACCCCGCGTTACCCCCGCTCATTCCCCCTCGCCGCGAGTGACCGTTCTGCAACGATTTTAAATGGGATGAATATGTCAATAAATAAAATATACCACCCAATTTTTTAAAAAGCTCTAGGAGAGTTTAACCAAAAAAAAAATTGGGTGGTCATAATTAGGATAATGATACCTAAGCCCTGGACAAAAATTGGCAGGAAGGTTTAATTGCACCCTGTATATACCGGTGATTATTTCGCCTGTAGGACTTATATTAGTTTGTATATTTTAAATATTATCACCCCGAAATACTTTTAAATTGGATTAATAAGGTTTTACACTTTTTATGTGATATAAAAATAATGTTCAGACTTCATCGTCTATGAATTCTCTTTTTGGATTAGCTGCAGATCCCATTCGTATTTGTCGTAAGAGCGACAGTGGTTGTTTCGTTATTAAAAGCCTTCAATGATGATCATACATCCATAAAGGCGGGATTAACGAGATTCGTTTAATGAAAATGCGAATAAAAGGTTTTACTTTCAGATCGATCACTTCATCCAGGCTATTGAGATGAACCCAGCCGTGGTCAGTCTCAAAGGATACGCTCATGTCAATAGAGAGCTGCTCACTTCGGTATGACACAAACGATATTCTTTTGCCGTGGAAATTCGAAAAAAAAGTTCCATTTTAGATTTTTTTAAATTTTAATGTTAGAGGAATGAAGTAGGTAGACGTATAAAGATTCAAAGATTCAAAGACTTTAAAATAATAAATTAAAAAATTACTTACTAATAAAAAAAATAAAAAAAAGGCTTATATATTTTTTTTAATTAATGAGTAATGACTAATGACAAAGAAATAAAGTAACGTAGAATAGAAAGTCCAAAAACTTTAGAGTTTACACTTATATTCATACGGCCTAATATTATTTTGATCTAATATAATTATGAAATCATGCACAATTTCAAAACATAAACTAAACAGAAATTATTGATCCTTACCACACAAATTAATTTACATAGAATATTTATTTAATTCTCGTTTATTATTACAACAATATTCGTGTCGATATCATAGGTATAAAATACTGCTGATACATAATCTAAGTTTGCTAGAGATTAAACGTTATTATTATACTTTGACCAATGTTTGTTTTGTTATTGCCGAGTAAGCTTTTACTTCGCGCGTCAGGTTGTGGTTAGCGAGCTAGTTTGTTTAAACACCTTACCCTTGAAACTGTTCTACAAATTAACGATCTTTACTCTATAGTCTATTATATACCACACTAGATACGGCTTCACCCACGTAAATTAGGAATTTTACGGAAACCGTACATTTTCCCGGAATAATAACTTATGTACTTTCACGTGGTCTACTCTTTATCTGTGCCAAATAATGTCATAAAAAATGCTCCAGTAGTTCGTGAGATAAACCCTTTCTAATATTTTCCCCCGTTTTTTCCACATTTTCCTAGTCTTTTCTTTAGGGGGGTATTACATTATCATTTATATTGGATCATTTATAGGGTCATATATTATAGGATCCTATAAATGATCTAAAATAAATGATAATGTAATAAGTCCCCCCTTTGTCATAACACCTATATTTTAAAAGTCGTTTCAAATTGTAGCCTATGTGTTATTCTGATGTAAAAATCCATATAGCAGTTTTTGCGTGAAAGAGTAACAAACATCCATACATCCATCCAAACTTTCGCCTTTATAATATTAGTATTGGATTAAGCTTTAAAACTTTTTTAAGCTAAAAATTATATTCAACAACCTAGGTTTGTTTAATATGAGACGTTTAGATCCGAGCGATATATTCCTGTGAAAATCCTATATAATTAGTACCTATTAATAACTCTATATATTTGCAGGCCATAAGCATGATAGCTATATACCTGATCGTGCTGCTGCAGTTCAAGATATCGCTACTGAAGACCGCTGATGTGCCCCTCGTTGATGCTTGAGCAAGTTTCGAATATCATCCCATCATTATAAATTACGTAGATGTAAGGTTCATTATCTCAAAGTAGATTTCTTCTGAAACTTGTACCTATGTAATATAGCGCAGTATTTCCATATAACGCTGATTTAAATAGTTAATGGAATCAGGCGTTACTTTGCGGAAATCCATAGCTTAAAATTTAGTTTGTTATTATTTTTAGCAATATTCCGCGAAATAAACTTCCACCTTTAAGTAAATGAGTGAGTGCACGCATAGGCATGCGTACAGCACCTCCCTCCTCCCACACTGCCTATGCGTACACTCGCATGCAAGAACTTGCAAACACCACCACCACACAAGCAATAATGTTGGCAAATCCGTGCAAGGCCCCTCACCACCATGCAGGTTGAAAACCTCGACGCGCGTTTCGCTCCAACACCGGAGCATCCTCAGGATGTGGACTCTACGAACAACGTCCGTCAAGTGCCGCCGCCGGCCAAAACACCGCCTTTTATACCCTATCAAGCCCCGCTACTATCCCCACTACCCCCACTACCCTCACCAGTACCCCCGAACATATTAATAAGCGGTGACGTAGTCAAGCAAGTTTGGTCATTCAACAATGCAAATCTGTTATTTTTCTTTTCTTTTATGATCTCTAATTGTTCCAACACGCTCAGCCGAAAGCCTTTAAGCGCATCACATACGGTGAAGATAATATAATATTTTATCTTAAGATGCCCAAATATAAAATATTATAGTATCTTAAGCTATCACACACGGCTAAGATACGATAATATTAAAAATATGTTCATTTCCTTACGAGTCTGCGTTGGTGCCACACGTATTCCTTGTTAGAGTTCTATATACAGGATGATTGACTATGAGTGATAACTAATAACTGATACTGTCTTACTTCTTGATTTGTTAGACAGCTTCTCAGACGATAATTCTGATATAGAATGTGAAATGCAGATTGCAGTAGCACATTCCAAAAGGAGACACATTTGGATAGAGCCTCACATAAAAAAGAGAAAAGCCTGCGGCGAATTTAACCTTTAGGGTCTACACAGACGGACTGCATTTCAACTGCAATCCAACTGCAAATTGCAGTTTGAATGCAGTTGACACGACTGCAATGCGACTGCAATAGAACTGCAAACCAAACACGCAGTCGGATTGCAGTTCAGTTGCTGTCGGCGTGCAGTCGTGTGAACTGTTTGGTTTGCAGTTCTATTGTAGTCGCATTGCAGTCGTGTCAACTGCATTCAAACTGCACTTGAACTGCAATTTACAGTTGGATTGCAGTTGAAATGCAGTCCGTCTGTGTAGACCCTTATCAATATCTGTCAACGAAGAAGTTTCAGGAGTATTTTAGAAATTCAAGAGAAACATTCATTTCGATTCATGAGCTTTTTAAGCAATAATAATAATAAAGCAATAAATTATAAGTCATTTTATTTAAAATTATCCGAAATGTTACTTTTTCCATCAAAATGTTACTTTTCGAATGAGAGTAGGTATGTAATTTTCTAACATACAGCACTGGCAACACTGCATCTACTAGTGCGTCCGATCACCGATGAGCCCGCTGCTCGACACAAAAACACCCTATACATATTCATAAAGATATATTTCGCATCTTAAGATAACATATTAAGATACGAAATATATATTTCGTATCTTAAGATAAAATATTAAGGTACGAAATATATATTTCCATATCTTAAGCTACAAAATATAAAATATAAATTAACTTCGTCGTGTGTGATGGTTCATAGGATTTGTATGGTGAGTGATATTCTAAAATATGCTCTAAGATAATATATATTTTATATTATCTTCACCGTCTATGATGCGCTTTATCGCATTTATGTAAAACTTTATAGGAATGGCTATCGGGCACGGTATGATTACTATCTAAAAGGTGTTTAGCAAAATGTGACTTATCAGGATGACCATTCCTATAAGCCGCGATATGTTCTTTATACCGAGTCTCAAATCTGCGTCCAGTTTGACCCACATATTATACACTATCGCATTCAGGACAATCGATCTTATAGACACCGGACTGATATTTTTCATCAATCCGGTCTTTGTTATGACACAAATTATGTTTTAAAGTATTATTTGTCCTGAATGCGACATGCATATCGTTGTTTTTCATTATTTTGGATAAGCGTGCAGATACCTCTCCCAAGTAGGTCAAACTGGACTTATATCTAACTATCTCCTTATCAATGCCTTACTTATATCTAATTATCTCCTTACCTGCGTACAAAAACTTAACCAGTTCTTTCTTGTTTTTATTTTTCAAAATATTATTAATAATTTTTGGATTATATCCGTTGGATATCGCAATTTGGAAAATGATATTAAGCTCATTTTGATAATTATCTTTACTAAGAGGGATCGATAATAATCTATGAATGTAACTATGAAAGGCCGCGAGTTTGTGTTGCCAAGGATGACATGACGAAGCATGAATAGTAGTATTAGTATATGTCGGCTTGCGAAAGATTCCAAAACTGTGTTTATTATTAACTCTAGAAATAGACAAATCGAGAAAATTTAGGGTGTTATTATCTTCACATTCTAATTTGAATTTAATTTTAATATGTTTTTTATTTAGTTCTTTAACAAATACGTCCAGTTGTCTCTGTGTACCCGTCCAACAAAGAAAACAATCATCTACGTATCTAAAGTAATATAAAATACTTTTATTAACGACGATATTTCTTTGTTCAAAATCGTCCATAAATATTTCGGCCATCAAAGGACTTCAAGGTGAACCCATAGCTAGACCGTCGTCTTGAACAAAGAATTTGCCGTTAAATCGAAAGTAGTTTTGTTCCATGCAGGTTTTAGTAAGAGTAAGCAATTCATTACTTTCACGAGGTAAACGTTTATCTAATGCATTCCTTAAAATACCTAATGTTTCCTTACGTGGAACATTAGTGAATAAACTATCAACATAAAGTAAAACTAATTTGCAACTTAGTTCTTTAACAAATACGTCCAGTTATCTCTGTGTACCCGTCCAACAAAGAAAACAATCATCTACGTATCTAAAGTAATATAAAATACTTTTATTAACGACGATATTTCTTTGTTCAAAATCGTCCATAAATATTTCGGCCATCCAAGGTCTTAAAGGTGGTCCCAAACTTTGCCACCTCGTTGCAAATTAGTTTCACTTGATGTTGATACTAATAACACCCAAAATTTTCTCGATTTGTCTGTTTCTAGAGTTAATAATAAACACAGTTTTGGAATCTTTCGCAAGCCGACACATGCTAATACTAGTATTCATGCTTCGTCATGTCATCCTTGGCAACACAAACTCGCGGCCTTTCATAGTTACATTCATAGATTATTATCGATCCCTCTTAGTATAAGTCCAGTTTGACCTACATGGGAGAGGTATCTGCACGCTTATCCAAAATAATGAAAAACAACGATATGCATGTCGCATTCAGGACAAATAATACTTTAAAACATCATTTGTGTCATAACAAAGACCGGATTGATGAAAAATATCAGTCCGGTGTCTATAAGATCGATTGTCCTGAATGCGTTAGTGTATATGTGGGTCAAACTGGACGCAAATTTGAGACTCGGTATAAAGAACATATCGCGGCTTATAGGAATGGTCATCCTGATAAGTCACATTTTGCTAAACAACTTTTAGATAGTAATCATACCGTGCCCGATGGCCATTCCTATAAAGTTTTACATAAATGCGATAAAGGCTTTCGGCTGAGCGTGTTGGAACAATTAGAGATCATAAAAGAAAAGAAAAATAACAGATTTGCATTGTTGAATGACCAAACTTGCTTGACTACGTCACCGCTTATTAATATGTTCGGGGGTACTGGTGAGGGTAGTGGGGGTAGTGGGGATAGTAGCGGGGCTTGATAGGGTATAAAAGGCGGTGTTTTGGCCGGCGGCGGCACTTGACGGACGTTGTTCGTAGAGTCCACATCCTGAGGATGCTACGGTGTTGGAGCGAAACGCGCGTCGAGGTTTTCAACCTGCACGGTGGTGAGGGGCCTTGCACGGATTTGCCAACATTATTGCTTCTTCTATAGTTCTTGCATGCGAGTGTACGCATAGGCAGTGTGGGAGGAGGGAGGTGCTGTACGCATGCCTATGCGTGCACTCACTCATTTACTTAAAGGTGGAAGTATATTTCGCGGAATATTGCTAAAAATAATAACAGACTAAATTTTAAATGCTGATTTAGCTGCTATGTGCCTGTCATGGGCGCCGGCAGGGGGGTGCCAGGTGGTGCACTAATTGCACCCCTTGGGAATCTCGGGATCAGCAGGAATTATTATTGAACATTTTAAGTAACTCTATTACCATGCCGTACAAAGATAGTTTGTAATGTTTCGGCACTAAATGTATTCTGTTGACGTAAATAGACAGTCACTGTTGTTCGTAAAAAGTAAAAAAAAAGGAAAGAAAACTAAAATCTTCACCCCTTGGAAATTATTTCTGCCGGCGCCTATGTGAAAAACATAAACAGTTATATTATTATAGAGTAGTATTGCCATAAGCCACTATGATTTAGTTGATTGTACATTTAGGGCCTGATTCACCACTTCCTGATAAGTACCGGATAGGCTATGCGCCACTTAACTTGACAGATAGATTATGGAAAAAAAATCTCTCAAAAAAGTTGTGGATAGCCTATTCGGTACTTTATCGGGAAGTGGTGAAACAGGCCCTTAATGTCGTAAAAATGTAATCTAGATAACCTATATCCGCAGGAAGCTACGAAAATAAACGGCACCTTAGGTTTATTTCCACAGTTTGTTCATACTTTCGCATTTCCGCTGGTTGCCGTGCTAGCGCTACTGGCCTAGATATAGGTGTGAAATGACGGTACGTCCATTTAATCAAATGGTCGGTCTAAAGTTCGAAACTCTAAACGAACGAACAAACTGTGTCCGTTTGTACAGGAGCCATAATAGGTATATTATGTAGGAGTACGTCGCAATGGAAAGTCTTCTAAAAAGCGGTAACTTTAGTGCACACCCATAATGGTGCATATATTGCCTTCGGACTAAAAATATTTGTAAACGCCTCACGAAATAAAATATTCATCTGCTAAGTTTTTAACTTCTATTTTCATTCCTATTTTCCTGTCATCCCTATATCTTTATAGGGATCCCTAACCCTAATAAATACTATATTATAAAGTCGTACTTATCAATTGTATTTAGATATTTAGGGCGAATTTTTAATTCACACAGAAATAGCGACAGTTACTGACAAAGTTGCGAGCTCATTATTATTATGCATGCAGGGAACAACAATTGTTGGTATTTTTGATTTTTATTTGATCTACTATGGCTATTAACTACTACTGCTTGAGTGTTAACTGAAGGCACCATATTATGCCCATTAACAATAACAAGCTATTTGACCGAGCTTTGCTCGGTATTCAATAAAACACGAATAAAATTACATTTTCTAAAAATGATTCCTAGCTAGATCGATTTGTCGCCCCCGAAACACCCTATATACTAAATATTTTCATGAAAATCATTAGAGCCGAATTCGAGATTCCAATTATATACAAGAATTGCTCGTTTAAAGATATAAGATATCACGGGTTCGTAATTCATATTCCATGAATCCCTGACATTTTAAATCATCTCATGCGGATCCTCGGTCAACAGTAACTTCAAACAAGGATGAGGCAGTCGAGCGCAACGCGATTCAATAATACCATAATATACAGAACGAACCAGTAGGCCGACTTCAAACTGATAGAAACTGATAAATCTGCGGGTTGCACCTCGTGGTACCGCTGCAAGCATCCTAGGCATGAGGCTGCCTTAACACTAGCATTAAATTTGTCCAGCGTAGGCGTTCGATGAACGTATGCGCAGCGCAGACGCCGCGAAAATGCGGCGCGTGCGTCGCGTTGTCGCCGCTTCTCTACTGGAACAATCAGTACGATGCGCTAGCGCCGCATACTGATTGTTCCTGAAGAAATTGTGTAACTTCTGCGCCGCGCTTTATTAATTCTGCAGATGAAAAGTTACGACAACGTCTGCGCTGCGCATACGTTCATCGAACGCCTAAGCTGGACAAACGCTAGTGTGAAATCAGCCTTAACAGGGCGCGCGCCGCCGGCCGATATGACATACTACGTCAAATGTATGAATTTTGAGAATACTTCTAAGTCGGCCTACTGGTTCTTTGTGTCTATTGTGATAATACCATTCTCTAGGGTCAAGATTTCCATTTAATTAATAACTTAATAACTTGTAACAGAAAATGGAAGGAAACTCGATTGAAACCTCTTTGGTTTTTTTTTCGTAATCACTTTACTGATTTTACCTTTAAAAGGCTTAATTGTATTTAGGTTCTTTCATCTTTGAAAACTTTATACTGAAAAAAGATACACTAGTTTGTCAAGCTATTTTCTAACGTAGGTACCTTACAAGAACAAAACACTAACCTGTTTGTTGTCTTTGTCCAATACGCTAAATTTGGCTTGACGTCAAGGCCAAATACTTTTTTGAAAACACGGAGAAATATATCTATTTTTAAACACTTTAATGACATTATTACTAATTTAAATAGTTATTAAATAGATTGATATTAAGCTTACTACCTGTTATGGTATTTATAAACTCTACAAATTCCTGTTTTTTAAATAATTTTTCACAATTTTGTGCTCTTCCTTGAAATAAGTAAAATGCATTTAAGAAACTTCAGCAAAATTAGGTAAATACCTACGTGATGAACAGAATTCCGTAACAACTCATCAATCAAAGTTCCCAAATCCCATCACCGCTTGAACTTCTAGTCGTAATTCATTTAAAACCTTCTAATTCTGACAACTACGTCGTCACAAGATGATTTTTAAAATCTGGAAGCCTTACTAAAAGTGTTATTTTTAGTAAGAAATTTTTAGTTTAATACTTTCCTTAATTCTAAGACCTGCATAATATGTGCAATAAAAACTGCCATCATTAGTAATTTACTAATGATATAATATTGCACCTCGAATTTACTTTGGCCTAAAGATTTGTCAAACAAAGTGGATGCTTATCTGGACTGAGAAAAGCAAGTGACGGCTAAATCCCGGTTAGTTCCCGAACCGGTGGTAGGCCTCATGTAGACACGACGTTCTAAAAGTGTTAACTTTGTTAACCTATTTGGAAATAAAATATTTTGATTTCGATTTTGATTATACGAGTATGTACAGAATTTCAGCTGCTAAAGTTCTTTGTTGCTTTTAGGCAAATTTTCGTAGGCCCAATACTACTGCTACAGCTGAGCAAATTTCTTTGTGTACATGAGTCAAACCATAAACCTATAATGCTAGAGACAATGTGCCATATTATGTGTTAGAGCTTGTCTAATTTGAAATGATACGCCCACAGTTTTTTTTTCCTGTTCTGAGGATACGCCCCATCACTTCACTAGTAATTGATATTAAATGAAAAATTTTGTACTGTTAATTTTTCACTAGTTGATATAAATGAAAAATTTTGCGTCATTTTAAGTTAGACAACCTACTACCTCGCTCCTCTGCATTGTAGTTACTACGCTCTCACTTTAATCCTTCGATCGGAGATTCTCGGAAATGCCATTGTAGGTATTCTATTGTTGTCGCGATCACTGGTGCTCGTACGGGGCTTGATGGGTTAATTTCCAATGGAAAACCTTACGTACGATATGAACCCATTACTATCAGCTACTAGCTAACCATTGACGCCAATGTCATTGCAGCTCGAGTGGCTATTCGGCCAATAAACATTTGTAAAAGCCCCGACACGTCACAATCTAATGTGACGCAACGTACACTTTAAACCTTATTATCATAGCCATAAGGCATATCTGGAGGTATGGCGTATAACGGAGTGCGGTTATTAAATCTGAAGAGCACTCTAGATAATGAAATTGGCTCAAACACCGCGTAATTCCGACACCTCGTGGATTTGATCGCATTATTGTTACATGGAACCCTGATAGTTTAGTGGGTAGACTATATCGAGAGGGTGCAGGTTCGATTCCCTGGTCTCATGGATTTGCTCGCATTACTGTAATCTGAAGTTTTAGGGTAAAAGTACAGTCAGATCACAGCTGTAATGCGAGCAAATCCATGAGATCAGGGAATCGAACCTGCACCCTCTCGATGTGGTCTACCCACTAAGCCATCGGGAGAATATTTTAGGAGGAATAATTCCTCCTAAAACATTCTACATAAGAGTAGTGTGTTTTCGCGGGTTCTACACTACACTACAATCTATACACTCTATACATTCTATACACTCACAAATGCAATTTATTTCTTCGTCATCACAAGATTTTAAAGTGCCTTTAATATATTTTGGTTTCTACAAATTGATTTTGTGTTTTATAAAGTTTGATATATTTAGAGATTATGATAAACGTGTTTTATTTATTTTTTGAGTGAAAATTCTATGTTTGACTTGAATCTCAACATTGAGCATAATTGAAAATTTTTATAAAAATAAAAAACACGTTTTATAATTTTCTAAAAGATTTTTGAAAATAATGAAACAAGCTTTAATAAATTTGAAATATATTAAATTTAAAAAAACACGTTTTTTTTAATTTTCTCAAAAGCTTTTGAAAAAAATGAAACAAGCTTTGATAAATTTGAAATATATTATATGAAAAAAAAACACGTTTTATAATTTTCTAAAAGGTTTTTGGAAATAATGAAAAAAGCTTTAATAAATTTGAAATATATTATATTCAAAAACACGTTTTGTAATTTTCTAAAAAGTTTTTGAAAATAATGAAAAAAAGCTTAAATGAAATATTATATTATTCATATTTTAATTTGAAACTCATTTAAGAAACATAATTTAAAAGTTTATGTTTTTAAGAAAATCTTGATTAAATGTTATATAATTTTACAATGTTGTGATACAATGAAACTTTAAAAATTAAACATTCAGTACAATATTATACATATAAAAGTATAATATTAAAGTATGGCTACTCGAAACAAAATTACAATCTAGTATACAAAAGAAAAAAATCATTAGTATAAATTGATGTCATAACAAAGTACGTTTTACAGTTAATAACAAGAAAATAAATTAATCTTATTGACTAAGCTTAAAAAACAGTTTCACGTTACAATGACAAATCACATACGAACACAATATTCTTAGAAGGTTTTTAAACATGTAAACATTGAAATGGTTGGGTGCCCCAAAGTGGAAAAGGTGATGGCAGAGTTGGACTGGAATAATTCAAAACTGTCAAACTGCCATCGTCATACCAACTTCTCCAAAACATCTAAGAGAAGTTGTCATTGCAGCGGGGTTGAGGTGGTAGCTTTCGGTATGTGGTTGAAGGCCAACGTTGATAGAATTCAAAGATGATAAATGTAAAATATGTATCTAGGTAACTATAAGGATTAAGAAAATATATTATTGTACTATATAATAAAGGAACATAATATATTATGCTATATGATTAAGAATATAATTAGTTATAATTAGTTATACAATTATTGTGTTTTTTTGTGTTATAGAAAACTTAATAAATATTATTGAGTATACTTTTTTTAATTTAAAAATGATAATATGAGGTTTTACAATCTTATCTAATGTTATCCTATTCTTTTAACGACTCACAGGAATAATCAGTAAAGAATGTGAAAGTGTATCTATTGTATGCTTTACCATTAAATGGATGTTTAGGATGACTCAATAATTGTGAATAACGTTTATGATATTTATTTAGGTACGACTTTCCACTGATGAGAAAAAAAAAACGCTTGATAATATTCTTGGGGCAAGTACTCAAAAGATTTATCATAGGATTTGAAATAACCCAGCATTTAATCATTAGTAAGAATCCTTTCAATTTTGAAAACTAAGGTATGAATTCATATTGTATATTAGGGTTGTTGAGGATTCCTCTTCCGCTTCCTCATAATGAGGAAGTTCCGCAATATTTTGGGTTCCTCAACCGCTACCGCATCCTCATAAATAAAAATAAAAAAATCCTCTTCCGCTATCGCTTCCTCAAAATTTAAGAGGAATTTATGAGGAATTTCACTGCGCATGCGCGTCGCGTATCCAATCATGGCAACGCACACGCCAGAGCTAGAGAATTGTTACATCATTCACTCATCTTTTTTTGTGTGCGTGTGTTGTGTATGTTACTGAACTCCTTAACTGCTGGACCGATTTTGATGATTCTTTATTGTGTGTGTTTCGAGAATGGTTTAGATTCATAGTTTGGTCCACTGGAAAGAAGACTGGAAAATGCTCTTTTAATTATTAGAGTTCCGTAGCCAAATGGCAAAAAAACGGAACCCATTATAGATTCGTCATGTCTGTCTGTCTGTCCGTCCGTATGTCACAGCCACTTTTCTCCGAAACTATAAGAGCTATACTATTGAAAGTTGAAACTTGGTAAATAGATGAAGTCTGTGAACCGCATAAGATTTTGATACAAAAATGGAAAAAAATATTAAAAATTTTAGGGGTCCCCACAGGTACAACTGAAACAAAAAAAAATCTAACCTGTGCGTGTGGGGTATCTATGGATCGGTATTCAAAAATATTGAGGTTTCTAATATCATTTTTTTCTAACCTGAATACTTTTCGAAAGAGACTCTTCTAGAGAGGTAGAGAGGTAAAATGTGTCCCCCCCCCTAACTTCTAAAGTAGGGGCATGATAAGTCTAAAAAATATATATGATGTCAATGATATTCAACTAAATACAGATCTGTTACGTTCATACTATTTTCCGGATTAAATTGATTCCGAACAATTTTCAAATTCAATTGTCAAATTTGACAGATAAGTGAAACAAAAGATACGAAATGACATTTACATAAAAGAGACAGACTATACAAAAGACGGGTCAATTGGCCCGTATTTAATGGCTTCACAACGCGCGCGGTAGTAACATATCTGCTTTGAGTTTTTTTTATATAATATCATTGTATGATGTACTTTACTATAAAAACTACCAACGAAAATTGGTTTGAACGAAATCTAGCAAGTAGTTTTTTTTATACTTACGTCATAAATACCATTTATGACGTATAATTTTTTTTTCATCTAACCTATGCGTGTGTATCTATGGATACTACCAACGAACATTGGTTTGAACGAAATCTAGCTAGTAGTTTTTGGAGTTTACTCCTGAAGAATCGATTTTCATATATAAGGCGCCCGGTATGAGAAAAATCCGAGGGGTAAAACCTACTAACAAGTAACGAAAATGTTTCACGTTTTTGGTGCGCACCTTTAGGGCGCAGCTTTCTAATTTTGCTGTGAGTGTATTAAGACCATAAAGGTATAATATACCTATCGGAATTTAATTATATAAAATAATATAATTATTATATAATTATATTATTATATTATTTTATATATATAGTAGAGTAAACTCCAGACGTGCGTCGGAGCTGACACAGTTTTTTTTATACGTCATAAATGGTAAACATAATTTAACTTTTATTAAATCAGCTGAAATATAAAAATAAATCAAAAACCTTTTAATTTTATAAAAATAAACCTTATTGCTGCTGCAGAACCCTTCATGGGCGAGTCCAACTCGCACTTGGCCGATTTTATGTAATGTATGTACCTAGTTATGTACATACAGGACAAAGACTTTTGGGTTGGGTCCGCTAGTATTTATAATTTCCTATCATCCTCTTCCTCATCCGCTTCCTCTTCCGCTTCCTCATCCGCATCCTCTTCCTCAAAAAAATATCCTCTTCCTCATCCGCATCCTCTAAATTTGCGCGTGACAATTCCTCTTCCTCCTCCTCTTCCTCATAATCACTTCCTCAACAACCCTATTGTATATACGTAGATGGACAACACGTGCCTTCAGAAACTCTACAACCATCCTTCAATGATATCTAATATTATGTTCACTTTAGTCTCTCACACATTATTTTCCGGCACTGGTATATCAATTGATTCTAGTCTCTCTCAAACGATTAACTGTATTGTATTTGCAGAGTTTGATAATGTTATAGAAAACTAGATAAAAACCGTAATGTAACAGTAGACTATAGAAGCTAAGAAAAGTCACATGTATGATATATTTGAGTTATAATGTGTAACGTGTGTATGTGTGAGTGTTTACCTAATAGTGTGTAGATATTATGAAATAAAATATTGTACCAAAGTTACGTTTCTTTTGTATAGTCATTCATTATTTCATATGTAATACCCCTCTTAGTAAATACATAAAGCATACATTATACGGATATGTGACATATTATTATTATACAAGATTCATTTACCAGTTTGGTTCTGTGATAATACAGTATGAACATAATAGAGATCCGTAATTATTTGAGAAGAATTTGTGAAGGTTTAGACTTTAGAAGATAATATTATTGTATACGCTGCGAATCGTCTGCCTATATAATATAATAATATGTTCAAACCCCTACATACATTTATTAGCAACTTGGATCTTGCAGATAATATGTTACACATGGACCCCGCTGGATAGCCATGCACATCAAAGAAAATGACATTTGTCAATAATACTATCAGGCTACAAAATGATTGGACTTCTGTGTGTGGAGAGTACTGTTTAATGTACTTGTTATACAAGTTTCATAACAAGTCATTGTCAGAGTTTCAGACTGAATTTGGTAGTGACACACTTAAAAATGATATGTTTTTGAATAAAATGTTTGAATCTTGTTTTATGAACTGTGGTATGTAATACGAAATAAATAATTTGTTTGAAAGTAAACCAAAGTTTTATTTTAACCTTAGCTTTAATTATATTGTTAAAAAAAGACTCAGTTTGCGCGCCGGGGCCTCCTATGTTTACGAAGTTCATCGAATGATCGGGTGACCTACATAATTAATTATTAGGTACTTTTAATTTGCAATAATTCATTAGTTAATTATCATTCATATTTATTTAAAATCTAAAAGACTCAGTTTGCGCACCGCGTCGTCGTATGTTTACGAAGTCCATCGAATGATCGGGTGACCTACATAATTAATTATTAGGTACTTTTAATTTGCAATAATTCATTAGTTAATTATCATTCGAATTTATTTAAAATCTTGTAAGAAAGCAAGGTGACGTAAGCGATAAGCCAGATCGAACAATAGGACACTGAGGCGAGCATAACAATGCAATAAGTAGCGATTGTAATTATTAAGGAACAATGGAACGTGGTGATAGTAGATAATGAGGGTTAAACACAAAAGCTAACTTTGAAACTAGTGCAAATACGCAGAAACGGATCGCATAAATCGAACGGGTGTGCTTCAAAACCCCTATTTTGACACCAAACTCTTTTTTTTTAGGCGATGTCGCCGCTCAAACCGACAAAAAGTAATCGAGAAAGTTTGCGAGCCGCGAGCGGGGGGAGGGGTGGACCCAGAATCATGATCCAGAACCCGCGAAAACACACTACTCATAAGATTCTACAGTATTCCAATATAATTATCATCAACAGAAAATGAATTAACTTTCGGTTCGTATTAAATAACTTATAAGGAAGTATATAATAAGTATACCTAATAAAAAAATACAACGCATTTTTCACAAGGTTTTTAAAAATGCTGTAAATGTATTCTATTATCTTTAATTTGATAAAGCTTATTTTACCTTTCCCTTCTTTAAAATTCAGTAAAATTTTCTTATGGTGCGGTTTTGAACATTTTTATTAATTAATAGGTGCTTTAAAAGCGCCTATTATTTATATTAATAAAAAGCTCAATAGAGCTTTGGGAATTATAGTTTTTTACAGGGTGTAACAAAACTAAGCGTTAAAATCCAAGTGTGAACCCCAGACTCCACTGGCTGGCATCTGGTAGATTCGGCACAGAACGATATCTTTTTAACACCCTAGAAACTCCACCCAGCTTGAGTGACCCCTCTCTACCAAGCCAATGTCACAACATGTAAAGGCAAAGGGTGGAGCAGCATAATATCTAAGGAAATCGGAAAATGTCGGATCTACTGGCCGCCACATTGGGACCACACCGTTCAAAACATTAACATTATAATTATGTAATTTATAAAACAATATATATTATATATATACACTGTGATAGTAGCAGCGCTGAAAAACAATTTTTTTACTTTTGTATAGGGAAACTCGTGACGCTGGGGCGCTTGCCCATACAAAACTGAAAAAATGGTCTTTCAGCGCTGCTACTTTCAGAGTGAACTCTCTACAAGGATTAACACAAATAATATGTACACATTACATACCCTAAAGAAATATCACTTCGTCTTAGCCTGTCGTAATGTAACTTTCATAGAATAACGTACTAAGTACTTTTACTTGCCTACTCATTCTTCTTTTTCTCATCTTCCGTGTATTCTATTTCTTCCGTCTATACCTATTGGCGATTAGTAACACAGTGATGTCCCGGCAAATGAAATCGTCCTTCGTATCCCTTTATCACATTAGTACGGGTCCAATGTGTTTAAAACGATCATCAACATCATCACTACACCATTTTGATTAAAAGTAATTTAAATGTAAACAGAAAACAAATTTCCAAATCAAACTTAGTACGTTTTTCTCGGAAGGTCATCAAAAATTGTACCCTACCCTAGCTCGCCGAGATGAAGCAGCATAACAAACTCGGTAAAACCGGCGAAACAATTTTTGGAACGGAGTTCCTTTTCGCGCGTTGCGAAAGGGGGCTGGGCCGAAAAAATTGTAACGACACTTTTTTATTAGTACCTGCATGTTAGGGACAGAAGGCGTTGCGCGTTGATAGTATTCCTGTGCGTCAACTAGATGGCGTTTTTTTGAGAATAAACAGCGACGCGTTGTAAGTATTCCTGGGCGTCAATAGATGGCCTTTTTTTAAATAATTTTTTTGAGTATATTTTGTAATGTACAGATTTTTTGAACATAAGAAATAACTCCGTTCCATTCGGGTGTCCCTTGACACCTCTCAAGTTTTTTTTTATAAAATAGGGGGGCAAAGGCATGGGTCACCTGATGGAAGTAACTACCGTCGCCCATGGACAGTCGCAACATCAGAGAGCTGCAGGTGGGTTGCCGGCCTTTTAAGAGGGAATACGCTCTCTTCTTGAAGGTTTGCACGTATTGGTCCGGAATAACTGTTATATGAGTATACGAGAAATATAATAAGCATTCACTTACTTAATGAACGAATAAAAATTTGTAGCGTTATAGCTGATCAGAATGTTAAAATAAATATTTACGTTTATATTACATCGATTTGAATTGGAGTAGGTAAAGTATGTTTATTGATTACTTTTCAATTTCAGGAAGTTTTAGTCAACAGAGAGCCAAAATATTTGTTAATTAAAATAAATAAAATTCCAACCTACGTGTTGTAATCGATACACTTAAATACACGTTACGAAAAACGTAAGCCGAACATGATTTGTGTATGGGGTGAAAATAAAAAGGGTGAAATTCATCTCTTAATAAACGGTTAGGACACAATTATGAATTGTGGTAAAGTGGTAGGTAAATGAAGCAATCAATAATTATGATTTCTAACACATGCCTTCAAGGTTCTGTATTGTTAGGTACTATAATTATTGATAAATCTATTGACGTTTTATCTAAATTTTGAATTGAATAAAGGTCTATGAAAATTAGCAGACCAACACGTCGAGTTAATACTCGAAACCAGTCATGTAGTAATAATAGTTATATAAACACCTGCAATTGTTGAAACGTAATTAAAGTGGAAAAATGTATAATTATAAGTTGTTTATTATACTTATTACAAATATAAACATGAATTTCCAACAAGAACCGAGAGTACACTCAATCGATTAAATCATAAAAAAAAAAAAAAATTTGTTGTCAGATAAATGTTTTTAACGTTTGATAAAGTACATCAATATATTCTTCTAAAACACTAGGTATTTGGCTTAAGTGCTGTTTAATTTAATTAATACAGCTGCAGCGGAAGCTAGTGCACCTGGTTTCGGATGCTGGATCAGCGCTATACGAAATTGAAAAACGAATTCAGCAGCTGCTGTTGTTTTATAAAATAAAAAAAAAAAATACCCATTTATGGGTGGAATTTGGAAAATTCTTTAGTAGTAGAACAATATCATGTGAGCGAAATTTGAAGAATTGCAGGCGCTTAAATTTATAGATTAAAGAATAACTTTAAGGGCCTGCTAATTCATTGATCCTCATTGACCCTTATGGCTAGTGGCAAATTATGGTAATCAGTTACGATATGCGACTATAACACTTATCCATTGCTATGAATAAAAGAAAATTATATTTTAGTGCTTAATCTTGATATTATAGAAGCTTGGCCAAGCACTTTTAGCAACAAAGATTATGATTATCATAATCATTTGCTTTGCATAACGTGCTTGGTATCGTTGTGTCTTAAGTTAACAACTCGTGGACGTAAAACTATGACTAATTTATGAGTCTAATGAATAGCTTTATAATTTAAAAATTGCATTGTTATTTTGCTGTAAAAATCTTGTCTCAATAACTTGATAATAATCTACAAGTTAGAAATTATTTCTTTACTCCATTTCTAAGTAACATAATTATTATGATAATTTAAGTAGCATTTACATGCAATGATAGAGAGCACTGACGTATCCACTCCAGACAATACTTTTGTGATAATACGTAGGTTTTAGTCTTAACGTGATCGCGTAGTTGTTTATGTGGTGACGACTGGGGGTTCATCATCATTAAAGTAATGAGCCGCCTGCCACCATCCAGCTCCGTGACTGACATACCGATGCGGTAACGTGACGAACTGTCAGATAGTCATTACTGACACCGATGTACTATAATATGGACATCTGTGGATGAAGATTGAGTCCGTATGAACCGCTTTCTTATTCATACTCAGTACTTTTATTTATTTTAGGACCAATTAATGGCTAATACAGGATATTTATAAAACTAGTTAAATATAACAATAACATATTTAGCATAGCCAATAACATTAGCCTCAAGTTAAGTATCAAGGTAAAATGCTCTAAGTCTAAGTAAGTGTCTGCCACAAAATTAAATAAAGATCGTAGAGCTTGTCTAACTTAAAATGACGCGCCCCTCCCTCGTATTCTCAGTACAAAATTGTGTCATTTATATCAACTAGTGAAGTGGTGGGGCGCGTCATTTCAAATTAGACAAGCTCTACCTGCTTAAGGCTGCTCTCTCGAAAAAAGCGTGCAGATGAAATCACTTTTCATCGGCATTAATCTTTTATTATTAATTATTAATTAATTTTTATAATTAAGTAATAATATCTGAAAAATATAATTAGTAATCTACATGATATGATACGTAATTTGGTTTTGCTATATTTTTTCTATCGGTATCACATAATAAAGAAATAAAAAACCAAATCACCTCCAAATCGTTGAATGAAACCACTTTACTCCTTCATTATTATTTATCAAAATAATATATAAAAAATATCTACTGCTTTGCAATACATAAGTTAATAATTTGGTTTTGTCACTTTTTTGAAATATGTATTATATTAAGCCTCAAAAAGGTTTTTTTCCTATTTCGCCCTATCATGGACGCGGCGAGCGTCGTAACCGCCACCGTACAAGGCGCGCTGTTATGAATGTTATTTTAATGTCATTTACGTCGATATTCGCACTGACAGACAATCGACCTGCTAATTTAGGGAGAGATCAGAGAGGGCCTTTTAGAACGTTATTTTGATTTAATTAACCGACTACCAAAAAGGAGGAGGTTACATATAACATATTCGGCTGTGCATATGTTTTAAATAATTTAATCAGTATATTCACTAGATAGATCTTGGCCACAAGCGGTAGCAGCGGGTTATTAATACGGGTCTCAGAGCCAGCAATTAATATGTGGCGTGAGTCAAGTTAAAATCAGTGACTATATACATATACTATAGTCACTAATTTTAACTTAACTATATTTTTATTAGTATAAAAAACTGGCAAATTCTGAATCGAAAGTACTAAGTAGGCATTTTCAAAAAAGATACATTCATATTATATTATGATACATCAATGACCCGACATGTTTAGCAGAATCTTAACTACGATTTAACTATTTTTAGTTTTAAGTTATGTCGATATTTCATTAAGAAGGTGTCGTTTAATCGTTGAATACGAAAAATACAATTCGCTTAGAAAATCAGCTTATCATCATCACACAACAAAATTTGGGTATTTATTTATATAATGAAAGAAAAGAGGAATGCCAAGTTACCTCTGGCGAATCTCCAGTAATTATTTAATTGCAAAACCTGAAGGGGTTGTGTTCAGGATGTGTCTTTGTAACTTATTAACGCACAAGCCTCTCAATTATTTGAAGGAACACATCAACGCCCAGTTTTAAACTAATCATTATTAGTTTAAAATTATAAACAAAAATAAACTTATGTCTTTACAATTAAAGACAGGAGATTTTTTTATTCGTTAGAATTTAGCAGGGTCCAAAACTGATTTTGGAGAAATGTAACCATAAAAGGAACTTCGTCCCAACTCCCAATAAAGTTAAAATACATCTACTTTTTGTAGCAAATCTATACATATTATAAAGCAAAGTCGCTTTTTTCCCTCATGTCCCTTTGTTCCCTTTAATCTTTGAAACTACGCAACGGATTTTGATGATTATTTCAGTGTTAGATAGCCCATTTATCGAGGAAGGCTATATGCTATATTTTATCACGTTAAGACTAATAGAAGCGAAGAAATAGAGGAAAATGTGGAAAAAAAGGGGAAATTTATTTGAAAGGGCTAACTTGATCGCGCTAATCTCAGGAACTACTGGTCCGATTGGAAAAATTATTTCAGTGTTAGATAGCCCATGTATTGAGGAAGGCTTTATTTTATCACGCTAAGACTGATAGGAGAATGTGGAAAAAACGGCGGAAATTATTTGAAAGGGCTTATCGCGCGAACTACTGGAGCAATTTTTGTTATTTGGCACATATAAGAGGTAGACACGTGAGGGATTATAGGCTATCGATTTTAATAATTTTTTCAGTGGTTATATATTTTATACCCGTGCGACGCCGGGGTGGGTGACTAGTGTACAATAAAGTTAAAATACAGTCTATTTTTTGTAGCAAATTTACAGTTCCGTGGGCTGTCTTTTTGAACACAAAAAGTGGCGAGTAACAATATATTAACTTACAGCTTTCTCTTAAAATAAAAGAGGCGACTTTTTGTCGAGAAAATTCCATTCCCGTGGGATCTTCCTTGAAATTCGAGAACGATATCTACGTTGCTATTTAAAATATACAATTTCAATGCTTTTCTTACAAAAACATTAAATTATTGCATCAACATTATAACTAGATTTTTTTTATTAAATAAGGGGGCAAACGAACACACGGGTCACCTGATGGTAAGCTACTACCGTCGCCCATGGACAGTCGCAACATCAGAAGAGCTGCAGGTGCGTTGCCGGCCTTTTAAAAGGGAATACGCTCTTTTCTTGAAGGTTTGCAGGTCGTATAGGTCCGGAAATACTGCTGGCCCGGTGAACTTTGCATCACTTTCTTCCTATTATAAACCTTCCCTGGACATTTACGAATATTTCAAGACTAAAATAAGCCAAATCGGTTCAGCCTATCTCGAGTCTTAGCGGGACCAACAGAATTTTATTTATATAGATTATAGATAATATCTAACTAAACAATAACACCCTCTTACTAATAAAGATAATATGTGTTTGTCTGTCATATATCTTTAGTAATAAGCCAAATAAAGAAATATTATTGTGAAGTAAAATTTTATTTGTGAAGGTGAATATAATGTATTGATATTCTCGAAATACGATATTATATTCTGTTGTAGCTGCATTCCGATATCTGACACGTTCCACCTGTTGCTGCATAGCTTTACAATCATACGTTATCTTATCTTCTTATATATAAAATTCTCGTGTCACAATGTTAGTCCGCGAACTCCTCCGAAACGGCTTTACTAATTTTTACCAAATGTTATATGCATATTCAGTAGGTCTGAGAATCGGCTACTGGCTACTTTATATACTGAAAGTGCATTTGTTGAATAAATACTAGTAAATTATTACTAACTGAGAATGACGGCGACCATTGTTTGTGCGACGAGATAGCGATCGACGTTGCCATGGCGACATAGGTACTTATTTAGTCACTTCAATAAAATAATATGGGCGAAATACTTTATATTATGGCAAAGCAACGTTTGCCGGGACAGCTAGTATTATTATGTTTGTTTCAATCGTTGACAGCACTAGTAAAGTTACATCAAAACGAAAAGGAACACTTGCGATTGAGTAAAAATCTATCCTGAGGCCGTAGCCAAAGTACTTTTCGTTAAAAACGATGACGAAATTCGTTATCAAAATGTATGGGATTTGACATTAGTCTTCGAAAGCGAAATGTCATTAAGCGATGACTTATGTCAAACCGCATACATTTTGATAACGAATTTCGTCACCGTTTTTAACAAAAGATACTTTGTCTAAGGGGGCTGTACCCTTTCACGGGACTTAATATGTATTTGAGTCCTATGAAAGGATACATGATGTCAATTTTCATCTAAATAGGTTAGCAGTTTAAGCGTAAAGAGGTAAAAGACATAAACACTTACGCATTTACAATGTACTGTGAAATAGTAATAATTGTAAGACTAATTGAATTAAGTAACTATTACTATTATAAAGTTCGGCAATTATTAAGTTAGACAAATACAGTGAAAACATTAGAATAATTGGCCTCAGGTCACTAAGTTATTCGCTCTCTATCCAAAACCTTTGTTTATTTAGAGCTCTCCGAATGTGGTCCGTCCAGAATTATTTTGCATCGGAGTTTCTACGAGAATAGCTTTTATGTCCTTGGAATAAGAGCTATGTCAGTGGTAACATAACTAAAATAGTAACTGCATAGAACTGAGTAAGTTAGAGCGAGGCCACATTGCTTCTCTGGACTGCGTCGTCGGAACGAAGTAACGCATTGAACATGTTGCGGCGACGCAAGATATCACAACGCAATACAGTGAGGTTTCGAGTCCTGCGGGACTAAAATGGTTGCTTTATTGAATCATGATATGAATCATAATATGATTCAATTCTTTAACATCGCAAAATGCAACTCTGCTTGCAATTCATTTCTGTATTTTTGTACTGATTTGACATTTGTCAGTTTGACAGTTTTGACAATTCATTTGCTGAATTGATTGAGAGGAATTGATAAATGTGACCATTTTAGCCCCGCTATCCATATTATAAATCTGTACATTGGAATGCGTCACTATCGCACCGCCGCCACTCCCACTCCGATTTCGAGACTGAAGCCTAACTACTGTCCGTCCACAGCCCCCGCCGTCGGGACGTCATCGACAAAAATTCAAATAAAATGTTACTTTATTACCTGGCCTATATGTTTCATTTTGCTCTGCGCCACCACAGAACAGCGGCGGCATGGGTCATTACTAACACCTATGTCGATAGAAAAGGAAACCTAATCAAACGACTGACATAGGTGCTGTAAAATCTGCGTATCATTATGGTATATCAAAAGTAGGTATGTAAAACGACTGGCAAACCAGCGAAACCAACTTATCAATAGGGCATAATAATTAGAGTCGTTGCTGCGATGCATCGCTACGCAACACTTGCCGTATCACTAAATACATAAAATTATATGTAAAACGATGCACGTACTGCAAAGTAAAACATCAATATGACATAATATTACCGTAATAAATATTATGTTTGTTCGTGATTCGAAGCGTCGTTGCTATGTCGCACTGCACCGCAACGGAGCAACGTGGCCTCGCTCTAACGAACGGTAACTTGTAATTTATGCTCACATTAAACTAGACTGGCCATCAACGACAAGGTCCTTTGGTATTGTAAACGTTGCCCATTAAATGAATTACACTCCTGTTTCTTTTTGTTATTAATACCTGGATCGTAGAAAAACCAAACTTATTAGCTTATCTATTGCTATATGTAGATTGCTATCAATTAAACGCCTCCGTGGTCTAGTGGTATAGAGCGCGGCTCTTGACTCAGAGGTTATGGGTTTGATTCCCACGTTGGAAACATGATATTTCCAAGTTTGGTTAGGACACTGCAGGCTGATCACCTGATTGTCTGACAAGTAAGATGATCCATGCGTCGGATGGGCATGTAATAAGTCGGTCCTGCGCCTGATCTCTCGCCAGTCGTGTCGGTCTGCCGCCCTACTGGGTTATGAGAGTAAAGGAATAGAGAGTGCTCTTGTGTACTGCGCACACACTTGGGCACTATAAAATTACTCCTGCGTAGCTGGCCTGGTTTCAATGAAACCGGTCGCACATTTATTAGCACACATATGCCGCATTTTAGAATTCGATGTATGAAATGATGTGAAACCTCGCATATTCGTCTGCACCGTACGCGCCGCATTTTGTATACTATGCGTTCGACGCGTACGATGCTGACAAATGTGCAATCAGGGGCCTGAGTCAAGACGAATTCGTAATCGCTTCGTTATAGAATCGCCGATCAAAATGTATGGAATTGACATAAGACGAGTCGAACGTCAACGTCATATTAACGAATGCTTATTTCAATTCCATACATTTTCATCGGCGATTCTATAACGAAGCGATTACGAATTCGTCTTGACTCAGGCCCCAGCTTTATTGAGATAAAGCTCCTAAGCTCAGTTAAATGTTTGAGGTGATGGAAAAACATATACACATAAGAACATATTACACGTACTGCCAAAATCATATTTAGGTTTTACTGCAGTTTCAATATTTTTCATTTTTATTATCTGAAAACATACAAAACAGCAGAATTACTATTATCCAAACTATGGGACGAGTCGAAAGTTCTTATTAACTGACAAAAGAAAGAAATATTGTGACTCGTCTCGTAGTCTGGACTCTGGATCATAGGAACCTTAACGGCATGCAACGGCGACCGACAAAAATTCAAATAAAATGCCATTTTAAGAACTAGCCTATATAGGTATAATTTTTGTCTACAAATCGGTCTACGTCCTTACAAATATTTTCGGTCGTTAAATCAATGTAGAAAATGAAACAAATATCCTAGTTCATAAAGATTAAAGAGGCATTTCATTTGAATCTGGTCGATCGCGGTCGCGTGCTGCGAAGATCGGAATGCTCACAGGACTCGTAGAAGCTCTACGAGCGCTACGCCGCTACGAGGTCTACGCGGCTACGCCAACCTACGCGTTCACGTGTCCGTTATGAATATAATAAATACACATTAAGTAGACCCTTTTTCGATATACTTTGATCTTGTATATAGTGTAAAAGATTTTATATTTGGTGTATATTCGAAGAATAGTTGACTAAATAACGAACATATTGTGGTGGTTATACCGTAAAACCATTTTATTGTGCGTAAAATTGTTTGATATAATTTTGAACTTTGTGACATAACTTATAAAAGTTTTCGTTGCTTACCAGATGACTATATTATTATGAAAATCGTTACAAAATATAATATTTTAAAGTTATTTCTTTTTTTTTTTTGCCGCAGTTGTACTTTTATTCCTAAAAAAGGTATTTTTTGTTGGTAAAAATCTACTTATGAGGTATTTAAATACACATTTCTGAATTATAATGGATGGTCTTTGTTTAATACATTTCATACGTCGGCTCAGACGACAGATTTTACGCGTATTTACACAATATCATTTATTTTTTAATGCACAGGTTAATGTAACTGGTATCAGCATTTTTAAGTAAAAAACTACAACGTCAACAAATGAATACCAATTTTAACGTCTCGCTAAAGACTAGTTAAGGCTGGGCCTAAACCATATTAGTTCACGGATGATCATTAAACAGCAAGAAATCGTGTTAAAAATTGAGTGAAAATTATTAACACACGTCCATACAAACTTGGTTAAACCAAATTGAATTACGTACTGTATTACGTACTGTCTGTAAATCAGCCAACAACTTTTTTTCACACCCGAAACGATGTATTTTGCTAAACAATGTTTGCTTTTCCAGCAAACTTATTATTTTCAGTTCGAATAAATGCTCTCAGAAATGACATTTTCCACAAACCGATGTAAGGAATACAGCCCCCATAGATAAGTGGCAAGCGATTATCGTAAACGCTAACGATAACGCCACAAAATGTATGCGATTTGACATAAGTCATCAGTCGTCACTTCGCTAGCATATACTAATGCCAAGTCCCATACATTCTGTAGCGTTAGCGTTTACGTTGATCGCTTGCCGCTTGTCTAGGGGGGCAGGTTTACCTATACTTGTGCTGTAGCCTGTATTATATAGTCCTACGTAGGTAGAAATAGGGGAATAGAATACAATCTGTCGAAACAGCTTGGATATAAAGATATCTAAAATTACGTTGCGCCAAAATTCATTTATCACGCGTTAACCGTATACATTATTTTGGGATAAAAAGTATCCTATGTCCTTTCCCGGGACTCTAAGTATCTCGATACTAAATTTCATCAAAATTGGTTCAGCGGTTTGGGCGTGGAGAGGTTAACAGACAGATACACTTTCGCGTTTATAACATTACTACAAAATTATGAATACTTGTACTATAGATTGTATTATGTAGTCCTACATAGAAATACAATATACACTCTGTCGACATAGATTGGAAATGCAATGCATAAATCTTTATATATATAATTCTTCTGTGAGTGTCTATGTCACTGAACTTCTCGCAAACGACTGGACCGATTTTGATGAAATTTTTTGTGTGTGTTCAAGGGGATCTGGGAATGGTTTAGATTCACAATTTTTGTCCGCTGGACAATGTTTTTTTAATTAATTTTTAATTTATTAGTAGTTGTTGATTTTGGAATGTTTTACATTGGATCCGACAGACGGCGCTACCATCGCAGTGTCAAATTTTAAATAATATTCGAATTCGAATTTTAATTTTAGTCTATCCCGACAGTTAGCGCTGCGATCAAATTAAAAAAATATACTTTATATACTTAATATGGCAAAAAAACGTTTGCCGGGACAGCTAGAACTATTATAATCATACTATTTCCAACACAGGAGCATGATTGGCCACACATTATTGCAACCTAGTTTTTAGCCAAATCTTGCAGCCAAGCCAAGCCAAGTCAACCTGAATTTACTACTAATTATCTCAAAATGTAAGTTTTTAAGGCATAAAAACTTTTGAGAGTAAGCAAATTCTTAATAGACGAAAACAACAGGTAAGGTATGATATGAATTTTTAACTATTTAATCTTGGTTCTTCCTTTACACGTCATATAAAAGTTTTCGGTATAGCTTAGAAAAATTAATAAGGATTCATCATTATCAGCTCAAAAATAATAAAATGCCTTTAAATTGAGTCTAAGTAGGCCTCCAGATGCCAGATTTAAGTATGACGTATACTCTTTGGTGCTGGGAATAATATTAATCATTTTATCGCAGATTATTGGAAATCTATTGTTATTCTATTGTTGTTTGTGGCTTGATAGGTTATATAGGTTAATAAGAATATTAATAGAATTAAACGTCCAAAAATATAAAATAAAACTTTATTTGTAGATTTAAATGTCTAAGCGGCTAATATGTATTTTTAGCAAGACAACATTTGCCGGATCAGCTAGTAAAATTATAGCATTGAAAATATAATAATATTGTTTCGTGTCATATCGTACGTATCACAAGAAACCAATTATAATATTATAAAAAATATAATACACACATTGATATACTTCCGAGTACTGTAGAGTGTAAGGAATGGATTAGATACAAATTTTATATTTAAATCGAATTAACTTGTTTCGAACTAATCTTATAAAATAATAAAACGAATGTGAAAGGACGTTTGTTTGTATTTTATATCATATAATAAAATTTCCCGCGTTATATGAGTCGAAACTGCAGTTAAAAAGACGTAACTGAAAAAAGCTAAAAACTCGCGTAGGACATGATAAGCTATCGTTATACTGTGGGCGGGGCTCGGCCGCCCAGCGTCAGGGATATATAAGCGCGAGCCGGGGCAGAGCAGCCACAACAGCAGCCGCCCTCGCCAACGCCGCCCAACACCACAATACAACAGCCAACACCAAGGTACGTAACTAAGGATTGAAAGAAACGCACTCTTAACTCTCTTAACTTACAAGCTTTTTTTAATTCACTCTCTTAACTTACAAACTTTTTTTAATAATGTTTTTTATAAAGATTTTTTATATATATTGATTGGATTTTATTTTTCACTTTTTATCTATTCTAATTACAAGCTATATTTTTGAATTTCTTTAAATTTTATAACTATTACTATCTATTTAAAAATTATAAAGATATTTTTTAAGTTGATGAACAACCATTCCTAACCTAAATATTAAACATTAATCCAAATATCCTTACAAAACAATGTTAATAAAAACCAAATCGAACAAGCCATAAACACGTAATAAAACGACGAAAAATTACAACGAATGACGAGCCTAAGAAAGAACCAATAAATATACCAAGGTTTTCTAATTTTGCCATCTTCTTCGTGTAACTTAACGTCTAAAGTGTCGGTCATTAGTCATTAGTCATAACACTGTGACAATCATGAATTTTGAGAAGTACGCAAGAACCGTACATTTTGTTTCGTTAAAAAATAGCTTATGTCCTTCCCCCTACCAAACTATATCTGTTTATTAATATCATAGTAGTTTCGGAGCGTAATCAATGCAAATAAATAACCAACAATACTTTAATTTGCGTAACGTAACATAACAACGTGTCTTAAATTTAATACCTCGATCGTGAGAGTCGCAGACACAATAGATATTTCATTCGCGCAAAGAGGATAAGTACAATATTATACTACGTAACGTTATGCGGCACCCTTGTGTCGCTTAGGAGTTGATGGGTTAAGTTCTAATAACTCCCGGAATAAATAATTTCAAATGCAATAATGGCGACAAAAATGTGTGGTTCCCCCAGGAAATTCAGACGCTTTATATTTTACGTGGGCAAAATGACAAATTACTCGTAATTTCACTGTAAGAAGTAGATCGGTATTAACATAGTCACATGATCATCTCAAGAGACGGATACATTACAATGTGGTCCCCAAACAATATTATCTAATACTAGCTCTCCCGGTGAACTTCGTGTCACTTTAAAACCTTCCCTGGACTTCTACGAATATTTTAAGACTAAAATCAGCCCAATCCGTCTAGCCGTTTTCGAGTTCTAGCGCGTCTAACTCATTTGAAAGTCCATTTTTATATATAAGTAGCTGTCCCGGTGAACTTCGTGTCACTTTTAAACCTTCCTTGGACTTCTACGAATATTTTAATACTAAAATCAGCCCAATCCGTTCAGCCGTTTTCGAGTTTTAGCGCGACTAACACATTTGAAAATCCATTTTTATATGTAAGATCTAATTATATTTGTATATTTTTAAGCGGAGACAAACAATAATTATTCGTTTTGTTTACTCTTAGGAATTAAAATCTCAAACCTTTCTAAATACTTTCGTTACATAATACAATTTTAAAATATTAATTACTTTAAACTTATTTTATTAAACTTACGCATACTGTACTTTAGATTTATTCTAATCCCTATTTTTCTGAACGTTCGTCGTGATTTCAAAATAAATCAGTAAAAAATAACAACCTTTTATTTTTGTCTATTATCTTGTCCTAAATAATTATTGATATTTTCGATAAAAATAACAGTAAATGAAACATGCTAATAATTCATACTTCAATTATAAATGAATAAATAAAAATAGGACAATCAAACATAATTTACCTACACGTGAATGGACAAACTAGTTTTTCCCTTTCAAAATAAATATATTATTCAAGTGACGTATAGTATATAATAGGAGATTAGTTATGGTTATTCAAAGTGTTTATGTTTTTCTTTCAATACAACCTGTAGTGTGTACCTATATAGATATCCATACTAATATACCTGCGAAAATGTCTGTCTGTCTTGTCCTTACGCCTAAACCACTATATTGATTTTGTTGAAATTTAATAATATGCTTTTCTGCATACTAAACTTTGAATCCCGGAAAAATGTACGGTTTCTGTGCCATAAACTAATAATTTTAGTTTATTAAGAGATAAACTAGAGACTAGACTAGACTAGAGAGACACATAAACTACAGGAACGGAGTTGCGGGCATCATCTAGTAATTTTAGTTCTATTTTTTAAACCCATAAAATATAAAATAAAATGATAATTTAAAATTGAATAAAACCTAAAAAAAAAAATATCCACAGCCGAACATACAACCTCCTTGTTTTTTGGAAGTCGGTTAAAAAGCGTTGCTATCAATAACAGTAATATTGCGTAGATTCAATGCATGTTAAACATTACAAATAGCAATCGAAGTAAAAATATTATTATACACGAATGATAGAATACCATGCGTTTATAAAACACTACTGTTGTTTTGAGGTTCTTATTATGTTAATAATAATAATTATTAAACATTATCTTCAGAAAGAATACGGTCTAACCTAATATCTCGATCAGAAGGCGCCTATTGCGCGTAAAATCTACATACACACAACGCGCTATTGGATGCATATAAAATAGATCAATTTTAAATTCGTGTTGTAGATCGAAGTATTTTAAAAATTTGTCGTGAAATTGAATTTAAATAAGTTCAAGTTTTAATTGTTCCTTATGGAATTAAAGATAGCAATTTTCAATTGACATACTGTGAAAGTCACGTTCTGCAGAAATAACAAAACTATTTTATGTTAAGTTAGAAATAAAATAAGATAGTTGTGTTAAAAAAATAATATGTCAAGTCACTTTAAAATAACACTTTTTGGTGGCATATGAACATCTCGGTTTTGCAATAATATTCTAATAAAGTATTACTATTAATTTTAAAAATATTTTCATATAACAAGCATCAATCAAACAACAGCTCAAGAACACTGGCTTAAAATAAATTTAACGCAGCAACGCACCTTCAACACTTCTGATGTAAGCCCGGCAACGCAGGTGCGTTGTTGTTGCAGGCGCAACTCTTCTGATGTACCGAGTACGTCCATGGGCGACGGTAGTATAGCTTTCCATTAGGTGACCCGTTTACCCCTAGTTTTATAATAAAAAAAAAAAACGAAATTAAGCGATATTAATATTGAACATAAACAGTAGGCCAGCGTAATGCAAAATAATCCTCTTTACATTAAAACCCCGTACCTTGGTTAGTTAATAGTAGTTATCTAACTTTTTAATTTATTAAATTTTGCGTGGCCTAAATTAATTAAGACTGTCCTAATATACTGCGGGAAGGTATAACTAAAGCAAGCAAAAAAAACTCAATTAAGTTAAAAGAAGATTTTCATGTTTGAAAGTTCGTATTGTTCTGATATTAAGTATATTACAAAATTTTGTACAAATTATGACAGTTAGACATACAAAATAGCATCCAATGTCTGTCATAATTATTTAGGCGGTTGGCGTTGTTTTACAACATCATATCTACGTAATCGTACACTCTGGCCTACCTGGAAATTCGAAAGTGAAAATCGGAATTAAGAGAATAATAATTAATCCTTCGATCGTGGATTCTTGGAAATCTATTGTTATTTTATTGTGTCACGCTTACCGGTGAGCTTATGGGGCTTAATGGGTTAATTTGAATTCTTAGTTAAATGTCAATTTGTAAATAATTTTCATATATAGATTGGACTTGCCTGTTGAATTATTGCAACACGTTTTTTTTCACACTTTAACGGATTCCAAATTCAACAATAAAAATTACGGGACTGAGAAAACATCAAATATTAATAGTTACATGAAATTTGTATGAAAATTTACTAAACGACACAAAACGTTTAAGAAACAATACACGTATCACATATTTTACTCGTATGATGTACCTTAACTGGATCGGTATTATATAAAATGTTATCAAATGAAAAATTATTCCCCAGCGACAGTCCTCTTCATATAAGTGTATAACACACGTTCAGATGAATGCAAATTGCTGCATCTGTTAAATTACAACATCGAGCTTTCAATATGCAGCAAGTATAACTTGTTATAATATAATTTCTAACTTACTTTATCTATTAAATAATATTCTATTGTACTACAAAACAATACAAAACAAGAATTTAAACTTACTTACTTCGAATAACAAAAACCCATCTGAAATATATATTTTTTTTGTTTGTTACTCCTTATTTGTATTGTCTAAACTCTAAATGAATAAATGTGATTGTGATTAAATATTTTTGGTCGACTAGTTTGGAATATAAAATGAAATCGAATCTTGCCGAAACTAAAAGCCAATAGACCGAACGTAATAATTCAGTATGCTATAATATTATAACACACTAACATCATTGATCGTATTACTGAATGGATAGTATATTCTAAGTATCTGATATACTTAATGCTTCTCTGAATAATACAGGTAGGGGAAAGGGGGCATGATGGGGAATCTAAGGAACATACCAAAAAAATACAGTACAATCATTACGTTTATTATGCTTATTTATTTATAGCATAATGGCTTATTTATCTAACTACAATTTGGCATAGTCTTTGGGAGATTAACTTATAGCATTTTTGTAAAATAAACGATTTAATAGGACCTTTCGAAAAACCATCTTGCCCCTTACCATGGTGTAAGATGGGGTTATGAAAATGGGGCAAGATGGGGTAAGCTAATCTTATCACAATAAATACAAATATGAATTTCTTGGGTGTTTTCATCATCCACACCAGTACAACCATTGTGAGCCCAACGTTCACAAATCTGACAGCCTATCAAACCTTCGGATGATTTCAGAACACCCAATACCCCGTCTTACCCCAAAGGCTGACTTAGAAAAAAATAATTTCCCAAAAAAAAAATATCATCTGAACTTTTGTCCAACTATACCACAACAAAGTTAACAAAACTAACAACCGCATAAGAGAAAAGACATAAATTGGGTAGTCATAATTAATTAACAGTAAGGAGGTTTTTATCTGCGTAAAATTAGATCGACGAGACACTCAACGTGATTTTAGTTTGTAAACAAAAAACGCGTGAACTCCCACTCCCTTTTCTGTCGCGCTGATGGTTGATCGAGTATGGCTTCCTATTGGCATATTGCTTTCTGTTCGCAAGAGTCTAGTTTCTTGTATATTGCGTCGCGGGCATGACGGGGACGCGAGGTAAGACGGGGTCGTCTTACCTCGCGCGTCATCATTACCTCACCCTTCCCCTATAAGGATAACCAAAAATTTATTATGTACATTATCATTTCATCTACTTGATCCGATAAAAGCATTTTCTGTATCTAAAATAACTGACATTATAGCAAAAGTAATGTGATCTTTTACAGATCATCTCGTAATCCATAACATGTTTCAAGTTTAAATCCCTTTCAGTAAGATCTATCATATTGATGGTCCATAATTATAATAAATTATTAATGGAATATCGTCCGAGTACTTAGATTAAAGAATATAATATGTGGGACAGGCTTGCTGGGATTTCTAAGTAATAATATGTTTAATAATAGAAATACTTGCAAGTACCATACGCTTACTTAAAAAACTGAAAGAAATTTGTTATATATATATATATATATATATATATATATATATATATAATATATATATATATATATATAATATAAATAGCTTCTAGGTAATGTAGCAATCTGCAATATGTTTGCAGTTTGTTTACTTCAAAGTTAATAGCTAACATCCAATCTGCATGCAATCATAGCGAAATTACTATTCAAGGAATTGCTCACGGAACTCAAGCTGAAGTTACACCTTAAGGCTTAAGCAATCATCTTCATCGCTTTTAAATACGCCTCGGGCACCCTTAACGGAACATAGTTTGGTGTTTAGGGCTGTCGAATGTCGATCCTGATGTTGACTAACTGTCGACTACCCCATATTTAATGTGAAAAAACATCTACAATGCGTATTATAACAGCTGTAGCGTGAGCTTAAAAAGGTTTATTGCTCCTCTCCTGAATGATTGCAATTTGTCCAGAATCAACAATGAGGTCCAGTGGAGTGGTGATCATGACTGCAGCCACGCTGCTGGTCTGCTGCTGTGCGTACTCCCATCAGGTGCGTACATAAACCAAACATACACCCAACCTTAAACATCTTGAAGGCTTTAACGACTTTATGCGAAGAATATACACTAAAATTTACACTAAAATAGTAAAGCCAAGATTTTTTTGGCAAAAACAATAACCAGATCTTAAAGATTATCCAATGGGAAAACTATTTAATTGCTCTATTTAGAATACTATTCATCATTGGTGCTTCAAGTGGACCACCTATTTAAACATTAAGAACACAATTTTTCGTTCCATATTTAAATATAATTTTTAGTGCCCAATAATTTCAAAGTGCATTTCTTATGGGACCTCAAAAGACGAAATGTTCAAGAATTTGATAGCCTTATACCTATTCAATTAAAATCCTTTGATTGACAATACTTGATTAAAGTGAATGCCCCAAAGACTAGAACCATTAATTTAATTGTACAAATAAAGTTTTACACGAGGGACCTACCTCTTTGTAGTAACTTCCCTTCTCTTTAACTTTATTTCCACAAAGGTTTCAATTTAAATACCTAAAGGAAATAGATAGTAACTTGTTACCAGTTTTTAGTATGTACTCTTGCTTATTCCTGTTGAAATTGACGTTAAACTGTTCACCCAAGTGATTGTTGTAAATGAATGGTTCATTTATTTTAATACATTTGGCACTACACTTAATTAATATTTTTCTTGTTCAGACACTACTTACGAGTAAAAGTTTCCATAAGTATAATGAAAGGGATAAGTGAACCGTCTTAAATCTCCTTAAAAGTATATAATATTATTATACAGTAACTTTTCAGAAACTAGTCACTAACATTATTATTTTTTAATTAGGAACAAGAACTAAGCGAAGAACATTCCAGAGGTAGCTTCGACGCTGCGGGTAAGATTTTATACAGACTAAAATTATACACGTCTATTGTATACTCACAATATGTGTATTGCACGATATACAGTATAATTTCCGTGTTAAGTTTCAATTTCCTATTGTGACAATGTAAATAAGCGTAAACTGATGATAGCAGGCTTCAATATTCAATATTGGCAAATACAGTGTGAAACCGAACTATGATTGTTTAGTAATTATGTACTTAATAGGTACCAATTGTGCACGGAACCACGTACTCCTACGCTTGTTTACATTCACTGGAATTTGTACTAGGTATGGCAAAACGATTCATGGAACTACAACATAGGAAAAATAACTTCAAGATTGTTTATAAACAAAAGGAAGTTTTATTTCCGAATGAAAAACCTTCTCGGAAAGTCAACAAAGAAATTCATCACCTGTTAAAATACTGACTATGAGAACAACTTTAACATTTTAAGTAAGCACAAAAACCGTTCTGTCATACCTATCTATTATTATTTAAGCACAGTCTACAGCACAGTAGACAAAGTTTGATAAGCACAACGCGTAGTTTTATTTAACATAAATTCAATTTGATCATGACAAGCACATGCACCATAAAAAATCACAATTCTTCAACTTTTTCACTCTTTTTATCATAATTTCAAAGCACCACTTTTCTCACACCTGGAATCAAATGTACCCGTTGCACAGTGTCACCAAATAATCGACTTGCACAGTTACACAGTAAATGTACCTTCACGGTGATGGAAAGCACAGTGTCCACAATTCTGCACCACCCTTCGCACGGTGTCCACAATTGTGCACGATCAATTCACTCGGTGAGTATGAAGTTTGTGTATGAATTTCTTCAATCTTATTTCATCTTAATGTTAAGTGTAAGTATTAAGATATTTTGTACTTCATTCCAGATTACAGACAACAAGAAGCGTTGGAGAATTTCATCAAATTTCTAGTCCAATATGAGCGGCCGAGGGAAGAGTCGGGAGCCTACCCCAGCCGCTCCGGGGAAAGATACGCCAGATTCGTGGACTCCCTAGGGGGTGGGAACTTCGTCCGAAATCTGGACTCGATCGGGGGCAGCAACTTCGTACGAAATCTAGACTCCATCGGGGGTAGCAACTTCGTTCGAAATCTGGACTCCATCGGTGGAAGTCACTTTGTGAAGAAAAACCTGGACCACATCGGCGGGCCGAACTTAATAAAGAGGACCCTCGACTCGATAGGAGGCGGCAACTTCGTGAGGAACCTGGACTCCATCGGCGGGGGGAACTTCGTCCGAGCAGTCGACCCGCTAGGGGGAGCAAACTTCATTTGAAAACATTTGTAAATTCGAATTTTGAAATATTTAAAATAGTACGCTGTCTCATTCATGTGATACCTACCGTTTTAATGTTATTCATCGATCAGTGTTCTTAAATTAAAGTGCATTACAATATTACCCGACGTCGAGGCAATTTGATTTTAAAATTATCCTATGAATACCTTTATCCTCCGATCCTTATAAAAAAAGTTCATTCGAAATTTAAATTCACGTTCCGACCGAGCATAATCTTCAATATGGTGAGTATGTATCATTTTATTATCTTTCATATTATGTTCCTTACATGAAGATAATTATAATATGAAGTTGTTGTGTGGACTAGGTCACAAGGCAAGGAGTGGTGGCCCCATCAGCGACGGTCGTCTGGTGCGTCAGGTCCGGGAGGCCCATCGCCTGACATACCCCCAGGCACGTCGGTACGAGCTAGCAAGGTAAACCTATAGACACGTTCCGATAAAACTGCACAGTTTGATCCTAAAAGACGTATGAAAGATGCTTGGGGAAATATAAACGATTCACACGCACTCTTTGTCCAAGCGGCGTTTTTGCCAAAAAACAAAATAAATACGAATAATGCCTCTTTTCAAATGTGCCAAAATTAATGCAAAATAACTACAAATTGTTATTGAAAGTAATGATAGGATCCTCTCTGATAGAGTTCAGATGTAGTAACTAAGTTACTGTATTAAAATCATAATATAATAGCTATGGCCGAACTGCGCAGTTAAATCGCAGTCGTTCTTTGCGGGTATTATACATTGTTTTATTATTAATTTACTTGATTGTCTTATCATAATATGCTATTCGCTTAATATAATGAGATAGTTTATTACGTGAGTGTTGTAATATTTCTGTTGGAATTAATAGGTGGGGTTAGAATAATATTTATTACATGAACATAATATTGTTTCTACTGTTTTTACTGTTTACGATAATCTACTTACATAAAATATTACGCTACATGTTATGTAATATATTATGTAAATTAAAATATAGACTATCTCTAATAGATGTTGCTTGCAACTTCGTTTTTTTTTTAAATAAGGGAGCAAAGGCGCAAACGGGTCACCTGATGGAAAGCAACTTCCGTCGCCCATGGACACTCGCAACATCAGAAGAGCTGCAGGTGCGCTGCCGGCCTTTTATAAGAAGAAATAGGGTAATAGGGTAGGGGAGGGTAGGGAAGGGTAGGTAGGGGATTGGGTGAACTCACTCGTTGCGCCGTGTAAATTCGTATATCGCGAGGAAATCTTCGTCTCTTAGGTAAAAAGTGTACGCGTCCTTTCCCTGGACTCAACATATCTGCATGCCAAATTCGATCAAAATCGGATCAGTAGAAGCTCCAAGAACGCAGCGGGCCTAAAATGGTCACATCTTGCAATTCCTCTCAAATCAATTCAGAAAATGAATTATCAATACTGTCAAACTGACGAATGTCAAATTATGGTCAGATTAGTACGAACTAGATTAAAAAAAAAATTAATCATACTATGATTCATAATATGATTCTCCAAAGCGACAAGTATTGCAATTATAACATTATTCGAAGGCATGGATGCAAATAATAATTTATGCTTGAAATTGTAAATAATGAAGTAGTTTCCTGTTTCCTATTTAAAGTAAAATACATTTAATCCCTCCGAGACCCGTTTCTGACGCACTGTCACACTAGAAATATGTTCTAGCACTGTAAAATTATACTTAAAAAAGATAAATTATTCAGGGTAATGCGCTGTTATTCATTATTTAGTATTGTTCTATTTAGCTGTAACTTATCTTCGATATGAAAGTAAGAAGCATAAATTAATTTCATTTTATGTTCAGTTAATTTTATATTTAAAACTAGCTGCCCCGTTGAACTTCGTGACACTTTAAAACCTTCCCTAGACTTCTACGAATATTTTAAGACTAAAATCAGCCCAATCCGTTCAGTCGTTTCCGAGTTTTAGCGCGACTAACACATTTGAAAATCCATTTTTATATATTAAAAAAATTAAAATATTTAATCCTTCAAGCCCCATAAGAGCACCGGTGATCGCGACAACAATAGAATACAATAGCATTTCCAAGAATCCGCGATCGAAGGATGAATTTAACCTTATAATAACACACCGACTTTAATAAAAGGTGAAATTTGTATATTAGACGTGTTGGCTGAAGGCTTACTCAGCCAATTCTTATTGGAAAAGTGTCACAAAAATAAAAAATCAAATTAATAAGTCGCTTCGCTATCAATTTAATTGGAAGTGGGCGACAAAGGGCTAAGATTACATTTACAGTATCGATTCCTTTAAAATGAACAATATTACCTACTTTTTATTTTGTTGTCACTTTATATACTTTAATGGACAAACTCCGAAGTATTGCTTCATAACGACATCTTTCCCGTCAATTAACTATGTTTTAATTAAACAACCATTGATGACACTTAATTTAATAAATAACACGCAAAAGCTATGTCCACACTGTACCTTTTTTTTGTTCATTAAGGGCATGCATCATAGCGCAGTCAACAACGCACGTGAGGCATGCCCGTGACGCATGCCCTCTGACCGTATCTAAAACTTTCGCTTTTTTTTCTGGAATTTCTTATGACCAAATAAGCCGCACATATACCACCCAGTAAAACGTTCTCTTCGCACATGTAACATGTTACAATAAGCTGACAGACACTGAAACTGAACAAAAACGGCACTCTTGGCGTTGCGTTCAATGACGCATTCAATAATTGAATGCGCCAATACGAAATTTGAATGAAAGAAGATGACGAAAATTGAAGATGTAAGTGCACAGTGGGGACATAGCTAAATAGTTGCAACATACAACTCCCTAAAGACAAACTCAGCAGTCAGATGAATTAAAATTCTGAGAGTTACTTCGAGTGTGATGCGAACCAAGTTATAAAATTTTCATTTTATATGCAGACAATTTACATGTGATGTGCTTTACAGTTCAAATTATCATATTTCATATCGGTTTATATTAGTGATACTAAGCTATCCATTGTAGGTGTAGCTCGTGATGTGATAAAAACTTGTAGAATTTTACCACGAAAAAATATAGCTCAGCTCAGTTCGCTTGCCCGTGGCTTACTCTTTATATAATATAATATAATATCACGGACTCGCCGATCAAAATTGCATTTTGATCCGTGATTTCGATTCGCTTTCCGATTAAATTTCGTAGAAACGGAAATCATCATTAAATATAAATAATGAATACAGGGCGCAAGAAAACAAAGTCATAATACTCTACCAAGGCAAGTTTGAGTCCATTATAATTTATTATAGTTACGCGCAAATTTTCGTGATTCAGGTTTATGGACAAGCGCTCCATCTTCATGAATTTGTCCATACAAAATACTCATTCAACGCATTTATGTTCATTATTTGTATTTAATGTTCGTCGTTTCCACTGTACCAATATCGATCTCTGACAAGCACTTATAGACAACGGCTAGCTAGTCAGCTAGCCGTTGTCTGAATTGCGTATGATAGTCATCATACGCAATTTTGCGTCGCAGTAAAAATTTCAACCTCGATTCAAATCTTTTATATGTTTCAACCAATTTTTCCTTCAACCCATCAATCCCCAAGCGGCACCTGGCTGTCGCATAACAATTGAAAATCTATTGTGTCTGCGATTCCCACGATCGAGGTATTAAATATTGTCAGTCCCTTAACGATAAATAAATCAAACATACTTTGTCTTTTTGACGACATCTTTGAAACCGCTTGTGACTATATAATGGAGTTTTGGGAATTTCTAACCCCATGAGAGTTAAGATGTAAGTTGTAATATGTCAACGGGTTTGAGACAGAATAATCTACTTACGTTTGCTTATGTTTGGAGCTAGCATGAATGAAAGAGTCGTAGTCTAATACTTCAATGCTTTTTTCGACGTTTGACAACGGTTCTTTGCGTAATATTCACTATCATACAGTGTGTTAGTATAAACACCGTTATCATTGAAACCACCAAATGATCCCGTCAAAATGAACAACTTTTCCTATGAGAACAATGCTGGGAACACAAAAAAATGCCGTCTTCATACACATACGGATGCTCGGATCGGCAATTTGTATGTGTATGAAGACGGGTTTTTTTGAGTTCCCAGCATTGTTCTCATAGGAAAAGTTGTTCATTTTGACGGACTCATTTGGTGGTTTCAAGGATAATGGTATTTACACTAACATCTTGTATAGAACTGTCATTTCTACAGATTTTCACACAGTCATTTTCCCACGGGCATCATTTATCAACGTAATGAATACTCACTCGCAAGTTGTACTTGATCAGGCTACAGCTACCCTTTTCGTGTTAATTATATAAAAAATGAACGTGAACAAAATATATAAGAAATCTATCAATCATAATCAATGAAAAAATGAATTCACAAAAAGAGGATTGAGATTATTGTCAGGTCTCCGGATGATAGATTATCCGAAATTCTTTGCCGTAAAAGCTACATTGCAAGAAAAGTTCGTTTCTCGGCGTAAGAAATTATTTGAAAAATTAATAAAATGTATATAATAGTTTAAAAGTTTTTTACTAAATAGCAGATAACAAAAGAACGGCGGTGGCGCTAATATAATATCTGCGTTTACCTTTACTTTGTAATACCATATATAAAACGTTAACTTATTCATTTTATTAAAGTTATTAATGTATAATTACTATGCTTTAATTATATATTTTCTATAGCAGTACTACCATACTGTATCTACTAGTAATTACCGCCATAGAAAATCTTTACATTGTACTATCAGAGAAGTTGATTCCTAGGCAAATAGCGGACCTAAGTAAATTGGTCGCGTTAAGTCAAACCCATCCGACCGATCACAGCTAACATTGAATTGACATAAGCCGACCACATGTAGTAGGTCCGTCAACTGCCTATGAATCAATTTCTTCGATGGTACATTGTACAGTGTACAGTGTATTGTATGTAGTCAGGTTGTAATATTTAATGCCATTATCTTTCAGCATGTACGGTGGCAAGCGTTACCAGTGGCCCTTCATGTCGCCGGCCGAGTTCGCTTACTACGGCGAGGGACTCCCCAAGCGAAACTTCGACGAAATCGACCGGTAAGTGTCTATGCGGTAAGTGTGGCAGTTGTGTGCGGTAAGTGTGGTAAGTATCTTGTGCGGTAAGTGTCTGTGGTACGTGTCTCTTGACACGTGCCACACTCGTCTCGTCTCAAAGACCCAAATCGAATTTCCACATCAAAAGGCAAGGCTAAGGTCAGCCCGAAATGTCGCAAAGGTTCGAAATAGTTTTCATGTTTGAAGCCTTTTTTCCAATAAAAAATTCCAATAACATTTTCTACTGTTTCGATTTTTATTCATACAACTTTTATATTGATCATTCGATATTTTAACTAACGACTCAAGTCATTAATGACCCGCGGACTTGCAAGGCTACTTTGATGCCGTATTGTAAAATGACTTGAGAAACACTGTTCCAGCTGAGACGTTAATTTTGATCAAAACTCTCAAAACGTTCCATATTACCGTTCCACTTGTGTTTGTGTCATTGATGCTCACATGCTAATGGTACGGAAAAAACTAAAGTCTTGAGCGTCTAGCGTTATTAACGTCTACTGGAATGCGGGGTATATAATAATAATGATGTTATTTTGATTGACAGCTGCTTCGCATGCACGCCGTCATGTTTGCGGCCGCACTCAGGGACATTAACTATTAGTGTCTAAACCATAAAGTTAATATACCTATCGGAATAGAGCAACAATCTCGAGCTGTCAAACGTAACCAAAATTGGTTTTCATCTGTGTGAAAAATATGTGTACGTATACACTTACACAAGCATGATTGAACATGAATTCTATAGCCCCATCCCCACTCGCGTGCGAACCGCGCGCGACGCCGCGAAATTTCCGCGAAACGTGAGTGTGGATCCGGTTCGCATATTTTTCGCACTTCGCGGCTGGTTCCCCGGCCGCATCCACACTCGCACGCGGACCGTGCGCGACGCCGCGGCGCCGCGAAATTTCTGCGAAGCATGAGTGTGGATCCGATTCGCATATGTCTCGCACTTCGCGGCCCGTTCCCCGAATGTTGTCGGTTTTTTGTCCCGCGACAAAGGGTTTTTTTTTAATCTTTATTTTAATAAGGGCTTTTGCCATACAAGACATGCCAGCATTGTTTAGTGAACAGATAATACAGTCTGTCAAGAAAGAGTAGACGCGCGGAATTTTGCTGGGAATACGAAAGAGTGCCGTTGTGTTTTTGTATTATTTTCCTAAAATTGTGTTATTTCGGTTTTTAATGTGTAATGTTGGTAGAATATTAACCATTACCGATTACGTATTACGATTTACGTACGTCCTCACAGAAAACCGGCGTTGACGTGGGAGAGCCATGCTTTGGCATGAATGGGCCGGCTCGACCGGAAAAATACCACGTCCTCACAGAAAACCGGCGTGAAACAGCGCTTGCGCTGTGTTTCGTCGAGTGAGTGAGTTTACCGGAGACCCAATCCCCTACCCTTTTCCCTTCCGTACCCTCCCCTATTCCCTTCCCTACCTTCCCCTATTACCCCTTAATCAGAAGAGCTACAGGTGCGTTGCCAGCCTTGGCAACGCACCTGCAGCTCTTCTGATGCTGCGAGTGTCCATGGGCGACGGAAGTTGCTTTCCATCAGGTGACCCGTTTGCTCGTTTGCCCCCTTATTTCATAAAAAAACATTAAAAATTTGATGTCGTGCACAAGTGTGGGCAAGTGATACAACTTCAAGAAACGTGCCATTTTGTGTTGCCTCCAAAACTCCGTCGAAAGTTTTAGTAAAGGGTCTACCACATTACTAAAACAACTGACTTGACTCGTTGACTTTACTGACTACTTTTTAACCGACTTTAAAAAAAGGAGGTTATCAATAATTCGACGCGTATGTATGTAATATTTCCAGAACTGTCCAGTTTTTTTATATGTTAATCTATAGCAGCTTCTGCTTCTCTGCTTCTGCAAATGTGCCAAATTTCGAAAGTGTATGTATGTATGTATTTGGCATCACACAGCATTATAATATTATGATATTAATGTAACTAGATCACAATAACTGTACCACTCAATACTGTTTATTATTATGATGTTTCGTGTGATGCTGGAAATAAAAGTATTCTTATTATTATTCTTATGTACGTATGTATGTTTTTATGTTTGTGCGCGCATATCTCTGGAACTACAAGTCCGATTTAAGTGATTCTTTTTTTGTTGTACTAGGTATTGTTCAATTTAGGGAATGCTGCAAGTTTCATCAAAATCGGTTCAGTAGTTTTTGAGATAGGGTATTTTAATGCTACGTAATTATTTACGTTGAAGTCGGTTTTATCTTTTTAAAATACTATTTTTAGACTTTTGACTTGATGATCATCTGGAAAAACAACTTTTTGTAAACTTTTCACGATTTTTTTTCCCGCCATATTTAACTTGACACTGGCCATTCTTAAACAGCCGAGTGCCATATTATGAAAAAAGTAGACGCGCGGGAAATTTTTCAAATAAATGTTAACTTCTTCCATTTTCCCTTGGTATATTTTATAATAAAACAACCAGATGTACACACACTAATTTATTATGATCACTTCACTGTTCCAAAGCACAATTCAGAATGAATCTCTTGAGAAGGACCCTGCTCTCCCTCTATTTTCCCCTCTACTTCGACCATCCAAAATGGCGGTCGTTCCCGATTGGTTAAAAATATCTGACCAATAAGAGAGCAGTTTCCTGTCCAAGAAAATCATTATATTACAAACAATTTGTTTAAATATTCTTAATAACTTATAAAATATTAAACATTTTAATACGAATTATAATAATATTAATTAATTTTTAAAATCATTTTAAATAATTAACATCGATACCGGAAATGGTCACATAATATCAGTTTATGAAAATTATTTTACTCAAGAGTATTACAATTCGTCCATCCTGACTAATAGTCACGTCCTCGTGACTAATTATAATAAGTAAAAGAAAAAAAATAAAATAATTACAATTTTAACATGACCCAACAACAACTAAAATATATTAAGCAATACATATTTAATTTCAAATTACATTAACAATTCAATATTTCCAATTTTAATACCTTTTTATATAATTCAATTTAAAGTACCCAATACCCATACTAAACAATACTAAGTTATCTAAATTTTATTTAAACCACTGTACTAGACTATACTAAACTATTTAAATTTCATTCTTTCAATACTAGACCATACTGAGCTAAATATAAATTTATTTTAATTCCAATACTAGACCATACTAAGCTAAATATGAATTCATTTCAATTCCAATACTAGACCATACTAAGCTAAATATGAATTCTTTTTAGTTTCAATACTAGACCATACTAAGCTAAATATGAATTCTTTTTAGTTTCAATACTAGACCATACTAAGCTAAATATGAATTCTTTTTAGTTTCAATACTAGACCATACTAAGCTAAATATGAATTCATTTTAATTTCAATACTAGACCATACTAAGCTAAATATGAATACATTTTAATTCCAATACTAAACCAGACTCTTAAATAATTAACATTTTGAACAATCCTATCATCCTTCCATTTAAATATCAAGTTAAGAATATCCTTCCAATCATTTATAACTTGCTTTTATATTCACTTATTTAAATCACAATAAAATTTTCTAGAAAACATTTTACATCAATAATCACATTTAATACATAAAATTAATAATAATTGTAAAGTATAATCAAAATAACCCCTTTTTTTTATTCATTAAGAGATTAACTCGATACGATCATTTTATATTAAATTTACATTGCAAGTTGCTATAACTGTCAAGATATATTAGTTTATTCAGCATTAACAACATTACTTTCATTATCTTCATCGCATATACTATCACAACTTGTATCACTTAAATTATCATCAGTATCTTCAAATCTTTTAAAATTTAACCATGGATGTATACGCTCTACTGGATATATACCTTTGTAAGTTGCTTTACCCTTTTTTTTTGTTATAGGAGTATCTTCTACTAAAAAACGATCATTTTCTAATTCTTTTACGATTCGATATGGACCAAAACATTTCTGTACAATTTTTTTGCTCTTTCCTGGATAAACAACGGACCTCTCAACCCTAACAAGATCCCCTTCATAAAATTTTCTAGGTTTACAACGACTTTTATTAAATAGACTCCTCTGTCGTTGTTGATCCTTTTGAATATGTTCACTTACTTCGTCTCTTATTGCTTTTAAATTATTTGAATCATATTCTTTAGGATCATCAACCACTGATTTTAGTAATCCATCTGATATTCCACTCAATTTTTTTCCAAACAGCACCTCGGTTGGAGTGCGTCCTAAACCTTTATTGACTGTATTATTTAAACCCCATTGTACATCTAAGACCTTCTCATCCCATAGATTTTCATCGCGCCCATGATTCATTGAAGTTAAAGCATCTAAAATAGTACGATTGTACCTCTCCACTTGCCCGTTTGCACGTGGAGTGGCAACTGCATTCATTATATGTTTTATACCTAAATTTGTAAAAAAGTTTTTTATCTTTTTCCCAGTAAATGTAGAATACCTATCTGTTATAAGTCTCGTTGGCAAACCAAACGTTGCAAAATATTCTCTAAAAACTTTAATTGTAGTCGAAGCTTTTGTGCTTTTAACAGCTTTGAGAGATATAAATTTACTAAAAGCGTCTATAATCACCAAAATATATTTGTTTTTACTTTTACTTTGATTAAAAGGACCCAAATGGTCTGCGTGAAGTGTATGGAAGGGTATTGATATTTTTTTTATGGAGTGTAAATAACCAGATTTCTTTCCTGAAGGGACTTTACTATGAGCACATTCTAAACAGGACTGTACATATTTTTTAATAAATTTGCGCATTTTAGGAAACCAATAATCTGTTGAAACTTTTTCATAAGTCTTATCAAAAGAAAAATGACCAATATCATCGTGACAATATTTTAAGATTTGCCAACGTACTCCCTTAGGTACAAGCCATTTAAGTCCATTTTCAGTATTTCTATAAATATTACCATTTTTAAAAACGTAATTCTTTTTAACTTCTACCACATTATTAGCCTCCGAATCCAATAAAATTTCTTTTATACGTTTTATTTCATTATCGCCTAATTGAACTGTTTTTAACCAATCACTAGTAATATTAAGTACAGATGGAAATTCTATTTCTTCGTAACCCAGGGAAATTGGGTTTCTACTTAAAGCGTCTACATGGCTCATACTTTTGCCAGATTTGTAAACTATATCACAATCGTATTCTTGTATAATACTCCACCACCGGGCAACTCGAGGAATCATATCGCGTTTTAGAAAAGTTGCTCTTAAAGAATTGCAGTCGGTTATTATTGAGAATGGCATACCCCTTAAATAAGATCTAAATTTTTCAAGCGAAGCTACTACAGCTAATGTTTCCAATTCATAAGCCGAGAAGTGTTGTTCCTCTGGAGATGTCTGCCTACTGTAGTAAGCTACGGGCCTAAGGTCACCATTAGGTTGTTTTTGTAATAAGATTCCCCCGACTCCCCATTTACTGGCATCAGTATGCAATTCAGTTGTGAAATTTGGATCATATAAGGCCAAAACTGGACGGGTCACTAATTTTGATTTTAATTCATCGAAAGCTTGCTTTTGTTCATTACCCCAAATCCAAGGATGATTATTTTTTGTTAATTTTGTCAGCGGTCGAGCAATTACAGCAAAATTTTTTATAAATTTTCTAAAGAAACTAGCCAAACCGATAAATTGTTTAATATTGTGAACATCTTTTGGTACTGGGAAATTTTCAACAGCCTCAATTTTCTTTTTGCCTGGCCGTATACCATTAGATGTAACTTCTAAACCTAAAAAATCTACAGATGTCTTAAAAAAGTAACATTTTGATAACTTTAATGTTAATTTAGCTTCACGAAATTTTTGGAAAATTTTTTCAAGTTTAATTAAACCATCATTAATTGTTACTGAAGGCACTAAAATATCATCCATATATGCTACAGCTGTATTAAATCTTAATGACCCTAATGCTTTATTAACTGTTCTTTGAAATACAGCTGGCGCGTTGGCCAAACCAAAGGGCATTCTGTTAAACTCCCACTGACCATCGGGAGTAACAAAAGCAGTTTTTGGTTTAGACTCTTCACTTAACGGAATTTGGTAGTACCCACTAGCCAAATCTTAAGTTGTATAATACTTATTTCCGGCTAACCTATTCATCTGATCCTCCATATGTGGTAAAGGATAATGTTGTTTTATTGTTTTCTTATTTAATAATCGATAATCAACGCATAATCTTTTATCACCAGTCTTTTTCTTTATAACAATAATGGGGCTAGCATAAGGGGAATTTGACTCTCTAATTACTCCACTTTCACAAAGGTCATCTACCATTTCCTGTACTTCTTGTCGTTCCTTCTGAGAAAGTCTATACGGTCTGTAAACTACGGGTTCTTCATTATTTAAATTAATTGTCATGTGTTCTATATCAGTACACCCCAGCTCGTTTAAATTTGCAGCAAAGCAATCTCTATATTTATTTATTAAATTTAGAAGAGTTAATTTGTCACTATCAGGTATGTCTCCTATGGTCAATTGTTCTAATTTAAAAGGGGTGTATTCGCTACGTTCTACTCGATTTATTTGAAATAACTGGAAAGAATCTAAAACAGTATCTGCTCTAACAATTAGTTCATCTTTATTGAATCGTATTGGTTTATTTGAAAGTGAAGAAATTAGGATAGCTCCTTCCCCTTTTTGTAATGTATAAACACCTTCTTCAACGAGATACTCGCGATTAGGTTGATCTCTGTAACTGCCACGTACATAAATAGAGCCATCATAATCTGATCCACATTGGACACGACAAAGATTAGTCTGTGATAACGAAATATCATCCATCACTTTTAATTCTAAACGTTTTATATTAATTTTTTGGCAATCGTGAATATCCAATACTAGAAGCTCCTTATCAGTTTTTACCATTCGAACATGTTTTTGTTCGCTGAAAGATTGACCAATTAATAATGAATGCTTTAAAAGATCATCCGGCACAATTACACACAAAACAAAAGCCTCTACGTTTTGGATTTTCAATTTTGCTATACAAGATCCCAAAGAATTTACAATTGTACCCCCAAACCCTACCATGGATCTAGTATCAAATTTATTCCATTCTTTAAAAATTTCATTTGCGTCAGTTTCTTTGATAAGTGTTAATTCACTTCCTAAATCAATAAGTCCTAAGCGATCTACTCCGTTAACCGAAACAGTTTGTACATATTTATCAATTGCAATTTTATTGCTCTCATTAATAGTCATAATATTTTTTTCTGGAAGTTTGTTACGGTAACATTCTGTATCTTCATGCCCTATAACAGAACACTTCGAACATCTTTTAATAGGCTTAGAGCATTTAGATACAGGATGTCCCTCCTCCTTACAATTATAGCAACGCAACGCAGATTTAGTATTAGTCGCATTCTTTTTTAAATTGATAATATATTGATTAGGGTTTGTATTTGTTACCTTTTTACTATGAAATCTATCAACTTTATACATTTTAACATTTCTTAAATAAGCTAATAATTTATCTGGATCATTATACTGTGCTGCTTCAGCGCCTGCACGAACAGATCTATCATCGATGCCATGTAGTATACATTCAACCGCTCTTTTACCACTAATATCACAACGATTAATTAAAGAAACCTTTTCATAGAAGTAATCCTCTAATGACTCCCCAAACTTAGCTCTCCTATTAAGCATTTCAAACAGCATTTGTCCGTAATTTTCTGTCGCAGGAAAAGCTGAACGCAACTTATCTTGCCATTCAGACCACGTAAATAAAACCGACTGTAATCCTTCGTACCATTTCTTCGCTACTCCCGTCAACTTTGGAAGAGCGTAGTGAATAATTTGCCTATCAGTCCAGCCGTAAAGTATTGAACATTCATTAACTTTAGTCAGCCAAGTATCGACGGTCTGATTTTTCATGGATGGATTGAATTCAGGAATAACATTAATATTGGTAAAGTTTTCTTTGGAGCTTAAATGACTACTACTAATATCCCTCATAAAATTAGTAAATTGTGAAAACAGCTCACGCGCTCCATCAGTGCTCGCACCACGATCATCTCGACGAGACCGGTGTCGATCTTCCTGACGAGGCCGCTGTCGAGGGGGACTGCGGCTCCGGCTGCGGTCCCGAACATGACTCGAACGTGATGCCCTGCTCTTCGGTCGTGAAGACGTGCGGTAGACTGCATCTCGTCTTGAAAATTCTCGACTGCGGCTCCGTTCTCGGCGTCTTTCTGCGGGTGATATGCTCCTTGCACACGGCAATATAGGGCTTCGACTGCGCCTGGAAGAACGGCTGTATCTCGAAGTTGAATGTGTAGCTCGACGACCAACACTATCTCTATTAGGAGTGCGTAGCTCTCGCCCTCTATCATTATGACGTACATTTGATGCACGCCCTGAACTCTGCCTTGTAGCCGTGTACCGAGACCTGAAATGGGAAATTTATGCCGACATAAACTGCTCAAGTAAATACATGTACAAGTGTCTGCATTTTAAAATAACTTCTTTTTTTTTAAATCAACAATTAAAACAATGATTTGCTATATTTATCGTTTCATTTTAGTCGTAACTCATAAATTTACATTTAACACTAATTAAAGCTAATTAAACCTTGTTTGTTGATACATCGCGAATAAAGAATATATTATATGAACATTTATAATAACAAATTTTAGACGTGACGGTCGAGACATAATGTAATTATGTTGCATTGATAATAATAATAACAACCACAAATTATTTAACTAAATTTGAACATTTATCCCATCATTAGAGATGACCAAACAATGCTAAAAATATTCTAAAACGTTGGCATAAGATATTTGAATTTTAACGGTTAATTTAAAATATTTTTATAAAAAAAAGTTATGAAAACAGGCTTATAGTTATATAAACGTTACTTACGTGTTATCGTCCCGCTTCTGAAAATTGTTAACTTCTTCCATTTTCCCTTGGTATATTTTATAATAAAACAACCAGATGTACACACACTAATTTATTATGATCACTTCACTGTTCCAAAGCACAATTCAGAATGAATCTCTTGAGAAGGACCCTGCTCTCCCTCTATTTTCCCCTCTACTTCGACCATCCAAAATGGCGGTCGTTCCCGATTGGTTAAAAATATCTGACCAATAAGAGAGCAGTTTCCTGTCCAAGAAAATCATTATATTACAAACAATTTGTTTAAATATTCTTAATAACTTATAAAATATTAAACATTTTAATACGAATTATAATAATATTAATTAATTTTTAAAATCATTTTAAATAATTAACATCGATACCGGAAATGGTCACATAATATCAGTTTATGAAAATTATTTTACTCAAGAGTATTACATAAAGAACGCCTACACTGCGGACATGTCGCGAACTTTGAGAGGATTTGGTAGTAATGTGCGATCCGCGCCGCGATTTGCGCCGCGATCCGCGCCGCGGTCCGCGGCGTGCCTTCGCGCGCGAGTGTGGATCGGCAGTATGAGATTATATTGACAACGTGCGGCACGTGCCGACTGGACGTCAAAAAAAGAGTGCTGCTGTCATGTATCACACGTCTCTTTTTATCACGCGGTGTTACTGATAGTGGCATCTCGCTTGCTCAGGCCTTTGTTTCTCTATTCCGCTAGGTATATTAACTTTATGGTCTAAATACACTATGCCGAAGTTCCGCGGCGGAAATTCCGCATGAATACGTCAGAAATGTCAAACGCATACAATATGGCGCGACGAAATTTCGGCATAGTGAGTCATCGGTAATTTTGAAATACATTGCAGGCGGAATTATGCGGAAATTCCGCCGCGGAACTTCGGCATAATGTGTTTAGACACTTCATTTACTTTAAATAACAAGCATATCAACATAATCCATACATTTACAGTCAACCTCTTTATTAAGTTAAGTTAGCATTTTATCTCTCTGAATGCTGCACTAAGAAATTATCCTTCTAGAAACTGCAACCCAACTATCCATGATGTCATAATATAGCTCTAAACTCCGCTCGTACTAGTCTTCCTACTTACAACTATCATCCCCACACATCCCCAGAGGAGTTATTAAACAAACAAGAGCTCCTAACTTTCAACCAACAAGATAAATGTGTCCTGACATAATCAAATGAATATTATAACGCTAGCTTCTTTGATACTATCATTATACCGCTACTTTTCATGCAATAATTAAAATTCTTTCTCTTGTTAAATAATAATTACAAAACATACTAGAAAAAAAACTTGATATATGAGAACTACTATATTGTATTACAAAATGATATAAACAATTTTAATGATATAATAATATGTAAATATAGACTTCTACAGATGTCAGTTTCTGATTATTAATTTGTTTTATTTTATCACACACAATATACTCTCTAATACTTAAGGTCTTTTAATCGGTTGTCGAAGTTACCTACGTAACAGACGAGTATTTTCGCGGATATTAAAATCACAAAATTTGTTGCCCATGTTCCTCGCTAATGTTATTTTCCAAATAATATGAAAGCTGCATTTGTCAGACCAGAGTTGAAGCGTAAACTATTTTACGCTTCAACTCCGGTCTAAAACGATTTAGCTTAGGCAAACAACGTAGGTACATATTTTTACACGAGGAGAATTGTTTACTTTCATGAACACAAAAATAACAAAATGATTATACTAATAATAATATTAGGACTAAAGCTACTTTTAAACGCCTCCGTGGTCCAGTGGTTTAGAGCGTCGCTCTTGACTCGGAGGTCGTGGGTTCGATTCCCGCGTTGGAAACATGTTATTTTCAAGTTTGGTTAGATCAATGCAGGCAGATCACCCAGAGGCCAGGTACGCAGGAGTAATTTTATAGTGATAAAATTACTCCTGCGTACCTGGCCTGGTTTCAATGAAACCGACCACCGTCACCGAAACCGGTATGGGGAGGGTTATTAAACATAACACTAACAAAATGACAAAAAAATGTCGTGAAAATATTTTGTGTCATCCTACATATAGCATGCTGAAGCTGCATTGTTTCAGGTCAAACCTGGACAGCTTTGTGAAGAAGCGCAACTTCGACGAGATCGACCAGACCTCCATGCCCTTCCCCTCCAAGAGGTTCGCGTACAGGCGCAGCGGTGACGATGATGGACTAGTGTAAGTTGACAGAACAAGAAAATCAGAAAAAAAAGAAAGGGTCCGGCCCTTTAGACAAAGTCTCTTTTGTTACAAACGATGACGAAATTCGTTATCCAAATGTATGGAATTTGACATTAGTCTTCGTCTGTGAAATATCATTTAGCGATGACAACGCATACATTTTGATAACGAATTTCGTCATCGTTTTTAAACGAAAGATACTTTGTCTAAGGGGGTGCTTACGCAAAATACCTATAGCGCAGGAATTGTGAAATGGTTCATACTTAATAGATTTGTCCACACTATGCCTCTTTTTTTTATCAAGGGCATGCATCATAGCGCAGTCAACAGCGAACGTGAGGCATGCCCGCGACGCATGGTCCTCTGACCGTATCCAAAACTCGCTTTGTTCTTTAATGACAATGTTGGCGTTGCGTTCGTTGACGCATTCAATTATTGAATGCGCCAATACGAAAGTTGAATGGAAGAAGATGACGAAAATTGAAGACGAAAGTACACAGTGTGGACATAGTTATTATTGACTTGACATAATGCGACCAAATTACGGAAGTCTACTGTCTATCAATTTCTCTAACACAATTGCCGCGATAAATACTTTCTACTTATATTTAGGTAACTCTAACGATTTTTTTTACTGTTTCAAGATCATGTTAAAATGGTTATTTTGTTAGCATCATTCAGTGATTGATTTGTATGTTATAAAAAATCGGCCAAGTGCGAGTCGGACTCGCGCACGAAGGGTTCCGTACCGTTATGGAGCGAAAGTAGGAAAATATTGTGTTTGTTGTATGGGAGCCCCCCTTAAATATTAAGTTTATTTTGTTTTTAGTATTTTTTGTTATAACAGCACCATAAATAGGTACACAATCTGTCGAAATTTTAGAAGTCTACCTTAATAAGCAGTTCTTGAGATACAGACGGACAGACACCGAAGTCTCAGTAATCGGGTCCCGTTTTTACCCTTTGGACACGGAACCCCAAAAAGACGTTAGGAAGGTCAGTAAGTGTTATCGTAAAACAATATTTTTTACGCAACAAAAATATATCTGAATCCAATGATATTGTATGTTACTAACGTCTGAATCAATACTATGGTCACAATTTACCACGGTGACATTCGTTGCAGCAATGAGTTTCTAAAATACTAGAGTGGCAATGTCTTACAAACTGATGCAAATTATTATTATTTTTAACAAAAAATTAAAACCGACTTCCAAGGTAAAAACAATATTAACATTAATATGAACTAAAAAGTATTAAATAATTTTTGCTATCTAATAGTGCCTTTTTCCGAATTCGGCTAAACCTCTGACAGAATATTTGAAACTTTTGGAACTGGCACCGACTTCAAAATTATGAAGATTGAGTACAGAAATAGTCAAGGTTTAGCCGAATTCGGAAAAAGGCACTATTAGATAGCAAAAATTATTTAATACTTTTTAGTTCATATTAATGTTAATATTGTTTTTACCTTGGAAGTCGGTTTTAATTTTTTGTTAAAAATAATAATAATTTCACTCTTTTTAGTTACACTAGTAGGTAAACCTTCGCGTATATTTTACGTATCTTATTACACAGTTCACACTCACAAAATAATATATTATCAGTGAAGTGAACATAATATTGTACTAAGTAATTTAACAATTTTAATACTTCAAACCCCAAGCGGTCACCGGCGATTGCGATTACAATAGAAAGGCTATTGTGTCTCGTTTTTCCACGATCCAAGGATCTATCAGATAAAAAATTGTATAAACTTGCATAGGATGTAGCGTAGCTACTCATCTAATATATAAAATTCTCGTGTCACAGTTTTCGTTGCCATACTCCTCGGAAACGGCTTGACCGATTCTCATGAAATTATGTGAGCATATTGTGAGGATATTGGTCTGAGAATCGGCCAACATCTATTTTTCATACCAAAAATTATTTATATGGCAAAACAACGTTTGCCGGGACAGCTAGTAATATAATATAATATTATCATAATTATTGACAGCTGTTCTTGTAATCAAGAATTCAATTTCAAATCCATTCAAATCGATACTTAGTGCGCCATCTATCGATTAATAAGTATAACTAATTAAAAAGACACTTATTGACTTTGTTTAGTTTAAATGCTCTTTTTAAAATAACTTTATTTTAATTCTATATTTTGTCTATTAAAATTTTATAAAGTAGTTAGTATAGTATTCGATCTGTATAATATAAAGTAGTAAAGTATATTCGATTCGGCGTATTCGGCGTATTCGGCGCTGACCGCCGTGTATATTTAAACAAAGTGTTGTTATACAGTATAAAATTATTATTATTATTAGTATATCCACACCTATGCCTTGTACTATTATCTATTCTGTGCCATGAGACATTGGTGACCTTAACACGACGTGGTAATGATGAAGACGATGATGATGATGATGATGATTATGATGATGAATATGAGTTGCATAGTAGCATATGCTTTCTGTTCTTAAAACAACGCCGAAACTCCCAAACGTGTATCTATAAGGAGTCAGGAGTTCTCTCAGCATCTTCGAAACCATGGTATACCTTGACCCAATATTTGACTTTTTGGTAGCATATTCTTAGTACACTTCACATAAAACCAAAATCACCATATGTTTCCATATAAATTTCGAGGAGTTCCCTCGATTACTCCTGGATCCCATCATCAGGTCACCACTTTGTGAACATGGTACCAAATTGGAGTAAAACCAAATACAACAAAGCAAAAATTTCGAAAATCGGTTCACAAACAGCGGAGCAATCGTTGAACATACAAAAAAAAAATAAAATATATATCTGCAGAATCACGTGTCATTCTGCAATAGCTAGACATACACGATGTATTTGTTCGTAATGGTTCCATATTGCTACCCTTATATTATCGTCATGTCAGCTTAACACTTCCATGGTCCGGTGGTTTTGAGCGTGGCTCTTGACTCAGAGGTCGTGGGTTCGATTCTCGCGTTGGAAACATGATTGTTATTTTAAATTCAGTTAGAACAATGCCGGCTGATCACCTGATTGTCTGACAAGTAAGATGATCCATGCGTCGGACGGGCATGTAAAAATTCGGTCCTGCGCCTGATTTTTTGCCGGTCATCCGTCCCAGCTAAAGTAAAGGATAATAGGAGAATAGAGTGTGCGCAGTACACAAAATAGTACTCTCTGTACTCTCTCTCTCTTGTATACTGCGCACATACTTAGGCACAGGGCACTTTCAAAGTTACTCCTGCGTAATTGGTCTGGTTTCAATACAACCGACCACCGATACCGAAACCAGTATGGGAGTTTTTTGTCAGTTGTGGATTTATTTTGGAGCGCATTTTTGTTATTAAAACTTTGATATGCTTTAAACATGTGCGATAATGATAACGGCCGCACTCAAGGGTATTTTTAATGATACTTAAGTAATAATCCATATCCATACTTCCATACTAATATTATAAATGCGAAAGTGTGTCTGTCTGTCTGTCTGTTACCTCTTCACGCTCAAACCGCTGAACCAATTTTACAGAAATTTGGCATGAAGATACTTTGAGTCCCGGGAAAGGACATAGGATACTTTTTGTCCCGGAAAAATGTACGGCTACCGCGCGATAAACGAGGTTTGGCGCAACGGAGTTGCGGGCGTTATCTAGTTAATTTATAAATTCTTTGCCTGAATAATAATAGACTTTGAGTAAAAACATCTAGAAACTTCCCAGTACCTAATCATTATGCGTCTTTCACTGGTGACCACAAACAAGTTTCGAATTTTTCATCATCTACAATGAGGGTGTTTGAAATGCCGCTATGTAGCCGGGTCTAATCGTGTCAAATAGACATATTATCGTCACACAATATGATAGCCATATCGTGACATATAATAGCAGTTTGACACGATAGACCCTATGGCTACAAAGCGGCACCTGGTGGCAAATAGAATTTCAAACATCCACATTAGCCTATTCAAAGTAAAAATTCAACTGTTTCCATTATTTTCAGGCCAGCTGAATTCGACGAGATCGACCTCTCCGGTTTCCCCATCGGCTCCAAGCGAGGATAAACTCCATGTCCATAGATTATAAGAGCTTCGTCCTAATGTACCTTAATGCCGAAGATTATGTTAGTAGATACAGATAGATTAGTATGTTTGTCAATTTCAAATACCTTAACTGTTGTAAAGAGTATATAACCAGAGCATATTATATTATTATAGCAGCGTTATAGCAGAGATATTAACGGTTTAACGAAGTTATAAAATAAATATTATATTATATTATGTATGTGTATCTGGGTTTATACTGTAACGTGTTGTTTTCTTCAAATCTATTATTGTAACTTACTTTTACATATTAGTATTTCAAATATTAAAATGATATTGATTATATTAAATATTTACTGTCTACCTTAGTATTAAAGTTTAAAACATTAATATGTATTTTAAAATAAGATGATATTATTTTAATGCAATAAATTATTGTTGGAAATATTTAAATTATTTATTTAATAACTTTAACATGTATTTTAGAAGCTTTTTTGCCTCTATAAGGTTCTATAACAGAGGGTGTTATAATACAGTACATTCAATTTGTTTACATTATAAACTCGAAAAACAAGGTTAACTTCTTCGGGCACCTCTTTATGGTTAATGAGCATAACATGACTTATTCAAGCATAAAACCCATAATTTTGAGATTCCTTAAAACAAGCCATTTAACTGAATAACAAAGTCCATTAAACCACTCGTTAAGGTAACACAGAGTGTTAATTAATATGGAAAGAGAGGAGTGAGACCATTCAGTGCTATTTTACCTCGTATTTCGTTGGCATAAGGGACACATGTTTTTGAAGTGAAAACTTCTTTAGCGGCGTTGAGCACTTTTGTGGGATGGGTAAAAACTGTGAAACTCGCGTCAGATTCTCGTGCTGATCGAAAAACCTTGGAAAAACCGTAAGACGGTTGGAGAGTAGTGTTGTAACATCGAAATTGATTAATCGAACAATATATTGTTTTTTTTAAACGATTGTAAGGGTTTTGATTAATTTAAAAATCGATTTTCATAAAAATGGGTTAAAAATTTAATCGATTGTAATCGTTTCGATTAATTAAAAAAAATCGATTTTTTTAATAAGTACCTATTCGATTTTCATAAAAAATCTCCAACCTTTGTGTAATATTTCCTATAAGCTTAAAGCAGTCTACATTATCTAGGATCTGTCATAATTGTACATGTTCGCGATGGCCTGTCTAGACGTATCTAAGGGATCTACATTTTGTAGAAGATCTACACGTTTATAACTTACTAGCTGTTTCCCGCGACTTCGTCCGCGTTATCATAGTATACCTATATAGACTTTCATTTAAACTTTCAACCCCAATTTCACCCCCTTGGGGGTAATATTTTCAAAAACGCTTAAACACCTATCCAATCATTTTTAATCAGTAGCCCAAACATAAAATTTCATGCTTCTAACTCAAGAAATAACGGACTTCCATTGAAACTTTCAACCCCAATTTCACCCCCTTGGGGGAAGAATTTCCAAAAACGCTTAAATACGTATCCATTCATTTTTAATCAGTAACCCAAAGATAAAGTTTCATGTTCCTAACTTAAGAAATGACGGACATTCATTCAGACTTTCAAGCCCTTGTGGCGGTACCCACAATTCGCCTAACAATTCTACATCGCGCTATCGAAGTTTCGGAGAACGGCAAGATATATACAACGTCTGAAATGACGTCAGTGGGCTTCGGCCTCACCGAGCATGCTATCTCGCTCGTTCGGAAGATCTTCCTTTTCGGCCGCCACGAACAAAGTTAAACCCTATTTCACCCCCTTCGGGGTAAAATTTTCAAAATTCCTTCCTTAGTGGGTGTCTACTTAATAAAACAACCCTACTCACCAAATTTCGTGGCTGTAACTTTAACAGTTTTTGCTCAGCGATGATGAATCAGTCAGTCAGTCAGGACATGTAATTTTATAAGTATAGATCTACATGTTCGTAGAGGATGTACGTGTTCGTAGAGGATCTACATGTTCGTAGAGGGTCTATATGTTCGTAGAGGGTCTACATGTTCTTAGAGGGTCTACATGTTCTTAGAGGGTTTACATGTTCGTAGAGGGTCTACATGTTCGTAGAGGGTCTACATGTTCGTAGAGGGTCTACATGTTCGTAGAGGGTCTACATGTTCGTAGAGGGTCTACATGTTCGTAGAGGGTCTATATGTTCGTAGAGGGTCTACATGTTCGTAGAGGGTCTACATGTTCGTAGAGGGTCTACATTTTCGTAGAGGGTCGATATGTTCGTAGAGGATCTATACCTCTGTGTTTGTAAAGAAACTAGAAGTAGTATCTGAATTTTGATCTCAAGACGTTGTCGTTGGTCTAGGGTTCTTAACAGACATACACATCACACCTCACACCTACGTGTACTAACGTATTGATCCCCGCTCCTGTGTCCAAACTTTTTATTTCAACTTCATTTAAGATTCTTTTTAAAAATATATATTTGAATACAGTAACAATGTAAACAACTGTATGTGTTCCAAATAAAAAAAAATTAAAGTAGCCTACAATATCATCAATTCATCATTGTATTTTTTAGAATCTAAAGATTCGCTTAAAATCTTTACTCTCACGAACCTTAGCTGTGAAGAATTCCTTAGATGATCGAATTATACCAATTCGTAGTCATATCTTGGCTTAAATCAATCAGAGGCTTGAAATTAGAATTAAACCAAATTATAACACGTCAGAAGGATTTTATTTGCTGATCGGTATAAATAGTGGACCGCTGAGGATGTGGGGCATACTTCGGTAGAGTAGCTCGTGACCACAGCCATCTCACAACACACAACATGAGGCCCGTACTGATGACAACCGTAGCCGTGCTGCTGGCCTGCGTCGCCTTCTCCCAGCAACAGGTATGTATATTGTATAGGTAACTATTTATTTTCTTTTAAATGATTTAAGTCACTCATAAACTTCTAAGCTATACCTCCAGAATACTTAAGTTTTAATATTTTTAATAACACTGAAATGGGATGAAGCAACCGAGGTAACTCCTCGAAAAGCTGTTTTTTTTTCGACCAAAGTAGGTTCTGGTCAGACCGAGCAATCCGCCTTGTATACCTATTATGTTCTGAGTTATCCAAATTGCACGTGTGCTGTTCGGATAACTTGCCGGGTTAAGGCTGCGTTTCCACTGAAGCGGAGCGGAGCGGAGAGGAGCGGAGAGGATCGGAGAGGAGCGGTGAAAAGTGCCCAGTGTTTCCACTGAAGCGGAGCGGTGTGGAGCGGAGTCGAGCGGAGCGCAGGCGGAATCGAGCGGAGCGGAGCGGAGCATACTTTACTGTACGCGAGTCACGCACTGTCCCGCTTCGCATTGCACCGCTCCGCACCGCCCAGCTCCGCACCGCCCCGCTCCGCTGTTCTCCGCTCTGCACCCGTTGTCCTCCGCACCGCTTCGCCTCGCTCGGCTGCGTTTCTATGAATATCCGCTCAGCTCCGCTCCACCCCGCTCGTGCTGTTTCCATTGAAGCGGAGTGGAGATTTCGAGCATAGTGATTGGTCAACCGCACCGCTAAGCTCCGCTCCGCTTCACTCCGCTTCAGTGGAATCGCAGACTAATGTTGTATTCTATTGTGTAGAGTTTGACATAAAACCTTGCGGACGCAGTTAGCGATGCGTTATGTCAAATCCCATACGTTTGTGACATCTAACATCGTTATACGAGTATTTATCGTATTGGTATCTTGATACTTCGGCCCATTGGAGGTTTCGTAATAATGCAAATGTTATGATTGATTTCTAACAAGAAGTAATACTTTTTAGGAAATGCCTCCTGAAGTTGGTGGTAAGCTTTTTTTACAATATTTTTCCTGTTTGTCGACAGTATTACTTTTTATTACAATTAAAAAATATATGATGATATAAATGGGGAGCTATTTTATTGTGTGACTACCTACGAGTAATAAAAACTGGAAAAGTAACTCCGTCAAAAAACATGTTCGACAATACGTTCTTGTCAAAAATGTGTACCTACTACCTAGGTACACATATTCAATACATTTATTTATTACGCTTTAGCGGTATCAGGCTGACGTTACATGACAGCTCGAAAGGAACCTTACGGTAATAGTATGGAAGTTACGTTTCCATAAATAACTATATAAAAAATGTTTTATTTCTGAGTAAATTTAAATCAAAATTTTTCAGAATGTCTACCTGATGCCTACCACCGGTTAGTTTTTATTATTCGTAGGTGACTACTGTATCTATAATATAATAAATATGATTTGTTTGGCTCATGCTCGATGCTGCCTCTGAAATGGGCATTATTGAAAGAAATTGGTCGTAGACGAGCCGTGTGCCGCTGGTTGACCTTACGACTATGACAATAAGGCTGACAATGGCAATATCTTAATACTTGCTGACGCACAGGTGGTGGCGGACACAGCGCGCTGAATGACGGTATGCTGATGCGAGAGGCACGCGACGTCTCTGGGTCCGTTCGCCAAAAACGACAGTGAGTACAATTTTAATATGTATAGCCAAATTTGGCATAGCAAGATTCGGCCAATTTCGGCATAATCAGACCCGCTTTTAAGTTAGATTATATTCTGGATGACTATACGATATCTAAAATCTATTTTATAACCGACTTGCTGTAGATATGTAAGTACATGTTCTACGTTTTTTAAATCCCTGTAGGATGACTCACCCAAACAAAACCGACCTCGCCGTAAGTTTAGCCTTATAATTTTTTTTCAGAGTGCTTCAAATCAAGGCCCTTATCAAAAATTATGATTATTTTCAATAATGAATGGTAGCAGGAGATGTTTTATTGTGTCATTCATAATATAATCTACAACAGTAAGCCTAAATTACTTCGATATTTGAACGACTTTAAAGAGCAAACTCTGTGGTCAAAAATACGCATAATCTTGAAACAAGGCAAGCTATCTCTGCCTTGCGTGCAAACCATACTATGTCTAGTAATTCGCATTCCGTTCATACTAATTTGACATTCATTAGTTTAACAGTTTTGAATTTTGACAATTCATTTTCTTAATTGGTTTGAGAGGAATAATTTCACTTTGTGACCTTTCTATAGTGCTCTCAGCCTATCTTGTCTCTAGCGTTTATTCACCCTACCGCTACCATGTTTCAAAAAACCTGGACGTAATTTATCGTTTTCTATCAAATCGCGACAGAAAACGAAGCGACAGAAGTTTCATAATACCTCATCCAAATACTTAGTGTCGTAACTGAGAAATTAGGAATATTTGAAGTTGGATTTCCTTAATTACGATATTGTCAGCAAATTCATGTTATTTTTATCACAATTATGATAAGAATTGGTATTTTTCTGAAAAAATCGGTTTTCAATTTTTTTTATAAATATTAGGTTCCTCTTAGTTTTGAGCGTGTTAAATAAACAGTTTGCAAATAATATCATCAAATAAAAGTGAATCATTATTTTTTTACGGAAACTACTCAAAAATATCAAGAAAATAGAAAGTTATATTTTTCACGAGCTATCATTTACATAAATACGAAAATTTAAGTTACTCCTGTTTTGTCACAAGTATCTTTTACTTACCTTTCACAACAGGGGTACATAATTTTTGGTCACTTTTTTATGTTTGCATTTGAGCTCGGAATCTCCTTATGCTCGCTATAGAAATTACATATAATATACTTAATACACAAAATGTTTTATAAAATAAATTAATTCTTCAGTAAAAGCTGAACGATTCGATTTCATCTTTCGAGCGATGAAACGAAACGATTGTCTAAATTATAATAAACGTGGTCGGTACTAATTTGCAGGTTAGTAGGTACTTGGTACTAATATGCCATGATAAGCCAAAATACGTTCCTGTTAATTTAGGTAGGATAAAATAGGTAAACGTATTGTGGTTTTAATTTAAAAATATTCCTATAATTATAGCCAAAAAAAATATGAATGTGGTATACAATAATATGTAAGAAGTGAAAATTCATTATGACATTTTATTTTTATATTATATTTACAACTTCAATGAAATTAGGTAGCCAAGGCATTAAAGAAATAAATATACCTATATAAAAGCCGAATAATTGAGTTCTTACGAAATCTTTATTGGACTGTTCCTATCTCTCATATATCAATAAAATATAAAAATCTCTACTTCATTAGGTATTTTCTCTTCCCCTCTCGAATAAAGGTCAGTTTTATATATTATACTCTTAGCAGGCAAAGGTAATCGCGCAGGAGCAGCCTTTTCACCGATTTCATATACCTACATACTTACATTTTGATATCTACTTAATTACAATTAATTAATACAAAATGTGTTTTTCTTATCGAGTAGCAAAATCTTGTGTCACAAAAAATGTCTTCGCTGACTTTTTATTTCACTGTATACTTTTAGTTATTTATAAATTAGAAACTAGGAGTAGATGAAACCTTGTATTTAATCAAATCATAAGCTGGAGAATTATAAAATAATAGTAATAATAGAAATATATTAGTTTCCCAATGAACCTATGAAGTGATAAGTTGATAACTGATAACCCAGCCCCTTTCATACTCCACACAAAATAAAAAACAGTGTTTTATATTAAGTATGTTTAGGTCTTCATCATTTTAAAAATATAAAATGGCCCCTACAAAAACAACCATTGTAAAATGTAAATTATGCTTCTTCGTGGGGTAAATGTCTTATATTTCTATGTAAGTGTTATACCTCATCCGTTAGTCTACAATATTATATACTAGTAATCTGTGTCCGTTAGTTTATAATATTAAATAGCTCATGCTCGTATCGTTCTAAATTTTTTTGCAATTTGACAACCGTTGTCTACCTTCCGTGAATCAATATCTATATTGATTCAAGTATAAACTTAGTCTAAAGAAGCGACATTCTGTAGTCACCAAATAAGAAGCTGACATAGAATATAATAAATAATAATAATATATTATTTTTATTCTAATACATGAGTTGCTTATAGCATGATTTAATTGATAACAATTTTTTAAAAATAACAAAATTAGTAATTTAAAATAAATTATATTATAATATTAGTAGCTTCATAATTTCTCCGAAAAATATTTCGCAAGAAAAAAAGGTTCGTGATACATGGCGGGGTCACGCTTCCTTCTGCTTGCTCTACCACAAAACTCGCGGTCATTTGAATTTAGAAACTTTTTGACAAATATGTCATAAAAATGATGCGATAGATATCGCTACATCTGTAAAATTAGAATACAATGGTAGACGAGATGCCGATAACCCCTAGCATTGAGATGTATGGAGTTGCTATTGCCAACAAAAAACATGTCGCACTTGAGGCATGAGCGGGGTGAGAGGCGGGGCGGTGACGGCTATAGATCAGTACCGCAGAAGTGACACAGTTTTGTGCCTACACTCGAAAGAATGCAAAATGTATTTGAGTAAATGGATAAAATAAAAATAAAAATTACTATTTAATAAATTTTATATAATTAAGTATGGATCCACAGTCCACTATAGTCTATAGACAATTACTTGATTTAGATTACTTAAATATTTTTAATTACAATAATAAAATTATTATAATGTACGCATTTATAACGTAAGTAATATTTTAAATATTACCAAAATACAAACACGTCTATGTGAGTACTTCATTCATCGTCGTCTTATCATAGATCAGTCATAAACGTATGATGCTAAAGACCAACAAAGAGTGCGAGAGAGAAGAAAATCCGTTATGGAATTATAACAAGATGAAAAGAGAGAGGCAGTCTCATGAAAACTTTAACCACTTTCATTTGACAGGTCGTCAACAAGTCGTCAATCGTTTTTATGCCCTTTCGGTATTTGCAATTTATTGTTTAAATCCTTTATTATTTTCATCAAATACTATTACATATAAAAATGGTAACTTGTTCTGTGAGTGATTGCAGTGTAAATCATTACAAAAATCCTGAAAAATATACATTTCACAGGTAATTAATCTTCATGTCCTAATTGCTACGATGTGTTTATTTTCGCTATATTCTGTCTTTAGTTCTCTATTTCAAATAAAATATTGTGAATCCTCCCTTTTACTTTCATATTTTGCGTAACTTAAGGTATTATTGTTCTTATATTACACAAATTTTGAAGAAAAAATTTTCATTAAATTTTTTTACATATACGCTAGTGCTTGAATCAAATTTATCGATATGCTTATCGATATTTTACAATAACATAAACTAAAATAAAAATCATTTACCTTTATATTTATCACCTTAAAAGGACATATTATCTTATTTTAACGATTATTTTTAAATATTATTAATCTTTTGACATACCTAGTATAAAATCAAGGTTTCACAGATCAGTCACTTGAATCTAATACTCATTGAATGCAGCTTTCATTAATATAAAATAAATTGCACCCATGCAAAGCTGTTTGCTTGTTCATAATCATTTGTTTTACAGATTCCCTCAAGATCCCCTAATTAGAGAAAAATGGCTAAAATTAATTGGGCGTGTTGGTTGGAGTCCCACGAAAAATTCAACAATATGTAGCAAACATTTCATTGAAATTTTTAAAAGAAAAAGTAGAATAAATACAATTTTGACTAAAGGAGCTATCCCAACATTATTCGTACCAGTAAGTTTGACATACTGTTGCACTTGTTACTGAAGCAATTATTTTTGTCTTTTGCATAAAATTCTTGAGTCTCATTGTTGGAAAAGTTCATCAAAACAACTTGACAATTTTTTATGAAATTTTGCATAATAATAAACAAGAATAGGTTCTAAGCTATTTATCAATAACTTTTCACACATCCACCTATAGCGATAGGTTTTAATAGTGTACGTATTGTTGGTAGTTATTAATTATTCCAGTTCATGGTTAGGACAAATTAGTCCGGCATAATAGTAGTATAGTATCACAGTCTTTGAACTTATTAACTTAGTATCCTATAATATGCCTTTTTCATACTTTTGTTGGTTTATTAGTAATATTTTTAATTTTATTTGGAGAGTGGAGACTAGCTGTCTCGGCAAATGTTATTTTGCCATATCAATTATTTCGCCCATGTTATTTTATTGAAGTGACTAAATAAGTGTGTCACCATGGCAACTACATATTGTATCCTACATTATTTGATAGGTAATCGAGATGAATAAATGTTTAGAATAGCACCGAGATACAAATCTTGGTATTTAAAATATAATAGAGTAAGAGCCAGCGATAGTCAGACTATCGTCATTTTATAAAAGCTAAAAGTTTGCCTGTTTGTGACCTCTACAGAGAAAAGAACGACCAACAACTATGGAGTTTTGGTCGCGATTACTTAAGGAGGTATCCAGTTCTGATGGTCTACCTGACCTTCGAGAAAGAGTAAAGCTGAATTTCATAGCTTATATTATTTACAGTAAGTGTAGCAATCTCTTCTTCTAGTGCCGAACATTTTAATAGTTTTTTTCCACTGCCAGGCACCCTTAAACCTTCTTAAAGTATTAGACTTTGAGCCATGAGGGTGTCTGGCAGTGGGAAACAACTGTCAAAGATGTCCAGCAAGGAAGACGAGATTCCTCAACTTACTGCGAAGAATACTAATTACTATGATATTGAGCTTTACTCTTTCTCGAAGGTCAGGTAGACCTTCAGAACTGGATACCTCCTTAAGTAACCGCGAGTCGCGACCTAAACTCCATATATTGCTGGTCATTCTTACCCCTGTAGAGGTCAGAAAGAGGCAAACTTTCAGCTTTTATTAAATGACAAACGTTTGACTGTCGCTAGCTATCTATGAATGCTTCGCGACACATCAGTCTGGTCCCGTAATTAGTTCTCGAAAAACTTGTGGTATGGATACCAGACAACGGAAATAAACTTATACTTTTGTTTTTACATAAAATAAATATGAGTATTGTGTAATTTCTATTATTACAAAATACACATATTTATTTAAGTGAAAAAATGAACCTTAAAATATGAAATCAAATATTTTCCTTAAGCTTGCCTTATGTCATTATTTTTCAGAAAACTTGTTATAGAAATCACAATTTCTTTATCATTTTTAGGGAACATTAAGAGAGAGGATTCCGACGTCATACGTTATGCGGGATATACCTTCGACATCATTGTCTATTCAAGAACGCAATCTTATACCGTCGACATCTGCAATTGTTCAAGAACACGACACGACACAACACACTGTTCAAGAAGAAATTGCATTATCACCAAGAATGAGGAAACTAATATTAAAAAACGATAAATTGAAAAAAAAATACAAGAAAAACAAAAAAAAATTCGTCGTTTGGTTGCAAAAAATAAAAGGCAAGCAGTGAAAATTGTGACTTTGCAAGACGTTATTAAAGAAATTAACACAAGACCAGAATTAAGCGACCATCGTAATGATGTCACTATGGCATATAGCAACGATTTAATTCAAAGCCTAATAAATAGGGTAAATAATAAAAAAAATAGAAAATTAAGTACTACGACTAAATATAGCCAAGAGTTACGTAAGTTTGCTCTGACTATACATTTTTATAGTCCAAGAGCATATAATTACTTACGACAAAAATTTGATTTATGCCTTCCGCACGTTAACACACTGCGTACGTGGTATGCCAGACTAAATTGTGAGCCTGGTTTTACACAGGAATCAATCAATACTATTAAAGAAATAAGAAAAAATAAACCTGATTTAAAATTGTGTCTTACGTTTGATGAAATGAGCATACGTGAGCATACAGAATGGGTAGGTCAGAGACATTATGGGTTTGTAAATTTTGGCAATGATTTGGGGATGGATGGTTCTGAAATTGCGAACCAGGTTTTAGTTTTTATGGTTGTAGCATTAAATGCTTATTGGAAAATTCCTATAGGCTATTTTCCGGGCAGGGGATTTACGGCCTCTCAAAAAGCGAATCTTTTAAAAATATGCCTGGATTTATTACATGCGACTGAATGTGAGGTAATTTCTATTACATTTGATGGTATTGCTTCAAATCTAAATATGGCTCAGCAATTAGGTGCCGATTTTTCTAAAATGAAATCACATTTTATGTATAATGGTCGTAAATATTTACTGTTTCTTGATGCTTGTCATTTATTAAAATTGATCCGCAACTTCTTCGGCGAAAAAAGAGTTCTCTTCGATAAAATGAATAACAAAATAGATTTTGGTTATATTGAGGCTCTTCATCAATTACAAATAGAAATGGGACTCCATTTAGCGAATAAATTAAGCTTTCGTCATGTTAACTTTATAAAACAAAAAATGAAGGTAAAACTAGCGTCCCAATTATTATCTCGCTCTGTAGCAACAGCAATAGACTATTGTGATAATCATTTAAAATTGTCACTATTTAAAAATTCTAAAGCAACAGTTACTTTTATTTCACATGTGAATGATATATTCGACATATTTAATTCTAGAAATTTATTGAGCTATGGATATAAAAAACCTCTCTCCAAACAAAATAAAAACTATATTTACGAAAAACTAGACCTAGTTTACGATTATTTCTTAAGTTTAAAATTTGAAAATGGTTCAAAAATTATCGGGTCACCGAGAAAATTAGGGCTTCTGGGATTTTTAAATAACATAAAATCATGTAAATGTATTTATGCTGACTTTATCGAAAAAGAAACATTGAAATTTATCCCTTTTTATAAATTATCTCAAGATCATCTTGAAACTTTTTTCAGTGCTGTAAGGTCTCGGGGTGGATTTAATAATAACCCAACACTAAGAAATTTTATGTCTGCTTACAAACGTTTGCTCTGTCATACTGAAATAAAAAGTTCTGAATGTGGCAACTGTCTGGCTTTGGATGATGTAACAATTTTATCTACTTCTAAATTGACTACGTACGATCAAATTAATACATCTCTATCATATAATAAAATAACTAAGGAGTTTTCTTTGTCTAAAGCAAAAGAGGAAGAAAATAATTTTGAACACTTATATCTACCTCATAATGAAGAACCCTTATCAGACGTAATACAGTATACAGTAGAATATATAGCCGGTTTCGTGGTAAAAAAAATTAAAAATAAAATTCATTGTGAAGAGTGTTGTAATGCCATACAGTCCTTCCGGCAATTGAGTAATCCACTGTCATTTATAAATAAAAAAGACTATTCGTCTAAGAATGAAGGCTATTTAACGTACCCTTCAAAAGATGTAATTAAACTTTGTCTTCAAGTTGAAAAATTTATACGTCAAAATAAAAAAATTACTAAAGGCATTATTAATAAATCTACAATTAACAAAGCAACGCTTATAATATTGAAAGATAATTTCAACTTGTTTTTGTGCTTGACAAGACACAATTTAGATCAGGAAATTTTAAGTGGGCACAGATACCTAATAATGAAATATATTATAGAAACCTATTTTGATATTCGGCTTAAGTATGAATGCAAACTGCTTAATTTGAGTAAAGAGAGTTTAAGGACCCACCTGAATAAGATTATTTTGTTTAAAGGACAGTAACTAACTTAGTTACTACTACTAAGTTAGTTACTGTCCTTTAAACAAAATAAACAAAATTATTATTTTTAAATAAAAAATTAAAACTGACTTCCAAGGTAATGACAATAGTAATATTTTAAATGAACTAAAAAGTATTAAATAATTCTTATTATGTACTCAGTATTTCTGTTCTCAATCTTCATTGTTTTGAAATCGGTACCAGCTAACCTAATCGCCAGTTCTCTGACAGAATAGGTATAACTGCAACTTATATAGGTACTTATTAATAGGACTTGTACCGATTTCAAAATGATGAAGATTGAGAACAGAAATACTGAGTACAGAATAAGGATTATTTAATAATTTTTGGTTCATTTAAGTATAATATTACTATTATCTTTACCTTGGAAGTCGGTTTTAATTTTTTGTTTAAAAATAATAATTTAACTCTTTTTAGCAGCTGTCCTTATGGTTTTCTATACTTACAGTTGGTGTTTTAAAAAATCAAAATTGCTTTATTTCTGAATAAATCTAAAATAAAATATATTTTCAGAATACATTGTGCCTACCACCGGTTCGGGAACTAACCCGACGAGAAGAACCGGCGTAAGAAACTCGCACGGGGCCCACTTTTTACCAAAAAAAGTGAGAAAAAAATTAATCTTTTAAAATAAAATTTACAATGCTGTAACTAAAAATTATACAATGTAAACATAGATAGGTACATAATAATTGTAAATCATGTAGAAGTAGCCTTGCAAGCAGTCATTCAGCATTCTACTCCCAAGATGTGCCATCGTTTATGAAATTATATAGGCTTTGGCACACAAACGTTCTTTGACTACTTTTTTAAATTTATTAATCGAAAGATTTTGAACGTTTTCTGGGATTCTATTGTAAAGGTGTATACATTGACCTTTAAAAGATTTACTGACTTTACTAAGTCTGATCACCGGCAAGACTATGAAAAGTACCAATAATAGGATCATAATGTTAAAATATGATGCATGGTGTAGCCATGATGATGATGATGATTAATGTAATTAGCATAGTAGCTTATGCTTTTGGTTCTTTAAACAACGCTGAAACTCCCAAATATATTGTATGTATAAGGAATCCGGAGTTCTGTTCAGCACCTTCGGAACCGTGGTATACCATGAGGAAAAACCTTACTTTTTGGTAGCATATAATCAAAATACATCATATAAATCCAAAATAACCATATGTTCACATTTGAATATCAAGAAGTCACCTCGATTTTTCATGGTTTCCATCACCAGACCACCACTCTTGTGAACATGGTACCTACTCGGAACAATACAATGTACAACAAAAGAAAAATTTTGAAAATCGGTTCACAAACGGCGGAGTAATCGTTGAACATACATAAAAAATATATCCACAGCCGAACGTCTAACCTCCTCCTCTTTGGAATTCGGTTAAAAATAATTGTAATAAAAAGTATTATGATATTTTATGATATGTATTTAATTTAAGAATAAAATATAATATAGTACTATGTGTGTTGTTTACTTTCAACGTTTACTTTCAATGTAAGGGCTGATTTACCAGATAGATTTTACCTGAGTAATAAATAAGTAACTTTATAATGTGTTATGTCATATGTGTAAGTATATTATTTACCCCTATAAGAACCTCATGTCATAACATATCCGACGATTGAAAAATCATTCCAAACGAAAATGTGTATCTACTATTTAATTGTCACCTTTTTTGCCAATAATTAAAACTTATGATACCTAATTTGAAATACAAAATCTGTCAAAGTTGCATATTATTTGTTTCATATAGAAACTCAGGTAAAATAACTCGAACGGACTATACTATCGATAGCAAAATACTATACTATCGATAGTAAAATATACATCACTAGCACACGCACACATTGACAGATCAAAAATCGTCACGCATTTTCGGGTTGTCAGGTGATCTATACGTCAGTATATTCTATATCTATGAGATCAGTATTTTGCCTACATTCCCCTCTGACTCTACTACTCTATGATAGTGCAAATGGCGCGCGTCTTCGCCTAGTAATTGAATGTACGTATTTTAATTGAAAATAAATAAATAAGAACGCTAATACCCATGAAATGTTATTCCGTTGCATTTTGAAGTGTTCCTGGAATAATTTTTGCAATGTCTTAACCAATAACTAGGCATATTTGTGACATTTTTGTGTTTGTTTTTTATTGTTGTACGTCTGGCGTGCAGAAGAGCTCGCGTGCGACTAAGAGCACTGCGGCTATATAGATTCTGTTGAATGTGACCGAACATTTCGTTGCGGTGTCAACTCCATACATCTCAATGACCCCTAGAGACAGGACTGAGCATTTGAACCAATTTATATTATACAGGTGCCCTTCACGATCTAAGTTCGAAATTCAAACTGTAGGTCAATTATGACAGCGGCGATTTTTAATCCAAAAATTAATTTTAATTGTTTTTTTTTTATTTGTTTAGCCCAAAAGGTAACTTCGACGAGATCGACAATTCCGGCTTACCGATCGGCTCCAGGTAGATAATGTACGTATCCATTTCTCTACATCCATTATTTAATAGTAAGTAAGTAAATATTACAGAATTACTTTTTATCATCAAAAATAGAACCATTTTTAACGTAGTTACTCTTTCATGGCAATTATTATTCGTAGCTTTACAACATTGCTTTAAAATTACTTCAAAGCATCAAAAATAGAACCATTTTTTTACTCAGTTACTCTTTCATAGTATTGACTAACGTAGTTTTATTATAATATTCTAAGGGACTGTTTCACCACTTCCTGATAAGTGTCGGATAGGCTATCCACCACTTAAGTTACACACACAACAGATAGAGTATGGAAAATCTGTCAAATAACTTGTGTATAACCTATCCGGAAGTAGTGAAACAGGCCCTTAATATTCTTAACTCAATAGGTATTAAATGCAAGGTTGAAGGGCCCTTTCACGTGTCCGCCGTGCAGAACTGCAAATGGATATAGCTCTCTCATTGGTTCACACGACCGGAAACATGAGGTGTGAACCAATCAGCGAGCTATTTCCATAAATTGCAGACCTGCACGGCGGACTGCCGTGAATGCCTTTTAAGTACTTTAGTTGCACTTTTTTTCAGAACTGGATTGAATTGACGCAACGAAGACGACGGAAATGAAACTCTGCGGCTCATCTGACTTTCTGTGCATTCCCTTTTGATTTTTATTCAAAAATATTTCGTTCATTCTATGAAATTCAAATAAAAAGTTTTGCATTCATGACAGCCTAATCATTATTTAACCACTAACTACGTATTAAGTTGCTTCCCTATTATAATAGTGTAATTACGAGTGCCAGAGATCACAATATACATTTTTTCTTGTATGGTGCCACTAGAGAGACATTTTTTATAAAATAAGGGGGCAAATGAGCAAACGGGTCATCTGATGGAAAGCAACTCCCGTCGCTCATGGACACTCGCAACGTAAGAACGGACGAGTGACGTCACAAACGTCAAAGCAACTAAATTACCTGTGGTGGTGGTGTTGTGAATTGTGATTGTAATATTCCGTTGCCGTTGTGTGAGTGTTTGTGAGGCTGTACAAGCGCGTGTGAGGTACGACCCGCTTTACTCAAAATATAGATGAATATAAATTACTATTATTTCAATAATAGTCATAAATAAAATGACGTATAATGGTAACAATGGTTTTGTCTTATTGTTTTGTTATTTAAGTTGAAATTCTTATGAGAAGTACATAATTATTTCAATAATTCATGTGAGTTGAACTAATTATTATTAATAATTAATTCATGATATTTGGACAACAAATAAGTATAATATTATAACATTATTTTTGAACACGTCAATAAATCTTTAAACAGACAATATTAATTGTTGTTTCCGTTACCTTTGTTACAAAATATAGTGCAGTTAATAAATTAATATAAAAGTGTTATAATTAAATACTTAATTCATAATGATTTTCAGGATGATTGTAACAGCTATGAATATTGTGTTTATGATATTAGATACAAATCCTGGTAGTCAGACGCGGGGCGGAGTGATGATGGCGGTGGGGTTGTTTTTGATATGACAGTATTTAAGACGGGCTGTCTGGCTCTGAGTACTTCGAACAAAGATCGTTATAAGTATTTAGGTATTTGGTTAAAACGCTTCTTGGTCTTTTGACTAAGATCTAAGTGTAGAATCTGTTCTTTTCAGCTAAGTGAAGCGAAGAAGAAAAGCTAAGTGAATAATTGTATTACGTAATTTACAATACCTACGTATAAACTACGTTTTATTTATTGGTGTTATGCAAGAAGCTTATAATAACACTGGAGATTGCGCTTAGAACATTTTTTTGAAGACAAGTTTATTGACCTTTAGTTATGTATATTTTTCTCTCTCACATTTTTTTTTAATTTATTGGGAACTGGAATCGTAATCATTTATATCCCAGCTAAAATCTTTCATGAAAAAGTTGAAATGTCCACTATCATTATTACTTTTAAATTTGAACGTACGTAACGTTTTGAACGTAAGGTCACATTCCATTCTTCCAGAGATTTTCTTTTTTCGGGATTAGAAGCGTATTTATCCTCTTCGTCCGGTGATCGAAACATTTTGCGCTTCTGTCTCGATGTTACTCTTTGACCGATACACGTCGGGAGAAAATTGTTAATTTGTGACTTATTTTAAACGGAATACGGTTTAGTTTTGTATGAAGATGTCGGAACAAGACTATAAACACGTCTGCACTACACAAGGCTCAAGAACGAATAGAATGAATTCTATCATATCTATTCTCTAAGTCATCGAAATATTACGTATTTCGATGACTTAGACAATACATTTGTATGAAGAAGTTTGGTTAGTTATGACCTTTGATACATTGACCACACTCTGAATGTAAAATAATTAAACAATCTGTGAGCTATTAGTATTATTTCGGCTATTTAAAATTGTGCTCTATTTCCTACGTGTCAAGGTATTACTTGTACTTTGTTCGAAGATTTTACTGGATTTCACGAATGGATGTAGCGTTTTGTATTGTAAATAGTTTAATTTACTCATTATAAATATATTTTTTTGTCAATCATTTGAAAGAAATACATCGAAATAACTTTAGGTTACAGTTGAAAAAGTTTGTTTCTATTTATAGAGATTTGGAAGCGAGGGTTAAGGGGTTAAGGATAGTTGAACGTGACAACGTCATACGTTGTCACGTTCAACTATCGTCAGTAAACCGACTTTACAGACAACCGATTTTTTTTTGATGGGATATAATATTACCTACTCCAATATTTTCACGCTAGAGGTAGCCCGTAGCACCAGCATGGACAGTAGGTAAATGTTTGTGTATCGCTCAAACTTATCACTTATTGCTTTGCGGACTGTATATTTAGATGTAGATGAAAGTAAAGATAAAATAACGGGATCTAAAAGTGAAGTGAAAGGAACATCCGGTGTTGCTAGATGACATGACCGGAAGACGTCTTGACGTAGGCTGGATTGCTTGAGTGTTTTGCCCGTTAAAAAGGAATAACCGTGTATGGTCCCTCTAAATTGCGTAATCGCGTACATAAACAAGATGTTTTGTTTGACGTTTGACAGCATTTTTGTGAACATTCTGATAAAACATGTGCGTTTGTCGGATTTTGTTCCGATTCTTTAATGAATATGCTAGTAGCGCCCTTTCCTCCGACCGTTGTGCAATATTTCCTATAACCTTAAAACAGTCTACATTATCTAGGATCTGTCATAATTGTACCATCGAGGAAATTGATTCCTATGCAGTTGATAGTTCAACTTTATTTGGTCGAATATGTCAATTTAATGTTCATTCACTTCATTGTGATCTGTAGGCTGGGTTTGACGTAACGCAACCAAACTACGTAGGTCCCCTATCTGCATAGGAATCAACTTCTCTGATAGTACATGTTCGCGATGGCCTGTCTAGACGTGTCTAAGGGATCTACATTTTGTAGAAGATCTACACGTTTATAACTTATCTACATGTTCGTAGAGGATCCACGTGTTCGTAGAGGATCTACGTGTTCGTAGAGGATTTACGTGTTCGTAGAGGATCTACGAGTTAGTAGAGGATCTACGTGTTTGTAGAGAATCTACATTTTCGTAGAGGATCTACATGTTCGTAGAGGGTCTACATGTTCGTAGAGGATCTATACCTCTGTGTTTGTAAAGGAACTAGAAGTAGTATCTGAATTCTGATCCCAAAACGTTGTCATTGGTCTAGAGTTCTTAACAGACATACACATCACACCTCACACCTACGTGTACTAACGTATTGATCCCCGCTCCTGTGTCCAAACTTTTTATTTAAACTTAATTTAAGATTCTTTTTAAAAATATATATTTGAATACAGTAACAATGTAAACAACTATAATATGTGTTCTAAATAAATAAAATTATAATGTAGCCTACAATATCATCCATTCATCGTTGTATTTTTTTAAGACTCTAAAGATTCGCCTAAAAATCTTTACTCTCACGAACCTTAGCTGTGAAAAATTCCTTAGATGATCGAATTATACCAATTCGTAGTCATATCTTGGCTTAAATCAATCAGAGGCTTGAAATTAGAATTAAATCAAATTATAACACGTCAGAAGGATTTTATTTGCTGATCGGTATAAATATTGGACCGCTGAGTATGTGTGGCATACTCCGGTAGAGTAGCTCGTGACCACAGCCATCTCACAACACACAACATGAGGCCCGTACTGATGATAACCGTAGCCGTGTTGCTGGCCTGCGTCGCCTACTCCCAGCAACAGGTATATATATTGTATTGGTAACTATTTATTTTCTTTTGAATGACTTTAGTCACTCATAAACTTCTAAGCTATGCCTCCAGAACGTACCAAAGTTTCAAGATGCATTCCTGATGACTGAGAAGGGATAAAGCAACCGAGGTAACTCCTCGAAAAGCTGTTTTTTTTTCGACCAAAGTAGGTTTTGGCCAGACCAAGCAATCCGCCTTGTATACCTATTATGTTCTGAGTTATCCAAATTGCACGTGTGCTGTTCGAATAACTTTCCGGGATGTTGTATTCTATTGTGTAGAGTTTGACATAAAACCTTGCAGACACAGTTAGCGATGCGAGTATAGTTTTCACAGAGCCAGTACTGGCTGCCAATAAGACTGGCAGCCTGTATTGGCTTGGCATATGCCGCGTGTGAACAGTTTTCCAAGACAGGCCAAACTATTCACGCACGGCATATACCAAGCCAATACTGGCTACCGCTTACTAGTCTTATTGGCAGCCAGTACTGGCTCTGTGTAAATTATACTTGTCAAATCCCATACGTTTGTGACATCTAACATCGTTATATTGATCGTATTGGTATCTTGATACTTCGGCCCGTTGGAGGTTTCGTAATAATGCAAATGTTATGATTGATTTCTAACAAGAAGTAATACTTTTTAGGAAATGCCTCCTGAAGTTGGTGGTAAGCTTTTTTTACAATATTTTTCCTGTTTGTCGACAGTATTTGACTTTTTATTACAATTTAAAAAAATATATGATGATATAAATGGGGAGCTATTTTATTGTGTGACTACCTACGAGTGATAAAACTGGAAAAGTTTTCCGTCAGAAAACATGTTTTACAAAACTTATATTGTCTACCTGGTGCCTACCACCGGTTAGTTTTAATTATTCGTAGGTGACTACTGTATCTATAATATAATAAATATGATTTGTTTGGCTCGTGCTCATGCTACCTCTGAAATGGGCATTTTCGAAAGAAATTGGTCGTAGACGAGCCGTATGCCGCTCGTCGACCTTACAACTATGACAATAAGGCTGACAATGGCAATATCTTAATACTTGCTGACGCACAGGTGGTGGCGGACACAGCGCGCTGAATGACGGTATGCTGATGCGAGCGGCGCGCGACGTCTCTGGGTCCGTTCGCCAAAAACGACAGTGAGTACAATTTTACTATAGCCAAATTTGGCATAGCAAGATTCGGCCAATTTCGGCATAATCAGACCCGCTTTTAAGTTAGATTATATTCTGGATGACCGATAGACTATACGATATCTAAAATCTATTTTATAACCGACTTGCTGTAGATATGTAAGTACATGTTCTACGTTTTTTAATGTTTACAGGGATGACCCACCCAAACCAAAACCGACCCCGCCGTAAGTTTAGCCTTATAATTTTTTTTCAGAGTGCTTCAAATCAAGGCCCTTATCAAAAATTATGATTATTTTCAATAATGAATGGTAGCAGGAGATGTTTTATTGTGTCATTCATAATATAATCTACAACAGTAAGCCTAAATTACTTCGATATTTGAACGGCTTTAAAGAGCAAACTCTGTGGTCAAAAATACGCATAATCTTGAAACAAGGCAAGCTATCTCTGCCTTGCGTGCAAACCATACTATGTCTAGTAATTCGCATTCCGTTCATACTAATTTGACATTCATTAGTTTAACAGTTTTGAGTTTTGACAATTCATTTTCTGAATTGGTTTGAGAGGAATAAAGGAAAAGACCTAATGGCAGACACTTTAAGGAAACATGCAAACATTTGAATGTTATAAAATATATATTTATGAAAATAAAGGATTGATAACTTCTTCCATGTCTTCAGTAACTCTTACAAAATAAAACTATTATACTTATTCCCTTAAAAATATATATTCATTATTGGGCTTTTTGTAAACTTAGTCAGAAGTACTAATAGATGACATCACAAAAAACGAACATCACTAATAGTAGACACCAATATGAACTAATTGTTGACATAGAACATTACATTACATTTTACATATTTTTTCCTATTAAATTAGGTCTTTATTTGCCATTTTTCAAATGATTTCATTTACTTCATCATATTCACTACATGAAATATTATCCACGTTGTCTCCAGATTCTATTCATTCTTCTTCTATGCTGAAACTATCTTTCCTTTTATTTTTCATTTTTTTAAGTGAAAACTTCTTTAGCGGCGTTGAGCACTTATGTGGGATGGGTAAAAACTGTGAAACTCGCGTCAGATGCTCGTGCTGATCGAAAAACCTTGGAAAAGCCGTAAGACGGTTGGAGAGTAGTGTTTTGTGTCGAACTCGAACTCGAACTCTAACTCGAACTCGAATTGATTGTAAGGGTTTCGATTAATTAAAAAAAAACGATTTTTTAAAAATCTATTTTCATAAAAAATGGGTTAAAAATTTATTCGATTGTAAGGGTTTCGATTAATTAAAAAATCGATCTTTTAATATTCGATTTTCATAAAAAATGGGTTAAAAATGTAATCGATTATATGGGTTTCAATTAATTTAAGAAATCGATTTTTTAAAAATCGATCTTTTGAAAATCGATTTTTTAAAAATCAATTATAATAAAAAATGGGTTTAAAAAATGCACAACGTTAATAATCAAGTTTTCACTTCTGCCGGCACTCCCTGAGTGCAACCCGTCTTTTTTTTTCCTAGCAAATTTATTTTCAGTCTTTAGTCTCCATGCTTCTTTTGCCTCTTCTTTTTTCTTCTTTCTTTTCTCAGCTCTCCTTTTTCTTTTTTTTTACTGCTAAAAAACTAAAGCAATCGATTTTTAGATCAGTACAAGTCTAATATTAGACACGTCAATTTTTAGGTGCAGTAGTCTAAGTTCTTCGATTGTTAATAGAATTATATTTTCAGAAAATAGTGATGATTTTTGCAGTAGAATCAAGTACAAAATAACTTTAGTATTTATTGCAAAACTCAAAGATGAGATCCATGTCATCTATTAGGTTTTTTACATTTTCAAGAACTAATAGTAGACATCCTCTTAAATTAAATAAACATTAACTAGTATATTCAAGATGACCATTAATCCAATGAAATCAATAGAAATTACAAAAAATCAAATAAATGTATTCAAAATTTACGTGCAAAATTTCGCCTTCCTTAACCTATTTGCTAAGAAATTGCCGAGCGCGTGTTGACGCGGTTATATTATTTACGAAAACTGATCCCATTTTAAAATTTTGTTCCCGAAGGCGTCTCTAATTATTTTTTTCAATTCAACAGATAGCTTGAGAAGCTTATAAAATTTACAGTGGTGAGAAATAATTAGAGTAATTCTTATTTTTATGGTATTTTTGTCATAAGTGTCATCTATTAATTCAGTGTCTACCATTAGGTCTCTTCCCTTAATTGCACTTTGTGACCTATCTAGGTCTGCTGAATTTAATATAGTATACAGGTGCCCTTCACAATCTAAGTTCGAAATTCAAACTGTAGGTCAATTATGACAGCGGCGATTTTTAATCCAAAAGTGAATTTTAATTGCTTTTTATTTATTTAGCCCAAAAGGTAACTTCGACGAGATCGACAATTCCGGCTTCCCGATCGGCTCCGGGTAGATAATGTACGTATCCATTTCTCTACAGCCATTATTTATTAGTAAGTAAATATTACGTAGGATTACTTTTTATCATCAAAAATATAACCATTTTAACGTTACTCTTTCATACCAATTATTATTCGTAGCTTTACAACATTGCTTTAAAGCATCAAAAATAGAACCACTTTTTTACTCAGTTACTCTTTCATAGTATTGACTAACGTAGTTTTATTATAATATTCTAAGGGACTGTTTCACCACTTCCTGATAAGTGTCGGATAGGCTATCCACCACTTAACTTACACACACACACACACACACACACACAACAGATAGAGTATGGAGAATCTGTCAAATAACTTGTGTATAACCTATCCGGAAGTAGTGAAACAGGCCCTTAGTATTCTTAACTTAATAGGTATTAAATGCAAGGTTAAGTACTTTAGTTGCACTTTTTTCAGAACTGGATTGAATTGACGCAACGAAGACGACGGAAATGAAACTGCGGCTCATCTGACTTTCTGTGTATTCCCATTTGATTTTTATTCAAAAATATTTCGTTCATTCTATGCAATTCAAATAAAAAGTCTTGCATTCATGACAGCCTAATCATTATTTAACCGCCAACTACGTAATAAGTTGCTTCCCTATTATAATAGTGTAATTACGAGTGCCAGAAATCATAATATACGTTTTTCTTGTATGGTGCCACTAGAGAGACATTTTTTATAAAATAAGGGGGCAAATGAGCAAACGGGTCATCTGATGGAAAGCAACTCCCGTCGCTCATGGACACTCGCAACGTCAGAACGGACGAGTGACGTCACAAACGTCAAAGCAACTAAATTACCTGTCCGTATTTTTATTTCTTTTTAGTAGTAAAAATTCGTCTATATTCAGTTGGTGTTGTGAATTGTGATCGCAATATTCCGTTGCCGTTGTGTGAGTGTTTGTGAGGCTGTGCAAGCGCGCATCTCCATGTAAATCAGTTTTTCGTCACAGCACATACGTACCATCGAGGAAGTTGATTCCTATGCAATTGACAGACCAACGTTATTTGGTCGAATATGTAAATTCAATGTTAATATAGGAATCAACTTTTCTGATAGTACATTTACAGTGAGGGTAGTGTTTTTGACATTTGAAATCACAAATCATCGTAATTTTGCCGTTTTTTGAGACTGGGAGCGACATCTAGCGTCGAGTGCCGGTATCACATCGATTGTATCGCTTGAAAACTTCTAAAAGGGCTCAAGGCGCCGCGCGGCTGCCAGCTTCTAACTGACTTGAAAACTTCTAAAAGGCCGCTGGCGGCCTTTTAGAAGTTTTCAAGCGATACTAGTACTTATAAGTATGTAAATAAAATTTAAAATTATTTCACACTAAAAGTGCTCTTCGCGCCGCTGACGGCCGCTGCCATTCCGGTGTGAATTGGCCCTAAAATATGCGGCGGCTGCGAAAGGTCTTTGGGAAAGTCTTCGATTACGGTAGTTGCTTGTAACGCCTGTAATACCAAGTATCACAAGGGGTGTCTAGCCTTACCAGCAAAGGCGAACGTAGGAGTGGACTGGGTCTGTCCGAATTGTAAAAAGAATGACAGACGTGGCGACCATACGCCGGACCAGAGGCCTTGTTGCGGACCCTGGACATTCCACTCTGGCTGATGTCGTAGACCGACAAGCTAGCTGCTCGCCCCAGGATCGCATCAGATCGGATTCAGAAGACACTGATGATATTAGTCTCAACAACCTGGCGGCGTTTCGACGTGAGTTTGCTGATCTCGTCACCGAGCTTCGCGGCTGTCGTCAAGAGATGGCGCTGCTGCGAGAAACTATAACCGATTTGAACTCACGTTTGACCAGCGCCGAAAAGAGACTCGACGCGCTGGAGCAGGGCGGCGTCGGCGGTGCGGGCACGGGAAAGATTAGTAAGCTGGAGTGCACCGTGGCCGAGCTAAAACTTGACCTGAACGAGTGAGATCGAGATGCGCTCCTTGCGGACATCGGACACTTGCCGGAGGAGAAGGGCGAGAATGTGACGCATACAGTCTCGGTGCTGGCGACGCGCCTGGGTGTGGCCCTGGAGGCGCGTGACGTGGTGTTTGCGGTGCGCGTGGGTGTGCCGCCGACCCAAGGCGCTCGCCGGCGCTGTGTGGTGGTGCGCCTGGCACGTCGCGACCTCAGGGATGAGCTGCTGAAGGCGGCCCGCACACGTCGCGGCCTCACCATGGTTGGCGGTGCGCGCGTTTTTGTTAACGAGCGCCTCACTCGCCACAACCGCTTGTTGTATCGGCGGGTATGCGAGGCGTGCAGCGAGAAGAAATGGCGCTACTGCATGTTTTTTTTGATGGGATATAATATTACCTACTCCAATATTTTCACGCTAGAGGTAGCCCGTAGCACAAGCATGGACAGTAGGTAAATGTTTGTGTATCGCTCAAACTTATCACTTATTGCTTTGCGGACTGCATATTTAGATGTAGATGAAAGTAAAGATAAAATAATTACGTTTTGAAGATAGATGATGACGTCCTAGGCCTAGGACGGGATCTAAAAGTGAAGTAAAAGGAACATCCGGTGTTGCTAGATGACATGACCGGAAGACGTCTTGACGTAGGCTGGATTGCTTGAGTGTTTTGCCCGTTAAAAAGGAATAACCGTGTATGGTCCCTCTAAATTGCGTAATCGCGTACATAAACAAGATGTATTGTTTGACTTTATAAAACATGTGCGTTTGTCGGATTTTGTTCGGAATCTTTAAAGTAGCCCGCAAACGATCAAACATCGTTACACGTAGTTTGTTTGACAAACAACAGCGCAGACGATCAAACATTCATCAAACATGTTTGTCAAACAATTAGCTAGAATCGGTTTGAGTTCATGAGATTTTGTTTGACAAACACAGCGGAACACGTTCAAACACGTTTGTCAAACGCTACGTAATCCAAATTTTCTTCAAACACGTCAAACACGTAGTTTGTCAAAAAAACTACGTGTTTGACGTGTTTGATGTTTGACCGTTTGCGGGATACTTAATGAATGTGCTAGCGCCCTCTCCTTTGTGCAATATTTCCTATAACCTTAAAACAGTCTACATTATCTAGGATCTGTCATAATTGTACCATCGAGGAAATTGATTCCTATGCAGTTGATAGTTGAACGTCATTTGGTCGAATATGTCAATTTAATGTTCATTCCATAAACTTAAGATGCAAAAGACCAACAAAGAGTGCGAGAGGGAAGAAAATCCTTTATGGAATTATAACAAGATAAAAAGAGAGAGGCAGTCTCATGAAAACTGTAATCACTTTCATTTGACAGGTCGTCCAAAAGTCGTCAACCGTTTTTATGCCCTTTCGGTATTTGCAATTTATTGTTTAAATTCTTTATTATTTTCGACAAATACTATTACATACAATGATATTATATAAAAAAAACTCAAAGCAGATATGTTACTACCGCGCGCGTTGTGAAGCCATTAAATACGGGCCAATTGACCCGTCTTTTGTATAGTCTGTCTCTTTTATGTAAATGTCATTTCGTATCTTTTGTTTCACTTATCTGTCAAATTTGACAATTGAATTTGAAAATTGTTCGGAAGCAATTTAAGCCGGAAAATAGTATGAACGTAACAGATCTGTATTTAGTTGAATATCATTGATTACATATAACAATGGTAACTTGTTCTGTAAGTGATTGCAGTGTAAATCATAGGAGTAATCCTGAAAAATATACATTGCAATAGTAATTAATCTTCATGTCCTAATTGCTACGATGTGTTTATTTTCGCTATATTCTGTCTTTAGTTTTCTATTTCAAATAAAATATTGTTAATCCTCCCCTTTACTTTCATATTTTGCATAACTAATAGCCCGGTCTAATTAGACGCAAAAAATCGTAATCTCGGAATAATTCGCATAAAGCTGAAAATTGGTAAAGACGTTAAATACACCATTACAAATAAAACCTCAAAATTCCCCGGCGATCCTCCTTGTGCAAAAAATTTTATTCAAGGTCAAAGGTATGAAAATGAGGTTTTTCCTGTTTCTTTCCAAACTGTACATTTTTTCACAAAAATAGGTAGGGCAAGAGTTTAGATCATAGAATTCTCTACAAAAAATATTCAGACACTTTTTTCATACGGCTTAATATTCCTTATGAATGGCGGGCCTAAAGTTTGGGAAAATCATATCTAATACTTATATTATAAAGCTAAAGAATTTGTGGAGCTACTGCTTTGAATTGAAAAATTCGTTTTTTGTTGGATAGTCTTGTTTATAGAGGAAGACTTGAGCTATATAACATTACGTTGCCACCAATAGGAGCAAAGAAACTGAGGAAAATGGGGAAAAACAGGGAAAATTATTTGAAGGAGCTTATCTCACAAACGGCTGAAGCATTTTCTATGTTATTTGGCACAGATATAAAGTAGACCACGAGGAAGGACATAAGCTATTTTGTTTATTGGGAAAATGTACGGTTTCCGTGAAATACATAATTAACAGGGCGGAGGGCTGTTTACAGCCAAACATACGAGGGCTGTTCACAGCCAAACATACTTCAGTGTGACTTATTACCGTTACCAAATCTAAACTTTTCGAGTCGCGAAGAGCAACAATACGCTTGCAAGATACTCAGAAGTATGTCAGGCCGAGAACATTTTAATTTTTTCAAACAACCGTAGTATATAGTACTAGATGTTAAGCGTGGCTCCGCCCGACCGCGTTAATTATAAATTTCACGCAAACCGTAAATTTTCCTGATAAACAAAATAACCTATGTCCCTCCACGTGGCCTATTCTATATTTGTGCCAAATAACATAAAAATTGCTTCAGCCGTTTGTGAGATAAGTTCCTTCAAATAATTTTCCCGTTTTTCCCCATTTTCCTCTGTTTCTTTGCTCCTAATGGTGGCAACGTGATGTTATATAGCTCAAGTCTTCCTCGATAAACAAGACTATCCAACAAAAACGAATTCTTCAATTCTAAGCAGTAGCTCCACAAATTCTTTAGCTTTATAATATACTAGCGACCCGCCCCGGCGTCGCACGGGTATAAAATATAATAAAACCATTGAAAAAAATTATTAAAATAGCCTATGATCCTTCATGTGGTCTATTTCTTATCTGTGCCAAATAACATAAAAATTGCTCCAGTAGTTCCTGAGATTAGCGCGTTCAAGTTAGCCCTTTCAAATAATTTTCCCCGTCTTTTCCACATTTTCCTCTAGTTCTTCGCTCCAATTAGTCTTAGCGTGATAAAATATAGCCTATAACCTTCCTCGATAAATGGGCTATCTAACACTAAAAGAATCATCAAAATCCTTTGCGTAGTTTTAAAGATTAAAGGGAACAAAGGGACATGAGGGAAAAAAGCGACTTTTTTATAATAAGTATAGAAGTATTAGATACGATTTTCCCAAACCTTAGGCCCGCCATTTATAAGGAATATTAAGTCGTATGAAAAAAGTGTCTGTATATTTTTTGTAGAGAATTCTATGATCTACACTCTTGCCCTACCTATTTTTGTGATAAAATGTACAGTTTGGAAAAAAACAGCAAAAACCTCATTTTTATACCTTTGACCTTGAATAAAATTTTTTGTACAAGGAGGATCGCTGGGGACTTTTGAGGTTTTATTTGTAATGGTGTATTTAATGTCTCTACCAATTTTTAGCTCTATGCGAATTACTCCGAGGTCGAATGTTTAATTTTCCTGGGTTATAAAGGTACTATTGTTTTTAAATCACACAATTTTTGAAGAAAACATTTTCATCAAAATTGTTTACATACTCGTATACGCTAGGGCTTGAATCAAATTTATCGATATGCCTATCGGTATTTAACAAGAACATAAAACTAATCTAAAAATGTAATAGGGGTGTAAGGGTATTATGATATGTTTTTAATTTAATAACTTTCAACTTTATATTTGCATTTCTATTAATGTAAGGGCTGATTTGTCAGATAGCTTTTACCTAAATAATAAGTAAGTAACTTTAAAATGTGTATTTTATTTACCCTTTTAAGAAACTCATGTTATAACACATCTGACGATTGAAAAATCACCCCAAACGAAAATGTGTATCTACATTTCAATCGTCATCTTTTTTCTGTCAAATAAAATATATGATACCTAATTTGAATTACAAAATCTTTCAAAGTTGCATATTATTTATTTCTCATAGAAACGCAGGTAAAATAACTCGATCGGACAATACTAGCGATAGTAAAATATACATCACTAGCACACGCACACATTGACAGATCAAAAATCGTCACGCATTTTCGGGTTGTCAGGTGGTCTATACGACAGTACAGTACCCAGCGATAAATATTGCACATCGACCTTTGGAAAGTGACAGTCGGCTAATTTCGGTTTTGTAGAGCGTTATCTCTTACGCACAAAATACAAAAAGTCCGGTATATATTAGGAGCTGTTAAAACAATTATGGTTTGCTTCTTTTGACAATTTTATTATTCTTTGTATAAAATACACCAAATTTTCTATAAGTTATGGCTTTAGGTTCGGGTAAAATAAAATAAAAAGGGTGTTCAAATTATGTTTACGTATTTAAAATTCGTTTGGAAAATTACAGCTGTAGCAAATTTAGGGGTGTTAACAACTCTAGATATATATTCTGAACTGGACGCGACTGCACTCTATTGAATTTGAACAACGACTGACATAATGTCAAATAGGTGTGTGCTACAAAGATAACGCTCTATGAAACCGAAATTAGCCGAATGTCTCTTTCCAGAGGTCGATGTGCAATATTTATTGCCGGGTACTGTATATATTATTATAAAGCCCGTCACAGACTTAGCTATAATATATATTAATATATTTATAGCAAGGCATATTTATCTATACTAAATCCACATGTCACAGAAATATATTATAGCTGAGTGTGTGGTCACGCGAAAATTAGTATAGAAAATATATAATAATATGCCTAGCTATAAACATATTAATATATATTATAGCTAGGTCTGTGACGGGCTTAAGTCTATGGTTCATTCAATTCATTGTGATCTGTAGGCTGGGTTTGACGTAACGCAACCAAACTACGTAGGTCCCCTATCTGCATAGGAATCAACTTCTCTGATAGTACATGTTCGCGATGGCCTGTCTAGACGTGTCTAAGGGATCTACATTTTGTAGAAGATCTACACGTTTATAACTTATCTACATGTTCGTAGAGGATCTACATGTTCGTAGAGGATCTACGTGTTCGTAGAGGATCTACATGTTCGTAGAGGGTCTACATGTTCGTAGAGGGTCTACATGTTCGTAGAGGATCTACATGTTCGTAGAGGGTCTACATGTTCGTAGAGGGTCTACATGTTCGTAGAGGGTCTACATGTTCGTAGAGGGTCTACATGTTCGTAGAGGGTCTACATGTTCGTAGAGGGTCTACATGTTCGTAGAGGATCTACATGTTCGTAGAGGATCTACATGTCCGTAGAGGGTCTACATGTTCGTAGAGGATCTACATGTTCGTAGAGGGTCTACATGTTCGTAGAGGATCTACATGTTCGTAGAGGATCTACATGTCCGTAGAGGGTCTACATGTTCGTAGAGGATCTACATGTTCGTAGAGGGTCTACATGTTCGTGGAGGATCTACATGTCCGTAGATGATCTATACCTCTGTGTTTGTAAAGGAACTAGAAGTAGTATCTGAATTCTGATGCCAAGACGTTGTCGTTGGTCTAGGGCAAAGATGGGCAAAAAGTTATTAGATTAACGAGTATTTTAATTATGCCCAACTCTGGTCTAGGGTTCTTAACAGACATACACATCACACCTCACACCTACGTGTACTAACGTATTGATCCCCGCTCCTGTGTCCAAACTTTTTATTTAAACTTAATTTAAGATGCTTTTTAAAAATATATATTTAAATACAGTAACAATGTTAACAACTGACTGTGTTCTAAATAAATAAAATTATAATGTAGCCTACAATATCATCAATTCATCATTGTATTTTTTATGACTCTAAAGATTCGCCTAAAAATCTTTACTCTCACGAACCTTAGCTGTGAAGAATTCCTTAGATGATCGAATTATACCAATTCGTAGTCATATCATGGCTAAAATCAATCAGAGGCTTGAAATTAGAATTAAATCAAATTATAACACGTCAGAAGGATTTTATTTGCTGATCGGTATAAATAGTGGACCGCTGAGGATGTGGGGCATACTTCGGTAGAGTAGCTCGTGACCACAGCCATCTCACAACACACAACATGAGGCCCGTACTGATGACAACCGTAGCCGTGCTGCTGGCCTGTGTCGCCTACTCCCAGCAACAGGTATGTATATTGTATACGTAACTATTTATTTTCTTTTAAATGATTTAAGTCACTCGTAAACTTCTAAGCCTCGAGAATACTTAAGTTTTAATTATATGCATAACACTGAAATGGGATAAAGCAACCGAGGTAACTCCTTGGTAAAGTAGGTTCTGGCCAGACCGAGCAATCCGCCTTGTATACCTATTATGTTCTGAGTTATCCAAATTGCACGCGTGCTGTTCGGATAACTTGCCGGGTTAATGTTTTATTCCATTGTGTAGAGTTTGACATAAAACCTTGCGGACGCAGTTAGCGATGCGTTATGTCAAATCCCATACGTTTGTGACATATTCTAACATCGTTATACGAGTATTTATCGTATTGGCATCTTGATTCTTGATACTTCGGCCTATTGGAGGTTTTGTAATAATGCAAATGTTATGATTGATTTCTAACAAGAAGTAATACTTTTTAGGAAATGCCTCCTGAAGTTGGTGGTAAGCTTTTTTTACAATATTTTTCCTGTTTGTCGACAGTATTTGACTTTTTATTACAATTTAAAAAATAAATGATGATATAAAGCCCGTCACAGACCTAGCTATAATATATATTAATATGTTTATAGCTAGGCATATTAATATATATTTTCTATACTAATTTTCGCGTGACCACACACTCAGCTAAAATATATATTTCTGTAACATGTGGATTTAGCATAGAATAATATGCCTTGCTATAAATATATTAATATATATTATAGCTAAGTCTATGACGGGCTTAAATGGGTAGCTATTTTATTGTGTGACTACCTACGAGTGATAAAAACTGGAAAAGTTTTCCGTCAAAAAACATGTTTTACAAAACTTATATCTACCTGATGCCTACCACCGGTTAGTTTTTATTATTCGTAGGTGACAACTGTATCTATAATATAATAAATATGATTTGTTTGGCTCATGCTCGATGCTACCTCTGAAATGGGCATTATTGAAAGAAATTGGTCGTAGACGAGCCGTGTGCCGCTGCGACGACGACTATGACAATAAGGCTGACAATGGCAATATCTTAATACTTGCTGACGCACAGGTGGTGGCGGACACAGCGCGTTGGATGACGGTATGCTGATGCGAGAGGCACGCGACGTCTCTGGGTCCGTTCGCCAAAAACGACAGTGAGTACAATTTTAATATGTATAGCCAAATTTGGCATAGCAAGATTCGGCCAATTTCGGCATAATCAGACCCGCTTTTAAGTTTGATTTTATTCTGGATGACCAATAGACTATACCAGTATTTCCCAAAGTGTGGGTCGCGGCCCACTGGTGGGTCGCGGGTAGATTTTGGGTGGGCCCTGAAACTATAGGACGATAGGACGACGACTGTCGTACTCGTTCGATTGTCATTTTACTCGTTCGTTCGTCGTCGTGGGTGCGTACGCGACGGGGGCGGGGCATTCGAACGCAAACGAAATTGTAAGTAAGTAAGGCTGACGATGATGACAATATGGTGGTGAACTACGATAAGAATTAACGGGTAAATGCTGCGGCAGCAACATACCGCTGCTTTTTTATCTTCATTACACGAAGGTGGGCCGCGAACTTTAAACTTTCTTGTAGATGGGTCGCCGTCCCGACAAGTTTGGGAAACACTGAACTATACGATATCTAAAATCTATTTTATAACCGACTTGCTGTAGATATGTAAGTACATGTTCTACGTTTTTTAAATCCCTGTAGGATGACCCACCCAAACAAAACCGACCTCGCCGTAAGTTTAGCCTTATAATTTTTTTTCAGAGTGCTTCAAATCAAGGCCCTTATCAAAAATTATGATTATTTTCAATAATGAATGGTAGCAGGAGATGTTTTATTGTGTCATTCATAATATAATCTACAACAGTAAGCCTAAATTACTTCGATATTTGAACGGCTTTAAAGAGCAAACTCTGTGGTCAAAAATACGCATAATCTTGAAACAAGGCAAGCTATCTCTGCCTTGCGTGCAAACCATACTATGTCTAGTAATTCGCATTCCGTTCATACTAATTTGACATTCATTAGTTTAACAGTTTTTAGTTTTGACAATTCATTTTCTAAATTGATTTGAGAGGAATAATTGCACTTTGTGACCTTTCTAGGTCCGCTGAATTTAATATAATATACAGATTACAGGTGCCCTTCACTATCTAAGTTCGAAATTCAAACTTTAGGTCAATTATGACAGGGGCGGTTTTTAATCCAAAAGTGAATTTTAATTGTTTTTTTTTTATTTATTTAGCCCAAAAAGTAACTTCGACGAGAGCGACAATTCCGGCTTACCGATCGGCTCCAGGTAGATAATGTACGTATCCATTTCTCCACATCCATTATTAGTTAGTAAATATTACAGAATTACTTTTTATCATCAAAAATATAACCATTTTTAACTTCGTTACTCTTTCATGGCAATTATTATTCGTAGCTTTACAACATTGCTTTAAATTACTTTAAAGCACCAAAAATAGAACCATTTTTTTACTCTGTTACTCTTTCATAGTATTGACTAACGTAGTTTTATTATAATATTCTAAGGGACTGTTTCACCAGTTCCTGATAAGTATCGGATATGCTATCCACAACTTAACTTACACACACAACAGATAGAGAATGGAAAATCTGTCAAATAACTTGTGTATAACCTATCCGGAAGTAGTGAAACAGGCCCTTAATATTCTTAACTTAATAGGTATTAAATGCAAGGTTAAGTACTTTAGTTGCACTTTTTTCAGAACTGGATTGAATTGACGCAACGAAGACGATGGAAATGAAACTCCCTTTTGATTTTCAATTTCTGTGCATTCCCTTTTGATTTTTATTAAAAAACATTTTGTTCCTTCTATGAAATTTAAATAAAAAGTTTTGCATTCATGACAGCCTAATTATTATTTAACCGCCAACATTTTTTTAAATTTTAAATAAATAAGGGGACCAACGAGCAAACGGGTCACGAAGCAATTACCGTCGCCCATGGACACTCGCAATATCAGAAGAGCTGCAGGTGCGTTGCCGGCTTTTTAAGAGGGAATACGCTCTCTTCTTGAAGGTTTGCAGGTCGTATAGGTCCGAAAAAACTGCTGGTGACAGTCCGTTCCAGAGTTTTACAGTGCGTGGCAGAATGTTACGCGAGAAACGCACCGTGGAAGACTGCCACTCATCAAGGTGATGAGGATGGTATATTTTTCGCATGGGACGATGGCGAAAAGTTGCAGGTGGTATGATTCCGACCAATTCCTCAGAGCACTCCCCGTGATACAACCGATAGAGGATGCAGAATGAAGCTACATCTCAGCGTAATGCCAAGGGGTATAAGCTGCTTGAAACACTATGGCAGTTAACAATTCGAGCGGCCCTTTGTTGGATACGATCCAGAGGGAGCAGTTGGTATTTTGGCGCCCCTGCCCAGAGATGAGAACTATATTCCATATGAGGCTGAACCTGTGCCTTGTAGAGTTGTTGGCGTTGGTCCGGACTGAAGTACTGTCTCGCTCTGTTGAGAACACCAAGCTTCTTCGAGGCTAACTTGGCCTCACCCTCTAGATGATATCGGTACTGGACTTCACTCGATATGTTAACGCCAAGTATTTCAATGCTAGAGGATATGGTTAAAGATGTGCCCTCAAAACGAGGATATAAGACCATAGGCGACTTTTTAGCGGTAAACGCGCAGACTTGTGTCTTGGCGGGGTTGAATTGGACTAAGTTACTTCTGCCCCATTCTCCAATCAATTCTCTATTTTAATATTTAACATGTCATTGATATTCAGTATGAATAAGGTAGGCGATAGCACACAGCCTGGCAGAAACGGGTGTAGATAATATTGCCGGAACATCTGATTTCATATTATGATATTAATCTTTTTTCAGTTGAATAAACTATTTTTGCGTATGGTTAGATACTCGTACTTAAGGAGTAAACTCCAGTCGTGCGTCGGAAGTCGGTGCGTCTTCTTGTAAAGTGCTACTACGAGTAGAGAGACATTTTTTTTTATAAAATAAGGGGGCAAATTAGCAAACGGGTCACCTGATGGAAAGCAACTCCCGTCGCTCATGGACACTTGCAACGTCAGAAGAGCTGCAGGTGCGTTGCCGGCCTTTTACTCACTCACTCGGCGAAACACAGTGCAAGCGCTATTTCACGCATGTTTTCTGTGAGCCCGTGGTATTTCTCCGGTCGAGCCGGCCCATTCGTGCCAAAGCAGTGAAGGTTAAGGGCCAACCCCCAAGTACCACAACCACACGACAACCACAACCACACCACGTGGTCGGGCGTATATTTCGTATTGTAAATGAACTGAACCATTCACACCTACCACATTTGATGCAACCACGGCCGACCACATCGCAACCACATCGTAACCATGTCGCAACCACAACGTTGCGTCGATGTAACATTGACATTCGTACGTAACTACATCGCAACCACATCGCAACCACTGGCGACAACGCAGCCACGTCGGCATTTTGTCGGTACCACAACGCAACTACAAAAAGCTGCAGCGACACCATTCACACGTAACCACTGCTCGACGACATTTTGTCGTTGCGATTTCGTGTGGTTGTGGTACGTGTGGGTTGGCCTTCAGTTATGTCAAACCGTGGCTCTCCCACACAGCTATAATTATTTTATTAATCATGTGAGAAAATGTCACTAGTTACAGTCAGTATGTTAAAGAAATTAAAATACGTTGTAATCTGGTTGTAATGAAAATTTAAAATATTACAAAGTGCCTTATTTTATGTTCCTTTAATAGAGATATATTTTATATGCATCTTCACTATTTTACTCTATCCCTTGAAAATGAAAAGGATTCCTTGAATACTCGTACTAAAATATATGCATACGGCGAAAATTAAAAATGAAAAAGTCATCATGAACGTAATTTCCTACGGCAAAGGGATATTCCTGATGCACCTAATACCTAATACGATCTCGATAGCTATTCCCCACAGACATAGATCAAGATAGATACCGCATGTGCATGTACTTCGCGTGCCACATCGTGCTCAAAAACGACGAGCATTGCTCGTCTTTCGAAAGTCTGTTCGTCTGCTATCGGAATCGGACGTCAATCGGAATTTTAAAAATGCCTTAATGCCTAAAAGTGGTACGTTACAGTAGGCAGGAAAAATTGACACACCCTTTTTTATACAAATGGAGCGACATGCGGTATCTATCTCGATCTATGTCTGTGGTATTCCCGGACTCTTTGAGACCCATGCGAGAGTTTAATTACTGGAATACGCTACTCATGCCCCACATTTCAGTTGTGTTTTTCTACCTTCGCTTTGACTCTTCGAAAGTTAAATCTAGTAGAAAATTAGGGTACTCAGACAACTTATATAGTGAGGATTACAAAGTTATAAATCAAGAGTATGGATACAATAAACACTAAAACCAAACTACAAAAAAAACTAGTACAATAATAAGTTAAGAAAAACAGTTTAAATATAAAATACTAGCTACCCGCCCCGTCGTCGCACGGGTATAAAATATATGGCCATTGAAAAAATGATTACCTAAAATCTATAGCCTATGATCCTTCACTTGGTCTACATCTTATCAGTGCCAAATGACATAAAAATTACTCAAGTAGTTCGCGAGATAAGCCCTTTCAAATAATTTCCCCCGTTTTTTCCACATTCTCCTATTAATCTTAGCGTGATAAAATATAGCCTATAGCCTTCCTCAATAAATGGGCTATCTAACACTGAAATAATTTTCCAAATCGGACCTTTTTTTCCACATTTTCCTCTATTTCTTTGCTCCTATTAGTCTTAGCGGGATAAAATATAGCCTATTAACCTTCCTCGATAAATGGGCTATCTAACACAGAAATAATCATCAAAATCCGTTGCGTATTTTTAAAGATTAAAGGGCACAAAGGGACATGAGGGAAAAAAGCGACTTTGTTTTATAATAAGTATAGTTAAAGATATAGATAGAAATAGATGTTCTCATCCAGGCTGCTGCCCTTAAGGGAGAATGCCTTGAATGCTGGTGACATTGCCCCGCTCTAAAGCCAGGCTTAATCGCTGGCCAAAATACGCTCCAGCTCTCTGGTCAAGCGGGATGATATAAAATTGAAAAACTTTTTAATATCATCCCCCGTGGGCCGAACGTTTCAAAAGAGTATGGATTATTTAGTGCAATCCCATATATTTTTAACTGACTTCCAAAAAGGAGGAGGCTATATTATGTCTCTCGTTTTTTGTACGTTCAACCGTCAACGATTCACTTTGTTTACTTCGCCGATTGTGGACCGATTTTCAATATTTTTTTGCTGTTGTATACTCGGTCGGTCCCAGACTTCAAGAAAAGGATCTTAATATCCAAGTTCTGTTTAATGTATAAAAATATATGTGTTCTTTATTTAAACTTTTCTCATAACGCTGAAAACGCTCCATAATCAGTTCCACAACAACTAGAACCGACTTGTTATCCGCGGTATTTCCGGATCGCCACGAGCCACAAACACCTACAAAACTTTAAGTATTCCTGTTATAGTTATAATGGGTTTTTTAATTTGAAATCTAATTTGTCTTTTAATCGTCGTCAGACGTGCACTATACTCCTAATAGCGCATCCTAAAGCAATATAATACATCGGATAAGCGTATCAAAAGATTTCATGCTCATCAGGGCCCGCGCTCGCTTTCATATTCATGACTCAAAGCATAAGAAAACTTTTCTTGTGACCTCTTTTATTTACTTATGACCTCTTTTACCCAAAATTTCTGCGCATAATACTCGTATAGTGGTTAAAATCTTCCAGGTTTAAAATACGGTGGTTTAAGAAAGGTAGATAAATATTTTTTATTTCTTTTATTTTACAAATGTTACAAAACAAACGATGTGGTTTTAAGTTTCTGTCTTCAACTGGAAATTAGTTGCGTATTTCAAAACCGCTCCTGAAAAGATTATTAAGATTTGAGTGCAAATTATTTCCCTCAAGAGATCACCAGTAGGTACAAAGAGTCTTCTATGGGAGATCGCACACGTTACACTTTTTGTGTGATCGAGTCTGCGGCTTACATACAATCTGCATGGCGCGCGCCATCAGATTGTATGTAAGCCGTAGACTCGATCACACAAAAAGTGTGACGTGTGCGATCTCCCAATTTCTGAACGTTTGGTTTTTGATTTCGCTGTGTAATATTTATAAATTTCAATATTGTCTGATTACAAGACGCGCTGGATTACGGGGTGTTCACTGTATTAAATATAATATACGATTTGGACAAAAAATAATAATGATACATCTACTGATGATGATAATGATACTTGATGCGCCAAAATTTGTTTATCACGCGGGAACCGTACATTTTTCTGGGATAAAAAGTATCCTATGTCCTTTCCCGGGACTCAAGGTATCTCCATGCAAAATTTCAGCAATATCAGTTTAGTGGTTTAGGCGTAAAGAGGTGATCAGACAGACACACTTTCGCATTAATAATAATATTAAGGGCGTTCCTTCCGGAGGTACCGTAATTTACCGTATTTCAAGCCCTATAAACTCATAATTTGAAAGCTACAAAGTTATAATAAAAATACAGCAATAATCTTCAGTATATCAACATTCCTTTCCCCGTTTTAAATTTTCTATTTTTGTTTATTATACTCATGATATCAGCTTCCAAAGTAAAACAAATTTATAAAAATTCAAGCATACATTCAGCATCTCCTTAGGATTTACAAATTAAAATTAAATGAAACACACGCCAATAGATCGACAATATCATAAACTACATATTCCCCGTTTTAAATTTTCTTAAAGTCAATTTTGAACTAAGTTAAGTAAAAAAAATAGGGTTTTAGTGCGCTCTCGGCAACGCGGCAAATGTATGGCCAAGGTCGTTTGCTCAGGGGACGGCCTTAAGGATGGTTATTACTTATTTTATTAGTATGCATGGATTAAACAAGTAGTTAACCACACATCCTACTTTCCACTACTTGTTCGTTTTAATTACTGAATTCTCCTTAATTCAAAATATTTTCAAATAAAAAACTTCAATAATAACAATTAAGCAATTCACTCCTACGTTTTACTACTCCTAGTTTTTACTTCTACAAAACTTTTTACTACACGCAAAAACTTTTTAGAACACAAGCACAACAATTAATATATTAAACTATGGCCATGCATACTTTGCCTAGGCTATAATAGCTTTAACCAAAAAAGTAGTCCCCTTAGGACACTGAATTAGGGTTTTGTTTTTGGGGAGCCTTAAGTTATGAACACATACATGCATCCGAGCCTAGAGGAAATCCGGTGAGATCGATCTCGTCAAAGCCACCGCCGGGACTGAAAAAAATTTATATCTGTGAGTAATTTTTGATCCGATGTAGCTTTGTTTAAAGATAAAACCTATTATAGAATATTCCAGACGTTTTAAATGTCGTTACGATTCTAGAATCTTCGATAGCGTGATTCAGGATTGTGTACACTGCAGAACCGGGCTGAAATAACAAACTCAACCTTAGAATGTATTATCAGAGAAGTTGATTCCTAGGCAAATCGGGAACCTACTTAGTTTAGTCACGCTACGTTAAACCCAGCAGACAGATCACAATTAACATTAAATTGACATGACCAATTACGACGTTGGTCTGTCAACTGCCTAGGAATCAATTTCCTCGATGGTACATACGTAGTTAAACTTCTAACTAAAGTAGTTGATTGAAAGTATTCGACATATTTTGTACTTTTTCTCTCGGAGTTAGGAAGGTTTTAATAATTATAATAATAAATATTCTTTATTGTGCACACAAAGAAGTAAAAAAAATGCAACAATTATCAACTTATAGTGTACCACAATGATGGCCTTATTACTAATAAGTACCTAACAACTAATAAGTTATTTCTTCCAGGCAACCACAGGCAAAAGACAGTATGTTATTGATATAATGAATGTGCAGTGTGCAATACTACTTAAATATGGATTTAATATATTTAATAATACATACATACATAATATTATATATACAAAGGTTATTAAAAAAAAATGAGAATAAAAATAAAAATAGAGACATAATTCAGAAGTTGGAACTTGCAACAACAATTTAATCATATTTTTTAAATTCTAACTATTACATGATTGTCAATTTTTGGAATGAGTATTACCAATAAAAGATAAGAAATGTTCCTTTACCAGCATTTTGAACCAATACAGTGTAGTTGCCATTCTTAGTGTGTTTACAAAGTGATAAATAAATAAAAAATACGGTCAATTCTTAGATACAGAGGACTCCTACGCACCTTACATTATTAATATAATCTGTTATAATTTAGTTTTGTTACAGCCTGTATAAAGCAAGATTCTACCTGGGGGACGGCAGAGCTAGGTGGTGCATTTAGAGCTCCTGTCGATAGCAGGATTTTATGATATTATTTGAACTATTTGATTATCTTCCAATATTCTGGTTCATTGGTTATAATTATCACTTATCAGTTATCACTTATCACCATGTTATCACATAGCACTGACACAGTTAAAATTTATTCGTAAACTTACGGAAGACCAGGTGGTGCTGTCATCGGCCCTTTTGGTGGATCTTGTCTGTAAATTCATTAAATTATGTATTAATTTAAAAAACGTTTTATATTTAGATTCAAATTTTGTAGTCAGAGTCTATTAAAATGTAAAGAATGATGGCAAAGAAGCAAGAGATATGATAGTATTTCAAACATTATGTAGTAGCAGAGAAGTAGATTAGCTATGTCCACATTATGCAATGTCATCTTCAATGTTCGTCATCTTCTTTTTATTCAACTTTCGTTTGGCATATTCAATAATTGAATGCGTCAAAATCCATCCGCGTTGAAAGAAAAGTGTCATAGCGAGTGCTACGATTTCAACGCGCATCACGGGCATGCCTCACGTTCGCTGTTGACTGCGCTATAACGCATGCCCTTGATGAACAAAAAAAGGCCCAGTGTGGACAATAGGCAGACGGCGAACCTGCATAATTTTGTCGCGTTCTGACAAACTCAGCCGACAGCGATCACGAGCAACACGGAATCGACATAATCCGACCGAATGACCTAGGTCCGTCAACTGCCTAGGAATCAATTTCTTCGATGGTACTATCAGAGAAGTTGATATAATGAATCTAATAAAATGCGGAGTACTTTGGTCGTGTTAAGTCAAACCCATCAAACCGGTCGCAGCTAAAATTGGACTGACATAAGCCGACCAAATGACGTAGATCCGTTAACTGCCTAGGGATCAATTTATTCGATGGTACATGTGTCGATGCATCATAAATCATAATATTGTATTTTATAAAATACTAGCGACCCGCCCCGGCGTCGCACGGGTATAAAATATATAGCCACTGAAAAAATGATTAAAATCGATAGCCTATGATTCTTCACGTGCTCTACTTCTTACCTGTGCCAAATAATATAAAAATTGCTCCAGTAGTTCGCCCTTTCGAATCATTTCCCCCGTTTTTTCCACATTCTCCTATTAGTCTTATCGTGATAAAATATAGCCTATACTCCCTCCTAACCTTCCTCAATAAATGGGCTATCTAACACTGAAATAATTTTTCAAATCGGACCAGTAGTTCCTAAAATTAGCGCGTTCAAGTTAGCCCTTTCAAATAATTTTCCCAGTTTTTTCCACATTTTCCCCTATTTCTTCGCTCCTATTAGTCTTAGCGAGATAAAATATAGCCTATTGCCATCATAGATAAATACGCTATCTAACACTAAAAGAATCATCAAAATCCGTTGCGTAGTTTTAAAGATTAAAGGGAACAAAGGGACATGAGGGAAAAAAGCGACTTTGTTTTATAATAAGTATAGATATAGATATCTATGGACACTTCACACCACGTCAGTCTGGGTTTCGTGATAAGTACCTGAAGGACTTTTTTTTTAAACGGGATTTGGCCCACCACACATACCCACCACTGTACTCGTATCTCCTGTGACGCCAGGATCGACAGCGGTATCCAGCCACGAAAACCCTTTGATATGATCTCAGGGAGCCCGAGGGACATGCTAAATGGAGGAGTAGGAAGATTCCAATTTCCCTCCCCATAAAAGCGGGAGACAGCACAAAGTTGCAATGACCGAAAGTCAAAGAACTTAAGGGGAAGCACCACGGAAATAAGGTTAATAATTTTGACTCCTAAGCTAAAGCTAAGTTAATATTGGAGTTTATTGTGTTTGACTGTTGCCAATAATAATTGTGACAAAAACGCTTGAAGGCACGGAAGTTCCTAGCGCTGTCCACACGAGATCACCGTAGTATGCGACTCCAGATGTACAGAATAAGTTGTTTAGCATAGTAGTTCTGTCGTCCTGCCAGAGACTGCACTCCCAGAGATTATGATGAGCGGTTTGTTCAAACATGTTGCCTTCGGTCGAGCACTCGCACATGGGTGAAGCTACTAGTTTAAATCCGTAAAGTTTGGCCTTAAAATTTCCATGACATTTCCGGTCAGGAATTGAGAAACGCAGTGATCAATATCCATCCAATGTTTGGATAGCCGTTCACGAATATTAGGGAAAAAATTATAAAGATGACAAACCTGAAGAAATATATATATATACACACATTCACATCCATGACCTTTGAAGCTACATAATATCACTCACACTAGTCGTTTGGCGCGCAGAGGACCCTCCGAGACCGCGCGAGCCTCTCGCACCAGATCACCGTCGCTCAACGCGCCCTGATTTTCACCGTCAAACGAACTTTCCTAAAAAATATAATATAACATTAAAAATCAATAATTAAAAAATTCTACAACAATCACTCGATTTATACGGACATTTTTTTTATTATAAGAATACTAGCTGACTCGGTAAACCCGGTTGTTTTGCCATATAAAATATTATTATGTCTAGTATCAATATAGAAAGTACGTCATACGTGGGAGAGCCATGCTTCGGCACGAATGGGCCGGCTCGACCGGAGAAATACCACGTTCTCACAGAAAACCGGCGTGAAACAGCGCTTGCGCTGTGTTTCGCCGAATGAGTGAGTTTACCGGAGGCCCAATCCCCTTAAAAGGCCGGCAACGCACCTGCAGCTCTTCTGATGCTGTGAGTGTCCATGGGCGACGGAAGTTGCTTTCCATCAGGTGACCCGTTTGCTCATTTGCTACCTTATTTCATAAAAAAAAAAGTAAGGATATAAAAATATTTTCTCAGGCCTAATAAATGTACATATAATATACAACATTTCATTAAAATCGGTTGAACCGGTTCGGCCGAACCGCCGAGGTGTTCGCTATAATAGTTCAAAGGTGTTCGCGCACAAACTCTGTGACACGAGAATTTGATATATTAAATGGTACGATCACACCTGTTGATGGGAATAGGCGACGCAGGCCAGCAGCACGGCTACAGTTATCATCAGTATTAGCCTCATGTTGTGTGTTGTGAGATGGCTGTGATCACGAGCTACTCTAGTATGCCCCACATCCTCAGCGGTCCACTATTTATACCGATCAGCAAACAAAATATTACAATTTACAATATATTATTGTTACAATTTGATTTCAGTTTAATTTCAAGCTCATGATTGATTTGAGCCATGAATATGATGACCTATAATAATTCTATGTAATTTCATCAACGGGAGGATAATTTATATTGGAAAAAGTATTATTATATCAAAAAACTTGAGTGGTGTCAAGGAACAGCCGAATGGAACGAAGTTATCTATACACTCTTATATTTAAAATTCTCCTGTCACAATGTTAGTCCGCGAACTCCTCCGAAACGGCTTTACTGATTTTTACCAAATTTTATATGCATATTCAGTAGGTCTGAGAATCGGCTACTGGGTACTTTATATATTGATAAGTGCATTTGTTGAATAAATAATAGTAAATTATTACAAACTGAGACTGACGGCGACCATTGTTTGTGCGACGAGATAGCGATCGACGTTGCCATGGCGACATACTTATTTAGTCACTTCAATAAAATTATAATGGGCGAAATACTTTATAATAAACCAAAACAACGTTTGCCGGGACAGCTAGTATACTTATAATATTATAAAGCGGAAGAGCGCGTTCAAACAAACAAACGTTTGTTTGAACGCGCTAATCTCAGGAACTACTAGTCCCATTTGAAAAAATCTTTCAGTGTTAAATAGCCAATTTATCAAGGACTATATTTTCATCGTGCTATTACTAATAGAAGCGAAGAAATAGAGGAAAGTGTAGAAAAAATCGAAGGGAAATTATTTGAAAGGGCTTATTTGAACGAGCTAATTTTAGGAACTACTGGTTCGATTTGAAAAATTCTTTCAACGTTAGATATCCTATTCATCGAGAAAGGCTTTAGGCTATATTTTATCACGTTAAGACTAACAGGAGCGAAGAAATAGAGGAAAGTGTGGAAAAAACGGGAGAAATTATTTGGAAGGGCTTATTTGAACGCGCTAATCTCAGGAACTGCTGCTCCGATTTGAAAAATTCTTTCAGTGTTAGATAGTCCATTTATCGAGAAAGGCTATCCGCTATAGGCTATATTTTATCTCGCTAATACTAATAGGAACGAAGAAATATCTAAGAAAATGTGGAAAAACAGGGGAAATTATATGAAATTGCTTATTCAATATCTTAAGAAACTACTGGAGCAATTTTTATGTTATTTGGCGCACATGAAGAATAGACCATGTGAAAGGACATAGGTTTCTTTTTTACGGAAAAATGTACGGTTTCCGTGACATTCCTAAACTACGCGGGCGAAGCCGCGTGGAACATCTAGTTTCTTATATAATATTCAAAAAACCAGTATCACATACACTCAAAAAATATTTAAAAAACGCCATCTATTGACACCTAGGAATACTATCAACGCTCTCTCATGCAGGTACTAATAAAAAAGTGTCGTTACAACTTTTCGGTCTAGCCCCCTTTCACAACGCGCGATAAGGAACTCCGTTCCAAAACCCATTTATTTTCCATCTAAGTGCATACGGTATTAAAAGTAGTTTAGTCGAAATATTTGGTGTGTATTTCCATCTTGGTCGTAATAGTCAATAGCACTTAACTCAATTATATTATATAAAAAAACTCAAAGAATTATATTTACTCGTAGTAGAATATCATTGTCTTAACTTGAAAAAATAAGTTAAATATTGTAGCCAGCTATACTTTTGGGCCTTTCAAAGGCTTAAGCGCGTCACAGACCTAGCTATAATATATATTAATATGTTTATAGCTAGGCATATTAATATATATTTTCTATACTAATTTTCGCGTGACCACACACTCAGCTATAATAAATATTTCTGTGACATGTGGATTTAGTATAGATTAATGTGCTATATATAGATTAATGCATATTATAGCTAAGTCTGTGACGGGCTTTAATTAGGTACTAGATGACACCCGCAACTCCGTTGCGCCAAAAATAATTTTGCTGCCGAGAACCGTACATTTTCCCGGGGCTCAAAGTATATCCATAACTAAATTTCAGCAAAATTGGTTCAGTGGTTTGGACGTGAAGTGCTAACACACAAACAGACAGACAGACAGACAGATAGACAGACGGACAGACAGTCAGACACACTTTCGCATTTATAATATTAGTATAGATTTTTTGCCAAAAAACACTTTTATCAGAGCTTATATCTAAATAAAATGTGTTGTGTCTCGTCAGCACTTTTTATTTGATACAAACAAACGGACTAACGCATTTATAATATTATAATATTGTGTTTCCTATACAAACTAAAATAGTTTTCTACAATAGCCGCGCCGTTTTAAGGCCGTCCCCCGAGCAAACGACCTTGGCCATACATTTGCCGCGTTGCCGAGAGCGTACCAAAACCCTATTTTTTTACTTATCTTAGTTCAAAATTGACCTAAAAAAAATTAAAACGGGGAATATGTAGTTTAGGATATTATCCAGTCGATCTATTGGCGTGTGTTTCAAATAAAAGTAATTTGTAAATTCTAAGGAGATGCTGAATGTATGCTTGAATTTTAATAAAGTGGTTTTACTTTGGAAGCTGATATCATGAGTATAATAAACAAAAATAGAAAATTTAAAACGGGGAAAGGAATGTTGAGATACTGAAGATTATTGCTGTATTTTTATTAAAACTTTGTAGCTTTCAAATTATGAGTTTATAGGGCTTGAAACACGGTAAAAAAAAAGGTATCTCCGGAAGGAACGCCCTTAATAGAAACTGCTATAGCGGATCCGCAACGCTGGATCTAGCACTGTATGCTGGATCCAGCATGTTTAAAAAGGCACTGGATCCAGCTGGATTGCTGTATGCTGGATCCAGCAATTGCAATCCCTGTTCGTTACCCAAATTAAAAAGTATAGATACCGCATAGCTGCATTTTCAGTTCGACCGATAATTACGCGTCCTCGCTCAAAATTAGGGTACTCAGACAACTTATATAGTGAGGATTACAAAGTTAGAAATCAAGAGTATGGATACAATAAACACTAAAACCAAACTACAAAAAAACTAGTACAATAATAAGTTAAGAAAAACAGTTTAAATATAAAATACTAGCGACCCGCCCCGTCGTCGCACGGATACAAAATATATGGCCACTGAAAAAATGATTACCTAATTTTTGCCAGTGTGTGTATTAGTTGAATATTGGTGTCTACTATTAGTGATGTTCGTTTTTTGTGATGTCAACTATTAGCTCTTATGACTAAGTTTACAAAAATTAATATATTTTTAATTGATTTGTCAGAGAATAATTATAATAGTTTTATTTTGTAAGAGTTACTGAAGACATGGAAGAAGTTATTAATCCTTTATTTTCATAAATATATATTTTATAACATTCAAATGTTTCATGTTTCCTTAAAGTGTCTGCTATTAGTGCTTTTCCCTTAGTTATATTTAACTTGTAAAAATAAGTCAAATATTGTAGCCAGCTATACTTTTGGGCCTTTCAAAGGCTTATTAGGTACTAGACGACGCCTTGCGCCAACTGCGTTGCGCCATTTTCGTTGCGTTGCGTAGGTACATTTTCCCTCAAAGTATATCTATACCAAATTTCAGCAAAATGACGGACAGACAGACAGACACACTTTCGCATTTATAATATTAGTATGGATTTTTTGCCAAAAAACACTTTCATCAGAGCTTATATCTAAATAAATAATATGTGTCTCGTCACAACTTTTTATTTGATAGGTATTTATTATATACTAGCTGTCCCGGCAAACATTGTTTTGCCATATAAAGTACACACACCGGCAAAATTAGCGGAACATAGGTAAAAAGGGCCACAACTTGAATTCAAGTGGGTCGGGCTATGTGAAATCCTTTTTTATAGTTTCTAAGCTCATTTAAGAAATAAAATATTGAACACAACTGGGAAGCTAACATATTTTTATTGCAATTATGCCCTACTAAGTGTTTCTCGATGATTGACGTTGTAAGTGTTTCTGATAAGAATGGCGTTTTTAGCGGGGTGCAAGGTATGCCAGCTCATTTGATTGTTTGGTTTTTGGAAGACCACATTGCTTAGATACAAAATTAGTGATTTTCCAGTATCTACGACTGCTAGAGCTGTAACCATACCATCTGTACCATATGATAGAGAAAGGTCACACCTACCGTTCGGTCAGTCAGGCCTTAGGTGTGTCGGCTTTCGTGGTCCATCGTAACTTTCAACGCTACAGAGAGACTGGATCTTACGTTTGGAGACGAGAACAAGGCAGATTTCGGGTGGCAATGGTTCAGGATGACCGTTTTGTAAGGGTACAAGCCTTAAGAAATCGACCTCAAACTGCTTTGCAGAGACGAAACCTGTCGGAACAGGTCCGAGATGGACATGTAAGTGATTGTACAGTAAGAAGAAGAATCAAAGAAGTTAAATTGAACTCAAAAGTGCCAGCAAGGGCACCAAAACTTGAGACAGGACCGCAAAGAGCCAGGCTAAGATTTGCGCGTGAACATCAAAATTTAACAAGTGAGTGAAATCGTGTGCTGTACCGTGATGGGAGCAAACTCTGTGTAAATTTTGTTGACAGGCGATAAAGAATGTGGATAAATCGTAAGGAACGCTATAGACCATCAAACTTAACGGACACAGTGGCCTATCATGCAGGCTTCGTAATGGTTTGGGCTGGCATATGATTTGGAGCCCGCACGGAGCTGATGATTGTTAATGATGGTACTTTGACAGTACAGGGCTATAGCACAAACGTCCTAGAACTGCATGTTGTGCCTTTTACACAGTTTTAGGCAGTAACTTCAATTTTTTGCGCGTCCATAGAGTAAAAAATCGGGTATTATTACCTAAATGATGCTGGCGTAGCCCAGGTGGAGAGGTCAGCACGGTCTACGGATGTGGATCCGATTGAGGACGTGTGGCACATCAATGGGTGAACGGTACGAGTTAAAACTCCAACTCCAAAATGTGTTCAGAAGCTCGAGTTGGCGCTACTGGAGGAGTAGAAGAATATCCCACAGGAAATGATCGACAATCAAAATGCAAGCATGGAATGGCGTATCCAGACCCTATTGAGATCCATAGAAGGCATTACACGCTTTAAATATGGCATTTCTTAAGTAAAATTGAAGAATTTAACTTAAAAACTTACTACTGCAATTTCAAAGATTTTTCTTAATTTTTGATTTTTGCAGATTTTTTCTATTTTAAACGTTTTTATGCCCTAAATTTATATAAGTTTTATTTTTTAATCGTCAATTATTTAATAAATAAATAAATATAAAAAACAGCGAATAATTTTCAAAAAAAATTATAAACAAACTAAATAATAAATTTTCAAAAAAAAAAACTAATTTTGCCGGTGTGTTTATTTCGCTCATATTATTTTATTGAAGTGACCAAATAAGCATGGTACCATGGTAACGTCCATCGCTATCCCGTCACACAAACAATGGTCGCCGTCAGTCTCGAGTTGTAATAATTTACTATTAACTATTTAATATTTATACAACAAATGCACTTATCAATATAAAAAGTAGCTAGTAGCCGATTCTCAGACCTGCTGAATTTGCATATAAAATTTGTTATAAATCAGTAAAGCCGTTTCGGAGGAGTACGGTCTAACATTGTGGCATGAGAATTTTATGTATCTACATAAGACTAGCGAAAACTTGTTATTGGCATGTCGTTTTTTAATACATGTATGTATTAAAAAACGACATATTACTATAACAGTAATAACTGTTATAGTAATATGCCGTAAGTTTTCCTAAAATAAAATAAAAGCCTCAAAGTAACCGCAATACAAATAATCATAGTGTGATTTCAGAAAGTGCGGCAATGTATAATCAGTTAAGCAGATAATGTAGGCATTATTATAAGTGTATGAAAAGAAAGCAAATTTGTCAAAGTTATTATTCAGTTGCATGATTCAGATACTTGCCAATAATTAACATTATTTAAAAACGTATCATTCTTATGTGCAATTTTGTTCAACGTTCTTTTCGATTTTTAATATATTTTTTTGAAACATAAAATTTGAAATGAAACAAAAACATCTATATATATAAAAGAAAGTTGTGTTAGTTACACTACTTATAACTCAAGAACGGATGAACCGATTTGGCTGAAAATTGGTGGAGAGGTAGCTTAGAACCAGGAATAGGACATAGGATATATTTTGTCCCGGAAAAATGTACGGTTACTGCACAATATACTTTTATGATTTGCGCGTAAACTATTCAATCGATTTTGATGAATTTTGGTATGGAGATACTTTGAGTCTCGGGAAAGGACAAGGGATACTTTTTGTCCCGGAAAATGTACGGTTTCCGCACAATAAACTTTTATGATTTTCGCTTAAACTATTTAATCTATTTTGATGAAATTTGGCATGAAGATACTAATTTTAATCTATTGTTTTCTTAAACCAATTCGAATTAAATACTCATCGTTAAGACAGGACAACGTCTGTCGGGTCAGCTAGTTTGAAAAATAAAACTTCTACCCTCGGCTTCGCTCGCATTGATCTATCTATTAAGATAATTATAGTAAAATACTAGCTGACCCTGCACACGTTGCCTTGCCATATAAATGATTAGAAAGTGGATAAAAATTAAAAACCTACTCTGAGGCCTAAGGAATGTGCATACAAAATTTCATTAAAATTTGATGAGCCATTTTGGAGGAGTTCGCGCGCAAACACTGTAACACGAGAATTTTGTATATTAGACATTTTGAATAAAAATCTGTATTCTATGTTACTTCTGATATTCAACTTCAATCTATTATACTTCCAACTTCCAAGAGTATTTGTACTATCAGAGAAGTTGATTCCTATGCAAATCGGGGACCTAAGTAGTTTGGTTGCGTTACGTCAAACCCAGCCGACAGATCACAATTAACATTGAATTGACATATTCGACCAAATAACGTTGGTCTATCAATTGCATAGGAATCAACTTCCTTGATGGTACAAAGTTTCATGATGATCGGTTGAGTAGTTTTTGCGTGAAAGGGTAATAAACAAACGGACCTGCGCATTTATAATATTACTAGCTGTCCCGGCAAACGTTGCTTTACCATAATATAAAGTATTTCGCCCATAATATTATTTTATTGAAGTGACTAAATAAGTATGTCACCATGGTAACGTCGATCGCTATCCCGTCGCACAAACAATGGTCGCCGTCAGTCTCAGGTTGTAATAATTTACTATTATTTATTCGACAAATGCATTTATCAATATATTTTTTTTTTTATTTTACTATCGTCCCCCTAACATTATCAGGGCTATTTATTTTCTATTTGTCTATAAACACAATTTGTCTAATTAGCCCATTAATTAAGTTCAATAATATAATTTGTACAATATGATGATATCCAATATAAAATATAATTAACACTAAATTTCAATATACAATAAAATGATTCCACTAAAATAAACAAATAAAATACCTACAATTAAATGTCAAAATAGTAAAACAACGGCACAAATATTATAAAACAAAAAGAACGGAGACTATTCTAATATCACAGCTTAAAATTAGAACCTAATTGTTATTATCACACAAAATACTACTGTTACGTTTGTTCACTACACCCACGATCGTTCTGCAAAAAGCCAGGAAGATGTCCCGCTTTTTACCCCCCAGGATGGATGGCAGATTCTCACCTGTCATTTCTGCTCAATATCGTATCTATTGCTAGCAAAAATTGGGCACTCGAGTAGCAGGTGAGGAACCGTCTCCTCAACTCCTGGCTGACACAGGCAGGACGGATCCTCCTTCAGCTTGAATCTGTTCAAGTAGAAGGCGAATCCGCCGTGACCGGTCAGAATCTGTGTGATGTGGTGTGTGATGTCATTTATAAATATAAAGTACCCAGTAGCCGATTCTCAGACCTACAGAATATGCATTTAAAATTTGTTAAAAATCAGTAAAGCCGTTTCGGAGGAGTTCGCTGACTAACATTGTGACACGAGAATTTAATATTTAAGATAAGAAGATTATAATATTATTGTATTTCCTATAAAAACTAAAATAGTTTTCTACAATAGCCGCGCCGTTTTAATAATGGCGGCAAAAAATTGAAACTGCTACGTTTGCGCTGCGCATCGCTGGATCTAGCACTGTATGCTGAATCCAGCATGGTAATAAAGGCGCTGGATCCAGCAATTGCAATCCCTATTCGTCACCCAAATTAAAAAGTATAATATAAACATTGAGCAGTATCATATCAATTTTAGGTTTTTAAAATAACAAGTGCTATCATAAGTGCGAAAACTTTTTATTTGCACATTTCACAGAAAATACAAAATATTTTATGAACGACAATAATAAGGGATTAATCAGTAAGGAATAATTACTGAAGTCGTTATCGCATCGATTCAAGCCGGAACCAGCAGGCCGCTTCAACGACGCCCACGGGAAGGATAAAGGATATCACCATGATCACTGAGTAAAAAAGTTATTTTATTATCAATATATTAGCGGCCCCTAGATGATCAATTTTATTGTGCAATATCACGTATTGTCCAATACTATTGACCGTCTAGGGTTAATATTCAACGCGCCCGTCTTCAATCTTGTTGTCAAATACGAGTATGTTGTTCAATAAAGTATATATTGTGTGTGATATTGCGCAATAAAATTGATCATCTAGGGGCCCACTAACACACTTTAACACCATATTAAACAGAACTATACTTAACACGGCAAAACATGGCGGTAGCGGTCATTGACTCCCTGTCAAAAAACTTGTCATTTTCACTTCATTCTAAATCACGGTTTATATAGAAAATGACAAGTTTTTGATAGGGAGTCAATGTCCGCTACCGCCATGTTTCACCGAGTAGAGATAAACTACAATAACATGGCGCGCCCCTCCAAAATTCAAAACGTATGAAGTGCGTTGTCAAAACGTTTGAAGTGCGTTGTCTTGCGCGGTCGGCTAGTTATGATTAGTTGACCAACAAATCTTGGTAATAAGTGACATTAAGTGAAATATTAGTAAGTACTGGTTGATTAGTTGAATACTTACTACATACAAACTCTTTCATAAGGATGTGACTACACACATTGAAACAGTAATTTGGAGGGGCGCGCCATGTTATCGTAGTTTATCTCTACAGTAAAACGAGTAGGCCAACTCAGAAGAGATCTCGTTTATACGTTTGACGTAGTATGTCGTATCGGCCGGCGCGCGCCATACTAATGTGTTACTCTAAGCATTGTGAGACATGTTGAAAGTGGCATTGGCACCCAACTCGCGTATATTCGCCCGTTTAGTCGTGGTACAGTTCTGTCTACTCTGTCAACACGATCTTAAGAAGTTAAGACCAAGTAGAAGTGACGTGCATGTCATCTTTAGATAAGAGCGCACTACATGACTTAAAAGTATTATTGAAATTTTTACGTTTGACAAAAGTCGTCGCTAGAGTCGTTACCTACTAATTTAAGCCCATGACATACTAGGGTTTTTTAAAGATATTGCATAGTTTTTATCGCGGTTTACGAGCGCGGCGACCGAATCAAGAAATTCCGTAACGAAAAAAAACCTAACACACCCCACTCCAACTGTGCCGGTCGGTGTGGCATTACCGTGCATCGAACTAGCGTCGTTTCAGTTGGGCAGATTTCTTTCTAAAGCCAAGCGCCATCATGTATTAAACCTCATCTGGCTTGTCGTGGGTGCTCGCGATGGCTTGTCTCACTTCGGTGCGGATTCGGTTTTTCAGCCCAAGTCAAAGGCGCTCGGCCAATGCAATGATGCCCACGTGATGGTTCACGCGCCATTTATCGTCTAGGCTTGCGTTGTCTACGCTTGCCAAGCCTAACGAGAGACAGTAACGGTTTCCTTGCATCTACTTGCGTAGGCTCCCCTCTACGATCGGCCTACATGAACGTGGCGTTACCTAGACTACCTAGTGCGTGTTCGATTCGACGTTTAGATAACGGACTGTCCGGCGGCCCTGTCGGCTCAATTTGTCCAGTAACAGCGGGCTGACACACGCTTTGGGCTCGGAATTCGGATTGACATTCGATACTAAATCGTCAGGTGAGCTCAGAGTATTTTCCGGTTAATTGACAGGCTGATATCTGCCGGCGAACTGTTTATGTGTGGACTTTACGGATTATGGCTAAAGTACCCCGCAAACGATCAAATTGTTTGTCAAATTTTACGTGTTTGTCAAACAGTTTGATAGTGTACAGCTTTGTTCGAAGCGTTTGTCAAACAAACTACGTGTTTGACCTGTTTGAAGAAAATTTGCATTGGCGTAACGTTTGACAAACGTGTTTGAACGTGTTCCGCTGTATTTGTCAAACAAGATCTCATGATCTCAAACCGATTCTAGCTAATTGTTTGACAAACTTGTTTGATGCACGTTTGTTCGTCTGCGTTGCTGTTTGATGAAAACGTAATTTACATCAAACATGTTTGTCAAACAAATTTGATCGTTTGCGGGGTACTTAAGAGCCTTACTTAGCATTTTCTGAAAAATTAAAAGGCCTCCAAACTTACATCGTGGGCGGTTGTTGCCTGCAAACATTCGAAAACAACGATTATAAAGGTGTTACATACAGCATGATAATATTTTAATTATAATCTCATGTTATGTTTAAATAACAATGACGAAGCAAAACCATATCAGAAAATATACTACTATATGTTATATAACATATTTTTTTAAGAAGTGAACTGTCTCTGCCGTTTATTCACCGTCGCCGTTGCCGGACCGTCACCGAGAGGCGAGAACGCGATAGTTTTAAGGGCGTTCCCTGCGGAGATTCCGTAATTCACCGTATTTAGGGGCTTATAAAATCATAATTTGAAAGCTACAAAGTCATAATAAAAATACAGCAATAATCTTCAGCATATCAACATTCCTTCCACGTATTAAATTTTCTATTTTTGTTTATTATACTAAATGATATTAGCTTCCAAAGTAAAACCGATTTATTAAAATTCAAGCATACATTCAGCATCTCCTTAGTATTTACAAATTACTGTTATTTGAAACACACGCCAGTAGATCGACAATATCATAAACTACATATACCACGTTTTTATTTTTTAGGTCAATTTTGAACTAAGTTATGTAAAAAAAATAGGGTTTTGGTGCAATCTTGGTGACGCGGCAAATGTATGGTCAAAGTTTGCTCGGGGGATGGCCTTAAGCCGATAAAATGCCACTTCATGACCTAGGTAGGCTTCAATTTCTACCAACATTGGTCTAGCAACCCATACCGTCGCTGCTTTGTAGTGAAGAACAACATTAAACCTATCACCCATATTTAATGCATTTTATCGGCCCAAAATAATCTTGTTCTCGGTGACAGATCGGCGTCGCTGGTGGACAAAAGTCCATAATATAAACAAGAAAGAAGGTGGTAGCGGTCATTGACCTTTTCAGTTTATGCGCTAAATGAAAAATGATATATTTAGAATCTTGAGGAATAAAATTGACCTCACCGAGTACAGTATAAATTTCAAATACTTATAAAATATAATATTATCACGTCAAACTGGGAAATTTCAACAGCAAGATACTCACACTAGCCGTTTTTCGCGCAGAAAGTTCCCATCAGAGGCGTCGCGCGCCACTCGCATCAGCATACCGTCATTCAGCGCGCTGGCACCGCCATCATCTGTGCGTCAGCAAGTATTAAGATATTACCATTGTCAGCCTTATTGTTATAGTCGGAAGGTCGACGAGCGGCACGCAGCTCGTCTACAACCAATTTCTTTCAACAATACCCTTTCAGAGGTAGCATCGAGCATGAGCCAAACAAATCATATTTATTATATTATAGATATGATTGCAAATGTATTGAAAATTGACAAGACGTATTGTAGAACATGTTTTTTGACGGAGTTTCTTTTCCAGTTTTTATTACTCGTAGGTAGTCACACAATAAAATAGCTCCCCATTTATATCATCATTTATTTTTTAATTGTAATAAAAAGTCAAATACTGTCGACAAACAGGAAAAAATATTGTAAAAAAAGCTTACCACCAACTTCAGGAGGCATTTCCTAAAAAGTATTACTTCTTGTTAGAAATCAATCATAACATTTGCATTATTACGAAACCTCCAATGGGCCGAAGTATCAAGCTACCAATACGATAAATACTCGTATAACGATGCATACCATTACTCATTGCTTGGAATCACGCACGTGCAACTCCATTGCTTTTCTTAATTTTTTGCACAAATTACATGATCTATTTTTAAAAGATGTATTAGGCTACCTAAACAAATGGTGTTGGTGGCATTATCTGTATTACTCACACTCACACTCGCTAACGCTTATGATTTATTTGTATGGCGCTCATAATTATTATTTTATTAAGTACTATCTGTATTATATTGCTCTATTGAATTTGCTTCATTTGATTCTTGCTTATGTTATTATGGTTTTTAATTGCTTTGTTTTAGATTTAATATTATTATGTATCTATGGGCAATTTTACTCTATATTGCGAAAATTCTTTATAATTACTAAATAAACATCTGGATAAATTTTATAGGTGGTATTTATGCTTTGATTTAACTTTAATATTATTTTATTTAATACAATATTTCTTATGTTCCTTTTTAATTAGTTCCCTAGAAATATTGCTCCACAGCTATAGACATCTGGGGTACAATAATATTTATCAACCATCTATGGAATTTGTCAACGATTGCTCAGTGCTAAAATGTAACAATATTACTTCCTATTCAAGTCACATTATTGATCATTATTACTATGTTGAAGGGACAATTATTAATCATCATCAGAATCTCTACTGCTCATTTCTTTGGTTTGACTATTATATTTTTATACGATCATTGATTATATTTCACAATTAATGGATTCTAAAATAAACATCTATTATCAAAATGCGCGTGGACTGCGTACCAAAACTAATTGTTTCAAAATAAATGTATGCTATCTTAGAGAATTTTTGAAAAGCTGTTAGTTTTCTGAATAAAATAAAAATAAAAAAATAAATAAAATGTTAGATGTCACATCACAAACGTATGGGATTTGACATAACGCATCGCTCTGCGTCTGCAAGGATTTACGTCAAACTCTACACAATGGAATACAACATTAACCCGGCAAGTTATCCCAACAGCACACGTGCAATTTGGATAACTCAGAACATAATAGGTATACAAGGCGGATTGCTCGGTCTGGCCAGAACCTACTTTGGTCGAAAAAAAACAGCTTTTCGAGGAGTTACCTCGGCTGCTTCATTCCATTTCAGTGTTATGCATCTTAAAACTAAATTATTCTGGAGGCTTAGAAGTTTATGAGTGACTTAATCATTTGAAAGAAAATAAATAGTTACCTATACATACCTGTTGCTGGGAGTAGGCGACGCAGGCCAGCAGCACGGCTACGGTTATCATCAGTACTGGCCTCATGTTGTGTGTTGTGGGATGGCTGTGGTCACGAGCTACTCTACCGAAGTATGACCCACATCCTCAGCGGTCCACTATTTATACTGATCAGCAAAATAATCTTAACGTGTTACAATTTGATTTAAATTTAATTTCAAACCCGTAATTGATGTTGGCCATCGTGCGACGAGTGATGTTTATCGACTTTTTTTTATAAAATAAGAGGGCAAACGAACAAACGGGTCACCTGATGGAAAGCAACTACCGGCGTCCATGGACACTCGCAACATCAGAAGAGCTGCAGGTGCGTTGCCGGCCTTTTAAGAGGGAATACGCTCTCTTCTTGAAGGTTTGCAGGTTGTATAGGTCCAGAAAAACTACTGGTGACAGTTCGTTCCAGAGTTTTACAGTGCGCGACAGAAAGTTACGTTAGTTAAGAAACGCACCGTGGAAGACTGCCACTCATCAAGGTGATGAGGATGGTATATTTTTCGCGTGGGACGATGGCGAAAAGTTGCAGGTGGTATGATTCCGAACAATTCCTCAGAGCACTCCCCGTGATACAACCGATAGAGGATGCAGAGTGAAGCTACATCTTGGCGTAATTCTAAGGGGTCCAAGCTGTTTGAAACACTATGGCAGTCAACAATTCGAGCGGCCCTTCGTTGGATACGATCCAGAGGGAGCCAATAGGAGAGCCAGAATACGAGGGGCAGCCTGGACGTCCACACTCAGTTCCAGGGGTGTCTGAGCATGGACGTCCAGAGAGGGATTCTCCAACGCAGTTGTTACCCTCCTGGGGTAACAAGTTGCTTTTCAACTGCGGCATTTCTAGATGGGTAGGGGATTGGGCCTCCGGTAGACTCACTCACTCGGTGAAACACAGCGCAAGCGTTGTTTCACGCCGTTTTTCTGTGAGAACGTGGTATTTCTCCGGTCGAGCCGACCCATTCATGCCGAAGCATGGCACTCCCACGTATATTTCAAATTAAAGAAAGGTACGTCTAAGCCTTTATAAGAGTTTTTAATATAATGGATAACCTCTATTAAGTGGGCCCCTAGACGGTTAATTTTATTGTGCAATATCATTGCACCATTTATGTGACAATAAAATAATTGAAAGATGGGCGCGTTCAATATCAACCCTAGATGATCAATAATATTGCACAATACGTGATATTGCACAATAAAATTTATCGTCAAGTGGCCCGCTGAAGCCTTTCTATCCAAGTTAATAATTTTTACAGCATTTGCCAATTAAAGCAGTACTATTGTATGTCTTTTGTATTATTTCAAATGAACACCACTATCTTCGATCTAACTTACCACCCTCTCGAGTACGAATCAGTGACAAACATCGTTGAAGGCAAAGTGAAAATGAGGTAACACGTGAGATTTGAAAATACTATAGTAATAATTGCACTAAAGCTGCAGTTCGCTATGAAGCTGTAGATGCACTACGAAGCTGTAGATGCGCTACGAAGCTGTAGATGCGCTACGAAGCTGTAGATGCACTACGAAGCTGTAGATGCCCTACGAAGCTGTAGATGCACTACGAAGCTGTAGATGCGCTACGAAGCTGTAGATGCACTACGAAGCTGTAGATGCCCTACGAAGCTGTAGCTATGCACTACGAAGCTGTAGATGCGCTACGAAGCTGTAGATGCGCTACGAAGCTGTAGATGCGCTACGAAGCTGTAGATGCCCTACGAAGCTGTAGATGCCCTACGAAGCTGTAGCTATGCACTACGAAGCTGTAGATGCGCTACGAAGCTGTAGATGCGCTACGAAGCTGTAGATGCGCTACGAAGCTGTAGATGCACTACGAAGCTGTAGATGCCCTACGAAGCTGTAGATGCACTACGAAGCTGTAGATGCGCTATGAAGCTGTAGGTGCAATACGACGCATGTAGGACGTAAGTATTACACCTTTTTAAAGAGGATGTAACAAAACTAAGTGATTATTATCACTTAGTTTTATAATACATTAATACATTAGGGTGTAAAATTTGCTCTTTCAGCACTGCTACTTTCACAGTGAACTCTATATAAGGAAGACATACACTCCCTTAAGTATTATCACTTAACTAAGTAATAATACTTTAGTGTATTATCTTTTACTTACTGGAGGTGTGTTTGTAACTCCTTCTAAGCGACTGAATTGATCCCATAGGCATTCTGAAAAGATTTGTATCGAAACTTAGAAAATTTTTCGATCTTTTATTTTTCGATGCGATCGAATGAGGCCAGTCGGCGGAATGTCGATAGTGTTTGGTATTTGTTACTTAATTGAATTTGTTCGGTCGATCCGTCGTACCTACGTCAATTACGCCAGTAAAAACGACTTTAGATTCTGCCATAAGCGGGGAGTGGAGCAACATATTATTAGAATAGAATAGAATAGAATATACTTTATTGCGTTCAAAAATTGTAGTACAAACAAATAATATACATTCAACAAGGACACATGAACACAAAGGCGGCTTTATTGCTAATGAGCAATTTCTACCAAGCAACCTTTGGTATAGGAGTACAATAACAATTAATGTAGGGTATACTGTGCACTAAGATCTAAAAGTACTTAATGAAACTTAACAACTAAATTATATTCTAATATATTGTACCTAATTCATATATAATACCTATTTTATATATTGTAATCTAATATATATCTATATACAATAAATATAATACCTAATAATTACACCTAATAATTACACAACCACATTCTAATACACAAATAATAACTAAAATATTGTTATAAACTAATAAATACTCTATAGTCTATACTTATTCATAATGATCTACTGAACATACAAAATTGTGTGAGTAAAATAAAAAAATAAAAAATAAAAATAAAATAAAAATAAAAAAAAAATAATAAAAAAGGAGAAGGATAATTGACGTAATTTGTGATGACTGAATTGTCCTATCAATACAACTATCAATAATACTCGCGTTCTATTGACAGTTAGAAAGCGAATCTAAATAATGTTTTTTAACTAATGATTTAAAACTAGAAATGCTTTTAGCTTGCCTTATATTAGTTGGTAAAGAGTTCCATAAAAGTATCGACCTGACCGTAAAGGACTGTCCATAAAAAATTGTTTTATGGTTAGGGATTTGGAGAAGGAGATTGGCAGAAGAGCGCAATTGTTTGGGATCCGATGTTCGGAAGTTAAATCTATCCTTAAGGTAAGACGGTGCCCTTGGATCATGTAGCAAAGTGTACAAGGAAGATAGAACACGCGTATTACGACGAAGACGTATGGGCAACCAAGAAAGCCTAGAACGGTATTCCGATATGTGGTCGAATTTACGCAGACCAAAGACAAAGCGAATTGCAATATTTTGGAGACGCTCAAGCTTATTTAGTTTTTCTTGAGTGAGGTCTACATAGCATATATCTGCATAATCTAATATGGATAAAAATAAGGATTCGGCAAGCATAATTTTGGTTTTAATCGGTAATATGTTCTTAAGCCTTCCCAGTGAGTGCCACACCGCGTACACCTTACTACTGATCATCGAGATATGATCGGACCATGAGAGGTGTTCATCCATGAGAACACCTAGGTTTCTTACCTTTTTACTAAAAGGAACAGGAGTACCACACACGAGCACCGGAGGGAGGTTCACCCAGTCAATCCTTGAGACTAATCCCTGGCTGCCAATGACAATGATCTGCGACTTATTAGGATTAATAGTGAGGCCGTTACGCTTACTCCACTCACAGATTGTATTCAAATCACTATTAAAGTTGATAACTTGCCTTGGAAGATTCTCTAAGGAAGACTGAGTGTAGATTTGGAGGTCATCTGCGTACAGGTGAAAGAGAGAAAACTTAAGCATGACTGTTATAGAGTTTATGAACAAAGCGAACAGAGCAGGGGATAGTACACCACCTTGAGGAACACCATCAAAGATAGTGGACCAACAGGAAAATTTGTCATTCACTCGAACACGCTGTCGGCGCCCCCCAAGGTAGCTTCGGAACCAACTGAGGACTGTAGGCGAAAAATTAAGAGCCTTAAGTCTACTTAAAAGAATATCATGGTCTACGCAATCAAAGGCACAACTGAAGTCAAGAAGGGCAAGTAAGGTGAGTTGCTTATTGTCCATAGCACATCTGATATCATCCGTGACCTTGACTAGTGCCGTGGCAGTGCTATGGCCAGGTCTGAATCCTGATTGGAAGGCGCTAAGAAGACTGTTTTTATTTATGAAAGTTAATAGTTGCTGCTGGATTGACCTTTCTAGAACTTTAGACAAAAACGGCAGTATCGAAATTGGGCGGAAGTCTGTTGAAGATGTGGGTTTACTTTTTTTAGGCAATGGAATAATTTGTGCCCTTTTCCAGATAGACGGAAAGACGCCATTTTCTATGGAATAATTGAAAATGTGCATAACAATAGGTGCAATTTCATTTATAATTAACGTGACCATCTTTTTGCTTATATTGTCATCACCAACTGCATTTGACGAAATACCCATGATATTCTTTTTTATTTCTTCCACAGTAACTCGTTTGAAAAGGAAGGGAGGATAATCAGGTGTAGGCGTGGATGAGAGTAAATGTATCAATTGCGATTTAGAATTAGGATCAAGAGGTGTATTGTGGGAGGTAAATTGGTTATTTAGAACATTAATATCTATGTTATTGAGACTTGAGGAGGAATCATTATTTCTACCAACACCTAGGGTCTTAAGGAACTTCCAGATTCTAGCGGGGTCGCTTTTGTCAAGAGAAGAGTGAATATAGCGTCTTTGTGCATCTCTAACAGTCTTGTTGCATCGGTTTCTTAATTTTAAGTACTTCTCACGGTGCTCGTCTGTGCCACTTTTTTTATGGTTACTACCACTATTACTTATGGTTTTAGTGGAATGATCGACGCCAGGGGAGTTCCACATGCTGCGGAGGACGCGGTAGAATTCGTAGCGATCCCTCTCCTCCGCGTATAGCGTTGACGAGGACATGGGGGGGGTTTTAGTCGGTAAGCCTCCGGTGCACTGACCCAGAGGGAGCCCGACATACCCCTGCCACTTCCCCCGAGGGGGCGGCGGATGTGTAAAGCATTTCCCCTCGTCAAAAAAACCTCCAGGGATATGTGTAAAACATTTCCCCATACAGAAAAGGCTTCTTCACACTAGCTAGTGGTTTGCTGGCGGAGCGATGCCGTTGCATGGAGAATGGCTTTGTCCACACTGTGCCTTTTTCTGTTCGTCAAGGGCATGCGCAGTCAAGAGCGAACGTGAGGCATGCCCGCGACGCACTTGTGTCTAACCGTCCAAAACTTTCGCTTTGTTATTAAAAATGACAGTTGGCGTTGCGTTTTTAACGCATTCAATTATTGAATGCGCTAAAACAAAAGTTGAATGAAAGAAGACGAAAATTTAAGACGAAAGCGCATAATGTGGATATAGCTAATGTAGCGAACTCCAAGTGTTTGCCGCCGCCTCAGCCGTCTATGATCTACTGATCGTCGTGCAACCGCTCCACCCGCAAACAACCTGCACCAGTGTGATAAAGCCCTTACACCAGCGGTCGGCAACACTCGGCCCGCGAAAGTCTTACTTGCGGCCCGTGAATGCTTTGTGAATAAGTTATGTGTATCAAAGCAATGTTTTCTAATACTGCCAGTAGTTATCACCACTTGAGTACAGCTGTTTGTGCCATTTTTAATAAAAACTTATTTCCTTTCAATATGTGTAGATATATTGAGCTTCTAGGGTTAATACGAGTATGAGGTCTGCGGCCCGTCTTTAGTTTGTTTTGCCACCTTGTGGCCCTGGCCTGCCAAAAGGTTGCCGACCGCTGCCTAACACTAAGAGCGTTTTCGTACTACGTTCGATACGATTCCGATCCGAACCAGTCATAATACGGCCCGAAGTACACTATAACTATTCATTATATCAAATCGATCCAATTATGAGTAACTAGCGACCCGCCCCGGAGTCGCATGGGTATAAAATATATAGCCACTGAAAAAATGATTAAAATCGATAGCCTATGATCCTTCACGTAGTCTATTTTTTATCTGTGCCAAATAACATAAAAATTGCTCCTGAAGTTTGCGAGATAAGACCTTTCAATTTGAAAGGGAAGCAATTTGTGAAGGAAATTATTTAATTTCCCCCGTTTTTTCCACATTCTCCTATAATTAGTCATAGCGTGATAAAATATAGTGTTTGTAGCCTTCCTCAATAAATGAGCTATCTAACACTGAAATAATTTTTCAAATCGGACCAGTAGTTCCTGAGATAAGCGCGTTCAAGTTAGCCCTTTCAAATAATTTTCCCTTTTTTCCACATTTTTCTCTATTTTTGATGTAACAACGTCTTATAATTCGATATGGGCTGCGCGCATGAAAAAACATGACGCAATATGCAGCGTTACCTCGCTCTGAGGCGTTCCATTTAAGGCTATGACGTTGTCAAGTTCAACTATCGTCAGTAAACCGACTTTACAGACAACGAGTCGAGTTCGAGTCGAGTTCGACTCAAACTCTAAACTGTAAAGCGTAGTTTTAAAGATTCAAGGGAACAATTAAGGAACATGAGGGAAAAAACTACTTTTTTTGATTTTGTTTTATTAATATACTAGCTGTCCCGGCAAACGTTGCTTTGCCATAATGTATTATGTATTTGCCATATTATTTTATTGAAGTGACTAAATAATAAATATTTATGTTACCATGGCAACGCTATCCCGTCGCACAAACAATGGCCGCCGTCAGTCTCAGGTTGTAAAATAATTTGCAATAAAATAAAATTGCGACTATAATTGAAGATCTAAGCTATCCTATCTCTCAAGTTGAAAAACATCACACATTTAAAAATAAAGAAAATTAAAATCGGTTAAGTAGTTTAGGAATCCATCGCGGACAAACATCGTGACAGGAGATTTATATATAATAGATGTATAGATAATGTATAGATAATTTAGATTAAGTATATATATATATGTATATATATATATATATATATATATATATATATATATATATGTATGTATATATATATATATATATATACATATATATATATACTTAATCTAAATTATCTATACATTATCTATACATCTATTATATATAAATCTCCTGTCACGATGTTTGTCCGCGATGGATTCCTAAACTACTTAACCGATTTTAATTTTTTTTATTTTAATTTTTTTTAATTTAATTTTCTTTATATATATATATATATATATATATATATATATATATATATATATATATATATATATATATATATATATATATATATATATATATATATAGATATTTATCTGAGTGGAAAAAAACTCGACTCGAACTCGACTCGAACTCGGTTGTCTGTAAAGTCGGTTTACTGACGATAGTTGAACGTGACAACGTCATAGCCTTAAATGGAATGCCTCAGAGCGAGGTAACGCCGCATATTGCGTCATGTTTTTTCGTGCGCGCAGCCCATATCGAATTAAAAGACGTTGTCACGTCAGTAAAAAGAAATTGATACGGCCAAAATTGATCGTAAGCTTGAAATTAAATTAAAATTTAATAATGTAACATGTACCTATGGACCTATGGTAAATTACATTTAAAACACTGGATATAACTAGTGCATTCACTATAAAATGAAGCAAATTCACTGACGTACCAACTTGTAACTGAAAAAGAAAGCAACATGAGGCCCGTACTTATGATGACAGCGACCGTGCTGCTTGCCTGCGTCGCCTACTCCCATCAACAGCTGGTGTGTATGCTATAATATTATGAGTCTATCTATACAATGTACTATCAGACAAGTTCTTCAACTTGTCTGATAGTACACTGTCAAGAACTTGCACTAGTCAGTCACTGTCCAGTGTCCACACCTTTCTCCTGATTACTTATCACCTGCAATATAATAATCGCCTATACTTATCACTAATCAGAGTGAATTCAGACCAACGTAGGTCCGTTAACCGCCTATGCAATGGGAACAAGCGAAATCATTTATATTGAAATGTAATATATTTCCTCTTCAGAAAACATTCAAGTATTACTAAAAAAACAGGATTACAACGATTTTCTATGTTTTGATCTGATAACTGATACAATGCGTTATTCACGAATATTTAAAATGAAATGTTTTGAATGCGTAAGATATTTACTGACCCTACAACAGCTTTTCGTTGTTGCGCCTACCAAATCCTGTGTGTTTTTAGTAAAATTGACAAGGGTAAACAAGAAACTATTTTATTTAATGATGGTCGGACTTATCAATAAATTAAAAATGCTGTATGGTGGCAAAAAAGTAAGAACTTAAGACCTTTAATAATTTATTGATAAATCTATCAATCATTAAATAAAACAGTTCATTGCCTAGCCCTGCAACTTTTACAAGTAACACCTCAGTAACACATAAAGGATTTGGCAGGCGCAACGACGTTATGTGATAATTTATACATAAATCATTTTATTATTAATCTAGACCTCGGGAGTCGGCGAACTAATTGAAGGTAAGTTTTTGTCATAACATACAGAAAACATTATCCAACTTTATCTTAAATTAAGTACAAAATATTTAATAATTATTTTTCACCTTCTTCTTTATGCTGTTTAAACTTTAGAGCAGTGGTTCTTAACCGGTGGTCCGCGGACCACTGGTGGTCTCTGGAGTCATTCCAAGTGGTCCGCGAAGCCATCCTAATAATACGCGAGAATTCAGAAGTTAGTAAAGAGTGTGGACTATGCAGTCACAAAAGTCACATTTAATTAAAATCTGAAACTTTTAGATTTATAGCAAATAAAAAGAGCGCTAATTATAAAGTTGTCCTTGTTTTCTTTATAAGAAAACCCTTAGTTTAGGTAAACTGACCGGGTGGCTAGACAAACATTTGGTAAAAAAGTCCCTCATGACTAAAAGGTTAAGAACCACTGCTTTAGAGTGTACACAAGCTATCGCACCACTCGTCAACCTTACGACTATGACGATAAGGTTGACAGCACGCTATACTATTTGTTAACATTTGCTGCATGCAGATAGCGCGTCGGGCGATCAGTCTCGCCGCAGCCCGGGGGTCCATCTGCCGAGATTCCCTATCCCGAAATTACATCCCGAAAATGACGAAAACAATCAAAAGGTACGTAATATGTACGTTACAAGAAAAAAATATATTATATGTACGTTACAAAAATCAGAGCTCAGACCAAAATATAACCGGCCAAGTGCCGATGACAGCGGCCGTGCTGCTGGCCTGCGTCGCACTCCCATCAACAGGTGTGTATGTTATATATACATAATATATTATGACCTATCAAAGAAGTTGATTCATAGACCTGTGAACTTACGAATTCTGGTCGCTTTTTGTCAAACTCAGCCGACAGATCGTCATTCGCCGCAAACCATCAGTGTGATAAAGCCCTTACACTTAGGGTGAAACCAAACGAGCGTAATTTGTGAGTTGTGACTTGTGAGTCGCAGAATTTCTGCCGGGCAGAATTCTGCCCAGCAGAAATTGAGTTTGACTGCCACACGAGCGTGGTTTTGGGAGTTGTTAGTCGGGTAATTTCAGTCGCAGAAAGTTGGGGTGCCAGACGAGTGCATTTTATTCAATTGCTGTCCAACGTTTATACCAGGTGTTTGGTCCTGCAATGGAACCGTTGAAAATTTTGTGCATTTACGAAGTATATTTAGAAGGCACAGAAGATAATGTCAGAAAAAGAAGCTGGGTAAATCCACTTAATTAGGATATTTGAGTGGTTCATTTCAATTTGAAAAATTATAATAAAATTTAATTATATTAAATAAAAATGGTAATGAAGTACTTGAATAATTAAGTAAGTGTAAAAGAAATAAAAACGATAATAATAGCAATAGAAACGAAATAAATATTATGTACTTAACTTATTACATTTACGCCAAAAATATCCCCAAATTACCCCCTAAAACCCACTGTTTTTATTTTCTCCAACTAAATTTAGTAGGAAATCCCCATAGTTGGCAACACTGCCCGCGCTCCCCGCGAACTGAATTCGGTCGGTATAATGCGTGTGAGCCGGCAGACAACTCATTTTGAGTCGCCGTGTGAATCAAACAGGACTTTTGTATGAATCTGAATTCAGCAGAATTCTGCCCGGCAGAAATTCTGCGACTCACAACTCACAACTCACAAATTACGCTCGATTGGCTTCACCCTAAAAGCGTCTTCTCACTACGTCTGATCCAAATCTGTGAAAATACGGCCCCGAATACACATACGTGTATTTTCATAAAAATGGTAATGAAATAAAAAATATTTTTAATATAATCGACTACTACCATGATGATACCAAGATTTAAAAAACAAAGTACTTAAGAGGCATTGTAAATGCACCCTGGTACATTAGTAACGAAGACTGCACCGGAATCTTAATGCGGACAATGGCCATGGTCTCTACAGTTATAAAAAGATACGCCGAAGCCCACGAAAAGAGACTTCACCATCACGTGAATGTCGAGGCCATCCAGTTCCTCGATAGCACGGACTTCGTTAAAGACTGAAAAGGACAAAACCTTTTGAGTTAGTGTATTAAGGTGCCGCGTTAAAGTAAAAAACCGTGTTGGATATGTTTTAGATTGCTTGTTTTTATGAGAGGCAGGGCCGGCCTCTCATAGAAAACAAGATGAAATTTTTTGAATGCGTGATATACTGACCCTACAACAGCTTAAGTTATAATTAATCTTATTATTAGGAAAACGTGGGAGCTGGCGAACTTGATGGTAAGTTTTTATTATTAAACATAAAAAAATACCTAAAGAGGCCGGGTGCCATCGAAATTCTCATACAGACGTAATACCAAAATTATTTTCTCATACGAAAATATTGAATATATTTGAGTTATTTTTCAGCTTAAGATAGTAATTACCTAGGTTCCTGTACAAAAAATTTACTACAAAATATTTAAACACTAAAAAATATTTTTAGTGTTTAAATATTTTGTAGTTTTACTAATACCGGCCCCTTAACGTCTAACTTTGTCTTTTACAAAATAAAATTTAGTACTTATGTTATTAATTTTAGCAATATTCCGCGAAATAAACCTCAACCCGTAAATAAATGTATATATATATTTATAACACCAATTGCTAACATTATTGCTTGTGTGGCGGTTGTGTTTTGCGGGTTCTAGCATGCAAGTGTACGCACAGGCAGTGTGAGAAAGGAGGGAGGTGCTGTACGCATGCCTATGCGTACACTCACTCATTTATTTACGGGTTGAGGTTTATTTCGCGTATATATATATATATATATATATATATATATATATATATATATATATATATATATATACGCGAAATAAACCTCAACCCGTTAATAAATGAGTATATACTAGCTGTCCCGGCAAACGTTTCTTTGCAATATTAAGTATATAAAGTATTTTTTTTTAATTTGATCGCAGCGCTAACTGTCGGGACAGACTAAAATTAAAATTCGAATTCGAATATTATTTAAAATTTGACACATGTCGGATCCAATGTAAAACATTCCAAAATCAACAACTACTAATAAATTATAAATTAATTAAAAAAACATTATCCAGCGGACAAAATTGTGAATCTAAACCATTCCCAGATCCCCTTGAACACACACAAAAAATTTCATCAAAATTGGTCCAGTCGTTTAGGAGGAGTTCAGTCACATACACACGCACACAAGAAATATATATATTAAGATATTGCTGAAAATAATGACATACTAACTTAACCCACTAAGCCCCCCCAGCCCTCCGTCATGCGCCTAGTGCGGGAGGGACGGGTACCGCGGGCCGACTTCAACTCTGTCCCTACCCGCGCGCAGCCGCAACCGGCACCTTCTTCCTAACGGCTTGAGCCGCTGACCTCACCGAGAGCCCCCGGGCTATAGGGGGCTGTCTTTTCGGGATCCTTTATGCGGACGGGATCCCCCGATCGCCACTAGGGTCTAGGCATCCGTCTCCATGACAGCGGAGACGGGCGGAGCCACCACTTGTCAACCTTACGGCTATGACAATATTTTAAGTTTGATAAGTTTAAGTTAGATAAGGTTGACAGTAGCACAGCATGCTTATAATATTTTTTGACATTTTTGTTGCATGCAGATAGCGCGTTGAGCGAAGAAGAGACTCGCCGTTTCCGTTTCCCGAAATTCCCGAAACTACCGAAAATACCGAAAATACCGAAAGCACCGAAAGCACCGAAACCACCGAAACTACCGAAACCACCGAAACCGCCGAAAATACCGAAGCCGTCCAAGGGCATGTGAGTTAAATAGTTAATAATATAAAGCACAGCTGGCTAAGGCTGTAGCGTGATTCAATTTTCATGTCATTCAAGACAAAGCCTTTTATATAGCGAAAGAATATCTAAGATAAATATTTATTGGAAAAAAAGGTAAGATTTTGAATGGTCAATGAGGATTCACGCAAAATAATTCTGGCAATCTATACATATTATAAATAACCCATTTTTTATATTTTTTATCGAGGAAGGCCACAGGCTATATTTTGTCACACTAAGACTAATAGGAGAATGTGAAAAAAAGGACGGAAATTATTTGAAAGGGCTTATCTCGCGAACTACAGCGGCAATTTTTATGTTATTTGGCACAGATAAGAAGTTATAGACTACATGAAGGATCATATAGGCTATCGATTTTAATCATTTTTTCAGTGCCTATATATTTTATATCCGGGCAACGCGGGGGCGGGTCGCTATAGTTGATTAATATTTCGATGAAGAACGAAGTCGTTCTTCTAACGTATTGAAAATAATGACACAGTCTTAGATTTAAATATAAGGCTTCATACAGACGAACGGCACGTGTCGGCGGCACGCATCGGCGGCAGTCGGCAGCACGTGTCGGCGGCAGTCGGCAGCACATGTCGGCGGCAGTCGGCAGCACGTGCCCGTGGCACTCTACGGCAGTCGGCGGAGTCGTTGACAGTTTATGTCGGTCGCAGGGGGCCTACCACGACCTTTCCTAAAACTATCAAGTTTTCAGAAAACTTTGTTGTAAGATTACAATAACATTACTGTATACGTATATGTAATTCACTTTTCAAATAAAAATTTACCAAAAAACACAAAATATGTAAAACCTTGGTAAATCCGCTGTGAAATATCAACTTTTTTAAGATCGCTAGTTTGATGTTAAAGTAATGTTGCTCATATTCTGTCAAACGATGTCGCTTAGTAAAGGTGGTGGTAGGCCCCCAGTTGTGACGTACCGCGTAAAGGTAAGCGTCCACAGATCCATATCGTATGCAATGGACGTTTCGCATCGAACGGATAATTTTTTCACAGTACGTCCACTGTATCGGTAGCGTACGGATTACCGACGCGGTACGTCACAGCTGCAAGCGTGATAAACTGTCGACGGCTGCCGCTGAATGCCACCAATACGTGCCGTCGACTTCTCCGACACGTGCCGTTAACTGCCGCCGACGCGTGCCGCCGACACGATGTGCCGTTTAAAAAAAATTGGAATTGAAAGAGTTGTAGCTGCCCACTGCCACAGGGTTGACCAAAACACAGTAGGTAATATCTTTAATGTTTACTATTATACACAGTAATTATAATATTTATTTATTTGATGTACAGAATCGGTCGATTACCTAATTATTTTATTATTATTATGCATAAACCTATATGTTCAGAATATTTTTGCTAACGCTACTTCATTAAAAACTGTACTTTTCGATTTAATTTATTTTCTAGATAAACCGCATATATTATAAAGCCAGCATACTGTGTGATTCTGTCATTATGACTCAAATATAATTGTATATTATTTGTGTTAGCTGTGAATTTAAAAGTCGACGAAGCATATAAAAGTATAATATAATTATTCCACTCCACAGTGACATAATATTTATTTTTATTAATAACAGACGCTACAAAAAATATTATTTTTTATTTATATTTACAGAAAGGTTGATTTAGAGCGTGAACTTCCAGACATTCCAGACTTTGGTAGGTAAGTACCTGCAGAGCGTTTAGTTTTTACTTTTTAATTTTTATTATTAATCCTTCACACCCCATAAGAGCACCGGTGATCGCGACAACAATAGAATACATGGAAATGCTATATTTCCATTTTGCGATTTTAAAAATCGCAAAATTGTCACTCTCTATAATATTACTATGGTTCAAATGCTCAGTCCTGTCTCTAGCGGTTATCGGCATCTCGTCTACCATTGTATTCTAATTTTACAGATGTAGCGATATCTATCGCATCGTTTGTATGTCATAATTGTCAAAAAGTTTCTAAATTCAAATGACCGCGAGTTTTGTGGTAGAGCAAGCAGGAGGAAGCGTGACCCCGCCATGTATCACGAAACTTTTTTTCTTACGAAATATTTTTCGAAGAAATTATGAAGCTACTAATATTATAATATTATCATTTATATTAAATTACTTATTTTGTTATTTTTTTTAATTGTTATCAGTTAAATCATGCTATAAGCAACTCATGTTTTAGAGTAAAACATAATATATTATTATTATTATAATATTCTATGTCAGCTTCTTATTTGGTGACTGCAGAATGTCGCTTCTTTAAACTAATTTTGTACATGAATCAATAAAGATATTTATTCACGGAAGGCAGACCTTAAACAACGGTTGTCAAAATTGCAAAAAAAATTGGAACGATACGAGCATGAGCTATTCAATATTATAAACTAAGGGACACAGATTACTAGTATGTAATATTGTAGACTAACAGATGAGGTATAACACTTACACAGAAATATAAGACATTTACCCCACGACGAAGCATAATTTATATTTTACAATGGTTATTTTTGTAGGGGCCATTGCCAAATGATGGAGACCTAAACATACCTACATAATATAAAACATTGTTTTTTATTTTGTGTGGAGTATGAAAGGGGCTGGGTTATCAGTTATCACTTCATAGGTTCATTGGGAAACTAATATATTTCTATTATTACTATTATTTTATAATTCTCCAGCTAATGATTTGAATAAATACTAGGTTTCATCTACTCCTTGTTTCTAATTTATAAATAACTAAAAGTATACAGTGAAATAAAAAGTCAGCGGAGACGTTTTTTGTGACACAAGATTTTGCTACTCGATAAGAAAAGCACATGTTGTATTAAGGGAGGAGGCCTAATGGCAGACACTTTAAGGAAACATGAAACATTCGAATGTTATAAAATATATAATTTATGACAATAAAGGATTGATAACTTCTTCCATGTCTTCAGTAACTCTTACAAAATAAAACTATTATAATTATTCTCTGACAAATCAATGAATTTTCATGAAATTTAGTATATAGGGGGTTTCGGGGGCGATAAATCGATCTAGCTAGGAATCATTTTCATAAAATGTCATTTTATGTGTGTTTTTTGAAGTTCGGTCATGTAGCTAGTAGTAATCATACGTCAAATTCTATTAAATTAATAACAGACGCCAAATATCACTGTATTTTTACTATTCATTTTTATTACAGTCTTGTACCAGACGCAGACCCGTAAGTATCCATACTTAATATTTTATTATTTAATGTCTGTCTGTCTGATGCAGTTGTTGTGGCTAAGGTTTTTGTTATATAACATTGTAGTAAAGTGTAAACTATTCAAGGCGTCGATGCGCGTGCGATACCGCGGATGAGCAGTTGGTAAATACCGCGTAACAGCAAAATGTGCAAAATTGAGATATTGTGCCAGCCGATTCGAAACGCATATTGGCATATATTGGCCTTCACAGAATTTAAATTATCCAATTAGAAACGTACATTTTGCCATAGAAATAATACCGCGGAACAGTAGTTCCAGCCGAACTTATAAGCAATTCCGCGTATTTACTACAGCGGCAAGAAAAATATAGCGAAAATAGTAAGTGCTCCCAGAAAAAACTATATTTCTGAGATAAACCACCACTTAAGTATATTTTTAATTATTATTGTTTAATATTTTTCCTAAGTATTTTATTCATGCTAGAATGTTTCAATTAATTTACCACCATTGCCATTGCTTTGAATATCAAGGAAGATATTCAAAGCAATGGCAATTTGTTTTTATTCCTTTGTTTTTCTTTAAAACTAAGGTATTTGTTTATTATTATTTATAAATTATAATATTTTGTAAGGTTAGTCGAATATTTATGGTTTGGGTTTTGACAGATGACAGCTCCGTTGACAAAACAGTGACCACAGATAACTTATAAACTGTCAAACTGAATGATTGATGATGATTGATGCGATTAGCAACTTTTTTTTTTTTTTTTTTTTTTTTTTTTTTTTTTTTTTTTTTCCTTCCACTTTTTATTATTTCTTTGTGTTTGATTTCCATTTTGCATGTAAATAGTATAATTATATTATATTATTCAACAATAATTTGAAGAGATTCTAAAGATTTACTACATATATTAGTTTACAATCAAAACATGTTGATACAACATTACCTTTGTAAGTAAATAAAATAATGTTGATTAGTGTGAAATGTAAAATCACTTTAGCTTTAATATCAAGGTGGGCTCTGGTAGCTTTGCACCTAAGTAGAAACGTATAAGTTTATTGTAGTGTTGAGTATTATTGCATATTATTATATTTTATAAATCATTGTTATTGCATAATATTATTATTGTAGTATATTTATTTTGTTATTATTTATGGATTTGAATTTAAGTACTGACAGTGTTAATTTTATGTCATGTTCCTCATCAAATTGCTCCTTTTACAGCACAGAGTCTTTAGTTCCCCTTAGTGAGTCTTTGGCCTTAGAGTTTCAACAAGAATCTAAAAATTTTAATGTTGTCCATATTAACGCACAGAGCATTCCAGCCCACTATTCCGATATGTTGGCGTTATTTACACCAAAATTAAATATTCATGCTATAATGATATCCGAGTCATGGCTTAAACCATGTCTCCCTTCCCAAAGTTATGACTTACCCGGGTATCAGCTCATTCGTAATGATAGAACAGGTCGAGCTGGTGGTGGTGTTGCAATTTATTTACGCTCTGATATTTCTTTTTCTCACATAAGCTCATCCAATCAGCCACCTCCAGTAAATGCTCCTGAACATTTGTTTATAGAAATAATACTGTGTCACACAAAGGTTCTACTTGGTGTCCTGTACAGTCCTTCTTCTCAGATAAATTACTTCTCAGCTTTTGAAAGTTTACTGGAAGAACTAACACCGGCATATAAACATACTATAATCATGGGAGATCTGAACACGTGCTTACTCAAAAATGATTCTAGGTGCAATAAATTGGTTTCCGTCGTGAACTCATGTAATATGCAATTATTACCTTTAAATGCAACCCATTGTGCTCCCAACAGTAAACCATCTCTTCTAGATGTAATAATTGTAGCACCCTCGACAGTGATTTCAAAACATGGTCAGTACAATGCTGACATGTTCTCGTGTCATGATCTGATTTTTGCATCATGTAAGATAAAACTGCCCAAACTTAAACATAAGACACGTATGGTTCGTAGTTTTGTCGGAATTGACTTGGACAAGTTGTGTACTGATGCACGTAGTCTGGATTGGTCTCCGGTAACTGTAGCTGATAACATCGATGATAAAATAGAAACTTTTACATCCATTATTACAAAACTTTATGATACACATGCACCCCTTAAGCCAGTTAATAATAATAATAATAATAAAGTCCATTTATTTCCAACAACCTTAAATAAACATTTTCTCTTTTTTAACTAAATAACTATTTCTAATCTATTATTGGAACCCCACGCTGGGTAAAGGCCTCCTCTAGCTTACTCCAGATTTTTCTGTTGCTTGCTTTTCCTCTCCAGTCCTTTCCTGTTACTAGAGTTATTTCGTCAATCCACGTATTCCTTGGACGACCTCTTTTTCTTTTTCCCGTCGGTCCTTTCCATGTTGTGGTTTCTAGTGTCCATCTATTATCTGTACATCTAGCTATGTGCCCAGCCCATCGCCATTTTTGTGAGCGGGCATAATGAAGTACATCTATTAAGTTGGTTTTTGCTCTTATGTCTTTACTTCTTATCTTTTGAATTTTCCTTATTCTTAATATACTTCTTTCCATAGCTTTCTGGCAATTTGTTAGTTTTGTTTTTATCTTTGTGTTGTATGTCCATGTTTGGCAGCCATAGGTCAGAGTCGGCAGAATGCATGTATCCATTACTGTCTTTTTTAGGTGAAGGGGAAAAGTGCCTTTTAGAATTTCCTTTAGACTCCAGTATCTTTTCCACGCTATGTTCACTCTACGTTCTATTTCTTCTTCTTCAGTGTTGTTATTGAATGATACTTGTTTGCCGAGGTATATATAGTTTTTTACATATTCTAGTGGTTTGCCATACATGTTGATGTTAGTAGTTTTACTGTTTGTCATTAGCTTAGTTTTATCTTGGTTCATTATGAGCCCGACTTTTTCACTTTCTTCTCTCAGCGTGCTTATCATCTCGTCTAGCTTGTCACTGGTTTCAGCAAAAATGACGATGTCGTCGGCGAATCTCAGGTGAGTTAGCCTTCTCCCATTTACTTTGATTCCGTGGTATGGCCAGTGTAAGTTCTTGAAGATAAGCTGCAGTACCGCTATAAAAAGTTTTGGTGAAAGGGGGTCTCCCTGTCTTACTCCTCGACAGATAGGTATATTTGTTCCTCTTTTTTCCAGTTTTATCCTGCTAGTACTTCCTTTGTAGATATTTTTTAGTATCTTTATGTATTTTTCTTGGATATTGCAGTGATCGAGCGCTTCCCATATAGACTTATGAGAGATAGTATCAAAAGCTTTAGCGTAGTCAATAAAGGCTATATATAATGGTTTGTTGAACTCTTTGTATTTTTCAATAACTTGTTGAATAACATGTATATGGTCTGTTGTGGAAAAGCCTGAGCGGAAGCCAGCTTGCTCTAAAGGTTGGTGTTCATCGATTTTTGGAGACAATCTGCTTTGCAGAATCGACATGAATAGTTTGTATGTGCTTGGAAGTAGACTTATAGGTCTGTAATTACCTACGTCTCTCGGATCTCCTTTTTTATACAGTAGGATTATATCGGATTTCTTCCATTGGTCTGGCACCTGACCTGTTTCTAAAACTTTATTAAAAAGGTAAGTTAGAGGACGAGCTAAGAGCCGAGAACCTGCTTTTAATGCCTCGTTATGTATCGCATCTGGTCCTGGACTTTTATCGTTTTTCAGCTTTTTGATATTTTTAATAGTTTCTGGTTCGTCTATTGGTGGTATATCTATATCTTGATTGGCTATTTTGCTATGTAAAGAATTGTTACTTACATGAGGTGGGACCGATATGCCACCATTCTCTGCGTACAGTGTTTTGTAGTATTCCGTTGCATTATTTATCACGTCGTCTCTGGTTTTTGTCTCATTTTTTGTGGTACTTAGGTTTTGTATCCAGTTTTTATGTGTTGTCAGCTGTTTGTAGGCTTTTTTGGAGCTTCTATATTCCTGCAGGTTGTCTTCTATTATCTTATTTCTATAGTTCTGGTAATCTGATCTGATTGCTTTGCTTGTTGTTTTAAAGAGATTTCCTAATTCTTTTTTAATTTCTTTTGTTTTTTGTTTCGTTTTTATTAGCTCAGTTCGTTTTTTAAGCATGTCCCTGGTACTTTTACTTATAATTTTTTCAGCTCTGTCTATTTTGGAATTAGGTTCTCTTGATGACATACTCTTAATAATGGCGCTTTCCAGTTTGTTGTAGAACGTCTGAACGTCGCAGACGTCGTCTTCGAAATTCGCTTTTTGTATATTATTTTCTAAGTTTTCCAAGTAGCAATTGATATCTTCTGTTGATTTTATTGGTTTGGGTTGCGATTCAAAAGATTTTCTGGTCTTCTTCCGTTTTCCTAAAAGGTAAGTAGCTCTTACTAGGCGGTGGTCTGATCTAAATCCTAAGCCGTGAAGAACTTCGATATTCCTTATTTTTTTGGGTTCGTTTGATAAAATGTAATCTACTTCATTTTTTGTTCGTCCGTCTGGGGAGATCCACGTCCCCTTAAGCCTTAAGCCAGTTAGACTAAAACATTTACCTGCACCTTGGTTATCTAACGAAATTAAAGAATTAATTATCAGCAAACACCGTGCCAAGGCTGCTTACAGACGACACAAAATAGATGAACATCACGAAAAATACATAAAAATTCGCAACCGCTGTAATACTTTGTGTCGAGATGCACAGAGGCGATACATACATTCGTCGGTAGAAAGTGGTGGGACAGCTAAAACGTGGAAATTTTTAAAGTCGCTTGGCATAGCTAATCGGAGTGGGCAGGTTCCAATCAATACGGGACTTGAGGAACTCAATAAATTTTTCTCATCGTCATCAACAGCATTGAATGCGACTGACAAAACCAAAACACTACACCATCTATCTCTGCAGCCTCCTGAAAGTTATTCTCCTTTTTGTTTCAGTCCAGTTACTCTCAGTGAGGTGAAGAAAAATATAATGTCGATTTCATCTAATGCGGTTGGTAGCGATGAACTTGGTCGTAACATGATTGTACCAATAATAGACATAATTTGCCCCATTATAACAGACATACTCAATTACTCATTATTAACAGGTACCTTTCCAGAATCATGGAAAAGAGCTAAAATTATCCCATTACCCAAAAAACCTAACCCACAATCCTGTAAAGACTATCGACCTATTTCTATTTTACCGTTTTTATCAAAAGTACTGGAGCCTCTAGTCCATCAGCAGGTTGTAAACTTTTTAAACAGACTAGAATTTTTTAACCCCCTTCAGTCTGGATTCCGTCCTGGCCATAGCACCTCAACAGCATTAATTAAGGTAACCGACGATATTCGACGTGCCATGGACAACGGAGAATTAACAATTTTAACACTTTTAGATTTTACTAATGCTTTTAACACCGTTGACCATGATATTCTCCTACAGCTCTTGATATCTATGAATTTTTCCCCTACCGTAGTGGCGTGGTTCCGTAGTTATTTGTGTAATCGCAAACAACGTGTAGTGGTCGAGGATGACGCCTCAAAATGGTCTACAGTCATGGATGGAGTTCCTTCAGGGCGGCGTCTTATAACCTTTATTGTTTAGCATCTTTATTAACAGCATAATCAAAATAATTACCTTTTCCTGCTCTCATATGTATGCCGACGATCTGCAAATTTACCTTCACACACCTGTTAATGATCTGCCATCAGCTATTGCAAGAACTAATGAAGACCTTGAAAGTATCTGTGCTTGGTGTAAGTCTCGTGGGTTGGTTATAAATCCTGCTAAATCCCAAACAATTATAATTGGCAGTTCAAAGCTTCTGACAAGAGCCCAAGTTCAAAACCTTTGTCCTGTAATGGTTGATGGTAAAATTATTCCTTTCTCGCAAACTGTCAAAAACCTTGGGATTCATCTCGACTCAACGTTGTCTTGGAACAAGCACATTAGTGAGACCAGTAGAAGAGTATTTGGTGCGTGGAGTGCGTTGAGGCGCTTCCAAAATTTTTTGCCGATCCCAACTAAAATCCTGCTTGCAGAATCGCTCATATTGCCCATACTCGATTACGCTGACATATGTTTCACAAATATTACAGAGGAGCAGCTAAATAAACTTGAGCGCCTCCAAAACCTCTGCATACGATTTATTTTCGATTTGCGAAAGTATGATCACATTTCCCAATTTCGTGTCAAACTCAAGTGGCTGCCAATCCGACTTCGGCGGGATGCTCACATACTGTCGTGTTTATACAATATTTTGTATGACCCTAAGACACCACCCTACTTAAAAGAAAGGTTTACATTTTAGATGACAGTGTTAAAACATTTCGAAACGCTAATATTTCACTAATACCACCCACACGTAATACGAAATTTTATGACTCCTCATTCACCGCTCGTGCTGTTAGTCTGTGGAACAAATTACCCACATCTTTGAGACGTGCGCAATCCTCGTACGTTTTTAAAAATGGCGTCAAGGAACATTTTTTGTCACAAATAATCCATAATAACTGATTATTACCTGTATTGTGTTATTTATATTTATTTATGTTTGTATGTACATATATATTTTATTTCTATGTATTATCTTCTTAGTATGTATGTATGTATTTATAATATTAAGTATACTTATATTTTTTAAAAAGTTTACTCATAGCTGTCTATGTAGTCACCTACCATCTATTACTACTGTTACTTTAAAGTTTTACAATAAAGGTTGCCTGGAAGAAATCGCTTGTAGCGATAAGGCCGCCTTTTGTACTTTTACTCTTAGTTGCTAAGTTTTGTTTTGTATGTCATGTTTGTTTTTGGTGCAATAAAGTGTTTTCATTCATTCATTCATTCAAGATTACAATATGTGATCGTTATAATATTAGCTTCACCTTAAAATTATAGGCGACAACCAATCGCCACGATAAAATATGATCACCAGGTTGGGGAAGTAGCTCAGTTAAGCTAAAGCACCCCGGGGATATGGGCGTCTAGTAGCGCTAAACCTACCCACTAAAACCACCTGCGATTTGCCTTCAGCCGTAAACGGAGGGAAAAATTAAGAATAGATAATACTGTGAAATTATTTTTACGACTAAAACATCTTTTTTTTTTGTTTGACATGGGAGAGCCATGCTTCGGCACGAATGGGCCGGCTCGACCGGAGAAATACCACGTCCTCACAGAAAACCGGCGTGAAACAGCGCTTGCGCTGTGTTTCGCCGAGTGAGTGAGTTTACCGGAGGCCCAATCCCCTACCATTTTCCCTTCCCTACCCTTCCCTATTTCCTTCCCTACCCTCCATCCTCCATTCCATCAGGTGACCCGTTTGCTCGTTAGCCCCCTTTTTAATATTAGATAAAAAAAAATAATAGGTTACAGTGTAAACAATATAAAATATTTGATTTTTCTAGTAAAAAAATGCAAACTTTTAATAAATTGTTTGATTTCAAATCCGCGTATATTTAATATTAACCCTACTTATTTTGTGATTACTTAATACAAAACCGCGTAAGTGACTTTACACAAAACCTAAGCCAATCGCGAACAAATTTACGTTACTAACCACTAAAGGAAAGTACAAAGAAGTAGTTGTTAAGTTCAGTCGGTAATAGGAGTCAAAATAGCTGAGATATTCAGTTTTTTCTTCCTCCTGTAAAATCATCAAAAAGCAGATACGCGGTATTTACCAACTGCTCATACGCGGTATCGCATGCGCAGCGACGAAGGGGAACAATAGGAGAACATCAGTCAAGAAGACCACCAAGCCATAATATTATAATTTGCGAATAGCGATCAAATAATATAATTGTGGCTATAAGGGAGATCGCAAACGGCACACTTTTTGTGTGTGCGGCGCACATATACATTCTGCAGGGCGCGGCCATGCAGAATGTATGTGCACCGCAGACTGGATCACACAAAAAGTGTGCCGTCTGCGATCTCCCTAAATAGAGATGTCAGCTATTCTATCTCTCAAGTTGAATCAAATTGTACACTGTGTACAAATCAAATTTTAAATCGATTCAGTAATTTAGGAGTACATCGCGGACAAACAACGTGACAAGTAGGTAATTTTTATATATTTAAAGAAGATTACAAGGAAGATGACTTATATGACCTTGTGACAATCTGTGACAATGTCGTTATTGTATTTATTTATTTGGTAAGTGACAGGTAGACAGACAAAAACAGAGGCAGACCGCAGACGCACACATTCTCGTAAATCAATATTAAGTATGAATTATCCATTAAATTGCAAAGCTTCCATTCCTTTTGCTGAAAGACACTTGAGTCCCGGGAAAGTTTATAAGATACTTTTTATTTTCAAGGGAAAAGAGTACGATTCCCTAAAGATAATCGAATTTTGGCGCTACGGAATTGCGGGCGTCGTTTAGTGGATTATATTTTGCACTTAGGTACTACTATTTGAAGTTTCTAAACCGTCGACCGTCTTTACTTTCAGAAATGATGCCACCACCACCAGTGCGCCAGCATAAAATACTGCTGGAGCTGTTTGTCACACCAGTAAAGTGTTTGCTTTCAATCTATAATATTATAAATATAACAATGTTAAAGGATTTTAAGCACTTTTTTTCTGACGCCTACTAGCGATTTCCTGCATTTTAACTGATATATTTACTAAAATGTTCGACAAGCTTAAGGATGTAAGTATATAACATTTATTAATTCAAAGATTCTGACCTACGTTCGAAATATTACTTAGAATAAAACATACTGCATCGATTAGACCATATTATACCGTATACGTCTAGTCGCACGCACACAAACACCATGACGAAGTCTGCTGAACTGAAACGACGTTAGACGCGATGCACGGCAACGCCGCGCCGCACCGACTGGCACAGTCGGAGTGGAGTGTGTTAGGTTTTTTCGTTAGATACGGAATTTCTTGATTGGGTCGCCGCGCTCAAAGACCGCGATCAAAATTAAAAACTATGCAATGGCTTAAAAACCCTATGCCTATAATATTATATCATAGGTTTTTTGTTGGTAACGACCCTATAGCGACGACTTTTGTACGTCAAACGTTATACGACAAACTTCAAACTTAAAAATGTCAACAACACTCCTAAGTCCTAAGAGTCCTAAGTCGGCATGTGGTACTCCTTACTACTCTGGTATTATCACTTTGTTAAGAACTTAGGAACTATGGAGTGGAGTGGAGTGGAACTTTTTATTCATCCCGCAAAAACCCAATTAATATATATTATTGATTATTGTTGTCAAAACTGTAAATATGCTTTTGCACATCACCATTTTTCTAAGTTCTTCATCTCAAAGACGTGTAAAGGTTGCCTGGAAGATATTGCTTTAAAGTACCTAATAAGGCCGCCTTTGTGTGCAGTTATTTATATTGTACCTATTTGTATATTTTGAATGTTATCAATATGTTGTGCACAATAAAGTATATATTTTGTTTGTTTGTTAGTTTTGTTACACCCTGTAAACACATTCACAAGTGCTACGCAGCCTACGCTAGACCGGCTAGAGCAGCGGTTCCCAACCTTTTTAGAGCTGTTACCCCTATGGCCTGGGTAATTACCCCCAGGTTGGGAACCGCTGGGCTAGAGCAACAGGCAGTCGAGGGAGCCACTGAAACCCCCTTCTATTTACTCGGTCGATGAAATCCAGGGCGTTTTTGAAGTGAAAACTTCTTTAGCGGCGTTGAGCACTTTATAAATAAAATAAAATACCTTTTTATTCAAAATAGGTATCATGATACTCTTTTTGAAAGTCGAACGAAGAAGCTACGTTGCCTACCACCGGTTCGGGAACTACCCCGCCGAGAAGAACCGGCGTAAGAAACTCGCACGGGGCCATCTTTTACTAAAAAAAATGGAAAATTACAATGTTATGGCTTACAGCTATGTAAAAAAAATAAAAGTAACCTGCATGGAGCCACCCTATTCCCAAGGTGTGCTGTCCTCGATGAAATCATTGACTTTATAATACGCTTTAGCACACAAACGTTCTGTACGTATGAAAGTAGCTAAAGTAAACTAATCGCGAGGTATCTACATTAGTGATTTCACGAATTTTTTAACAGCATATGCTGCAGAACTAAGCTTATCTGCTAGTTTTGCAATATGTGGACCCCATTGTAACTTACAATCCAGCGTTACCTATGCCTAGGAATACGGTGGTGTCTACTAAATTCATTTTCTCATCATTAAGTAGTACATTGGTTTGTACTTGCCTAACGTTTGGCTAGATAAATTTTAAACATTTAGTTTTATTAGAGTTCAAAAGCAAATTATTAGCATTAAACCAATGTACTATTTTTGAGAGAGCACTATTTACCTCGTCATAATTAAATTGTCGCCTCTTCACATTAAAAATTTGTGAAGTGTCATCAGCAAAAAGTACTATCTCATGCTTATCTTTAACAAGATAAGGTAAATCATTTATATAGATGAGAAAATGAAAAGGGCCTAAAATGGACACTTGTGGCACACCTAGTTTTATTTTGGTTCCATTAGACCTTACGGAGTTAACTTCCACCCTCTGCTTTCTAATTGTAAGGTAAGATTTTAGAAGTTTTAGTGCCGTGCCCCTTATACCATAGTGGTGTAGTTTTCTCATTAGAGTATCATACTCCACACAGTCAAATGCTTTCGAGAGATCGCAGAAAATACCAAGTGCATCCTGCGACGCCTCCCAAGCTTCAAAAATACTACACAGAAGACTAATAACTTAGACTTAATAATGCCTGCATCTGTTGTAGGCTGACCTTTAGTAAAATCAAATTGATTATTATGTAATAAATTATTTGAGTTAAAGTGAGCAAGTAATTGATTTAAAATTATTTTTTCAAAGATTTTACTTAAAGTCGGCAATATGGCTATTGGTCTATAATTGGCTGGGTCTGATTTCTTCCCAGCTTTAAATAGAGGCATCACCTTGCTGTGCTTCATTAAGTCGGGGAACACACCACTTTTAATACAATTATTAAAAACTAAAGCTAGATAAGGGGCAATGATGTCAATTACTGATTTTATAATTTTTGTGGACATACCCCAGAGATCAGTGGTACTTTTAATATTGATTGATTTGAAAATTGAAAGTCTTGATAATATCTCTGGAGTCAATGTCTTTAGAAATAAAATTGACATCACATTCCTTGACATGTTCTCTAAGTATTTTTTCTGCAACTGTAGGTGATGAATTTAAGTTCTTTGTAGTTGAGATTGGAAAGTCTGCAAAAAACTTCTCAAAGACTGTCGCAACCTCAAGATCAGAATTGATTTTTTTATCATTAATTAAAAATACAAATTTAGAGTTACGACAGGTGACTTTTCCAGTCTCATCTGCAATTATTTTCCAGGTGGTTTTCACTTTATTTTTAGAGTCTCTAATTTTCTCTTTTATGTGAAGTGCCTTCGCTGCTTGACAGGCCTTTTTAAAAGTTTTCGAGTATTTCTTGACGTACAATTTAAAAGCTTCACTCCGGTTTCTCGTTATACAAATCATATAATTTTTGTCTACTTACAATAATAGCTGCAGTTGCCCATTTTTTGAAATTATTTCTTTTATTATTCAAACTGACCGTTTTAGAAGTAAATAGAGCGTTATATTACTGTTTTACTCTATTGAATATAATGTTAAACGCTATATCTGAATCATTTGATACATTTAAGTTCTCAAAACTTGATAATAATTTACTTCTAAACTTCTCAATACGTTTTGTATTTATAGGTATATATTCAATTTTTTCTTTACGGGCCCTTGTGTGGGACGCCACTTGTGTCGACACACTCGCCCCGTCTCATGTTCAGGGCACCTCGAGCTGTGCGGGCGCTGCCGCCAACCAAGCAGAGAACCTCAAGCGGCGCAAATATGAGAACCTCGGCGGAGATCTCATATTTGAACCGTTTGGGGTAGAAACCCTAGGCGCATGGGGTCCGGGGGCACATAAGCTTTTTAGCGAAATATCTAAGAGGCTTATTGAAGCCACCCGAGACCCCAGAGCCGGGAGCTACCTAGCACAGCGAATAGCAATTGCAATTCAACGTGGCAATGCTGTCAGCTTGCTGGGCACTCCGCCAGATGGGGACGACCTGGGAAAGTTTTTCTTTTTATAATTTTATATTCTAAGTTTGTATATATTTGTATATTTTATTTTAGTTTGTATTTTTAGCAATGAATTTTTTCTTTAAAATTATAATCACAATTTATATTAAATGAAGCTAACTGTCCACAGTGATCAGAGCTTAATACATTAATTATTTCCTTCCTATAGGGAGTTATGTTGGTGAAAATATTATCTATGCAAGTCGCAGTTATATCACAAATTCTAGTCGGCTCGTTGAATAAATTAATAAGGTTATACGATTTGAACAATGATGTGAGTCTAACAGTGGTGGAGTTTAAGTCTAGTAAATTAATATTGAAATCACCACATACTATAATCTTTTTGTTAGATGCACACACTTTTGTTAACACTTGCTCCATTATTTGTTCAAAAGAATCATATAAGCCGGATGGAGGTCTGTATACGCTTACAATAATAAGGTGGCTCAGCTCGATACAGGCTAACTCAGCAATTCGTTCAGTTGACAGTCTAACAATATCCTTACGTTCTATAAATTTAAGTTTTTTCTTAATCAATATTAAGGAGCCACCCCTAATAGCATTCTCTCGACTGAACGAACTTGCTAGCTGGTGATCAGAATAATTAAATGCCAATTCATAATTTTTTAAGCAATGTTCTGACACACACAAAATGTCAATGTTACATTCATTTAAAAAAAAACTCAATTTCTAATTCTTTTCCTATATTTCCCTGTAAGTTCTGATGCACCAAGTTTATACTAAAATTACAATTTTGTCTAGGAATCTTACTAGGTTGCTGGTGGTAGGCATTAGTATTATTATTTTTGTTTAATAATATACTGCTAGAGTGTGCCTCTGTTGTCCTAGAATTTAATTTAAATTATTTGGAACATATTCCAAGCTCTCAGTTACATATTGATTAGAATAAGAACACTGCTCAATAAAAGCAGTGATCAGCTTAGCCAATTTTTTGGCTTGTCTTAAAACTATAAAGTTGTATAGCCATTTAGCTAAATGTCGAGTTAAAAAATTAGATAAGAAATACTTATCATATGTCAAATTACCTAATCTAGAATCGAAAATATTATTAATGTCCACCACATCTATTCGTGGTAAGGTATTACTTAATACTAAACAATTTTGATTTGTTGCGCTACATAGTAGGCTGTTCAGATTAAACCTAATATAATTTTCCTTACTCTCGTGTGGCATTTTCTTAATATAAGGAAAGGTAAACAAAATAAGTCGACTAACATTTTCTTTTCTACTTAATGTATCAATATAGTCAGTCATTTGTTTTTTGTTCATCTTTCCCCTTCTCCCGACTAAGATAACTATGGTTGTGTTGGGACAGCAAGCAGAATTTATTGCCCGGCTAATTACTTGTTCAAATGATGCCCCGGGCAAATAAGTGCTAATTATTTGCTGACCCACACTTAATTTGTTCATAAGTACACTAACACTATGTCCTATTTCATCACAGTATATATTTACTGGGGCATCTGTCCTATTATAATTATACTTTAAGGGTTCAGTATGAGCCGGTATGTACCTCTGAGGTTCAGTATGTACCTCTGAATAGGTAACTGAAATGTCAAGATCATGCTGTGAATGATTTCCATTTCTGAGACACTGATAGTTATTGAGCAAAGAATTTACTCGTTCCTCATTGTAGCGTCCCATTTCTATTAAACCATCCATAGCCGATATATGACAGACAATTTCTTTTTGCGCTAATTCATATTTAATTTTTATTTGTGTTAGGGTGCTATGTAGACTGTAGTTCTGTAATTTCAGACTGAAGGCTACATACATCTGCCTCGTAGCTAAGCTTAGTATGTTCCAACTCTTCACAGCAGCTTAATAATTGATCTTTAACTATTTGTTTATTTTTTGATAAATTTTTAAGCTGCTTTACAATTTTTCGGTTTTTTTGTAGCAATTCTTCAGTTTTTCTAATACATTTTTTAACTTTAACATATTTTTTTATCTTCCTTTTACTGTTCATAGTGTGACAAACCGTTATTGTGTCATCACCAGTCAAGTCAATGGTAGTTATGTTATTTTTTGAAAGGTCCTTTACACTTCCCAAAAGTTCATCATATAAACTATGTGTTTTTTGAAATTTTTTTGAATTTAGTTCACACTCTAAAGACTTAATATACTCCTGAGCATCCTGAAGCTTCTTTTTAATATTACAAGTGTCCTCTAGGCATTGTTCAAATTCCACTCCGCAATTGTCAAAACTGTCCACAACACTTTGTAGTTCAATGTTACGCTCACAGGTAAGTTCATATTGTTGACTTAATTTGTTAAGTTCTAATTTTAAATCAGCATTTTTTTGCAAAATTAAAAGCATTTCCTGTTCATTCTCATCGCGTTCAGTAAGTAGCCGTTGACATTGCTCCTTTGAGTCCTTTAGCTCCTGGAGAGCAACTCGGAGTTGTTCTTCTGTCCGGTGGGCTGCATTTGAACGAGTCATCATTTTGCTAATTTATTTGTTCCTGATATCTGAAACTGAAACAGATATTATTTAACGGGGTGAAAAAGTAAAGTAAAAGCTCACCTTCTGCACAATTGAAACTTGTCAGCCCCAAATTTGTTTCAGTTGTACAGTATGTATACAGGGAACGGTTGAAATTAATGTAGCAAAATGAAGAGATGAAAAGAAAGTTATGTAAAATGAGAGAAAAGGATCAGGAAAGACAGAATAGACAGATTAAAGTAGAGACTGAAATCTGTGTATACTGTACTGAAATATTATGTAAGTAAAACAAAAATATATTTTGATTGAACAAATTTGAAAATGACAGAGTATGTTAGCTATATAATATACTATATTGTAAGTGTTTCAGAGAATGTTAGTGTTGTTTTTTTTATCGTGTACTTTGCTTTAACATCAGTTAAACCAAGAGAGTGACGATGAAAAGATTGGTAATTTGTTTTGTTAATAAATGTAAGTACTTACATAGACTTTAAATATTATAAAATTTGTTGTGAGAGCAGTCAAATATCATGGTAGCTAACACGGATTATGGTATATGAGTCGGCTAGTGTATGTCCATCATCTTTTTAGCTTCCACAAATGTTAAGCCAAGAGAGAACTAACAAAGCCAAAGTGTAAACCTTGTTTGTAAGTGACTCAGGGTAAGTTTTGTGAAGTGTTAGGTGTCAATATCATATAATATTAAGCAGAAGGTGAATTAGTATGTGAATAAAACACTATACTCCCCGGGTTTTTTGCAGAATATCAGGAACAAAATTCATCCACTTTGATTTCGTAAAGTTCGTTAGCTTGCCGTCAGCTGTCACTTTAGAACTTCTTGGAACTCCACATTATAGTTCATGTGCTGTCGTCAACCACAGCTGTAGGCAAGTGTGCTGGTGTATATGGGACGATTAGGAAATAAAATATTAGATTATTTTGCAGCGCCCTCGACACACCCGATCGCCGCGGAGCCTCGGGAGGAAGTGCGCGGGCGGCGGGTGGTTCTGGACCGTTGCGTTTATTGTTATGTACATCACATCTCTCCTTTTCAACTAATTTTGAGAACATATTAAAAACATCAAATCTTAACCAACTAAGCTATGTAGGTATACAAGCTAATTCGAATTTATGTAAAGAAATACAAAACTTAAATGTAGGTATACAAGCTAATTCGATTTGATGTAAAGAAATATAACGTTATGCAACAAATATGATTTTACAAAAACGTCAGTTTACCAAACACAATCTACTCAATACATGAACACAAAAGTATGAACTTAATTAATAATGCAATTTCGTCTTGATCCTAACAATTATCAATTACTCATCGATTCCTGAACTATTATCATCGTCTATATCTTCTAAATTACTTTCTCTTTCCTTCTCATTTTGAATTTTCCACGTTCCTTCGACCTTTTTTAAGTGGATAACATTCCTTCTTAATTCCTGTCCAGTTTCATCATTCCGCACCTTAATGTCCCCTCCATTGGCACTGATCACAGTGTGCGGTGTTGGACTAAAGTTTGGTGTCAATTTGTTTTCTTTAATCATATTTTTTACATAGACCTTCTCACCTACATTGATGTCATAATATTTTGTTTTCCTTTTCTGGTCCTCTCTGATTTTCCCCTTTTTTTTCATCATTTTGTCTCTGTCGTGTGTCTCAAAATCTAGATGCCGGCTTTCAACGTCTAAAACAGAAGGAATTTTATCTCTAAATTGTCGATTAAAAAACAATTCGGCTGGAGTCCTGCGCGTCGTGCTGTGTGGTGTGCTATTGTACATCATGATGTATTGCAACAGATCCTCCTTCCAATCAGTCTTTTGGCATTGGCTTATTTTTAACCGCTTCACTATGTCACGGTTTTGCCTTTCGACTTCACCATTCTGCTGTGGCCAATATATAAAAGTATAGAATGATAAAGTTTAATGCCAAATTCTGAGCAGAAGGACTTGAACTCTTCGCTTGCAAACTGTCGACCGTTATCTGAAGTCAAACTAACAGTAATACCTAGTCTCGAAAATATTTCTTTTAAGACGCCTATTGTTTCTTGTGATGTTACAGACTTCATGATCTTGACTTCTTTGTAACGGCTATAGTAATCTATAGCCACAAATAAATAGTGTCCACTTGGGAGTGGGCCCAGAAAATCTGTTGTACAATGTACTGTTGAGAAAGTCGTCTATACAAAGTTGGAATTATTTTTTACCACTTTCATATAAAAAACCCTTTAAAAAACAGAATACCTATAACTGCCCGCTAACTTGGCGATCGTCCTTTTTCACCTGGCATATGAAAGACGGGCGTGAGTGTGAAGAGAGCAGTAGAAAAGATAATGCGTCCTGTTTTTATACTGAATTGTCCTGGTTTTTCCAACTTCAAATCCTGGTTTTTGAAATTTGAGGTTAGCAACCCTATAATATTTGCACTTTTCATAGTGTGCCTGAATAAAAAAAGAAAGCAATAAAATAACATGTTAGCCATTGATATTGAATATAAATATTACATATCTTGGATTCTCATAATATAACGAAAACAATGGGATACGTTTCATTCGTGTCGGCCATGGGTAAAATTTATATGGTCCGTGACCAGTCTTGATTATATCCTATACAATAACATACGAATTTTGAAAATCGGTCCACAAACAGCGAAACCATTATCAAAAACAACTGCTTCGATGCAAAATATCACGAAAAGTACTAATAATTGGGTCATAGTGTGATGACCTATGGTATAATTATGGTTGTGATGATAATGATCAATCAAATTGATGTGTTAGCTTTCAGTTGTTTAAACAACGCCGAAATCCCGAACCTGTACCTATAAGCATTCAAAAGTTCTGTTCGGTACCTTCGGATACAGGGTATAACCTGGTGCGTAGTCTTACTTTTTGGTAGCATTTACCTCGAATGCTTCAGAAAAAGTCAAAATCACTATATGCTTCCACACAAATTTCAAGGAGTCCCCTCAATTCCTCAAAGATTCCATCATCAGATCACCACTTTTGTGAACATGGTACCAAATTCGAGTTAAACCCTATACCACAAAAAGAATTTCGAAAATCGGACCACAAACGGCTGAGTAATCGTGGAACATACAAAAAAAAATATACAGCCGAACGTATTACCTCCTCCTTTTTGGAAGTCGGTCAATGATTACGTAGGTACAATTTTATCTCTGCTCTTGCAATAGGCACTGAGCTACAAGGGGTCAAAAGTGCGTCGAAACGGTTGGTGTAAATAGCTGTTGTTGGTACACGGCAAGCGCGCGACCTATTGTTCCCAACTTTGCCTGCGCACTGCCGTGCGCTTAGAATTTATATTAATAATAATAGGTATATAAATTATCAAAGTAATATAAAAAATCATGATATGGTCAAAATTGATCGTGAGCTTGAAATAAAATTTAAAAAGAATGTAACATGTACCTATGGTAAATTAAATTTAAATTGCTGTATATAACTAGTGCATTCACTATAAAATGAAGCAAATTCACTGGCGGACAAACTTGTAACTGAAAAGAAAGCAACATGAGGCCCGTACTGATCATGACAGCGGCCGTGCTGCTGGCCTGCGTCGCCTACTCCCATCAACAGCTGGTGTGTATGCTATATGTACTATCAGACAAGTTGAAGGACTTGCACTAGTCAGTCGCTGTCCACACAACATGAGGCCCGTACTGATGATGACAGCGGCCGTGCTGCTGGCCTGCGTCGCCTACTCCCATCAACAGCTGGTGTGTATGCTATATGTACTATCAGACAAGTTGAAGGACTTGCACTAGTCAGTCGCTGTCCACACAATATGAGGCCCGTACTGATGATGACAGCGGCCGTGCTGCTGGCCTGCATCGCCTACTCCCATTAACAGCTGGTGTGTATGCTATATGTACTATCAGACAAGTTGAAGGACTTGCACTAGTCAGTCGCTGTCCACACAACATGAGGCCCGTACTGATGATGACAGCGGCCGTGCTGCTGGCCTGCGTCGCCTACTCCCATCAACAGCTGGTGTGTATGCTATATGTACTATCAGACAAGTTGAAGGACTTGCACTAGTCAGTCTGTCCACACAACATGAGGCCCGTACTGATGATGACAGCGGCCGTGCTGCTGGCCTGCGTCGCCTACTCCCATCAACAGCTGGTGTGTATGCTATATGTACTATCAAACAAGTTGAAGGACTTGCACTAGTCAGTCGCTGTCCACACAACATGAGGCCCGTACTGATGATGACAGCGGCCGTGCTGCTGGCCTGCGTCGCCTACTCCTATCAACAGCTGGTGTGTATGCTATATGTACTATCAGACAAGTTGAAGGACTTGCACTAGTCAGTCGCTGTCCACACAACATGAGGCCCGTACTGATGATGACAGCGGCCGTGCTGCTGGCCTGCGTCGCCTATTCCCATCAACAGCTGGTGTGTATGCTATATGTACTATCAGACAAGTTGAAGGACTTGCACTAGTCAGTCGCTGTCCACACAACATGAGGCCCGTACTGATGATGACAGCGGCCGTGCTGCTGGCCTGCGTCGCCTAATCCCATCAACAGCTGGTGTGTATGCTATATGTACTATCAGACAAGTTGAAGGACTTGCACTAGTCAGTCGCTGTCCACACAACATGAGGCCCGTACTGATGATGACAGCGGCCGTGCTGCTGGCCTGCGTCGCCTACTCCCATCAACAGCTGGTGTGTATGCTATATGTACTATCAGACAAGTTGAAGGACTTGCACAAGTCAGTCGCTGTCCACACAACATGAGGCCCGTACTGATGATGACAGCGGCCGTGCTGCTGGCCTGCGTCGCCTACTCCCATCAACAGCTGGTGTGTATGCTATATGTACTATCAGACAAGTTGAAGGACTTGCACTAGTCAGTCGCTGTCCACACAACATGAGGCCCGTACTGATGATGACAGCGGCCGTGCTGCTGGCCTGCGTCGCCTACTCCCATCAACAGCTGGTGTGTATGCTATAATATTATGAGTCTATGTATACAATGTACTATCAGACAAGTTCTTCAACTTGTCTGATAGTACATTGTCAAGGATTTGCACTAGTCAGTCACTGTCCACACCTTTCTCCTGATTACTTATCACCTGCAATATAATAATCGACTATACTTATCACTAATCAGAGTGAATTCAGACCAACGTAGGTCCGTTAACCGCCTACGCATTAATTTCCTCGGTGACACTCTGTTATGACTTATGCCACCGCCCAAGGACCGAGTTGGTAACAAGCGAAACCATTTCTGGAAATGTAATTTATTTCCTCTTCAGAAAGTACAAGAATTTCATTCCAACGATTTTCTATGTTTTGATCTGATAGCTGATGTGCGTTATTCACCAATATTTAAAATGAATGCGTATTGAATGCGTAAGATATATATTATTATTATGTTACTGTTAAAGCTCGATCTGCAGTAAATCCTAAGATTTTCTAGTAAAACCTAAGATCTACCAATTCCTAATGGTAAATGTCCGAAAAGGTTTGCGATACGAAATTTTACCACCATATAGTTGGTGAATCTTAGGATTTACGTTATTGGCATGGTATATTATGTTGAAAAAAAAAACGACAAAGTGAGAGTCAGACTCGCGCACGAAGGGTTCCGTGTCGTTATAGCGCAAAAACAGGCCGGAAATCGTGTTTTTGGTATGGAAGGCCCCCTTTAATCTTTATTTTATTTTAATATTATTATAAATTATTAAAGTAGTATTTATTTTAATGGTAGTTTAATGGTAAATGTTCAAAAAGTGGTCGTATTATTAGAAATACTTACATTTACCAACTCATGTCGGTAAATCCTAAGATTTACATTTAAATCTTAACATTTACCGAAGTTCGAACTTTTACAGTAACATATATATTTTAAAATATATATTATACTGACCCTACAACAGCTTATGTTACAAAATATCATCTTATTATTAGGACATCGTGGGAAATGGCGAACTAATTGATGGTAAGATTTTGTTACTAAACATAAAAACAGCCTTATTTATTACTAAATATTTCATAAAAGATAATTTTGAAAAATATTTAAGTAATAATTATTTTTTATTGCTCACGCGGGATAAGAGGTACTTATCCTACGAATAATAAAAACTAAGGAAACGTAACTCCCATATTTCAATCGTTTTGAATTTAAAATAATATGGCAATAGCTACGAAACACTACATTCAAATTGACAAAATAAAGCCGTTGACAATAAATTATTATCACTTCTATATAATTATTATTTTTAACAAAAAATGAAAACCGACTTCCAAGGTAAAAACAATAGTAATATGAACTAAAAAGTATTAAATAACTCTTACTCTTTTATAGTGCCTTTTTCAGAATTCGTCTAAATCTCAACTATTTCTGCACATTACTACAGTCTTCATTATTTTGAAGTCGGTACCAGCTCATTTTATCGTGAGTTCATTAATGTCAGAATTTAGAATATATGAAACTTTAGGGACTGGTACCGACTTCAAAGTAATGAAGACTGTAGTAATGTACAGAAATAGTTGAGATTTAGACGAATTCAGACAAAGGCACTATTAAAGAGTAAGAGTTATTTGATACTTTTTAGTTCATATTATTATTGTTTTTACCTTGGAAGTCGGTTTTCATTTTTTGTTAAAAATAATAATTTCACTCTTTTTAGTTATCTACAAAATAAGGCTTTATGCGTAAATAACCAATACGAATGTTAACTATTCACATTATGTTACTGTAAGCGAAATTGTGGTAAATGCTTGCAGTTATCTAAGCGATGCTGCAATTTCCAAACTTTTATCTTTAAAGGTTCAGGAATTCTGTCCAGTGCCTTTGTACCGAGAGACACCTTCGTATGAAATTTCTCTTATTCGTAACATATGTTTAACTTGCTAGAAACAACATTTTAACCACTATGAGTGTTTTGATAAATTTCAAGGATTTCCCTCGATTGCTCATAGATCCCATCATCAGATCACCACTTTCGTAATTGTTATACAAAATAAAGATAATATTATCCTATACAACAACACAAGAACTTTGAAAATCGGTCCACAAACAGCGAAACCATCATCAAAAACAACTGCTTCGATGCAAAATATCACGAAAAGTACCAATAATTGGGTCATAGTGTGATGACCCATGGTATAATTATGGTTGTGATGATGATGATCAAATTGATGTGTTATCTTGTGCTTTTAGTTGTTTAAACAACGCCGAAATCCCCGAACCTGTACCTATAAGCATTCAAAAGTTCTGTTCGGTACTTTCGGATCCAGGGTATAATGTGGTGCGAATTCTTACTTTTTGGTAGCATTTATCTTAAATGCTTCAGAAAAAATCAATATCACTATATACTTCCATACAAATTTTAAGGAGTCCCCTCGATTCCTCAAGGATCCCATCATCAGATCAACACTTTTGTGAACATAGTACAAAATTCGAGTTAAGTTAAACCCTATACAACACAAAAATAATTTTGAAAATCGGAACACAAACGGCTGAGTAATCGTGGAACATACAAAAAAAGACGGTTGGAGAGTAGTGTTTTGTGTCGAACTCGAACTCGAACTCGTACCCGAACTCGAACTCGAACTCGAACCCGAACTCAAACTCGACTCGAACTCGACTCGAACTCGACTCGAACTCGACTCGAACTCGACTCGAACTCGACTCGAACTCGAATCGAACTCAACTCGAACTCGACTCAAACTCGGTTGTCTGTAAAGTCGGTTTACTGACGATAGTTGAACGTGACAACTGACAACGTCATAGCCTTAAATAGAACGCCTCAGAGCGAGGTAACGCCGCACATTGCATCATGTTTTTTCGTGCGCGCAGCCCATATCGAATTATAAGATGTTGTCACGTCAAAAAAAAAAAGATACATACAGCCGAACGTATTACCTCCTCCTTTTTGGAAGTCGGTCAATAATAACATTAATATGAACTAAAAAGTATTTAATAATTTTTACTATCTAATAGTGCCTTTTTCCGAATTCGGCTAAACCTCAACTATTTCTGTACTCAATCTTCATTATTTTGAAGTCGGTACCAGATAGCTGAATCTTCAGTCCTCTGACAGAATATTTAAATTTTTTGGAACTGGCACCGACTTCAAAATTATGAAGATTGAGTACAGAAATAGTTGAGGTTTAGCCGAATTCGGAAAAAGGCACTATTAGGTGGTAAAAATTATTTAATACTTTTTAGTTCATATTAATGTTATTATTGTTTTTACCTTGGAAGTCGGTTTTAATTTTTTGTTAAAAATAATAATAATTTCACTCTTTTTAGTTACACTAGTAGGTAAATATTCGCGTATATTTTACGTATCTTATTACAATTTGTTAAGAGTCACAACTCACACTCACAAAATAATATAATATTATCAGTGAAGTGAACATATTGTGCTAAGTAATTTAACAATTTTAATACTTCAAGCCCGAAGCGGTCACCGGCGATTGCGATAACAATAGAAAGGCTATTGTGTCTCGTTTTTCCACGATCGAAGGATCTATCAGATAAAAAATTGTACAAACTTGCATAGGATGTAGCGTAGCATAATATTTAATATAATCATAATTATTGACAGCTGTTCTTGTAATCATGAATTCAAATCGATAGGTACTTAGTGCACCATCTATCGATTAATAAGTATAACTAATTAAAAAGACACTTAATGACTTTGTTTTGTTTAAATGCTCTTTTTAAAATAACTTTATTTTAATTCTATTAGTCTATTAAAATTTTATAAAGTAGTAAAGTATTCGATCTGTATATAAAGTAGTTAGTAAAGTATTCGATATTCTGTCTTCTGCTGCCACGCGCCGCGCGGTAGCGCGGCGCGGCGACGCCGACCGCCGTGTATTAAAAACAAACAGGTGTTGTTATACAGTACATAATTATTATTATTAGTATATCCATACCTATGCCTTGTACTATTATCTATTATGTGCCATGAGACATTGGTGGCCTTAACACGACGTGGTAATGATGATGATGACGATGATGATGATGATGATTATGATGATGAATATGAATTGCATAGTAGTTTATGCTTTCTGTTCTTAAAACAACGCCGAAACTCCCAAACGTGTATCTATAAGGAGTCAGGAGTTCTCTCAGCATCTTCGAAACCATGGTATACCTTGACCCAATATTTGACTTTTTGGTAGCGTATTCTTAGAACACTTCACATAAAACCAAAATCACCATATGTTTCCATATAAATTTCGAGGAGTTCCCTCGATTACTCATGGATCCCATCATCAGGTCACCACTTTTGTGAACATGGTACCAAATTGGAGTGAAACCTAATACAACAAAACAAAAATTTCGAAAATCGGTTCACAAACGGCGAAGTAATCGTTGAACATACAAATAAAAAAAAATACACAGCAGAACATATAACCTCCTCGTTTTTTGGAAGTCGGTTAAAAATAAGTCGGATTTTCCTTCCTGATGCTATAACTCCAGAACGCACGAACCGTTTTCCCTGGTTTTGCATTCGTTGGAAAGGTCTCGGGCTCTGTGAGGTTTAAAGAAAAAAATAATCAGAGAAAACTTCAAGAGAAAAATTATAAATGCGAAAGTATCTTTGTCTCACTTCATCACTTTTATAATTACACAAAATTATTGCATGTATTTGGGTCTACTTTTGCATAAAGTATGCATGTATTCGGGTCACATTTTGTAGAATCAGAACAAATTTTTTGACACAGTTACACTTCCTCAGTTTTTATTATTCGAAGGTGGTATCTCATAATAGATATGTCCACACTAGACGCTTTCGTCTTCAATTTTCATCATCTTTTCATTCAATAATTGAAAGCGTCAACGAACGCAACGCCAACATTGACATTTTTGAAGTTTTGGATACGGTCAGAGGGCATGCGTTGCGGGCGTGCCTCACGTTCGCTGTTGACTGCGCTTTAACGTATGCCCTTGATGAACAGAAAAAAGGCACAGTGTGGACAAAGCTAATTATTGTCAATTTGAGTGCAACAAGAAACATGTTGCACTCTATGGTGGAAATGTGAGAATCGAAACAGTTATAAAATATTATAACTGTTTCGATTATTATTATACTTATCCTACCTTTTTGTTACACCTCTACGATGTGTAACAAAACTAAGTGATAAACTAAATGATGGGGCACTTGCCCATACAAAACTGAAAAATAAATTTGGTCTTTCAGCGCTGCTATTTTCACAGTAGACTCTTTACAAGGGACACATACACACCCTAAAGTATTATCACTTAGTTTTGTTACACACTGTATAAACGTATATTAATATGTCGTATGATGATTGATGACGCTCTAAAGTCTAAAGTCTAAACTGTAAATCATATACAGGGATTTACAGTTTAGACTTTAGAGCGTCGACAAGCTGTCGCATCATTCGTCGACCTTACAGCTATGATACGATACAGTGACACAGGACGCTATATTATAATATGATACATTTTGCTGGATGCAGAGGGCGGGTCGAGCGCGGCAGGGTCTCGCCGCAGCTTCTTCCCAAGAATCTCTGGTCTGTTTAAAAAACTTCCGAATATGTACGTATTAATATTACCTATGTACTACGATAGAAGTTGATTCCTAGGCATATGGCCGACCTAATTAATCTGGTCGCGTTAAGTCAAACACATCCGACTGATCACAGCCATTGAATTGACATAATAAGCCGACCAACTGATGTAGTTCAAATTTCCTTGATGGTATATTACAAATTAAAAGTACTCAGAACAAAAAATTGGCCAAGTGTGAGTCGGACTCTCGCACGAACAGTTCTGTACTATTTATTTTATTGAAATCGAATAATGAACAGGTAATGTTTTGAATAAAAAAAACAATAAGGGTACAATTTTTGTCCCGAAGATATAGTTAACTTCAAGGTTCTAATAACATAAAATTAATATGAAATGGCTCAAATTATATATCATTTTTGCGTAGAACACAGTAGAAGAAATTAAAAAACTGTGTAATAATAATTATTAATTTTCACTTTCAATTCGAAATTTGACAAAATTCATAAAACAAATTCACTTTTTTTTGCTTATTCTTAAATCCACAGAAATAGATAAAGAAATCTTAGTTTCTAGTATTACTAACCTTACAGTGGTAATGTGTTTATTGTTCTTGTAATAATTCTACTTGCTTCTATAACTAAGAGGAACATTTTTATTTCAGTTCAAGTCTCGGGAAGGCATCCGCCAAGATCGTGTGAGTTATTTTTTATTTTTTAGTTTAAGTATAATATAAAACACAGCATTTTTAAAAGTAAGTATAGGAGCAATTTAATATAATTATCTTAAACGTATTTTTTCTATACGATTATGTATGCAAAGAGATCGCCCAATGGTAGAAATTCGATCTCAAATAAAAAATATATATAAGGGAGGAGACCTAATGCTAGACACTGAACTAATAGATGACACTTACGAAAAAAATACCATAAAAATAAGAATTACTCTACTTATTTCTCAACACTGTAAATTTTATAAGCTTCTCAAGCTATCTTTTGATGTGACAAAATATATTAGGGACGCCTTCGGGAACAAAATTTTAAAATGAAATCAGTTTTCGTAAACAATGTGACCGCGTCGACACGCGCTCGACAATTTCTTAGCAAATAGGTTAAGGAAGGCGAAATTTTGCACGTAAGTTTTGAATACATTTATTTGATTTTTTGTGAATTCTATTGATTTCATTGGATTAATGGTCATGTTGTAAACACTAATTAATGTGTATTTATGATTTTTTTATTTCATTTTCCCTAACAATATAAAGGGTGTCTACTATTAGTTCTTGAAAATGTAAAAAACCTTATAGATGACATGGATCTTATCTTTTAGTTTTGCAATACATATACTAAAGATATTTTGTAGTTTATCCTACTGTAAATGTCATCACTGTTCTTTGAAAATATAATTCTATTAACAAACTAACAATTTAGAACTACTGTACCAAAAAATGGACATTGTGTCTAATATTAGACCTTGTACTGGTCTAAAAATCGATTGCTTTAGTTTTTTAGCAGTAAAAAGAAGAAAAAGGAGAGCTGAGAAAAGAAAGAAGAAAAAAGAAGTGAGAAGAGAAGCATGGAGACTAAGACTGAAAATAAATTTGCTAGGAAAAAAATATGAAAAATAAAAATAAAAGGAAAAATAGTCTCAGCATGGAAGAAGAATAGATAGAATCTGGAGACAACGTGGATAATATTTCTGATGCATGTAGTTATTATGATGAAATAAATGAAATCTTTTGAAAAACGCCAAATAAAGACCTAATAATATGAAAAATGTAATTTAATGTTCTATGTCAACTATTAGTTCATATTGGTGTCTACTATTAGTGATGTTCGTTTATTGTAATGTCATCTATTAGTTCTTTTGACTAAGTTTACAAAAAGACCAATAATATTTTATTTTATTGTTTTGTCAGAGAATAATTATAATAGTTTTATTTTGTAAGAGTTACTGAAGACATGGAAGTAGTTATCAATCCTTTAGATTCATAAGTATATATTTTATAACATTCAAATGTTTTATGTTTCCTTAAAGTGTCTGCCATTAGGTCTCTTCCCTTATAATAATACGTGAGCGAAAAACTTTGGATCCCTTTTGACAAAAAATGCGGAAACGTAGGTGATTGAAATTTTGCACAGTTATAGTTTACTCGTACGAGCTTTTGTCCGCGGCTTAGCTCGCGTTTGGAAGTATTATTACATATATACAAATTTTCATTTCCTATTTTAACGCCTTGGGGGTAGAATTGATCAAAATCCTTTCTTAGCGGATGCCTACGTCATAACATCTACCTGCACGCCCAGCCCGATCCGTCCAGTGGTTTGGGCTGTGCGTTGATAGATCACCATGTCAGTCAGTCACCTTTGAGTTTTATATATTTAGATTTTGGTAAAAGATAATTTTGCCAATTATTTTTTATTTATTTCTTTAAAAAAATATGTACTTCTACATGATACTCGTAAAGCATAATTTCAAAATAATAATATATTAGCTCGATGCACTCCTTCACCATATAATCTATAACTGTGCAAAATTTCAATCACCTACATTTCCGCATTTTTCGTCAAAAGGGATCCAAAGTTTTCCCCTCGAGTATTGTATTAATATTATACTCACAGACATAATATATCAAGATTAGATACCGCATGTGTATGTACTTCGCGTGCCATCGCGTTCCCAAACGACGAGCAATTGCAATCTTTCGAAAGTCTGTTCTTTTATAGTCTGCTCTCCGCCGTTATCGGAATCGGACGTCAATCGGAATACTAAAAATGCCTAATTGTGCCGTATTGGGCTGTGGAAATTCGAATAGAAACTTTGGTCTAAATAGTAGACACGTTTCTTATCATCGGTAAGTAATTTTGTTATTAAATCATGTGTCCTTTATTTTAAAATCAATTATTTAATATTAATCATGGGTGGTTGTAGTTTTTACCATGAAATCTACGTAACTGCGTGTGCATCGCATGATTCATAATACATTGCCGCTTTAGTTAGAAAATTATAGAGCCCGTTCTGTTTGTCCGCTATTGAGCGCGCAATGGAAATAAAATAATCTATACTTTCACTCATCGCTTAGTTTCGAGGTACAGTCAATATTCTCATTTTTCTGTCAAATGAAGCAAATAGTCGTCGTACATATTCTCGATTCTAATTAATCGATTTTCGAAACAGACATAAAACAGAGGAATGATGATATTCGCATTGGGATATTTTGTGACTCGGTAATTATATTTTATTTAATATGTAAAGTTGTATTTATGTTCTTGTTTAGTGATTTAGTTTAGGATAATATAATATATTACTAGCTGTTCTGGCAAGCACGTATCTTTAGATTTATCATTCCTCTGTCTATGAACTCGAATAATAATCGATTTAAAAGTCGATATACCACTAAAACTGGCAAACGAGGCGGGGCGCAGCGAATAGCGATGCATTCGAATCGATTGCGCGCGTACGGGTATTCCCATCACTAAAGCGCTCTTGTGACGTCACAGTAGGTATAAAAAATTGGCACGGTCGTTTTTATTTAAAGGGAGCGACATGCGGCTTCTATATCTTGATCTATTTCTGTGAATATACTTTATAGAATTAGCGGCGCGCCGCGCGAATGGGCGTTTTCACACTGCGACGATAACGACACGACACGATACTGTTGTGTCGTCTGCACATGATACGATACGATATAAACCTACAGCTTGTCATGCGGTTAGGGGGCGTCCACAAATTACGTGAGGTTTTTTTTTTAATTTTTGACCCCCTTTTCCCCCTGGTGAGATTTTATTCAACCGAAATGTAACATGAGATTTCTCAAAATGTAACCCACATTACGTTATCTTACGTAAACGTTTGGTTTAACTGACTGTCAGTAGATTTTATTTCGAACGTAGATCTTAATCGTAGTAACGAATAATTGTTGAGAAAAAAATTACATGAAATTTTCCGAGACCCCCTTCTCCCCATTAGATGAGATTTGACTCGACCCCCTCCCCCCTAAACACCTCACGTGATTTGTGGACGCCCCCTTAGTAGTATTGCGTCAGCAAAGGTGTGTCGTCCCGATATCGGCACGACAGTCTGTCGGCGACAATATCGTTGACTGCAACGACACAGTGTGAAAGCGTACTAGTCCGACGATATCGTGTCGTGTCGTTATCGTTACAGTGTGAAAACGCCCATTGAGCTGTCTGAATATCTAGACACGCGGCAGAGTGTCAAGCCAAGTTCCAGCATAACATAGGCGAGCAGCACCGTGTGTAATATTACACGAACCATTTGCAGCTACTTTTGACCCCCTCATAATTCAGAAACTATTTCAAATACTTAAACGTTTCAAATTTGGCTCATATAATGAGACTTGTGAGATAAATATATTATGCTCTAAATTTCATAAGCACAGCTCAAACGGTTATTTAGGTTGCGTTCCACTGAAGCGGAGCGGAGCTTAGCGGTTCCCGAATTGACCAATCGGGCTATTCTAGCGGAATGACAGCGAAGCGGAGCGAATATTTCGAGCATGGTGATTGGTTAATTCGGCACCGCTAAGCTCCGCTCCGCTCCGCTTCAGTGGAAATGCGGCATTAGATATTAACGTCCGAAAATCTACATTTTTATCACTGACTGACTGACCTATAGATCAAAATTCCAACCAACTTCCAGATGACCTAGAAGGCTAAAATTTGGAGTCCAGCTCCGTAGTTGTGTGTAAGCGTAGGGAAAAGTCAGAAAACAAAATATCGGTCAAGTGCGAATCGGACAGAGCGAAACTAGGCAAAAATTGTGTTTTTTGTATGGAGACCCCCCTTAAATATTTGTTTTATTTTACTTTTATTACAAATTATGAAAGTAAAAATATAATTTAAGATTTTTTGAATATTTCAAGTACCTACCGGCAGCCATTATTGATTTTGACCAAAAAAGGGCCAAAAAAATTGCGTTTATTGCACGTTTATTGTATGCAGGGAGCTCCCCGTAAATATTTATTTGTCAAGTGAAAAAACTTTAGGAAATGAATAGAAGGTGACTTTATGAAGTGTGTCTGTCTGTCTGTTACCTCTTCACGCCCAAACTGCTTGAACCGATTGTTCTTAAATTTGATAGTGAGATATGTATTATAGTTTGAGTCCCGGGAATAGATATAAATTTTTTTTAATACGTCTGTCCGTCTGTCTGTCTGTCCTTTTGTCTGTCCGTCTGTCTGTCCGTCTGTCCGTCCGTCCATCAGTCCGTCCATCTGTCTGTCTGTCTGTTAGACTGCTATAATAATAGTTACTTAACTTCCGTACAATAACTTGTACCCTATAGTTAATGGTTGGAAATACACTTGTGTTATATGGAATACCACGACTATTCCAATGCCTCCTGAGTCCTGATGGTAGCTGCTTTTTTCATTGGCTTGGATTTTCTTTGTTTTATTCGTCCGATACTCAACAAGGCTTAGGGGCTGTTTCTCCACTTCCTGATAAGTTTCAGATACGACATCGACTATCCACAACTTATCTTACAGATGAAGGATCTGTCATTTAAGTTTCAGATAGGCTATTCATAACTTATCTGACAGATGAAGTAGCTTCCAGATAAGTTGCGGATAGCATATCCGACACGTCTTGTCGGGAAGTAGTGAAACAGCACCTTAAGGTTGCGATTGAATATAGTCGAATATAAAATATTATGTACCCTTACTCGGAAAGTTTTCTTTACATAAAGTTATAATGATATCCCACCAAAAACATAAATGTAAAAATGGAGAGCCAAGTTCCATACAAATATTATTCTTGTTTATGGACTTCGCCGTCAAAAGGATGGAGTCTGGAAATCTAAATGAGTGCCAAGTTCCATGGAAAATCGAAATATGTATGTACAGGAACAACATTATGAACAAATAATAGAGTCTATTTCTTTGCTTTATTGAATATCTTTAATAGGTAACAATAAATTTATTGATGTTATTTAAATAATGTGAGATCTTAAACTAGATTAGATTTGACTTGGCTAGTTTTCATTAGAATTAAAATATTTAATAACTTTATGAAATGCCTGATATAATGAAAACATCATTCTTGTCTATGGAAAAGAATAATGTTTGTAGGGAACTTGGCTCTCCATTTTTACACTTATGTTTTTGGTGGGATTTTATTATGCGCGCTATCAGAATTTTATACTTGGGAGCCATGCTTCGGCACGAATGGGCCGGCTTGACCGGAGAAATACCACGTTCTCACAGAAAACCGGCGTGAAACAGCGCTTGCGCTGTGTTTCGCCAAGTGAGTGAGTTTACCGGAGGCCCAATCCCCTACCAATTTTTAAAAGTTTCCTCGATTAATACTAAGACTTAAGGATTCCTTCATCAAATATAACAACTTTTGAATGGGGATACTCGTGACGCTCGGACGCTGAAAAAAAAATTTCGTCTTTCAGAGCTGCTACTTTCACAGTGAACTCTCTACTAGGAACAAGTACACACCCTAAAGTATTATCACTTATTTTTATTACACACTGTATAAACGTATATATATATATAATATGTCGTAGGATGATTTGATACACGGAATTTTCGCAAAAATTCTAGGGGAATTTCGCGAAAACACGGATAATTAGATAATGTTGATTACATTTTTCAATCTTACTGACAAAAGGAAGTGTTTTCGCGAAAATGCGAGTCGCCTTAGTACGATTGCGAAACGAATCGTTAAAATCACTGATCAACATCTTCTCTGATTAATGTACAGAATCGGTCCATTAAGTATTATATTATTTTTATGACTGTATAAACCTAAATTATATTCAGAATATTTTTACTAACGCTACTTTATTAAAAACAGGCCAAGTGCGTGTCGGGCCACGCGCAATATAGGGTTCCGTAGTACCGCTAGTTTTCGACATTTTTTTTTTATGGTCAATGGACGTATATTTAGAGCGTATTTACATTACTAACAACATCATCTCAGTTACTTTCAAAGGAAGTTGAACGAAAAGTTCCATTTATACTTCGCCGAATACATTTTTTTTAGTTGATCGACTATTACTCAATAACTTATGAAGTCTTCTTAGCCGTGATAGTTTTCCTTTTAAATTCAGCATATTTCCTACTCCCGTGAATTTTTTCACATTTCCAGAACCAACTGGAAATGTGAAAAATGGACTCTAACGAATTTTTCCACTATAAAACTTAATATTTCACAAACGGGTCCCTAAATCGGAAAATGATATATAAATATTGGCAATATTTTTAAAAAACCTATTCAACGACACCCCACACAATAGACTGGGCGCGAAAAAAAATTTTCATCCCCGCTTGATGTGTAGGGGAGGTACCATAAAAAAATATTTTTTTACGATTTCATGTACCATTTTGTTGCCATCATTAATATGTGTATTCATACCAAATTACAGCTTTGTAGGTTCTATAGTCTCTGGGTAAAACCGCGGACAGACAGACAGACAGACAGACGGACAGACGGACAGACGGACGGACAGACCGAAATTATAAGGGTTCCTTGTTGACTACGGAACCCTAAAAAACTGTAATTTTCGATCAAGGTTCCATCCACAGAAATAAATCAAAATGGAACGGCGACGCGCGTGGGTTTCTAAGGAATCGCGCGTGTCAATATTAATTTGCTTTGCTTTTAGTTAGAACAAATAACTTACCCGTGGAAAGAAATACCTCCTTTTGACCGATTCACTTTCTTACTTCTGTTTTTATAATTAGACACTGCACAATAAGGCATTTTTGCACATCCACTCCTGTGTAATCAAGTCGAGACGTGCGCGGTGACTGAATGAACGTTCAACGAATCTTGCCCACTTGTGCAAGACTGAAACACGCGTACTCCACCCGCTTAAAGGGGTGACACACGTACGAACTTAAATTACGCGGGTTTTAAGTTCGCGAACTAACTCGGCTCGCGTCGGTGACACACGAGAATCGCTCACACTGAATTACCATGCCCCCAGGCTCACGGCTCGCGGCTCGCGGCTCGCGGACACACAGGCTATTAAGATCGTCGAGCCATAAGTCCGCTCCGTAATACTTACTCGCGTGTCTGTCATCCCCTTTAGCCGTTTTATCTTGATGTATTTCTGTGGTTCCATCCCATTCTGATCGCGCCCGGATAACACAATATACATTTTCTTGATAATCCGAGCGTTCGGGCGGACGTATATTATAAAAGGGCGATTCCATTATCGCGGGTGCAACAGTTTGACACACTTAAAGCTTCCTACAGGCAAAATAAAGCAAAATTATTAATCAAATATCCCGTGAAGGGATACATTTTAACTAGTTTAACAATGATTAATAAATGAAAACCTTCGTCAAATGTATGAAGGGCCACAAACAGGTCTGAAGTGCCATCGCGGGTGCAACTAATTTGAACCTCCATTAAGAACTGTGATGAGTTCATATTATGTGAGTACTGGTTATTGAGAAACTTTTACAAAATAACTTGCCTATATTTCAAAAGAGTGTAAAACAAAGAAACAATGTAACAAGATTAAAGTAATTAAAGTACTAAGTACTAAAAATTATTAACCATTTCTACGATCGCGGGTGCAACATCAAAATTTTCAAATCTCTTAAAGGTGAATTAGATCGTAATTATCTAACAAATTTTAAAATTTTCGATAATATATAATTATACTAGTAATTTGTAATAAAACTGCACCAAATTGTAGTTTTTTTTTTCAGTCGTTTATTGGCCTGACAAAATTAATCGTCTAAATCACTAAAAACGGTTGAATAGTGTAATTTATACAAAAGGTTTCGTCGTATTGCTGTATAACTATATTACAACTAAACATTAATTTGAAATATATGGTATTTTTATTAAAAAATATGGGAAAAAACATCCCATTCCTTAGGTGATAATGCTTAAAAACGCTCTACATTATTCGAATTCCATTTTTTACCGATAAAAGTTGTTTTGTTAGTAAATATACATCTTCTTACGTATATTCCAATTGAAAAATGTAACTAATAACACATTTTAAAAATTCTCGTTAGTTCTCTCTGAAGCGGAATGGCCCAATACCAGCATACTGTGTGATTCTGTCATTATTACTCAGTTATACTCGTAATTGTATATTATTTGTGTTAACTGTGAATATAAAAGTCGACGAAGCACATAAAAGTATAATATAAATTTTATTCCACAGTGACATATTTTTATTAACAACAGATGCTACAAAAATTAATATTTTTTATTTATATTTACAGAAAGGAACTTCCAGACATTAAAGGTTACATTAGTGAGTAAGTACCTGCAGAGCGTATAATTTTTATTAAATCTATGCTGTTATTAGCTGAACAACGAGGAGTATTTTGGAGCGCTTAGCAAAATGCAATTCACAAGTTTCGATAGCAAAGTTAGATGTTAAAAAATGTATGGGGTCTGACAGAACGCATCGCTATGTCATTGCGCTTGCGATGCGTTATTCACAGTGACGGATTAACCCTTTAATCAAATTAAGCAATTGCCTAGGCCTAGGGCATCACGTCTGAGTGGGCACCAGAAGAGCAAACGTTTGTAGACCGATTCTAGTCATAGGGATGGGGTGGCCCACAGGCATGGATTGATTAGGGCATCAAGTAGCTTTAATCAGTCACTGGCTATGTCATCGACCCCTACTTTTTTTCGCCTGAACGGCGAATGCAACTTGGCTAAGCACTCTGATGTGGTTATGATTCCTTTCAGAACCTCTCAATTTAAGCACACTGACCTCAAAGTGACGTGTAGATATGCATTGTATGTCATTACTAATTAGTAGCGCGTAATTCCTCATAATCAATTAAGCAAATGAATTGTCAAAACTGTCAAACTGACGAACATCAAATTAGTACGAAATACGAATCACTAGACATGAATTGCAGCAGCAGAGTGACCATTTTGCGATTTAAAAAAATAAATCTACAATGACTATGATTCATAATCAATTTTTAATATTATGATTCTCCAAAGCATCCACTTTAGTCCCGCTGTACTTAATTTGTACTGAATTGACTGATTTCTGATGAGACGTTCTATGCATGCAAGCCTGTCAATTCAATACAAATTTAGAAATGTATCTACGCGCCGCGTTGCGGACTGAGTTGTCCCTAAGTGTCTAAACACACTAGGCTGAATAACGCCGACGTAAATTCCGCCGCGTTTACGCCGCGTATCAAACGCATACAAAATATGGACGGAACGCGACAGACGACACACCATGCCGAAATTACGTCGCGAGCCGAATTTCCGAGGAGCCGAGTCGAGCGTAAAGTTCGGCAGCGATTCAGCGGTAATGTTTTGTAACACACTATACGCGACGGAATTATCAAAACCAAACATAGCAAATCCAATCTAACGCACACAATATTACATCTGAGAATTTTAAATACTCACTGACGCGCGCGTTCCGCAACGGAAATTACGCCGCGAAATTTCGGCTCTTCGCGTAATTATTATAGTGTGTCGCATCAGACGTAAGCGGCTAAACGTAATTTCGGCCATGTAAATTACGCCGGCGTAATTCAGCCCAGTGTGTTTAGACCCTTAGGCCGCATAATATACGCGTTTTCCGTATTTAGACGCCAGGTGTAAAATCAACCAGAATAGTTACTTATTTTGCGTACGTTGCCAAAACTATAAAAGATAGAACCATAAAGTGCCCTGGGTAGGAACCAATTAAGAATCCTTACCAGAAGCCTAACTGGGCACTGCAAGCTCAACAAACACCTAAACAGAATGGGTATTTGTAGCATAACGACTTGCAGATTCTGTGAGGAGGAGGATGAAACACCTATTCACCTTCTCATCGACTGTCCTGCTCTACTATAGAGCAGGAACAGGTCCTTGACCTTGGTCGCCACGAATACTCATCCACAGAGGAAATTCGTGGCACCAACCCCAACCATATCGTTCAATTTATGAGCAGTATTGGGTTGGGGATGATTCTCTAGTGCGAAGGAGTCACAATAGATCCTCATGGGTCGCAGTGACGCCAGGGCTATAGCGACCTGCCTTCTTAAAAAAAACCATAAAGTATACTAGTAATTGTAGATCTTATAAATATCTACAAAAAAGTCCGTGACACACTATACTTATCTGTGTCGAGTGAGGCACAATAACCATGGGACCAACCTCGGATTTAACCCTGTACAACAACAAAAGAATCATGAAAATCGGTCCATAAATGGCGAAGTTATGGTTGAACATACAAAAAAATATATATATATAAACAGGCGAACATATTATAACCTCCTCCTTTTTGGAAGTCGGTTAAAAAGCAAACGTGTGCGTCGACGCAGATGGCACTACTAGTAACTAGTACATACAGTAAATAATGCGACCCAAATCCGACATGTTCCACTCGTTATTTTATTATCTTAGTATTGAAAGAACTGAGAAACATTGTCAAACGACAACTAAAACTTTTTGTTTACTGTTAGTCTACTGTCTATCATGCTGGTGCTGCATTATTATATCGTATTAATGAGTTAACGTATATTATATGTATTATGTAAGGATACATACATACATATAACTGGTGAATCAGTTATTCTGTAACAACTTATAAAATAATATATCCTAGAGGTGATTTCCCCAATCGGTTAAAAGTGTAATTATTGTATAGTAATTTTTTAAAAGACTCCAAATGTGAAAAAGTCACTGTATTTTTATTATTCATTTTTATTACAGTCTTCTACCAGACCTGTAAGTATCCATACTTAATATTTTATTACTTAATGTCTGTCTGTCTGTTGCAGTTGTTGTGGCTTAGGTTTTTGTTATTGTAGTAAACTATTCAAGGGGAACGGTAGGAGGACATCAGTCAAGAAGACCCTATAATATTACAATTTGCGAATTGCGATAAAATAATATTATTGTGACTATAAACAGAGATGTCAGCTATTCTATCTTTCAAGTTGAATCAAATTGTACTCTGTGTATAAATCAAATCAATCGATTCAGCAATTTAGGAGTCCATCGCGGACAAACAACGTGACAAGTAATTTTTATATATTTAAAGAAGATTATAACGGTGCGCTTATACGGGCAACTACAATAATTGCTCAACTCCAGTCAATTCTCATCAACTTTCACGTCACGACTACATCAAGCAATTTGCGGCAACAAGCAGCAATATTGCGCTATACAATATTAAGTCATGTGGTCATCGAATATTTGAGCGATATGACATTGAACGATATGAAATAAATTGTTCCATATTGCTCCACTAATTGCTCCAGAGTCCAGATCGCTCTATTCGTGTCACCGAGCAATTATTGCCGTAATAATTGCCCATGTAAGCGCATCTTAAGGAAGATGACTTAACGAATTTGAGTTAAGACTTTATGACAATGTAGTTATTATAGTCTGTGCGCAACTAGTTGGCCGCTCTGCCGGTATGTGAGTATATGGGCAGAGCGGCCAACTAGTTGCGAACAGACTATATATTAATTCATTTGGTAACTGACAGGTAGACAGACAAAAACATAGGCAGACCGCAGACGCACACTTTCACGTAAATCAATATTAAGTATGAATTATCCATACTAATATTAAACTGGGAATGTGTCTGTTTGATTGTCTGCCTGTCCGCCTGACGCGCAAACCTCTGTAACGCTTTTGCTGATGGGAATGGAGATACTTTGAGCCTGTCCAGATGAGGCGTTATACGCGCGTACCCGAAATACTATAGCTACACGGTTACATATATCGCATCCAGCTGATGCCTACGCGCGTTTTCGTACTCGTGCGTAAAACGCTTGCAATGAGCGAGACTCTCGACTCTCGAGTCGCCCGCAAAACGCGTCGAGATACTTCATGGACCGTTCACCGTGCCATTGCAATTTGCAACGCGGCGCGGGTGTCCAGAACTACGCGCGAGTCCGTTGCGAGTGGACGTATTTGATTGGAGCGTGATAACTTTAGAGTCCATTGTTTGTAGCGTAAAAACGTGCGTGAAACGTGGTAGAGATTGTCTAAACTGAAATGACGTGCCCCACTACTTATTTAGTCTATTTAAATGTGTGAGTGCAAATATTTACAACAACACTTCATCTGTGTGGGAGCATCGATTTATTAGTAAACTACGATCTCTGAGTGTACAAGACGGTTGACTAGTCGGGCAATAAATCCGATAACGCTCGCGCTATCGAGCAGCGCCGTGTCATTGTATGAAACAATACGTCCTCTCCTCTCGTTTAACATTAACTAAACTAGTTGGACAACAAATCCGAGAATAACGTATCTTAGCAAGTATAGTATCTAAGCAACTGAGCGACCAATTATAATATCATGTTTACGTGTATTGCGTCCATATTTGAGTTGGGCTTGTGTGTATAAATGCAGAGGTGGGGCGCGTCATTTCGGCTTAGACGAACTTCTGGATGCAATAGAAATTGAAACGCGCGTATGGACTTCGCGCGTAAAACGCCTCATCTGGACAGTGGATTATATTTTGCACTTAGGTACTACTATTTGAAATTTCTAAACCGTCGACCATTGTTTAATTTCAGCAATGCTGCCAACACTAGTGCGCCAGCATAAAATACTGCTTTAGCAGACACTTTAATGGTGTGACAAACATGTCACACCAAAGTGTTTGCTTTCGATGTTATGATGTATTATATATTACAATGTCAAAGGATTTTAAATGCATTTTATTTGTTCGCCTTTCTTTTATTTACTGCATTATAACTGATATATTTACTAAAATGTTCGACAAGCTTAATAAAATATTATGTACAAAATATGATACATTGGAATCTATACGTATACATGTCGAACTTCGAAGAAACATAGTCGACATCTAAGTTTTAGCGGTTACAGATCCAGCAAGCATATTGTTGTTATTATTCCAGCCGAGGTACTTAACTGTAGCAACTAGCATGTACCTACATAGTAAAATAAGGCCGTGTTCACACCAAACCGACTTTGAGCCGCCGAATGTGAGCGAGCGTTACGCAGTTTATTGTATTTCCATACATATACACGTTTTCGTTCACACCTAACCGACAATACGCTATTACGCTAGGCGTAGGCGCAGACATTCGATACCGTATATTTTCACGTTCACACTGGGGCTCACAGTGAGCCTGCTCACATTCGGCGGCTCACAGTCGTTTTGGTGTGAACACGGCCTAAGGGTATAGGACTCAGCAGGAGCGCTTGTAGCATAGAGCCGATTACACCTACCGTCTACCGAGTAGAGTGGCGAGACAGTACACTCGGTATTTATACAGAGTGTAACAAAACTAAGTGATAACACGCTAGGCTGTATCTGTTCCTGACATAGAGATCACTGTCAAAGTAGCAGCTCTGAAAGAGAAACATTTTTTTTCTTATTGGTAAAGACAAGCGTCTAGCGGTATGCATATTCCCATACAAAAATGAAAAAAAAATCGGCCAAGTGCGAGTTGGACTCGCGCACGAAGGGTTGCCACAATAGAGCAAAAACAGGTTAAAAATTGTATTTTTTGTGTGGGAGCCACCCTTAATTATTTAACCCTTCGATTACGGTGCGGCCAGATCCGGCCGCGCTATCTAAACGCAGCTATTTTTGTCTATACCCACGCGGCCACATCCGGCCGCGCTCTTTCATTCGATTGAGATACGTATTTCGTCGATTTAGAGACTACTTTTGTATGAAGAAGTTTGGTTAGTTATGATCTATGGTAAATTTGACACATTCTGAATGCAAAATATTATACAATCTGTGGTCGACGAGTATTTTTCAGTCATTAGAAAATCGTGAATTTTTTCGTGTGTGTTCTGACATTTTGTGTGTTTTTTGTGAAATTATTGATGGATTTAACGAATGTAAGTAGTAAAATAAGTTACTTTAGTAATAAGCATTAGTTTTAGATAATCATTTGCAAGAAATACTTCGTAAAAATTTGTGAAAGTTCAGAAAAAAGTTTTGTGTGTTATAAGTATTTTGAACGTAATTTGCTTCATATATTGGTAAATTAATTACGTAAAAAGCTTAAAGAAGTTATAACAAAAGGTCTACAAGATTTTGAATTACGATAGTATTTCTTACAATTCTAAAACAAAGAGTTCAAAGTCCGCAGGTAACGGCCATATTCTGCCGGCCACGGCCATTTTGAACTTTATTTGTAAAGCCCTAATGACGAAGTTTGCTTGTGGGTAATACGAAACCCATTTTTTTGGGTTAGATTTATGACCTGTTTTTATAAACATCTCGAGTAGTAATGATAAACAATTTATGTAAGAGTTTAAAATCAGGATTCCCTCGAGTAGAATAAAACAAAATATTAACTTATTTCATGTGAAACAGTCAGAAAAAATATATTTCAAAATATATACTTCTGAAAAGAATATTAAATCAGACTAAATACTATATTATGATGGCTTGATTGATAGAAAATTTAACATATATTATAATATTTCTCACAGAAACATAAAATATAGTTAGTATGTAAAGTTATTACATTATTTGTACAAAAAGGGTAGGCCGGGCGCCATTTTTTTTTTGCACATTACCTACATTACGTCTTTGCAAAAATTTTGGCACATACAGAAGGGTTAAATTGTATTATAAACTATTAAATCTATATATATAAAAGAAAGTGGTGTTAGTTACACTACTTATAACTCAAGAACGGATAAACCGATTTGGCTGAAAATTGGTGGACAGGTAGCTTAGAACCAGGAAAAGGACATAGGATACATTTTGTCCCGGAAAAATGTACGGTTACTGCACAATATACTTTTATGATTTGCGCGTAAACTATTCAATCGATTTTGATGAATTTTGGTATGGAGATACTTTGGGTCTCGGGAAAGAACAAGGAATACTTTTTGTCCCGGAAAATGTACGGTTCCCGCCCAATAAACTTTTATATCAAGAACGGATAAACCGATTTGGCTGAAAATTGGTGCAGAGGTAGCTTAGAACCAGGAAAAGGACATAAGATACATTTTTTCCAGGAAAAATGTACGGTTACTGCACAATATACTTTTATGATTTGCGCGTAAACTATTCAATCGATTTTGATGAACTTTGGTATGGAGATACTTTGAGTCTCGGGAAAGGACAAGGGATACTTTTGGTCCCAGAAAATGTACGGTTCCCGCACAATAAACTTTTTTGATTTTCGCCTAAACTATTCAGTCTATTTTATGAAATTCGGTATAGAGATACTTTAAGTCTCGGGAAAGGACAAGGAATACTTTTTGTCCCGGAAAATGTACGGTTCCTGCACAATAAACTTTTATGATTTTCGCTTAAACTATTTATTAATCTATTTTGATGAAATTTGGCATGAAGATACTAATTTTAATCTATTGTTTTCTTAATTATACCAATTCGAATTAAATAATCATCGTTAAGACAGGACAGAACCAGTGTGAACGACACTGGGGCTCACAGTGAGCCTGCTCACATTCAGCGGCGTATAGTCAGTTTGGTCTGAACACGGACTTAGTGCTGCTACTTTAACACTGAACTTCATGTCAGACACACATACACCCGATATTTTTATTTAAATTATCAGATGTATGCACCCGATAATTTAACTGATAATGTATTATTATCAATATGGAGTATGGACATAACTATATCACTGGACTGGACTACTTTGGCTGCAAAGAGACGGACAAGACGGCGCGGGTACCATTAATATTATATTCTGTCAATAATGTCGGGTTTGGCAATGCAAAGTAACGGACGGCATGACGCCGTGCGCTGGCTGATATAATTATTTATACCATCAAAAACATAAATGTAAATAGTCGGCCAAGTGCGAGTCGGACTCGATAACGGCATGACGCCGCCGCGCGCTGGCTGATATAATTATTTATACCACCAATAAATGTAAATAATCGGCCAAGTGCGAGCCGGACTCGCGCACTAAGGGTTCCGTACCGGTATAGAGTAAAATGAAAGTAGACAAAAAATATTGTTTTTTGTATGGGAGCCCCCCTTAAATATCCACTTTATTTTAATTTTATTATTATAATTGTTGAAAAAAATATATAATTAAGGATTGGGTGAAAATTTCGAGTGCTTAGCTGTTGCCTTTATTGATTAGGTACGAGCAAAAAAGGCCAAAAAAAATTACGTTTCTTGTATGGGAGCCCCTCTGAAATTTAAGAGGGGCTCCCATACAAATTTACTATTCGAAACCCTATGTAAGCTAGCCCGACTCGCACTTGACCGGTTTCATAATTTTTCCATTCGTTGTAGATAATGACCTATCTTGGTGCCAAATTTCAAGGTTCTAAGTCTGCTAGAAGTACCTTAGAATTTTGGTGATCTGTAAGTCAGTGAGTGACAAATCACTCCACACAATCACCAAAATTGTGTAGTACTATTTATCAGAATTTCATGTAATTTTGAGGTTATCGGTTAAGCTAGTTTCAATACTTGCTTTTAGTCACCAAAAATCTAAATCCCTAGCTTTGTTAACATTTAAGATAAAAGTGGTGTGAAATAGCCGCGAACCGCTTCGAGGAAAGTATGGTACGGCCGTGTCTTTGCTAAAAAGCTTGGCTGGGGCACTGCCGTGCCCCCAGATGAAGTCTCTAGAATCTAGAGTCTAGATTTTGTTGACGTGTGTATTTTCACAATATGTTCCAATTTTTTTGTATATTACTGTATGGTGGGTGGTATATGAATTTTCGTCAAAGTCCACGATTCCTCAGTCCTCACGATTATGCATTCAGTGAGTCGTGCGAAAAAAGAGTTTTATTAGTTCTTGTAAAGAATTGCATGATCTACTACTTTATTTTAACGACAAAATTTACTGGTGACGAGAATTTCCTATATTTGAACTTGAATAAATATTTTTTGCACATGGAAGATCGGCGAGGACTTTTGGTATTTACTATTTTCTTTATAATTTTTACGTACATACATATTTTACGTTTCTACCGATTCATAACTATATGCCAAACTGTCTGTCTGTCTGTTTGAAACCATTAATTAAAACCTATACTGATGAAACTTGGTAGGTGAGTGTATTCAGTAAACCGTTTTTGTTTTAGCTATTTATCATAATTAGGGCCTGTTTCACCACTTCAACTTCCTGATAAGGTGCCGGATAGGTTATCCACAACTTTTTTGACAGGTGCTCCAAACTCTATCTGTCAAGTTAAGTTGTGGAGCCTTTCCGGCACTTATCAGGTAGTGGTGAAACAGGCTCTTAATGTATCAGATTGAAAAGCTGAACCTCTCAATTTTTAGCAAACAATTCGTTATACGATCAATATTGTGTATGACCAGCGTGAAACAAAAAAATTGATATGGTTAAAATTAATTAAGAGCTTGAAAAAATAATAATTTAACACTCGGTGTGACTAATTCATACATTTAAAATAAAAAGCAAATCATTGGCGGACACAGGCAAACTTGTAAGTGAAAAAGGGAGGTTTACATCCGTGCTGCATCTACTTCATCATGAGGCCCGTACTGATGATGACAGCGGCCGTGCTGCTGGCCTGCGTCGCCTACTCCCATCAACAGCTGGTGTGTATGCTATATGTACTATCAGACAAGTTGAAGGACTTGCACTAGTCAGTCGCTGTCCACACAACATGAGGCCCGTACTGATGATGACAGCGGCCGTGCTGCTGGCCTGCGTCGCCTACTCCCATCAACAGCTGGTGTGTATGCTATATGTACTATCAGACAAGTGAAGGACTTACACTAGTCAGTCACTGTCCACATAACATGATGCCCGTACTGATGATGACAGCGGCCGTGCTGCTGGCCTGCGTCGCCTACTCCCATCAACAGCTGGTGTGTATGCTATATGTACTATCAGACAAGTTGAAGGACTTGCACTAGTCAGTCGCTGTCCACACAACATGAGGCCCGTACTGATGATGACAGCGGCCGTGCTGCTGGCCTGCGTCGCCTACTCCCATCAACAGCTGGTGTGTATGCTATATGTACTATCAGACAAGTGAAGGACTTACACTAGTCAGTCACTGTCCACATAACATGATGCCCGTACTGATGATGACAGCGGCCGTGCTGCTGGCCTGCGTCGCCTACTCCCATCAACAGCTGGTGTGTATGCTATATGTACTATCAGACAAGTTGAAGGACTTGCACTAGTCAGTCGCTGTCCACACAACATGAGGCCCGTACTGATGATGACAGCGGCCGTGCTGCTGGCCTGCGTCGCCTACTCCCATCAACAGCTGGTGTGTATGCTATATGTACTATCAGACAAGTTGAAGGACTTGCACTAGTCAGTCGCTGTCCACACAACATGAGGCCCGTACTGATGATGACAGCGGCCGTGCTGCTGGCCTGCGTCGCCTACTCCCATCAACAGCTGGTGTGTATGCTATATGTACTATCAGACAAGTTGAAGGACTTGCACTAGTCAGTCGCTGTCCACACAACATGAGGCCCGTACTGATGATGACAGCGGCCGTGCTGCTGGCCTGCGTCGCCTACTCCCATCAACAGCTGGTGTGTATGCTATATGTACTATCAGACAAGTTGAAGGACTTGCACTAGTCAGTCGCTGTCCACACAACATGAGGCCCGTACTGATGATGACAGCGGCCGTGCTGCTGGCCTGCGTCGCCTACTCCCATCAACAGCTGGTGTGTATGCTATATGTACTATCAGACAAGTTGAAGGACTTGCACTAGTCAGTCGCTGTCCACACAACATGAGGCCCGTACTGATGATGACAGCGGCCGTGCTGCTGGCCTGCGTCGCCTACTCCCATCAACAGCTGGTGTGTATGCTATATGTACTATCAGACAAGTTGAAGGACTTGCACTAGTCAGTCGCTGTCCACACAACATGAGGCCCGTACTGATGATGACAGCGGCCGTGCTGCTGGCCTGCGTCGCCTACTCCCATCAACAGCTGGTGTGTATGCTATATGTACTATCAGACAAGTTGAAGGACTTGCACTAGTCAGTCGCTGTCCACACAACATGAGGCCCGTACTGATGATGACAGCGGCCGTGCTGCTGGCCTGCGTCGCCTACTCCCATCAACAGCTGGTGTGTATGCTATATGTACTATCAGACAAGTTGAAGGACTTGCACTAGTCAGTCGCTGTCCACACAACATGAGGCCCGTACTGATGATGACAGCGGCCGTGCTGCTGGCCTGCGTCGCCTACTCCCATCAACAGCTGGTGTGTATGCTATATGTACTATCAGACAAGTTGAAGGACTTGCACTAGTCAGTCGCTGTCCACACAACATGAGGCCCGTACTGATGATGACAGCGGCCGTGCTGCTGGCCTGCGTCGCCTACTCCCATCAACAGCTGGTGTGTATGCTATATGTACTATCAGACAAGTTGAAGGACTTGCACAAGTCAGTCGCTGTCCACACAACATGAGGCCCGTACTGATGATGACAGCGGCCGTGCTGCTGGCCTGCGTCGCATACTCCCATCAACAGCTGGTGTGTATGCCATATGTACTATCAGACAAGTTGAAGGACTTGCACTAGTCAGTCGCTGTCCACACAACATGAGGCCCGTACTGATGATGACAGCGGCCGTGCTGCTGGCCTGCGTCGCCTACTCCCATCAACAGCTGGTGTGTATGCTATATGTACTATCAGACAAGTTGAAGGACTTGCACTAGTCAGTCGCTGTCCACACAACATGAGGCCCGTACTGATGATGACAGCGGCCGTGCTGCTGGCCTGCGTCGCCTACTCCCATCAACAGCTGGTGTGTATGCTATATGTACTATCAGACAAGTTGAAGGACTTGCACTAGTCAGTCGCTGTCCACACAACATGAGGCCCGTACTGATGATGACAGCGGCCGTGCTGCTGGCCTGCGTCGCCTACTCCCATCAACAGCTGGTGTGTATGCTATATGTACTATCAGACAAGTTGAAGGACTTGCACAAGTCAGTCGCTGTCCACACAACATGAGGCCCGTACTGATGATGACAGCGGCCGTGCTGCTGGCCTGCGTCGCCTACTCCCATCAACAGCTGGTGTGTAAGCAATATGTACTATCAGACAAGTTGAAGGACTTGCACTAGTCAGTCGCTGTCCACACAATATGAGGCCCGTACTGATGATGACAGCGGCCGTGCTGCTGGCCTGCGTCGCCTACTCCCATCAACAGCTGGTGTGTATGCTATATGTACTATCAGACAAGTTGAAGGACTTGCACTAGTCAGTCGCTGTCCACACAACATGAGGCCCGTACTGATGATGACAGCGGCCGTGCTGCTGGCCTGCGTCGCCTACTCCCATCAACAGCTGGTGTGTATGCTATATGTACTATCAGACAAGTTGAAGGACTTGCACTAGTCAGTCGCTGTCCACACAACATGAGGCCCGTACTGATGATGACAGCGGCCGTGCTGCTGGCCTGCGTCGCCTACTCCCATCAACAGCTGGTGTGTATGCTATATGTACTATCAGACAAGTTGAAGGACTTGCATTAGTCAGTCGCTGTCCACACAACATGAGGCCCGTACTGATGATGACAGCGGCCGTGCTGCTGGCCTGCGTCGCCTACTCCCATCAACCAGCTGGTGTGTATGCTATATGTACTATCAGACAAGTTGAAGGACTTGCACTAGTCAGTCGCTGTCCACACAATATGAGGCCCGTACTGATGATGACAGCGGCCGTGCTGCTGGCCTGCGTCGCCTACTCCCATCAACAGCTGGTGTGTATGCTATATGTACTATCAGACAAGTTGAAGGACTTGCACTAGTCAGTCGCTGTCCACACAACATGAGGCCCGTACTGATGATGACAGCGGCCGTGCTGCTGGCCTGCGTCGCCTACTCCCATCAACCAGCTGGTGTGTATGCTATATGTACTATCAGACAAGTTGAAGGACTTGCACTAGTCAGTCGCTGTCCACACAATATGAGGCCCGTACTGATGATGACAGCGGCCGTGCTGCTGGCCTGCGTCGCCTACTCCCATCAACAGCTGGTGTGTATGCTATATGTACTATCAGACAAGTTGAAGGACTTGCACTAGTCAGTCGCTGTCCACACAACATGAGGCCCGTACTGATGATGACAGCGGCCGTGCTGCTGGCCTGCGTCGCCTACTCCCATCAACAGCTGGTGTGTATGCTATATGTACTATCAGACAAGTTGAAGGACTTGCACTAGTCAGTCGCTGTCCACACAATATGAGGCCCGTACTGATGATGATTAAATATAAATATGAAATCGCAATATATAATTACTAATTATATATTGCGATTTTATGTTCTAAAAGTAATAATGGTTTAAATATAGAATAGGTACTGTCTAAAGCTGAAACTAATAGAACCCAAACTCTCACATAATTATACTTTTCCATTAGCGGAGCACAATATTACAGTATGCAAAACATTTTTTCTTAATACTAAAGATATCTGAACAAGACGTAGTTTATACGGCTTTAGAAAAAATAAAAAAGGATGAAAGCATGATAGATAATAAAGGAAAACATTTAAATAGGCTCCATAAAACTGATAGCAGGGAGTTTTGCCGGAAATACGAAAGAGTGATGTGTTGTTTTTGTATTATTTTCCTAAAATTGTGTTATTTCGGTTTTTAATGTGTAATGTTGGTAGAATATTAACCATTAAATATTCGTTGTCGTGCACAAGTGTGGGCAAGTGATACAACTTCAAGAAACATGCCATTTTGTGTTCCCTCCAAAACTCCATCGAAAGTTTTAGTAAAGGGTCTACCACTTTACTAAAACAACTGACTTGACTCGTTGACTTTACCGACTACTTTTTAGACTTTGACTAGACTTTCGACTTGACGATAATCTGGAAAAACAACTTGAAAATTTTGTAAATTTTTCAAGAAATTTTTTTTCCCGCCAAAACTTTACTTGACACTGGCCATGGTTTAAAAGCCGAGAGCCATAACAAGAAAAAAAAAAAAAAAAAAACTGATAGCACTACATAGGAAATTATTATGAAACATATTAATCTATTTCCTGTAGTAGAATCACACTATGTTAGGAAAGAGTCATCACGTCTGTATTTATCAGAGAACCTTAATATTTCAAAAATGTATAGGTCATATCAATTATGGTTCTCAAATCAAAATTATGCACTGGAGCCAATGATATTCAACTTGAGTTTTTTTATATAATATCATTGACTGGAGCATTTTGATTCTAAGCGGCAGTATGAGTCTATTATACGGAATACAATTATTCCTTTTTTAAACCAAAAAAGGATATAAAATGGGACAATTAAATAAGATCAGCATTAATCTTCATATTAATAATTTAAATTTTTAACAATAAGACAGGGCAAAATCTTTTTAGATTATTATTTTAACAGTCAGGATACACTTTTCTCGGAGTCGGAGGAAGAATTGTCTCATTTATATACTTATATCCTTAATCTGTGGTCTCATATTATGTTAAAATTTGCGATTCTGTTCCCGTTGAAGTTGACAATCATCAACATCTTAGTTTGGTTACCAACATTCATCATCAAACGGTGATCTAATTACTGTCTCTTCACATTTATTTATTATTTATTTATTAAGCCTCATTTATTCCTTAATTATTCAATATAAGTACATGATAATATTATAAATGTACAAAATTTCAACATTATAAATTTAAACAATTACAATGCATTAAATTTTTTGTTTTAGTATTTTATTTTTTAGTTATATATTTATTTATTAACAATTTAAATATTAAATTTTATAATAAAAATAAATAAATAATTAAGTACATTGTATTAAAGATCAATATTAGCATTAAAAATAAAAAATATATATTATTTGATTTCTAGTTATTAAGGACCTCTCTACGAGTATAGGCCTCCTCCATACTTTGCCATGCATCTCTATCATTTGCCTTAGTCATCCAGTCTTTTCCTGCTATTTTTATTATATCATCCATCCATCTTGTTCTTGGTCTTCCTTTCTTTCGTTTGTATTGTGGTCCCGTCCAGTTCGTTACTTTGTATGTCCATTTCTGTTTATTCATCCGAGCTATATGTCCTGCCCATTTCCACTTTTATTTCTGACAATGTTCTAAAGCATCAATAACGTTTGTTATTTCTCTTAAATCTGAGTTACGTTTTCTGTCCTTTCTTTTTATATTTAAAATACTGCGTTCCATGGATCTTTGGCAAGTTTGTATTTTATTTTTTATAGAATTATTATATATCCAGGTTTGACTACCGTACGAGAGACATGGAAGTAAGCAGGAGTCTAGTACTTTCATCTTGAGAGATATAGGTAAATTGGATTTTAGTACCTCTTTGTAGCTCCAAAACTTGTTCCACGTAATGTTGATTCTCCTTGTTATTTCATCTAGCTGTCGAGACTTAGAGAAAGATATCTGTTTTCCTAGATAGACATATTCTTGTACATAGTCGAGAGGTGTGTCATTTACTCTTATCGGCAATAATGTAGAGTTGGTCATAATTTTAGTTTTAACAGTATTTAGCTCTAATCCAATTTGCTGACTTACTGTGTGCAATTCGCAAATCATTTTTTTCCAGCTGGGCAGCAGATTCTGCGAAGATGATAATGTCGTCGGCAAACCTCAAATTGCTCAGATAATCTCCTTTAATATTTATACCCCTTTTGTCCCACTTAAGTTTTTTCATTATATTTTCCAGGACACTGATAAATATTCCAGGCGAGAGGGGGTCACCTTGACGAGCTCCTCTGCAGATTTTTATATGTGAGCCTTTTGTTTCCATTTTTACTCGGGATGTGCTTTTGCTATAAATATCTTTTATAAGATCTACAGTTTCTGATGGGATGTCACATTGATATAGAGCTATCCACATACTATTATGGGATATTGAATCGAACGCTTTTGCGTAATCAATAAAAGCCAGGTAGAGTGGACGCTGGTGTTCTTCGTATTTCTCAATTATTTGGTCTAATACGTGAATATGATCAGTTGTGGAGAAATTTTTCCTAAAACCTGCTTGTTCTGGTGGTTGGTGCTCGTCAATATATTTTTCTATTTTTCTATACTCTATGTCTCTTCACATAAATACCATAAATTATGGCTAAACTTTCTTATAGAGGCTTTAGAAATAGTTAAATCAATATTTTCGTACTTTTTTCTTCCTCAAGAAGCACAAGCACAGTGCGTTCGAAACGTAAGCAAAAATCTTGTAGAGCTCTTTTGTCCTTCGTAGTTATTGTGAATAGTAACTACAGTAAACAAATTTTAAACGATAATTTGCTTTTTCTGCCACTCTCTCCGAACATGATCTAAATCAATAAATTTCTTCACGCAGTTAGAAGTTAATAAGCCGACATGTTTGCTCACTAAATAATATTACACTAAAAGTATTATCAAAAAACACGAGTAAAATAAAAAAAAACATTTATTTATAAGTCACACTAGCTGTCCCGGCAAACGTTTCTTTGCCATAATATATAAAGTATATCGCCCGTATTATTTTATTGAAGTGACTAAATAAGTATGTCACCATGGCAACGTCCATCGCTATGGTCGTCGTTTTTCTCGTTGTAATAATTTACTATTATTTATTCAACAAATGCACTTATCAATATAATAAATACCGAGTAGCCGATTCTCAGACCCACTGAATATGCATATGAAATTTGGTAAAAATCAGTAAAGCCGTTTCGGAGGAGTTCGTGGACTAACATTGTGACACGAGAATTTTATATATAAGATATCGCAGTACTAACTGGTACGTAACTTGTATGAAGAAGTTAAATCTCAAGTCGGCACGGGTTATAATTTAGGAATCGAACTTATATTTTTTTCTAGACAATACAGGGTCATTACGAAACCTTTTGACCTTTATGCGTAAAAATATATCGAACTTGAAATTTAAGGGACACCCTAATACTTACCTTTTGTTATAATTTTTTTAAAATACCTTTAAAATAAAAATCAAAAATGGTTTTATTTAAGAATCCAGTTAATAATTTCAATATATTTTATGTTTTTAAATTCTGTATTATATTTTTACATATATAAAGTATGTTTCGCTTGCCATGGAATAATACAGTTAATATATTTTACGATTAACATGTGACTTACTCTTAGCGTCGGATATAATGGTAACAGTCGATCACAGAGCCAGTAAACATATCTGTAAGACAGCCAATAGGACTCCAACTATTACTGTGTAGTTAGTTGTCGACAACTTACCCGAATAATATCGACGTGTTACGGACAAAAATTCTATTTAAATTTCGGTATTATACTTTTTGACTTATAATATCAGTAAGAAATATCATTATATTTTTTAAAAACATTAAGATATTATCGGAAAAAAAATTAGCTTTTTTTTTGGTATAAAAATAATTTTCCTGTGTAAACCTGTTAAAAAGTTATAAGCCAAAAACCGTTTTTATTTCTTCCTGTAAAATTTAGATTTTTTGATTACGATTTTATTCGGTGGGTTCGGCGACATCTACATTAGCGGTCCCCCGACACACCTTGACAACAATTATGGACTAAAATATCACTTAACACTTAGGAATTATTTAAACTTAAAGTCAGTAAATATAATTATTTCATTACTTTTTAAAGTTGTTTGGCGGGGGTTTTTTTAAATTTCTTAATTTTATTTTATTTCATGCTTTTTAAACTTATGTTGGTTATAGTGCAGAATAATTCCTATCAACAAGATCATATCCCAATGAATACCATACTCTATGAATGTCCTCATGGATGAGGCAGTCAATATGAGTCCAAACATGAATTCTCCACTTTGGGCTCATAATATGGAGCTCGACTCCTATAGAATCCAGGTGATGCTGCAGCAGCAGCATGCTAATATTTACTGTTTATCTACGTCTTACTATTTATTGCAATTAAAATGAGCCCAAACACGAAACTTCTGCTCTAAGTTGGCGAGGAGTTGGGTATCCTATTGATTACCAGGTGATGCTGCAGCACCAGGTCAACTTTCCATTATGTGTATATACTTATTCATAAATGTCATATAAACTAGAATGCAAAATATAAAGCCCAACAAACGACTGCAAGTTGCTAATCGGCCCTTCACGAACTAGATGAAACGCGATTTTTCAGCACTGCGCAGGCTGATGATGATGGACTATAGCTAAGAACACTCTCGATCATGTCAGCTTTCAAACAAAAAAAACTAGATTAAAATCGGTCCACCCGTTTGGATGCTACGATGCCACAGACAGACACACACACAGACAGACAGACACGTCAAACTTATAACACCCCTCTTTTTTGTCGGGGGTTAAAAATCAAAATCAAAATTGTTTTATTTCTGAATAAATAAAAAAATCAAAATCAAAGTTGTTTTATTTCTGAATAAATTTATTCAGAAATAAAAAAAAAATTGAAATTGTTTATTTTTTTATTTTTTGATTACCACTCCAAATAATTATCATCTTCAATGTTACCTATTTAATTTAATGTTACGATAAACGCTCAAAGATCGAAAAAGCTCATTACGCGATAAAATAGCCCACAACGTTTGTCATTTTTCCATATAAAATCTGTCAAAACGCCAAAATTATTCCATTGGTAAAATTTATCTGATAAGAAATCTAGCCGGAGATAGCTAAAAAATAAAAAATTCTGCTCATGGATCAATTTTTCTGATAATATTATATAAAACATAACTTAGGTAAATTTATTTATAGAATTCGTAAATAAAACATGATATTATACTCGTAGGCAATGATATAATAAATAATACTCGTAGGTCTTCTTTTGATATGATGCACGAAATCTCAATTTATTGTCATCGTTCTGTAGGTTTCATAATTGAAATTATTCTAAATTTAATATTTTAAATTCAAAACTAAATTCAAAGATAATGTATATAATTACAGTTTACATGATGATTTATTTTATTGACCGACTTCCAAAAAGGAGGATGTAATAATATGTTCGGCTGTATGTATCTTTTTTATGTATGTTCAACGATTACTCAGCCGTTTGTGTTCTGATTTTCAAAATTATTTTTGTGTTATATAGGGTTTAACTCTAATTTCGTACCATGTTCACAAAAGTGGTGATCTGATGATGGGATCCTTGGGGAATCGAGGGGACTCCTTGAAATTTGTATTGAAACACAAAGTGATTTCAAATTTTTCTGAAGTATTCGACGCACATCCTACCAAAAAGTAAGACTTCACACCAGGTTTGAATCCTTATAGATACAGGTTCAAGGATTTTAGCGTTGTTTAAACTTTAAACCACTGAAAGCATAAGCCAATATATCAATTTGATTAACAATTACGAAAGTGGTGATCTGATGATAGGATCTATGAGCAGTCGAGGTTCCTTGAAATTTATTAAAACACAAAATGGCGGTTAAGAAGTTGTTTAGTTCTAGTAACTTGAACATAATATAATTAAGTATGCAACAAATTATAAGTGAAATTATATACAAAGGTGTCTCTACTGATCCGAAGACACTGAACAGAACTCCTAGTTTGGAAATTGCAGCATCGCTTAGATAACTGCAAGCATTTACCACAATTTCGCTTACAGTAATAATGTGAATAGTAAACAACAAACATTCGTAGTGGCTATAATTAAAAAGAGTAAAATTATTATTTTTAAGTTATGGCTAATATCCATATCAAGTATCTCATTTCTGGGTTGGTACCGACTTCAAACGAATGAAACTTGAGTACAGAATTGGTTGATGTTAAGTCGAATTTCGAAAAAGGCACTAATGAAGATTAAGAATAATTATTTTATACTTTTTAGATCATATTTTTAAGAATGTTGTTTTTACCTTGGAAGAAGTTTTAATTTTGAAATCTCTGTGATTAATCCTATTTATCATACTTCATTTTATTAGGTGGCGATGGTCGCTGACGTATCTAATGGTAAGTTTTTAGATTATTGACTCGATTTTATTTATTTTGGTCGTCTAATGCTACGAACACTGACTTCTTTTATACAAGTACGCTGGACCAATGATACCCTTTGAAATGACAGCTATTTTTGTGCCTATTTGAAGCGGAATCAGCTCCCCCGATATTAGGCATAGGAACTAAATTTGACGTAAAAATGATGTTTGAATGTCGCCATATTGGCGCTGATAGCAGTAGTGGGATACTTGGAACTGATACTAGTTTCTACCATGGAGGTACCTGTGGTTTCTTTAGCGATTGAGCGGCCATTTGCAAGTTACGTCAGATTTAGTTCTCTTCCCGAATAATGGGGGAGCTTATTCCGCTTCAAATAGGCACAAAATACATCTGGGTATCATTGGTCAAGCGTACTTGTATAAATAATGTCTCGAGCTGGCGAACGGTCGCGCTCCGCGTATTATGCACACGAGCAAATATTAATAAACTAAATTAATATCGCGAATATCGCGCGGCTGTAGGCCGCTAAACGTCAACATGGCCATCGTCATCAACGAGTTGCTGGCGTTCCCCCAACACGCTAGCAACGCCATGGAAGAAGACGGCATCGTTAGGCTCTGCAAGTCCACCTTCAAGGAGATTTTCACGCCAAAGCAAATGCTGTACGAGGCGCTCAGTAAGACCTCGCGCATGATATCGCGACAGGCAGTGAAGAAAAAAGTTTGTAGGATATCATCACCCTGTTACAGCAGTCGTCCAGAGGAGGTGCCCCGTGCCGGTCAAGGCTCGAGCCTCGCTCGATGGAGGAGGCGCTATGTGGAGATGGGATCTACCCCACTGAGTGTAAAAAAAAACGGACCAATTTGACTCCTGGCAAGATTCAGAATAATAATTATTAACCGTCAGGCTTTACTGGGTTAATCTCCATTCACAGAATGCATCACTCGTATTTTGCATACTCAACTCCATCCAGCGCCTGCTCTATGATACTGTGTCTGTTACATTACAATTTACGTGCTACATTGCTAAGTGAGTACCCACTACCCAGCTTATGATGCACAGAGGACGGCGAGGGTGACGCGCCGAGCGCCGGGCAGCAGGAGCTCAGCGGGGGCAGCGTGCAGAGCGCCGGGCAGCAGGAGCTCAGCGAGGGCAGCGTGCAGAGCGCCGGGCAGCAGGAGCTCAGCGGGGGCAGCGTGCAGAGCGCTGGGCAGCAGGAGCTGCAAAAGGCGAACGCGCTCCGTAGTCGCGGGAAGCGTCCAAAGCCAAAAAAGAAACCGAAAAATAAGCCGCTCGTGAGCTCCAAAACCGTAAAAAACATTGGGAAAATATTATATGACGATTTCGGAAGGTAATTATAATTTTTTATGTACTGTTATGACTGTATGAGATGACGAGAGTGAACCATACATTTTTCAGCAACAAAAATATTATGTATTTTGTCAACCTTAAAGTATCTTCATACCAAATTCGGTTCAACGGTTTAAGCGTAAAGAAATAATAGATAGATATACTTTCACATTTATAATAGTTACTAGTTGATGCCCGCAACTCTGTTGCGCCAAAAGTCGATTATGGCGCGGGAACCGTACATTTTTCCGGGATAAAATGTAGCTTATGTCTTTTCCCGGGACTCAAAGTATCTCTATACCAAATATCAGCAAAATCGGTTCAGTGGTTTGGGCGTGAAGAGGTAACAGACAGACAGACTGACAGGCACACTTTCGCATTTATAATATTAGATTGGTATGGTATGATAGATGGATTGGTATTTGGTATAGATTAATTACCATAATATGTTTTGTTCATCACAGAAACGTGATTGGATTAACACAATTTAATATTCTTAAAGCTTCCCGTATAATGGCAGTATGGCTTACTTTACAATTCATATTACTTTATATTTAAGATATTATTTTTTATAATTTGCAGACCTTTGCTCCAGCAGATAATAGTAGGACAGTAAGTTATTTTTCTACGATTTATATTTCTCATGGATCGCTCATTTCCTAGGTAGCACAAAATTGGTGAGTAAAGGCTGTTAGCAAGTTTTTTACATCGCATTCAGCTTTGTCCACATTGTGCCACAAGGGCATGCCTTATAGCGCTGTCAACGTCAAACGTGAGGCATGCCCGTAACGCGCGTTAGCTTTGTCTACATTGTGCCACAAGGGCATGCCTTATAGCGCCGTCAACGTCAAACGTGAGGCATGCCCGTAACGCGCGTTAGCTTTGCCCACATTGTGCCACAAGGGCATGCCTTATAGCGCCGTCAACGTCAAACGTGAGGCATGCCCGTAACGCGCGTTAGCTTTGTCCACATTGTGCCACAAGGGCATGCCTTATAGCGCTGTCAACGTCAAACGTGAGGCATGCCCGTAACGCGCGTTAGCTTTGTCCACATTGTGCCACAAGGGCATGCCTTATAGCGCCGTCAACGTCAAACGTGAGGCATGCCCGTAACGCGCGTTATCTTTGTCCACATTGTGCCACAAGGGCATGCCTTATAGCGCCGTTAACGTCAAACGTGAGGCATGCCCGTAACGCGCGTTAGCTTTGTCCACATTGTGCCACAAGGGCATGCCTTATAGCGCCGTCAACGTCAAACGTGAGGCATGCCCGTAACGCGCGCGTTCAAATCGTAGCGCGCGCTATGACACTTTTCTTTCAACGCGGGTGGATTTTGACGCGCGTCACTGGCATACCACACGTTCACTGTTGACAGCGCTATAAGGCATGCCCTTGTTGAATAGAAAAAAGGCACAATGTGGACAAAGCTATTGGCTATTAATAACTGCTTTATAAGCTTTTACTCAACCTGTACATGACCAATTTGGGGACACTTTATACTGTAAAATATTTTAATCCATAATTGTTGTCAAGGTGTGTCGGGTGACCGCTAATGTAGATATATTTTGATTTCACATAGTATTATGGTTTAAGGGTCAGTTCACAGCGAACCGAATCGAGTGAATCAGTGACATGGCGATACAAGATGCAAAAGTCGCTGTTGGCGGTCCCCGACACACCGTGACGACCTCCGTGGCTCAATGATTAGAGTGTGTGGCAACTCAAGCCGGGGGTCGCGGGTTCGAATCCCGCCGACGGAACAAAAAAGTTTTTCAATGTTCCTGGGTCATGAATGTGTATTAAATATGTGTACGATATATTAAAAATCTTAAATATATGTATAATATAAAAGTCTTAAATATATTTCCGTTGTCTGGTATCTGTAACACAAGTCCTTCAGGTACTTAGCACCGGGCCAGACTGACGTGGTGTGAAGCGTGCATAGATAAAAAAAAAAGTTAGTAGTAAAATATCACTTTACACTTAGGAATTATTTTAAACTTAAAGTCAGTAAATATATTTCATTACTTTTTAAAGTTGTTTGGTGGGGTTTTTTTTAAATTTCTTAATTTATGTACGCAAGGGCGTAGCCAAGGGGTGGCGAGAGGGGCAGCTGCCCCCCCTAGAGATTCTAAAAAAGTTGCCAAATATAATGCAACCAAAGTTCTAGTCTTTGAGTTGATTTGCTTAAAGTTCAAGCCGTGAACAATCATTCCCGTACCTCGAAACTCGAATGAATTCACTAATTCCACTCTAATTCATAGAGAATGAGAAAAGTATGAATTGTAGTAGGTAAAGTCAACTTGCCCCCCCCCCCCTGCGCCATCGGCTGGCGACGCCCTTGTATGTACGGTAAGTGGGTATCTAGAATCTAGATATTATCTGAAATGTAAAATAACACTAAACTTCAAACGGCGAGTCAAGCCTTATCACTTCAAGTATATCTAAGTAGAAGAATCTTCTGTGCTTCTTTGATATTCCTATTCGAAAGCGAGGCCCTTGTCGGTAGAGCTGCTGCTTTCACAGTGAACTCTCTACAAGGAACACATACACACCCTAAGGAATTATCACTTAGTTTTGTTACACCGTGTCAATGTCACATGACATTAGCATTCTGTAATACTCGTAATAGATGACTGCAGCTTTTACTTGGTCTTTTGCATTAATGCAGTGAAGTATAAAATATAATGAAGAAAATTTTATTACAGAGTCTCGACCTCTACGCCCGCACCTGCGATCGCTTCAGACGAGTAAGTTATACCGCAGGCAAAGGTTTTGGTTGATCTATAATTCAATACTTTTATACCATCTATACTAATATTTTAAATACAAAAGTATCTCTGTCTGTCTGTCTCACTTTCACGCCAAAACTACTGAACCGATTGTAATGAAATTTTGTACACAAATAGTCTAAAGCCTGAGAAAGGACATAGGCTACTTTTTAACTGGAAAAAGGGGTTGTAAGGGGGTGTTTAAATGCGTTAAGTTCAAATTAAGTTAGTTCCAAAAAGTCATAGTAGATGGCGATAAGAGTCGCGTACATCGCGCTAACGCTTGCTCAAACGTCTTTCTATAAGAGATGGTACCATCTTAAGTTAAGTTTTTCGTTCCTTTCAATTCTTCTACATGTTTTAAATAACTCACTACTAAGTACTTTATCTATGCGATGACCGGTGACGTAACCTTGGACCTATCAATGATAAATAGTATAAGGGTAAAGTTGTGAACCAATAACTGGAAATATTTTGTTATCCCGGCCCGGGGCTTAATGGGTTAAAGGCTTAAAGCTGAATAAGCTTTAAAATTTGGCATAAATAAAGTTAAAAAAATTAAATATTATGTGTACACTGCACAGCTGCTTTTGGGTATTTTGATTTAAGGGGTACCAGGGTTTTAAAAAGCTTTTAAAGACATCAATTTTGTTGACACCGCGCGCTATAAACTGAAGTCCACGCGGACGAAGTCGCGGGCAACAGCTAGTAAAAAATAAATATTATCTATACTAATAACTGGATAACGCCCGTCACTCCGTTGCGCTAAATTCATTTATCATGGGGGAACCGTACATCTTTTGGGATAAACGAGGTCGACAGACATGGTGTGACAAAGAGGGGGAGGGATCCTAAGTTTTGTGTTAAGGGGGGAAGGTCTAAAAATCATTTAAATCGTGTGTGGATGGTCCCTTACTATACAAGGTGTAACAAAACTAAGTGATAATGCTTTAGGGTGTGTATAACTTCCTTGTAGACAGTTAACTGTGAAAGTATTCAGTACTGATAGGCCAATTTTTTACACTATTTTGTAAGCGCCCTAGGGTTCAAGAGTTTCCCCATACAATAGTGAAAAAAATTGGCCTGTCAGCGCTGAATACTTTCACAGTGAACTCTTTACTAGGAACACATACACCCCCTCCCCCCCATAGAAGATAAAATAAACATTTTTCCTTGCAAGTGGGAATCAAAAACGTGTTACCTACTCTGCGCAAAAAAAGTGTTGGAAACAAAATAATATGTTTTCAGTCAGATTAATAAAAGTCAATTTTCATGATTTTTTGTTTCAATATACCAGACCGACCATCTTCTCGAAAGGTATGCTGCCCGTGGGCATGTACTCACCCTGACTAAAGTAATATCATTTATTTCACTTATCACTAAGTTTTGTTACAGCCTGTATAAATTTTATAAAGTTTCTAAGCTGACTTATACCATAATAATAATTAATATTACTCATATCTCATTTCAGACTTCCCGACGCTGTGGTGACGACGACGCCTGCTGCTGTTTAAACTACCGAATTAAATATATTATTATTCGAAGAGGTGAAATATTATTACTTACAATGACAGAGAATTTGATGCATTTTTATTTATTTATTCTTATTTGCCTTCCGACAAAATCTATGAAATTTTCTCACAATTTTATAAAAGTGCGACAATTTTGAATAAGTAGATACGAACCAACCTTTAATTATTTTTTTGTGTGTGAGCCAGACCTTCGTCATTTTATAAATTTTATAATTTTATAAAAAGCTAAAAGTTTTTCTGTTCATAACCCATATTATAGAGGTAAAAATGACCAGCGGAGTTTCGATCGTTCTTACATTATGCATTAGAAAGTATTTAGTTCTGAAGGTCAACATACCTTTCGATAAAATATAACTTAGCTCATTCTTAGTGTCTAACTAAAGACACCATGCCAAAGTTCCGCGGCGGAAGTACGGCATTCCGCCTGTAATGTATTTTAAATTACCGATGACACACCAATCACCATGCCGAAATTCCGTCGCGTTATATCGTATGTGCTTGACATTGCTGACGTAATCATGCCGAACTTGCTGTTTAGAGATCTTTGCGATCTTGCGTCGCGGAACTTCGGCATGGTGTGTTTAAACCATAAAGTTAACAAATACCTAGCGGAATTAACTTTATGGTTTAGACACTTCTTCTCTGTGATACTGATAACTGTTGAAATCTGGTCTTCTACTGCGGGTCATTTCTGACAGTTGCTTCCCACCGGCCGGCGCCTAAAGTCCCGTCTTTCAGCCAGGTGAAAAAGGACTGGTATTCTGTTTTTTAAAGGGTTTTTTTTTATATGAAAGTGGTAAAAAGTAATTCCAACATTGTATGGACGACTTTCTCAACAGTACATTGTATTTTTTTCATATCAATACAATCCATAAAAAGGTGATATTCTAAACCTTTTACAGCAAAAATCACAAAACTGTAGACGTATATGAACGTGGCGAAAAAAGGAACTAACGCTGCCGTCATACAAAAACGCCATTTTTGGCATGTTTTGATATTTCTCCTTTACCTGCAGCTCACGTTCATTTACAGCGTTGTCAGTCTGTATTGGACTTTGAGGTCACGAAATAAAAATCCCCGATTCAAAACTAGAGATAAACTACGATAACATGGCACGCCCCTCCGAATTACTGTTTCAATGTGTGTAGTCACATCCTTATGAAAGAGTTTGTACGTATTAGGTATTCAATCAATCAACCAGCCTGCCTAGCATACGCCAACGAGAAATATCTCGTATCTCACTCTCGAGATAATTAAAAACTACTCGTCTCATAATGTCAAAATCTCGACATTATCTCGACAAAACACTATAAAAATGTGTTCTTGGATGATAGATTTACACGAGAAAAAATGTTTGTCATGCTAGGGTCAATAGAGATGAAGATACAAACTATCAAACATCGAGAAACATGTAGAGAGAGATATCTCGTTGGCGTATACTGGGCAGGCAGTACTCGTAATATTTCACTTAATGTCACTTATTAGTTATTACCAAGATTTGTTAGTCAACTAATCATAACTAGCTGACAGCGCAAGACAACGCACTTCAAACGTTTTGAATTTTGGAGGGACGCGCCATGTTATCGTAGTTTATCTCTAACAAGTGTCAGGAATCAGACCGAATATTAAACAAATTAAATTACTAGAAGTTTATATCTATCATAAAACAGATAAACCCAGATAAAAATTTAACTACTGAGAGGTCTCATGATGATTGTGATGTGCTAAAAATTCGCCAGTGAGATTTGAGCTTTAAAGAATCAGGTTTATCTACATCCTGTAATATTTTTTTTAAAGCAAAAGAGACAAGTAGCGTTAGGTCAATAGCCGAATTTTCAATTTCTGTACTATGATCCGCGTACATAGTTTATATTTTTAAAAACGAAAAACAAAGTAATATTGCTTAGGAAAACGTGAAATAAAATTAAATCAGAAATGTTGGTATACAAATCAATCATAACATGGTTAAAAATAAATTAGGACCTTAAAATATAATTTAAATTTAATTTAACACTTGATAAGACTAAGCCATTAATTTAAAAATATAAAAAGCGGATCACTAACGGATACAGGAGACTAGTAACTGGAATTACCTCCTCCTTTTTGGAAGTCGGTCAAAAAGAAGGTCACATCTGCAACATGAGGCCCGTACTGATGATGACAGCGGCCGTGCTGCTGGCCTGCGTCGCCTACTCCCAGCAGGTAAGCATGGACTATGTACTTCGTTCTATCACCGACATAGCTTAAAAACATTAGTGCTAAATGCTTACTGCCGCACTTAGCAACGAATATTCATTAACTCGAGCATTATGCCGCATAATGCGGCTCCAGTCCTGCAATTGAAAAACACACACAGATGATTTATATCAGCGGTCACGCCTCCCGCGGGCCGCATGCGGCCTGCGGACGTCTTACTTGCGGCTCGTGAATGTTATGTGAATAAGTTATGTGTCTCATAAACGATGTTTTCTAATACTGCTTGTAGTTATCGCCACAATGAAAACTTATTTCCTTTCAATATGTGTAGGTATATTGAGCTTCTAGGGTTAATACGAGTATGAGCTCCGCGGCCCGCCTTTAGTTTGTTTTGCCACCTTGTGGCCCTTGCCTCCCAAAAGGTTGCCGACCGCTGATTTAAATGATTGAATTAAATATTTAATGTTGTTAGTGGCGGCCGAAAAGGAAGATCTTCCGACCGAGCGAGATAGCATGCTCGGTCAGGCCGAAGCCCACTGACGTGATTTCAGACGTTGTATATATCTTGCCGTTATCCGAAACTTCGATAGCGCGATGTAGGATTGTTAGGCGAATTGTGGGTACCGCCACATCACTCCCCCCCGAAGACCTGTGGTATTCTTCAATGCGCTTGTGTTGTCAGGTGTGGGCCGAAGCTACGCGTGCAATGACCAGGAGAGGGACCCCGTGCTCTGCTTGTGGACCGGTCGTTGTAGCATATGGCTGCCCCGTTCAAGCCGGACACGGGTTCGACCGGTGCGGACGCCCAACGCGGCTTATGGTCGAGGCGACCCGGTTGTGCTTGATTTCTGCTGACGTGGTGCAGAGGGGCGGGGAGTGTTGATGATGACTGATGTCCAGAAGGATGCGTGTTCTTGTCGGTGGTCACTAATTTAATGTTGTTAGTGGCGGCCGAAAAGGAAGATCTTCCGACCGAGCGAGATAGCATGCTCGGTCAGGCCGAAGCCCACTGACGTCATTTCAGACGTTGTATATATCTTGCCGTTCTCCGAAACTTCGATAGCGCGATGTAGGATTGTTAGGCGAATTGTGGGTACCGCCACAAATAATTTAGCCTAGGATCCCTTCATAGAAAGACCTTCACCGAGCTGTTTACTGGATGAAAAATATTTTATATTCAATTACGTATGTCAACAAATTAATTGCAAGTGGGTTGCTTAAAAAAAATTAGTCCAGAATAAAAAATAAAAAAAAAAACAAAAAAATTTTTTTTTTACATTTTTCTGGTTTGGTTAATAGACAAATTATATACCAATCGAAAGTATGAAGCCCATAGAATATGCATTAAGCATTTACCAGACTGGCACCGATTAGTAGTAGTATCGATTTACCTGCCTACCCAAGAGTTGTGACAGGAAAAAATAGACAACGTAACATTTTCATATTCTACGGGCTCCATACTTTCGATTTGTATAGATTTTGTCTATTAAGGGGCCGGGTACCCCTTGAAATTCTCATACATACGTAATACCAAAATCATTTTCTCATACGAAAATATTTAACATGTTTGAGTTATTTTTCAGCTTAAATTAGTAATTATCTAGGTTCCTACACAAAAATTTACTTCAAAATATTTAAACACTAAAAAAATTATTTTTGTTTAAATTTTTTTTTTAGTAAATTTACTACTAAATATTTAAACACTAAAAAATAGAGTAAAATACTAAAAAATATATAAATAAATAGTAAATTTACTACAAAATATTTAAACTCTAAAAAATATTTCTTAGTATTTAAATATTTTGTAGTAAATTTAATATTTTTATATATTTTTAAGTGTTTAAATATTTAGTAGTAATTTTTGTACCAGAAGTTGTAGATATTATCAGAGCCTGTAGCTTTCCAATTATGTGTTCGATTAATTACTGTCTTTAAGGTTTCTATCTCTATTTGTTCGAATTCCATTTCCGGTATACTTTCTACTTTTTCTTTGTCTTCCTCTATCCACTGATTTTGTTTATGCTCTATTGGCTTAGACCATATATTTGACCAAAACTCTTATATCTTATTATTATTATTATTATTATATTTAAAATAGATTTGTCTCGGCTTTAACCGGTAGAATGAAGCAGGTACGGGCGGTTGCCAAGTATCCTGTTCATGTAGTGTGAAAGAAGTTTAATTGGTATGAGTTGTAGGGAAGGATGAAGATGAATTAAGGAAGCGGCGGACTATAGAGCAGGTATCTATAACTATTGACTTTTGTAACTGTATATATGTGTTTTTGTGAAGGTCAAGGGATTTAAGTGCAACGGCAAGCGTTTTTGGAATAACACCGGTCGAGGAGATGACAATCGGGATTATTTTTACTGTATTTTGGTGCCACATTTGTTTGATCTCATCGGCAAGCGGTATGTATTTTTGGATTTTTTCTGTGTGTTTCTGTTTCAGGTTGTTGGTGTTTGGAACGGCGACGTCTATAAGGTAAGTGGTTTTTTCAGATTTAATTGTGAGGGTTATGTCTGGTCTATTGCTTAGAATGGTACGGTCTGTGACGATATCGCGATCCCAGTAGAGTTTTGCGGAGTCATTTTCTAGGACGCTAGATGGTTTGTATTTGTAGTACGGTGTATATGTATCTATAAGGTTAAACTTGATTGCTATTAATTGATGTATATGTTTGGCTACGTTATCGTGACGGTGAGTATATTCTTTATTTGCTAGCGCACTGCATCCTCCGGTAATATGGTCTATTGTCTCAGTGGTTTGGTGGCATAATCTACACTTATCAGTTTCTATGGATTCTTTGAGGATAAATTTTGAGTAATTGCGAGTTTTTATAATTTGGTCCTGTATAGCTATTAAAAACCCTTCTGTTTCACTATAAATGTTGCCTTTAGTTAACCAACTAAATGACGCGGCTTGATCGATATGGTCCTGGCTTAACTGGTACGGAAATTTGCCATGTAGAGCCTTGCTCTTCCATTTTTCTATTTTGTTGTCAAATTTAATTATTTTATTTTTAGGGTCAAATTGGTCATTGTTTAACTGTAGCGGTGTTCCAGAATGAGGTAGACTTACAATGGCTTTATGGAGTGGGCTTGTGTTAGCTTTTGTCTTGAAATAATTTCGGAGGTTATCTATTTGGGTGTAATGTAGATTTTTTATGTCTATAAAGCCACGCCCTCCCTGCTTCCTCTTTATTGTAAATCTCTCAACTGCTGAATGGATGTGGTGAATATTTTGTTTGTAACAAGCGGTTCGGGTTGCGGTGTTGAGAGCTTCCAAATCAGTGTCAGACCACCTGATGATTCCAAATGAATACGTTAATATAGGGATCGCATAGGTATTTACAGCTTTAATTTTGTTTCGGCCTGACAATTGAGTTTTTAAAATTTTATTTAGTCTCTGTTTGTATTTATTTTTTAAAGTATTTTTTATTTCTTTATGATCTATAGCTGTATTTTGTATATAACCTAGGTACTTATATGTGTCTTTAGCTTGCATGCTGTCTATTGTTCCTTCTTGTAGTTCTAAGTTGAGTGGTCCTGTACGTGTATGTTTGCCCTTAAGAATGCAATTAATTTTACATTTATCAGTTCCAAATGTCATGTAAATATCAGCGCTAAATTTTTCCGTTAATTTTAATAGGTGTTCCAGTTGTAGCCTGTCAGGTGCGAAGAGTTTTATGTCGTCCATGTAAAGAAGGTGGGTGATTTTGATTTTATTGGCTTTATCTATAATGTATCCTGAGTTTGACCTATTAAGAGTTTTAGATAGAGGGTTTAAAGCTAAGCAAAACCATAAGGGGCTAAGTGAGTCGCCTTGGAAAATGCCACGTTTAATTTTAATTGGTGAGGTACTGACGGTGGTATTGACTGTTCTTAGATTGAGTTTAGTTTATTATTATTATTATTATTATTATTATTTTGTAGTAAATTTACTATTTATTTATATATTTTTTAGTGTTTCACTCTATTTTTTAGTGTTTAAATATTAAGTACTAAATTTACTAAAAAAAATTAAAAACAAAATTTTGAAGTTAATTTTTGTGCAGGAACCTAGTTAATTACTATTTTAAACTGAAAAACAACTCAAACATGTTAAATATTTTCGTATGAGAAAATGATTTTGGAATTACGTATGTATGAGAATTTCGAGGGTACCCGGTCCCATAAGTAATAAATCTTTATCTCTGAGTGCGGCAGTTACAGCCAGCGCTCACTACAACTTCTTGCAGCGCGATTATTTTACCAACCGACAAAAATTCAAATGAAATGTCACTTTATAACATAGGCTATAGCTATGTTCACATTATGCAATTTCATCTTCAATTTTCGTCTTTTCTTTTTATTCAACTTTCGTTTGGCATATTCAATAATTGAATGCGTCAAAATCCACCAGCTATGTCCACATTGTGCCTTTTTTTTGTTCAACAAGGGCATGCGTTATAGCGCAGTCAACAGCGAAGGTGTGGCATGCCCGTGACGCGCGTCAAAATCCACCCGCGTTGAAAGAAAAGTGTCATAGCGCGCACTAGGATTTCAACGCGCGTTACGGGCATGCCTCACGTTCGCTGTTGGCAGCGCTATAAGGCATGCCCTTGATGAACAGAAAAAGGCACAATGTGGACAAAGCTACCCGCGTTGAAAGAAAAGTGTCATAGCGAGCGCTACGGCCTACGATTTTAACGCGCGTCACGGGCATGCCTCACGTTCGCTGTTGACTGCGCTAAAACGCATGCCCTTGATGAACAAAAAAGGACCAGTGTGGACAAAGCTTATGGGTTATATATTCCAGCGATTTCACTTGTCCTTTTTATACTAAAACGGACTAGTGACTTAGTATGATTAGAACCATTTTAATATGTTCCATTTCAGTAAGGGCCACGCACAAGTTTATGGTCATTCGGCGAAGCTAAAGGATACAAAAGGAGAAAGTATACACTATCAACCAATATTGTGTCACAGCCTGATGGTTGAGCCACCAATAGAGTGTCCTTAAAAAATTTCGTGTAAATTACCTTACTAAGGGCCAGTTTTACCACTTCCTTATAAGTACCGAATAGACTATCCACAACTTTACTGCCAGATACTTCATACTGTATCTGTCAGATTCGTTGTGGATAGCCTATCCGGAACTTATCGTAAGTGGTGAAAAAGACCCTAAGTAACTACATAGTAAAAATTTGGTGTATTATACTTTATATTATACTATGGCATTTCTTTTCATTTTGAAATACTTGTTACTTTTAAATATTTTATGGTACAAAATTTAATAATTCGCATTTCGCAGACGAAAACGTCAGGACGACGAAAGACAGTAAGTTATTTTTCTTTTACTTAAGTCCTAAATGTGTATCATATAATGTTATGCCTATATACTTTTTTAAAAAACAAACGCTATTTTTATAACATTTATATATTTTATTAATTAATATTACAGTACAATTAATCAAGACGAACATCCTCGCTATCCAGAAAAGTAAGTACTGCCTATAATTGTTGGTGCTGCCTACTGTTCCTACACATCACCTTTACATTCTACCTTAAATCTATATTTATACCAAAGTTTCATCTTAATCGGTTGAGTGGTTGGCAGAAACTTTTCAATAACTGAGAAATAATGTATAATTTAAATCAAGTAGGTGGCTGTAATAGTGTCCTAGCCTCTCCACTCTCTGGGGAGATCATGTTACTATTGCAGCTTATCAATAGGTAACCATAGGAGTTTTCTTATTACAGGAAAGCTTTAATGCCCATTATTTATATTTATTAGTTAAAATTACATAGTATATTGTGATTACCTACCAGGGCGACTTAATCGCTTAGCGATAAAGCCCTTTAAATTAGAATTAAAAAAAAACTTCTCATCTTCGGGAGAACAGACGAATGAACACTGTATAAAAGATTATTTAAATACTTACTCAGAGTTTTCAAAGTGAATAACTAAAACTTTTAAGATGAGAAGAAGTGTTATAACAAGTTTGACGTGTATGACTGTTCAAGGTGGACTCATATTGATCTTTTTTTTTAAACTACCGTGATCGTGAGTGTTCTGAATACGGAGCAAAAATAAAGGTCCTAAACAATAGTTCATCATCATAATTTTTAAATCACATAAAATATGAATACCATGAATTGAGATAAAAATGTGCAAGATGATAACATTTAAAGTGTATATAAGCGTTCTCTGTGGAAATACAAAGAGAACACTAAAAACCACCTTTTGAGCGTGATTAGTGATTACGTTTAGAAATTTTGTACTGCGTCTACTCTTTCAAAGACTGTAACTTGTAAGCAACATCCAGTGATTTCGATCGGTTCAAACTGTTTATTGAGATTTGAGCTGCGTGGATTAGTTCAAGTTTTGACAAAGATAACAGTGCACTTTTGAATTTCGAATTTGGTATTGTTTTTAACCCCCGACAAAAAAGAGGGGTGTTATAAGTTTGACGTGACTGTCTGTCTGTCTGTATGTCTGTCTGTCTGTGTGTTGTTCTGTCCGTGGCATCGTAGCATCCAAACGGGTGGACCGATTTTGATCTAGTTTTTTTTGTTTGAAAGCTGACATGACTGAGAGTGTTCTTAGCTATAGTTCATCATCATCAGCCTGCTCATTGCTGAAATATCACGGTATATCTGGTTCGTGACAGGACGATTAGCAACTTGCAGTCGTTTGATGGGTTTTATATTTTGCATTCTGGTTCGTGACACTTATGAATAGGTATATAGTATATACACATTATTGGGAAGTTGACCTGGTGCTGCAGCATCACCTGGTAATCAATAGGATACCCAACTCCTCACCAACTTAGAGCAGAGGTTTCGTGTTTGGGCTCATTTTAATTGCGACAACCAGTAAGACGTAGATAAACAGTAAATATTTGCATGCTGGCACTGTTGCAGCATCACCTGCATTCTATAGGAGCAAAGTGGAGGTTTCATTTTTGGGCTCATATTGACGGCCTCATCCAAGAGGACATATTTTATAGATAGTATTCATTGGGATATCATCCAGTTGATAGGAATTATTCTGCACAAGTTTAAAAAGTATAAAATAAAATTAAATTAAGAAATTAAAAAAAAAACCCGCCAAAAAACTTTAAAAAGTAATGAAATAATATTTACTGACTTTAAGTTTAAATAATTCCAGAGTAAAGTAATATTTTAGTCCATAAATGTTGTCAAGGTGTGTCGGGGGACCGCTAATGTTTGATTTAACATAACATTATAGTTTAAGGGTCAGTCACAACTCACAGCGATCCAAATCGTCGCTGTTGTGGTACGAGTAATTTACTAGGCGGTCCCCGACACACCGTGACAACATTTATGGACTAAAATATTACTTTACTCTGGAATTATTTAAACATAAAGTCAGTAAATATTATTTCATTAAGGTCAGGTGGGGTAAGAGGGACGCGGGGGGAAGAGAGACTGTAACGAATAACACGAAAACTATAACGCCGAGCTCTATGGTCACTACGTCGATTAAACAGTATTTGGCGTAGTTCATATATTCTTGGATAGATGAAGCTACAACCCGGCAACTAAGCAACTAAAAGAGAGAGAAAAAAAACTGTTTTCAAAGTAAAAAAGCCAAGTTTTACAGGTGTTCCTTGTTTGTGTTATTAAAATATAAAAACATCAGTTTTGCGGTTAATTGCTAAGGAAAGTGTAATTATAATGTTTAATCTTTATTTTCTACGTACTGCATTGCTTGTAGTGTGTGTTTTTAGTGCTTTTTCGATATCAATAAAAACATAACCTTCAAAATGGCAAGCTGGGAAAGAGGAACGGCTATACCAGGTTAAGAGAAACATATGTTCCTCTTTTCTGGTTTCAAGGGGTAACAAACATTTTTAAAATCCGCTAAAATACCGGCTGACTTTTTGAGTACTGGCCAAGATTTGTAAGATGAACCTACCTATGTGTATGAACGACTATTTCTATGGGACCAACTTTCGTACCCGAAATAAAAAATCAGCTGTTCCATGCAAAAGTATCGATCTGCTGTGACCAAAATATATGAAATAGTAGACTTTTTCTTTTGAGTACGAAAGGTACCCATACAAAATATTAAGGTTTATCCTATAGGTTTATACCAACTAATATTATAAATGCGAAAGTCTGTCTTTCTGTCTGTCTGTCTATTGCGTTTTGACGCCTAAGCCACTGAACCAATCGTAAGAAATTTGGAAGATAGTTGGCTTGATACCCGGCTAGAGGCTAGGGGCATAGGCTTCATTTTAACCGATCTAACCGGGACACTAAAGGGGTTCATTGAAAAATTGTGCCAAGCGCGGTATAACCAAAACATGGACGAAGTCGCGGGTGAAAAGCTAGCATTTAATACATTCATTCAATAACAAAAAAAGTTTAGTACCTCTGACCTTACCTATATGTTCCTGTTACCCCGAATTTCGATTGTGTATCCTGTCAGCCTAAATAAGGCCTTATTTTAAACTAGGAAGGTTTTCATTTCTTTAACTCAAAAAAATTTATTAAGACATGCTATTTATACACTTAAAACATGAGTTATTACTTAAAAATATCGAGTGTTCTTGTTTTGATAACTAGAGGCCAAAATGTTCACAAACCAGTAAAGTATGTTTCTCTTACCCCACCTGACCTTACCTTTTAAGGTTGGCGGGGTTTTTTTTAAATTTCTTAATTTAATTTTTGAATTACATTAATTTAACGTTATTCATTTCAGACCTATGCAGAATTTTGATGAGATCGACCTTTACACCCAAGCCAACTGGCCGGAGTCAGGCTAAACTTCCCCCCCCAAATTCCCACCATCTAAGATTATTCCTTCTTTGGCTTAAATATAACAACGAGTATACTTGATGCATTTTAAATTTTCTTCCAAGAATATGCTTATGCCCACTTACACGGATCTGGGTTAAAGTTAACCCCGGATGAACTATCAGAGAAGTTGATTCCTAGGCAGATGGGGGACCTACGCGCTACGTAGTTTGTACGCGTTATGTCAAAGTTCAAACCCAGTCGACAGATCACAATAATTAACATCATGATATGGCCAAATGACATTGGTCTGTCAACTGCCTAGGAATCGATTTCCTCGATGGTACCTACATAATATTATATTAATGTCGTTTTACAATACACAATAATATTAAAAATGCGAAAAAAGTTCAAGGATACACGTAATACAAGTTTTACATTATGTTTATATCTCTGGGCTTTAAAACTTGGAAAAAATCGGCCAAGTGCGAGTCGGACTCGCGCACGAACGGTTCCGGTCTCAATGTGTGTAGTCACATCCTTATGAAAGAGTTTGTATGTAGTAAGTATTCAACCAATCAACCAGTACTCGTAATATTTCACTTAATGTCACTTATTACCAAGATTTGTTGGTCAACTATACTCCACTCGTGCTAGCTTTTCGCTAGCGGTCATTGACTCCCTGTCAAAAACTTGTCATTTTCCATATAAACCGCGATTGACAATGAAGTGTCAGGTATTGTCAAACGTGGTTTTATATGGAAAATGACAAGTTTTTGACAGGAAGTCAATGACCGCTAGCGACAAGCTAGCCCGAGTGGAGTATAATCATAACTAGTCGACCGCGCAAGACAACGCACATCAAACGTTTTGACAACGCACTTCAAACGTTTTGAATCTTGGAGGGGGCGCCATGTTATCATAGAATTTAACTCTATTTGTTGTAATAGTAACAACAGAAATACATAATCTGGGAAACGCTCTAGCTATCACCGTTCTTGAGGTACAGCCTGGAGATAGACAGACTAGAGTCTAGTCACTAGACGGACCGATCACACATCGAAGTCTTAGTAATAGAGTCCCATTTTTACCCTTCAGGTATGGAATCCTAAAAATTAATGAATGGATAGTAGGTACTATACAAACTACCTAAATAGGAAACTGATTTTACACAAAGAGTGCGATCTCTGAGGTTGTATATTTGCGGGGCTATTTCTTGTATACGCGCTTTTAAATTCATTAATTTTAATACAATATAACTTTTTCACAAAACATTCCGACATCCTCAAATACTTTAAGAAAGTTTAAGGGTGTCTGGCAGTAGGAAGCAACTGTCAAAAATGTCCGGCACTGGTAGACGAGATCCCTCGCTTACCGCGAGGAATATAAGCTATGAAATTGAGCTTTACTCTTTCTCGAAGGTCAGGTAGCCATTCGGAACTGAATACCTCCTAAAGTAACCGCGACCGAAACTCCATAGTTGCTGGTCTTCTTACTCCCTCTGGTTTACCTGCTTGTGACCTCTGTAGAGGTCACAAACAGGTAAACTTTCAGCTTTTATAAATATAAGAAAAGTCTAGCAGTCGGCAGGCTCTTACTCTATAAGACGTTCATGCGGGCGGCGGGCCGCGTGTTGCCGGCCGCTGCTTTAGGAGGAATCCAGCTCCGAAGGTCTACTTGACCTTCGCTAAAGTAAAAAGTTTTTTTATCTTTTTTTCTTCGAGATAACGGCAGGAAACTCATTTTATACTGCCGGACATTTCTGAGGGTTGCTTCTCACTACCAGTTACCTCTAAAGTATTTGACTTTGAGGCAAAGACCTGATATGAATATGAATTTTGAGGCAAAGACCTAAGTCAATGCTTTGAGGTCGTGTGTTAAAAACACCCCACGATTCAAAAATCTAACAAGTGTCAGAAATCAAACCAAATATTGAACCAATTAAATTACTAGAAGTTGCTACAGGTAGCAACTTCTAGTAATTTAATTCTTCATGATAGGTCTATCATGAAAAAGCTGATAAACTCATTGATAAACCCAAATAAAAATTTAGGGAGTGCCTCCGCTGCTGGTGCCGGCTACCAAAAATATCAGTAGGGAACCGGCGGTAAGTCGGTTTTAATTTTTTGTTAAAAAATAATAATTTTACCCTTTTTAGGGTTCCGTAGTCCGTACCCAAAGGATATAAACGGGACCCTATTACTAAGACTTCGATGTCTGTCCGTCGGTCCGTCTGTCCGTCTGTCCGTCTGTCTGTCACCAGGCTGTAACTCAAGAACCACAATAGCTAGACTTCTGATCACATATTGTGTATATCTGTTGCCGCTATAACAACAAATACTAAAAACAAAATAAATTAAATATTTAAGGCCGTCCCCCGAGCAAACGACCTTGGCCATAAATTTGCCGCGTTGCCGAGATCGCGCCAAAACCCTATTATTTTTACTTATCTTAGTTCAAAATTGTCCTAAAAAAAATTTAAAACGGCGAATATGTAGTTTATGATATTTTCGATCTATTGGCGTGAGTTTCAAATAAAAGTAATTTGTAAATCCTAAGGAGATGCTGAATGTATGCTTAAATTTTAACAAATTGGTATTACTTTGGAAGCTGATATCATGAGTATAAGAAACAAAAATAGAAAATTTAAAACGACTAAAGGAATGTTGATATACTGAAGATTATTGCTGTATTTTTATTATAACTTAGTAGCTTTCAGATTATGAGTTTATAAGGTTTTAAATACGGTCAATTACGGAATCTCCGGACGGAACGCCCTTAAGGGCCCCCCTTAAATATTTTTTATTCCCATACAACAAACGTGATTTTTTTTTGCTATTTTTTGCTCTTAATCAATAACGGCAACACAAAGGGAATTGAAATGTTCATAAAATACTTAATTGTATTTGTACTTTAATAATTAAGTATAAAATTTAAATAAATTAAATAATTAAGGGGGGCTCCCGTACAAAAATCATTTTTTAGCCTATCTTTGCTCTGTAGTGGGACGGAACCTTTCGTGCGCGAGTATAACTCTTACTTAGCTTAGATTTTTAGTTACCCATGAGACCACAAGGCTATATTATAGCAACGCGGACGCAGTTATTATTATCCAAAAGGTGCACACTGCACAGAATACAGATTGTCTTCCTCCCGCACGCGCACCCCCGTTTGGTGACGCCCACTATCGTGATATTTTAATTTCGCCATAATTTCAAAACTATACGTGTAATTTTAATCATTCAAAGACCAAATTTAATCCACATAAACTGTACTTAGTGATGAAATAATTTATTTTGATAAGGATTAATAGCATAAGTAAAATAAACGCGTTTAAATGTAGTCCAAAAATATTAAAGATTTTTAAATAAAAAAATGGTTATTGTGCCTCACTCGACATAGATAAGTAAAGTGTGTCGCGGACTTTTTTGTAGATATTTATAAGATCCACAATTACATAGAACATTTTATGGTTCTATATTTTATAGTTTCGGCAGCGTACGCAAAATAAGTAACTTTTCTGGTTGTTTTACACATGGCGTCTGAAAAACCCAAATATCTTACGAAACTCTATTTTTTTTCCAAAATAAAATTTAGTCTATCTTCAGCAGAAATAATGTAGGATTCATTGGCTTTTGCTTGGAGTAGTTTAAATAAAGTCTAAATCCTCGAACTTGTATCTATAAGGATTCAAAAGATCTGTTGGGTACCTTCGGACCCAGGGTACATCCTGGTGCAAAATCCTACTTTTTGGTAGTATATACCTGAAATACTTAAAAAAAAATCGAAATCACCATATGTTCCCATATACATTTCAAGGAGTCCCCTCGATTCCTCTTGGATCCCATCATCAGACCACCACTTTTCTGAACATGGTACCCAATTCGGATTATACCCTATACAATAGCGAAAAAAATTATAACCTCCTCCTTTCTGGAAGTCGGTTAAAAATATGCATCCTCATTCCTCACATTATGACCTTATTATTTGTACATTTCATAGTCCTTTAGCTCAAGAATCAAACTGATGTTTTTGATCATTATTCTGTCATTTAACAAGCGATGTTTGCCGAATAGGCACCGGAAGCCTATTCGGCAAACATCGCGTGGCTTCGGCAAACTTTGGAAAACGGCGCCGGCAGCCATTTCGGCAACCGGCAGCGGCGGCAAAGGCACTCCCAAAAATTTAAGTACTGATAGGTCTGATGATGATGTATTGCTGAAAACTCTCGATGAAAATATGAAAAAAACCAGCCAAGTAGGTATGTATCGGGCGCAATATAGGTTGGCATTATAGTACTGCTAGTTTTTGTTTATTTTTGTACGGTCAATGAATGTACTTACAGAGAAGTTGATTCCTATGCAGATGGGGGACCTACGTAGTTATGTCGCATTACGTCAAACCCAGCCGACAGATCACAATAATGAATATCAATGAATTGACATGATCGACCAAATGACTTTGGTCTCTCAAATGCATAGGAATCAATTTCCTCGATGGTACGTTTATGACGTGCTTCTACAATGTTAACAGTCCAGTTTCAACCAAATTATGTGCATTTCTCGGAAAATCGACATACCCAGTACTACCACGTACATACTTGTATTTTGATATTTTAAAACAGTTATCAAAATTCACATATTGGATAGTCGCAGGTTTTAAATCAGGGGTCAAAATGTGGTTTAAAATCAGGCTTAGTGTGTAGCTTAGTATAGATAGCTTCATATTTCATAATATAATCGGGAATACATCCTGTAATATATTTTGTGCTAGGACAGAAGAGTAGAAGTAGCCCACCCACTCGATCAATCGCCGAATTTTTACTTGACGTTAGATCTAAAAAATATATTCGAATAATTTTGCTTAGGAACAATGTGTTGGAAAAAACAATAAAATAAAATCAGAAAAATAGATATACAAATCAATCTTACCATGGTTAAAAATAAATTAAGAGCTTGAAATAAAATTAAAATTTGATAACCATTCGTTGAAAAATATAAAAAGCGGATCGCTACGGATACGTCCGATTTGTAACAGGAAGAAGGTCACATCTGCAACATGAGGCCCGTACTGATGATGACCGCGGCCGTGCTCCTGGCCTGCGTCGCCTACTCCCACCAGGTGAGTATGGACTTTGTTGTAGTACTTATTGCCTAAATTCCAAATTACATTACTCAAAATCATAAACTTATACTATAATATTAAGTCCTTAAATTGGCGTTTTGTTGTACCTACAGGCCAATTTGATCTCAAATATCTCATCTGTGGTTAAGAATTCCAAATTCAAATTTGTATATTCGTTTATTTGGTATAATATTTGAGTTTCCAAAACAGTCATTCATTTGTTTTTTCTTGATTATTTTTTCTTTGGAGACGTTCACGCACAATGGAAAAATTGAAATATCGCTCTATTAACGAATATGAGTTCTACCGTGGCACGACTCACGAGTGCTGCAGAAACAGCTCGAACAATATGTATGGCGCTGGAGCAGCAACGTAGTTAATAAGGGGCTAAGGGGCTAGGGGGTAGCAGTGCCCCGGTGCCCTCTAGGGCAGGGGTTCCCAAACTGGTTCCCAAACTGGGCAGGAGGGGCGCCGTGGCCCGTGAGTCGATCCTCCATCATGATTATCCATAACCACAATAATTTTAAAATAAATTATAATATGAATTATGTAAAGCAGGCTGATGATTAATTATATATTTTGTTTATTATTTACGTCATCATCATCATATCAGCCTATATTCGTCCACTGCTGCACATATTATTTACTTGCTTTACCTAAATATAATCATAAAAGGTGTTTATTTTAGAACTATGGGAGGAAAGGCTGCAAGAGCTTTAAGTCAGCGTAAATCTGGTGCAGGCCATTCGACCAGTGCTGAAACAGTGGTTGACAAGAAGGACCGGCGCGCTCTCCTTCCAAGTTCCGACACAGGTGCTGACCGGGCATGGCTGCTTCGGTCGTAAGTCGGAGTGTGCGAGATCGTAAGTCGAGAAGAAACCACGCGATGTCACCACTGTGTCTGTGACAGGGACACGGCCGAACATACCATCATGGCGTGTCCCTCTTGGATAGTACAACGTGCGGCACTCAGTGCTGCCATCGGATCGGACCTTTCGCTACCAGCACTGTTTCGTGCAATGTTGAGCGGCGAACAAGAGTGGATTCGGTAGAGGATTTCGCTCACGATGTCATCTCCGCAAAAGATGAGGCCGAGCGCATAAGAGAGAGGGAGGCGCTCAACCCTCGTCGCAGGAGTAGGCCAAGGCGAAGACGGGTCAACCCAAATGACCACAGCTTCCCACCTTAGCCAGGGAGCTCGGGGCAGCTCGGGGCAGGGCGCGGCGGTATGGGGATGCCGCCGCCCATTGCACCGAGTCCCCGAGAGGGTCGCGATGCGCTGCGTATTCTTCGCGCATCGCAACACCAAAGTGTCAGGCCTGCACAAGCCCTTGAAGGGCCTCTGTTTGGAAACGGAGCCTGTATGGGCTCGAGGAGGGCCTGCTGGTGACAAGCAGGCACACGCACGCAGAGCCGCGGAATGAAAGCTCGCGCGTTCTCGCAATCCTGCGTGCGACGTTTTAGTGGGTAGGGCTGCGCTCTATTCACCATCTTTACGGCCGCAGCGAGTCCTACATACCCGGGGAAGTTGTCCCCAAACCCTCCGTCATGCGCAACAGCATTAAAAAAAAAGGGCGCCGTGACAAAATATTGACTCGTAAGTGCGCCGCAGGCTGAAAAAGTTTGGTAACCCCTGCTCTAGGGGGTAGCAGTGCCCCGGGGCCCTCAAGCTCAGGGGCCCTCGAATCCTTACCAGAAATCTCGATCAAACTGAACTTAATTTGGCTCCCATTTTCAAAATATGACAGGTTGTAACCCAACTTTAATCATGACAACTCATTTGAGAGAAATTCGAAAGATTATCCATAGGGATAATTTCAGTTGTCGAGTAGTAGTCGAACAGTAATTGTCAATCCAATCAGTCCGCCGTCCGAGACGCTCGTATACCATATTATAACCATAATAATTAACCAATAACCAGTGTAGTAAATAGTGAATAAATAGTTAAACCAGTTTTTGCATCTTTTAACTTAACCACGCGTGTGAACCATAATCTGAACCAACCAACGAAACAAATCAAACCACCAGAAACTCTACCCCTAAAGGCCCTAAAACAAATACCCTTTTCATGGTGTTGTTAGTTATTGCTATTCCAGTTCCAGTTGTTGGCAGTGTTGTTAATTTGACGGTTAGTGGCATGGGCGTAATTATTATTAATTGATGGGAGTTTTAATATTGTCAATTCGAGTTAAGTTATCACATGTCGATGGTAGATAATCGGCTAAGCATTGTTGTGAAGTATGCAGTAATAAGAAAATTGGCAGCCAATTATTATAGACATTAAAAAAGTTTATCTAGGCTTAGTAAAAAAGTGTATGCAGGCTGCAGCCATCAAACACAGCGCAGCAAATTTAGTCAACCAAGTGACAGCGTTATTTATCGACAAAAATATTAATTTAAAAAAATATGTGGCAAGACGTAGGGGCAAGACTGAGGATGTTTATGGAGCCGGTGTGATGAGTGCAGGTGGCTGGTGTGTATAATGGTGTACAAAAACATATTGAGGATATCCAGCCTAACGCAGAGTACGTACATTTTGCCACTCATAGTTTAAATTTGGTTATAAATGATGCCGATAGTTATAGTTGTGTGGAAATATATTATATGTTTTCGCAATGTTGAATGATTTCTATAATCTTTTCAGAAACAACATCAAACGTGATCTGAGTGATCTGTAAACGCTAGCACGGCGACCAGCGGAAATGCGAAAGTATGGACAAGCTGTGGAAATAAACCTAAGGTGCCGTTCCGATCTTTTTTCGTTCCGAAAAATTCAATTAAAATGCCATTTTATGACAGACTATAGTTACAAACTGTGGAGATAAACTTAAGGTGCCGTTCCGATCTTTTTTGGTTCCGAAAATATCAATTAAAATGCCACTTTATGACAGACTATAGTCCTCAAAATTGAAATAATATCCTACATTATGACATATACTAATCTCTGTCTGTCATAAAGTGGCATTTTAATAAAATTTTTGTCGGTCGCGATTAGCCGCGGTAAAGATTGGAACGACACCTTAGATTTATTTCCACAGTTTGTCCATACTTTCGCATATTTTCCGCTGGTCGCCATGCTAGCGCTACTGATGTCAAAGTTCACTGGAAAATCGGACACCACTCTAAAAAAACTAAATCAGACTAGATAGATATATAAAAATAGCGAAGTTTTATTGCACATACGATATGTGCAATAAAACTTCGTCGACCATCTGGTCCCCTTGATTCTTCTTTATTTCGGTTGGTTAGCCAAATCTACACCAAGTATTGATAATAATGGTAATGTATGTTGTTACTCTTTAATCCTTCAAGCCCCATATGGACCTGCCAGCGGGACTAGCTTGTTTTGAGGTGTTAAGTTTCAAAAATTCTAAAGTTTCTGAATTTTTGCACACGGATGGAGTGATGTCTTATTAGGTTAATTTTAAATTTTGTGTCATTTCTGATGATAGGTATTTGAGAAAATCAAAATTTAGTGGTCGATTTTTTAAAATTTGTATAAAACTAGCCAGCAAAAACTTAACTTAAAAATAACAATAGCATCATATCGAGATTAGTCTTCGGATTATAGGTACCTAATTTGAACCATTTTAGCCCATTGGAATCCGAAATATTGCCAATTATTTAAAACACTATCTAAAAAAAATTAGAGTTTCTGAACTCACAATAATTGGGCTCAGGTCTATTAAATAAAGCCATAGAATAATTTTTACTTTTGCAAGTTCCAAACACTACGAAAAAGATATTTTTAATTAAAGGCATTTACATATTCAACATCCTAAAGAAGTAAGAAATATATATTTTCATTTTGAGTCCTTTTCACCAATTGCTTTAAAAATTAGATACAAAAATATAAACAGTATGAAAGAACCGGACGAGTGCGAGTGTGAGACAGAACTCTGCGTAGTTCTGTCCTACCGTTTTTAGGGTTCCGTACCCAGAGGGTAAAATGGGACCCTATTACTGGGACTTCGATGTCTGTCTGTCTGTGTGTCTGTCTTCAGGCTGTGTGAGACTGAGATACAGCCTTTAGATAGACGTACAGACCCGCTATGGATAAACTTCTGATTTTTTCAAATTGTTTATTATCTATTTCGCAGAAGCAAAATAATAATGTTTTATCCGCGCGCTACGCTGATAGTTCATAGCTCCAATTAATTTCATAAAAAAATTATCGGACAAATCATCTAAAATTGTAACAACTAAAATTTTTTCTTCAATAAGTACTCAATTCTAAATGATTAAGTATTTTAGCATATCTTTTCAGATCAATACTGTATTAACTAAAAAATCGCTAATTTCTTATTAAAAGTGACCTATTTTTATTACTTAGTGAGTATAAATGTGCTTTTGACTAAACAAGAATAGGTATTATATTCTTAATTTCTGAAAAACTTGAACAGAAAGTCTAAAATCGGTTTTTTGCCATTTCTGAAAAAGTATACATTTCGAGTTACGACACTATTGTAATAGCAGTGCGACATGTATAAGCGTTTTTGGAAAATCTGCCCCCAAGGGGGTGAAATAGGGGTTGAAAGTTTAAATGAAAGTCCGTCATTTCTTGAGTTACAAACATGAAACTTTATTTTTGTGCTACTGATTAAAATTAATGAATGGATACGTATTTAAGCATTTCTGGTAATTCTACCCCCAAGGGGGTGAAATTGGGGTAGAAAGTTTCAATGAAAGTCCGTCATTTCTTGAGTTAGAAACATGAAAGTTTATTGAGTATTGACGTTTGCGTTTGACGTTTGCTTAAATAGGGTCCCGTTTTTACCCTTTGTAATAAGGAACCACAAAAAGGGGAAAACTATCCATCTTTGTTATTATGCTATGTTAACGCGGACGAAGTCGCGGGCAACAGCTAGTAATTTGATAAAAATATGTTATCATTTATTAGCAGAAGTTAATTCGGTTTATCAAAATGACTAGGTACCTACGTAATGTTGAGGTGAATTGAACTAATTTTTTTTACCTCTTTATAAAGAATTTTGGACCAACTGCAACCTAACCTCGATATAACAAACCTTAGTTCAGCGAATTACTTGAAATAATAAATATTTTCTTATTCCCCTCACATTTGCTATAAGTATCGAGGTTGCATTGTAGTCATAAGAGATCGCACACGTCACACTTTTTGTGTGATCGAGTCTGCGGCTTACATACAATCTGCATGGCGCGCGCCATCAGACTGTATGTGCGCCGCAGACTCGATCACACAAAAACCGGCCAAGTGCGAGTTGGACTCGCCCATGAAGGGTTCCGCAGCAGCAATAAGAATTATTTCTATGAAATTATAAGGTTTTTGATTTATTTTAATATTTCATTTTTGATATAATGAAAGTTAAATTAAGGTTTATCATTTATGGCGTATAAAAAAAACTACTGGCTAGATCTCGTTCAAACCAATTTTCGTTGGTAGTTTTTATAGTAATGTACATCATAATTTTTTTTTAGAATTATCATGCCCCTAGTTTAGAAATTAGGGCGGGGACGACACACATTTTGCCACTTTGGAAGTGTCTCTCTCGCAAACTATTCAGGTTAGAAAAATGTGATATTAGAAACCTCAATATGATTTTTGAAGACCTATCCATAATATATACCCCACACGCATAGGCCAGATGATTTTTTTTTTGTACCTATGGGTTATACCCCTAAAATTTTTAATAATTTTTCCATTTTTGTATCCAAGTCTTAATGCGGTTCACAGACTCCATCTACTTACCAAGTTTCAATAGTATAGCTCTTATAGTTTCGGAGAAAAGTGGCTGTGACATACGGACGGACAGACAGACAGACAGACATGACGAATCTATAAGGGTTCCGTTTTTGCCATTTTGGCTACGGAACCCTAAAAAGTGTGACGTCTGCGATCTCCCTAAGGAACTTTGTTCCAATAAATATATTATACAAAAAAATGGTTGCCTGTAAAGTCGGTTTTACGGGCGAAGATTTTACGTGACAACGTGTGGGAGAGAGACGCAAGGCATTCGGCGGGCCTCTCTCTCGTTCGGTGACTCATCGTAACGTTACCGAGCGTTACACTTTTTCATAAGTGACTCCCAGCCGCAACCTAATTTAAGACGTTGTCACGTCAAAAAACAACTTTATATTCCTCCCATACAAAACTCCAATTTCATAATACATAAATGTAAATTTAATAATATATTTTTAAAACTTCAATTCATTAAGCTAAAAACTGCTGAAAAAGTTCAAAAGAAATTTCAAAGAAAATGAATAAATTGTACAGTTTACATGTTGATTTAATCTCTTTTATTTGTATTTCCAATTATTCAACTTATTATAGATTATGTCATTTTATTAGGTGGCGATAGTCGCTGACGTGTCTGACGGTAAGTTTTTCTGTTCTTGACTCGATATCTATACTATCTATACTAATATTATAAATACGAAAGTACCTCAGTCTGTCTGTCTGTCTGTCTGTCTGTCTGTATCGCTTTCACGCCAAAACTACTGAACGATTGTAATGAAATTTTGTACACAGATAGTCTAAAGCCGCTATCCCCAACCCGCAGCCCGCCGTGATTTAATTTGTGGCCCGCGTGATGTTTTTTAACCCTAAAAAATTTTCGTTGCGGCCCGCGACACCAAGACTAAAACATGTTTGTGGCCCGCATGAAAAAAAGGTTGGCGACCACTGGTCTAAAGCCTGAGAAAGGATATAGGCTACTTTTTAACCGGAAAAAGGGGTTTTAAGGGGGTGAAAATGCGTAAAGTTCAAATTAAGTTAGTTCCAAAAAATTCATAATAGATGGCATCGTGCGTCTCCTATATCGCGCTATCCCTTGCTCATGCATCTTTCTATAAGAGGTGATACCATGTTGAGTAGCGTTTTTCGATTCTTTCGAAATAGTTTATGGGTAAAGCTAAAGTTGTGTAATGGGGGACTAAATAAGCTTTAGGTTTAATTTTAAAAAATGAAATATTATGTGCGCACTGCACAGCTGTTTTGTTGACACCGCGCGCTATAAACTGAAGTCCACGCGGACGAAGTCGCGGGCAACAGCTAGTATTATATAATGCGTCCGCGCGAACGAGCGGTTTGGCCGCTATACCACGAGATCACAAGCAATAATTAGGGTTCCGTACCCAAAGGGTAGAAACGGGACCCTATTACTAAGACTTCGATGTCTGTCCGTCTGTCTGTCCCCAGGCTGTATCTCAGACTGCCATATTAGCCACGACACGAATTTCGCGTTATGGCCATTTTGTGATTGCCAGAACACGTCGTGACCGTTTTCATTAAAGCCACGCGCGAAATTCGCGTCGTGGCTGTTTCACTGTGACCACAACGCGTTGTGAGCTATTTTTTCGCTCACTTAGCGATGTCGGTCTTTGAGCGTAACATGTATATATTAGAATTTAGATAATATATATTATTTACATAAATAAATAAATCCAAACTTATATTATAAATGCGAAAGTGTGTATATAATATTTAATTCATCCCGGTCATAAATATAAACTAACATATGAAATGATGGACTTTCATTCAAACTTTCAACCCCAATTTCAGCCTCTTGGGGGTATAATTTCAAAAAACGCTTAAATACCTACTCATTCATTTTTAATCAGCAGCACAGAATACATATTTGTCAGCAGTCCAAAAATAAACTTTCATGTTTCTAATTTAAGAAATAACGGACTTTTATTTAAACTTTCAACCTGGGGGTTTTTTCTTTCTACCCCAAAGGGGGTGAAATGGGTTTCACCCCCTTTGGAGTAGAATTTCCAAAAACGCTTAAAAACGTATCCAATCATTTTTAATCAGTAGCCCAAACATAAAATTTCAAGTATCTAACTTAAGAAATAACGGACTTTGATTCAAACTTTCAACCCCAATTTTACCCCCTTGGGGGTAGAATTTCCAAAAACGCTTAAATACGCATTCATTCATTTTTTATCAGTAACCCAAAAATAAAGTTTCATGTTTCTAACTCAAGAAATGACGGACTTTCATTCAAACTTTCAACCCCTATTTCACCCCCTACGGGGTAAAATTTTCTAAATTCCTTCCTTTGTGAGTGTCTACTTAATAAAACAAACCTACTCACCAAATTTCGTGGCTGTAATATATGAATACCGAGCAAAAAATATTTGAAAAATCACGTTTGTTGTATGGGAGCCCCCCTTAAATATTTAATTTATTTTGTTTTTAGTATTTGTTATTACAACGGCAACAGAAATACATAATCTGTGAAAATTTCAACTCTCCAGCTATTACCGTTCTTGAGTTACATCCTGGAGACAGACGGACAGACGGACAGACATCGAAGTCTCAATAATAGGGTTCCGTTTTTACCCTTTGGGTACGGAACCCTAAAAACGGACCAATTTGAATCCTGGCAAGATTCAGAATCATAATTAACGGTCGGGTTTATTTGAGTTAAGACCTGTTCACATAATGCGTCACTCATATTTTACATACTCAACTCCACCCAGCGGCTGCTCTATGATACCGTATCTGATAGATTACATGCTACATTGCTAATTGAGTACCCACTACCTACCCAGCTTATGGCTCATTTTCACTGGTCGATAGGGCCCGCATGTGGGGTGCGGGAGATTTCTGAAACGCATACCACGACCAATAACAATGTGCCATTAGTTGTCAATTAGTTATCAGAGACTCCCCGCATGCTGTATACCGTACGAGTTAACGACTAATGAAAATTCGCCCTTATGATGCACAGAGGTTGGCGGGGGCGACGCGCTGAGCACCGGGCAGCAGGCGCTCGCCGGGGGCAGCATGCCGAGCGACGAGCAACTGCAGCAGCAAATGGCGAACGCGCTCCGTGCGAATCCGGGGTGGAGCGACTTCATAAAACATCCTATAGTACAAGGAATAACGCAAACACTATATCAAGATATAATGAAGTAATTATAATTTATTATGTACTGTAGATGACGCGCGGGAACCGTGCATTTTTCCGCAACAAAAACTATAAAATAATGTAGTATGTCCTTTGTCGGGCCTTAAAGTACTATCATACCAAATTTTTATATTGTACCAAGTGGTTCAAGCGTGAAGAGATAATAGATAAGCTCACGTATCTTTTGTTTATCACAGAAACGTGATTGGATTAACACACTTTTAAGTTTAAAAATTAAATAGGTACTAAAGTGTCTAAACACACGAGGCTGAATTACGCCCGCGTAAATTCCGCCGCGTTTAGGCCGCGTTTTAAATGCATACGAAAAATACGGACGGAACGCGATGGACGACACACTATGCCGAAATTCTGTCCCGAGCTGAATTTCCGTCGAGCCGAGTCGAGCGTAAAGTTCGGCAGTGATTCGGCGGTAATGTTTTATATTATGGCAACACACTATACGCGACGGAATTATCAAAACCGAACATAGCAAATCCAACTATTAAGGGGTTAAGGGTCTATACAGACGGACCTTTTGCAGTTCATGGTATTGCAGTCGTGTCAACTGCATTCAAACTGCACTTGAACTGCAATTAGCGGTTGGATTGCAGTGCATACTCATTTACGCGCGCGTTCCGCAACGGAAATTACGCCGCAAAATTTCGGCTCTTCGCGTAATTTATAGTGTGCCGCATCAGTGCAGACGTAAGCGGCTGAACGTAATTTCGGCCACGTAATTTACGCCGGCGTAATTCGGCCTAGTGTGTTTAGACCCTAAAGGCTTACTTTACAATTCTAGTCACTTTATATTTAACATAAAATTATTTTTAATATTTGCAGACCTTACATCGAGCAGAAAGTATTGGGAAAGTAAGTTATTTATCTAAGGACTTTTAAGTTGATTTTAAGTTGATCGCACATATTTTGTCAGCCGTACCGTTTTTTTTATATGTCCGTATGGTTGCCCAAGCAAGTATATACAATACGTCATTCTCGCAACAAAGTCGGCCTAGTCCAGAGGAAAGAACTAGCCAGTACGTCAGGGACCAATTACTATGTGCGGGTTTCCTGACGATGTTTTCCTTCACCGTACGATCGTCCGTAGTATGTACTTGAGATCAGAAAATGTCTCATTGGTGCACGCCTCCACCCGGAATCGAACCTGCACCCTCTAGGAATGCGAACCAAAGGGTAGTAGAACTAAGAACTAATGGGTAGACCATTATGCCACCCACGCTCTCGCGGTGGGGTCTAAAAATCATGAAAATCTTGTTACGTACTTTATGGATGGTCCCTATTACCCCATACAAGTTGTAACTAAACAAAGTAATAATACTTTAGGGTTGACAGTGAACTTTTTCGAGGTACACGTACTTACACATCCTAAAGTATTATCACTTACTTTAATTGTTGTTTTCTAAACTGACTTACTTATACCTATCTCATTTCAGAGATCCCAGTGGTCCTGTTGCTGTTTAACCTGCCGAATTAAATGTATTATTCGAGGAGGTCAAATATTACAATATCAGAGAATTTGATGCATTTTTATTTATTTGCTAGCGACCCGCCCCGTCTTCGCACGGGTATAAAAATTTAATATAATTATAGCCACTGAAAAAATGATTAAAATATGATCCTTCACGTGGCCTACTTCTTAACTGTGCCAAATAACATAAAAATTGCTCCAGTAGTTCGCGAGATAAGCCCTTTCAAATAATTTACCTCGTTTTTTCCACATTCTCCTATTAGTCTTAGCGTGATAAAATATAGCTTATAGCCTTCCCAACGAATAATAATTAAAGTTCACTGAGCCTTCCTCAATAAATAGGCAAACTATCTATTTATAGAGATTCAGAAGCGAGGGTTAAGGGGTTAAGGATAGTTGAACGTTACAACGTCATACGTTGTCACGTTCAACTATCGTCAGTAAACCGACTTTACAGACAACCGATTTTACTTGGAAATTAATTTACATTTTTAGAACATATAATTCAAACTGGTGAGAAAGCGAAGCGCAATTTTTACTCCTTTACCAAAATATCTATGTCGACATGGGGCCTCTCTTTCAAAACCCTAAAATTAATTTACACCGCTACGTAGCTAGGCAGCATTTGCTACGGGGCCCCCGTGTGGGCCGACAGAGCAACTATCGGCGCGGCTCGTCGCAAGTTGCTACAAAGCCAACGTCTTGCTCTTATATTCTTATGCAAAGCTTACAGGACCACAAGCACTGAAGCCTTACCTGTGTTAGCCGGAGTTTTACCCGTTGACCTTGAGATTCAGCGTCGTGCGACAATGTATGGTCATAACAACCCGTTCTTTTTAAGCGCTCGCGATAAAATTAAAATAGCAAGATTGTTTGAACCTTTAGAAAACTCTGTGCAAAGCCTAATCTCCGAATGGCAGTCGCGATGGGACTGTTCCACCAAAGGGCGTCATCTTTATAATTTTTTCCCTAATATTCGTGAACGGCTATCCAAACATTGGATGGATATTGATCACTGCGTTTCTCAATTCCTGACCGGTCATGGAAATTTTAAGGCCAAACTTTACGGATTTAAACTAGTGCCTTCACCCATGTGCGAGTGCTCGACCGAAGGCAACATGCTTGAACAAACCGCTCATCATGTTCTCTGGGAGTGCAGTCTCTGGCAGGACGAAATAACTAATATGCTAAACAACCTATTCTGTACATCTGGAGTCGCATACTACGGTGATCTCGTGGACAGCGCTAGGAACTTCCGTGCCTTCAAGCGTTTTTGTCACAATTATTATTGGCAACAGTCAACTCAACTCAATAAACTCCAATATTAACTTAGCTTAGGAGTCACAAGTATTATTTACCTTATTTCCGTGGTGCTCTCCCTTAAGTTCTTTGACTTTCGGTCATTGCAACTTTGTGCTGTCTCCCGCTTTTATGGGGAGGGAAATTGAAATCTTCCTACTCCTCCTATTTTCTTCTGATTAATTTCGTTGCGGGTCCCAAGACAGTTTTAGCATGTCCCTCGGGCTCTCTGAGATCATATCAAAGGGTTTTCGTGGTTGGATACCGCTGTCGATCCTGGCGACACAGGAGATACAGTGGTGGGAATGTGTGGTGGGCCAAAGCCCGTTAAAAGATTTATGGCCTGTCTCACCGCTTCCTGATAAGGTGCCCGATAGGGTTATTTGACAGATTTTCCATACTCCATCTGTCAAATTAAGTGGTGGATAGCCTTATCAGGAAGCGGTGAAACAGGCCCTTACTCTTTCTCAAAGGTCAGGTAGCCATTCAGAACTGAATACCTCCTAAAGTAACCGCGACCGAAACTCCATAGGTAGTTGCTGGTCGTTCTTACTCCCTCTGGTTTACTGCTGGGCGAGCTTGTTTCAAAATAGGGTGGGACTTTGAAAAAAATATATTCGAATAATTTTTTTTTTTTAAGTTTGACGACCTCTGTCGCTCAGTGGTGAGCGCGTTGGTAGTTCAAGCCGGGGGTCGCGGGTTCGAATCCCGCCAGCGGAACAAAAAGTTTTCAATGTTCCCGGGTCTGGATGTGTATTAAATATGTGTATGATATAATAAAAATCTTAAATATATGTATAGTATAAAAGTATTAAATATATTTCCGTTGTCTGGTACCTGTAACACAAGTCCTTTAGGTACTTAGCACGGGGCCAGACTGACGTGGTGTGAAGCGTCCATAGATATTATTATTATTATATTGCATAGGAACAACGTGAAATAAAATAAAATCAGATAAGTAGGTATACAAATCAATCTTAACATGGTTAAAAATAAATTAGGAGCTTTAAAAAAATTAAATTGAATTTAACACGTCTTGATAAGATTTAAGCCATTCGTTGAAAAATATAAAAAGCGGATCACTACGGATACGGCAGACTTAAACCTAGAAAAAGGTCACAATATATGCAACATGAGGCCCGTACTGATGATGACCGCGGCCGTGCTGCTGGCCTGCGTCGCCTACTCCCACCAGGTGAGTATGGACTATGGACTTGCAATAATTGGAAAAAAACACTTTGTATACCTAAAATTAAATAAATACATCTTTATTTCTCAAATTACATAGACAAATACAATCATGAGGCATCCCCGTTAAGTAAGAAATTACTTGTGTTGGGGATATCACGCTCATTCCCTTAAATACTTATAAGTTATAACATTGAGAAAGTACCTAGCCATGCTGCATGCACAATAATTAGTTTTATAAAATTATAGCTTTTTTTAATTTAATTTTAATAGGTGGAAATGGCCGAATTTGAGGGTAAGTTTTTGGGTTTCCTTCTGTCAAAACTGGTATTACCTATATAAGTACCATGTGGTCTCTACTCTTTCAAATTTTGTATTGTTCTTTATACTCAGAGCTCTATGTACCCTTTTTTGCGTAGCTACACTCCTACCATTATGGGAGTATTATTCATATTAGTGCAAGTACTATCAAGGAAATTGCAGATTCCTAGGAAGTTGACGGACCTACGTCATTTGGTCGGCTTATGTCAATTCAATGTTAGCTGTGCGGATGGGTATTGGGTAATTGGGTATGAGTTATGACTTATGACGAAACACGTTACACGACCAAAATAATTAGGTCCACCATCTACCTTTTTTTTGTGGAGGGGAAATACTTTGCATATTCCCCACCCTCTCGGGGTAAGGGGCGGGGGTATGTGGGACTCCCTACAAGAGGTCTACCCACTAAAACCCCCCAGCCCTCCGTCATGCGCCTATAGTGCGGGAGGGACGGATAAGGTCCGCCATCTACCTAGGAATCAACAGCTATCTCAACATAGTACTATCTCCGACAAGCCCTTTTACCATGATGGTGATGATGGCTAATCATGTTGATGTTTCTGGGTGTGCAGACGCTGCGCTGAGTGACGGGCAGCTAGTGCGAGAGGCGCGCGAGGCTCTCCAACAGAATCAGGAGTTTGTTAGGTAAGTTGTTGCTACTGTAAGCTTAGTTGCATAAGCAGTATAAAACAATATACTTACTAATAAATGACTTGCAAACCTTCAAGACGAGAGCGTGTTCCCTCTTCTAATGTTGCGAGTGACCATGGGCGACGGTAGTTATCTTCCATCAGGTGACTCGTTTGCTCGGGCCGCGGGCGCACTCTAAGGCTACGTTCAGACGTGCGCGTGTTCTACTATTACACTAGTAAGCAAGTGCCATTTTCCATTACATGCACCGAAAATTATGATTTTGGTCTCATTCGATTTGGAATACCATCTAGAACATTCTATCAAAATTCCAAGACGGGCTGAAAAAAAAAGCAAAAGTTATAAACAATTAAGTAAACATAAAAATAAGGGTTTGGTTTTTTTTAATATTTCAAAAACTATTTGAGATTAAAAAACAGGAAATTTCCTAAAAAAAATCCTAGATTCTGGAACCTTCCCAATTATCCTTATAGCTTTAATTGAGCGGCGAAAGTAATGGTGAAACCGCGTGGTTCAGGTTTTGCGTGATTTGCCGCAATCTGCTACGTGAACTAAAAAAATATTTTAAGTGATTAAATATTAATATTAAGGAATAAAAAAAATTGGGTACGAAGTAGACATATCAATAAACAATAATCCGTAAACAAACATAAATTATCACAATTTGTTTAATTATTATGCTTTTCTTAATTTGTTAATAGTCACCATTTTAATGTTAACATAAAAACGCTGATTATTTCTAAACAAGAAATCTAGAAATTGTTATTATTCTTTTGAGCTAATCTTAAAAGGGCTTAGAAGAGATATCCGGTGGAAAAATTCAATAATTTTGATTTTACACTTTTTTATTAACATTCAAAAGCATTCCAAAATTATTCATGTAAGTAAAGCATTTATGGTACTTTTATATCCAATAATTGTTATTATTTTGTTTTGTTGTTGTTAGAAGCCAGATAACAATATAATATATTTTTATATTTATAACTAATAAAATTTAAATAATCATTTTTATTGATGAAAAAAACCCTAATTGCTTTATTTACATGAAAATTTCATGAATGCCTTTGATTGTTCATAAAAAAGTGAAAAATCAAAATCATTGAATTTTTCCACCGGATATCTCTTCTAAACCCTTTTAAGATTATCTCAAAAGAATACTAAAAATTTCTAGATTTCTTGTTTAGAAATAATCAGCATTTTTATGTTAACATTAAAATGGTGACTATTAACAAATGAAGAAAAGCATAACATTTAAACAAACTGTGATAATTTATTTTGGTTGACGGATTATTGTTTATTGATATGTCTACTTAGTATCCATTTTTTTATTTCTTTATATTAATATTTAATCAGTTAAAATATATATTTTTAGTTCGCGAGACAGATTGCGGCGATTCACGCGAAACTCGAACTACGCGTTTTTACCGTTACTTTCGCCGCTCATTTAAAGCTGTAAGGATTATTGGTAAGGTTCCAGGATCTGAGATTTTTTTTAGGAAATTTCCTCTTCTTTAATGATCTATTTTCAAATTTTGATTATCTTAAATAGTTTTCGAAATATTAAAAAAAATCCAAACCCTTCTTTTTATGTTTACTTAATTGTTTATAACTATTGCATTTTTTTTCAGCCCCTCTTGGAATTTTCATAGAATGTTCTAGATGGTATTCCGAATCGAATGAGACCAAAATCATAATTTTCGGTGAATGAGATCAGGTTTCGAGGAAAATGGCACTTGTTAATCAGACTATATATAGCTTATGGGAAAACACGCGCGCAGCACGCGCTGAATCCGCGCCGACCTCGCGCGCAGGCCGCGCGCGTTTTCCCGTACGCTATAGTAGAGTAGAACACGCGCAGAACACGCGCACGTCTGAACGTAGCCTAAGTTGTAACCACATAATTATTATTCAAACATTTGTGGCGATTTTGTATTAAAAAGATTAATTTACACTGTGGTAATGTTATTAATTAATTTCCATGTTTAGGTTAACAGAAAAGTGGCGAATAGGAGCAAGTGTACAGTAACTAACACCATCTGATCGTAATTTTCAATTTAAAATAATATGTTATGCTAATTTTATGGTTCACAATTCGCAGACGAAAACGTCAGGAAGAAAGACAGTAAGTTATTTTTCTTTTACTTGAGTTTCTTTGTGTCCTAATAATGTTTATCATTATTTTTGTTACACGTCTACTCTTCTTTTTAATAATAATAATTAACAAACGCCATACTTGCCTTTAAGGGGCGTCCATTACTTGCGTGAGGCATTTTTGAGGATTTTTTGACCCCCTCTCCCCCCTTGGTGAGATTTTGTAAGATTAACTCCACCTCTCCTTATCTCACGCGAGATTTTATAACTATTTATTTTATGTTTGGGCTGTAAAAGCATTGATTATTGAAAAAAAAACTTCATAATATTTTATTAACTATGACTTCCATTTAGATAAAGGTCACCGGGAGCATTCGCTTTTATTGTAATGTAACATTATAGTCTATAGGGTCGAGCATTACATCAGTAAGGGAGAAGAACCGAGCATTACAATGCGCACATTGTAATGATACAATATGTAATATCTTGATACAACTTGTATGCTACGTAACAGTGAAGTCAACTTGCTATGGATGATTTGATAAATCGAATTATCGCGAAAATTCTAGGGACTTCGCGAAAACACGGATAATTAGACACTGGCGATTAAATTTTTCAAACTTACTGACAAAAGGTAGTGTTTTCGCGAAAACACGAGTTGCCTTAGTAACATTGCACATTCTTAACGCTGATTGGCTGATTTTTACTTACTGGCCAACTCTTATTCTGATTGGTTACTATCTTTCCCTATGTATCTTTGAGGTATTACACCATAGACTTATAAAGGGTAAGAAATGACAATGCCTGTTCATAGGAACTTTACTTTTTGTTTAACCTTTTTCTTGGGTAAATATCTATCACAGAAAAGTTACAAGTCATAATATAAACGCAACTACGATTACGTTACCTCTTTATAATCACATAATTATCAGCCTTCGTTTACTTATTATTAAACTTATATGTACGTATAGTACTTTGCGTTGAAGAAAATGCCGTTTCTATACTGTTGTTGTGTTTTTGGTTGTTTAAGTACATTAGCAGAGTTGAATCCTTCAATTGAAGCTATTACAATATTTATTCGTTATTTAACTTCCATTCAGGTTTCGTACGTCCGTCCTGTCATTAGCGTAAAACTTTCTTAGCTCTATGTCGAATCTTTCTTTATCGGACATAACCTCAGAATTAGTTTCTGGTTCTGTTGAACTTTCAGCACTAATTTCACGTGTATCAGTCATTTTGTATTTACAGACACACTTTTAGATAACTTTTTGCACTATTTTTCAAATCCAACTGCAATTTTAAACACATTAAATATTGAAAACTGCTAGTTCGCTTATTCAATCAATTGACATTTAAAATGTCAACTCTTCAACCAATCAGAGAAGATGTTGTTGTGGGGCGCTTAAACCGACCAATCAGTAACTTTTTTCGATAATAACTAACGATTCGTTTCGCAATCTTACTAAGGCGACTCCTGTTTTCGCGAAAACACTACCTTTTGTCAGTAAGTTTGAAAAATGTAATCACCATTGTCTAATTATCCGTGTTTTCGCGATATCCCTAGGATTTTCGCAATAATTCGATTTATCAAATAATCCTACGACATATTACATTACACGCGAATGCTCATCAGTCAGGGAGGACGTATTATTAATAATAATCATTTATTGCAGGCAATAAACCCGTATAAAAATACATAAAATTAAATTAAAAGCTAAAATTAAATAGTACATATTAAATACACTGTGAACAAAAAAATATATATCCACAGCCGAACATATAACCTCCTCGTTTTTTGGAAGTCGGTTAATAAGTAGTATAATAAATAGTAATATATATAAAATAAAATGCTGTAGAAATACGTTTAAAAATATTTCAAATTTTATTATTGTAATATGTAATGCTCAAAGACGAATCTATAATATTACATTACATGTGAATGCTCCCGGTGATCATGAAGAAATAATTTTCCACAGAATATTACATAGATTTGCTGGAAGTAAGATTAATAAAGATTTAGCTTGACCCCCTCCCCCCTTATAACACCTCACGAAATTAATGGACACCTTAGGAACAATTTATGCATTTTTGTTACTTTATTGTTACAGTGTAATTAATCAAGATGCACATCCTCGCTTTCCACATGAGTAAGTACCTCAGCCGAAGAAAAAATCCTTTACATAATATTGTGCTGCCGATTGTTCCTACACATTCCCTATACATTCTGTTCTATATGCCAAAGTTTCATCTAAATCGGTTGAGTGGTTGGCAGAAACTTCTCATCTTCAGGAGAACAGACGAATGAATACTGTAAAAGTATAAAGGGTTATTTAAAGCACTTACTTAGAGTTTTCAAAGTGAATTACTTATAACCCCGATCCAAAAGTGTTATAATGAGTTTGATGTGTCTATCACTCTGTGTGTGGCTGTCCAAGGTAGACTCATTTTGGTCTAGTTTTTTTGTTTAATAAGCTGGAATGATCGAAAGTATTCTTAGCAATAGCCAAAATTTCATCATCATCAGAGCGCTCACTGCTGGAAAATCCGGATTTATCGGTTACAGAAAAGCATCTAGTTTGATCGTTTTAATATTTTGCATTCTGATGCCAGAATGCAAATATATAGTATATATAGTATAGATGCAATCCGGTCTCAAGACACGGTTCGGCTCTGTGATTGGTCCAAATTTTGATAGCCAACCAATCACAGAGCCTGAACAGAGACTTATACCAGCCAAAGTGTTCGAGTTCCGCATTTGGGGTTTTATATTTAATTTTAACGTTTCAGTCCGATGCAGAATTTCGACGAGATCGACCTTTTCCCCCAAGCCGACTGGCCGGAGACCGTCTAAGTACCATCTAAGATTATTCCCTCTTGGGTTCAAAATATATTTTTTCACGATTTGATGACATCATTTTATTTAGGGCCTGTTTCACCACTTCCTAATAAGTGCCGAATAGGCACCAATTAACTTGACAGATGAAGTATGGAGAATCTATCAAAAAAGTTGTGAACGGCATATTCGACACCAATTCGGCACTTTTTCAGGAAGTGGTGAAACAGGCCATTAATCTTCCAACAATAATATTATGATCAATGATCATATCCTCTTTTACACGGAACCCTGTAGGAAACACAATACCTGATTTGATGTTTCATAAAATTATTCTGATAGAATCTCTGATATATTTACAAAATTCGCGTGTCACAACTCACAAGTCACAAACTCACAACTCACAGTGTTTGCGCGGGAACTGCTACAAAATGGCTCGACCGAATTCAGTTCAGTCATTACTTATTACTCATTAGTCATTAGTCATTAGTCATTAGTCATTAGTCATTACTCATTACTCATAGCTAAAAACATTAAATATTATGTTGATGTGGGGAATGATGGTAAAAAAGTTGCAGAAAAATAAATATCAATCTTCTTTGTAAGTTCTAATACCCGGATCGTCTCTTTTCATTTCCGTCCGTCGCTAATTAAGCTTGTGGTACGACAGAAATAGTTGAAGAGAATTAAAAATCGACTGAATAAAATTGAAATTTTCATTGATAAAGTAGGGGAATAAAAAACTAGACCACTTCAACATAAAATCATAATCTTAATGGGCGTTTTCACACTGCGACGATAACAACACGACACGATACCACAGAATAGATAAGCTCCACCGCACATATTATACAATTTCAAGTTGGCCGACTATCGTACAAACTAAATTGCGTAGTGTCACAATTTAATTAAACAAAATCATTGATCATACCTTGCATTTTAAACTTCGATATTATCCAGATAAATTTTAATGAAAAAATCCAGATAAAAAGGTGATAATAATCATTATTTCCATACTAATATTTTTTTTATTATTATGTGATTCGGGACCGTCACGATGAAGTTGTCCAATAAAATTGTGACACTACGCAATTTAGTTTGTACGATAGTCGGCCAACTTGAAATTGTATAATAATATGTGCGCTGGCCCTCTATTCTGTGGTATCGTGTCGTGTCGTTATCGTGCAGTGTGAAAACGCTCAATATCAGCTAATCATCAGCTTAGAAGTTAGAACTTAGAAGTAACGCATTTAATATTATATTCATTTATTACCATATTATTTGAACTAAGGAGTGTACTACCTAAGCTGTACGAAATACGAATACATCACAATTCACACCGCAAGAGTCCTCGTCATAACTCATAACTAAATATTAAATGAAATTGTTGTAAAAGTGATCAACCAACCTTATGGCACTATGGGATCAACTAGGTACATGGCACTATATTGAGCATCCTTTCCACGATTTGAAGACTGTTTTATTCATGTCTTTATCTTTACCCATAATTTCGATAGTGCATATCGCCACGTACAAAGTAAAAAACAAGTACGGGTGCGTAAATACTAAATACCTACACACAGTAGAGGAGGGGAGGGTGCTATTTTTGTAGTCAATCGATCGTCATGGAGACCTAGTAGGTTTTGTAATTAAGGTAAAGCTGATTAAAAAAAATACGAGCACTTTTTGAAGTGAAAACTTCTTTAACGGCGTTGAGCACTTTTGTGGGATGGGTAAAAACTGTGAAACTCGCGTCAGATTCTCGTGCCGTGCTGATCAAAAAACCTTGGAAAAACCGTAAGACGGTTGGAGAGTAGTGTTTTGTGTCGAACTCGAACTCGAACTCGAATGGGGATTGTCCATTTTTTTTTAATTTTGCTCATTACAAAAACATTTCGAGGAATAAGGTCAGTGATCGTATTTCTGTATATAAACGAAAAAAATACCCATTAGTTACTTATATTTTTGAACAAATATGTTTAACCTTAGTTTGACCTTCAATGGCATTAAATTAGCAATAAATTCGATCAACATTACGTTTCGAACTTTTGGTAAGTTTCTCGTATCAGCTTTCACATAATGATAACTTGCATTAGACGAACCAGCCATTAAAAATAAGATTGAAAGAAAAAAAAACATACTACAGAGGTCAATTGGGCGCCGATGATGACGTCAGAGCGAAACTTTAAAAATTTATTGAGAAAAAACTAGCCAATGGATTTCAAAATTATTTAATTTATATTCTTAAAATACCCTATTTTAACGAAAAAAAATATAAAAAGTACATGTGATTTTTTTTGGACAATGCCCATTGATTCGAGAGAGAGAGAGAAGGGTTTCGATTAATTAAAAAAACGAGTTTTTAAAAATCGTTTTTCATAAAAAATGGTTTAAAAATTTAATCGATTGTAAGGGTTTCGATTAAGTAATTAAAAAAATCGATTTTTTAATAATCGATTTTCATAAAAAATGGATTAAAAAAATGAACAAAGATAATAATCAAGCTTTCTCTTTTGCCCGCACTCCCGGAGTGCAACCAGTCTTTTTTAGGGTTCCGTACCAGTTCGGGGTTGGGATAGATAAACAAGAGATCAAAGATTAATCCTGTATTGCATAGATCTAACTATCACTAAAATGGGATATGAGATCGAGTCACGCGCTCGGTGAGATGTCGTCGTGAACTGAACTTTAATACATTATTCGAAAAGTTATTCAAAGATGCAGAGTTGCATTATTACCTAAGTTGCATAGTAGGTAATAAGGTAACACACGCTGTACGGGCATTGACCCGTACAGTACCCAAAGGATAAAAATGGGACCCTATTACTGAGACTTCGATGTCTGTCTGTCTATCTGTCCGTCTATCTGTCCGTCTGTCTGTCCGTCTGTCTGTCCGTCTGTCTGTCTGTCTGTCTGTCTCCAGGCTGTAACTCAAGAACCGCTATAGCTAGACTTCTGAAATTTGCACAAATTATGTCTTTCTGGTGCCGCTATAACAACAAATACTAATTATTATTTTTAACAAAAAATTAAAACCGACTTCCAAGGTAAAAACAATATTAACATTAATATGAACTAAAAAGTATTAAATAATTTTTGCTATCTAATAGTGCCTTTTTCCGAATTCGGCTAAACCTTGACTATTTCTGTACTCAATCTTCATTATTTTGAAGTCGGTACCAGATAGCTGAATCTTTAGTCCTCTGACAGAATATTTGAAACTTTTGGAACTGGCACCGACTTCAAAATTATGAAGATTGAGTACAGAAATAGTCAAGGTTTAGCCGAATTCGGAAAAAGGCACTATTAGATAGCAAAAATTATTTAATACTTTTTAGTTCATATTAATGTTAATATTGTTTTTACCTTGGAAGTCGGTTTTAATTTTTTGTTAAAAATAATAATAATTTCACTCTTTTTAGTTACACTAGTAGGTAAACCTTCGCGTATATTTTACGTATCTTATTACACAGTTCACACTCACAGAAATAATATATTATCAGTGAAGTGAACATAATATTGTGCTAAGTAATTTAACAATTTTAATAAGTACTTCAAACCCCAAGCGGTCACCGGCGATTGCGATAACAATAGAAAGGCTATTGTGTCTCGTTTTTCCACGATCCAAGGATCTATCAGAGAAAAAATTGTATAAACTTGCATAGGTCATCTAATATATAAAATTCTCGTGTCACAGTTTTCGTTGCCATACTCCTCGGAAACGGCTTAACCGATTCTCATGAAATTATGTGAGCATATTGTGAGGATATTGGTCTGAGAATCGGCCAACATCTATTTTTCATACCAAAAATTATTTATATGGCAAAACAACGTTTGCCGGGACAGCTAGTAATATAATATAATATTATCATAATTATTGACAGCTGTTCTTGTAATCAAGAATTCAAATTCAAATCCATTCAAATCGATACTTAGTGCGCCATCTATCGATTAATAAGTATAACTAATTAAAAAGACACTTATTGACTTTGTTTTGTTTAAATGCTCTTTTTAAAATAACTTTATTTTAATTCTATATTTTGTCTATTAAAATTTAATAAAGTAGTTAGTATAGTATTCGATCTGTATATAAAGTAGTAAAGTATATTCGATTCGGCGTATTCGGCGTATTCAGCGCTGACCGCCGTGTATATTTAAACAAAGTGTTGTTATACAGTATAAAATTATTATTATTATTAGTATATCCACACCTATGCCTTGTACTATTATCTATTCTGTGCCATGAGACATTGGTGACCTTAACACGACGTGGTAATGATGAAGACGATGATGATGATGATGATGATGATGATGATGATTATGATGATGAATATGAGTTGCATAGTAGCATATGCTTTCTGTTCTTAAAACAACGCCGAAACTCCCAAACGTGTATCTATAAGGAGTCAGGAGTTCTCTCAGCATCTTCGAAACCATGGTATACCTTGACCCAATATTTGACTTTTTGGTAACATATTCTTAGTACACTTCACATAAAACCAAAATCACCATATGTTTCCATATAAATTTCGAGGAGTTCCCTCGATTACTCCTGGATCCCATCATCAGGTCACCACTTTGTGAACATGGTACCAAATTGGAGTAAAACCAAATACAACAAAGCAAAAATTTCGAAAATCGGTTCACAAACGGCGGAGTAATCGTTGAACATACAAAAATAAAAAAAAAAATAAAAAAAAAAAAAAAAAAAAAAAAATATCCACAGCCGAACATATAACCTCCTCGTTTTTTGGAAGTCGGTTAAAAACAAAATAATGTTAATATTTAAGGAGGGCACCCATACAACAAACGTTATTTTTTGGTCTTTTTGGCTCGTAATGCATAATGATTAATGGCAACATATAGGCACTTGAAATTTTCACAAAATCCTCAATTGTATCTAACTTTCATATCAAATAATAAAATTAAAATAAAATAATTAAGGGGGCTCCCATAAAAAAAACACATTTTTTTTTCCTATTTTCGCTCTATAACGGTACCCAAGCAGCACAAATGTATCTAGTGAAGCACTATTAAGTAGTTATTTAATAGAATTAAGCTTAGTATTCTTACATAAGAGTCAATAATCCCTGAAGATATCTTGAAGATATCCTATATACCGAGCTTAGTAAAAATGGGCACCTATCTACACTATAATGACAAGAGCAGCATAAGAATTCATCATTAGATAACGATAAGAGCAATTTATATTTATCTATAAGGAATATCTACAAAACTATTATAAGAACATAATAAGAGGCACATGAGAATGAAATTAGGTTTTGATATTTAAGCCAACATTAAGATAACCATTACTCTACTGATGTTCTACTGGTGAATGTTTTTAAAACCACTAATAATCAAAATCAACTAAATAAAAACATCAACAAGAGTTACTTTTAAAAAGCATTTCCTATTTTCTAATGGCACACCGTAGTTTAAAGTATTTTAAGTCAAAGCTTTAATGGCGAAATGAAATTAAATAAGTACTTTTAATATTATATTTTTTATGTTTCGCGCGAACGGAGGGCTCAAATTCCGTGCCGAATTTATTTTATCGTGAAAGTCGATGGAATAGTCTTAAAAAACTGATGGGCCTATTATATTCGTAAATTAAGTAATATTTTTTAATAAAAAATATTATTTATTCATATTTTTTAACATATTTTGTGAAAATAAATAACTAAATAATGTGTTTTGATAAAATGATCATCTATTTAAGTATTTTCATGTTTACAAATAAATAAATCGCGTATTTTATTTTAAGTATTTTTTTTGATTTTTGCCAAAATGGCAATCACTTACCATCGTATTCTATTGAAATTAAAAATGGCCTCTAGAATAAAATATCTTTAAGTAAGCATTGATTAGAAGATTTACTCCTAAAATTGAGCTATAGGTAATTTTAAGAGCATGACAAGTCAACTTGCACTTTCACAAGAAAAAATAATCTTTCAATAGTTTAATTGTTCTCAAGACCATCCTATCGTAATCTATAGAAAGAAATGTTTGTAAACTATTTTTTCTCGTAATTATCTACCAGAGTAATTATCAGACTGGCATAAGAATAAGGTGTTTTGTTCGCGTTTTGGTGATTTTTCAGTGCAATACCATAGAGAACCAATATTTCTGGTGGCCTTCCTATTTTATATTAGGCGTTCCACGCCAAGCGGACAGGAAAAAAGTCGGTGTCTCCGATTTTAATAATAATAATCGATTATGTTATACCTTTACGTGTTATTAATACGCATGCCAAATATTTTTGTCACAATATTATAATGACTAGACTATTAAGGAAGCACTTCACATGGCTATTTGTATTTGCGTATTTGATGTATTCGCCAAACAATCACCAGGTGTAGACGGCATGTTTGACAAAATATTAGCCTTATTTGCCTATTTGACAAATATGACCAATACCCAATACACATATCCGTACCTTTGTCGGTGTTTGACGCACATCAAGAGAGTCAAATAGGCAAGTAAAGAAAATCAAGTAAAAGTTTGGTATTTGACGTCCATGTGTGGAAGGCCGTAGATATTTGCCTTTACTTGCTTGTTTGTGTATTCGTCAATAATTTTTCCAAATGCAACAAATAGCCAATAGCAAATACAAATAGCCATGTGAAGTGCCTCCATTAAGAATGATAGGACTTTGAAACTTGATTTCTCTATTCGGCACTTAGTGCTACAAAGCCGATTAAAGATTAAAAAATTATATATTTAAATAATTTAACTACTTCCTTATCTTTTAAATCTAATTTTTTTCTTCATTTTCTCAAAGAGGGTTCCGTTTTAGGTTTCTGTATTCAACAAAACTTGGTTGCCTACGGTACCCTAAAACTGAACCCTAAGCAGCTGATTTTTAGGGTTCCGTAGCCAAAGGGTAAAAACGGGACCCTATTAGTAAGACTTCGATGTCTGTCTGTCCGTCTGTCTGTCAAGTTCAAATTTAGAACTTAGAAGTATTATGGATCAGGCTGTTGATGAAAATGATAACAATCGATGAAGTGCATCTAAACTTGGCATTGGATTGGATTTCAACTTTTTTTTTAGACCAAAAATTTGCTGATAGGAACTTGGCCCCATTTTAACAGGTATGTTTTTGGTGGGATTTCAGTCCTTTTTTTCAAGAAATTATACCTATTTTTTTTTGTGCCACACCCGACTTAAACAATACCTTCGATGGCGCTAGTTGTAAGCTATCAATAGAAGCGAAATTTTCAAGTAAACAGTATTTATTTAACCTAAGTATATCAACTCCCAAGCGGTCGAATTCGACCGCGTAAACAATAGATTTCCAAGAATCCGCAATCGAAGTATTTAATAAGCTATACGGTATGCATTATACATAATGACAATATTTTAAACCAATTCTCGTTGTATCACTGGCGTACTTATAAGAATTTTTACCTATAGTTCGTAGAGGAGCCGATTCACGCTTGACCGATTTCTTCTTAATTTTTTTATTAATCTACATATTATAACTCACGACCTGAGTGTCAAATTTCATTACGTTAGGAAAATTGGAAGTGGTATCTAAAATTCGTAGATGAACCGATTCACGCTTGACCGATTTCTCAAATTTCTGAAATTTTTTTAATCTACTTATAACACACGACCTGCGTGCCAAAGTTCATAATGCAAGGACAATCGAAAGTGGCCTCTAAGGTTTGTAGGTGAAACGACTCACGCTTGACTGATTTCTTAAATTTCTCAATTTTTTGTTAATCTACTTATAACACACGACCTGTGTGCCAAATTTCATAACGCTAGGACAATCGGAAGTGGCCTCTCAGGTTTGTAGGTGAACCGACTCACGCTTGACCGATTTCTTAAATTTCTCAATTTTTTGCTAATCTTCATATAACACACGACCTGTGTGCCAAATTTCATGTGAGTCAGTGCCAAAATTAGCTATTTTCACAGGGAGATATTTCAGGATCTACCGAAGCTATATCTATGAAATTTGGTATACTGCGTAAGTACTAGTATATAATTACGTAGGTATAATTTTATCTTTGTACTCGCAATAGGCACTGAGCTACAGGGGGGTCAAAAGTGCGTCGAAACGGTTCGTGTAAATAGTGCACGGCATGTGCGCGGCCTGCTGGAACTTGGCCGCGCACTCCGTTCGCTTTGATTTTTTTAAAATTCCAGGCCAAGGTTCAGTATTCGATATTTTTTGGTCTCTTTGGCGTGGCAAGGAGTGAGCGAGGCGAAAGCGCACATTAACAATTTAATAGGCAATAGCTATAAAAATTTAAATATTATTAGTAGATAATATAATTCACGTCACAAATAAGAAAATATTTAATATAGGTACTTAGCTTACCTACTGCCCAGTGCCCACCCAGTTTCGTAGATCAATCTTAAAGTTGAAAGGCCAGACAAAGACAATCAGACCTTGTAGTTTTTCGCTGTGAACTGTGAAGATAAGTAGTTACTTTGATGAACATACAAAAAAAACATAACCTCCTCGGTTTTTGGAAGTCGGTTAAAAAATAATATAAAAATTGTATGGGTAAATAGGCGGGTAAATATAATATTGTCACGTTCAGTTTTTCAAACACAAGGCATTTTATGCAAATCGGGTCTGATACGTCGACTGGAGATATTGAAATTTGAAAGGATGTTGATATGGATTCGAATGCGGGATGCGTGACAGCCGGAGAGGACCAAAAGGCCCCAAGGGAGACCCTTGTGAGACACATGTTCTATTAGGCTCGACACTCGAGTTTCGCTAAACTGGATGCGACGAGATGATGAATAATATTTTTAAGCGACTTCCAAAAAGGAGGAGGTTATTATGTTCGGCTGTGGATATTTTTAAAACCATTAAACACTAGCCTCTTAGTAAGAGGCTATTAGGCTATTACTAATAAAAAGTTACACAGCGTACATCGTGTATAAAAGGTACATACATACATTAAAATATTTTTATCCCATTATTTATAGACCCTACAGCAGAGATTCACAAACTTTTTTTTCTCATAGACCACTTTAAACATTTTGCTTGATCTGGTGGACCCCACAGCCTTTATAGCGTGATGTTAAACAATTTTGAAATTCACGCTCACCGGCAAAATAACGTAAAGTCTACGTGATAGTCGTTAAATTTTTTCCACTTTGAAATCGTTAATTTCGAAGAATGTTATTTTTGAACCCTACAAAATTTTTGTTGCGGCCCGCGACACCTAGACCATAACATGTTTGTGACCCGCATGAAAAAAAGGTTAGGGACCACTGCCTTAGATGAATGATTGGTCTCGCGCACGCGCTATGAATTTTGGAGTCCAAAAGTGAAAAGACTTGTATTTTCGAAATGTTTAAGTTTTAAATAGCCTAAATTCTAAAAAACTTCTTCAAAGCATGCTGATTGCTAAATACAAAATAATCAAGCTTCGGCCTTCGAACCTACTTTGAAGTTCGAACCCTCTCTTGTTACTTGTTTATTGGTTTATTTGTTACTTGGTATTTGCCCTCGGGCCTCGGCCCTAGTAGGCGATTCTGACTACCAGATATCTACTGATCAAATCAAAGGGTTTTCGCAGTTGGTTGCCGCTGGCGCTGTCTTGGCGCTGTCTATAATGCCCGAGCCGCACCTTTAAATTACCTTTACCATTGGACGATCTGCGTGTGTCGTCCAAAATAATAATTAAATCGACACTGTCGTCGAACAAAGACGGTTGTGATGATCCGACGAAATCGTTTTTGTTTTAAAATAGTCTTCAGTAGATGATAATCTATCCGTACATCCAAGAAAAAGTAGAATTTTCCTAATACTTTTCAAGATATGGAAATGAACAAGGACGGTTTTGAAAATCGTATCGAAGAACATGTCCGTAAGGTCCAAAACCGCGTTGTCTGTCGGAAGCGAGCGCCGCCCGCGCCAGTCGTATTGTCATTTGCGGCTGTGTCTACCGGCATAACAGTCACATTGCGAGCACCTACGCTTTGTGGGATTTTCGTGTTTAGCATAAACTGTTTTTAAGAAAATAAATTATGTGAAAAGAAAATAATTCCGTAGAAAAATGTCGGTTCCGAACGTACGTCGCAGTGTATTATGCAGAACTGACATTATTCTACGGAAATAAAATATGTTTAATTTAATTGGTAAAGTATTATTTCCATCCTTTGCCTTGTTACCACATGTTTTTATATAAGTACTTAAATTATTAATTTCCTAATTTTAATTTTGGGATGTCGTATTATTAAATGATGCGTTGTTCTTCCAAAATGTATAAGCCGCTTATCGACTCACGACATTGTACTCCGAAGTATGATTACAATTTTTGTGCAGCATATTAAGAACTGACGATGTTCTTCTACATAATTCCACATACGACTTTGTTCGGCTAATTAAAATGCCAATAAAACATATTTTATTTAAAATGACACTAATTTATAATTTGTTTTGTTGTATTAATATTTTATCTTAAATATTTTCGTCATTTTTAGGTGTTTGTGATGAAAAATCTGAGTCCTTATTACCACCAAGAGCCGAAGAATTAATAATCATAAATTTTCTTGAAAATGTTGATACCAGCTTTGAAGCCTCCCCACCTGTCACTGTTGAGGAATTTGAAGACAATATTATTGTTGGTACGGTCCAATAACCACTGAGAATTCCTACATCTATGCCTTCCCCTACTAATTATCACAGTAATTGTGATGATATCTTTTGTGGTGCACATGACATATGGGTAGAAGCATCACCAAAAAAAATCCAAATTTTTAGCAAAGCTTTAAGCCACTTGTATAATCAGTGAATATTCTTAAAACTATAACAAAAATAGTAGGAATTGTGTTATTACTCTTTATTATACGCTTATTCAGAATTAAGATAAGAAAAATAAAAAAGTATGCTCTCACATAAAAAATTAAATAAATGGCAAAATTTTAATAAAAATTCAGTAACAATAAATTCATTATTTCAAATGATTCAATCTCAGTTTCGGTACAGCTACTTTTGTTTCTATAAATGTGGCAAATATCGCAGGAATCCCTTTTTGGGATGTGAAATCCAATATTAAAGTGTTTTAATTAGTTAATAGAATCAGTCGTTACTTTGCGGATATCCATGGCTTAAGTTTGTTATTATTCTTATCTTAGCAATATTCCGCGAAATAAACCTCAACCTTTACCACTTGTCAAGTCACAAGTCATTGACGGACGTTGTTCGTAGAGTCCACATCCTGAGGATACTCCGGTGTTGGGGCGAAACGCGCGTCGAGGTTTTCAACCTGCATGGTGGTGAGGAGCCTTGCACGGATTTGCCAACATTATTGCTTGTGTGGTGGTAGTATTTGCAGGTTCTTGCATGCGAGTGTACGCATAGGCAGTGTGGGAGAGGAGGGAGGTACTGTTGCCTATGCGTACACTCACTCATTTAGCTAAAGTCTGAGGCTTATTTCGCGGAATATTACTAAGAATAGTAACAAACTTAAGCCATGGATTTCCGCAAAGTAACTTCTGATTCTATTAACTAATTAAAACACTTTAATATCGGATTTCACATGCCAAAAAAGAATTCCTGTGATATTTGCCACATAAGTAGCTGTACCGAAACTGAGACTAAATCATATGAAATAATGAATTATTTATTGTTACTGAATTTTTACTAAGATTTTGCCATTTATTTAATTTTTTATGTGAGAGCATACTTTTTTGTTTTTCTTAACTTAATTCTCAATAAGCGTTATTATAATTATTGTTTTTTGATTTGATTGCCTAAGTATGTGATAACTGATAATATTTTAAGTTTAGTAATTAGTAATAACACAATAAATATTGATTTATTTTTATATTCTAATTTCGGAGGCCTCGAATTTTACCGATTCAGTTTAATTATAATATTTTTATGGCCTGGATTTGAGATTTATAATTATTTTTGCTAACTTTTATTATTCCTGTTTATGGCTTTGTTAAGACATATTAATTATTATTAAGATACCTTGGATAAGACTGATCGATGTCATAATATTATTATCATTAGTCATTACCATTAAAATAACTGTTAAAATTTTCCATTAATTTTGTTATAGGTTTTTGTCAATTTGGTAGACTTAATTAAAAAAATAGCTTTTGATATTATTATGTTGTTTTAATTTTGCGTAAACTACATTTATGACACTCATCAGTCATCACTTATAATCTTCTTATGACATACGACATAACATTAATTTTAAATCCCGTAGAGCAATGTAGCATGTTCACATTCGTCTTAGTAGTTTCCGTAAAATAACGCCTCAAAGTTACATCAAACCAAACAACGCACGTAACTCAGCGCAGTACAATGTCGTATGTTTACATAAAACAGCTTTTTTTAAAGATTAATTAATAAAACATAAAATTTGTAATGCATATTATAAAATGATTTTAATACTTTAAAAAGCTTTTATGCAATAAAATTTTATATTAATTGATATGTAAAAAGTTACATTGAAAAAATATATGAATCGTAAACTTTAAATAGCTCTCCTGTAAAGTTGATATTTTGCAGATCCGTCTTTGTTCGACGGTAGTGTCGAAATTATTATGGTATCGTATCAAAGCTTTGTACGATAGACGCATGTGCGACCGCGGCATAAAAGTTACAGACGTTGAATGGGTGAGACTGTGTGATACATAGGGCAATGCGCATTGTGCATTATAAAAAAAAGATTTTAATTTTCAATTATCTATAATTTTCTCATTTGGAGTATCAGTGCTCAAAGCCTAGTTTAGCTTCAATTTTTTAACAATAATTTTTGGTGAATGTCGCTACGTCTATGCTTTCGTTATTTGTAAAAAAAATAATGTCAAAATTTTAATCAAATTGTGGATTTGACAAATGACAGCAATGGCATAAGATTTGAGAATTATGAAAAATGCTTTTGACATCCGTACGCGTCTCAAACTAAATTATTATACCTTGTTTCTTCATAAAGCCAACCCATCATAAAGCAGAGTCATATCAACCACTTTGACACTGGCGACTCACTACGGGGCCATTTTTAGAAGAAGAAGAAGAAGAAGAAATGCTTTTGCGGAAATATTAATAAACCCAACTGTTTTATGTAATAATATAAACCTTACCCAGGGCAAGCAATAATAGGAAACCTTCAACATGTTTTAAATAATGTTTACCTTCAATCTTCAGCACAGACCAAATAAAATAAGTCATTAGAAAGGTTCTCTACAGAAAGCAAATAATTGTTATCAATATTTGTGTTTGTTGATAAATTATAATATAAAACTATCTTCACAATGACGGACAGCAAAGCGTTAGTCATGATGCAAATAAATGGAATGGATAAATCGAAGGAACTTCAGAAAGAAATACTCATGGAAAAGATAAGATCCAAAACTTCCCAATACAAAAACCTAAGTGAAACTTCGAAAGCTGTTAGAATGGCTTTACTGGTATGGATCTACTTTCTTTCTAAAGACTTGCCTTTCTTATAATATTAAGTTATTTATAATTTTAACCTCACATTATTAATTTATTTTAAAATATTGGACCATATTTGAGCACTTTTCTAAAATTATTAATTCTTTATTAAAAATATTATTTTAAGGATAAGAATTGGGCCGTTGATAGTGTTGATCGCATGACACTCCAGAAATGTTTGGATAGCCTTCAACATTGCATCAAAGTGAGCTGCTTACAGAGTCTTATTGAAAGACTAGCCTGCCTTTCTAGACAACTGGGGTATGTATCTACACCATCATGCAATGTTATGTTTCACAGTAGACGTTGCTTTCTCACAAGAAATTTATTTATTGAATGAGGATGTTTTTTTTCACAATGTCTATCATATTATGTTTTGAATATTAATGCTTCAAGCCCCAAGCGGTCGCATGTGACCGCAATAACAATACAAATCTATTGTGTCTCGTTTTTTCCACGGTCGAGGGATTAATGTGGATATATTTTTATAAATGAATGTAACACTTGCAAAAGCTTATGAAGTAAAAACTTACTTTCCCAATGTGGTTTATTGAGTTTTGGGAATATACCTGAGTATAAGACCTACACAAATATGTTTCCTTAAAGATATTGCCACATTGTAGTAACACCATATTATTGTTTTACAGCCTCAAATTTGTTGTCGGAGCCACTGGAGTCAATTTCTTCATATCATCAGACATGTTTTACTTGGAGATACTCGTTGAACATGATTCTGGTTCTGTAAAAGACGTAAAAATTCACCACGAGGGCAAAGTAAGTTTATTTAATAATAATGTGTAACTGCAAGAGTAGAAACTACCAAATATAATAAAGATTGAAGTACTTTCATCTTAACGTAGAATAAATAAACACTATATCACACATCCAATTACATACCCTACTATTTATTGCACAGTTGGGTTAGGTTAGGTTAGTTAAAAAACCATCTGCGCAGGACACGGCCCAGCATACCCTCGAGGTGTGCGATTGTTGGGCCATGCAGCGCCACGATCTGGTGGCAGTGCGGGGCCGTGGACCTCTTGCTCCCGAGCATGGTGCGCTGCATGCATGCCCCCGGGGTACCCAACCCGGGGCACCCATGATGGGTTTCCCCTGCGACATCAAAAAAAAAAGTTAAAAAAACCATGTTGGATATGTTTTAGATTGCTTGTTTTCTATGAGGCGGGCCGGCCTCTCATAGAAAACAAGCAATGGAACAGCAAAAAATGGAAAGGGCGTAGAGACAAAATGGTTTTTGTCGCGTAATTTAAATACCATAAATACATTTCATGTAAGCTATGGGTAAATTAAAGTGTATGCTTGTACCAATATATTATGTACAAATTTTAGAAGCTTAAATCACTCCTCTGTTGGCAAAATAGGAATCCCTTTTTTTACAGAGGTCTTTTTGATTTATTATTCTGTGTTATAAAAGTCGACCGATCATGCTATGCTATGGGTAATTCAAAGACAAAGACATGAATACTGAAAATGAACTTTTATTTCTTAGCTTTATATGTAGTAGGGGAGGAGAAGGTGCTTTTTTTGTAATCACTTGAGCGTGATGGAGACCTAGTAGGTTTTTTACATTAGGTAAAACTGATAAAAAAATAATAAGAGCGTTTTTTATTTTAGCGGTGGGTTCAGAAACAAGTTTTGAAAAAGAAAATATAATTCAGAAAATTGCTTATTTAGGTAAATTATAAATATATTTTAGACCACAAGGACTAAATCATTTAGTTGAGTGCAAAATAAAATTTCTGCAAAGTTAGGAAAATATGAAGCTTTGTTTTTTTTATATTTTAAAATGCCACTACAGGCTTACCTGACCTTTGAATCGTCAGTGCTTTATATGGAAGCTTCTTTGGTATACTAAGGGCCTGTTTCACCGCTTCCTGATAAAGCTCCCATTATCTATTTACCACATAAAAATATCTGCCATATAAATCCACCAGATGTATTTTTTTGGTTCCACGACGTACGTCTCTGTTAAATTACGCGCCAGATAATTAACTTTAACCTTATTTGACAGTCGGAGTGGCAACGTCGCAATTTCCGTCGTACGTTCCATTTTAACCCAATCTTATATTGAAGAGTACAATAGTTTCATAATTTCACATAAATATATTAGAAAAAAACAGCAACAAAAATAGAGTTGACGTATGTATTGATGGATTTACTAAAGTTTTACATAAGATTTGTTTTAAAAGAGTCAAAAGGTATTGATTCAACAACAGATATATTTAATATGCAAGGAATATGAAATACGTAAAACGAATCGTAGGTGACACCTTTCAAGACATTTGAAAATATTTCAGTGTTCTATGTTCTTCTAAGTAGTTTCTTGAATAATTTACCTAATATTTTGTGATTTGTATTATAGAATGTAGACTAAAAAATGTTTATATACGAGACGCTATATTAGACAACGGAAAGAATCGCGAGAGAAGTGTAAATTTTCCCATGGGGATTGAGGATACTATACTACTATAATAAAAACACGATTTCGTTGGAAACCTTGTTGCTTTGGTCTGAGTTGGAAACAGACAGTTAAGACAATCAAAGAAGCCTCAAGGAAGTTCTATTGAACTAGTGATACATGTCTAAAGATTGAGGTTAAGTCGAATAAATGAAATGATAAGGAAACGACTAAGAAGATGGATTTGTGTCTCCAATCTCTCCAGCATGCTGTGCTCTGTCTCATGCATGATGCAGTTCAGTCTTTAGTTGTAGATTAGACAGCTGTTGATACCTATGTTTGAATAAACTCTGTAATTTATCATTGGGATCAGATAATACATCTGATCCCAATGACAGCTAGTGATACAGTGAATGGTAAATATTTTCATTAGATAAAATCCTTAATAAAAAAACATAATGTAAATTTATAAGTACATATGTTGTTTGTTTCCAGATTCCAGAATAGATATTATTGTGGCTAGTACTTCTTGCCAAGATGATATAGTTGTTGTGGAGCTTTCACCCAAGCGGCAGCCAGCTGTTGCATAACAAATGAAAATCTATTATGTCTGTGATACCCACGATTGAGGTGCTACTGATCAAAAAACATCCTGCTCTGTGTAAGTTTTCCTGATACTGAATAAATATTTAATCCTTCAAGCCCCATAAGGACACCGGTGACCGCGACAACAATAGAATACAATAGCATTTCCAAGAGTCCACAGTGGACTTTTAGAACATTTACATTTACTCAGTATTATTAAAATCTCAAACATCATAATCTGTGAAATTAGTAATGACTCATAAGTCATAACTCATAACCCAGAGGTAACAAGTTCAACCACCCAGTGTACTTAACATTTTTGTGACATAATTATTATTGTATCTGATCTGACTTTTAAAAGTTGATCACCTACCAGTCTTATAACCTACCTACCAGTATTTGTGTTCAGTGCAGCTGGTTGATGTTGATCTTGGGCAGATTTGCCTCCCTAGCTGAAGTTTGCAGGATATCATTATTTAAGTATTTGTTATGAAATACTTGCATATTAAAAATATGTATTTCCTTACAGGTAAACCCGAAGCAAAAAGATCTTTTGATAAATTAGCCGAAGAAAAGTTCGAATTTGTAAAGCTACAAAAAACCCTTCTTGAGGAAGAACTCCAGGAATTTTTTTTAAGAAACAGCTGATGTTGAAGATGGAAATGCGTTATAAAAAAGAGTAGATAACTTGAAATGGAGAAGGAAGAAAGGCTATTCAAATATTTTATATTATACTTATTTTAATAGCTTTTCTTCCTCCTCCATTTCAGTTAAGTGTTAACTCTGTTAGTTTTAAAATGTGAATAAGAAAATAAAAAGTAGTAATTATAAAACTTAATTTTAAATATTTCAATTGTAACGGTGATTGAATATTGAAGGATAGTAATATATACTTTTTGCATTAATACTTTTATTTCTCTCTTAAATTTATTGACACATTCTATTTTTAAAACACAAACATTATTTTGTTACATAATAAAACTTAAATGCTATTAACCCTTAAACTCATCAACTCCCAAGCGGCACCCGGCTATTCCGTCTGTCTGCCTGTCTTTCTGCCTGCCTGCCTGTCTGCCTGCCTGCCTGTCTGCCTGCCTGCCTGCCTGCCTGTCTGTCTGTCTGTCTGTCTGTCTGTATGTCTGTCTGTCTGTCTGTCCGTCTGTCTGTCTATCTCCAGGCTGTAACTCAAGAACGGTAAAAGCTAGAGATATGATATTTTCTCAGATTATGTATATCTCTTGCCGCTATAACAATATAAAATTAATATTTATGGAGGGCTCCCATACAACAAACATGATTTTTTGGCCTTTTTGCTATATATAAATAATGGCAACAGGTAGGTACTTGAATTTTTCACAAAATATATATATATATATATATATATATATATATATATATATATATATATATATATATATATATATATAAAACTCAAAGGTGACTGACTGACATGGTGATCTATCAACGCACAGCCTGTACCACTGGACGGATCGGGCTGAAATTTGGCATGCAGGTAGATGATATGCCGTAGGCATCCGCTAATAAAGGATTTTTATTAATTCTACCCCTAAGGGGATAAAAGATTGTATATATAATTATAATTCTTAATGAGAGCGAAGACGCGGGCAAAAGCTAGTTTAATTGTATGTGTTCTTTTAATAATAATATTAAAATAAAATAAAAAATTAAGGAGGACCATTCCCATACAAAAAACACAATTTATGGCCTACTTTTACGGAACCCTTTGTGCGCGAGTCGGACTCACACTTGGCTAGACAGATAAAGACATACAGACAGACAACGTCGTCCAATGAGTTTCTTACGTTAGTAACATAGAATATCGTTGACGAAGTCTCAGTAATAGGGTCCCGTTTTTACCCTTTGGCTTTTGGTTGCGGAACCCTAAAAATCATCTAATTCATCTTCTAAAATCTCTAAAAGATCCATGTTTATTCAAAATATCATTATAATATTATATTAACTTGAAGAAAGTTCACACAACACTGAACTGCATCATTACGATAACTGGCAAAAATATAATGGCTGCAGGCTGGAAATATTTTCGCGATCTCAAAAAAAAAGTTTTGTTATCTGACAAATAAAACCTTTAACAGCCACATGATCGGGCTGATAGGATATCAATGATTTTATCTGCTTGATTGGCTTATCAGACACGTGTGGAACAGAATTTTTTGCATTATCTGTCAAATAGCCTATTTGACTCTTTATCAGGAACCGGTGAAACAGGCCCTAAACATCCCCTATCTTAATCTGACAGATACAATGACTTTTCAATATTAAAAAAAAAATTACCCACCACGTGAGAAATCTGATTTCTATACCATGATAACTAGACATGCCGGAAGCCTATACAAGCTTAATCTGACACGCTCGAGCTACTCCCGAAATACCCTCTTCCCCTCCCCAACTATTAGTCATTGCTGAGAAAAATCGATATCGCTACAGCCAAATTATCAAGGTGTCGCCTTAAGATGATTTTAAACCTAAATATTTTATTTCATGGTATTGAAACCAAAATACTCTTATATTATCATGTCACAGTGTTATGTTTAAATTTTTCATTGTTTTATTGCAGATTGACCAACAAAGTTGTGAAGAACTTGTGCAGTGTATTTCACGAGGGGACTTCTCTGACTTCTCGGCACAGCTAGAGGGTCTTATTGCTGTGTATCAACTTAATGCTGAAATAAAAGTAAGTTCCATAACAATATTATATCAAGAGTTGCACTAAATGAACATTGCTGTTATCAGGATAGGTCTTCATTGTAAAGTGCTGGTTCAAGACAGAGGCGTGGGAAGACGGGCGAGGAGAGAATAGTACGAAATAATACCACCTTATAATATCTCTATCATAGTCCATTATTTGTCAAACCCTTTCACAATGAAACTTCACAGGAACACTTTATACTTTCACTAAATACTTCACAACACTTTAATCACTTCACACAAATAGCACTTAAACGAAACTAGTGACAGTTCCGGAACGTGTTGGCTAGTTGGAGGCCTAAACGAGACTGATCTCACTTTCTGGCGACTGCCCAGGAGGGGCGTTACCCTCTCCATCTCTCCCACTCCGACACGCCCCGACTCTGTCAAAGCGCGCTACTAGTTTCATAAAGATGGCGCACTTAAGTTCCGTTTCCGTTTTTTGGCCGGATGCAACACACTAATAGTAAATTGTTTGTTTTTTTTGTTTTGTTTTCAAAATCTCATTGTACATATTTTTTATTTCTACATTGTTTCCATTTTAATTTTATTCATCTCAAAGTGGTAAAATTTGTTGGTATCAAGTACTCAAAAATAACTTGTTCAGTTTTGATTTATTGCATACTAGCTGTTGCTCGCGACTTCGTCCGCGTGGACTTCAGTTTATAGCGCGCGGTGTCAATAAAATTGGTGTCAAATTTAAAGCTTTGAAAACCCTGGTACCAGTGGTACCCCTTAAATCAAAAAACGCAAAACAGCTGTGCAGTGTGCACGTAATACATATTTCATTTTTTAAATTAAACTTTATACCAAATTTTAAAGCTTATTTAGCCCCCATTTCACAACTTTAGCTTTACCCATAAAGTATTTATCATTGGTAGGTTTAAGGTTACGTCACTGCATAGATAAAGTTCTGAGTAGTGAGTTATTTAATAACGGCGTGTATAACAGTCTAATGATTCGATAAACACAACTTAACATGGTACCACCTCTTATATAAAGACGCATGAGCATGCGATAAGCGAGATGTAGGCGACTCTTAGCGCCATCTGTTATGAATTTTTTAAACTAACTTAATTTGAACAAATTTACGCATAAACACCCCCTTACAACCCCTTTTTCCAGTTAAAAAGTAGCCTATGTCCTTTCTCAGGCTTAAGACTATCTGTGTACAAAATTTCATTACAATCGGTTCAGTAGTTTTGGCATGAAAGCGAGACAGACAGACAGACAGACAGAGATACTTTTGCATTTATAATATTAGTATAGATTTGAACTTCAGAGTGCTAAATCGACCATTACTTCAAATTTTGAAGTAATGGTCGAATTAGCACTTTGAATGACGATTGGTTATTTTATTGTAACAGAAATATAATATGCTTCTTTACTAGTTCTTTTCTGCATGAAGTTTAGGAAAATCTACCAATAAATATACAAAATTGTAATGTGCCAATCTATCTTGGTATTAATGCAATATTTTTTATTTTATTTTTTAGGTCAAATCAAAAGCATTCAGTGCACTTCAAAGTCTGGAAGAGGATCTATCTACCCTCAAGCAACTTCAAAGTTTCATAAAGGATCCCTTTGCCCAGGTCCACAAGAGCCCTATAGGGTTCTTGCAGAAAAGAAGAGGAGGCAAGTAGTATTTTTAAATATCAATCATAAACAAATGTAAATTTTAGAAACACAATTGAGTTTTATGTGAAAATCTGATTAATTAAATTAATCCTTCAAGCCCCAAAAAAATATTTAAATAAGTACTAAAAAATATTTATTAGAGTTTAAATATTTTGTAGTAAATTTACTATTTATTTATATATATTTTTTTAGTGTTTAAACTTTTAATAGTGTGTTTACTAAAAAATATATATACTTACACAAAAAAAAAATTTTATTGTTTAAATATTTGAAGTAAATTTTCTTGCAGGAACCTAGGTAATTACTATTTTAAGCTGAAAAATAACTCAAACATGTTAAATATTTTCGTATGAGAAAATATAATGGTTTTGGTATTACGTATGTATGAGAATTTCGATAGGACCCGGCCTCTTAATAATTAATGTTTAAATTGTAATCCAGATAACATTGAAGGAATTAAGAAAAGCTATATTAGCTTGTATGGATTAAGAGCGAGCTGTCAAATTTTGCTGTGTTTTTTAATAAGTATTACGATCTCGGAAGATGAGATTTATTTAATCATTGTATATTTATCTGATACTAGCCTAACGGAAAAAACGATTCACTTATTTTGTCTGGATAGTTTTATTTTTCGAAATTATGAATATTTTTTGGGCTTTTCAACAAATATCTGTGACACTTATTCAGTTACTACTTACTATCATTAAATAACTTGCACCACTACAATCATACACTTCGTAAAATCATAGCAAAAGGAAATATTAGGATTGTATTTAGTTTTTAAGTAATCATCAAAAAACTGTTTTGGGACTTACGACCTTTACTTTCGTGCTATAATGCGGGAACCCTTGTTACGTGATATTGTTCACTACTAGCTGCGGCTGAAAGTACAATTCATGCGGGCACGATTAATGGAATCATTGTATCACGATTGGAGGATAGCGGAGTATGTAGGCGGGGCTAGCGTGTTTTGATATTTTTGGCAGCCCGGTCTTTAGGGCCAACGCTAAAACACAGGCGGACGCGGACGCGGGCGCACGCGTCGGAAGACCGCCGCGTACGAGCGGGCACCCGTCGCGTGCGCCCATCTCATTTAGCGCTGCTAATATAATTTTTATCTCGAGCGTGTACAGTTGTGTCCAGTAGATTACCGTGTATTATTTACTAATTTATTATTTGGCAAAAAGACGTCTACGGAAACAACGTCGATTGCGAAAAGCGTGCGCCCGCGCCGTGTGCCCTCCCGTCCGTCGAGCGTGCCCGCGTCCGTCGCCCGCGTCCGCCCTCCGTCGCACGCTCCTGCGCTGCTCATACTATTTTCTGTTTGTACACACGCGAGCGTGCGCCCGCGCGAGTTTTAGCGTTGGCCCTAAAGCCACTGTTAATTTTTTTCAGGTCATGCCATGCGTCTAACATACTTCGTATCTCCTTACGAGCTGTTAGACAAGGAGAAAGGCCTGCTGCCCTTGACCACGGAGCTGTTGACAGTGGGCAAACCTTCAGCACCGACCGGCGTGACATCCCTAATGACCCCCACACATACTCCCATCGGACACTCGGCCACTGTACTATTAGAAGGGTCCACCGCTAACAAGCTTCAGCTCGCACCGATTATTGCTAACTCTCAGAGATCAGGAAAAAGGTAACTTTGAAAACATATTTGACAAGATATTATAAGTTTAAACACTTACGGATTTTGTCGCGGAGCACTTTTATTAATCCCGACGTTTCCGTGACCACGGCCGCTGCAAAGTAGCCGAAACGTCGGGATTAATAAAAGTGCTCCGCGACAAAATGATGAGTGATACTCGCGAAAACTTAAGAAATCATTATATTTGACAAGGTTATGAAAACACTAGCTGGAAGTAAGAACAAGTTACAGTTTAAAGTCTATCTTAGCAATGTTTTTGAAGTGAAAACTTCTTAAGCGGCGTTGAGCACTTTTGTGGGATGGGTTAAAGACTGTGGAGCTCGCGTCAGATTCTCGTGCTGATCGAAAAACCAAGGAAAAAACGTAGGACGGTTAGCGAGTAGTGTTGTAACATCGAAATCGATGAATCGAACAATCGATTGATTTTTTTTCGATTGTCATTGTAAGGGTTTCGAATAATTAAAAAAATCGATTTTCATAAAAATGGGTTAAAAATTTAATTAATTTATTTTATTTATTTATTTTAAAAGGTTTGTCAACAATTGCTAACACTTAGAATAAAGTACAGGAAACGCTTAATTAATTATCATTCAGCGTTACAACTTTTTACAGACAAACACTACATGCACCAATAAAAATTAACAACAAAATTAAATAATAAAATAATACGACTATAAAATTAATATAACATGTAAAGAATAATCAAAGAATACAATACAACAAAATAGAATAATTAAAATTTTAAATTTTAAATTTTAGATTTTAAATTTTCAATACACTATTTATCTGTTTTTTCTACTGAAATAATTTTAGACCAATATCCAAGTTTTCACTTTTGGAGAGAGTGTTGTAAGTGTTACAGATCCTTGGCAGAACAGCTGAGAGTCCAAGGTTTGAATTTGAGGCTGGTATGTTAAATAAATTAAAAGCATTGATTCTAGGTAGTCTCGAGGGGGCGTTCATCTCCAGCATGTGTAATAATTCGGGGCAATCTATCTCAGAGTTAATTATTTTATGTAAAAAGATAAGATCCATCTTTTTCCTACGACATTTCAGAGTAATCATCTTAAAGTGATTCAACCGGTTATCATACCCGTGAAGTTTTTTTGTCGATAGATTGTAGAGGAAACGTTTTTGGACGCTTTCTAGGCGCTTACTGTATATTTCGTAGTAAGGATTCCAAATAATGCTGTTGAATTCTAAGATACTTCTAACAAGTGCGTTGAACAATTTAATTTTAGAAGAGGATTGCTTTAGTTCTTTTGAGTTTCTAATTACAAAACCTAGCATTTGGAAACCCCTCTTGACGATGTTATTAAGATGTTTATCGAATTTGAGTTGACTATCAATAATGACTCCTAGATCGCGGACTTCATCTACTGACTTTAGTTCCTGCTTATTTATGTTATATTTATACGAGATAAGGTTTTTTCGATTGCGCGAAAAACATATCTGATAGCATTTGCTTATATTTAAAAACATTTTATTTCGTACACACCAATCGTATAATCTGTCTATGTCCTCATGAAGCAATTTTGAATCTAAATATGTTTTTATAGGTTTCAAAACCTTTAAATCATCAGCAAATAAGTAAAAATCAGAATTAACAAAACAATTACAAATATCATTTATAAATATGTTGAAGAAAATTGGTCCCAAGTGTGATCCTTGTGGAACTCCACTGGTAGCAGAGAAGATGTCAGACTTAAAACCGTTTGCCACTACCATGTATAATCGTTCTAACAAATAATACCAGAACCAGTGAAGCAAACTACCACCGATGCCAGCATTAGAAAGTTTTTGCAGGAGTATTTCATGGTCTACTTTATCAAACGCTTTACTGAAGTCCGTATAAATTGCATCAACGGGAACTCTTTTATCTACGTATTTATATATTTTAGAAGTAAATGACGCTAGGTTGGTTGCAGTAGATCTCTTGCTGACAAAACCATGTTGGTTTGGGATTATTACTTGTCTTATATGCCAGACTACTTGCTTTGTTACTAATTTTTCTAAAACTTTTCCGAAAATATTGAGGATAGATATAGGTCTATAATGAGAAATTAGGTGACGGGATCCAGACTTATGTAGTGGAACTATTAGTGCCTCCTTCCACCGTTTAGGAAATATTCCGTCGGCCAGTGATTTGTTGTATATGATTTTTAATGGATAAGATAATGTTTCCGCGCATGATTTAATAAATACCGGGGGAATACCGTCACTGCCAGCTCCCTTTCCAGAATCCAATGATTTTAAAGCATTCTGAATTTCTCTTTCTGAGAATGATAATTTGTTTAAGCTTGAGATATTATCATTTCTTTGTAATGACGTTAACAATGGTACTTGATCTTGTCGACGATTATAATTACTTGGGCTATATACTTTAGAAAAACATTCGGCAAATAGTTCGCATACCTTAGGACCACTACTAGCAATGTTACCATTGTATTCCATTTGATGCGGAAGTGAAATGTTGTCCCTTTTTTTGCTTTTGATAAAAGACCAGAAGTATTTTGGATTTTTTGTAATGGAATTTTCAACTCTCGCTATGTATTCGCTGTAACACTCATGCATTAATTTGGTGCATCTTTTTCTTAGCAATTCGAATGTGAGTATGTCCATGTCGTTTTTATATTTCTTTACCCTACAATGGTATTTATGTTTTTCGTTAATCATCCTAATTAAATCACGGTTAAACCAAACAGGATTATTTTGCTACGGGGTTTTTTAAAGGGAATGATTCTAGATATTACTGCCTGGATTTCTGAGTAAAAAACTTCAATCATGTCATCAACTGTTTTGCATTTAATAAATAGTTCATCCCATAAGATGCTTTGCAATTCATTATTCACTTTATCGTAATCTGCTCTAAAGTAATTAGGACGTTTAATGTAGTTTACAGCAAGCTCAGAATAGGGTGCGGCATTTAGTGTGAATTTTAAGGGAGGGTGGTTTTCGTCGACTCTAGATAGTGCGTCATCATCATCCATGGTACAAATATTTTGTATATAATTTGTATTACTCAAGACTAAATCTAAAATCTTATTACGGTGGTTTTTAAAATGATTGTATTGATAAAGAGCGTTACAGTTTATGAAATCTAAAAATGATGAATGTATCGCCTTATTTTCATTTGTCGAGGGAACAGTTAAGTCTTCATCTTTGCACTTCAACCAATCTATCCCGCTTAAGTTGAAGTCACCGATAATAATAACCCTATGATTGGTGTCAATAAGTTTTTGAGCTTGCGTGAAAAATTCATTTAGTAATGGCAGTCTAGGTGGTGGAGGGAAATATACCGAGCATAAATATATCCTTTCACTTTTATTAGTATAATTATTATTTTTTATTTCTATACTCAGCCACAAATCCCCATTCGAACTCTCAAGCTCTAGTAATCGATTGTAAGGGTTTCGATTAATTAATTAAAACGATAGTTTTTTTTTATTATATATTTTTTTATTTCTTTTTAATCGATTTTCATAAAAAATGGGTTAAAAAAATAATGCATAGCGTTAATAATCAAGTTTTCACTTCTGCCGGCACTCCCGGAGTGTAACCCGTCTTTTTTTTCATTCATTTATATCAGCCTATATTCGTCCACTGCTGGACATAGGCCTCTCTCAATGAACGCCAAGATGACCGATCTCCTGTTACTCGCATCCAACAATGCACTGCATGCAATTTTTTTACTGTTTTTAGTAACTTTAAGTAAGTGAATATCGCTGGAATAATAATAATGGTATTTTCTTAATTTCATAACAATACTTTATACTTTTTAAAGTTTTGACCAATCCAATGTTTGGTGTTAGATTGGCATAATATTATAGTCTCATAACACCAATTTTTTATATATCGAGATTTCGTCGATTCTGTATTTTTACATCGTGCTTTGATGTGATCGACCTACAAACATACAAATGGTGATACTATCTCATATATTATATAAATCTCCTGTCACGATGTTTGTCCGCGATGGACTCCTAAACTACTTAACCGATTTTAATGTTTTTTTTTTTAATGTGTGCTTTTTTCCAACTTGAGAGATAGGATAGCTTAGATCTTTAATTATAGTCGCAATTTTATTTTATTGCAAATTATTTTACAACCTGATACTGACGACGACCATTGTTTGTCATGGTAATATACATATTAAGTCACTTCAATAAAATAATATGGCAAATACATAATATATTATGGCAAAGCAACGTTTGCCAGGACAGCTAGTTAACTATATTTTCTTAATTAATGATTTATTGAAAGGATTCGAAGACTTTGGTGGAGGCCTTTGCCCAGCAGTGACAGCATAGGCTCTTAAAAAAAAGATTTGTAAGGCGCGCCGCAGACGTCACAATTTTTGTGTGATCGAGTCTGCGGCCTACATACAGTCTGATGGCGCGCGCCATGCAGTCTATATGTAAGCCGCAGACTCGATCACACAAAAAGTGTGACGTCTGCGGCGCGCCTTAAAAAGAGATGACAATACATTTTCATTGAACTGACAGCGGCGGGCCAGTGTACGCGAACCTGGTGCCGCAGAACAGCGCGATGCTGCCGGCGTGCTTCACTCTCAAACTGTCGCAGCCAACCCCGCTGTGCGTCGGCCTGGCCAAGCTCATACAAGCTACTACTGAGGTAAACACTGCTCAAACCTACATTATGCAAAAACAGCTGTTGTAGAAAAAAGTTATATACGTACGACATTGATGTTCATTGTATTAAACTCAAAACGGGTACAACAAAAGTATACTTTAGGGTTTGTATTTGTTCCTTATAGAGAGTTCACTGTGAAAGTAGCAGCCCTGAAAGACCTAAATTTTTTTCACTTTTGTATGGGCAAACTCATGACGTTCGAGCCCTTGCCCATACAAAAGTGAAAAAAAAATCGTCTTTCAGAGCTGCTACTTTCACAGTGAACTCTAACACACCCTAAAGTATTATGTATGTGTAACAAAAATAAGTTTACTGTGAAAGAAGCAGTGCTAAAAGCGCAATTTTTTTGTGATTTGTATGGGCAAGCGCCCGAACGTCATAAATTTTCCCATACAAAAGTTTAAAAAAGTTCTTTCAGTGCTGCTAGTTTCGCGTTAAACTCTATACGTGGGACCTTTGACATGATGACACACAAATTATTATTATGACCTAGTTTTATGACAGCCTGTGTAACTGAAGCTTACGCTCTTCCTGACTAAAATTATAGTATGAGATATAGTCTGTCAAGAAAGGGTATGCGCGCACGGGCAACTTAGTTGCTCGGCGATTTATTTGTCTCTCGATCAAGTCTTTGGGTATGCCATCAGGTGACCCGTTTGCTCGTTTGCCCCCTTACTTCATGTTTTTTTTTTTTAAATGATCCTGATTTTCCTGCTGTCGATCACGACGAGAATACGGATCCGCCATCCCTGACTCCGTCATATAATTATGTAATAATACGTTAAAATTTATTTGCAGGTAGAGATAGCGGGTAACTGGTCTAATCCGCAACCGATGTTGGGTCTGGTCGCACAGCAGGCTTACAACAAGCTCACGCCGGGCAAAACTATAGAGTTGAATCTCAGCAAGGGACTGTTTGTTGTGAGTACCATCGACGAAATTGATTCTTAGGCATTTGATGGACCTAAGTCATTTGGTCGGCTTATGTCAATTGAATGTTAGCTGTGATCGGGCTGATGGGTTTGACGTAACGCGACCAAACTAAGTAGGCCCCCCATCTGCCTAGGAATCATTTTCACTTAATCTGACCCGCATGCTAACTTTGTATTCTTCTATAGCAATGTCTACAGGCCAAAATTGTTCTTATGAATCACAAATTTTGCCTATTGCTTTGTCATCGTAAGATATCTAATCACCCGACCATATGACGTAGTTTAAGATTCGTTTCGTTCCACGCTTCTTCAAATTCTTATTTTTATCAAAAATCTATATTTGAGATGAAAACATTAAACACATTCTATTTCCAATACAGCTAGTTATGTAGTAAGTAGTTCCAAAATAAGATATCCATACTTCCATACTAGTATTATAAATACGTGTGTCTGCCTGCTACCTCTTAACGCCCAAACCGCTGAATCGATTTTGCTGTTTGCATGGAGAGTGGAGATACTTTGAGTCCCGGTTAAGGACATAGGATACTTTTTATCCCGGAAAAATGTACGGTTCCCGCACGTTAAACTAATTTTGGCGCAACGGAGTTCATCTACCTCTAGTTCCCTTTATTTTTGTATTGTCTTTGTACAGTGGCTACCGGAGCAGTGGCAGTGCTACTTCCTGTGCGAGGGGGCGCTGGTGGGGCGCGCGGTGACGTCGGTGCCGTTCACGCACCCCTCGCATGTTCCGCCCCTGCTCGCGGCGCTAAGACAACAGGCGTTATTCAACACGCTCGTCGCTAGCTGCGTGAGACTGCAGACTAAGCAAGGTAAGGATTGTGAAGGTAGATATGAAGATATGTCTATCTTATCTTATATCTTTAAACGAGCAATATGTATAAAAATATATTAAAAAATATACTTAATTGGAATCTCGGAATCGGCTCCAACGATTTTCATGAAATTTAGTATATAGGTTTCGGAGGCGATAAATCGATCTAGCTAGGAATCATTTTTAGAAAATATGTCATTTCATTCGTGTTTTATCGAATACCGAGCAAAGCTCGGTCAAATAGCTAGTGATGATAACACTTCCATTTAAATAGAATTAATATCGTATTATATTTTAATTTTTTAGTTGTTTGCATAACATGAAAAAAGAAACATACACATACAGCTTGGCAAAAAAGAGTATGGATTAAATGAGGGCGCTTTATTTAAATATAGGCAACCCTACGCTTCGCTTTTGACACAATTTGTACTGGAGTTGACAAGTAATGTAGTGTTGTCATAAGTAAAAACTCTTAGTTTCAGCTGTCACTGCATCAGACTCTTTTGCCAAGCTGTTGAAACTTTTAACTTCAATGAATGTGATAATCAAAGCCAAACAGCTAGTATTTTTTTAGCTAACGTCTATTCCGTTTTCGTCCTTACAGTGATAGACTTAGAGACGGTGAAGATGTTCGAGGTGAGCGCGTTGTCATGGCAACATATCTCCGTCTCGCTCGAACATCCCATCGACGAGAGCATGTGCACGGTGGAGCTGGACCTAAGCGACCCCGCCGCGCCGCGCGCCGCCGTACACACGCTACAGGCGCCGCCCCGCGACCACGTCGACGACTACATAACCAGGGTGCTGCAGAAGAGCCACTCCATCCCTGTCACACTCAGGTACGACCGCGTTATCCGTCTCGCTCACACACCGCCGCCGTACACACGCTACAGGCGCCGCCCCGCGACCACGTCGACGACTACATAACCAGGGTGCTGCAGAAGAGCCACTCCATCCCTGTCACACTCAGGTACGACCGCCTTATCCGTCTCGCTCACACACCGCCGCCGTACACACGCTGCAGGCGCCGCCCCGCGACCACGTCGACGACTACATCACCAAAGTGCTGCAGAAGAGCCACTCCATCCCTGTCACACTCAATTACGGCCGCGTTATCCGTCTCGCTCACACACCGCCGCCGTACACACGCTGCAGGCGCCGCCCCGCGACCACGTCGATGACTACATAACCAGGGTGCTGCAGAAGAGCCACTCCATGCCTGTCACACTCAGGTACGGCCGCGTCCTCCGTCTCGCTCACACACGCTGCAGGCATCACCAGGGTGGTTTTAATACTAAAATGTCTGTGTTTACTGTTGGTTAAATCAAATAAATGACTAAACACTCAGGACCACGGAATATATAACCCTAGAGGAAAGGGCATGTGGGCCTGGCCCGCGTGCCATAGTTATGTCCAGCTGGACATAACTTAAGGCCGCATACAACGAGGATTAGTGAAATTTCGTATTTTTATTTTCACTAGAACTTTGACCACAAATAATTATAAGCATTCAAACATTTTTTGTAAGTTAGTTACGTTCCTTACCAAGGGTCAGCTTAAAATTTTGATTTAAATCCATTTACCACTAAAAAAATGTGCATTAAAAATAATCCTTTCAAAATTTTATTTATTCTAGAATTCAGCGAAAACAAATACAGGAATATTTTTACGCCAAAATGTTTCAATCATGATTCCGGAGGCACCCATCAGCTTCGTTTTTGATAAAATATACCAATTATAAAGATAAATCGCTTTGTTTACAAATTTGAACAATCTGTTGATATGTGAGAGCAACGCCTGATCATGAATATTTGGTACAAAAAATCCACAGGCACTTGATGGAAAATAAATAAATGACATCAGTCAAATCTGTGTGTCAGAGGCTGATTGTCTATCATAGAAAACCTAGAGTATGTTCACAAAAATATCCCAGTATACTGGCAGCTCTTTACGTCAAGAATCGCCGTGGTCCCATACCGTTGATTCGTTTCGGAATATTTGCCAGTGAATTGTCGAATACGTATTTCTTGTAATGTAATTATAATACGTCATACTTACCTAATACTAGTGGTATACCAGTACAAAATAGCGCTGTAATTTGACGTCTTGGGCAGTGGTCAGTATACTGGGTTTTATTCCGGAACCTAGTCAACATTTTTGGTTTACAAATACTACAATATTGCTTTGTAACCTAAATTATTTGGCGAGAGACTACCTAATAAAATGCTATTCGATAATTTATATTCACCAAACGATCATTTTACGGTTTTGGTAGGTTTGAAAGTCAAAAAATGTAATGACCGCTGTACACTCTCGCCGAGAGCTCTCGGGCGAGAGTCTCGTGCGAGAGCCCCTTGCCCGAGTGCGATCATGTACATTCTCGCTTAGTTCAATCGCAGTTAAGAACTCAGACAAGATGGACGAAAACGACCATTCACCATTCACCATGCATCGAAAGATATCATTGTAATCCAAAGATTTATAATCATAATTAATTTTATTTCTCACAGATAATGACTGATAATGTCGTTTATTATTGTTATTTTTCTGTTCTACACTGTCCAATGGCGGGACTAGTACTGAAAGACGAGAGAGTGTACAGTAGTGCGCTCGTTTTCCTCGCGAGACCCTTTGTCTCGGGCGCAAAATACCGACAACGGACAAAGAGGATCCGAGACAGGCGAGACGAGGCGAGCGCACCCATTTAAGCCGGTTGTACACTCTCGCCGAGACACAGCGAGGCGGCCCGAGTGCGAGAGTGTAAATGGGTGCGCTCGCCTCGTCTCGCATGTCTCGGACCCTCTCGGTCCGTTGTCGGTATTTTGCGCCCGAGACAAAGGGTCTCGCGAGGAAAACGAGCGCACTACTGTACACTCTCGCGTCTTTCAGTACTAGTCCCGCCGTTAGACAGTGTAGAACACAAAAATAACAATAATAAACGACATTATCAGTCATTATCTGTGAGAAATAAAATTAATTATGATTATAAATCTTTGGATTACAATGATATCTTTCGATGCATGGTGAATGGTGAATGGTCGTTTTCGTCCATCTTGTCTGAGTTCTTAACTGCGATTGAACCAAGCGAGAATGTACATGATCGCACTCGGGCAAGGGGCTCTCGCACGAGACTCTCGCCCGAGAGCTCTCGGTGAGAGTGTACAGCGGGCATTACACTCTCGCACTCGGGCCGCCTCGCTGTGTCTCGGCGAGAGTGTACAGCCGGCTTTAACATTACAGCTAGTCAGAAAACAATGTACAGATTACCGCAACACAGAGACAGATTTTTACGTATACATGTCAAAACATTGTAAAATGATATATGATATGTCCAATCCATAGCAATAGAAAGAATTATTACATCTTAGCACTGGAGTAATAAAATCTGCACAAGAAATCGTAAAAATAATATTATCATGCGGATAGATATTTTGTAGATACCTACACCATGATTTTGGTGCACTTCGGGAGGAAATAACTACGGATTCTAAATTCTTTAAGAAAAAATAATGTGATCGAAATGAAATGCCCCAAAAACCTTATTTGATTTTATCAAAAAATATATTTTATGAATAAAAATCGTGACGGCATTTAAAAGTAGAAACTGAAGAGATTGCATTTATGCAATTATTAATTCTTTACTCACGAAAATTTGATGCAATGTTTAGGAACCGTAATTTTTTTCCGGACCAAAAAGTATCCTTCGTCCGTTCTTCACCAAATTTTATAAAAAATGGTTCGGCATGAAAAGGTAACAGACAGACTATTCTAATATTAGTATAGATTATTATTAAAGTTTAAATTTAATAAGATACACATTTCGTAAATATTTCAAACACCTACCCGCTACCGGTTGTCATTATGAATGTCGAGCAGAAAAGGCCTAAAAATTGCATTTTTGTTTTGAATATTTCAGACCTCTTAATTATTCATTTAAATAATTTGTTTCTATATTTTGTTGTTATGGTGATTGGTGACAGCAAAAATAATAAAATATTCTTGAAAATTTAAGTTCTCTAGCAACCGAGTTTACTTGATATACACCCTGGAGACAGACAGACGGATATCTCTTTTGGGTACAGATCCCTAAAAATTTAAAATGACAAAGAAAATATGAATATGGTCTGCATAAGTATAATGAATATATTATTATTATAATGAAAACAAAAACGTTACCTTTACTGCAAGTAGAGTTATCGTTTTTGAACTTGTGGAGGGTGTTAGGTATATTGATTCCAGGTGATATAAGTGATCATCATGGGGCTACACTCTACAATTCTTATTTATTAAAGCTATTGCAATAAACCCAAGCACAAGATTCTCATTGAGGTCATAAAATAAGCTCCTTATTTCCCAGCAGTAAGCGAGCTGTTTTATTCTAGTTAAGAACTTTTGAATAACTATATAGACAATGGTGATTACATTTTTCAAACTTACTGACAAAAAGTGGTCGCGAGCGAGCGAAGCGAGTCGCCTTAGTATGATTGCGAAACGAATCGTTAGTTATTATCGAAAAAAATCACTGATTGGTCGTTTTAAGCGCCCCACAACTCTCTCTCTGATCTGATTGGTTAAAGAGTTGATATTTTAAATGTCAAATGATTGTCTCGCGTTGTTTTATTTGTGGTTGTTTTTGTAAGCGAACTAGCAGTTTTTAATATTTAATGTGTTGAAAATTGCAGTTGGATTTGAAAAATAGTGCAAAAAGTTATCCAAAACTGTGTCTGTAAATACAAAATGACTGATACAAGTGAAATTAGTTCTGAATGTTCAACAGAACCAGAAACTAATTCTGAGGTTATGTCCGATAAAAGGTTAAATAAAAAGTAAAGTTCCTATTAACAGGCATTGTCATTTCTTACCCTTTATAAGTCTATTTTATTATTCGTAGGTCTATGGTGTAATACCTCAAAGATAGTAACCAATCAGAATAAGAGTTGGCCAGTGAGTAAAAATCAAGCCAATCAGCGTTAAGAATGTGCAATGTTACTAAGGCAACTCGTGTTTTCGCGAAAACACTACCTTTTGTCAGTAAGTTTGAAAAATGTAATCACCATTGTCTAATTATCCGTGTTTTCGCGAAGTCCCTAGAATTTTCGCGAAAATTCGATTTATCAAATCATCCTACGACATCTATAAATACACCATTTTATTATAATACAAAATTCATTGAAGATTTCGTTTATCAAGTTATGCATAAGTTATGAACATGGCCTCTCTGTTAATCATTACTCTGTATGTCGAGTTTACCACGTGATCACATTATTTCTGAAAATACTAAAATCGACTACGGCTTGATATGTAAATATGTACCTTTCGAGCGCCATCTATTGAGCTAGTTTCTCTCAAATTCTAAAATGTTAGTCGCCTAGAATTCCGCTCTAACTCGCACGTGAAAGGAAGTTCGCGGGTACGAATTTAAACCTTACAGTAGTTGACGTAAGGTGTAAAATTGCGTACAACTTCAAGTCTTATCGAATTTAGCTGTCTAGCGTTGAATAACTTAACTTGGTAGTCAGAGCCGTTATTGCAAAATTTTAATTCTTACTTATTTAAAAGGGTTACGGTTGTTTTTACGACATTGTATTTAAAAAAGAAATCTCTTTGTGATTGGTAATTTTTTTGTGTGCTTAAAATGTTACTGTTTGAGTTTGGCGACACCAGTTTCTATGAAACTTATTTGCTATGCCCTTTCCTTTAGTGTTATATATTCCGTGCTCAGGACAGCTTCTCAACAAATAAATAAATGAAATAAACTTAAAAAATTTTGTCCAGGGCGCTGATCAAGATATGGGAGCGTGAGGATGCGGCGAAACAAACCAACGGCGGGTACTCAGCGCTGGACTCGAATTTTAACTGCGGCCTCGGCGGCCTCGACCCGGGGGGCGACGTCAAGCCCGAGCCGGGCACGCGCGGCCTCTACCCCTCCAACGTCAGCCATCCACACCAGGGAGGTGAGTGCCCGAATACCAAAACTGGAAGTAACTTTGTAGAATCTGGAACTATACGCAAAAATAGTTCATTTTTTAAGTTTCACCGCGCTTGTAAATGGCAAATTTTTTTTTGTGAGTGACAGCAAATAAGCTACAAGAACATGATGTAGTAATAACAACTGTCATTTACCTTTCTGCAAAACTCGTAACTAATATCATACTCGTATTAGTACTGCTTGGTGCAGTGTGCTAACACTAATATACATGTTCTTGGCATATTTTGTGTGTTGTAAAACACCCAGAAAATCTTATTGGCATTCATAGTATAACTGCCCGAGATTGGGTGTTTGCCCTTTATATATTTTTTTAATATGTATGGACGCTTCACACCACGTCAGTCTGGCCCCGTGCTAAGTACCTGAAGGACTTGTGTTACAGGTACCAGACAACGGGAATATATTTAACGCTTCAACTCCCGTAAGGCCCAAGTGGGCCGCGATAACAATTGGAAGGCTATTGTGTCTCGTTTTGCCGCAATCGAAGGATTAATACTTTTATACTATACAGTATACATATATTATGGATTTAATTTTTTTATTATATCATACACATATTTAATACACATCCAGACCCGGGAACATTGAAAACTTTTTTGTTCCGTCGTCGGGATTCGAACGGCTTGAGCTGACACACTCAATCAATTGGGCCACAGATTTTATAAGCAACCGCCTGTACAAGGTGCTGAATTTGTATATTGTATACTATACTTGGATGCTAATAAAGTCTTTGAATCTTTGAATATTATTAAATCTGTGTTGATTTTACAGGTACATATCTCTCGGAGCAACAACACCATCTGTCCATGATGTGTCAGGATTCGAACCCAGTTGACATGAAGTCCCAAATGTCCAACGACCGGAAAGCGAAAAAGCGGAAAGCCGAGACCGGCATGTGGCCTATGAACAAGAAAGGGAAGCCGGGTATGAGTGAACTCATGGACTCAGAGAGTGACAGTGAAAACTCAGACGGATACAACGAAGATGACAACACAATGAACAGCAATTCCACAAATGACGATATTGAAGGCCGAGAGTCGTCAGTTTCGCAGAATGAATTCGCGTCAGATCTAGAACTATCGGGAATGGACGCTACGGACGCGTTGGGACAAGACACGAGAGCTTCGTCCGATATGGACAACTCGAATGATGGTGATGTTGAAGATATAATAAGGTACGTGGCGTCTTATTTTATAAATGCATGCACTAATGCACAGTTATAATAATATTGTAGAAAGTTGTGTATGTAAAAGGCTGTTTGCACATCTATGTGTGAAATGTGGTAATCGGCGACTGATCTCCTGTTTTACATAATGATGCGTTATGTTAAATTTTGGTCTATCCTGGGCCCTGGCCCTTTTCCAAACAATGTCATCATTATAAGTAACGAAAATATTATGCGATTCAAAAACTACACCAATATCTATCTTTATTATTATTGACCTATTATTTTTTTGTTACAGGAATTCTTTTCACAAGTCTGAGCACAAAAGGCAAAAGCTAAAAAACAAAGATTCCGAATCAAGGAGTAGATCCTCCTCATCGCTCCTCCTGGACCTCACAGACGGCAAATCCTACATGCCGTCGTCCGTCAGCATTACGCCTATAGGATCGGGTTCTTCCAAGTCACCAAGCTCGGGATCCGGGTCTAATATATCATCGATGCTGTGCCTCGACCGCAGACCAGGCATCGAGATCATTCCCATCACAGCGGCGGCGCCCGCCGCACTTCCCAGCTCCATTACCATCACTCCCATAACGTCCTCCCAAGTCAAGTCCCTCGACGATCGCAGATCAGACAAGAAGTCGAGCAAATCGGGCGAAGAAAGAAGCAAGGAGAAGAAAAAGAAGCGACGGAGGGACGATTCGATGGGTCCGCCAGAGAAAGTGCCTCCCAAACAGGACCCTCTCACCAAGCCCGTGTCCGTCAGCATCAAGCCGACCGACGGCTCCCCGCGCCGGCCCACCTCACCCAACTCCATCCTGCGGAAGTTCAGCCCGAGCCCGACGCACGGGCGGTCCATGTCCATCACCAAGTCGCCCAGCCCCAGTAGCGTCAAAAATTTGAGCAAACCCTCCGGGTCGTCGAGCCACCACAGCAGCCCCAGACATTCGCCGGTGCAGAATAGTCCGAAACATCTCGCCGGCTACTCGAGTCCAAAAAACCACAGCATCTCCTCCCCTAAGCACAGCTCGTCCGGGTCCGGCAAGCCGAGCATGTCGACGCTGAAATCGGCCACCGGCGGCTCGCCGTCCGGCAAGTCAGGGACCACCGGCTACGATCTATCCAAGAAGATGTCCAAAGACAGCTACGGCTCCGGCTCCGTGCCGTCCAGGGATAAAGAAAAGAAGCATTCCAGCCTGTCTTTTTCTAGTTCGGATAGGAGTAGCCCGAAACTAAAGAACCCCATCAAATTAAAACAACTAGAAATCACTCCGGTGACTTGCGACAGCCCGGTCACGGAACCCCTGATATCACCGCCGAATATAGAAGTCAACAAATCCAATATTCCGAGCCAAGCTCGCAAGGGCAAGGGCTCCCTCGACGCGGTCATAGACAAGTTGACGGCGCAGCACTGTAGCGTCGACTCGGAGGTCTCGGCCAAGTCGAGCTCGTCCAGTAGCTCGGGAAAATTTTCCGACCCAAAAAACAGCGCAACGAGCGGTAGCTTAAAAATTAGCGAGAGCAAAAATCAGGAGTACATGGTCAAGCCGAGCTTGGACGGCATGAAGATCACCATAAACAAGACGAGGTCGAAGGACTCGTCCAACTCCTCGAAACTGAACTACTCGAGCTCGTCCAAGCAGACGTCTCCTCAGCTGACCCCGCCGTGTCAGGGTTCGCCGAAAACCCACACGGGCCTCAAACCCGGGGTCATCAGCGGACCCGCCTCGAAAAAATCTCAGGCGATGCAGTCGTCGAAATCTAGCTTGAGCTCCACGCCGCCCAAAGCGAACGTCTCCGAATCGTCCGGCTCCGGGAGCCCCAAAGTGCCTTACTCCAAATCGTCCAGCGGCAGCTCGACCGGAATGAATCTATCCAAATCTAGTTCGAAATCGAGCTCCGGATCTCCAAAAAACAGTAGCAGCGAAATCTCCAAAATTATAAGGGAGAGAGAGCGGGAGAAGGCCCGGACGAAGCTGATGAGTAACTCCGAAAAGTCGATATTCTCCTCCAAATCGGAGCGCCACTCGAGCCCCAGCGGATCCAGGGACGACGTAGACGGATTCAAAAATACGTCAAAGGAGGCAAATTTTTTAGTCGAGGGCCTGATCAAGCCGCTGGACACGAGTAAATTTCAAATACCCAAGTTAAAAAACCAGAACACGTCCGACAAGAGCAGTCCCGTGTCGCAGTACGACAGCCGCGCCATGGTCAACGATCTGAGTCGAGCGATGGACCCCAAGTACCCCTTCCCGCACTTCGACAGCCCCAACAAAACTCTGGAATCGCTTCAGAAGTCCGCGTACCCTTTGATAAACGTACCGAAGCCGCTCCTGAACATGGGAAACATGAGCCCGAAGACGATGGCCCAGAACAAGGACGCGGCAGACTACTCCAAGACGATGGCGGAAAGTCTGACAAAAAGCGACATGCAGCGGAAGGACGACACGAAGGACTACCCGGGGCCGTACCCGATGATGCCTCTAGACTTTAAGACCGACATGGTAAAAGGGTTCGCGGCCCCAAAGGGTATGTCCGAGAATCGTAAAGGCGCGGACGCGTGTATGAAACCGCCGGCCAGCGGGTCGGTCGCGCGCAGCGGGGCGACTACTCCTCAAGAAGCGGCCGAGATGCTTCTAGACTTTTCCTCGTCTTCGGGCAACAAGGTGTCGGGGCTGGTGGCGGTGCGGCCGGTGTACCCCGCGTCGCCGGCGCTGCTGCAGCTCAAGAGCCCCGCCCCCTCCCCCCACTCCAATTCCCCCGGGATCACGGACGACGAACTTATGGATGAGGCCGTCGTGGGCCCAGGGAAATGAGTGATATCGTACCAAATCGGGCCTTGTAAATGCGTACGCTAGCGACCATATTGGGAGAATATAGTTTCGATTTGGGACCACGTTATATGGATGTTAAAATTTAAAATGCCTGCGTCGGATTCTGTAAATGTACTTCCACTTGAAAGAATAAAGCAGCTGACTAGCAATAATTGATTTTTGTAAATAAAATATATTCGAATTATAAATTATGATTGAGTTAATATAATCGCTTTGTAATATAACTCTATTCTTCCAATTGGGCTCCAGGATCGTAACTTATTGTATACTCTTATTTTAATTTAGTTTTGATACGTATTTATATATAAGTAATAAGCATAGATACTCTATACAGTAATTATTATGTTTAACGCAAGTTTAACGTTTGAATATCAAGCTTTTCATGAGGACTAACATAAAAATATCTTGACAACTAGTAAAAAAACGTGTAGTCGAAAGTTAGTACTCTTGAGTGTCCTATTTAACTGTTCTAGAAACCTAGATGACTTTACAAACTATTTACATTTTGAAATTGCAACTGTAAACCAAGTGACTTTTAGTTTGAGGCTCATGTAATTAGAACCCAAAAAATGTTATGTTAAAATTCGTGTTGTAAATTCGCCGGTCGACAACGCAAAGTTAGTAAATACTAAAGTTGTGAGTAGTGAATTGTTCAGAGTAAACAAAACTATTGTATATATCACTGTTATGTTGATCAAAATTTATATGGGTAAGTTTTTCTAGAAATAAAATATAACGATAAGCTATATATCTTTTATTACAATTTACAATGTGATTAATAATTAATAGGTTTTCTATCATCTATTTTTGGCATATTAAGCAATACGTTTTAAAACTATACTTCATCTATACCTTATTCCTATAGGCTACATCTTAAGTTAGTAAAACCTTAGAGAGCCTGGGTAGTAATAGCCATAGTAGGGATAATAATAATAATGTCTTCTGTAGGGGTTCGGTCTTCTGAAATATCGTCTGTTTGCAAACTTCCTTCGTGGTTTTTGTCTCCTTTTCTTTAAAATTGGAATCGGCACAAAACCTGCAGCGGTGTCCATGATTTCATTTGGATCTCTTTCCATAAGATCTTTGTAGTAAAAGTCACTCTCCTGCATTGGCACATAATCATCTTCAATGCTAAGATCATCCCAGTTAAAGTTGATAGGAAAATGATCATTTTCTACACCTCCAATCGATGCATCAATAATGGCTTGTTCGTTTTCAATCGCTTTCTTGAATTCCTCCGATTTTTCTGTTTCTAGTTCTTGCATTAGTATATTGGCTTCATTATTTTCTTGGACTGTCGCTTTCAATACCTGATTAGCTTCCTTGTCATTTTCTAGTTCACTTGTGTAGGTCACTATTTCTAACGCTGATGAATCTTCGGGTGCAAGTTTTTCCGTTTCTGTTTCTGGTACGATTTCGGCAAAAATGATTCCGACCCCCAAGACGAATATTATTATTCCAAACTTCTTCATTTTCTGCAACAATACAAGTAGTTATGTCAACACAAAGAAATGCGACTGGTCTTGTGTCTCTCTGTGAATGCCTTTTATTGTTTAATACTGGGTCAAAGAAAGGTAGTACAAATTTTTTAAGTAAATATCTGAATTAGGATATGGCCTACTTTTATTAATGTTCATAAGAATTTTGTTAGGAGGAAAACATTATAACTTTGTGAAATTAAGTACTTATAGGTTTTTCTAGAATGTAGACAATAATTTTCATGAATTTAATTTTGGATTAATTAAGTAACGACTAGTAGCAGCACTCACCGCTACTAAGTACGGCGGTGTGCTGCTATTTAATTATCATGTTTTTTCATTTAATTAATTATGATTAACCTTCAATTTAATGAAGATTTGACAGATCATGATGTATAAGGTTTATGTAAAAATTTTAAATTAATTACATGTAAGTACTTAATTAATGTTCGACTGTGAAGTGCGGCAGTCAGAGACGTATTAATTAATGATTACTTATCGTTAACTTAATGAAGAAAAGAGTTTATGTCAAAACCTAAGTTATTAATTTATTAAAATTAGTAGTTTATCTCTGAATCCGGCCGTAAGCAACTTTTTAATACACCAAACCACAGATTGCTAAATAGTTACTACCTTCGTTAACCAAACTAAAAATTGAGGGGATAAATAATAATTGTTCAGTACTCACAATAATACCTCCTGTGAGGACAGTCGGTGTGGCGGTAATATGGTTCCTGGTGTTTACTCTGTACATTGTTTCTTCTTTGGGCCTGATTTCTTCTTTCAGCCCGCGCTTGTTCTCTTCTCTCCTTCAACTTCTTCATGGCGAAACGCGGTAGGAACGGATTCTGTGACTCCGCTGTGTCCATCATTTCGCCGTCGTTCTTTTGAACTTCTTTCGTGTCCTCTGCGGCTGCGTGGTTGTTTATAACAAAGATGGCCAAGACTACGAAAATGAATAAGAATTTGAGGAATGCCATCGTAATTGATTGACAGGCTCTACAGAATTTATGTCCTGAGACAAGATTTCTTAACCTTGAAGAGTATGTGCAACTTTAACGTTGATTGATTGAAGTAATCCTTCTGTAGCCGTGATCATGTGTCCACCTAGTTTTATAGGATCATAGCTGTCCCGCTGACACACATTTGTTTACGCCAGTTTGTTTTAGGAAACATAACGGAATCAATTATCACATCCTCATCTAGCTATACTCCAGTCCAAGACTTGTAACGGGAAAATGACTCATGAATTTGGGTACCGCAGATTGCAGCAACTAAATAGTTTTAGGTGCTAGAGATGCATTCGAAACAAACTGCAAAAGAAAGCTTATTATTTAGTGAAGACATCTAACAAGAGGTAGTGGTAAAATTTGTCTTTTACTTGTCTTTGAATTACCGATAGCATAACACGATTAGTCAACTTTATAACATAGAATAATCAATTAAAAAGACCTCTGTAAAAAAAGGGATTCCAGTATTTTGCCAACAGAGAAGAGTGATTTAAGCTTCCAAAATTTGTACATAGATTGGTTCAAGCACACACTTTAATTTGCCCATAGCTTATATGAAATGTATTTATGGTTTTTTTATTACGCGACAAAAACTATTTTGTCGCTTACGGCCTTTCCATTTTTTGCTGTATCATTGCTTGTTTTCTATGAGAGGCCGGGCTGGCCTCTCATAGAAAACAAGCAATCTAAAACATATCCAACACGGTTTTTTACTTTAACGCGGCGTCACCTTAACGGTTAACCCATCAATCCCCAAGCGGCACCCAGCTGCCGCATAACAATTGAAAATATGTTGTGTCTGCGATTCCCACGATCGAGGTACCTCACATACGCTAAGCTTGACCTACTTCCGTTGGCAAACAGTGTTTACCTATTGGTTTTAGCCTATCCCCTGTAGATAAGTACTATAATTATTATGGCGCATTAATAATACCGCATTTATTTATTTACATGAAAGCCCATTCTGCTACTTGAGCTTTCGTTCTACGAGTATTTGGGCGATTGTCTGTTAATTGAATAAAAATCGGTTCAGCGGTTTTAGCGTGAAGAGGTGACAGACAGACAGTCTGACACACACTTTTGAATTTATAATTTTAGTATGGTTAAGCTACACGTCGAGACCTAAAAAAATCATGCTAAAAGTATGCACAACCCCATTCCACACGGCTACTTCACTATGAATACGGCAGCTGTGCATACATTCTGCGCTTATAACTTGAGTCATACTGAAGCTATCATCTATGAACACCATTGAACTTCACGGAAAAACCATAATTAGACGATACACATGACAAATTACATTCCTGAAATTGTAAATATTTATAAATAGACCGTCACATGTGCAACGTGCAATATGATATAAGAAAAGTGCAGGGTTCCGTAAGTTTAATTTAGGGCCTGTTTCATCACTTCCTGATAAGTGTCGGATAGGCTATCCACCACTTAACTTGATAGATTATCAGGGAGTGGTGAAACAGGCCCTTAAACTACTAGACTAGAGTTATCATGAAGATATCCGCCTACGGTCAAAAACATTATATCAGCCAGATGACGCCCGAAAGTTGAAACTCCGTTGCGCCTATATTAGTTTCCGGGCCTCAATGTATCTCTACTACAACTTATGCAGACCTAAAACGCATTTTAGGTCTGCATAAGTTGTAGTAGAGATACATTGAGGCCCGGAAACTAATATTGGCGGTACTACTACAACTTATGCAGACCTAAAACGCATTTTATATATAAGTTGTAGTTACTAATTCACAATACGACTTGCACCATATAATAGACCATGTTTATGAGATATCATTTTTATAAATTATATGAAATTGTTATCAGACGACATTTGCAGACGACTCGTCTCCAGGGCAAGAGATAATAATGTTATTAACACAGTGATTGCATCACAATTCACAACCCATAGGATCAGCATAACAATATAGGACCCAACCCAAGGAAAACTTAAGTTAAATAATAATTTCAATTGCTGTTTTTTTCTAATTTCCTCACGTATTTAATTTTTTATTAACATTAATCGTCCATAGAACTGAATAGGTATGCTGTACGGACATTCGGTAACATTCAACATTCTGCACATAGTCATCTCTATGTCTAATTTTATTGCAAAAATGTAGAGGTCGGAAAAAACAAATGACAGGTAATGACGCCATTATTAATTAATATAGCTTTTTTTCTAAAATCTTGCAATTAATCATGATAGTTAAAAAACAAAATTGGACATCCAGTTTATTTCACAATATGGTGAAGTATGATGTACCCACATAGCAAGTCTACTCTACATTTTGATTATTGCTTTTATACAGGGAGTTACAAAATTATGTGATAATAATAGGGTGTGTGTGTGTTCCTTCTAGAGAGTTCACTTGTGGTTGTGGAGTTCACTCTGAAAGTAGCAGCGCTGAAAGACCAATTTTTTTTTTTTTTTTTTGTATGGGCAAGCGCCCCAGCGCTCAGCGTCATGAGTTTCCCCATACAAAAGTGAAAAAAATATTGGTCTTTCAGCGCTGCTACTTTTGCACAGTGAACTCTATTTCATGAACACATACACACCCTTTTTTTCTTTTTTTTTGTGCACAGGGGAAACCCTTTATGGGTGCCCCGGGTTGGGGATGTGCCTCAGTTAAGCTGAAGCACCCCGGGGGTATGTGGGACTCCCGACTCCGGGTTTACCCACTAAAACCACCTGCGGTTTGCCTTCAGCCGTATACGGAGGGATATCCTGGATTTGTCTAATACAGGACCCCCTCCACATTCCACAACACATACACTGTACACACCCTAAAGTATTCTTAGTTTTGTTACACCTTGTATAGTTGCTATGATTATAGTGTTTTTCATATCTAAGGCAATGTTATAAAATAAAAAATGGGTTTCTCCATGGCCATGATGGTCAGGCATGATTGCCACCATAATATGAATTGTGAAATATGTACAACTAGCTGCGCCCCCAGTAACCCTCAATTTATTAGGGAATAAATTGCAAGATTTTCCCGCAGTAAAAAGTAGCATATGTGTTAATCCAGGGCATTAAATAACACCATACCAAATTTTAATTATCGCTTCAGCCGTTTAGACATGAAGAAGTAACAGTCATACAAACTCACAATCTTTTGCCTTTATAATATTAGTGTTAAATACTCTTTAATAATCCCTTATGTTATTCCATCATTCTTAATAAATCATGGGCCAATGTCAACCACAGTAAACTGAAATCCCACCAAAACATGAAATGTACAAGGAGCCAAGCAAAATATTGCATAGCTATTCAATACTTCTGTCGTAAAAAAAATCTGATTACATTCAAGCCAAGCATTCAACTTATTTTGTAATTTAAATCAACATTCAGTAAATGTATCAATAGATTTCTTTATTTTATAATAATTATAGTGGCTTGGCAAGGAGCACTAGAGAAATAATCAGCGACTAATTGGATTTATTGGGTACCATCGGCCACATGCGTCGTTACATACGCTTTATGTCGGCACTACATATAGGCGAACGCGTTGGCCAACGCGTTGGCCAACGTGTCGGCCCAATGTGTAGAACGGGCGACTCGCGCGTTGGCGGTAGGTATTTAGACGTTGGCCGACGCGTTTTGTCGGCACTACATATAGGCGAACGCGTTGGCCGACGCGTTGGCCAATGCGTTGGCTAACGCGTTCGCCTATTTGTAGTGCCGACATTACGCAACACTTTACGCTCGCCGTCTGTGTACCTAATGTCGGCACTACAAATAGGCGAACGCGTTAGCCAACGCATTGGCCAACGCGTCGGCCAACGCGTTCGCCTATATGTAGTGCCGACAAAACGCGTCGGCCAACGTCTAAATACCTACCGCCAACGCGCGAGTCGCCCGTTCTACACATTGGGCCGACACGTTGGCCAACGCGTTGGCCAACGCGTTCGCCTATATGTAGTGCCGACTTTAGTATGAACTCCTCCCAATATGCTCATTGCCAAGCCACTATAATCATTATAAAATAAAGAAATCTATTGAATATTGATACATTTACTGAATGTTGATTTAAATTAGGTACAAAATAAGTTGAAGGCTTGGCTTGAATGTGATCTGAAAACTTTTTACGACAGAAGTATTGAAAAGCTATGCAATATTTTGCTTGGTTCCTTATACATTTCATATTTTGGTGGGATTTCATTTCTTTTTTGAAGGTTTTTTTTTCTTTTCTTTTCACTAATTTTTTTTTTCACTTTTGTATGGGCAAGGGCCCGAGCGTCACGAGTTTCCCCATACAAAAGTGAAAATAAAATTGGTCTTTCAGCGCTGCTACTTTCACAGTGAACTCTCTACAAGTAACACGAACACACCTTAAAGTATTATCACTTATTTTTGTTACACCCTGTATATAATCAAAGTTTATTACTTTGCTGAATATCCTTCAGGCCCCGCGCGAGCACCGGTGATCGCGAGAACAAAAGAATACAATGGGAATTCCTAGAACCTCCGATCGAAGGATTAATTGTTAACCGAGAGTGCGTGCTAGTTAACATTTAATTTCTAAGTAATTGGCTAATTGCTAGTTATTAATCTTAATAAAAACAGCATTACTTAGTATCTATAATTCTATAGTCATCACTCATCAATCATCATTAATCAAAAGTAACTCGTTATTTGTGATTATATATCTTATGTAACATTAATAATCGTAGTTTCGGAGTTATCGCGTTCAATGTCAATGGCGACCATTCATATTCGCAAATCGCACGTTTGACCGCGACTATACCTGTCAGTACCTACATGGTACCTACTCAGTAGCGCGTCGGCTGTGTTCGCGACTGTACGCGCTCCTCACACCGGTATCGATCGAAATAATGTTTTTTTAATAAAAGTGTAAAGTGCAAAGAACAGTATTTTGAAGTTTTAAGTTGTACAGTGAATAAAAAAAGAATAAAATGAGGGATGCGAATAAAAGGTAAGGTTCAGTCTGTATTCTATTAGCTTTTTAGGTTAAGTTAATGTATATTGTTGTTTCCCAGACTCCCGTTTTTTGCTAAGTTTTAATTTTTTCTCGATGTAAACAATATTCTGTTAGAAAACATTTAAGTGTAGAGTAATAAAATTCGAAGTAAATCAATTTAGATCTACGAATTTTTATAAATTTTAGCTTTTGTAGAGCCAAAAAGTTAAGTCATAAATGTTAGTTTTTTTTTACATTTTATCATAAATACGTAATTAATTATAGATCGTAACGTTTCCAGGAAGCGTAGTTATAGTAATTAGGGATTGCAAAAAACGGATTTTTAAAAAAATCCGGATTTTCGGATTTTTTCATCCTCAAATCCGGATTATCCGGATTTTTTGTAAATTTTTAAATATTTTTGGTAAACAGCTCTGAATGTGAGTTATTTTCTTATTATTTCTTTATTTAACATTCATTATAAAAGTGCAAAATAACACGTCTTAAAAATTAACATTTTTCTTAACTTAGCGATGTGAAAATCGCAAAGTTAAGGAAAAAAGGAAAAGATTAAAATAACAGTATCTGGTACTTTAAATATTATTAACAACTTAAAAATACCTTGATTTTTTTACTATTTAAAAATGTGAAATTTTAGTTAACATGAAAATCCTAAGCAATCTTCCCTTTTCGGAGACTTCGTCATTTATAATGAATTTTTGCACCTGCAGCCGTCAGCCGCACATCATCAGATTATGCTCCAAGATCTGCAAGCCCTAAGGCTCTAAAGTCTAGTGGAACTTACAAAAAATAGGTCAAAGACACAAACATTGATCAACAGTACGAGTCGTAGGATTGATCCTACGTCGAGGTAGAGGAGCAAGAAATTCACTATGACAACGAGTACCTACACTTGGGCCAATTAGTTTCTTATGACTACAGAAAACAGAAAAACTGGTCCACGAAGAATAGTAACTTACCAATCTCACTGAAGTGCAGACTCGTTGATATGTGTATTTCGCTCGTCATAACCAACGATGCGCAAACACGATCATTGACTGATTTACGATTTATAAAAGTTCTAACTCAGGGTTCGCCAAAGAGCAATAGAGTTCAAATCTCAACAAAACAAAAAAAACGTAATGTGCTCCCATACAAGAATCAGAGACGTAGGAATTAAGACGGCCAAGCTAAAGTTGCAATGGGCTGGTCACGTTGTCCGCATACATCTAGGCTGGTTATCGACCGAGTGGTTATCCTACTATTATTAAAGGCCTAAGGAAAGATAGCGCTATTCTCTGAAAGTGATTTTTTCCTCCGAAGGCAGATCACTGTAATCCTGACGTTACGACGATCCTTGAGGATCTATTGTGACTCCTTCGTATTAGAGTACCGTCCCCAACCCAGTGCTGCTCATAAATTTAACGATGTGATTTGGATTGGTGCCACAATTTTCCTTTTTAGTAAATTAGGAGAGTTTCGCTCTTTTTCGCTTACAGTGGAGCTGTAGAGTCAAGTAGAAGGTGAATAGGTGTGTCACAGAATCTGCAGGTTGTAAAGCTATTAACACCTATACTGAAAAGGTGCTTGTTCAGCTAACATTATCCAGTTAGTCTTCTGGCAAGGATTCTATTTTTTTTCTTACTAGCCATCTATAAACTCCCCACTGGAGGCATATCAGCTGGGCTGGCAAACGGTGACGCTGGGGCAAGATAAGTGAAAGATTTGGGTGGCGCCTTTGCCCAGCAGTTTGCACAGAATAATGACTTAATTATAAACTTACTTTATTCCTTCATTTAATTAGACAGAATCACAGATCGGCAATCGGCATTGGTTTCGTAAACAATTATAATTTATAATCATAACCTCAATGTAAACAAAAGCAACATATTTTAGAAAAAACATTGTATTCAATATTTTTTGTTAATATTTTTATTAATTGTATTTTTATTATTAATATAATATTTTATTAATTGTATTCAAAGTTCTAAAATGATTGTAAATTTATCATAGTTGCATTTATATTATCATGTAGGAAACATAATAAATATAGTAAAATAAGAGCTAGGTTATAAGAAATTATGTTGTTGTTTCTTATAAATAAAAATTAAAATGAAGAAATGTAAAGAAATGTGATTATAACCACCAAATAACTACACAATGGAATGTTAGATATACGGAATTATGAATTTGGTACGTGTAGACCACGTAAAGTTGTGATAGCGCCTTTAAACAAATGTGAATTTGTATGTCAGATATTACACAATACATTTAAATTAATTTTATATTACGTAAAAGCTTCTTTTTCATAATTTTTATCTACTATTCGAAAAAACCGAAAATCCGGATTTTGAGAAATAAAAATCCGGATTTTTCATAGGCCCAAAAAATCCGGATTATCCGGATTTTTCGGATTTCGAAGTATCCGGATTGCAATCCCTAATAGTAATCGTGTGTAATCACTAATCATGCTGATCATGCACGATTTTACTTTAGTTTTATTAACATAGAAACTTTTTAAAGTACTCGTCCAGCTTATTTTTGTCGTCATATAGCGCACATAGTATTTTATCATATTTTTGTCTATTACAAAAAATAATTCAAACTATCGAATAAAAAATAAATAATTAGAACAAGTGCGTGTCGGGCCACGCGCGATATAGGGTTCCGTAATACCGCTAGTTTTTTTTTTAATTTTTGTATGGTCAATAAATGTACATTTATAACGTGTTTTATACTATTAAGGGGCCGGGTACCCTCGAAATTCTCATACATACGTAATTCCAAAATCATTTTCTCATACGAAAATATTTAACATGTTTGAGTTGTTTTTCAGTTTAAAATAGTAATTATCTAGGTTCCTGCACAAACAATTACTTCAAAATATTTAAACACAATTTTTTTTGTTTATGCTTTAAAATTTTTTGTAGTAAATTTACTACTAAATATTTAAACACTGTTGTTAAATATTTCCCAATGTTAAATATTTTCGTATGAGAAAATGATTTTGGAATTACGTATGTATGAGAAATTCCAAGTGTACCCGGCCTCTTAACAACATCATCTCAGTTATTTTCAAAGGAATTTGAAAGAAAACTTCCTTTATACTTCGCCGAATATATTTTTTTTAGTTTATCGACTATTACTCAATAATTTATGAAGTCTTCTTAGCCGTAATACTTTTCCTTTTAAATTCAGCATATTTCCTACTCTCGTGAATTTTTTCACATTTCCAGAACCAACCGTTTAGCTGGTAGAAGGGGGGACACTGGACTCTAACGATTTTTTCCACTTTAAAACTTAATATTTCACAAACGGATCCGGATGAATCGGAAAATGATCTATGAATACTCATAATATTTTTAAAAAACCTATCCAACGACACCCTACACGATGGGGTGGACGCGAAAAAAATTTTCATCCCCACTTGATGTGTATGGAAGGTACCATAAAAAAAATATTTTTTTAAGTTTTCATGTACCATTTTGTCACCATCGTTAATATGTGCATTCATGCCAAATTACAGCTTTGTAGGTCCTATAGTCTCTGAGCAAAACCGCGAACAGACAGACAGACAGAAAGACGGACGGACAGACAGAAACTATAAGGGTTCCTTGTTGACTACGGAACCCTAAGAACGACCTAATGTAGAGTCAGCTAGAAAGCGTAAAACTTTATAGAATACTTGATGACGCCCGCAACTCCGTTGCACCAAAATTCATTTATCGCGCGGGAACCGTACATTTTTCCGGGATGAAAAGTATCCTATGTCCTTTCCTGGGACTCAAAGTATCTCCATGCCAAATTTTAGCCAAATCGGTTCAGCGGTTTGAGCGTGAAGAGGTAACAGACAGACAGACAGACACACTTTCGCATTTATAATATTAAGTATGGACGTGATACGTTTGAGAAGTTACTAAAGCCGCAGAACAGATAAGCTGCATCAATATTTTTTATTAATAAGGCGGTAACAATAAATTCACCGGAAACTTAAGCAAAAACGAAAAAACTTTAGAAAACCACGAAAGCCTGGATAGCGATACCAGCCTAAAATTACGATTCTCATTAGCACAATAGTTGCTAATTGCAGTGGTCATTTACAAAGGTACACACCATAGATATATCACTTTCATCAAGGTTATTTAGTATTCTTGCCCTTTTTGTCACCGAAAAATTGATGACTATAGAGTCATCAATTTTTCGGTGACAAAAGTTAGTTTAGTTTGGCTTAACACAATAAATATTAAACATAGGTTTAATATTTATTGTGTTAAGCCAAACTAAAACCGCCGTACTTAGAAACATTTAATTATGATTAACCTTAAAAGACGATGGGCAAAAATGTATGGAACCTGGGACCATCCACCAATGGCATTGAAATATGTGTCATCGGATAGGTCTTTTAAATTGGAACAACAATTGTTAAGACACATTTGTTATTAGAGCTGTCCGTTCCGAGTTATGAGACTTGTAAGTTCAGATATAAAGGTTTCATTTACCCACGGTTAGCCAAGCTACTTGATTACCCAAGCTATTTAATTTGCTTCTATTTTCTGAAATTCTACCCTACTTTTATTTAAGCACTTGATTTTTACATAATTGTAGAGGATGTTTGTTGCATCCACTTTGTGGCGTATAATATTATGGTCTTGTGCGTGTGTGAAAGTGATTTATAATAGCAGCAGCTATTTAAGAATTGTCGAACATGTAAAAGCAGCACTCTAATAAAATATTTTTGCCGCAGCAGCTTTAAATCTCGTTTAAAGTGGCCGTTTATCACTTCTACTACGTAGCGACATACTGTTACAGCTCGAGCTTCACTTGCCTGGCCCTGTTCTGTAGCAAGCTGTATCTCTCCACGGTCTTTAGATGGTGTTTCTTTATAAATAAGGGGGCAAATGAGCAAACGGATCACCTGATGGAAATCAACTTCCGTCGTCGAATAGGGGAGGAATGGGAATTGGGAGGGGAATAGGGTAGGCGATTGGGCCTCCAGTAAACTCACTCACTCGGCGAAACACAGCGCAAGCACTCTGTGAGTCCGTGGTCGAGCCATGGCTTTCCCATGTAAAACGAAAGTTTCGTACCAAGTATGGTGGTACAAACCATTTATAACCGCAAGCTTCGGTAGACTCCAACCCATCCCCAAACCCACGGTCCAAGAAAAAAGCGTCATATTCTTGAATTAAAACATGCAATGTGTTTTCATGGTCATTCATGATGTCTTGAATTATTTGCGTGTCAGTTTTCATGTCAGCAAGTGTGTTTCTAAAGTTTAGAATATATTTTTCTTCAGTGATAAAAAGTCTCATTACTCTAAATGGACAGTTGTTACAGCAAGGTGGTCATAGTGATTGTTGTTCCTATTGAGGGGACCTGTCCAGTGATACCTTACCTTACCTTTTACCTTGTTGTTACCTTTTCGTTATTGGAGGTTGGTCCCAATCTGCCCAGTGTCCTTTAATGAAGAGTTTGACAGGGGCTTATGTCAAAATTTTAATGTTCCACTCTGAGTGCGCCACGGTAACGGTGCTAACGGTGCTCATATAAAATAATTATTTACTAAAATCTGACGCTCATGGTAAAACTAATTTATTATTACCAACTTTTTTACGGGAAACTTGTTATGAGCAATTAAACTGCTATTAGTACAATTTTATGTTAATGAACAAAATTCAGTAAAAATGCGGTAAATATGTCATATGGTAGAAATGTTTGTAATTGGCATTTTAATTGCTGGTTATTAATGACTTTTTGTAATTAAAAAAATATTGGCACAAAACATCTTAAATAATATTGTGCTCTACCTTAGGTCTTAACTCCTGATGAATCAAAGAAAAGAAAAAATTAAAGTCGCTTATAGTAAGATGATGCCCGCAACTCCGTTGCGCCAAAACTCGTTTATCGCGCGGGAGCCATACAATTTTTCGGGATAAAAAGTATCATATGTCCTTTCCCGGGACTCAAAGTATTTCCATACCAAATTTCAGCGAAATCAGTTTAGCGGTTTGGGCGTGAAGGGATAACAGACAGACACAATAAGCTTTAATGTCATCATAGAATATTTTTTGCTACAACGCATAGTTTTTTAGTTATTAACGAAAAAACAACTCTTCCGATGTTTTGAGTGTCGATGGGCGACAGTAGTAGCTTTCCATCAGGTGACTCGTTTGCTCGTTTGTCCCCTGATTTTATAGAAAAAACGTGAGATTAGGTTTTAGGTGAAATCGAAGCAAATCTCCCAAAAATTGCTAACGTCTCACGCAATTAATTTCCTTATCAATAAGCATTCAATAACACAAACAAACACAACTATTACGTCATACCAGACCATTGCTTCTCCAATCTCCGTAATATGACTGGCCGTTTTTGCGACACATTATTTTGTGTTGTATAATCAAACCAAATTCATGTATCGCGCTAAGCTAAAATGGTTGTACTAATATTATGTATTCTGTGAAAATGGCAACGGCAAGCTATTTACGATGAGTGGAGGGAAGAGAAGAATAAAATAGGATTTAAGAAACAAAGTCCTCCGAGGCATTGGTAAGGGAAAGGCGCTAATGCTAGACACTGAACTAATAGATGACACTTACGACAAAAATGCCATAAAAATAAGAATTATTCTAATTATTTCTCAACACTGTAAATTTTATAAGCTTCTTATGCTATCTGTTGATGTGAAAACATATATTAGGGATGCCTTCGGGAACAAAATTTTAAAATGGGATAAGTTTTCGTAAATGATGTGACCGCGTCAACATGCACCCGGCAATTTCTTAGCAAATAGGTTGAGGAAGGCGAAATTTTGCACGTAAGTTTTGAATACATTTATTAGATTTTTTGTAATTTCTATTGACTTCATTGGATTAATGGTCATGTTGTTTACACTAATTAATGTTTATTTATGATCTTTTATCCATTTTCCCTAACAATATAAAGGGTGTCTATTATTAGTTCTTGAAAATGTAAAAAACCTAATAGATGACATGGATCTCATCTTTTAGTTTCTCAATACATACTAAAGTTATTTTGTACTTTATTCTACTGCAAATATCATCACTATTCTCTAAAAATATAATTCTATTAACAAACTAAGAACTTAGAACTACTGTACCTAAAAATGGACATGGTGTCTAATATTAGACCTTGCACTGATCTAAAAATTGATGCTTTAGTTTTGTAGCCTTCGATCACTAATATACAAGATACACAATCCGCGGCAAAAAACGACCTCACCAAAAGAGCACCAAACTCAACATTCTGGTGCACTTTTGATTTAGTAGTGCTCGAACGCTCCGCCGGGAAACATGCCTCAGTGCGCGTTTAATAATTGTAGAAATCATACGTCTAAAACCAAAAAAAGGATGGAATTTCATATTTCCGGTAAGTATTAATTTTATCCTAATATATTTCTTACAATTGTATTGTAAATATTGGTATTTCTTTAAGAAATCACCAAAAGACAGTTTTAAAATTAAGTTGTAAATAAATCAACACCAGGTATAAACCATCTCAATTGCGAATACTCATACTAAAGGTACTTATCGTAGTTTATCATGCCCACTTGAAATGTTCGGGTTATAAGCTATGTTTCTGTTCCATTTGATGGAGTCGCTATTACTATTATTTTTTTATTGAGGATTTTTTTCAGGTCTTTTAGTTTGCATTGATAGTTTAACGTATTTATATAAGACTCTGATTGAATCTGATACTGTTTCTTTTCTTCTTATCCAAAGTCACTATAACTTTGCATTTGAAATACTTCAGATGAATCGAAATCACAATATCATCCAGATAAATAATATTATATTCTCCAGGAGGAGATTATAATATTATGTTCCCATCTTCGATCAAATATAGTTCCCATTAAGGATTTTTTAAGTCGGTTAAAAAGTATGGGCGTTGGGTGATGTGAGTTGTCCTTTGTGGCCTATCGGAAAATGTATGTACACTTATGTATATTTTGGTTAATGATAAAATTAGACATAACATTAGAACAACATAATATTACAAGTAAAAAATAATTACTCCTCACTTTATACATTAAACTGGAACGGAAAAATAAAAAAATGGACTATTAAAATTATTACAAATTACAATCAACAAAAAAAATTTTAACAGTTCGACTCCACTCATACTTCACTTCGCCCTGTTCCAGCGGCGAATTTCGGTCGTAAAATTGGTTTTTTTTTTGGCACTATACAAATTTGAACTTAAATCATATACACGGATGGTTGAATTTAGTATGAAGCGTGCATCGGACATAAAAATTTTATTGCTTTGTAAACTCAAATGTACATTGTTTTATATAAAGATCTTTAATAATTACTGTGATTAAGGTTGATTTTAGATAAATGTATACTTTTTTAAACTCTATTACTCGGCGACAGATTTTCGAGAGGTTTTGTATGAGACTGTGTATCTTGTATATTAGTGATCGAAGTTTGTAGCAGTAAAAAGAAGAAAAAGGAGAGCTGAGAACAAAAAGAAGAAAAAAGAAGAGGCAAAAGAAGCATGGAGACTAAAGACTGAAAATAAAATTGCTAGGAAAAAAATATGAAAAATAAAAATAAAAGGAAAGATAGTTTCAGTATGGAAGAATAATGAATAGAATCTGGAGACAACGTGGATAATATTTCTGATGCATGCAGTTACTATGATGAAGTAAATGAAATCTTTTGAGAAACGGCAAATAAAGACCTAATAATATGAAAAATGTTAAATGTAATATGTTCTATGTCAACTATTAGTTCATATTGGTGTCTACTATTAGTGTTGTTCGCTTATTGTGATGTCATCTATTAGTACTTATGACTAAGTTTACAAAAAGACCAATAATATATTTTTTTATTGATTTGTCAGAGAATAAGTTATCAATCCTTTATTTTCATAAATTATATATTTTATAACATTCGAATGTTTCATGTTTCCTTAAAGTGTCTGCCATTAGGTCTTCTCCCTTATTACGAACGATCGAAGTCGCTTTCTAACACATGATCTGTTTGCTCGTTTGCACCTATGTATAAAATACAGTGAACTTTACTTCGAAATTATTCCTAAAAAAACAATAGGTACATTTTTACGGGGTAAATTTATCTTCTGAGACTATCCTATGTGTATGTCCTTTCCAAATTCCAAGTAATCAAAGTGTATATCAGCGGTTTTCAAAGGACAGACTTTTATAATATGGAAATAAGGATAGGCTTGACAGTTGACACTTTAAAAGCTTTAACTTCCTTAAGGCCACACGGTAACTATTTAAATTACCATGTAAACATAATATGTAAATCTCTCTCAGATGGTCTTGTGATAGTGTTCGGTTTTGACATTGATACTCGTAGTCAAGTTGATAAGCAACTTACTGGAGTCAAGTGCAGACCTCGAGGCTCGAGCTGAACCTTATACACAAGAACACAAGCAGTCAAGCTTGTTAAATTACATTTTAAGTTTTAACATTTAAATATCTACTTATTTATGAACATGTAATTAGGTACTAATAACTGTGTGGAAGTTATTCTGCAATAGTATATTTTGGTTATAATTTTTTTCACATTCCTTGACGTGATTAAAGGTGAAATTATAGGTTATTTTAGACCAAACAAAAATGATTCTACGGTTTAAATCAAAGCTTGTAATAATGTAGAATTCAGTATTCTATTACAAATCGGTGTTGCTTTGTGAATTAATATTTTTTAGGTAATAATATTATTATTTACATTGAAGCAAAATAAGGTTGCTGATTGCACCTTATAATTAACAATATATTAGAATGTTACCGGGGTTTCCTCTACCCAGTACTGAAACATTATAAGTCTATCAGAGAAGTTGATTCCTATGCAGATCGGGGATCTACGTAGTTTGGTTGCGTTACGTCAAACCCAGCCGACAGATCGTAATTAACATTGAATTGACATATTCGACCAAATAACGTTGGTCTATCAACTGCATAGGAATCAATTTCCTCGATGGTACAATTATATATTTCCGTTTCGTACACACTGTTTAAATATCTTTTAAATCAATTCATTTATTTTTACGTGTGTAAACAAGGTAGATAAGATTAGTCGATGAAAAGCAACTTGAAACCAGTATCATCAAGTTTTTATAAATGCGATGTATGATGTAGAGGTTTTTATAACAGAACAAAGAAACAATATTTTTGTACGTCTTTGTTTATTCTTTTACAATGCCAGTGACTTTTTCATGCTTCAGTCATTATAAACTAATTACGATTAGATAGTAATTAAAATCGGCCAAGTGCGAGTCGAGCTCGCTCACGAAGGGTTCCGTTATCCGTACCGTTACAGAGAGAAATCAGAAAGTGTGTTTTTTGTATGGGAACCCCCCTTAAATATTTATTTTATTTAAATTTTATTATTAATAATTAAATTACAAATATAATTAAGGATTTTGTAAAAAATGTTAAGCGTTTAGCTGTTGCCATTATTGATTACGAGCAAAAAAGTCAAAAAAGTCACGTTTGTTGTATGGGAGCCCCCCTTGAATATTAATTTTATTTTGATTTTAGTATTTGTTGTTATAGCGGCACCGGAAATACACAATCCCACCAAAAACATAAATGTAAAAATGCTGAGCCAAGTTCCATACAAACATTATATTTCTTGTCTATGGACTTCGCCGTAAAAAGTATGGAGATCTAAATGAGTGCCAAGTTCCATGGGAAATCGAATTATGTACTTATAGGAACCAAATAACATTATGAACAAATAATAAAGTCTATTCCTTTGCTTTATTGAATATCTATAACAATTGACGTTATTTAAATAATGTGAGATCTTTAACTAGATAAGTTCTAACTTGGCCAGTTTTCATTACATCAGTCATTTCATAAAGTTATTGAACATTTTAATTCTGATGAAAACTAGCCAAGTCAAATCTAATCTAGTTAAAGATCTCACATGATTTAAATAACATCAATTGTTATAGATATTCAATAAAGCAAAGGAATAGACTCTATTATTTGTTCATAATGTTATTTGGTTCCTATACGTACATAATTCGATTTCCCATGGAACTTGGCACTCATTTAGATCTCCATCCTTTTTACGGCGAAGTCCACAGACAAGAAATATAATGTTTGTATGGAACTTGGCTCAGCATTTTTACATTTATGTTTTTGGTGGGATATCACTACTTTTTGTAAAGAAAAATTTCCGAGCAATAATTGTAGACACCTTCATCTTCCCAGTTCAAACATCCATAATATTCGACTATACTCAATCGCAATTCGCAACCTTAAAGTGCCGTTTCACCACTCCCCGACAAGTGTCGGATATGCTATCCGCAACTTATCTGACAGATACTTCATCTATCAGATAAGTGTGGATAGCCTATCTGAAACGTATCAGGAAGTGGAGAAACAGCCCCTAGACCTTATTGGGACTCGAGTATCAGATGAATAAAACAAAGAAAATTCAAGCGAATGGAAAATGCAGCTATCATCAGAAGGCATTGGAATAAAACGGTATAACACAAGTGTATTTCCAAGTTTCCAACCATTAACTATAGTGTACAACTTACTGAGCGGAAGTTAAGTAGCTATTATTATAATAGCTGTCTAACAGACAGACAGACAGACAAACGGACGGACGGACAGACAGACGAACAGACGTATTGAAATAATTATATGTCTATTCTCGGGACTCAAACTATATCTCCATACCAAATTTAAGAACAATCGGTTCAAGCAGTTTGGGTGTGAAGACGTAACAGACAGACAGAAATACTTCATAAAGTCACCTTCTATTCATTTCCTAAAGGTTTTTCAATTCACAAATAAATGTCTACGGGGAGCTCCCAATACCCATATAATAAACGTGATTTTTGGCCTTTTTTGCTCTAAATTAATAAGGGCAGCCGATAGATACTTGAAATATTCACAAAATCTTTAATTATATTTCTTCTTTCATAATTAATAATAAAAGTAAAATAAAATAAATATTGAAGGGGGGTCTCCATACAAAAAACACAATTTTTGCTCTGTCCGACTCGGACTTGATCGATTTTTTTTTTGTTTTCTGATTTTTTCCTACGTTTACACACTATTACCAAGCTGGATTCCAAATTTCAGCCTTCTAGATCATCTGGAAGTGGGTTAGAATTTTGATATGTAGGTCAGTCAGTCAGTGATAAAAATTTAGATTTTCGGACATTAATATCTTAATAACCGTTTGAGCTATGCTTATTAAATTTAGAGAATGTATTTATCTCGCAGGTTTGATTATATGAGCCAAATTTGAAACGTTTAACTGAAACAATTTCTGAATTATGAGGGGGTCGAAAGTAGCTGCAAATGGTTCGTGTAATATTACACACGGTGCATGCTCGCCATTCTGTTATGCTGGAACTTGGCTTGACACTCTACCGCGTGTCTAGATCTGTGAAAATTTTAGAACTCTAGCTATAGCGGTTCTTGAGATATAACCTGGAGACAGACAGACAGACATCGAAGTCTCATGAATATCATCCCTTTGTATTCCGGGAAAGACGTGGGACAATTTCATCCCGAGAACGGTTTTTACCAAAACTTTCTGTTTGGTAAACAGAAAGTTTCTGCGATAAACGGAATTCCTTTCAAACAAACGCGCTCAATAAAGACAATTCGCAATTTTAACCATACTTTTGTCATACCGCATTGCTCTGCATAGATTCATAGAAATTAGTCATAGAAATAATCTAAGACTCTAATATATTATGAAGAAGATATATTTTTTAATCAAAATATTTATATCCAAATTGGCATTGTACTCTTTTTAACTGACTTCAAAAAAGGATGTTTTAACCGACTTAAAAAAAAGGAGGTTATCAATTCGACGCGTATGTATGTAATATTTCCAGAACTGCCCAATTTTCGAATAATGTGTTAGTCTATATCAGCGTCTGAACAAAATATGTGCCAAATTTTAAAAGCGTATGTATGTATGTTTTATGTTTGTGTTCGCATATCTCTGGAACTACCATTCCGATTTCAATTATTCTTTTTTTGTTGTACTAGGTATTGGTAAACTTAGGGAATAGTGCAAGTTTCATCAAAATCGGTGCAGTAGTTAAGTTTTGGAGATAGGGACTTTTAATTCTCAATTACATACAATTTTGAAGTCGGTTTTATCTTTTTAAAATACAGTTATTTGAACGTCGAGTCTACAATAATGCCTACCACTGATTAGGAAATATCCCTGCAGAAGACTGAAGAACAGACGAAAGAAACTAACTAGAAACTATTGTATGTATCATCGTTGATCTGTCTCAAGCCCACTACGGGTACTTAAATACAAAAGTATTATCCGTTCTTTAATGACTTAATATTATGCAACATCCATGTTTTTTACATATTAACTTGTTTACCGAGTAGCGAAATAATGACAATGTAGTTATCTCAGCACGTGCAGTACTACTAAAATCTAGACCACGAGACCTAGGTGACTCAGCTCTTTCTTATCTTGGCTTACTTGACTACTGCCTACTGCATAGTCGATAACTCGATTCCTCCAAAGTTTACAATACAACTTGTGACGTCAACAAGAGTTAGTACAATTTACAAAACGTGAGTAAAGAGCGTCCGTGGTCTAGTGGGTAGACCTTTGGTTAGTACCTCGAGAGGGTGCAGGTTCGGTCCCGGGTGAAGGCTAGGCGTGTACCGATGAGACAAATTCAGACCTCAAGTAGTATCCATAATATGGAGTGGACGCTCGTACGGTGAAGGATAACACCGTAACATCGTGAGGAAACCCGCACATGGTTGGCCCTAGACCTGTGACTGCTGTTCATTCTCTGGACTAGGTTGACCATAATATTACGAGAACGCCATTAATACGTCTTAGGAAACTATATGGACATTTAAAATCTATTCCAGGCACTACCTATTTGAGGAGTAACTACTCTAGTAGAAGCAACTACTTCGCTCTGAAAATACTGTGTAAATCATCCACAATGGATGTTGTATAATGTATAGTAAAAAGTAAAAACCATGCCAGACTTTCGTCATTTTATAAAGGCTGAAAGTTTGTACTGCTGAAAGTACCTACCAACGTGTCTCTTGACCGCCTTAGATCGATCAGCGGGTATGATGTTTTGGTCAAAGCTACTATTTAGGAGCTGTATCAAGTTGACATAATATTGTTATTTGAAAGATGTTGGGGCCATAGTGGAGAACCATCACTGGTTTGCTAAGCTGTCTGTAGCATGGACGGTCCGCGTCGGCCTCTCCGTTGTATAAAACTAGATCGGCAATTATTGCAATTAAATCAGAATCAACATACACAACTCTAATTAGGTATATTCTCCAAATATTTAGGTACCTACCTACTACCTACTATATTCAATGGCATCAACTTTTTTTTTCACCGTTTTCCTTATAATATCACTTAAGGCCATGATTATAGACGTACGGCTGCTTTTCTACATGGCCAGAACCAGAACTAAAAGCCGTAATATTGTATTAAATACCATCTCCAAGTACCTTTTTTTACCGTTATTATGTGGCTGCAGAATTATGAATTACATTATAGCTGCCCTAAATGCTGCTGCACTTTTGCCAGCCCCGAATTCATATATCAAATCAAATAGTTAATAGACCGTATGGCGTATAGTATAGGCCGCGGCCTAGGGGTGGCTCGAGGCAGAGAGAGAGGCCGACAGATTTCGTACATGAAGCGTCGGAAATATGGTGGCCATATTATGCTAAGTACTGACATACGGTTTTGCTCGATAGTTTTACTCCAAATCGAGTAATAATTACTGTGTGGACCGCAAAACTGACAGCTCGAAGTCTCGCATCAAGCCACTCGAAGGCTCGCATCGAGCCAGCTTGATGGAATTAAATGTATCGGTTTAGAGTAAAACTATCGAGCAATGCTGAATGTCTGGACGAAAGTCCGAGCCGCAGGTTTTGCTTGACGTTATTGCTCGATCGAGCAAAACCGTATGTGAGTACTTAGCATTAGGGGAAGGGGGGGGCAAGATGGGGTATCTAAGGAACATACCAAAAAATACAGTACAATCATTACGTTTATTATGCTTATTTATTTATAGCATAATGGCTTATTTATCTAACTACAATTTGGCATAGTCTTTGGGAGATGAACTTATAGCAATTTTATAAAATAAATGATTTAATAGGACCTTTCGAAAAACCATCTTGCTCCTTACCATGGGGTAAGATGGGGTTATGAAAATTGGGCAAGATGGGGTAAGCTAATTTAATCACAATAAATACAAATATGAATTTCTTGTTGTTTTCATCATCCACACCAGTACAACCATTGTGAGCCCAACGTTCACAAAGCTGACAGCCTACCAAACCTTCGGATGATTTCAGAAAACCCAATACCCCGTCTTACCCCAAAAGCTGACTTAGAAAAAAATAATTTCCCAAAAAAACTCTGAACTTTTGTCCAACTATACCACAACAAAGTAAACAAAACTAACAACCACATACGAGAAAAGACACGAGTTTTGGCGGGCATGTGAAAGAGTGCTGTTGTGTTTTTGTATTATTTTCCTAAAATTGTGTTAGCTGGGTTTTTAATGTGTAATATTGGTAGAATATTAACCATTAGATATTCGTGTTCATGCACAAGTGTAGGAAAGTGATGTAATATCCAGAAACGTGCTATTTTGTGTTCCCTCCAAAACTCCATCGAAAGTTTCAGTAAAGCGTCTACCACTTTACTGAATCGACCGACTTGACTCCTTGACTGTATTGACTTTTACTTAGACTTTGACTAGACTTTAGACCTGACGATACATGAAAACGATGATGAAAATTATAATAGGAGGAATATGGTTTTCCCGCCATATTCCTTACCTTTTTACCTTGTCTGTGGCACAACATACACATCCTTTGTGTCAAGTTGCCAAAAAAGAAGAAAAATAAAGAAAAGAGAAAAGACACAAATTGGGTAGTCATAATTACCTAACATTAAGGACGTTTTTAACTGCGTAAAATTAGATCGACGAGACACTCAACGTGATTTTAGTTTGTAAACAAAAAACGCGTGAACTCCCACTCACTGTTTCTGTCGCGCTGATGGTTGATCGAGTATGGCTTCCTATTGGCTTATTGCTTTCTGTTCGCAAGAGTCTAGTTTGTTGTATATTGCGTGACCCCGTCTTACCTCGCGTCCCCGTCATGCCCCCCCTTCCCCTACATCGTTAAAAGTTTAAATTCGTCACTGATTGCGCTGGTATCATTTTGAGTAAAATATCTTTTGCATCCATGCACATGCAAAAACATATAAGTAAACTATAGGTCTACCAGAAACTGATGGCGAAAAGTGAGAAAATAAATTGACTCTAGAGCAATACCGAGGATTGAAATAAAACATTTTGAGCCTTTTTTTTATAGCGGCGGCTTCTGTGTGTGAAACATGCAAATATAAAAATTTATCCAATGATCAAGGATATTTTTTGAAAATCTGCCATCAAAATTTGTCATCAGATTCTGGTAGACCCATTGGGGGTAGACCTATATATTTTTAATTTACTAGATCGCTGGCTGTAAATAAATTTTTAAAATATGCTTCTCATAAGAATTCTGACGCGGTTGTTTACATTTTCCATCGTGTCGGTGTTGTTCAATAACAAAGTGACAGAGTCGTTTACATGCATATTGCGTTAGCGGGAATTGCATCGCTCGTGCACGTCGATTGATTGATTGAGATTGATATAATGTCAACATGCATTGAAGCTATTGATAATTACTTTGAATAATAAATTATCTCTTAAGTCTAAAGCTTTATCATACATAGTTTTTTTTATTTTTTATCCGATCAAATAAAGTGGAATTTTGTTTGATTTTTTGTCGGTCGCGTTCGCTTGTCGCAAAGATCGGAAAGCCTAAATGTTCATTCTTATGGAAATAATATAGTATCAAAGCTAAGAAGAAAAATATATCTGCGAAAACCGCATTCAAATCGGATCAGTAGTTTTCGTGTTAAAGCAAAAGTCTTATATAAAATCTGACCCCCTCTTTCGTCCCCCATCGGGTGGGGGGAAACATTTTTATACACCAGATTTTAAGTTGGAAGAAGACAAATATATCTGTGAAAACCGCATTCAAATCGGATCAGTAGTTTTCGTGTGATGCTGGAACAAACATACAGACAGACAGACAGACAAAAAAACTAACCACAGTTTTGGCTTCTATAGCGATGTAGTAACACCCCCGCTTATTATTTTTTGAATATCTTAATGTACAGAATTTTCATTTATACATTTTTATTGTATGTATAGAAGAGCAATAAAGAATTATTTATTGGTGAAAACTAGCTTGTGTAAACTTCATTTAACTTTTGTGTACCTATTGTAAAACATGTTTGAAGTAGCGTAACTAAAGATTGAATGTTAGTGTTATGTAGTAGTCAGATTCTAGATAATACATACTTGATAGATAACGAAAGATACACTGTTAGAAATGAGTCACAGCGAGGAATCTCCTTTCTAAGATCAAAACAATCTGTATTGTAATTTGTAAGATAATAATATTCACCTTGACATATTCAAATACGCACTTTCCCAAACATGAAACAAGTGAGGTCAAAGTTCAGCAGGGCTAAAATGGTCACATTTAGCAATTCCTCTCAATCAATTCAGCAAATGAATTGTCAAAACTGTCAAACTGACAAATGTCAAATCAGTACAAAAATACAGAAATGAATTGCAAGCAAAGTTGCATTTTGCGATTTTATAAAAATGAATCATATTATGATTCGTATCATGATTCTGCAAAGCGACCATTTTAGCCCCGCTGATTTCAATTGTTTATTTGTTTAGTTCCAATAGTTCGTTTAAACATTATCACGTCATGCTAAGTTCGGTTAGGAGTTAGGACGAGTTTAATAAATATAATTTATTGATGCACCTTTACTACTATTAAGTAGTTAGCTTCTATTAATATTTTTACTTTCAATATTTCATATGAAATATGAGAGTTGTACAGTAAAATGAAAACTGAAAAGGCGTCAGACGAGAAAAAGAAGAAGTCTAAAGAACTTGGCTTGAAATCAAACAAAATACAAGCGTCAAAAATTAAAATTCGATGTGACTCAGTCCTATATTATTTGCCGCCGTTACTATTTTGCTGCCGTACAATTCCATTTTAAATGAATGTTTGAGTTTATCTTAATTACTTAGATAAATCTGAAAAAAAAACATCAACTACTTATAGCCAACACTTCTGGGCGTTCCGTCCGGAGATTCCGTAATTGATCATATTTAAAACCTTATAAACTCATAATCTGAAAGCTACAAAGTTATAATAAAAATACAGCAATAATCTTCAGTATATCAACATTCCTTTTGTCGTTTTAAATTTTCTATTTTTGTTTCTTATACTCATGATATCAGCTTCCAAAGTAATACCAATTTGTTAAAATTCAAGCATACATTCAGCATCTCCTTAGGATTTACAAATTACTTTTATTTGAAACTCACGCCAATAGATCGACAATATCATAAACTACAAATTCGTCGTTTTAAATTTTTTTTAGGACAATTTTGAACTAAGATAAGTAAAAATAATAGGTTTTTGGCGCGATCTCGGCAACGCGGCAAATGTATGGCCAAGGTCGTTTGCTCGGGGGACGCCCTTAAGCACACACCTTTTATCACGACTCACGAGCTTTGAACGTGGCGACCGAATCAAGAAATTCCGTAACGAAAATAAAACCTGCGGTACGTAGTAACTATTTTATATTTAAGTATAGTAATCTGCGATTCAGGGCCGTATACCAGGCCTTAACATTATTGGTAGACAAATTAATGTTTGATAAGAACATATTGATTTATTCACAAATGACCAGGGTTAGAGGCCACCGTCGTATTATTTTCTTATCTTATTTACTCTTTGTAGTGGGCCCTCAGTCTCAGTTCAAGTTGGGATAGGACGAGGTTGTAAGTTTAAGATGGTTGTCTTCATATGTGGCTATAAACTGTTTTGGAGAAGGAGACTGCGAATCATTAAAATCCAGAGGTGAGGAAAAAATGAGGTATTTGCATTGTATCGTACAGATTAGGTTATTATTTTTGTGGCGATGTTGGATACTGTGCAAATACCTGGAATAACGTCGTTATAGACTTCTATACTTTTAAGTTTAATATTTAAATCTAATTTTATACTTAAAAACTTTAAACACGTCTTTCTTATACACAAATCACTAGCGTACAGCCCTTAGGTTTTTATTATATAAATCTATAATAAATTCGATGCATTATGCTGAAAAAGTTATTAAAATCGGTCTATTGATTGCGGAAGAAACATACAAACATTTCATCTTTAAAATATCTTCTTTTTATACTATGTCTTAGATATCACATATTCTTTAGAATGCGTGATAAAGATTAAAGATAGATAAATGCGCTAACTCAGTACTTCTTTGTAGTTTGTTGTTAAGGCCGTCCCCCGAGCAAACGACCTTGGCCATACATTTGCCGCGTTGCCGAGATCGCGCCAAAACCCTATTATTTTTACTTATCTTGGTTCAAAATTGTCCTAAAAATTTTTTAAAACGGCGAATATGTAGTTTATGATATTTTCGATCTATTGGCGTGAGTTTCAAATAAAAGTAATTTGTAAATCCTAAGGAGATGCTGAATGTATGCTTGAATTTTAACAAATTGGTATTACTTTGGAAGCTAATATCATGAGTATAAGAAACAAAAATAGAAAATTTAAAACGACAAAAGGAATGTTGATATACCGAAGATTATTGCTGTATTTTTATTATAACTTTGTAGCTTTCAGATTATGAGTTTATAAGGTTTTAAATACGGTCAATTACGGAATCTCCGGACGGAACGCCCTTAAACTAGAAGACCTTTTAGTTTTTAAATTTAAGTTCCTACTACATTTATGCTTGCGATTAGTACATATTACAGACCATAATAAAAAATGTTTCTTTACACATAAATGCATTTTATTAGTAAGCCAGACTGAGACATGTTTATACGACAGTTTGACGACCTTTTTATCAGCGTCTTTTAATTGGTATTTTATACCTAAATATATTTTAGTATGTTGTTATTTAATATTTTTTGTTCTACAATCAAGAGCTGTGAGAACAATAAGAGCATTAAACTTTTAAATCAAAATGCAAAATAATTATTATTAGCTAATTTAGCTCCTTAAAACGTAGAAACCCAAAGATTGTAAATTGACAAATTTATCAAGTCACAATTTTTGTTATTATCGGTTGTAAAAACATGGTTAATAATAAGAATACTTAATCAACATTGCTAAAACTATAACTACAGAGTAACGCTCTAACCTCGTGTCTCGAACGAATTAAACAATATTTAAATTTATATACATACATACTAGCTGTCCCGGCAAACGTTGCTTTGGCATAATATAAAGTAACGTATAATATAAAGAATTTTGACCATATTATTTTATTGAAGTGACTAAATAAGTATGTCGCCATGGCAACGTCGATCGCTATCTTGTCGCACAAACAATGGTCGCCGTCAGTCTCAGGTTGTAATAATTTACTATTATTTACTCAACAAATGCACATATCAATATATAAAGTACCCAGTAGCCGATTCTCAGACCTACTGAATATGCATATAAAATTGGGTAAAAATCAGTAAAGCCGTTTCGGAGGAGTTCGTGGACTAACATTGTGACACGAGAATTTTATATGTAAAGAATACAAAACGTGAATTAATATGTTTAGTTATTAACCAAGCTACGATAGTCGTAAATTATACACACGTGAGCAGCACGTGATCTTATGTTTATCATAATGTACCGCACGCTCTAGTCAATTCCGGATTTTCGTGAACTCTGTACAAACTTGTTTCGATTGTTACGACTCCACGACACATTGATTATTATACATTTACGTACGTTAAAATCATTATTTAAATATTTTTGGGTATTTAAAATGCATTGGTGTACGTTCTCTTACTATAATGCTTAATGCTAGCAGAGATTGACCGAAACTGTACAGAGTACTAACCAAAATCTTTATTAAATTAAAGTGAAATAATAAACATAAAACTCTTGGAGTGCGGTTGTAAAAGACGTAAAATATTTTGTATTTGAGCATTACGTAAAATATACATAACCGAAACAAAAACATTTGAGGCCTACGAAGTACTACGGCGTAGCTTTGGCGTAGCATCACAGCGGTTAGGGGTACGGGATGTCAGCGGGGCTAAAATGGTCACATTTAGCACAAAATGAATTGTCAAAACTGTCAAACTCACTAATGTCAAATTTAGACCAATTCAATTGGTCTAAATTCGTACTAATTATGGTATGTATTTATATTGTTAAAAGGATTTATTTAAAATACAAACAAAAGCTATAATAAAATCTAAGTTAAAATAAAATTAAGTAATAAACAAAATTAACTAATACAATAAATACTAAACTATAATAAAAACTAAATATAAAAAAGATTGTCATCCAGACTGCTGCCTTTAGGGAGAGTGCCTAGAATACTAGCGACATTGCCCCGCTGTAAAGCCAGGCTTAATCGCTGGCCAAAATACGCTCCAGCCCTCTGGTCACCCGTGCGTTCTATGAGGCGAGATGAAATAAAATTAAAAAACTTTTTCATATCATCCCCCCATGGGCCTAACGTTTCAAACGCAAGCGGCAAAAATATGTAGTCACGGCATAAAGACACATATTTTCGCCGCTTACGCGTTTGCGCTTCGGACGCCGCCGCACCAGCCGTCACTGATGTTCCATGTAAGTAGGAGGCCGCCAGTGTGTCAACACATGTTGCGTCCCACACTAAGCACCTCCCACTTTTCCATGGAACTAATGTTAAACCGTCGGGTCTCTTGCCATCATCACGAGCAATACCATTCGGCTCTAAGATAGCCGGGACGTTGATGGAGACAAAAGCCCGACGCACAACATCATTCAACGCTGCGTGGCGCGATAGACGACCAGCACTCCGCTGGCAAGAAAGCCCATGGTGACCCAGACGATCTACCATAGACCCACAAGGGCAGCAGTGTGGATGGTTTGTTGGCAAACCTAGTCGCAGACTGATGGCAAGGGAGAAGGTCGTATTGTCCAGCAGCGTACCTAAATTTGGGGATGGAAGTGCTTGGAGCCAGAGTCCAGATTCCCAAGTTGCAGCAGCAAGAAGGCGGGCTCGCTCAGCCGCGTCGGAACTAGTATTAACTAGCTTATCAAATACAACACGGCAAAGCGGCTCATCCCAAAGACGCTGCAAACATATGTTGGCTGGAACGGCCCCATTGGCACTAGCTTCTCTCCAGGCCTCTAAGGCTTCATCATAATACGGAAAATCAAAATTGCCAAGAGAAGGGGTAAGAATTTGGCGAATCAATGGACTGGTGCTATTTACTGAGGAAAGAAAGGCTGGAAGAGCAACATCTGATACTTTTCTGATGCCGATGCCCCCGAAGCGGATAGGAAGTGATGCTTGGCACCACGCCCTATCTGTAAGTGAACAATTAAAAATATGGGTCAAAATTTTAAGGATGGCTGCGTCGAAAGAGGCCAAAATATCGGTAAATTTCCAGACTGGAGAACACCTTAAAAAGTAGGTAAATTTTGGTACAAACAAACAAAATTTGATTATTTGAAAAGCCATATGAATATTAATTTTTTCTAAACGATCACTAGAATTTTGAACTAATTTGACATTCGTGAATTTGACAGTTTTGTCAATTCATTTTGTGAATTGATTGAGAGAAATTGCTATGCGACCATTTTAGTCCCGCTGGACTCAGGTGTGGAGTTGATCAATACTAATATTATAACGCTGCACGCTGTCCGTCTGTTTGAGACATAGAAAATTTAATTGCCGAGAGATTCGATTAGGTTAAACGTGTTTGTAACTACAGTAGTCGGGTGCAAAGCACATATTACGTAATACAATTTTGCCATTCTTACTTATTGCTCACTGTAAATTTATCGCCTATAAACTTTAGTAAATAAGAATAAGAAGATGATATAGGGAATAATAATGTTAGTTAATACTGTCACGGGTCACCGAAATATTCTTAAAATAGTTTGATATTATTTTTGTCGCTCTAGCCAGCAATGTCACTTTCACTAGCAAAAGTGCGAAAGACGCCAAAACCGCTGTAAATTCGGTGATACCTGGCAAGTGGCCAACTATTCCCACGTGAAAGTTTGAGAGTTGGCTAAATATTTACGGACACATGTATCATGGATGAACAATAGCTACCAGTGTTTATACATAGACACTACCAGCCCCGCACGGGTCAATTCAGACCGCAACGCGACGCCAGCGATGGATGGATGGATGTATGTATGGATTTGACAGATCTGCAAGACAGACGTCTTGCAAATCACGCTCACGAAATCTGTCAATTCAGTACTTTAGAAATGCATCTACGCGTCGCGGTCTGTATTGACCCTAATCCTTCGATCGGAGGTTCTAGGAATTCCCATTGTATTCTTTTGTTCTCGCGATCACCGGTGCTCGCGCGGGGCATGTAGGATTAAATAGTGCTATCGAAGTTTTCTGTGCTAGTAGCTTCACGATATTTAAATTATTATCTGTAATTTAAAAAACTATAACATTCCAGATGACGCGCTCTACATAGATGCACCAAAATTGGTTTATTGCGGGGACCGTACATTTTTCCGGGATAAAAGTATCCTATACGTCCATTCCCGGTACTCAACGTTTACGTCGTTTAAATATTTTGGAGTAAATTTACTATTTATTTATATATTTTTTAGTGTTTTACTCTATTTTTTAGTGTTTAAATATTTAGTAGTAAATTTACTAAAAAAAAATTTTAAACAAAAAATTTTTTTTTGTGTTTAAATATTTTGAAGTTTTTTTTTGTGTAGGAACCTAGGTAATTACTATTTTAAACTGAAAAATAACTCAAACATGTTAAATATTTTCGTATGAGAAAATGATTTTGGTATTACGTTTGTATGAGAAATTCCAAGGGTACCCGGCCCCTTAACGTCTACATTCAGCGGTTCGGCTTCGGCTTACCATGTCGCTTTGTTGAAGATCTCCCTTTAAGACTCCTATACTGACATTCCCCCAGCATACAATAATATTATTATTGTTCTTGGTATACAGTATACACCGTCTATTATTAAAATCTGCATCTGTTAAATAATTTTAAACATGTGTGTAATGTTTACGTACAGTTTTAACTTTTATAATACTACTCTAGATTACAGACAATAGATTACAAGTTTCGCGGGACTCAAAGTATCTCTATACCAAATTTCAGCAAAATCTGTTGAGCCGTTTGAGCGTAAAGAGGTAACAGACAGACAGATACACTTTCGCATTTAAAATATTAGTATGGAGTTATGGATACCGTACAATAAATATGCGTGTTACATTGAGGGTCTGACGACCTTCCTCAATATTGTTCAGATTTAAGGCCGTCCCCCGAGCAAACGACCTTGGCCATACATTTGCCGCGTTGCCGAGATCGCGCCAAAACCCTATTATTTTTACTTATCTTAGTTCAAAATTGTCCTAAAAAAAATTTAAAACGACAAATATGTAGTTTATGATATTGTCGATCTATTGGCGTGAGTTTCAAATAAAAGTAATTTGTAAATCCTGAGGAGATGCTGAATGTATGCTTGAATTTTAACAAATTGGTATTACTTTGGAAGCTGATATCATGAGTATAAGAAACAAAAATAGAAAATTTAAAACGACAAAAGGAATGTTGATATACTGAAGATTATTCCTGTATTTTTATTATAACTTTGTAGCTTTCAGATTATGAGTTTATAAGGTTTTAAATACGGTCAATTACGGAATCTCCGGACGGATCGCCCTTAATAGCTACTAATTGAGTAGGCAGGTAGCAATTATTATGCACTGGTATGTATCTAAATTCCTGCAGTACTAAGTACATATTTTCCAGCAGTCACCATTTGTACCTAAGTTGTAACTAAAAGGGTTTATTTGTAACTGTTACTTAAAGTTTAAGAAATTATAAAATTGCCAAGTATACTTATTGAGTTCGAGTAAAACCATACATGGTTACATGTGCTTATTTAAATATTTATTATCTTATTGCTTATCATTAAATGGTGATGTAACTTTTTGATAACTTAAATGAATAATTTAGTTCCAAATTCACCAACGGCTGCCAAAGTTATTGTTGTAATTAAATATCAAAGGATATAATATTTAGATGAGACAGGGATTTTATGGCATACAAAATGACAAATGCAACTAAACTCTTGAGTCTTGACCCTACCCCAACTTTCTCCTAGTTTTAAATGTCAGTTAAAACCTTTAATTTTTGAACAGCGATGGCGCTCACGAGTCGATGCTGGGGGATTCCCGGGTACCTCAGATCACGAAGAACAACCTCAAGGACGACGAGTACGAGGCCCTGCAGAGCTTCCTCCGCAGCATCAGCTCCACTGCCACCCTGCCGCCCTACGTCAAGGGCGAGACCTACTCCTCAGTACGCGGTGTGCTTAACCAGGTAAGGTTTTGAAAGGCTGTATAACAAAGTGTAAAGAGTCCCCATTCCCATTTGTTAAGTCTTATTGGCAAGCTTGTAAGTCCCACAAAAATCGTTTGTTTGTAGTTTTTGCCCTTCTTATCTTAGGCCCGTATTGTTGGTCAGTACTTAAGATGCGACCCGGTCTCAAGACGCGGTTCGGCTCTGTGATTGGTCCAAATTTTGATAGCCAACCAATCACAGAGCCTGAACCGTGACTTGAGACCGAGATGTATCTTGAGTACTGACCAAAAATACGGGCCTAAATTTTACACAGTGTTCTATAATTTAAGGATAAAGAAAGCGGGCTGAGTATGAAGCCTAATTAAATACGAAAATATTGAAATAACTTCACGGCAAAGTTCTAGTAATACATGATAACTTCCTAGTTCTCTTAAACCTGTAACCTTGAAATAAACAATACGATGCGATAACTATGTAAGTATACATATAGCGCAAAGCACAATACTCGGTGGCACGATTCATGGAATCATTATATCACGATTGGAGGATAGCGGGGCTAGTGTGCTTTGATATTTCTGGCAGCAGGCTCTTATAGTTCTTGCAATCTACGAGTGCGCGTCGCCCTTAGTTGTGTGAGTGACCATATCTATACACGCGTACATGGCTCATGGGGCATGGTCGGGTACGCACACTAACGAAAATGTCTATTCACATTTCCAACTACAAATAAAGGCGACGCGCACTCGTAGATTGCAAGAGCTATAACAACATGATACTGGCCGCAAATTCGTTGTACTGATATATTTTTATCCTATGTCCTTTCAACAGTCTTAAAGTATCTCTATACCAAACTTCAGCAAAATCTGTTCGGCGACTTAGGCATAAAGAGGTAACAGACAGACGGACAGTTCAGTTTTCGCATTTATAATAATAGTATGGATTATTTTCAGTAAAAGATTCCCGTGCGAGTTTTTTACGCCGGCTCTTTTCGCCGGGTTAGTTTCCGAACCCTTGGCAGGCACCAGTAGTACGGGAGACGTTCAGAAAACATTTCGTAAAAATTGGTTTTGAACAAAAAAGTATGAGTATAACGTTAGCTAGAGCATGGATGTACTATTGTTCGATTGTTGGAATCGAAATAACATTAACCTTGACATAAACGATTCGATACAATTACAATACTGAATACATACTTTATACGAACTCACCTTTAATCTCACAGTAATGATTCCAGTGAAACAATTCTTCGAAGATTATTGGTGTGTTGTGACGTCACAGTTTTGTGTACAAAACCTACTCCAACTAACCAGTATGAAGTATCCTAACTTCTTCCCCAATCAAAACGACTGGAAATAAGGTTTCTACATTCTACACACCACATGTACCTAAAGTTATAATGATAATAAAATCCACACTAATAATAATGCGAAAGTGTTCATCTGTCAGTTACCTCTTCACGTCTAAACTGCGGAACCGATTTTATTGAAAGGTATGGATATACTTTGAGTCTCGGGAATGGACATAGCACACTTTTTGTCCCGGAAAAATGCACGGTTCCTTCGACGAATTTTGGTGCAACAACCTTGCGAGTGTCATCTTGTTTTATAAGTTAGGCCTTTATTTTTCTGTCAGGGACACTGGGCAGTTATAACTTTATGTTGGGCTATCATCGTAAATTAAGTATTGAATTTAACATAAAATTTTACGATACCAAAAAAGGACTTTAAACATTAAATTGGCTTTATAAAACTGATAATTTATTGTGTTTTGCTAAACTGAATTTCACTTGTTGCATAACTGTTGTAATTGTCGCAATATACTGTATTAATCATCATCATCATCATCAGCCTATTGCCGTCCACTGCTGAACGTAGGCCTCCCCCAATGAACGCCAACCATCCCGATCTTGGGCAGCCCTCATCCACCGTGCTGCGGGACGTCCTACACAACGTTTGCCCATGCGTGGTCTCCACTCTAACACTTAATGTCTGCTCCATCTACCATCTTTGCGTCTGCTGTCTGCAGACATGACCAGCCCACTTCCACTTCAGCGTGCTTATTCTATGAGCGATGTCGGTGACTTTAGTTCTCTGGCGAATGACTATATTAGGAATTTTGTCCACCAGAAACACTCCCAACATAGCTCTTTCCATAGTACGCTGAGCAACCTTAAACTTGTGAACTAGTAAGTCCTCCGGTGAGTGTCCACTTTTCAGCTCCGTAAGTCATTACCGTTAGAACTGTATTAATATGTGAATGATATTCGGTTTTCCCAGTAAACATCATAGTTTATCCGTACTATTATAAATGCAAAAGTGTGTTTGCGTAAACCGCTGAAAAAGCTTTGATGAAATTTTGTGTGTTACGTTACATACTTTGAGTATCAGAAAATCATATAATTTCCGGAAATAGCGCGATAAACAAATTTTGGAACAAGGAACTTGCGGGTACTGATAAGCGGTTTGGCAGCCATATTATATAGTAGTTTCTATAAAATTAGTACCTACTAAATAAAATAAAGAAAAAGGTAAACTTGTAAAATTTATTATACTTACTTACAATAATATCATAAGGAAAATGGAGAAAAAGCAATATCTCAAGACTCCAACTCTGAACTGCAAATAGGTACAGATAGTTTGCAATACACTATCCCCATGGGATTTCCAGTTAGTTATGTTTGTAGACTTTGTAGGTTTTAAGAAAATTTTAACTTACTAGCGACCCGCCCCGGCATCGCACGGGTATAAAATATATAATCCACTGAAAAAATGATTTAAAAAAACCTAATAAAATGTAGCCTATAGCCTTACTAAATAAATGGACTATCTAACACTGAAACAATTTCAAATCGGACCAGTAGTTCCTGAGATTAGCGCGTTCAAGTTAGCCCTTTCAAATAATAATCCCCGTTTTTCCACATTTTCCTCTATTTCTTCGCTCCTATTTAAAGTCTTAGCGTAATAAAATATAGTCTATAGCCTTCCTCGATAAATGGGCTATCTAACACTGAAAGAATCATCAAAATCAGTTAAAGGGAACAAAGGGACATGAGGGAAAAAAGCGACTTTGTATATTACGTATAGATGGAGAAAAGCTACAACGAAGTCCTTCACAAAGTCATATGATTTTTATTGTCGTACATTTTTATGAATGACCATCCCGCTAACAATGAGGCATGAAATGTGATAGGCACACATGTCAGCTGCCACTCACAACCACAATTAGCTATATTGCTTTCCCGTGTAACTCCTACACCACTTGTCGTTATTAATTCCTTATGAGTAGGACACAAGGCGAGGCTTATGGCGATAGGTACTTTGCTTGTTAATAAAGGTACCTTTTTGTCGGCATTCTTATAAATAACCTCTCGGTTTTATAGTTCCCCGCAAAATGGGTACCAGAAGACGGACTACGTCGCCATTGCCGACCTTGAAAAGGATGTTGGGAATTGAGATAAGCTAGACTAGATACAATATATTGACTCCCTGACATAGAGAAATATAATACAAATACACCGGATATGTAGGGGCTACGCTAGCGATTTATAAATTCTTTTATAAATGCCAGCATGATGGAGACAATTCATTCGAAAATGAAATATTCGTTTTTTTGGGTCCGTCAAAAATGTCTCTTTCTAAAAGGGTATTCGCCATCAAAACAGTTTGAGAACCGCTGGTTTACAGATATGTATACACTATACAGAAAATTCCTCTCACTCCTCTGTTTTTCGAAGTTTTCTCAACCTGTTCCTCATATTCCAGTGCCTCATCACATGCGCAGTGCTGATCCTGGCGGCGGGCGCGGGACACCCCATCGGCTTCTCAGCCGTCGCCCTCCCCCAGCTCAGAGAGGAGAACTCCACGCTACGGATAGATGATGACATGGGCTCGTGGATAGGTGAGCTTCTAGAACGTTCTAGTTTACTGAGGGTACGGTTCTTCTCGGCGGGTTAGTTCCCGAACCGGTGGTAGGCACCAGTAGTAACGACGTTCCGAAGACATTCGTAAATTCTAAATTTATTTATATTTTTGGCTACTGTTGCGTAAGCATTCCTTTGCTGCGTTATCTTCAAGTTTATATCTGTAATGTTACATGTGGTATGTGATATAATATGTAGTATGACGTCACTTTACTGGCAAGTGGCAACTTACTGGGCCATGAAGTTCACTCAATATCATGTGAACTCTACAAACATCATTTGTATCATCATTCATCAGTCATCACTTATCACTGATGATTATTAGAGCACCCTATTCTTGTGCACAGCGAATCTACTTGTATTTTTCTGGTCGTTATAAAAGTCATACAAAGACAGCATAAATTGAATAGATAAACATTGTAAGTATCGTATTTATCGTATATATCGTTGACTTATGAGCTATAACCATTCTGAGCATTTTCTATTAATTAAAGAAAACTGATAATAGATAATAAGATGGATTTAAATAAATCACAATTTTCCAGATATTTTTTTTAATATTCAAATTAGTCAAATGATAATTGATAAATATTTAATTTCCATTTAAATACATCTCGACAATATTTATAATGATTACCCTCTTCAGTCTTACACAATATAATATCTTTATTGTAAATACGAAAGAAATTAGCACTTAACATTTAAAAGATAGTAAATTACAAATTATAACAATAATGAAACAGAATACAAAGGGAAAATACTAGCAATAATATTTTATACTTAATATATTCAACAAGTTACTTGAATGATCGTACTTAACTAGATTGTAGAGAATCACGCGATGAGTTTGAGCTTAGAATATGTAATTTTGTTGTTAATTATCCTTGACCGCTACTGTCGTAAACATCTTACATTATAAATAATTATAAATAATGAACCTAAGAGGAGAACAATAAACACTTTAATGTGACTTTTTGACTAAACATTACCACCACCAGTGGGTAATAACTGGGTGATAATATGTAGCAATGTAGCAACAATATAATATGTTGGCAATTTTACGTTTGTCCTTCATATTACTATGGTGACTGGCTATTAATATTATGTTTGGATAAAATTACACATCATGATCTACCAAAACATACTGAAAGAAAACACTGAAATTATTTTCACGCTAAACCCATACTTTTACAGTTCTGCAAGTAGCAACAACATAATATTAATATTATGTAGGAAATTGTATATTTGTCCTTCGTATTACTATGGTGATTAGCTATGTTCGGATTAATTACAAAGTCATCTACCAAAACATACTGAAAGAATACACTGAAATTATTTTTACGCCAAACCTATACTGTCTTCTACAGTTCTGAAAATCCCGTTATCTTGGCTATAATACTGTGCGTGTGTTGAAAATGACGCAATAATAAGTACTTTACGATTAATTGATTTGGCCGAACTCGATCTGCTACCACTTTAACTGTTAACATGATAATTCTTGTTTTCTTGTCAAAAATCATAAAATTGCATCATCTTTCATTTTAAACTTTCTACAAAATACTTTTAAGAGAAATTTTGTACAGAGAGAAAGACTTAAGTTTAAAAGTTTCAATCCACGGATTTTTATTGGCCCATACTTACCGAAAACTTTAACTATTATAATAGCAACTTAACTAGGTACATAATTATTTTGTTATGTTGTGAGTTGCAAACTTAAATTGCGACATAGGTAGCTCTATGCAGTAGCAATATGATAAATAAGGCACTCAGAACTCTACATAAATTAGCATATTTTTGACACAACTTTTATATTAAAATAATTTTAATTTAATTAAATCTTTTAAGATCTACACAATGAACACTACCATATGAATAATATTATGATTAACAGCTAGTATAGATTAAAAGTCGAAACAACACAAAGATACCAATAAGTATAGCTTTATTGGTATCTTTGTTTCGTTTTAGGTTACAATTTCAAACCTAGGTTTTAAGTTTTAACCTACGGTTTAAAACCTAATAAACCTTAATAGTAATAAACTTTATTTGGTACGCCAAAACTATATGGTCTAAATTTTTCAGCCAGCATCCACTCTGCCGCTACTCCGCTCGGCTCGATGCTGTCCGGTCCTGTCATGGAGGCAATAGGCCGGAAGCGGACCCTGCAGGCCTCCACCCTCCCCCTGGTGCTGGGCTGGATCATCATAGGCACGGCCACACACCACATACTGATACTCCTGGGCCGAGTGGTGTGCGGATTCGCTGTGGGCATCCTCGCTGCGCCCTCACAGGTCAGCCATCTTGGTGTTCTTTTAGTGTTCAGTACTCAAAGAGTGAAAACGGGTCCTTATTACTAATAGTTAGCTGTCTGTCCGTCTGTTTGACTGTCTCCAGGCTGTATCTCATCAAGATCCGCTATAGCTAGACTTCATTTTTCACAGATTGTGTAGATCTGTTGCCGCGGCTGTAACATAACAAATACTTTGTTATGAACGCCTCCGTTGTCTAGTGGTATAGAGCGCGGCTCTTGAATCGGAGGTCGTGGGTTCGATTCCCGCGTTAGAAACACGTTATTTCCAAGTTTGGTTAGGTCAATGCAAGCTGATCACCTGATTGTTTGACAATAATATCCATGCGTCGGATGGGCATGTAAAAAGTCGGTCCTGCGCCTGATCTCTCGCCAGACGTGTCGGTCTTCCGTCCCACTTGGGTTATGAGAGTAAAGGAATAGAGAGTGCTCTTGTGTACTGCGCACACACTTGGGCACTATAAAATTACTTCTGCGTAGCTGGCCTGGTTTCAATGAAACCGGCCACCGTCACCGAAACTGGTGTGGGAGTTATTTTATTTTATATTATTATTATAACAAATACTAAAAATCGGCTAAGTGCGAGTCGAACTCGCACACGAAGGGAACGCTTACGGAACCCTTCGTGCGCGAAGTTCAGAAGTCTAGCTATAGCGGTTTTGGTTTTAAAAAATTGAGGGAGTAGGTATTACCTCGATAGTTGAGCGTGGCTGCGCACACTTCTCAACTCGCGATTCCTCAGAGCTCGTGCGCAGTACATTTGGTACCTCATTAATTTATTTAGCAGGTATGGCTGTGAGGTCGTTAAACTTACAAATGCCCAAAAATCTTGTTTTAGGAAGTCTTTTGGACACTTTTACGGGGACACAACTGTTTAAATACTTTTTCGGTTGGAAAAAAACACGAGGCTATTGACTTTTTCGAAATGTAAACAAATGATTGATTCTTAATTAATAATTATTAATATCAAGATCATAGGACGAAGCAATAAATCTTAGTAGCAATGAGTAAAATAAAACGATCTGATGGTTTACATTGGAGTAATAAAAGATAATAATCTGTAAACATAAGATAGAGTCAACAAGATATTTATTATGAGGGCCATTCCGCTACAGAGAAAATTAACGAGAATTTTTAAAATGTGTTATTAGTTACATTTTTCAATTGGAATATACGTAAAAAGATGTGTATTTACTAACAAAATAACTTTTATCGGTAAAAAATGAAATTCGAATAATTTAGAGCGTTTTTAAGCAATATCATCTAAGGGACGCGATGTTTTTTCCCATATTTTTAAATTAAAATAGCATATATTTTAAATTTATAATTAGTTGTAGTATAGTTGTACAGTATTACGTCGAAATCTTTTGTATAAATTACACTACTCAATCGTTTTTAGTGATTTAGACGATTAATTTTGTCAGGCCAATAAACAACTGAAAATTAAAAAAAAAAACTACAATTTGGTACAGTTTTATTACAAAGTTACTAGTATAATTATATATTCCATAATGAAAATTTTAAAATTTGTTAGAGAATTACGATTTAATTCACCTTTAAGAGATTTGAGAATTTTGATGTTGCGCCCGCGATCGTAGAAATGGTTAATAATTTCTAGTACTTATTACTATATTTACTTTTATCTAGTAACATATTTACTTTGTTATATGCTATTTTTAAAAATAGGCAAGTTATTTTGTAAAAGTTTCGCAATAGCCAGTATTCACATATGAATTCATCACAGTTCTTAATGGAGGGTCAAATTGGTTGCACCCGCGATGGCACTTCGGCCTGTTTTGTGGCTCTTCATACATTTGATGAAGGTTTTCATTTATACATCATTGTTAAACTAGTCAAAATGTATCCCTGCAAGGGATATTTTATTAATAAATATGCTTCATTTTGCCTGTAGGAAGCTTTAAGTGTGTCAAACTGTTGCACCTCGCTAATGGAATCACCCATGAGTCTCACCCACGGTCTACTCTCAGCATACGAGATAAGAATGATTATTAAGATTTCAGTTTTATCGATGTTAGGCTGCGTTTCCACTGAAGCGGAGCGGAGCGGAGCTTAGCGACGCCGAATTGACCAATCACCATGCTCGAAATCTTCGCTGTCATTCCGCTGAAATAGCACGATTGGTCAATTCGGGCACCGCTAAGCTCCGCTTCAGTGGAAACACACTCTTAAGGCGAGGAGCCTTCTCGCTTGGCCATCTACCGCACTCTTGGCCACAAACCGCTGAACCGATTTTGATGAAATTTGGTATGGAGATACTTTGAACCACGAGAAAGGATATAGGATAGTTTTTATCCCGGAAATATGTGCGGTTCCTGCGCTATACACGAATTTTGGTGCACCGGGGTTAAATCTAGTGGGAACTAGGAATATATAATGCATTGTTTGCTTTGTGAATTGGAAATTACTTTATTTAATTTTCTATTAGATTCATTATTTTAGAATAGAATAGAATGAACAATTCTTTATTTGCACAACACATTAACATAAAATGAAAAAAGGAGGTTATAATATGTTCGTTTTGTTTATTATTGTAGATAGTGCTCTATGCAACATTTGAAGAAAATTAATGAATATATTTACTATCTACATTATCATTGCGTAATTTATAGATAGCTGATAGACAGTATTGAATATACAGTGATTTATATAATACGGCGATAGCACGCGATATTGTCGCACAGAACGTGCCATCGTCATAATCTCTATCTTATCGAGTGATGAGTGGATTACGTAAACGCCAATTCAGACCGCAACGTGGCGAGGCGAGGCGAGGCGCGACACGACCTAAATTTGTATGGATTTGACAGATTTCAATTGCATGACACGTCTTGCGAATAGAATAGAATAGAATAATATTTATTGCATGAAATGTGGTTATAAAGGTGTAACAATATTATGGTTTTTACAGATCCAACATTCTGCCTCGTCAGTGGCGTGCAAAATTACAATATTGCATAAATTACAAAAATCAAATTGAATATTATTATAATAAGTACCTACTAACGTATCCTGCTCTAATGAAGTGCTCTGTTGCGAATCTGTCAAATCCATAGGTACTAATTAAGAAATGCATCTACGCATCGCATTGCGGTCTGAATTGACCCATAAGATATTTGTTATCCAGACGTAATACGTTAAACAGTCAGCTGTGAGTCAGCCGTCCACTAACAATATCAGGATGACGATATAAACATAATTTAAATATTTATGTATTTCCACCACAACATGCGAAAATCCGAAAAAATAATGAATGTGCATAAATACTTTTTCCAGATTTCAATTTCGCTGTTTTATACATTAGGTTGTACCTAGCACACATTTTTAACCGACTTCCAACAAAAAGGAGGAGGTTATATTATGTTCGGCTGTGGATATTTTTTTTTTTATTTGTGTATGTCCAACGATTACTCCGCCGTTTGTGAACGGATTTTCAAAATTTTTCTTTTGTTGTATAGGGTTCAATTCCAATTTGGTACCATGTTCACAAAAGTGGTGACCTGATGATGGGATCAATGAGTAATCGAGGGAACTCCTCAAAATTTATATGGAAACATATAGTGATTTTGGTTTTATGTGAAGGATCCTAGGCATATGCTACCAAAAAGTAAGATTTTACACCAAGGCATGCTATGGTTCCGAAGATACTAAGAGAACTCCGGACTCCTTATAGATAGAAGTTTGGGACTTTCGGCGATGTTTAAAGAACTGAAAGCATATGCTACTTTGCAAATTACATTCATCATCATCATTATTATCTAGTGATAATTATGATGATGATGATGATGCATCGTTATGAGTCATGACCCTATTATTGGTACTTTTCATAGTCTTTTCGATCGAGACTCGAGTATGTCGAGTGATTTTGAAAATTATATTAATGTTGTTACAAAGTAAATGATTTAAACTTGGTGTTGCGGTTACCAAGTTGGTAATTTGATCATGTGATCTATGAGGTACCTACGTAGGAAAAACTTTTTTGAAAACTGCCTGAGTATAGTAGTTGTGATAGTTTAATACATAAATCCTATATATCTACAACTGACAGCTTATAATATTATGTTTACCGGTAAATAAGTAACTAAAAAGAGTGAAATTATTATTTTTAACAAAAAAATAAAACCGACTTCCAAGGTAAAAACAATAAGTAATAATGATATGAACTAAAAAGTATTAAATAATTCTTACTCTTTAATAGTGCCTCTTTCAGAATTCGTCTAAATCTCAACTATTTCTGTACATACTATTATTAGTGCAGTCGCCAGAGGTTTTAACCTCCGAAAATTGTAATAGTGAATGGATTTTTGTTTTTGAGGTGTCATTTTCTTTTTACACTATAACTTGCAAAGTTTATCAAAATTTTTTGTGCTTTTAATTTTTTGGTTACTTAAGGGAAGGGACCTAATGGCAGACACTATAAGGAAACATGAAACATTTGAATGTTATAAAATATATATTTATGAATATAAAGGATTGATAACTTCTTCCATGTCTTCAGTAACTCTTACAAAATAAAACTATTATAATTATTCTCTGACAAATCAATTAAAAAATATATTATTGGTCTTTTTGTAAACTTAGTCATAAGTACTAATAGATGACATCACAAAAAACGAACATCACTAATAGTAGACACCAATATGAACTAATAGTAGACATAGAACTTTACATTACATTTTACATTTTTCCTATTATTTGGTCTTTATTTGCTATTTTTCAAAAGATTTCATTTACTTCATCATAGTAACTACATGCATCAGAAATATTATTCACGTTGTCTCCAGATTATATTCATTATTCTTCCATGCTGAAACTATCTTTCCTTTTATTTTTCATATTTTTAAAGTGAAAACGTCTTTAGCGGCGTTGAGCACTTAATTTGTGGGATGGGTAAAAACTGTGAAACTCGCGTCAGATTCTCGTGCTGATCGAAAATCCTTGGAAAAACCGTAAGACGGTTGGAGATGGAGAGTAGAGTTTTGTGTCGAACTCGAACTCGAGCTCGAATTCGAACTCGAATTCGAACTTGAACTCGAACTCGAATTGATTGTAAGGGTTTCGATAAATTAAAAAAAACGATTTTATAAAAATCGATTTTCATAAAAAAATGGGTTAAAAATTTAATCGATTCTAAGGGTTTCGATTAATAAAAAAAAAATCGATTTTTTAATAATCTATTTTCATAAAAATGGGTTAAAAATGTGATCGATTGTAAGGGTTTCGATTAATTTAAAAAATCGATTTTTTAATAATCGATTTTCATAAAAATGGGTTAAAAATTTAATCGATTGTGAGGGTTTCGATTAATTTAAAAAATCGATTTTTTAATAATCGATTATCATAAAAATGGGTTAAAAATTTAATCGATCGTAAGGGTTTCGATTAATTTAAAAAATCGATTTTTTAATAATCGATTTTCATAAAAATGGGTTAAAAATTTAATCGATTGTGAGGGTTTCGATTAATTTAAAAAATCGATTTTTTAATAATCGATTTTCATAAAAATGGGTTAAAAATTTAATCGATTGTGAGGGTTTCGATTAATTTAAAAAATCGATTTTTTAATAATCGATTTTCATAAAAATGGGTTAAAAATTTAATCGATTTTGATTTTCATAAAAAATGGGTTAAAAAATTGCACAACGTTAATAATCAAGGTTTCACTTCTGCCGGCACTCCCGGAGTGCAACCCGACTTTTTTTTTCCTAGCAAATTTATTTTCAGTCTTTAGTCTCCATGCTTCTTTTGCCTCTTATTTTTTCTTCTTTCTTTTCTCAGCTCTCCTTTTTCTTTTTTTTACTGCTAAAAAACTAAAGCAATCGATTTTTAGACCAGTACAAGGTCTAATATTAGATACCATGTCAATTTTTAGGTACAGTAGTTCTAAGTTCTTATATTGTTAATAGAATTATATTTTCAGAGAATAGTGATGAGTTTTGCAGTAGAATAAAGCACAAAATAACTTTAGTATGTATGCAAAACTCAAAGATGAGATCCATGTCATCTATTAGGTTTTTTACATTTTCAAGAACTAATAGTAGTCACCCTTTATATTGTTAGGGAAAATTGATAAAAAATCTTAAATAAACATTAAATAGTGTATACAACATGACCATTAATCCAATGAAATCAATAGAAATTACAAAAAATCAAATAAATGTATTCAAAACTTACTTGCAAAATTTCGCCTTCCTTAACCCTTCTGTATGTGCCAAAATTTTTGCAAAGACGTAATGTACGTAATGTGCAAAAAAAAAAATGGCGCCCGGCCTACCCTTTTTGTACAAATAATGTAATAACTTTACATACTAACTATATTTTATGTTTCTGTGAGAAATATTATAATATATGTTAAATTTTCTATCAATCAAGCCATCATAATATAGTATTTAGTCTGATTTAATATTCTTTTCAGAAGTATATATTTTGAAATATATTTTTTCTGACTGTTTCACATGAAATAAGTTAATATTTTGTTTTATTCTACTCGAGGGAACCCTGATTTTAAACTCTTACATGAATTGTTTATCATTACTACTCGAGATGTTTATAAAAACAGGTCATAAATCTAACCCAAAAAAATGGGTTTCGTATTACCCACAAGCAAACTTCGTCATTAGGGCTTTACAAATAAAGTTCAAAATGGCCGTGGCCGGCAGAATATGGCCGTTTCTTGCGGACTTTGAACTCTTTGTTTTAGAATTGTAAGAAATACTATCGTAATTCAAAATCTTGTAGACCTTTTGTTATAACTTCTTCAAGCGTTTTACGTAATTAATTTACCAATATATGAAGCAAATTACGTTCAAAATACTTATAACACACACAACTTTTTTCTGAACTTTCACAAATTTTTACGAAGTATTTCTTGCAAATGATTATCTAAAACTAATCTTATTACTAAAGTAACTTATTTTACTACTTACATTCGTTAAATCTATCAATAATTTCACAAAAAACACACAAAATGTCAGAACACACACGAAAAAATTCACGATTTTCTAATGACTGAAAAATACTCGTCGACCACAGATTGTATAATATTTTGCATTCAGAATGTGTCAAATTTACCATAGATCATAACTAACCAAACTTCTTCATACAAAAGTAGTCTCTAAATCGACGAAATACGTATCTCAATCGAATGAAAGAGCGCGGCCGGATGTGGCCGCGTGGGTATAGACAAAAATAGCTGCGTTTAGATAGCGCGGCCGGAGCTGGCCGCACCGTAATCGAAGGGTTTTAACCTATTTGCTAAGAAATTGCCGAGCGCGTGTTGACGCGATCATATTATTTACGAAAAATGATCCCATTTTAAAATTTTGTTCCCGAAGGCGTCTCTAATATATTTTTTCAATTCAACAGATAGCTTAAGAAGCTTATAAAATTTACAATGGTGAGAAATAATTAGAGTAATTCTTATTTTTATGGTATTTTTGTCATAAGTGTCATCTATTAGTTCAGTGTCTACCATTAGGTACTTTCCCGTAATTAAAAATTAATATTTCACCATAAAAAACCGGTCCAGAAAAAAAAATTTCTTGTTCCTGTTATTTAATGACTCTCATCCGATTGTTTACGTTGAAAATTAACCAAATAAGTACATAATTTTTAAAAAAGAAAGTTTGCTTTGCTAAGCTAAATACCACTATAAGGTTTTTGCAAAGTTTTTTGAGATTAACGCTCGTCGTAACCAAGATAAAAGGGTTTGGGTGGATTTAAGGGTTGTAACGAAAAGTGTGTTAAACTTACTTGTTGTGCGTATTTAATTTTTAGGTGTAAAATAGACCGAAAATGTTTTTCTACATTTGTTGAGAATTTATTTAAGTGAGAGCTAAAACATTAAATACTTCGACAAATGAAAGACTTTTTCTAATATATTTAAACTTCCTAATTAAAGCCAGAAAAAAAATTGGGTGCTACAAATCTCACGTACATACTAAAGACGCATGCTGCGACCTATGTTTGAAAAATGCTTACCTGACTACAAAAAATATCAGTTCTTAACCTAATTTGTATTTTTTCCCTTTAAGTATGTTTTAGCAAATATAATTATTGAAAAAAAAATCAATAAAAAATCTATTTTATTCTGTAAAAACCTAACCAAAAGAAATAAAATACAGATTTTCTTCGAAATATCCGTGAAAAGTTTGTGCTACATTTTCAGAAAATTTAATAAAGTAAGAGCTAAAAGTTATACACATTAAGAAATAGAAGGCTTTGTTAAGCCTAAAAAATAATTTTAAACTTCCTATTTAAAACCAAAGAAAAATAGGAACGCCATTTAGCTGGCGAAGCACACAACAAGCACATTTGGAGGCATGCTCATCTACATACAAAAATATTAATTTTAAATCTAAATTATATATTTTTTCAACTTAATATTTTCTTTCTTTGGAATATAAGCAATGATATATATATTATTTTGCTATATATTTAAAAGAAAGAAATATGCAAATTTTCTTCAAAATTTGACAGTTTATGAGTTTACTTGAAGTGGAAGAGAATAATTTAAAAATCAAAAGCACAACTTTTCAATAGGTAAACTTTGTGATTTATGTTATCAGCTACACATTCCTTTTTTTCTTTTAAATTTTCATCCACTATTGCAAAAATCGGAGGTTTGCACGATTTTTACGCTCTGGGAACTCCACTATATAATTATAGTCTTCATTACTTTGAAGTCGGTACCAGTCGCAAAAGTTTCATATATTCTGACATTGACTGATTAACTCACGATTAAATTAGCTGGTACCGATTTCAAAATAATGAAGATATAGTATGTACAGAAATAGTTGAGATTTAGACGAATTCTGAAAGAGGCACTATTAAAGAGTAAGAATTATTTAATACTTTTTAGTTCATATTATTATTACTTATTGTTTTTACCTTGGAAGTCGGTTTTAATTTTTTGTTAAAAATAATAATATTAAAAATACTGGAATTTTTTGAGATAGAACGCAGTAAAATCTGTGTATACAGTAGGCCTACTACGAAACTGTTTGAGACTCAAATAATCGGACGAGAATGCCACGTCCTGCTCTAACAAACGTCATTTCACGTTTGTTAGAGCAGGACGCGGCATTCTCGGCCGATTATTTGAGTCTCAAAACAGTTTCATGGTACAAGGCCAGAGTACAGACAGTGCAAGCGCACTGGAAATCATCGAGGTGTCTATCTCCTGTAGACGTATAGTACCATATAGGCATCTACAGGACGCAACGCCGACAAGACGAAATGACGCGACAAACGGCACGAAAATCTTTACATATAATGAAACTGTAGGAATGAAAATTGTGTACATTAAATATATTCAAAAAATAATGAGCGGGGGGTGTCACTACATCGCTATAGAAGCCAAAAATGTAGTTAGTTTTTTGTCTGTCTGTCTGTCTGTCTATCTGTATGTTTGTTCCACTATCACAGGAAAACTACTGATTCGATTATGTATATTTTGTCTTCTTCCAGCTTACATAACATCTGGTGTATAAAAAAAATTATACAAAGAGGGGGTCAGATTTTGTATAAGACTTTTTTCTTTAATGGACTTACTTCATATTACTAACTGTTTTTTTCTAACTTAACATCTGGTGTATAAATTTTTTCCACTCACCCCTCTTAGGGGACAAAAGAGGGGGTAAGATTTTGTATCAACTGATGAAGTAGAAATACTTTAAATGGCAAAACAACGTGTGCCGGAACAGCTATTCAAACTTAATTCAATTCCATTGTTTTTTGCAGGTATACCTCGGTGAAATATCAGAACCGAGGCTGCGAGGTCTGCTCATCGGAACACCCTTCGTGGCGTACTCGCTCGGGGTGCTCTACGTGTATGCGCTCGGCGGAGCCATGTCCTGGCGATCAGTGGCGCATCTCTCTATAGTCCTCCCGTGCCTAGCATTCGCGGCCTTATGCTTCTCGCCCGAAAGCCCAACTTGGCTTGCGCGACGCGGCCGCTTTCATGACGCTATGGCAGCTATGGCGAGACTTCGAGGCGACCCAGATACCGTGAGTATTTGGTTCAATTTTATAGACTTTAAAGTGAGACGCGGTTGGCGATTGACCTACTATACTCCACTCGGGCTAGCTTGTCCCTGTCAAAAACTTGTCATTTTCCATATAAACCGCGATTGACAATGAAGTGTCAGATATTGTCAATCGTGGTTTTATATGAAAAATGACAAGTTTTTGACAGGAAGTCAATGACCGCTAGCGACAAGCTAGCCCGAGTCTACTCTGCCCGAGTGGAGTATAGTAGAGTTGATGTGAATTTAAGTTGGAGAGAAGCTTTTTAAGTAAGCAATATGGTTGGTTGTCTTACTAATTAGTTCACCTCTACAATCTACGCTGCTTTCATACAGAAAATGGTTTCAGTTCTGAAAAAATCATTAAAACGGCGATAAAATTAAAATACGCTTAACACCTTCAAAAGATTCAAGGCGTCTTAAAAATATCTACACAGGTCGATGCTCTACCAAGGGCAGTTATTCCCCTGTCCGTTCGGTGTTGTAGCTATATTTGTTTTCGCGATTAAACTAAGATAAAAAATTGACAACAACGTTGCAAAAAAGGTTTATTACATCTAAAGCGATACTTTTTGAGACCCTTCACTATTATATTGAACAGATTAATAGCTCAAGATTTTTTTTACGGCCGCACTCAGAGAGTATTAACGATAACTACATACATTTTATGTCAAACTTTTCATTTAATTATAGTAAAGTAATATTTAGTTAGACGCCCAGCAGCAACTTATAACTTTTAATGAAAATGATGCTGGAGCCCTCATTTTTTATAACATGCACTCATAAGTGTCCAATGCTCGCGATCGAATATCGTAAACATTTATTGTTGTTATTGAGATCACAACGAGCTTAATGGGGATTGTTCTGGAAGTGCACAGCGGATGTCATGTAACATAGCGACATGTTATGACTACAATATGTTACGGTATTATACTCAATACATCTACTCTCTTAATGGTTCTTTAATGTCCGTACCTACTATGTTACAAGTTTACAACTTACACCTACTGTGTTGCATTTTAAATTCAACTGTGGGATTAAGAAATAATTTGAAACGATCAAAAAGATTTCTTAAGTTTTCGCGAGTATCACTCATGATAATCCACGGCCGCTGCAAAGTAGCCGAAACGTCGGGATTAATAAAAGTGCTCCGCGACAAAATCCGTAAGTGTTTAAACTTATAATATCACGATCAAAAAGGGCAATCCCCAAAATTGCCAAGCAGTAAGCTGTTATGCTGCTGTAATTGCGATGTGATGATCAATTACTATGCCTAAGAACGTTTTCGACCAATTCAGGTTAAAAACCAAATATTCTAGATCGAAATATGTTTAGCATTTTGCGAACGATTCTAAGTGACGAAAACAGAAACGCCGTCAAACTTATTTAAACCCTCCGTTTTTGTTTTAAGCCCCTTGTGCCATAAATAACCGAAAAATCTTCTGGTAAACATAAGAAACTGTATTTTAAATAAATGATGCTAAAATATGCATGAAATTCATAAATAATGTCGTTAATAGCAACATTATAATTTAAACAAAATTACATAAATATTCATATAAAACTATTACAGTTTTTGTCTTGGTTCAGGAAAATATTTTGTAAGTACATTATGCAAATGTATTCATGTAGGTAATGAAATAAACACTTTGTAGTAAAACCATACCTAAGCATCACTCAAAAAATATATGCACTAACTATATAAGAACTATAGCGTTCCGAGCCAAGATCAATTTTCTTCGCCTATCTTTACCTACATTAATGTCTAACTGCACACAGAGAGACGAAAATTAATTACGTAACTGTAACTAAATGAAGGTTTTGACATCCCCGTACATTATCTGTCAAACTCTTCATTAAATTAAAGTTAAAATACCTCTAAGTGCGACCGACAAGAATATCTATTAGAAACAAACTTATAGGTACCTATTATCACGGGCGTATATATAGCTTTGATAACGCTCCCTAACGTAAAAAAAGCGGCCAAGTGCGAATTGGAATCGCCCATAAAGGGTTTCGCAGCAGCAGCGGACCCCCAGGACACCCCCTTATATACGCCCATGCCTATTATAAAGTATAAAGTATTCCAAAAATGCAATATCAAAGTATATGAAGAGTGAAAACTAGAACATTGTATTTTTAGGCCCAGCGTGAGCTCCACGAGCTGATCTCTGCCCGGGAGAAGGAGAAGGCGCGGGGGGAGGAGCGGGTTCGGTTCCTGGCGACGGTGCTCCGTCCCCCGGTGCTAAAACCCCTGCTCCTCATCAACGCCTTCAACATGCTCCAGATCCTGTCCGGCAGCTACGTGGTGATATTCTACGCGGTGGATATCGTTGATGAAGCGGGAGGGTCGATGCAGCCGCATGTAAGTTTGGCAGTCACACAATATTCCCTAATGGCTGTTTTATCACAGAAGTTGATTCATAGATCATAGACAGATGGTGTAACGAAATTACGGGTTGCATAGTTTAAAACTCAACCGACATAACCCGACTATATGACGTAGGTTCTAAATCTGCCAATGAATTATTTTTTCGACGATACTTAATAGATATTCCCCGCAACTCAGTAGCTCCGAAAGAAGTTCATGACGCGAAAATCGTGTTTTTCTCGGGGTATCTTAATAGTTATTTCTTAATAAATAATTAAGAAGTATACTTTACGTATATGTACGTTTGAAGAGGAAAAGTTAAGAAATTAGAGCTCAACGTCCCTTACAGAATAACACTTGATTTTTGGTAGGTATAACTTAACCATTCCTAAATCCTGAACTAAAAACTCTATTAATCCTTAGATCGCGGATTCTTGGAAATCTATTGTTATTCTATTGTTGTCACGGTCACTTACACGGTCTTTATGGGCAATGAGGATATAATTATAAACTATACTACGTAACATTTATGGGGGTTGATAACTAAAGAGTTCTAATTTTGAAGTAGACATTGTAATTTATAACTTCTTAATAATTATGTAGTACTGGTAGTAGTGGTTTGTAACAATAACTATAAATGAGCAGCGGGGCTAAATTAATGGTCGCTTTGAAGAATCATGATATGAATCATAATATGATTCATTTTTCTAAAATCGCAACATGCATCTCTGCTTGCAATTCATTTCTGTATTTTTGTACTGATTTGACATATTATGTCAGTTAGACAGTTTTGACAATTCATTTGCTGAATTGAGAGGAATTGCTAAATGTGACCATTTTAGCCCCGCTGTTCACGCAATCGTTTGGTCCACAAAAACTAGCTTATTGATATGCAAAATACGTTTCACATAGTTGTTGCCATGGCCTACTTCCCAATGTCAAAATCAGACGAAATCTTGCAGCCGCTGAAGAGGTCAAATCTGGTTTCTGGACCACCTTGTGTCCTCAATAAGCAAAAAATTCGATACTAGAGTAGTTATTAATTCCAAAGTTTGTCTATTACCTCTTCAGCCTTTACGCTTAAACCGTGGAACGGATTTTGATGTGGTATAAAGAAACTTTAAGCCCCGAAAAACCTTTTTGTCCAGAAATAATGCACGGTGATAATTAATTTTCGGCACAACGAAGTTGCTGGAAACATGTATTTAGGTTGCCAAATATTAAAAATACCAATCTTCGTGAACTAAAAGAATGGAACTAACCCAACATCGTTAAATTATTGTTACGAAAATTGCTTGATCTAGGTACGTCTTCGTCTACATACTTACATTCATGAATTATTAAGTAGGTATATTAATATTTTTCCGTACTCTACATATTTTACGCATTTTCCTGTAAAGTTTTTAGGGGCAGTATAACAAGGTAGTTCAACTTGACACGGATAATATATAATATTGATAAAGGCTCATGCGCATCACGATTACATAAACCACAATACAAATATATACAGTAGATATACAGTAGAGTAACTTCACTAACTTAACCGTGTCCTTGAAATTAAACGTTTGGAACATAGAGACAAGTTTATCGCGCGTGCGAAAAACTTAACATACCTACTTACGTTACAAATTGCAATGGGACGTTTTCTTAGTTTTAATCTCCACCAGACGGCGCGACGATAGACACTTCTAGATTTTCTATTGGTTCCCCACCGATCTGAAATTATCTGCAGGTTGGCATCACTGACTACATATCACAGATTATTGCTACATATGGCCTGTGTTTCCAAAAAATATCAGTGTACTGTCAAGTCACGAAGAGCATACGCCTAAGCGATCATTGGCCTAAGCGATTAGGCCATTATACTGATAATAGTTTAGGAACACACTGTTAAAATAAAAACTTGTCAAACTGAAAACTGACAACTTAACGGCCTTGTGGCGGCCATGTTACTTTGAAACTTCTTCTACTTTTTATTGTTGGTGTGGTTTTTATTATTTTTTCCCAAATTGTGTTATTTGGGTTTTTGATGTTCATTATTGGTAAAATATTGGCCATTAAATATCCGTTATCGTGCACAAGTGCAGGTAAGATGTTGTCAAAACCAAAATTTATAATTCCTGTGACATTTGGTGTGAATAACGATAATAAGGGCTATTTATTCCGAGGGTTTTAACTAAAACATCGCTATTATAACTTTATTATCCTATTCATTGGAATATCATTGTCTTTTTCAAATTGAAATGTATCAAGTTTTACATTCTTTTGCCCAGTTTTGTAGCAATTATTGATGGTATTACCCGGTATTACCGATAGTTGTCTACCCATACGCCATCTAGTTACTAAAATGGAAGCTGTTTGACAATCAAATTTAAAAAATAAGAAAATGCCCCATTATTCTGCTCGTTACAGTTATCTGTAAACACCATAATGAGTCGAGCTTGATATAAACATGGTCTACCGTATTATTTATACTAGACCTATAGGTTGTCAAGTACACTCCACGTAATCTCTCAATTCGCTCGAATCAATAACTCGTACGCATGCTACTCAGCGGGGAATGGGGATATAGATGTAACATCTAATCTAATATAATTAAATAAATCTCCTGTCACGATGTTTGTCCGCGATGGATTCCTAAACTACTTAACCGATTTTAATCATGAACGTAGAAAAAAAGGCGGACGGAGTCTTGTCATATACAAAACTGTGTCTTCACTTTTCTTCTGAGTCGGCCACGCACACGTTCTGACGCCTGTCAAATAGTATGGATTAGCGCAAGAATGTGTGCGTGCGGACCGTGTACATACAGCCAGCTGGCCGACTCTGAGCGACACAGTTTTGTGTATGGTGGGACTCCGTCCACCTTTTTTTATACGACCATGATTTTAATGTTTTCCTTTTTTAAATGTGTGCTTTTTTCCAACTTGAGAGATAGGATAGCTTAGATCTTTAATTATAGTCGCAATTTTATTTCATTGCAAATTATCTATACGATAAATTATAAAGAGGTAAACTTTGTTTGTATAATTGTAATGAATAGGCTCAAAAACTACTGGACCGATTTTAAAAATTCTTTCACTATTCGAAAGCTACATTATCCACGAGTAACATAGGCTAAATTTTATTTTGGAAATCGTAAGATATTTTAGTTTTTCGGACACAAAGGTGTAAAAAATCAACCGGAAAAGTTACCTACTTATTTTGCGTACGCTGCCTAAAACTATAAAAGATAGAACCATAAAATGTTCGAATTAGTTGTAGATCTTGTATATATCTACAAAAAAAGTCCGCGACACACTATACCTATCTATGTCGAGTGAGGCACACCAACCATTTTTTTATTTAAAAAATCTTGAATTTTTTCGGACTACATTTAAACGCGTTTATTTTACTCATGCTATTAATCCTTATCAAAATAAATTAATTCGTCACTAAGTACAGTTAATGTAGATAGTATTTGGTCTTTGAATGACTAAAATTGGAGGTTTGATTTTGAAGTTATGGCGAAATTAAAATATTACGATTTCTACTGCACGGCCCGTTGCGAAGTGGGCGTCATCAAGGCGGGGCGGGGTGCGCGTGCGAGAGGGCAGCCCTACCATGAGCTCTTATAGCAGTATTACTTTAATATTACTTTCAGATTCCGCACAAACAAAAAACATATCTATGTTTATATAAATAGAGATCATGTTTGTTTATGCGAAATTCTAAAGTAATATTAAAGTAATTCTGCTATAAGAGCTCATGGTAGGGCCCCAGGTCGAACGACTATGGCACCATACTTATATTTTAGTCACTTCAATAAAATAATATGGGCAAAACAACGTTGCCGGGACAGCTAGTATAATTATATAAATCTCCTGTCACGATGTTTGTCCGCGATGGATTCCTAAACTACTTAACCGATTTTTATGTTTTCTTTTTTTAAATGTGTGCTTTTTTCCAACTTGAGAGATAGGATAGCTTAGATCTTTAATTATTGTCGCAATTTTATTTTATTGCAAATTATATTTGTCTTTAAAGAGCGACCATTGTTTATGCGACGCGGGTCATGGGATAGCGATGGACGTTGCCATGGTGACATACTTATTTAGTCACTAATTCAATAAAATAATAAGGGTGATATACTTTATATAATATGGCAAAGAAACGTTTGCCGGGACAGCTAGTAATATTATAACACCGGCTATGCGAAAAATTACATGTAAAAATTTAAAAAGGAAGAAACAATACATAACCTGGAATGTATTTTAGGTTAACCTATGCATTGTTTCTTTCTTTTTTTCCTACTCCGAAGTTCTTGACGTTAATTCATGTTTAACAGTAATAAAACACTATTGTAAATTGCTATGGACCTCGCTTTTTAAGTTCTCTACGTTTTATGCTACTCCGGTTATAGAAAGCATACCCTCAAAACACAAGTAAAGGCTCGCTCCATGCTACCTCACTTGAAACACGAGTCTTAGGACTGACGCTATACAAATTACATGGAGACCTATAGAGACACACACTGTCCACACAGATAATAAAGATGAGCCTACATAATATTTTTGTGTTGCACTAGTGACTAGCGGTAAGCCCGTTAGCATATTATGCCTTAAACATTCGCTATAAAGATTTAATAACTATTTTGGATTTTACTCCTTAAGAATCGATTTTCATATATAAGGCGCCCGGTATTAGAAAAATCCGAGGGGTAAAACCTACTAACAAGTAACGAAAATGTGTCACGTTTTTGGTGCGCACCTTTAGTGCGCAACTTTCTAATTTGGCTGTGAGTGTATTAAGACCATAACGGTAATATACCTATCGGAATATAATATTATATAAAATAATATAATAATTATATAATTATATTATATAATTATATTATTTTATATATTATATAGTAAACTCCAGTCGTGCGTCGGAGCTAACACACTTTTTTTCTTCCAGATGGCAGCCAACGCGAGCGCGATCGTCCGCCTGGCGGTGACAGTACTCGCTTGCATCCTGCTGCTGAAGGTGACGCGACGAGCCGTCGTCCTCGTATCAGGGGTGGGCACCGCCGCCTGCACGCTCGGCCTGGCCTACCTCCTGTACTGGGGTAAAGGTACAGGCATCATGCCGCCTCTCCTCATTTTGGGCTACGTCGCCTTCAACACCTTGGGCTTCTTCCTCCTCCCTGGGCTCATGATCGGGGAACTCCTACCAACGAAGGTCCGCGGGCTTTGCGGCGGCTACATATTCTGTCTGTTTAATGCTGTGCTGTTCGGATTTACCAAGCTCTTCCCTGTCATGAAGACTGAGATGGGAATTTCGGGCATGTTCGGGGTATTCGGTGCCTCCGCTGCTCTCGCCACTGTCATGCTATTCCTTCTTCTGCCCGAGACAAAGGGCAAATCGCTGATACAGATAGAGCAGTACTACCAGAAACCGAATATACTGTGGGTGACGCGGAAAAAAGGGGAGGGCCAGAACGTTTGAAACACTAATCTGTACTTACTGGTTTGTAGCTTTGCGATGAATTTATAGGTATTGTAAGGTAGATTTGCTATTGCAGGTATATTGAGCGCCAAAAACGGTCGCTCGCAGCCGAAGCATTTTGATGTGTTTATAGACGTAGATTTTATTATACTGTATACAGTATAACTATAATGTAAATCACTGTTAAATGTTACTTAATACCAATTTTTTATCTACAATTTTATCAGTATAGTACCTATAGTATAATTATTACAGTTAGGCCAGTAAATTTTGGCAGTTCCAAAGGCGAGACACAGAGCTTCATAAAAAATGTTAAAAAACGTATGTATTAAATTCTGTGCATCGTTAATAATTTTATACAGACTCTAGGCCCTAGCATAACTATATTACATCTTGTATATCTCGAGGACCAACAATTTCTTTGTGAATTTGGTTAATGTTCTATGTTATAATGTTACGCATACTAAAAAGACAAATACTAATGGGGGAATATAAAGGTATTCCTTCAGTTTGTAATCAAAACCTTGCTTAATATTTGTTCTTTGAGAAGTTATTTAGAAAACTGTGATGTAAGTAGAAAGTTTTGTTAAGCCACTTTCACACTGTGATTGGCTGTCTACGCGTAAAAGCGAGCAGCCGTTGCGCTGTTTTACTTACAAAATAAATAAATAACCAAGATGTTGACGCAGTGCGCTGCGTCGTCGCAACGCACACATGACGGACAGCAGCCCCCAAGACTAAGCGGGGATGTTAACGTTAAGACTGCTTCGTAATAACGCTGCGATAGCGCAGCGCCTTGAGTCATGCGTCAGAATATTTGCGTTGCAGGGCAATACGATTTTATTCAGTTTAAAAAAGTAATATTTTTGAATATAAACTTCTTTACAAAAGCTATAGATCATGACATGTCCAAAAATAATGGATTTTAGACGATGTTAAAATTGCATTTAGATCTTTATATGTTGTGGCGTTCGTTGTGTTATCGTTGTCAGTGTATTAGGTACGCTTGTTTATACAGGGTGTAACAAAAATAAGTGACAATACTTTAGGGTGTGTACGTGTAGCAGCGCTGAAAGACCAAAATTTTTTTTCACTTTTGTATGGGGAAACTCGTCACGCTCGGGCCCTTACCCATACAAAAGTGAAAAAAAAATCGTCTTTCAGCGCTGCTACTTTCACTGTGAACTCTCTATAAGGAACACGTACACACCCTAAAGTATTATCACTTATTTTTTTACACACTGTATATTTATTAATTTTATTATTTTATATAAATTTATTATTTTATATTTATGGTCCAAACCACGAATGGAGTCACAAAAATTCATGCTGGACCGTGTTTGCTCCTCGTCATGGCTTGGACTACCTACGAATATAAATGTGATTAAAGTTTACATCTGTGATTTATAAAATGACCATATTTAAATAATGATAATAATTTATAATATTATGTAATAAAGAAATAGGGGCTTAATATAAACCGCATTGCCTTGTGTAGTAACTGTCTAGTGTAAGTAGGTATTTTTACTACGGAATCACAAGTTAAAAGGTGTGTTTTGGTGCGTGGTCAAAATCAGATCTAACGCCGCCATATTGTAAAGTGACGCTCGAGAAACAAAACGAATGTCACTTTGCAATATGGCCAATTCAAAAACTAACGCTGTGGTCATTTCGATTGACAACTTTGCATCCATATATCCCCATGACAATGTTATCCACGCACCAAAACATCTATGTATGTACAATACATACGTATAAATAAGTGTTACATACCTATATATTATTTACTTGCCGTGGAATTACACTTACAAAAGAAAGTAATATTGTAAAGTTTAAGAACTATAAAAACTATGATATTATGTAATTCGCACAAAAAGAAAAACTTTGCCATATTCTATCAAGTTATTTACAAGGGCATTTTGTAAAAGACAAAACATTTTAGTTAAGCCATTAAAATGTTGGCTGATTGATCAGCTGCTATTTTTATGTATTGAATTGTGATACGAATAAAATATAAATAATATGATTTTTTTTTTGTATTATCATTTATCTTACTTATACACGAATTATTTACAAAGTTCCATAATACATTTGCGACTCCCAGAAACACTATAAGAATATCAACTTGAGCCCAAGTAAGCCCGGCCGCACCGAAATTTCTGATCAGAAACATTTGAACGTCGGCCGGACTGCCACACCGCACACTATCCGAAATTTCCTTCCGGCGAGTTCGAGTTCACTCGGCTCAGTACAAAATGTAAGAGAGAGCGCGATCCGATATTCTGATCAGAAACATTTGAACTGCTACCGATCGACGTCATCTGACATACGGACGCCCGCCGAAACGCATTAAAAAAATTCTGCCATCCGGTAGACGGCATCTGACAACTCATCCGGACCGGACGTCAGACACAAAATATATGAGCAGAGTGCGTTCCGGCGGGCGTCTGACATTATGTATCAGATGACGTCGATCGATAGCAGTTAAAATGTTTCTGAAAAGAAAATCGGATCGCGCTCTCTCTTACATTTTGTACTGAGCCGAGTGAGCTCGAACTCGCCGGAAGGAAATTTCGGATAGTGTGAAATGTTTCTGATCAGAAACGCTGGAGTAGCACGATTGGTCAATTCGGCGCCGCTAAGCTCCCTCGGCTCCGCTCCGCGTCAGTGGAAACACGGCCTAAGAATACGGGACCTCATACCGAGACTCATGTGGTCTTCACATGTCCAAGCTGAAACGGTTGAGCTAAGCGGAGACTCAAGTAGCTTATCGGTTGAAATAAGCTGAGACTCAAGTTGGTTATCGGGTGGGGCCTCATATTGGGCTGGAGCAGGGCCTCACGACGCAGAAGCGGCGTCAGGCAGACGTTGATAGAGGTGGGGCCTCGCGGCGCAGGCGGGGCACACGTGCAGCGCCGCCCCCACCACGCCCTCACACTGCCAGCAGTACACCTCGCAGCACCGGGGGCACCGGTATATCTGGATAACCACACAAACACTGTTACACGAGAATTTTATATATTAAGGTGCTCCCAGACAGAAGTTATATAACATTATAAAACATTGTGTAACACGATAACTTTTTATAACATCGTGAAAAATACGCTACAACATGTCAAAAAATAAACGTGTCATTTGATTTAATTTATAAAAAAATGTTAACTAACGTTAATGTACCTTCTGTCTTGGAGCACTTTTAGAAAGATACTTTTATATTTCCATATGAGAGCATTTTCACAAAATGTTGTACCCCCTTTGTTTGGTGTGTCCCCAGACTTTAGACATTGATTTAAGCTACTAATATTTATTTTCCGGAATTTTATACTCTTCTGGGTAATTATGTGATATTAATATTCAACTTTATACTAAAGTATTTCGTAAATTTATGAATATATACTGCATTTGCACCAAAATACTTATGAGGGACCTCATTATTTCGACTGTCCCCACCCCGAAATCCCGATGAAATGCGTTATTTTAACGTAATTGGCTTATACAACTTCAAATATATTATATTTTTTATTATGCCAAGAATTTACTTACTTGGAATATGCAAATTAAGTCATTTTTACCATTCAAATAAATTTACAAATCCGATTTGAATTCGGTCCCCAGATTTTGAATATGCCTGACGCATGTCAATTATGTTACCAAAAATCTGAGAGAAAATAATCAATTATGGATATTTTCTTTGTGAAATGGCAACAAATTAGCTTGATTTATGTGTCAGCTATTTTACAATCATTCGGCGATTTGCACCGGGATCGCAACAAGAGTTGGAAGTGTCCACACAGTGTTTCGTGAAAAAAAAAGTCAGGACAGTTACCACTATTTTAATCCCATAATCACTTTTTCGCCTACACTACATAAAAACTATTTTTATATTTATAAAGTGTTTCGTAAGGATAGCGTTACTGTAAATATAAAATATTTTGGTGTAGAAATGAATTAAAAGTGAATTTATAAAACTGGGAGAGGATGATAATGTTGCCTCCATTATGTTACCAATTTGGATGGTAACTATAAGATGACTAGCAAAGTAACATAATTGACAGGATAAAGTTGTGTTCACATGATGGTCATACATAAATTAAATTTTAAATCACTCTAATATTCTGAATGCGAAAGTTTGTGTGTGTGTATGTTTATTTATATATATAATTTTAGTAAAATTTGGTTTGGAGATAGGAATAACACATGGACTAGTTTTTACTGCGGGTGAATACTTCATTATCATGTAAAATATCGTGGGTGAAATCGTTTAATATAATTCACTAAATATGCATTCATTTCCATTTTGAGCTAAACTTTCTTTAGTAATACGTTTAAGATTCCAGAATACATAATACTACGAATTACGATGCTATTTTTCTATGACAATTTCGTCTAGGTTTCAGATTCGATCTCTAGAATATAATTTGATTTTAAAAATGTATATGTTGTATCTTGGTGCTATCATCAGTCTTGACAATTTCTTATCCACCCATCGTCACACCTAAAACTCCACCCATGTAAATTTACCTTTATGATTATGTTACTGTCAGTTATGTTACCCTTTTTTCAATCAATCCATATTTGTTGTTTGTGCAGAAATATTGAGGTTTTGAGGGTTTTTAATATTAATAAAATAGTTTATTTTGCTAAATAAATAAATTTTAAGCCAATTCTTAAATCGTAATTAAGACTTATTTTAAAGTGTTTTTCATATAAAATGATAGTTAATTGCATACAGAACATTATTACCACATTTAATCTAAAAAATATCACACTTTAAAAAACCGTCCTCAAATCTGGCCAGGTACAACATTTTGTGAAAACGCTCATAATTCAACAGGATAACAAGATCTACTGTTTTATATGATAAAGGATAAGTAATCGTTTGTTTAAAATAATTTTTTTTTCGATTAGCAATAACACAGACTGACGCAAGTAAGATAATAGTCTACTTGACTCATTAAATTTCATTGAACGTGACTCTAGTATAATTACTGTGTCTAGGAAATCGGATAAAGGGATCTGAAAAATAAAAACTTGTGATTGATTAATAAAGTCGATATTAGATAGAGTCGGTATTTTGTACTGACGAAAACGCTTTTACTGTACGTCCGATAAAGTTGTGACGTCAAGATACTTGTAATTTGATTTTTGATGACACTCGCAACGTTACGCAATATTGTCTATTTTATTATAAGTTTACCTGTTTGTCCTGGTCCGTGAAGTTCCTGAGACAGCCGTAGCAGTACTGCGCCTGGCCCTCGTTGGCCACCTCCTCGTACGGTTCCACCGGGAACAGGTGGTGGTACGATCTGCACGAGTTACAACAACATTAATGTTGGACGATTCTTAAGGTTTCAGATTGTTTTGTGTGAGATTGCTTGTGTGTGATTGAAGGTTTGATTTGATAAGGTCACTCAACAATATTGGCCCAGCCGGTAGTGAGGGGCTATGTGTAGTGTATGTGTACACTGTACCTACAATCTACATACACGTTTAAAATACCGAATACGTAAATATATAATTTTAATTCGCTTGCAAGACCAAATCAGCAAGATTTTAATTCGCTCTTTCTGTACGTATACATTACGTGCGCGCAAGTATTCGTTGCTTACGCTTACATGCGTGCGTGCGTGTACGTATTCTAATCGTGTGCATGATTGCGTGCGTGTCTCACCGTGCGAGGTGCGGCGCGGAGGCGAGCGTGAGCCCGCAGGTGCGGCACTGTGCGGGCAGCGCGCAGTACTTGCTGCGGCACTGCGGACACAGGTGCCCCTCCCCCTCGCCACCGACGCCATCGCCTTCTTCCAAGTGACTGTAAATTAGATGAATGAAATAGTGATAATCGTGAAACTTTATATTGACACAAATTGAGTTTTTATCCGCCGTACTCAAAGACATTCAATAATTGAATGCGTCAACGAACGCAACGCATACATTGTCATTAAAGAACAAAGCGAAAGTTTTGGATACGGTCAGAGGGCATGCGTCGCGGGCATGCCTCACGTTCGCTGTTGACTGCGCTACAACGCATGCCTTTGATGAACAAAAAAAGGCACAGTATGGACTTTGGACAAAGCTTTTAAGTTTTAACCTTCAATCTCATGAAGAGTTTGACCGATAGTGTATGGGCTTATGACAAAATTTTGAATTAATGTTCCACTCTGAGTGCGGCAGTTAATGTCACATTTTTGGGTTTTCAGTTTTGATATTCATGATAATATGTATAATTGGGATAGCTTCCAAAAATTCATTGTCACAGAGCCCTTTCGTGGTCCAGTGATGTATGACACAGATATTTTCTAGTTTGGTAAGAACACTGGAGGCCACACTGAGCAAAAATTTTTCTTGAACAAAAGACCTTTGACTGGTAGACAAAAGAAGTCTTGTACCTAAAATTTTCTCAATGTTTATATTCTCACCCATTTCCACTGCAATAACACTACTTGCTAAAAATTCTTAATACTTACTAACCCATCAATCCCCAAGCTGCACCCGGCTGTCGTGTTTATTTTCTAAAAGATGACAACCTTGATTTCGTAAGAAAAGGTACGTGCTATGCGATAGAAAGAGAGCACACTTGTAGGTGAATATAATTGTAGGCACTTAGCGTTGCGCAGTCGGAATTTGAACTTTATAGTATTGTAGCATGAGTCGTTATCCATACTAATATTATAAATGCGAAAGGGTGTCTGTCTGTCTGTCTGTTACCTCTTCACGCCCGAACCGCTGAACCGATTTGGCTGAAATTTGGTATAGAGATACTTTCAGTCCCGGGAAAGGACATAGGATACTTTTTATCCCGGAAAAATGTACGGTTTCCGCGCGATAAACGAATTTTGGCGCAACTTCGTTGCGGACATCCTTTAGTGTGTTTATTTTCGGGGGTGTTCTTTCTGTAATTTTACTAATATGTATTCTATGGTATAACAGATAAAAAGAGAATGAATTACCACATGCACACAGTGATAGGCGGGTCGGCGCTATCTGCGTGATCGGGGGGCGGGGTGTGCGGGAAGCCCATCTTGACGAGTCCCGCGTCTGCAGCACGCGCGCGGGCCGGCGGCGCCGTGTGGCCCAGCAGCAGCGACCGGTAGTGGACGTCGTCGAGTACTACCTGAGAGACACAGTTTTTTGGAATGAAGTTCCTTATCGCGCGTTGCGAAAGAGGGCTAGACGGAACGACACTTTTTGACCGACACTTATTTTAGTACTTGCGAAGTACAGAGGGCGTTGATGTGGCGATGACGTCAACTGGCATGAAATTTAAAACTTCGTTCCATCCGGGTATCCATTGACACCTCTCAAGTTTTTTATTGCAATAATTTGGGTTGTCCATGCCCTGGCCAATGGGACACAGACACAGTTACTTTTCAACGGAAATTTTGTTAGAGCAAGAAAGTGTCAATTTTTGAGTTATCAAAGTGCCAGGAATTTTATTGACCGACTTCCAAAAAGGAGGAGGTAATTTCCATTTGCACAATACTTACAAAACAAATATTTTGGCGACTGTGACCAACTCTGCCAACTCATAAGTCATAAGGGAGCCATTAAAAAATAATATTTAATATTATTTAAATACTTCATATTTACTGCAAATGTAGCACCAATAAAACGTTGTTCTGTGCCAGTAAAAAATTCTTTACTTAATTAAAAATATGAATATATACCCCATATTCTCCGGTAGTATCTTGACACAGCTTTTTGCAGATTCGCACTTCCGCTGCAAGACCAATAAGGGAACATCTGATGCCATCTGTTTTCAAAGCCTGAAATAGTAATTTTAGTTTTTACATACTTTAATACAAACCCAAAAATTTTATACAAAACCAAGCCACCAAAATAGCATAATAACCAAATACAGTAATCAAAGCTAAATAAAGTGGCTGCCTCAGCTTGTGAGTATGCCAGCCCCCAATTATACTTAAACTTTCTGCAATCAGCCATAAGTTTTTAAGGTAAGCATCAGTAACTTATAAGTATAACTTAGGTATAACAAACATGCTCAAGGCTCATTGCTTATTTATTGTTTAAAAAAAAAAGTGGATCTACACACAAAAACTGACCTGTATTGTTGTATTAATGTCTCCCGGGTCACAAGTGGTAAGGGAAGCGAACAGCACAAGAAGCTCACGCGACGCATGTCCGGGCAGCGGTCTCAATACTTTCCCTGCCAACTCCAAGGTATTTTGTAAAGAAGGCTCCCCAGTTAAACTAAGATTTGATAGGCTGAAAAAATTGCTGTTTGTAACGGGCCATCCATGTTGGGAGGATACTCTGTGTTTGGACAGTCATACAACATTTAGGCCGTGATTCCATGACGCGGAGCGGAGCGAGAGCTTAGCGGTGCCAAATTGACCAATCACAATGCTCGAAATCTTCTCTCTGCTTTGCTGTCATTAAGCTGGAATAGCGCGCTTTAGTGGAAACGCACCCTTAAATCTGGCACTACAATGTTCAAAAAGTCTCTGAGCAAAGTAACCACACTTGACACTTTTCTCAAAGACACAAAATAGTCACAAAAAATTTACTTATATGTTGAACAAATTAATCCTTCAATCGGAGGTTCTAGGAATTCCCATTGTATTCTTTTGTTCTCGCGATCACCGGTGCTCACGCGAGGCCTGAAGGACTAATATTTCTGTCAAAAAAATACATACCCTTGTAAAGCTTTAATATGCTTCCTCACATTTCCAGAGAGCTCTGTAATTTTTTCTGCCCTTTTATTTTTCATCAAAATAATACCAAGCTGACTTAATGGATTCTGATCAAAATACTCTTCTACAAACTTCTTTAGCAACTGAAAAAAATTGTGACGGTAAATGATTCAATTTCAACATAATAATACTTCTAAAACTTAAGTTTACAAATTATCACAACAGTATTGTGTCAATTTAGGAAATTGTAAACAAAAATTGTAAAAGAACAATGGGTTGATTCATTACGACAGCTTTGTAATTACCTTCAATGTGCACAAAAATCTAGTTGGTTTCAAATCCTGTGAATTCATAGCATCTGAACAATCAATAGCGACCAGCAAGTGTCGCATCATGCCAAGCCGCACGGGCCCCCGGCGCGGCTCAGCTGCCCTCTTCGCCTGCTTTTGGGCAAATTCAGCAACCAAGCTCTCCACCAAACCATCTTTGTCCTCTTTAATTGCTTCCCTAAAAGGTACATATCAAATTAATATCATAAACAAATCCACTAAGTCATTAAATAGCAGCATTTTCAAGACTTTTTGTTAACTAGATTGGAAAGTTACTTTCTTTTAGGTTAGGTTATGATAGTACTTTTGTTTACGTTACAGGGTTTAAACAGATTCAAGCAAATATAATGAGTAAACCTTTAAACAATATCCCGCAGTTTATTCTAAGCCCTGATAAAGTAAGAAAAGCCTTAGAATAACTATATTGTACAAAAAAGCTCACCAAGTTCTTTCATAACCGGTTTCCCACCGGTATTCTTTGGGATCATGCTCTTCATCCTCCATTATGATGTGATCTAAAGATAAACCTTAAACTATTTTATTTGGGGTAAAAATGCTAAGTTTTGTATTTACGAATTACGATTGTAAATAAAGTTTTTGTATCATAAGTCATAACTACTTCTTCTTCATTTTATATTTTTTTTATCGACCGTCAACAACCGGCAAAGATAAGTATGGTCATGGACAAAACTCAATCTAAATTCTAATTAAAAATCTAAACTCTGATATGACTCTGAATTCTGATTAGTGATTACTGATTACTGATACATAGTATTGTGTCCCGTAACTCATCATGTTACTAGGTTTGATAATGCTAATGAGACGTCAGTCAAGTAGTTTATTTTCTTGAATATTTCTATTTGTCTATCATTTCGAAGCACATTATTATACAGAAAAGAAAGCCATTTAGTTCAATAGTTCAAGTAATGAGAATCCATAAACATACGTAAAAATCTATGCAATTTTTGTAGACAAATTATTAATTGATGTTACATTTTTAGCACTAATGCCTTATATAGCACGAATAAGGGATTATTAAACTTATAAATTATCTTTTTAGCTTACAAAAATACCGATTGAAAAGCCCAAAAAACGTCGTTCAAAACTTACGTATTTAATGTTAAATCCAAGTGTTTGAGGCATTCTTTGGCCGTTCTTATGGTTTATTATTTAGCGAAACCACAAAACTCAACAATATCTAACATAAAATGTTCAATAAAAACCTTTAAATTAACACTTTTATTACATGAAATGTGCAGACCGACTCCTTTGTTATGTCCGAGTAAGTCGGACATAACATTACACGCTTTTGACGCTTATAAACCGATATAAGGCTCTCTCCAGTGTATACAATGATATAATAAATAATAACTCAAAGTGTATATTAACTCAATGGTCTGCCCCTGGGCCGATCGTTGTCAATTTGGGCTCTCAGAAAAATTGTAATTTTAAGAGGCCGGGTACCCTTGGAATTTCTCATACATACGTAATACCAATAGCCAAGAGCCAAAAACCATAAGGTCTAGTACCAAATAAATGTTTTTGTATGTATTATAATAGGTGTGTCCTAATAAGTATTTAAGCAAATCAATTTAAAGAAATCACCAACAAAATCATATTATGTTACTAGAAAATTGCATTAAGTTCAAATAAAAAATTAGGGTTGTCATCATCGTTTCAACCAAAAGATTCTGCTACTTAACTAGACTCCCAAGGTTCTAAATTTTCACTGGTAGTATACCTAAATTATATTTAAATAATTTTTTTAGCAGAGTAGTAAATAAAACAATTAAAGTCAAAATAATCAATATTTATTGTTTAAAATAATTACCACTGAACATTCAACGCTGGTTTAAAATAGCTAGCTTATGGCTAGCAGAATAGTAGATAAAACTAAACATTTAAGAAATTAATTAAAACAACAAATTATCCATAACGATGATCGAACCTAGTTACTTCACCCATCGTTGAGGCCGGATTGGTCAATTTTTAAAGCGCGCCAATTTGTCTCCTCCCCTTTGATCATTTTATCATTAAAATTATAAATTGATGTATTAAATTGGTAACGAATACTATTAATTTAATATCTGAACGAAATAAAATGTTACTACTGTATTGGTGACATAATATCAAATAAAAAGGAGTCGCAGTCAGGGCTTGTACCACGAAACGGTTTTGTTTGAGACTCAAACAATCGGACGAGAATGCTGCCTCCTGCTCTAAGAACGTCATTTCACGTTTGTTAGAGTAGGACGCAATATTCTCGTCCGATTATTTGAGTCTCAAAACCGTTTCGTGGTACGGGCCCAGGGATCGATAATCGATTTATTTGGTGACAGATCTACCATTCTGAGCACAGAGCTATTAGGTACCTATTTAAGTAACAAAACTGTTATTATAAGAACGAAGTTTATATTCATGTAATGCAATATAATTTTATTGCTTATCGATCTCTTATTTTACACATATATTAACATTAATTTGATAATTCATACCTGGGAACAATTTTTGTTTATCTGAGAACGAAAATATTTCGTGGCGATAGATATATTTATTAGGTGATACAACTTGATGACAAATATATGGTGATAGAAAATATAGTTCCCCATTGAAAGATATCATTGTAATCAGCGTTGCCGATTTGTGGGGAATTCCCCAAACTGCGGGGAATTTCAAGTTGATTGGGGATTCGTTGGGGATTGGCATTATGTGGGGAAAATGCGGGGATTTTCACATTTTGACATCATTTTCAATAATTAGCAAATATTTCATCATTCTACATTGAGTATTGACACATCGAACATATTTACTTTGCGCTGGCTTTGTACAATTTTTAGCTGCACCTTGCAAGAGAAGGAATTAAAACGTGGGGGCAGTGTCAAGTTAAACCCTTCAATGAAAATGCTTTCCACAAAATATAGAAAAAAATATTTTAAATAATAATATAGAGGTCAACTATCTATTTATATAAAATGTATCGCTATTTTCATTGGTCACGACTCACGTAACACGTGTGAACGGTTTGACCAATATTGCTACTATTCTTTTTTTGGTAGTGTTTTTTCAGCTGAAGGTAAGTCTTAAACGAAAAAATGAAGAAAGTAGCGTGAAACAAATAAAATCAAACTTATTGATCATGATAACTGTTTGAATTTTTATTATTATTGATTATACTAATAGAAATTATACGCAGATAGTAGAATATTCATTCATTTTTTTTTTTCTCTTGTGTGGGGAAATTAGTGGGGAATCAGCAAATTTTTTGTCCCCAATTTGGGGAATTTGACCATGATTTTTGGGGAAATCTGAAAATTGTCATTGGCAACCCTGATTGTAATCCAAAGATTTAATCATAATATTTTATTTTATTTCTCATAAATGATGACTGATAATGACGTTTATTATTGTTATTTTTCTGTAATACACTGTCCAACGGCGGGACTAGTACTGAAAGGAAAGACGCGAGAGTGTACAGTAGTGCGCTCGTTTTCCTCGCGAGACCCTTTGTCTTGGGCGCAAAATACCGACAACGGACCGAGAGGGTCCGAGACAGGCGAGCGCACCCATTTACACTCTCGCACTCGGGCCGCCTCGCTGCAAAGAGAATGACTGTATACTACGTAACCTCGCTGTGTCTCGGCGAGAATTACAGCCGGCATTATGTTTACAATCTTACAATTATTATTCCATGATCGATATTTTGTCGAATTACAAGATGTTTGTACATCACTGACACGCACACGTAAACAATAAATTTTGGTTAAGCTTGACAGCTCGGAATTTTTTCTCTATTCCGATAGGTATAAGGGAGAAGACCTAATGGCAGACACTTTAAGGAAACATGAAACATTCGAATGTTATAAAATATATAATTTATGAAAATAAAGGATTGATAACTTCTTCCATGTCTTCAGTAACTCTTACAAAATAAAACTATTATAATGATTCTCTGACAAAGCAATAAAAAAACATATTATTGGTCTTTTTGTAAACTTAGTCATAAGTACTAATAGATGACATCACAATAAGCGAACAACACTAATAGTAGACACCAATATGAACTAATAGTTGACATAGAACATTAAATTACATTTTACATTTTTCATATTATTTTCATATTATTTATTTGCCGTTTTTCAAAAGATTTCATTTACTTCATCATAGTAACTACATGCATCAGAAATATTATCCACGTTGTCTCCAGATTCTATTTATTCTTCTTCCATGCTGAAACTGTCTTTCCTTTTATTTTTCATATTTTTAGGGTTCCGTACCTCAAAAGGAAAAAAACGGAACCCTTATAGTCCAATATTTATAGGTCCTATTGATAAGGAGATAGTTAGATATAAGTCCAGTTTGACCTACATGGGAGAGGTATCTACACGCTTATCCAAAATAATGAAAAACAACGATATGCATGTCGCATTCAGGACAAATAATACTTTAAAACATCATTTGTGTCATAACAAAGACCGGATTGATGAAAAATATCAGTCCGGTGTCTATAAGATCGATTGTCCTGAATGCGATAGTGTATATGTGGGTCAAACTGGACGCAGATTTGAGACTCGGTATAAAGAACATATCGCGGCTTATAGGAATGGTCATCCTGATAAGTCACATTTTGCTAAACATCTTTTAGATAGTAATCATACCGTGCCCGATGGCCATTCCTATAAAGTTTTACATAAATGCGATAAAGGCTTTCGGCTGAGCGTGTTGGAACAATTAGAGATCATAAAAGAAAAGAAAAATAACAGATTTGCATTGTTGAATGACCAAACTTGCTTGACTACGTCACCGCTTATTAATATGTTCGGGGGTACTGGTGAGGGTAGTGGGGATAGTAGCGGGGCTTGATAGGATATAAAAGGCGGTGTTTTGGCCGGCGGCGGCACTTGACGGACGTTGTTCGTAGAGTCCACATCCTGAGGATGCTCCGGTGTTGGAGCGAAACGCGCGTCGAGGTTTTCAACCTGCATGGTGGTGAGGGGCCTTGCACGGATTTGCCAACATTATTGCTTGTGTGGTGGTGGTGTTTGCAAGTTCTTGCATGCGAGTGTACGCATAGGCAGTGTGGGAGGAGGGAGGTGCTGTACGCATGCCTATGCGTGCACTCACTCATTTACTTAAAGGTGGAAGTTTATTTCGCGGAATATTGCTAAAAATAATAACAAACTAAATCCTCCTATTCACTTAAGATTTTGCTAGGCTTAAGCTTAGCTAAGATTTTTAAAAGTAAAGTTTGAAGTAAAGTCTGAGTTAAGTCTAAGATCGCTCTATAGATTTCACCCTGAGCGTCCTGAGACCAGAGTAATCCACATCAGCATTAACAAGTACATATAAATTGTGTAAATGCTGATGATGCTTTTAAGTTTTAATTAACATTATTTAATGCAATAAAAGATCAGTGGTCGTACTACTAGAATAATAAGTTACAATGATTTTAAATAAGTTTATTGTTTGATACATTAGCATAAAGATACAAAAATAGTTAAAAGTAATAATGTAAGATTCATCTCGAAGTTACTGTTTTATTGACACTAACAACTTGCAAGCACAGCTTAAATGCATTACATAAAACAATTTAAACTCATTTGGTATATTCACACTTCACAGTCACTAAGGTATTTTGTGACTTCTGAAACATGGCTTTATGTAGAACCTTAATAAAATTGATGTTTGCCAGCAAAAACCTACATTTCTGAATGGTCAATTAGTGATATGGTTTTATTTTGCAATTTTTATCCCGTCATAAAAATTTTCAAAGTTTCCAAAGTTGACCTGGTAGCATATTTGAATGACAAGTTACAAACATGGTTTAATGTTAGGAAGATACTGCAATAATTTATGTAGAAGTTAAAAATACTTTATATTCTATTCAGTTATTTTTTTTTTAGATACTGAGCTAGATCAGCAATTTAACTCCAATTTTTTATCCTACTTAAAACTAATATCTTAAGACATATAAAAAGACTAATTTGAAAATCATTACATTGAAAGTAGTGTTACAATTCTTGCAATGGGGATTGTCCATTTTTTTTTTAATTTTGCTCATTACAAAAACATTTCGAGGAATAAGATCAGTGATCGTTTTTCTGTATATAAACGAAAAAAAATACCCATTAGTTACTTATATTTTTGAACAAATATGTTTAACCTTAGTTTGACCTTCAATGGCGTTAAATTAGCAATAAATTCGACCAACATTACGTTTCGAACTTTTGGTAAGCTTTTCGTATCAGCTTTCACATAATGAGAACTTGTATTTGATGAACCAGCCATTATAAATAAGATTCAAAGGAAAAAAAACATTCTGCAGAGGTCAATTGGCCGCCGATGATGACGTCAGAGCGAAACTTTAAAAATTTATTGAGAAAAAACTAGCCAATGAATTTCAAAATTATTGAATTTATATTCTTAAAATACCCTATTTTAACGAAAAAAAATATAAAAAGTACATGTAATTTTTTTTGGACAATGCCCATTACCATTATGTTAGACAAATTATTCTGTAGAAGCAACCTTAATTAAGTTGATTGCAGGTACTGTAAAACTAAGACCCAATTTCACCAACGTCTGTTAGTATTAATCCTTCAGACCCTGCGCGAGCACTGGTGATCACGAGAACAATAGAATACAATGGGAATTTCTAGAACCTCCGATCGAAGGATTAATGGCTTGTTAAAATGTCTTGCCTTCTCTTTCATTAGTATGAAAAACGAGAGAGGTAATGTGATAGTAATTCGAGCATTAACTTTAACAGACGTTGATGAAATTGGACCTAAAGCTACAAAGTATGATAGTAAAATTAGTCTTTTTTATCATTCCAAATGGTGACAGGAATGTGTTAGATTCACTCAGTGGCAGCCATGGCTCGGGCCTGTGCTCGTACTCTCTTGTCATATTCTAGCCGGTTTTGACTGAAATAAAAAAAATATATATGCATAAGCAATGTAACACAAGTCATGAAAAATTGCCTAGGATATGTAAGTAAGGTATTTATAGGATCCAAAAGAGTAAGTTTAAGTTGTCAAGTTGTCTTCATCTGACTATTATGTAACTGAATAAAATTATGTGGTATATCAACTCAATAGTACTTTTATGTCATAAAATATACAGTATTTACATTATGGTCTATGGATAACTATTTTAAATATGAATATCTACTTTCAAATAAAATATAGTGTTTTAATTCATCAAGCCCCAAGCGGCCACATCCGGCCGCGATAACAATGAAAAAGCTATTGTCTTGTTTCGCCACAACTGATGGGTTAATTGCTGTTATACTTTTAAATATGAATTTAAATATGAACTTTCAAATAAAATATAGTGTTTTAATTGCTAATATTACACATACAATAACTAGGCCAACTTATTATGTACTTCATAATAATTGTCAATACAAATCATCAATAAATCTTAAATTTGTTTGTTACAATGCAGCAATGTTTTCAATTTCATGCTTCTATTAATATATTCTTGTAGGTTTGAAGTTCATAATGTTATGTTTAATTATTATCAAAAGAAACAGAGTACTGCAAAGGATTTTTATTAGTACAAACCAGTAAATTGTGTAGGCTTCGGCTTGTGCAGGATCCTTAACATTTGGCTCATTTAAAAGATCTTGGATTCCAAGTAAAATCTGTTTGATTGTGATTGCTGGACGCCAATCTTTTTCTTCATCTAGTAGAGAGAGACATACTGTGCCGGAGGGATAGACATTTGGGTGGAAAAGTGGTGGTTCAAACTTGCACTTTGGTGGACTGGAAGGGTAGTCGTCCTTGAAGATCATGCGCAGTTTGTATAGTCCACCTTCCCATGGAGTCTGAAAGTTCAAGTATGGTTAATAAGTGCATCACAAACAATATTTTCTCAAATATTTCGACATAGGTGAAAGTCATATTCCCCTGATCGTTTTTACCACAATAAAGTATGAATACTTACTCCCTTTTTACCAGGAATTGCACACTCCCATGTCATAAGGTTTAGAGATCCATCGGGATTTTTCATAGGCCGAGCAACGAAACCCTGAAATAAAAAATATTATGAGTTTTCAATGCATCGTTTGGATCCAGACCGGACCAGTACAATAACCAGTTGCGGATGCAAAACGTAACTCACAAAGGGATGGTCTTTACGCCAAGCTTTCCTTTCTTCGGCGAGACGGGCACTGGCGATACCAGACATGTTCTGAAATAGAGATAGTTATAAATGGACTAATAAACTGATAACATTATCCAACCACGAAATTAGAAAACTCACTTCTATTATACTAAAAGAAACAAATAGAAAATATTACAGCGCGAAAAAGGCGTCCCACGATGCGTAAACCACAGATGACAGATTCATAGACTATTTTTTTTTCTTTGAACACGATTGTCATTGACGATATTGTCAAATAATTTTTAAGCTAGGTACACACATTCTATTTTTAGGAACATTGTCAAATCCACAGACATAGATCAAGATAGATACCGCATGTGTATGTACCATCGAGGAAATTGATTCCTATGCAGTTGATAGACCAACGTCATTTGGTCGATGATGTCAATTCAATGTTGTCGGCTGGGTTTGACGTAATGCGACTAAACTACGTAGGTCCCCCATCTGCATAGGAATCAACATCTCTGATAGTACTTTGTGCAATGCAATGCTCGTCTTTCAAAAGTCTGTTCTTTTGTCTGTTATCGAAATCGGACGTCATTCGAAATTTTAAAAATGCCTAAATGCCTAAAAGTGCACTATTGAGCCGTAGCAAATCAAATAGAAACGTTGGCCTCGCGTTGGCCTAGAAAATTGACACGTTTCTTATCATCGGTACGTCACAGTGGGTGGGAAAAAGTGACCCACTCGTTTTCATACAAATGTAGCGACATCTATCTTGATCTATGTCTGTGGTCAAATCCAAATCAATATTTCTTTTTATGACTGAATACTATAGTGAATACGTAGGTAGCGACTAGCGATTAGCGACTGTATAAAGTCTGTCAAGAAAGTGAGGCGGGAATTTTTATAATTAAAAAATCGGTTGTCTGTAAAGTCGGTTTACTGACGATAGTTGAACGTGACAACGTCATTTAACCCTCGCTTCCGAATCTCTATAAATAGAAACAAACTTTTTCGACTGTAACCTAAAGTTATTTCGATGTATTTCTTTCAAATGATTGTCTAAAAATATTTATAATAATAAACTATTCGCAATACAAAACGCTACATACATTTGAACAAAGACGAAATCCAGTAAAATCTTCGAACAAAGCACAAGTCATACCTTGACACGTAGGAAATTGAGCACAATTTTGAATAGCCGAAATAATACTAATAGCTCACAGATTGTTTACCAACTTCGAGTAGCAAGATATCGACAGTTGCAGCACTTACGTCAGCGTCTTGTTGGCCCAGCGGGACAAGCTAGATATCACAGCGCCAAGTTCCAGGATCGCGTCCACGCGGCGGCAATACATTACTTTTCGCTTTCTTTAAAAAACATGTAAATGACACATGTACCTTGACACGTAGGAAATAGAGCACAATTTTGAATAGCCGAAATAATACTAATACCTCACAGATTGTTTATCAACTTCGAGGAGCAAGATATCGACAGTTGCAGCACTTACGTCAGCGTCTTATTGGCCCAGCGGGACAAGCTAGATATCACAGCGCCAAGTTTCAGGGTCGCGTCCACGCAGCGGCAATACATTACTTTTCGCTTTCTTTAAAAAACATGTAAATGTATTATATTACTATAGTATGTAATATAGCAGCTGTCCAGGCAGACGCATCGCTCACTCAAGTAGAACTTAGGAGAGAGACGGAGGTCGAACGCTGCTGAACGCAAAGGCCGATTATGCTTCCTTGTAGCTCGTTCCGCGCTCTCGCTTGCACTTCAAGCCTTAAATGGAACGCCTCAGAGCGAGGTAACGCCGCATGAACTGTCATGTTTTTCGTGCGCGCACCCCATATCAAATTATAAGACGTTATCACGTCAATAAAAAATATGACAACTTTATTAATTCGACATAAAAATGTGCAAGGTGACAATATTTAAAATGTAATAAGAGTTCTCTGTGAAAATACAAAGAAAAAAATACACCTTTTATGCATGATTACGTTTAGAAAATTTTCCCGCCTGTGTACACTGTATAGTCTGTCAAGAAAGTCATGACTTCTTGACAGACTATACAGTGTACACGGAAAAATAAACAGTCTTACGAAAAAAAAAATATTATAAAATTATTCTCGTATCACGGGGTGCGTGGTTGAACTCCTCTGAAACGGCTCGAGTCTCGACCGATTTTGGTAAATCTAGCGAGCATATCGGCTAGGGTTGAGACTTGAGAATCAAACATCATATTTTGTACTTAGTACTTTTTATATTGATACTTGCAATAATTGTTGAATAAATAATACCTAGTAAATTATTACAACTCGAGACTGATGGCGACCATTGTTTGTGTGACATGACGTTGCCATGGTGATATATTCTTTATTCTTATTTATACATAACTGATTAACTAGTCTACCGACGCATTCGCATAAGTAGCGAAATATCGGCGGAACGCACCTGCGTCTGTGCAACGACGGTTTCGCAGTTCCTTGCGAAACAATTCCGACAAGGACGCAACTATAATAATAAATGGCACTGCTATTACAATAGTGTCGTAACTCGAAATGTATACTTTTCAGAAATAGCAAAAAACCGATTTTAGACTTCCTGTTCAAGTTTTTCAGAAATTAAGAATGTAATACCTATTCTTGTTTAAGCAAAAGCACATTTATACTCACAAAATAATAAAAATAGGTCACTGTTAATAAGAAATTCGCGATTTTTTAGTTAATACAGTATTGATCTGAAAAGATATGCTAAAATACTGAATCATTAAGAGTTGAGTACTTATTGAAGAAAAAATTTAGTTGCTACAATTTTAGATGATTTGTCCGATAAAATTTTTATGAAATTAATTGAAGTTGCGATATGGATTTAACTTCATTTGCTTACATAAACACAATTAAATTGATCACTTATGTACAGGTAGTTACAAAATGAAACAAAATATAAAAGAGACACATAGTATCTGTTTTACATTTATTGAAAGAAAGAAAAACTCAGCCTAAATGTAATTTAACACTACAAACAATAATATTAACCTTTGGATGGATCATACAATTTGTTCTTACAGCTTTTGGCTAACTAATATAAATCTTTTAAAACACAGTCTTCCAGTCTTCTTATAAAGGCGGAATCTAAACATGATTGTTAAAACAAATACCATGAAACGCTCCTTGAGATCTAAACTTCTTGACCTTATCACATGGCACATACAAAATCAAGTCACAATCATTGATCAAAATCAAAAACAAAACAAAAATAAAAATATCAAAATAAATCAAAATTCAAAATAACAACTTGAAGATGAAGGTGCCTCTTGAGTCTTGGCTCGTCATCTCGTTCTCCTTATCTGACTGCACAACAGATGCTGACTTCTTCGCCATCATTACTAATAACTAGGTATGTCCACATTATGCAATTTCATCTTCAATTTTCGTCATCTTCTTTTTATTCAACTTTTGTTTGGCATATTCAATTATCAAATAAGTCAAAATCCACCCGCGTTGAAAGAAAAGTGTCATAGCGAGGGCTACGATTTCAACGCGCGTCATGGGCATGCCTCACGTTCGCTGTTGACTGCGCTATAACGCATGCCCTTGATGAACAAAAAAAGGCCCAGTGTGGACAAAGCTAATAATCGAGCTCGCTGCATGATTAATCTAAAAAGAAAACAATTGGATTTTTGAGTAGAAAGTAAACTAAATAAAAAATCACCTATTACGTATTAACTGAAAAAAAATATGCAAGAAGTCGTTGCTTATTTTGCTATTACTGTTAATTTATCTAACCATAATATTTAACTAAGTAAGCTATGAACATGAAATACCTTTAAATTACAGATTATACACCAAAAAACTTCATAAAAGTTATGAACCACCAACAATGTATTATGTCAAAAACTACTAAATAAACCTACAAGAATGTTCTAATTTGAATTAATGATTTAAATTTAAGATAGTATGAATCAGTTATAGTGAAGTAACTTAAAATAACACGTGCGTTTTGATTTATTCTTCACATATTATCTAAGTCAGCAATACCGCAATAAGTCGAATTGGTGCGGTCCAACGATAGCTGCGACACGTCCGTGCTTTCCAAGTCAGGGATGCAACTAAAAATGGCACGGTGTTGCAGGCGCTGATATCCCCCCCGGTCAACCATCTATAGTGACTTACAACACCATCTCAGAGTCGTTTCTTGCGCTATTTTTACGACTGTCTTATTGACGCATAGAGAAAGAAATTATGTATCTTTTAATGATTGAAAATCAAATTCGTCACATTTTGAGTTACGACACTATTGTAATAGCAGTGGGAAATAATTCATTTAAGCTAATGTTAGAGCGAGACAAAGCGTATGCAAAATTCTGCCATACTATTAACAGTTTACTCATGAGTATAGTATTCGTTGAGTTTACTGCAGTTAACTCGAAAATCGAAATACTTTATACGGCAAAACAATGTTTACCGGGACAGCTAGTTATCACATAGATAGACTTATAATCAATATACTGATCATATTATGTTTATGAGTTATCAGCTGTAACTTTGCCCTTAGGCCTTACCGTTTTATACGCCAAGGCTAATTAACGTGTGCGGGGGCGCTGATGAAATTTGATAGTAGCCATAGCCAACTGCCAAGGGCTCCGGCGCGGCGGGCGGACGGCAGTGACGGCACGGCGCGGCGCGGCGTCGCGGGCGACCTATTCTATTATCTAGATGATGCCGATCAAGGTTCTCGATTTGATCGTGGCAACTCAGCTTAGTAACAATAAAATATTTCTTTTGTCATTGAAAATGTTGGAAAATATCTTGAAAATTATAACCTCCTCTTTTTTAAAGTCGGTTAAACTACGCCGACATCGTCGTCTTTTTCTTACGTCATTGCGTTTAACGGTTTAACCGACAAGAAGAAATAAATAATAATGTTTATAGTATACCCCCATGGTTTATAATCACCTTTTATATACTTACATAATAAATACTTATATACTAGTAATCTGTGTACATAATTATGCTGACCGCCTGACCATTACCTCAAGTATTACTGTAATACATTAGGTAAAAGTATATTTAATAAAGCTGTAACACATACTATGTGGTATAAGGATAAAGAGTTTATAATATTATTTATTATGATGAATAAAGTACTAATTCATATAAAACTTAATTTTCGTTGTAATGACTAATGTACCAATGTTATTACAAATTTCGGCATAAAATGTCGGTATAAAATAAGAGTCGGCGATTTTTGTCGACACTTGTGTAACCATGGGCCTGTACTTAAATGTCAAAAAAAACGTCAGCTTTTCATTGGACGTTTATTGTTGTTTGCTGCTTTCCTATTGGCTTTTGGTAAATTCATAATGACATAGTGTGTAATCGAAAACACAAAATGTCGGCGTTATTCATGGGGCCACTGAATGTGTTGGCGACGCTTTTTTTTCATTCACAAGTGATGCGAATCTTGCTTTAGTTGTTCCAAGTTGTTCCGTTTTGCGTACATTTTTATGAATATTGTGTATAAAAAATTTAATTTGACATTGTTTTGGTGAGTACTGTAAATAAGATACAAAAGTAGAAATTAAAATAAATCTAAGCATTCCGCATGTTGTGTAGAAAATTATTGAAAAGAATAAAGTCAATAGTTGGTCAATAGGCCGAAAGCGTCGATCTAAAATGTGTCAGAGAAGTTATAACTGTATAGTATAAATATTACTCTATCGTCTGAATAAAGTAGCTTTGTAACTTTATTTTTGTACTCATAAACAGTATTTGCAAATTAAATATGGTAAATAGGACAGGAACTCTGTTATAATTCTGAAGACATTGAAAAATGTTGGTTGGACAGTTTGGCGGGAATTATGTAGCCGATAGCACTCTTGAGGTTATAATGACAACCTATATATTTATTAATCAACAGAAAAACATTTAAATACCGTAATGAGTTCAATTGAAGACAGTGGAACCACAGGGGAAGATGTACTAGTTGGAAATCCAGATGAACTAACAAAAAATCCTACAGCTCTGAAAGGTATGATTACATTTTTTAACTTCAAGTCATTTAAGAAGAAACATTAATCTGCTTGATTTCTGAATGGTGCAGCACTAATTATAAAGTCCAGATCCTAAAACATAACTCCCATACTTCAATGTTCTGGAAGGAACCAACCTTTTCGCACACTAGAATGACAATAGCTACGAAACACTAACACTCTATAGCCGTTGACAATAATTATCAAATCTATAAATACACAAAATTGTGCACCGATTACATGCATAAAGTATGCATGTATTTGGGTCTCATTTTGTAGACTCGCAGAACAAATTTTTGACACAGTTTTTACTATTCATAGGTATAATTGACCAACCAGATTTTTTTCTTTATTTGATATTTACACAGTGTCTACATCTTAACTCAGAGGTTCCCAAACTTATTTTGTATACCACCCACTTTAAGAATATTTTAGCGCCCCCATTGTTTCAATTTAAAATGTATTCAGATGAAATAATCCCCCCCACAAGCCTATACACAATGCCCCCACTTTTTTTCTGGGACCCTTCAGACCTTCAGCGCCCACGAGGGGGAGTTATTGCCCACTTTGGGAAAGGCTGTCTTAACTGAATTAAAGTTGTAAAAATATTTGATTCATATAATATAAGAACTAGCTGTCCCGGCAAACGTTTCTTTGCTATGGCAAATGTTATATGTCCATGAACATATTGCATATATGCAATATGTTCATGGACATATAAAAAAAGGGCCATATTATATAAAGTATATCGTCCGTATAAAGTATTGAATTAGTGACTAAATAAGAATGTCACCATGGCAACGTCCATCGCTATCCCGTGACCCGCGTTGCATAAACAATGGTTGCTCTTTATAGACAAATAATTTGCAATAAAATAAAATTGCAACTATAATTAAAGATCTCAATTCTAAACTATCCTATCTCTCAAGTTGGAAAAAAGCACACATTTAAAAAAAAGAAATATTAAAATCTGATGAGATAAAGGGACTTATGGCTAAAAGAAACTCCGCCAAAGTCAAATTTAGAAACAGCCCTTTTGAACTCAACCATCAAAAGTATAAAGAGCTTAGAAATAGATGTAGTAGATTGTGTAGGGATGCACAGCGTCGCCATATTCACGCTTCAGTTAGCAATGGAGATCCTGCTAAGGTGTGGTCTTTCCTTAACTCCTTAGGAATTGGTAAACCAAAGTCCTCCCCTTCTCCCAATCTTGACCTCAATGCCCTCAATCATCATTTTACCACTACTTGTTCCATCCCAGCCTCTGTTAAACAGCAGTCCATAAATGCCCTTTTGACATCTCCTCTACCTGATCCTCCGTTATCTCCTTTCGTATTTAAAGCGGTTTCTTTGCCTGAAATTGAGAAAATAATTGCAACCATTAAGTCTAATGCTCAGGGTGTTGATGGTATAAGCCGGAAAATGATAACATTTACCCTCCCCGTTACACTCCCTATCCTCGGTCACATTTTTAATTTTTCTTTAAGCTCTAGCACATTTCCAAGCTGTTGGCGAAATGCTGCAGTCATCCCTATACCCAAAGTTCAGTCACCTACGTCTCCTTCTCACTTCCGGCCCATATCCATCCTTCCTTTCTTATCCAAAGTCCTTGAGCGCCTTGTTTATCAACAACTAAGCTCCTTTATCAATAACAATGGTCTGCTCAGTCCTTTCCAATCTGGTTTCAGACCCGGGCACAGTACGGTTACTGCTTTAACTAAAGTATCTGATGACGTGCGCCTGGCCATGTCTAATCAGCAACTGACAGTGCTAGCTCTGCTGGACTTCAGCAATGCTTTTAATAACGTAGACCTTGACATACTTATTGCAATGCTAGGTGCACTTCACTTCTCCGATCCTGTCCTTGAATGGTTCCGTAGCTATCTTTATGGTAGGACTCAATGTATAAGAGTCAATGATCGGATCTCTAGTTACTGCAGTATGTCTGCTGGCGTGCCTCAAGGTGGTATCTTGTCTCCTCTCCTTTTTTCCATATTCATTAATTTCCTCACTCCCCTCCTATCCTGCTTCTACCATCTTTATGCGGATGATCTCCAAATTTACACCCACGCTCCTGCCAATGACCTTAAGTCTGCCATTGAAGCAATCAATAAAAATCTTGCAATAATCCTTCACTGGAGTAAATCACATGGCCTAATTGTCAATCCTACCAAATCACAAATTATAATTATCGGAGGATCGAAGCAACTTAACCGGCCTGATTACAATTCTTTGCCTACCATATCTTTTGATAATGTAACATTGCCTTACAGTGGGGTTGTTAAGAACTTAGGTGTTTATTTTGACTCGGCCCTTAAGTGGTCTCACAACATTTCACAGGTTAGTCGTAAGCTCTTTGCTACGGTGGGGTCACTTAACCGGTGGAAGAATTTACTTCCCGTTAAGACTAAGGTCGAGCTTGCTCAGTCATTACTTCTACCAATTTTAGACTATGCAGACGTTTGTGCTATAGATCTTAATGAGGAATACCTTAATAAACTTGAAAGGTTGCAAAACGTCTGCATTAGGTTCGTATATGGACTGCGCAAGTTTGACCATGTCTCTGAGTACCCTTAGCAACTTGGTTGGCTGCCTATCAGGCTTCGTAGGGAAGAACATATCCTTGTGTTCCTATACAACATCCTGTTTGACCCACGTACTCCATCTTACCTTAAGGACTGCTTTTGTCTTCGTAGTGTTGAACAAAGTCGTGCGTTAAGATCAGCGAACGATAATAAGCTTGTTGTGCCAATTGCTAAGTCCGGATACATTGCAGACTCCTTTGCTGTGAAAGCTACGCACTTGTGGAATGATCTTCCACGTGACATTCGTAACTCAAGGTCACTTGCCATATTTAAATCAAAATTACATGGTCATCTTCGGAATAAAGTCATAAGCTAGATATTATTTTTATAAAATTATTAGTACTTAATATATATATTAATACGGGACTTCCGGTTGGCAGCTGTCAAGAGAAAGTTTATCTAAACAGTGTCTGAAGATTTTCTAAGATATTCCCATCAAAAACCAATTATTACACAGTGAATCATTGTTAATCCTGAAGAAGACCATCCAAACTATCAAGTGCAAGAAAAATTATCACTAAAACTAAATGGTGTTGTGTATAAAAGTGCAATAAATAAGTGAAGAACTATACATCTCCATAACTAGCTATATAACAAATTAAATTTCAAAAATTATCGTTCATCACGTTTTCCAAAGAAATTTCCGGCTTTCAATCAGTGCAGTGACAGTGACACCGAAAAGTGACATTTAAACAAACTGAAAAGCACAGACTAACAAACTAAAACCTGCACAGATTCGGCACACATCTTTGTCACTTTTGTCTTCGATTGGCGCCTCACTAAGGATTAATATTTATATTTGAAGAAGAAGAAGTACTCCAAAACAAAAAGACGAAGACGTTAAAATCCGGACATAAAAAGAATGGAAAACATGGAAAATCTTATAAAACAAATGAACGAGAATTTGATCACAAAAATTATCGAACTGAAAAACGAAGTAAAGAATGATTTTGCCGTACAAACAAAAAATATAACATCAAATATGGTGAAAACAATAGAAGAGAAGCTGAAACCACTGACGGACGATAACTTGAAACTAAATGAAAAAGTAACTACACTTGAAGGCAAAGTCCGTTCCCTCGAAAGGGAAATAAGAAAAAACAACATTATATTACATGGCGTACAAGAAATCGAAGAGGATAGTGTCAAGCTTGTGCAATCTGTGCTTCTAACCCTAAACGAGATGGGGAAAAAAACTGGTACTGAGGATTTCGATAAATGGGAAGTAAGCGAAACACGTAGACTAGGGAAGAAGGGAAGCAACAAGACAAGACCTATTCTTGTGAAACTAACGCTTGGGTGGAGAAGGAATGAAATATTAAAGAACAACAAGCATTTCCCTTCAGGTATTTATGCTACCGAAGACCTTCCAAAAGACATCTTATTAATCAGAAAAGATCTTAAAATTAAACAACAAGAGGAGATAAAGAAAGGAAACCACGCATTTATACGCTATGACAAGCTTGTCATAAAAGAGAATGCGTCAGAAAATAAATCAAAAGAATATAGCACTAAATATGGAGAAGAAAAAAGCCAAAAGGGGAAAGAAAACACTGACACGAAAAGAAAAAGGTCACCGACAAACTCGCCAAAAGACTCTGAAATAAGACACAAAGATACAGATGCAAGCGCACCAAGCAAAATAAACAAAAACTACCATATTTTTCGTCACAAAAGTACCGCAGACCAATAATAGTAAATTACAACAACTCAAAACTGTCACCGGAGCCATTACTACAAATGCAAATTGCACAAATGGAAATAAACTAAAACACAATAAGCTAACACTATCAAAAACCACTAAAATAACAAAAAAAAATTTACATAAGAAGCAGATTGATTGCTGGGAAACAATCAATTACTCCCCAACCCGGCTGGTCACCGTGGAGGAGTTAGACCAAAACCCTCCTAACAATAGTATAACAACAACCAAAAATAAAATGAGGTCAAGAATAATAATAGGCACGTATAATGTCAGGTCCCTGGCTACAACCTACCGTTACTTGGAACTCGTACACGGGCTGGATTCGATAAATATTGACATACTGGGACTCTCTGAAACGAGACTACAAGGATGCCAAATCGAGGAATATGCCAACTACATTCTTTGCTACATTGGAGAAACAAAGGGCCTACATGGCGTAGGTTTTTTAATTAAAAAGATCTGGAAGGACAATATCATTAATTTCAAAGGTATATCAGAGAGAGTTGCACTATTGCAAATAAAATTTGAGAAATACCAAGTTTCCATTATACAGGCATATGCACCAACGGAGAGTTACAGCGACATTGAATTAGAAAAGTTCTACGATGATCTTAAACATGCCCACGCTCTAGCCGACAGTAAAATTATTTTATTAGGAGACTTGAACGCAAAAATAGGACAACCAAAACCTGAAGAAAATTTGATTATGGGAAAATTTGGCCTAGGCATCAGAAACAAAAGGGGAGAACGTCTCATAAACCATGCGCAAGAATTTAAGCTCTCCATAATTAACACATATTATAAACTGAAACCTCAAAGAAGATGGACATGGAAATCACCCGACGACAGAACAAAGAATGAAATAGATTATATAATGTCAAATATCCCAAAATCTATACATAAATACGAAGTTCTTAACAATGTAAAATTTCGGACAGACCACAGATTAATACGAATAACTCTTTCCCTGAAACAAACAAAGAAAAGCAGAAACAATTTCAAACCTCAACCTAAAATCCCTAGAACAGAGGAAGAAATAAAACAATACAAAGACAACTTAAAACTAAACATAGAAAACAAACTAAATAACAACGCAAACGTGCAAGCATACTACGACACACTGGAAGAAGTCATAAAAAACAGTCTTGTCACTAAGACCGATAGACAGGAAAATACGAGACACAATGTATTTAGTAACGAAACACTTAATCTAATTAAAAAAAGAAACGAACTGAAAATAAAAGAACATAAAGATAAAAATACTAAACAAGAGCTAAGTAAATTATATAAAGAGACGAGTAAAGCAATAAAAAGAGATTACAAACAACATAGGCAAAGGATACTTACTGAAAATCTAAACAAATTCAGGAGCATAAAAAGAGGTCTAAAAGAGCTAAATCTACACAAAACATGGATACAAAATCTAGACAGACAAAACAAAGAAACCACAAGCAGACAAGAAATTTTACAAGAGGCAACAAACTTCTTCCAACAACTGTACAAAAAAAGAGAAGAAAACTTAGAACTTCGAAGTGACGACGAACATAGAAGTGACATCATAGAAACAGAACAACAAGTAGATGCAAATGAAGTATTAGAACTGTTGAAAAATCTTAAAACAAACAAAAGTCCAGGCCCCGACGGCATTACCAACGAAGTCTTAAAACTTGGAGCTCCAGTGCTTCTTACCCATCTTACCGATCTGTTCAACTTAATATTGGAAACCGAGGTAGTACCTACCCAATGGTATACATCAGATATCATCCTCTTACACAAAAAAGGTAATCCAAAGGACATCAACAACTATAGACCAATAAGCCTTCTAGCAAGTCTATACAAAGTGTTTTCATCTTTGATCTTAAATCGTATTTCAAAAACTATTGACAACGCACAACCTATAGAACAAGCTGGCTTCCGTTCTGGCTTCAGTACCTTAGACCATATTCAAGCATTAGAACAAGTAATTGAAAAATACGAGGAATTTAACAAACCGCTGTATCTCGGGTTTGTAGATTACAGCAAAGCCTTTGATAGCATCAGCCACGCCTCAATATGGACCGCATTAAACAAGCTGAACATCAGCTCGAAATATATAAACATCATAAAACTTATATACAAAAACAGCACTAGCAGAGTAAGACTGGAAACGAAAGGTGAACTAATTAGTATAGAGAGGGGCGTGAGACAAGGCGACCCCCTATCACCGAAACTATTCATTGCTGTACTAGAAAATATATTTAGAAACATCAACTGGAGAGCCAAAGGCATAAAGATAAACAAGAAATACTTAACCCATCTCAGATTTGCAGATGACATAGTCTTGCTATCAGAATCAGCATCAGACCTGGAAAATATGCTTGAATCATTAAACCAAGAAAGTAAAAAGATAGGACTAGAAATGAATGCCTCAAAAACGAAAGTCATGACTAACAGTATTAAACGACCTGTAAAAACAGAGAATAAAATAATAGAATATGTTGACAATTATATTTACCTAGGAAAACAGATATCTTTTTATAAGACTCACAACATAGACGAAGTAGAAAGAAGACAAAATATAGCCTGGAAAAAATTCTGGTCCCTCAAAGAAATACTAAAAGGAGACTACTCAATAAACTTGAAAAAAATTGTACTGGATACCTGCGTGCTACCCAGCCTGCTTTACGGTTGCCAAACATGGGTTTTGTCATCAATAACAAAGCAAAAAATAATAATAACCCAAAGAGCTATGGAAAGGAGTATCCTAAATATAAGGAAAATACAAAAAGTGAGAAGCGAAACAATTAGACAAAAAACAAAACTAACAGATGCCCTAAAACAAGCTCTAAAACTAAAATGGCAGTGGGCTGGACATGTTTCTAGGTATACCGATAACAGATGGACAATAGAAACCACTGAGTGGGAGAAGCCTACTGGAAAAAGAAGAGTTGGCAGGCCAAAAGGAAGATGGGCCGATGACCTAGTAAAGACAGCAGGCAAAAACTGGCTTAAGACAGCTAAAGACAGGGAGAAATGGAAGAACATGGAGGAGGCCTTCACCCGACAAGGGGCCTATACTACACAAGAAGGCTCGGCAGGGCACAGTGGAGGTTCCGGGGGCACAGGTACTGACGGGCTAGGGCGTCAGGGTGACAGATTACCAAACCTGCCACTTTACTCCCAGGGTCCGTCTGGGGCTCTGGGCTTGTGTTACCTCGAGCATCCACTGTGCCACGCCAAGCCACGTGAGGTTAATAAGTAACAAACATGTAATTTTAGAACGTCAGTGTAATTTATAGGAAATAAAGGCTTTTTTATTTTTATTTTATTTTTATTTTATTTAATATATATATATATATATATATATATATATATATATATATATATTGTAAATTATTATTTTATGTATAAGTATATATGTTATAAGTAATCAGTAATCACTAATAATTCTAAATAAGTAGTCTATGTTTGACTCATAATTACCCTGCTTTCTATTTATTTGTGAACTCTCCTGCCTTGCAGGGTTGCCTGGAAGAGATCGCTTATAGCGATAAGGCCGCCCTTGCCCACATTAATGTATTAGTTTTTAAGTATTTTAAGTCTGTCTGTATACCCATTTAAATGTGAGCAATAAAGTGTTTATCTATCTATCTATCTAAAATCGGTTATGTAGCTTAGGAATCCATCGCGGACAAACATCGTCACAGGAGATTTATATATTATATTAGATTAGGGTATTAAGTATAGCATTTAATTTCAGAGGCACATGAGCAGATGGCTACCCTTGATGTGCTCGTGTGTGGACATTGCCATTCGGCTTTTCACTTTGTTGATGAATTCAAAGAGCACAAGGATGCCAATAACTGTACAGGAAAATCACCAGTCAGAGATAGTGTAAGTTGACAATCAATAGCAATCTTATATCAAATAGTACTACTGTACCATCATTATTATGAAAATTAAATCGAGGGATTAATACACACAAGTTAACTAGGACTTTGTTCTAAGGAAGTCTATGGAAACGGGCCAAGTTAATTTCTGCATATAATCCTTATGCACATAAGTATGGATAGCTATAATGCTTACAATTCAAACTCCATGTATTCATTGTTTGAGAATAAAAGCATTTTTAGGGTTCCGTACCCCAAGGGTAAAAACGGGACCCTATTACTGAGACTTCGATGTCTGTCCGTCTGTCTTTCCATCTGTCTCCAGACTGTAACTCAAGAACGGTAATAGCTAGAGAGTTGAAATTTTCACAGGTTATGTATTTCTGTTGCCACTTTAACAACAAATACTAAAAACAAAATAAATTAAATATTTAAGGTGGGCTCCCATACAACAAACATAATTTTTCAAACATTTTTTGCTCGGTATCAACAATGACAACAAGTAGGCACTTGAAATTTTCACAAAAGCCTTAATTATATGTGTACTTTAATAATAAAAAATAATATTGAAATAAAATAATAATTTAAGGGGGCTCCCATACAAAAAACGCAATTTTTGGCCTATTTTTGCTCTATAACGGTACGGAATCCTTCGTGCACGAGTCCGACTCGCACTCGGCCGATTATTAATGTTGTCATTCCATTCCAGAATGAAAACAAGGCGCAGGTTTGGGCATTTTTGTTGTGGAAGTGTTCTTCGGTGAGAGCTGGATCTACTTCTAGCGCTGATAACAGTTGGAAGCTGTACCAACAGTGGTGCAGGATGCCAGAAGCTCAGCGGAATGCATGGATTGCTGCAGGATCCAACGTCCAGTCGCTATCCAAGTTTGCACATGCTAAAGTTGTGAGTAGTAAAGGCTGTTGCTCTAATATTTTCTCAAGATATATTATATTTATATTACAAAAAAGAGAAACATTATTTCTGACATTTTTAATTCATACTGTATCAATTTCATTGTAATAAAATATCCACAGCGGAACATAATATAACCTCCTCCTTTTTGGAAGTTGGTTAAAAAACACCAAAGTTTTTCATTTCATATTAACCTCTTGGTTTTTCTCAGTTCACTGTGAAACATTAATCATGCTTTTCAGACGGAACTTAAGACTGAGGACCAACTGGTGCCAGTTCTGTCAGATAAGAAACGAGGTCGCCCCAAGAGACAGAGAATGGTATGTACACTATAAGCATTATTACTACCATTAAAACTTCAAAGTTAATATTACTTAAATAACATGTTATCTTTATAAAATAAGACATTACCATTAGACAAATTATTATTATATTAAGACTAGCTGTCCCGGCAAACGTTGCTTTGCCATAAAATACTTTTAAATGGCTTATAGTTACAATTTAGTTAAGTGAATTTGTTATGTGATAGCTGAAAGTTTTCCGAAGAAATAAAAATAAATAAATAATAAATAATAATATAAAGTATTTCGCCCATATTATTTTATTGAAGGGTACTAAATAAGTATGTCGCCATGGCAACGTCGATCGCTATTCCGTCGCACAAACAATGGTCGCCGTCAGTCTCAGGTTGTAATAATTTACTATTATTTATTCAACAAATGCACTTATCAATATATAAAGTACCCAGATTCTCAGACCTACTGAATATGCATATGAAATTTGGTAAAAATCAGTAAAGCCGTTACGGAGGAGTTCGTGGACTAACATTGTGACACAAGAATTTTATATATAAGATGGTGGACCATTTGGTCTGGTCAACTTCAGTAGCAAATCACAAGTAACATTGATTTGACAAACTCAAAACTCAAACTCAACATTTTTTATTCAGAATAAATTTTTGCAAATATTTTCTGAAAGTCTATGTGATGCGGACATGATTGACCAGATCATGTAGATCTGTCACCTGCCTGTTAATAAATTTCTCTGAAAGTACATAAGTTCTTAGGGTAAAACAAGCATTAAATTACAGGAGGATGGCGAAACACAGCCATCGGGAGAGGAGAGTGATGAAATCAGATCTAGTCCAGGAATGAAGGACAACAACAAACCAACAATGTCCTTAGCTAAAGCCAAGGTTAGAATATTTTACCCCCACGTTAGTAAAATAATAACTCCAGTCCTCTGTTTCTGCTATTTTTATCTTGTGGAGGCACTTCACTATTTGTATTTGCGTGTTTGATGTATGATGTACTCGCCAAACAATCACCATGGTCCACATGTGTAGATTGTATGTTTGACAAAGTATTGACCTTATTTGCCTATTGACAAATATGACCAATACCAAATACACGTAAGTATCCGTACCTTTGTCGGTTTTTGACGCACATCAAAGGAGTCAAATAGGCAAGTAAACAAAATCAAGTAAAAGTTTGGTATTTGACGTCCATGTGTGGAAGGCCGTATTTGCCTTTATTTACTTGTTTGTGTATACGACAATAATTTTGCCAAATGCAACAAGTAACCAATAGCAAATACAAATAGCCATGTGAAGTGCATCCATAACAATAACACATTGATAAATACATCAAATTCAAATCATTGCTAAACTTTTTTTTTTGCATTGATCAAAACCATAGCAAACGGAAAAAAGTCGACACGTTTTAAACTTTATATCTGCCAAAACGCGATGAAAACACGCAGAAGACGAGCGCATCAGAAACGCGCGTAGTCAGTTCGCAAAAAAATACGTGTGGAAAGGCCCTTAATGTTGATTTAAATAAGCAGAATTAGGGCCTCGCACTGTATTTAAATGTCAATACCATGTTTTTGCAAATAAACATTCTTAAGCTGGGAACAAATTATCGGATGAACGTCCGCGGACGTTTTCATCGGATGCGGCTCTTCTATCTGATCAATACAAAATACACTAAACTGTGCACATTGTCTGACATAAGTCGCGGACGCGACTTTGAGCGTTCGGACGTCCGAACAGAATTTGGCTGGCTGGATGTTTTTGCATCCGCGGACGTCTGCCATAGACATATGTATATTGTATGGGTTAGGTCTTTGACGTCGGCGGATGAACATTGATAAGCCGCAACCATCAGCGGCGACTTATGGATGCGTCCGAAAATTTGTTTCTAGCTTTATTCTTGTAAATATTGTAGGAGTCAATGGAGTCGGTCCGCGCGGCGCAGGAGCGCGTGCCGGCGTCGGAGCGCATCGCGCGGCGGTCGGAGCGCGAGGGCGGCACCGCGGAGCCCGGGGAATACGTCGTCGAGAAGATACTGGCCAAGCGGTTCAACCCGCGACGCAAGCAGTACGAGTACCTGCTCAAGTGGGAGGGATATCCGCAGTGAGTTTAGAAGTTTTAGCGAACATGAATCGCGTTATTAAAGTTTTTGAGATCGCCATATGTACTCGTATGTATACCCGAGGAAATTAATTCCTAGGCAGTTGGTAGGCATACATCGGTTGGTTGGCTTATGTAAATTCAACTGTGATATTCTGTCGGCTGGGTTTGACTTAACGCGACCAAATTACTTAGGTCCGCCATCTTCCTAGGAATCAACTTCTTATCATAGAAGTTGATTCCTAAAGTACAACGTCAGAAATAACGAGTACACTGCCAATAAAATAGCTAAACTAAGCGATTTAACCTGTACCTGCTCAAGTGGGAGGGGTGTCTGCAGTAAGTTTTATTATAGCGGACAATAGCCGCGTACTGACCAAGCGAGCCGCCTCGCCGCGAAGTGCTCGGTCGGTAAGTAGTCAGTACGTGTAAGTGCGCGGCAAACGTCCGAGGCGCCTTTGAGCATCGACCAAAAACCGACAACTTTTGGCTCGGCCGCGGCACGCTCGGGCGAGGCAGCGCGGCTGCTCGCTTGGTCAGTACGCGGCTAATCCAAAATCGCGATATCAATGTTTGTGAGATCTGTGCGACATCTGAAATGACTACAGTTAGATTGGAACCGACTGAGTATTCAATCAGATTTCTACAGAAGAATAGATAAATTGATAGACTGATAAATGAAAACAATATTTGGTGCAATTTACATTAGCTAGTTTGGGAACTACGAATAACAAAACTACAGGAAACATAACTCGCATACTTCAACCGTTTTAAATTTGGCTCCTTTTCGAACACTAAAATATGACAATTCAGATTCTCGCCAAGGTCGTTTCCCAGGTAACGTAATATTGCGCGCTGGACGACAGCCTGCGTGGTTATTGTCATTGTCACAGTTAGGAAACAAAGCCGTGGACAATAATTATTGTCAAAAGCGGATGGCATTATGCAGTATACACCAAACTTATCTATTATCACGAAGAAAGGAGTACATTATTATTTTAAAATCAAACATTTTCCTCTGATCCTTAAGTCATTGATAATAATAATATATAATAATTTTGAAACTATCCAGAGCACCTAGACAAGACGTTTTCAGATTACAAACATCTATGTGCTAAATTATTACAGAATTATTACAGAATTGAAATAAAAAACTTACGGTGCAAATGCAGATTTTCGTAATCTCTTTAATTTTCGGTCATTACTCATACAAAATATATCATGAGTCATGACTATTAAAGTGTATGCTACATAAACGAGTAATCTGGCTCGGCATCCAATTCGGTTCGTTTCTTCTAAACGAAGTACGAACGACATTATAAAAATAAGATACTCCATACAGACCCTCGTTTATGAATTATGATTAAATTGTTACATCTTGCATAACACTGTCCATGGCGACTTTGTAAAAATTTTGGAATTATATTATTTTTTGATTATTGCATTTTTACAATAACATGTAAACTTAATAAGATAAACACAAAGAGAGCAGCTTAATTTTACGCAAATACCCTGGCATCTAACTTAAATAAACCATCTTTTTGGGCATGTTTTTGGGTCGGAAAAAATACAAGAACTTTACCTAAGCATAATTAAAAAAAAATTCACTTACTGATGAAACTTGAAAGGTTATTCCTGTATTAAAAGTCCTATCTGTATGACTTCTACACCATTTCACAGGGCGTTTAGGCATTTTAACAACGAAAATTTTGTAAAAACTACGTAAAAAGTAAGTAAACAAATTGTAAAATGAGTTTGACAATAATTATCATGTCAACCTGGTTGAATGTCACTCGTGTATATATACACGAAAAATGTGTACCGAACACATGCATAAAGTATACATGTATTCGGGTCACATTTTGTAGCCTTTTGGTGCACTTTTTTGATGGAGTTACTCTTCCTGTAGTTTAAAGTTCACTGTTTGGGAATGAAACTTTTTATCAACCGCCTTCTATTTTTTTATTAATCAAATTAAAATTGTACAACAGTGATCAGAACACGTGGGAGCCGGTAGAGAATATGGAGACGTGTAAGCATCTGTTGGAGGCGTTTGAGAAGCAGCTTGCTCGTCAGAAAGAGCTCAAGGCGCTCAAGGCTAGCGCGCAACAGCATCCCGTGCAGGTACATTTTCTAATACATTTTTTATTAGAACTTAACATAATATAAAGTATAAAAAATTATGCTAAAATCTAAATGGTCTACTTAGGAAGTTGATCATTGCGAAGTGAAGCGGGGTTGCGCCATCAATTATGGCTGGTTTACACGTATTAAGCAGATAAGTAGTAACTAAATTTTAACTTAATTTGAAGTGCCTGCCCGAAATGTGTCAAGTGACAAGCCCCACCTGCCAACTTAACACAAAATAGTCGAAATTCTAATTTCCTTGTTTAGTACTTAACTAAATTTTAACTTGCTACTTACTACTTAATTTTGTGTTTACATGCAATAACCGCCGCACTCAGAGACGTCAATTAAGACTTAATGCTCATTTAACATGAAATGTCCCTCTCAGAGATGACAATTAAAAATCGCTAATTGCAGAGTTTGATGTTCAAGTTTGAGGTTATTCTTGAAATGTTTTCAGTTTTAATTTTTCAAAAGATAAAATTAAGATAAAAATAAAATTTATTTGAAGTGTTAATAATAATAATATTAGATAATGCCACAGTAAACATAGAACTTCATAACTGTGATAGTAGGTACTAAAGCATTTTTGTGCAAGACATGCCTAGTTACTTAGTACAGCTGTTTTTACCTTTTCTTGCTAATAAATAGAAGTAATTCACATGAAAAGTACCTATAGTCACTTCCATACAAACTAGATATACCTACAAAGAAGTATGAACATTGTCACCAAATTGTGTAATTACGGTACTTATTGAAATTAAAGTATGTTTACTATATAGTTACAATATTATTATGTATAATTCCTAATAGCAAATGGTTTTCTTATATTCAAATTGTAGGTAATAGTAGACATAAGGCAGGTTATTCACACAATCCAAATTGTAAAACATAGAAACTTCAAATGTTGCAATAAATACTTAAATACCTAGTACCTATTATAAAAACAATATAAAACATGTTTTTTTTCTAACACCTTTTATGTTTGTTACATAACTGTAGTAGGTAGGTAGTGAAAGGTAGGAAAGAATGAAATTATTTTAGTAGTAAGTATATATTTTATTATTCCTTCGATCGCGGCAAAACGAGACACAATAGCCTTTCAATTGTTATCGCGGCCTACTTGGGCCAAACTGTACGGGATTTGAAGCGAGCTGCATTACATAATTTGATTTCTTGTTATTTTTTTCTATATTCATTATTCTGCCTAGAGCACTGCAAACTTTGTAAATTTTTACTTCTTCTTGTCTTCTTGCATTGTTATCTAAAATAAAAGTATGACGTGATAAGAATTGAAACTGGTACTTGAAAACATTATAAGTAAGTATATTTATATATAGTATATACTGACCAATAAAATCCTGTTGAAATGTATTATGTTAAAATATAATATTATGTTAATTCGCCAACCAAAAACAAAATAAAAATTACTAGATATCTACTACTACTTTTCCTTCTTCTTGCCGCTATCACAGATTAATTTAAGGCCGCTATGGAGCGGCGTACGAACACGGAACAAACTACGCCATAGTACGAATGATTTAAAGGGGACAGAAATTAATCAGTCAATTAATTTTGTCTCTGAGAGGTATCTGTAATGAAAGCATTAAATTTCAATTTGTTAAATAATCTTTAGCGCTATTTTTTTAATGACCGACTCTGACGGCCGCAGTCACGACTCACGACCAATAAAAAAAAAATGAAACGAACACGACTTGACTTTCCAAGACTAGAAAGCCGTGTTCGTTTCATTTTTCAACTACGCATGCGCGGCTTTTTTCGCAGTTTGGCAGCTGACTGTCAAGTACTGTCAACTTCATAATAATTGAGTGTCATGTTCTAAAATATTAATAATTTCTGTCAGATTTTAGAACATGACACTGACACTAATTTTTAACTTTGCGCAAGCGTAATGTGCATTGAAAAACGAAACGATCACGACTACAGTCTGTGAGAAAAGAGTAGACACAGAACAAAATTTTCTAAACGTAATCACGCTAAAAAGGTGGATTTTTCTCTTTGTATTTCCATAGAGAACGCTTATACACTTTAAATATTATTTGCGTTGCACATTTTTAACTCGATTGAATAAGGTTTTCGTATTTGTTACATGATTTAAAAATTGCGTAGAGTGTGTACTCTTTTTTGACAAACTATAAATAAAATCATATAAAAAAGAAGAAGAAGAAGATCATGCCCCCGTGTATTATATTTCTCTATGTCATAGAATTGGCTTCGGCCTTCACTATCATTCATTAAAATATAGAGAAAACATAGAAATGGCTGTATGGGCAACGCTCCCTTTGCCTGTCCCGACCGGGACAAATTTAAAAAAAAAAACTCTATGTCATACCCCTTTGACAGCAAAATCCACGATTAGCGACTCAATCGAGTTAAATGGTGCTTCTTCTGTATTTAAATTTAATCGCCATTTTGAGGTGTTAATTTATCATTAACTGACTCTGAGAGGGAATTTCATGTTTAATGAGCATTTAGTGTTGCGGTTTGTATGGGCAGCGGATAATTTTGATTTTTTAAATGATGATTTAATGAACGACTCTGAGTGCGGCCGTAAGTAACTTAAAATTAAGTTAAAATTTAGTTAACTACTTATCTACTTAATATGTGTAAACCAGCCCTTAGGGTGTGTTTCCACTGAAGCGGAGCTTAGCGGTGCCCGAATTGACCAATCGTGCTATTCCAGCGGAATTACAGCGAAGCGGAGCAAAGATTTCGAGCATAATGATTGTCAATTCGGCACCGCTAAGCTCCGCTCCGCGTCAGTGGAACGCGGACTAACGCTTAATGCTTTGCACAAACTTACGCGACCACGCGACTGCAAAGCGGCAGCAAACACACATTTGACAGTGCAAAGCATAATTGTTTATTATTTCGCGAGTCGTGATAAACCGCGCGTTCGTCGGCCCATCGAGCCCAAGTGTTAAAAATAATTGCTTGGAATTTGATACTATCGTTCCTCCAATGTTCTCTTTTATTTACTGATTTTATATTTTAGGTCAAGCAAATGAATACACCAATGCCGCAGGTTGTGAAGCAAATCGTCAAAAGAAATGATTCTCCAGCTACAACACCTTCTGGGTAAGATTTCAAAGACTACAATTCTTTTTAGGGCCTGTTTCACATTCACAATTTTTTTGACAGATTCTCCATACTTGATCTGTCAAGTTAGTAGGTGGATAGCCTATTCGTCACTTACCAGGAAGTGGTGAAACAGGCCCTTAATCTAAAAAAAGGACTTTATAGTAAAACTATAGTGCCGTCCTTTAATTTTTATTTATTAATAAAAAACGTTTTTTTTTTAACAGACGTCTACAACGGACAAGTAAAGTGCGAGCACTGGACCAAGTGAAAGCTTGGTGTGGGGCAGAAGACGAACCGGCCGCTAAGAAAATAAAGAAGGAGGCTTCTAGTGACGATGAAGATTACTCTGATACCGACTCCTTTAAACGTAAGAAATTTTTGCCTAATAAATAACTTGTTTTTATACACACATTCTATAATACTTCGGCCGTGTTCAAACCAAAGTGACTGTAAGCCGCCGAATGTGAACAGGCTTACTGTGAGCCCCAATGTGAACGTGAAAATAAACGATATTGAATGTCCGCGCCTACGCCTAGCGTAATAGCGTATTGTCGGTTAGGTGTGAACGAAAAAGTGTATGGATATACAATAAACTGCGTAACTCTCGCTCACATTCGGCGGCTGACAGTCAGTTTGGTTTTAACACGGCCTGCATGTGATGAAAATTGTGTCTTTTTATGGTATAGAAGAATTTTTAGTGTAAACATCCTACTAATATTATAAATGCGAAAGTCCGATTGTTTGTTCCCTTTTCACGCAAAAACTACTCAACTGATCATCATAAAACTTTTTACACATATACTCAAGGAAGTATAAAAAAAAATCTTTATTAGCATAAATTGAGTACAGGTGAGCATCTCAATCCTCCAAATTAGGCGCAGCCTGTCTTTCTTGGACCACAACAAATATTGGTTGCAGCTTACAACTTATAAGTAAATATGTAACAATGAAAAAATGAAATTTTGACTAGTTTTTTTTTTATAAAAAAAAAAGCAAACAGTAATCTTCTCTTCATTTCTATATGTATACTTTTTTATTTTTAAGATACTTTTATTGTCACTTGTAAAAATATTATATTATTGTCCTTTTTACTCGCGCACGAATTATCTTTCTCATTTTCACATCCCAGTGGTTGAGCTCCACTGAGCAATGTTTTCGTGTGCAAATGAAAGAGACAAATAGCGTCTTGTTCAAAATACCTGTGTCCAGCTTCCGGACTTTAATCTTGTTACTCTAATGCTAAGTACTCACATATAGTTTTACTCCAAATCAAGTAATAATTACTGTGTGGACCGCAAAACTGACAGCTCGAAGGCTCGCATCGAGTCGCTTGAAGGATTGGTGGAACCGGATCGAGCCGGATTGATGGAATGAAATATATTGATTTAGAATAAAACCGTCGAGCAATGCTGAATGTGTGGACGAAAGCCCGAGCCGCGGGTTTTGCTCGACGTTATTGCTCAATTGGGCAAAACCGTATGTGAGTACTTAGCATTATGTTCATGATTTTTTTCTATTTTCAGTTGAGCGAAAGATTATAAATGGACAGTCGTCACCAAAGCCCAATGTAGATCCCGAACTTGTCAAGTCACTTGGCCTAAGTGGAAAAGGCATGCCCAACATCAAAGGAGTCATCAAAGTGGATCCTAAACATATGCCTAATCTATCTACAGGTATGACATTGTTATAAAAGCTATAAGAACTTCTTGTGTATCCTTTGACATCGTCACATACTTATTATTTTATTAATTATTACAACTATACTTTATTAACAAAACTTTTAGGTCTCTCTCGTTCAATCTTAAAAAGAGATAAACCTTACGCTACTGTAACTACCATGTTTTGTGTGACCATTTGCCTAGAATCTAGTTTTAAATCAATAATTTTACTTATTATAAATTGTTTTAGGTGTTTACATCATGTCAAAGAGTTCTGGTATTATGAAGATTGACTCACCTGGCAAGATTGGCCCAGGATTGAACATTGATCAAGATGTCATTAGGAAGCAAATATTGGCTGCCAAACAGGTAATATTATTTAGTATACACTATAAGTATACATGTTAAAAAATAGCTAGTAACTGGTACTTATTTTTGCACCTGCAGATAAAAAGATGATATTATAGTAATTTGGTTTTGTTCTTCATGTAATTTACATATTATCAGGCCTGTCCCACTCGCGCGTATAGGCCGAACTGTAAGTACCACCCGCGGGTGGCAAATCATAAGGGACTCACAAGCGAGCTGTGACGCACGCGCAAGATTTTTCGTCGCGTATCTACTGTATACTGATCATAGAGGAATTTAATACAATAATGATACTGATTCAACCGCTGTGACAAAATCGTTATAAATCTTATAAAAGAAAAAAAAAGCCAATGAAATATGTACCTATTATATTTGAATAAGGTATTTAAATTACAAATAAAACGCCACGCCGCGACGACGCTGCGCTGTCGCGGCGTGCGCGCTGCGCAATCGCATCGCTTTCAAATCGCTCGCTAATCGCCAGTGTGATAAGACCCTAACTCCGTAAAAAATATGCTCCAAAATACTTGTCAAAAAAGTGTACCTTAGGTTCACTTTTCATACATTTGGTGACCTTGAGCGGTACAAAGGCTGACGTTACATGACAGTTCGAATGGAACCAAATTTAAAACTGTATTAGTATGGGAGTTACGTTTCCTGGTTTTATTATTCGTAGCAAATAGTAGATAAAAACTATACAAACATAGCAAATAAACCAATTTCATACAAAGAAACACACAAACTACACAGAAATAAACACAAGTTACTTTGTTTAAATTGTAAAAGTTTCCTGCAATATCATAATCCAATGTAGAACTACTATAAAATATAGGTTGTTTTACTGAAATTTGATATAACTATAAAAAGGTTTGCTATTCATACCAATAGTAATTTAAAAAAAATATTTTGTTTTCTAAAAGGCGAAAACCTTGATTTCTTAAGAAAAGGTACACGTTATGCGATAGAAAGAGAGCGGAGATGTAGGCTGAGTTTAACAGAATCAACTGATCTAAGTATAACAATTTTCTTTTTTGCAGAAAAAAATAGAAGAAGCCAAAAAGATGTCTCCATCACCGGCATCACAGGTTTGTGTATTATTTTCTTTTTTATTACAGTTAATCATTAAACAAAATTTAAATTGTTTATTAGGTTATATTATCGGACTATTAACAAAGAAAAAAAAAGGGCTAATGATTTTACTAGTTTGCAATGATATTATATAAAAAAAACTCAAAGCAGATATGTTACTACCGCGCGCGTTGTGAAGCCATTAAACACGGGCCAATTGACCCGTCTTTTGTATAGTCTGTCTCTTTTATGTAAATGTCATTTCGTATCTTTTGTTTCACTTATCTGTCAAATTTGACAATTGAATTTGAAAATTGTTCGGAAGCAATTTAATCCGGAAAATAGTATGAACGTAACAGATCTGTATTTAGTTGAATATCATTGCTAGTTTGTATATTTCACCTTCAATAATGCAGGCATTACCGAAATATTGATATTTGTTTCAGATGAAGAAAACTTTTGGAACTACCACTACACAAAAGACAATAATAACACCTTCTGGTCAGAAGATCATACAACGGACCATACAAAGACCAAGCGGGCAGACGCCTGAGGCAAAGTCACCGGTATCCATTCTCACTAAGAAATTAGCACAGGTATATAATATAGACATCAGTTTGATGTGTTAATATAAAAAAAAATATAGGCCATGCATAACATTTAAGCAGTATTTTCACTAGGGGACATGTCGCGGAGACAAGTCGTCCGACATTTACGTAGTTTGTCCCTGCAACACGTAGGTTTGTCTCTCGACATACGACTTGTTCACACTAGTCAGCTGTGAACAGTATGTCGCCAGCGACAAGTCCCGCAACCCGTAAATGTCGCTGCGACGTCGGGCGACATGTCGCGGGACACGTACATTCCGTGTCGCGAGACAAATGTCCCCTAGTGAAAATGCGGCTTAAGATAGCTCGGTGAAAGTAAAAGGGGAATGAGCAGTGTGTTTTTTAGATCTCTTTGGCAATTTCCGGTAAATGTGTGCATTACAGCCGAGCGATCTAAAGCTTGTGCGTGACTAGTCTAGAAAAGTATTGATTTCTAAATTTTGTAACTTTTGTTCATGTTTTGATATAATTTGACAAAATATTATTTTCTCTTGAAATAAATAACCAACTTAAGAAGTTAGAGATAAAGTTCCGTTTCCTTCCAGCAAGGCGACAGTCTACTACGGCGGGGAGGCGGCGTGACGCGCGGCCGAGGGCGTGGCCTACCACTGGGCGGTACAAGCAACCTTGTTCGTATTCTCGAGAAGACTTCCTCCATTGACAACGAAAAGGTCAGTTTTATCTCAAATCCTTCTATTGATACATATATTTACCCATTATATAAGTATTCCAAGCCCAAGACAGAGAAAAGTGGTCATTCTTGGAGGAGGCCTTCACCCGACCTGGGGACCTAGTTTAATAAGTACTATTTGCAAATATAACTATTCATATGCCAGAGACAAGAAGTTAATCCTTGCATAGTTATATGCTGTTGAAATTTTTATTATCATCCATATTAAACGTCGTACTGTTACAGATATTTTGGGACGCGTCGTCGGACACGTCGGACGGCATCGAGGACCCGTTCCCGACGAACCTGGGCCCCATACCGTCGCCGAGCCCCGAGCGCGAGCTGACCCTGTGCCCGCTCACGGGGCGGAGACTCGCGCGCGCGGAGGGCGAGCCCACGCCCCCGCCGACCCCACCCCCCGTCACGCCCCCTCCCGAGCAGCCAACTATGCTCATGAAAGTAAGATTCTACTAAACTCTTAAGTATTCTTAAAGCTCCGTTTAGACCAAACGAGCGAATGCTCATTCTAGTAAAGCTCTTTTGATATAAACTAACAACGAGCATTCTTTCGTTGTTCTTGTGTGTTCGCCACGTGTTCGGCGGTAAATAGGTAGAATGCTCTAAGAATCTCGCTCGTTTGGTGTAAACGACGCAAGAGCGCTCGAGCAATAGGCTACTTGACCTAATTTTTTTCTTCATGCTAATCGCTTTATAATCATTCATTTTTACAAAAAAAAACTAATATTTTAATATTTTACACAGTAGAAACCCATAAAAATGTTAATTGAAAAATATGCCTAGTAAATGGCGCCGAAAACACTGTCCGCCATAGTGTGACGTCATACGCTTTGTATTTTAAACTCTCTTTATTGAAATTTTTTTAATGTGCTAAAGGTACGAGTCTAAAAGTGTCCAAAATTAATAAAATAATTATATAAGAAATTAGAAATCATTTGTAATGTTGAAAACTTTTGGAGAAAAGTTTTGGCCATTTCATTTCCCGTCTACAATAAATGGAGACGGAAATTATTTGAATTATTCAAGAAAATATATAATAGGCTTATTCTTATTATTTATTTACAAATAAACTTACATATAGCGAGCGCGATAAATAAAAGGTATTAAATTAGTATGAGGATGACGTCACATCCAAATCGGAAGTACCGCAAAAGCGTTTTCGTCAGTACAATGGGGATTGTCCATTTTTTTTAATTTTGCTCATTACAAAAACATTTCGAGGAATAAGGTCAGTGATCGTTTTTCTGTATATAAACGAAAAAAATACCCATTAGTTACTTATATTTTTGAACAAATATGTTTAACCTTAGTTTGACCTTCAATGGCGTTAAATTAGCAATAAATTCGACCAACATTACGTTTCGAACTTTTGGTAAGCTTCTCGTATCAGCTTTCACATAATGATAACTTGCTTTTGACGAACCAGCCATTATAAATAAGATTGAAAGGAAAAAAAACATATTGCAGAGGTCAATGGACATTGTCCAAAAAAAATTACATGTACTTTTTATATTTTTTTTCGTTAAAATAGGGTATTTTAAGAATATAAATTCAATAATTTTGAAATTCATTGGCTAGTTTTTTCTCAATAATTTTTTAAAGTTTCGCTCTGACGTCATCATCGGCGGCCAATTGACCTCTGCAAAATGTTTTTTTTCCTTTGAATCTTAGTTATAATGGCTGGTTCGTCAAATACAAGTTCTCATTATGTGAAAGCTGATACGAAAAGCTTACCAAAAGTTCGAAACGTAATGTTGGTCGAATTTATTGCTAATTTAACGCCATTGAAGGTCAAACTAAGGTTAAACATATTTCTTCAAAAATATAAGTAACTAATGGGTATTTTTTTCGTTTATATACAGAAAAACGATCACTGACCTTATTCTTCGAAATGTTTTTGTAATGAGCAAAATTTAAAAAAAATGGACAATCCCCATTGGCCGCCGATGATGACGTCAGAGCGAAACTTTAAAAATTTATTGAGAAAAAACTAGCTAATGAATTTCAAAATTATTTAATTTATATTCTTAAAATACCCTATTTTAACGAACAAAAATATAAAAAGTACATGTGATTTTTTTTGGACAATGCCCATTCCTATTTTCATAAAATCATATTTTCAAATCGACTTTATTTATCAATCATAAGCTTTTATTTGATAATAAGGGTGAAATACGGTTTCCTAGGCCAAGTTCTACTAGAAATATGCATTTGTTCAATGAAATTGAATATAGGTCAAGTAGCCTATTGCCTAGAGCGTTCTTTCGTGTTCGGACGTGCTCGCTCTTCGAGGCGGTCTCTTCAAAGGGATTCTAGTGTTCTTGAAATATTTTACTTTTTGGCGGGTTTTTAGGGTTCCGTACCTCAAATGGAAAAAACGGAACCCTTATAGGATCACTTTGTTGTCCGTCTGTCCGTCCGTCCGTCTGTCAAGACCCTTTTTCTCAGGAACGCGTGGAGGTATGAAGCTGAAATTTATATCAATTACTCAGGTCTACTGTCCCTTGAAGCTGTGAAAAAATCAAACTTCTAAGCCAACGCAATCAAATTCCCGTGAACTCAGAATCTTGAAATTTGGTACGAAGCAACGTCTTATAGCATAGATAAAGGAAAAATTACGAAAACCATAAATTTTTAGTTACATCACATAATATATATATTTTTTTTTATAATTTTAAACTTACTACCCATTTCCTCATAAACGCGTAGAGGTATTAAATTGAAATTCATACCAAATACTCAGGTCTATAATACCTTTAAGCTGTAACAAAATCAAACTTCTATGTCAACGCAATCAAAAGAAACAGCAATTTAAGCTGCATATTTTGAAACTCGCAAGTACTCGCAAGGGAATCAAAACCTAAAGGGTACTTCCAGTCGACCTAGAATCTTGAAATTTGGCATGAAGCAACGTTTTATAGCACACATAAAGGAAAAATTCCGAAAACCTTAAATTTTTAGTTACATTACAAAATATATATTTTTTAATAAATATAAACTTATTACTTTTTTCCTCATGAACGCGTAGAGCTATCAAGTTGAAATTCATATCAAACGAACTTTGTAAACCTTGCAGGTTTGTACGGAACCCTCGGTGCGCGAGTCCGACTCGCACTTGGCCGGTTTTTTTAAATTATCGAGTATTCTTCTTTTATTAAATTCGTCACCCACCAATGTCTTTTCCTTCTTTTCTTTTTCATTAATTGCGTTATAACAATAAATACAGCACTTGAAATCATAATATCGCTATTACAGTCAGACATAGTGTTGTTGTTACGTAGTTTATATACTCTTTGAGTGTAGTGTGAACCCTACTACGTATCGTTGACGAATGAGCAATGAGCATTTGCTCGTTTGGTCTAAACGGAGCTATATGATTCTCATCTATAGAGCAAAAATTCTTATTATTGATGTTCTTGTTGATTCGATTGGTGTAAACGATCTAAAGTATGTTGTAACGAATTATAGTTTACACTAAACGAATACGAAATAATGTTCTTGTGCTGTTCTTGCTCTATGTTGTTTTGGTGTAAACGCACCTTAATAATCAGGGCGAGCGAAGCGAATCCTAGTATATCCCACAATCTTTACATTTTGTGGTTAAAATTTACGGAAAAACTATCACGCCTATTGATTTGTGCTTTAACATAGTAATTTTTATTTATATGTAGGTGTGTCATCGTCAGTCAGTCAGTCAGTCAGTCAAGGTGTGACGAGGCGAGCCCTCACATAGCTCTGCTTTTAGCCAGTAATATTTTATATACGAAAGTGTGTCTGGTACTTTTCGACGCTTAAATCGATTAACTAATAATAATAATAATATCTATGGACGTCCACCACGTCAGTCTGGCCCCGCGCTAAGTACCTAAAGGACTTGTGTTACAGGTACCAGACAACGGAAATATATTTAATACTTTTATACTATACATATATTTAAGATTTTTATTATATCATACACATATTTAATACACATCCAGACCCGGGAACATTGAAAACTTTTTGTTCCGTCGGCGGGATTCGAACCCGCGACCCCCAGCTTGAGCGTCCAACGCGCTTACCACTGAGCCACAGAGGTCGTCAAAACTAATTTTTTACAATTTTGAAATTAGGTACAGTAGTCTGATACACTTTGAGTCCTAGGAAAGGACAGAGGATATTTAGTATATTAATAGATTTATATTATTAGATTTATAAACCACGGCTGTTGTATTGCTAATTTGGATTAACATACACATTTCTACGTGTTCCGCAACCAAACTACCCTCGAGCTATCCTCCCAAAGTCCTAAAATTTTATGATGTTTGATTTACTTGTATAATATTATTGTGTTTAAAAATAATGCTACATGTATAGGTGGAGATGTCACCGGGAGGTACCACCGGCATGTTGGTGCAGGGTGACGGCGCTCAACCCTCGTTACCTATGCTCACAGAGGAAGATGGAGTAAGTTAGATTTCTTACATAGCTTAGGAAAAAAAGCATGACTAACCATGCTACCAGCGTGTAGTTTTAGAAATTTATTCTTCTGATTTGCATATAAAAACAATAATAACATTAATGTGAACTAAAAAGTATTAAATAATTTTTACTATCTAATAGTGCCTTTTTCCGAATTCGGCTAAACCTCAACTATTTCTGTACTCAATCTTCATTATTTTGAAGTCGGTACCAGATAGCTGAATCTTCAGTCCTCTGACAGTATATTTAAAATTTTTGGAACTGGCACCGACTTCAAAATTATGAAGATTGAGTACAGAAATAGTTGAGGTTTAGCCGAATTCGGAAAAAGGCACTATTAGATAGTAAAAATTATTTAATACTTTTTAGTTCACATTAATGTTATTATTGTTTTTACCTTGGAAGTCGGTTTTAATTTTTTGTTAAAAATAATAATAATTTCACTCTTTTTAGTTACACTAGTAGATAAATCTTCGCGTATATTTTACGTATCTTATTACAATTTGTCAAGAGTCACAACTCACACTCACAAAATAATATAATATTATCAGTGAAGTGAACATATTGTGCTAAGTAATTTAACAATTTTAAAATTTCAAGCCCGAAGCGGTCACCGGCGATTGCGATAACAATAGAAAGGCTATTGTGTCTCGTTTTTCCACGATCGAAGGATCTATCAGATAAAAAATTGTACAAACTTGCATAGGATGTAGCGTAGCATAATATTTAATATTATCATAATTATTGACAGCTGTTCTTGTTATCAAGAATTCAAATCGATAGGTACTTAGTGCACCATCTATCGATTAATAAGTATAACTAATTAAAAAGACACTTAATGACTTTGTTTTGTTTAAATGCTCTTTTTAAAATAACTTTATTTTAATTCTATTTGTCTATTAAAATTTTATAAAGTAGTAAAGTATTCGATCTGTATATTATAAAGTAGTTAGTAAAGTATTCGATATTCTGTCTTCGCGCGGCGGCGCTGGGCGGCGACCGACGCCGACCGCCGTGTATTAAAAACAAACAGGTGTTGTTAATTGTTATACAGTACATCATTATTATTATTAGTATATCCATACCTATGCCTTGTACTATTATCTATTCTGTGCCATGAGACATTCGTGGCCTTAACACGACGTGGTAATGATGATGATGACGATGATGATGATGATGATTATGATGATGAATATGAATTGCATAGTAGTTTATGCTTTCTGTTCTTAAAACAACGCCGAAACTCCCAAACGTGTATCTATAAGGAATCAGGAGTTCTCTCAGCATCATCGAAACCATGGTATACCTTGACCCAATATTTGACTTTTTGGTAGCGTATTCTTAGTACACTTCACATAAAACCAAAATCACCATATGTTTCCATATAAATTTCGAGGAGTTCCCTCGATTACTCATGGATCCCATCATCAGGTCACCACCTTTGTGAAAATGGGACCAAATTGGAGTGAAACCTAATACAACAAAACAAAAATTTCGAAAATCGGTTCACAAACGGCGGAGTAATCGTTGAACATACAAAAAAAAAAAAAAAAAAAAAAAAAAAAAAAAAAAAAAAAAAAAAAAATCCACAGCCGAACATATAACCTCCTCGTTTTTTGGAAGTCGGTTAATTATGTATACCAATAAATGCCTCAAAACCGATAAACAAGTTACAGAAGATATAAAAGCTTATTTCTATGAAGTTACATGCAGCATGTTACACTCTAAAGTCTAAACTAAAGGTTATAGTTGGTTTTCCTGCTGTCTGAACTGTGCTATTGAAGTTTAACAAAATAAGTACTACTACCGCAGTTTTGACTAAGCCAATTGTTATTGGCTTGGTCAAAACTCAGAGGTCTTCGTTGGAGGTTTCAACATGCCACAGTACTGATTGTTATCCTGTTTCAGAGTGAGGTGAAGGTTGAGGCTAGTGCTGTGAAGCATCTACTCAGTGAGGGTGTGGGAGTGGAAGAAGGGGATGAGGTCAGCCTCCTCCATTCTGGACACGGCCCCATCATGATCCGAGGCGAGGACGGCGTCTTGTATCAGGTGAGATTTAAAACATTTAGGACCCGTTTCACCACTTTCTGACATGGTGGTGAATAGGCTATTCACAACTTGTATAGTGGATAGTTGTAAGAATGTATAATAATGAATAAATAAATAAACTTTTTTGACAGAAACTTCATACTTGATCTGTCGAGTTAAGTGGCGGATACCCGATACTCTATTAGGCACTTATCAGGAAGTGGTGAAAAAGGCTCTTAACGTCACAATGTAAGAGGTTCTTTTTTTTCAAAACGTGATATGATAAGGTTCGCATTATATACCGAAAAACAGCAGGCAGCAAATTATTATCAGACAGAGAATTTTTACGTGATTTTTAAGTCAATGCTTATGCCTATCTGAAGCGACGAAGCGACGCAATGCACCAATTTACTCTACAAAATGATTAAAACGCTCAAAATGCCTCCTATTTTAAGAGTTTTGATCGTTTTTAACGTCAAGTGGAACGCGGAGTAAAAGTGTCTAATTATATAATGCTACGGCCGCACATGCGTAGTGCTTCGTGCTTGAGACAATACCATTGGACGATCTGCGTGTATCGTCCAATGGTATCGTCTCATAGCACGAAGTTTCGTGACGATATACACATGTGCGGCTGCGGCATTAAAAAGAATGTTGTTTCCATATTTAAATGTGTATGTCAGGTGGCGGGCGAGAACGAGGACGGTCAGACGCTGCTGGTGGCGGCGGAGGGCGTGGAGGGGGCGGAGGGCGCGGACGGCGAGGACGGCGGTGTCATGTACGTCACCAGGGAGGACGGACAGGTACAATTCGATTGGCATTATGACTACTTTTTTTGGAACGAAGTTCCTAATCGCGCGTTGCGATAGATGGAAAAAGTTGTAATTACACTTTTTAGTATAGTACCTGCGAAGTAGGTTTTAAAGACCTCTTAAAAAAAGAAACGAATGATTCTGATAGCTTAAAAGTTCACCAAGATAATTTTAAAATTTTCCCGTCATTTCTTTATTTATTTAACAAAATTAGCTAATCTTTGACCTTGTCATCATCCCTATTGTCAACAATAGGAAAGATGCATATGATAAAACACTAGACGACGCCCGCAACTCCGTTGCGCTAAATTTTATTTATCGCGCGGAAGCCTTACATTCTTCTGGATAAAAAGTATCCTATGACCTTTCCCGAAACACCACGATCTGCATACCAAATGTCAAGAATATCGGTTCAGCAGTTTAAGCGAGAAGAGGTGACAGGCTGACAAACAATCGCACTTATAATATAAGGCCGTGTTTCCACCTGCAAGCAAACTCGCGGAAGTCTTTCGTGAGTTTCTTGCAATATTGTTTACATTTCGTACTAATTCCTGCAATTTATTGCTGCAATAAATGTCGTGCGAGAAGCTCGCGGATAAATGCCCTACGAAACTAGGCCGTATATCTGCGGTGACCCGCAGCGAGATCTATCGCGAGTCCTCGCAGACATGTTTAGACATGCTGTCGCAACTACTCGCAGGAAGCGCTTGACAAATTGTCGCAACAGCACTTGCTACGGGGTTTACACTACATAATTGCAAGCTGCTGTCAGACAGACTGTCCGACACTTCTCGCGACAGTTGTCTTGCAGGTGGAACACGGCCTTAGTATGAATGTCTGTTTTGTAATGTCCAACACTAATAAATAATAATAAACGGCTTGCAGACACTCCTGGTGGCTACTCAGGGTGTGGACGAGTCGAGCCAGGGCGTAGAGGGCGCTGTCGAAGGCGAAGCGGAGGGCGTCACGTACGTCACGAGAGAGGATGGATCACAGGTAATGTGATAAAAAATTACACGTCATCATGATTTTTTTTATTTATGCAATTTGCCATATGCTTTTTTTGATATCTTTATATATGTTACGCTCAAAGACCGAAATCGCTCAGTGAGCGAAAAAATAGCTCACAACGCGTTGTGGTCACAGTGAAACAGCCACGACGCGAAATTCGCGTCGTGGCTCTTATGAAAACGGCCACGCCGCGTTGTGGCATTCACAAAAAGACCATAACGCGAAATTCGTGTCGTGACTGATATTCTATTCGTTTTTCTTGATTTGTTCTTGATTTATTAATCGTCCATAGATATGGAAGATTATATTTATTTGAAATATACTACAAAATATTTTTTCTTTTACTAAATCACTGCATAACGTGTTTATCATTATTATTTATAAAATATCCATAGTTACATACTATCCGTATTCCGTACTAATATTATTAAAATTTTATAGTACGCGTGGTAATTCAAATATTATAATCTTCCATACCACGATTAATCAATCAAGAACAAATCAAGAAAAACGAATATCAGCCACGACACGAATTTCGCGTTATGGTCTTTTTGTGATTGCCAGAACGCGTCGTGGCCGTTTTCATTAGAGCCACAACGCGAATTTCGCGTCGTGGCTGTTTCACTGTGGCCACAACGCGTTGTGAGCTATTTTTTCGCTCATTGAGCGATTTCGGTCTTTGAGCGTAACATATACATATATACAGGTTTTTCGCACCAAGGATAATTTTAATACATCATGAATACATCATAAATTATTATGCATGACCGAGAAATTGTTGTAATCGTGATAAGTATGAAGATAAACAAGGAATCCCAAAGTTGGGTCCAGAAAAAATTAACAGTTGAGGAATGTGGACTAGGCCGACTATGCTGTTAAAATGCTGTATGTGATTGGACAATCTCACAGACAGACACACTAGAAGATTGGTTACCACACTCGCACTAGCATGATCGCACTTAATGTAACTACTAACTACACTTCATAGCGACAGTACACTTTTAAATAGTACTCGAGTGTTGCGCAAGTTGTGTTCTAAAGCACAGAACACACTTGTAATTGGAACGAAATTCCTTATGGCGCGTTCGGCGTTGCGAAAGGAGGCTAGACGGAACGATGCTTGACTTCGACACTTTTTTATTAGTACCTGCTTAGTAAGTGCAGAGGGCGTTTATAGTACATATTCCTGTGTGTCAACTAGATGGCGTTTTTAAGAATAAACAGTGACATCTCCGGACGTTTAAATAAATTTTCCACAAAAGTGTCGTTGTTAGTATTCCTGGGCGTCAATAGATGGTATTTATTTATAACTTCGTTCCATCCGGGTGTCCCTTGACAACTCTCAAGTTTTTTTGTTAAGAAACGCTTACACGGGAAATAATTACGGCAATAATAATTATTGCTCAGCGACATGAATGAAGCAATATGGAGCAATTTAATTAATATCGCTCAATGTCATATCGCTCAAATATTCGATGGCCACATCACTCAATATTGTATTGCGCAATATTGCTGCTTATTGCTGCAAATTGTTTGATGTAGATTGTACTCGTGACGTCAAAGTTGACGAGAATTGACTGGATTTGAGAAATCGTTGCCCGTATAAGACGCACCATTATACAGTATGGTTATATGCAGGATGTGCTGACGCTGGACGGGTCTGGTCTGGCGGCGCTGCTGCCGGGCGGCGAGGGCGGAGCCCTGCAGCAGGTCGCCGTACAGGTGGAGGGCGAGCCCGGTGAGGACGCCACGCAGGTCATCGCGCAGCTCGTGCAGGCTGACCTACCGTCGCCAGGTGACTACCACTTGTACCAATAATCACTTGCTCTTATGGCGTAGTTTCATTGGTCGTTACCTCGTTCGGGGAGTCCCCGCAGCCGAGATGACAACTAATGTCATTTTCATTAGTCGTTAACTCGTGCGGTATTCAGCATACGGGGAGTCTATGACAACTAATGGCGCATTTTGATTGGTCGAGGAATGATCTCCCGCACCCCGCATGCGGGCCCTGTCGACCAGTGAAAATACGCCAAAAGTTACAAGTTGATACGTGTTCGTTACACCGCTTGCGGGGATTGCCTGCATGCTCTATAGGGCGCATTTTCATTAGTCGTTAACTCGTACGGTATACAGCATGCGAGGACGGGGGAGTCTATGACAACTAATTGACAACTAATGGCGCATTGCCATTGGTCGTGGCATGCGTTTCAGAAATCTCCCGCACCCCGCATGCGTTTCTGAAATCTCCCGCACACCGCATGCGGGCCCTATCGACCAGTGAACATGCGCCAATACTCTATAGTTTATACTGACCGTGATATCGACCAATGAAATTCTTCGGTCGATATACATCTTGCAGGACGGGAGTCAAATACATTTTCATTATTCGATTTCGATTCGCAAGTGTTTGTTTGTATTAGAAAGACATGCGGGCCCTGTGGCATGCGTTTCAGAAATCTCCCGCACCCTGCATACGGACCCCCATATCGACCAGTATATTGCTATAATTTTTGGGGTGCTCTTTTATTTATTTTTTAATATAAAGTTGGTACTCAGGTATCTACCATGCGTGGTGTAACAACTATTAAATTGTTGTCAAACTGTTACATGAGAATTGAAAGGCTATTTTCTCAATGTGGTCAGACCATGACACGCGTGCCAATTGACTTTAATTTTATTCTGAAAACTTTGGCGATGTAATATTGTGCAAAAAAATTAACGACCCTTTTCTTTGCCAGGTGGAACAAGACGAGTGGTGTTATTACTACCTGACGGTAGCTTTACAATGACTGAGCTAGATAAAGAACAATATGAATCAATAACAGAAGCGAGCAAACAGCAGGAATAGAACACGGATTTGACTGAAGCGAATGAAGTGTCAGTGTTAACTTTTGAAGGCGGGAAATGCAAAAACTGTATGTGTTAATTATGCTTGACTGAGTTTACAATGAGATATTATAAAAATTATATTTCGGATTCAAAAGAGTGGAGTAGATTATTCTTTATTAGGTATATTCTACTACTGTACAATACTCACTTGTGCCAGTATGGGTATATATAATAATTGCTAATGTGTAAAATTTATTTTTGTTTTACCACATGATTAGCTTACCTTGTCTATCATAAATGCGAAGAACGAGAGGGATAACTTTATCGACGACTAACTTAAAACCAAGACTGGCGCAAGTGTTGTTTATCTTAGTTATCATAAGAACATATTTCTCTACCAATTTTTGCATTAAATAGTTAAAATACTTGTAAAAATCTATATGACATAAAGGGTGTACATAAAAAATCTTTGACACAAAAGTAACAAAATCTAGAACCTTATTCAAAGTGACTTGATTAATTAATGGAAAATTATTGGGAAATTGGAAGTTACATCACTGCAAAAATTTAAATTTTAGGCCTAAAAATTTACCTCTATATTTCAGTGGTGTATTGTTGCAATAATTATTGTATGTAAAATTACAAATATTACATATTGTTCAATTTTAAAAAATCCAATAATCAACATTTCAAGAAATGTCTGCAATCCGCTCGACTTGGTGGGGACCATACCCCTAGATAACTCATAGAGAGATAGGATGGAAGACAAATATGTAATTCTTAAGTCCCAAAATAATTTCTGGTATGAGTTTTCTCTGAATATATTTTAATCCTTCGATCGCGGATTCTTGGAAATGCTATTGTATTCTATTGTTGTCGCGATCACCGGTGCTCTTATGGGGCTTGAAGGATTAAGAAACTTACATGTTAATGTAAAAAATGTTACAAACCTTGTAAATAATAATTAAAATTATAAAACCAAGATAAAGTGGTCTAAACCATGAGGCAAGTAATAATAATAAAGCATCGTTGAAATTTCGAGATTGTCCTCGTTGTTTGTAAGTACCACTAGAAAAATTTATTCATAAGTAGATGGCGAATGTTTGGATGGGTTTTGTCAATACCTAAGCCCAGCCGAGGTTTCGCACTATGTCCGATCCAAACCCGTGTAAAACGGTCCGGAGTAGACGGAGTGGTACTGAACTTTCTTTTGCTTTTGGGCCACATACATGTTTCAATTATAGTGTCGCGGGCCGCAACCAACCTAGGGGTATAGCGTTGTTTAAAATGATCGATTTACACAGGCTGCAGATTGAGTATAGTTAATTTAGAAGAAGAAGCTTGCGCAGTACACCGGGCTACGGACTTAATGCAAAGTCGGTCTAACATTGTTTTGACTTAACCCGAGCAAAATATTATAATGTAAATTATTTGCTTGAGTAATGTGAATGAATTTCTCCAATGGTGCTTCAGCATATTCGCATCTTGGCGGTAAGACTTAGTTACAATTGATATAAATATAGGAAATCGTATGGAAAATAGGTTTAGACTATTTAAAATACGAGTTTTTTTAATAAATTTTATTCAAATACACAACTGGTTTGTTTACTACTCCATCTGTATCTATTGTTGTTGCTACTTTTATTGTAAGTAGTAACATGGAGGAAAGAGTCGCATCAGTGATAATAATATTATAAAATGCAATGGCCGCGTACTGACCAAGCGAGCGGCCTCGCGAGGCAGTCTCGGACATTTGCCGCAGTACGCATGCCGCGCGAGGCGGCCTCGGTCTCTAAGTTTTCTAATCCGAGGCTGCCTCGCGCGGCATGTCCGAGCCACCGTAATGCTTAGCCATAAGCCAGCATTTTTTAAGTTTCTTGGCCAGCACCGACGCTCAGCTTATAAAGCTGGGTATCCACTAGAGGCAGCCTAGGGCTGAGCAGCCTCACCATGAGCCTGCCGCGACACGCGGAAAGTTAATGCGTGAGCGCCACTTGAGCTCACGAAAATACCTTTGAGGGGCAAGCCTCGAACCTGAGCCGAAATTTCCTCAGTATTTCTACCACCATGTGTGATAGTCTGACAGATGTAAAGTTGCTGCAGCATTGGTAGCTAATAGCTATATGGCAATATGATGGCAATACAAAAGGAAAAAATGTGAGAAAACACAGTGAAATCATTTTATTTTTTAATTCTGGCACCCATAGTGTCATTTCTTCGCTTATTAATTTCTCTTCTTATCTTTCTTATATTTCTTATCTTCTAATCTAATGATTTGGTTAAGTAGGATCCTACAATTCTCTATGCTTTTCATACAACTTAATTAATTGAACACAGTCGCGCCGCGGCCTAGCATTTTGCCTCAGAGTCGCGGCAGCCTCGACTCGAGACAACGTCTCCATAAGCGCAGCCTCGGTTCGAGGCGCCCGCTCGGCCCGAGGCTGCCTCTAGTGCAGTGGTCCCCAACCATTTTTTTCATGCGGGCCAGAAAGCATGTTTTGGTCTTGGTGTCGCGGGCCGCAACAAAAATTTTTTAGGTTTAAAAAATAACATTCTTCAAAATTAACGATTTTAAAGTGGAAAAAATTCAACGACTATCACGTAGACTTCACGTTATTTTGCCGGTGGGCGTGAATTTCAAAATTATTTAACATCACGTGGGCCACAAATAAAGTCCCGGCGGGCCGCGGCCCGCGGGTTGGGGATACCGGATAGCGGCTCTAGTGGATACCCAGCTTAACACGCGACAATTAATCGAGGCAAAACACTACACTCTTAAAGTGAGCACGGCAAATCTACCATAATTTAATATATATAAATCTCCTGTCACGATGTTTGTCCGCGATGGATTCCTAAACTACTACCGATTTTAATGTTTCTTTTTTTTAAATGTGTGCTTTTTTCCAACTAGAGAGATAGGATAGCTTAGAATTTAGATCTTTAATTATAGTCGCAATTTTATTTTATTTGCCATATAATAAAATAATAAGGCAAATACAATATAATAATATTGTGTTTCTAAAAAATATCAGTGTACTGTCAAGTATGACATAAATCAAAATATCTTAAACCTAAGCGATTAGGCCAATGATCGCTAATAGTTTAGGAACACGCTGTTAAAATAAAAACTTGTCAAAGCTAAAACCAAGCATCAATTATATTTCTCAATAATAAAAATTGATCCTTCATCTTAGTGTCAAAGTGTCAACTGACAACTTAACGGCCTTGTGGCGGCCATGTTACTTTGGAACTTCTTCTACTTTTTATTGTTGGTGTGGTTTTTATTATTTTTTTCCCAAATTGTGTTATTTGGGTTTTTGATGTTTATTATTGGTAAAATAATTGCCATTATATATCCGTTATCGTGCACAAGTGCAGGTAAGATGTTGTCAGACCCAAAATTTATAATTCCTGTGACATTTGGTGTGAATAACGATAAATAGGGCTATTTCTTCCGTGAGTTTTGACAAAAACATCGTTATAATAACTTTATGATCCTATTCATTGGAATATCATTGTGTCTTTTTCAAATTGAAATGTATCAAGTTTTACATTCTTTTGCCCAGTTTTGTAGTAATTGTTGATGGCATTCCCTGGTATTACCGATAGTTGTCTATCCATACCATAAAGTTAATATACCTATCGGAATATATATTCCGCTAGGTACCTATATTAACTTTATGATCCATACGCTATCTAGTTACTAAAATGGAAGCAGTTTGACAATCAAATTTAAAAAATAAGAAAATGCCCCATTGTCATTGTGATTTGTGACATTGATAGATGTCAAATTTTGTGGGTAGAAGAAGAAGAAATAGGTTTCAGAAATTCAAAATATAAATTGATGATTATTATGTTTTTATTACAAATTCAATTTAATTACACATTTTGTTATGGTTATTTATTGAAAAATATTGGCTTTACATAATATTATGCAAACTTAAATAAGTCTACAATGCCAGACAATGTTGTATGTTGTGAATTCTTCTTCAAGAGTAAAACAGAAAATAGAGCTGTTCTATTTGAAAAGGCATTCCAATGGAGCAAATATGGAAAAGTTCTATACATTTTACAAGAGGAACTAACTGAATTGCCACCAATATCTGAGGACTTCACTTCTATTGATAGAAATTATATAAAAATGCTCACCTTCTTATATTTGCCTAACATGTCTTCATTGATTGATGGTATATCAACTTTGCCAAATTGGCAAAATATTCCGTCTACAATTATTTTAGATGATATAGGTGAATATTGCAACAAAACTCAGTTTCAGAATGCTTGTGGAATTGTTGCATTACTGCTCGATACTGCTTATAGCTGCTCAAAAGAATTAAAATCAAACTGCAAATTATATATATCATGTACTAAAGATACATTTAGTGATGAACATTGCAAAGTTTTGCAGGAATTGTATAGATTATAGCTCCACTAGCTACTTTTTAAAAATAAATAAACATTATTGGTATAATTTATTGCACTTTCTTTTACACATCAATATTATACATTTTATATACCTTTTGACATATTTACAGGGGCAGTAATATCAAGTTTTAACCAAAATTATTTTGAATTTTGACTGACTTAAATTATAAAGGTACACTGTCTTGCAATAAAATTGTGGTGTTTTATAAATGAGAAACATAATAAATATATTATTCAAAAGAAAGAAATGTCTCAAGAAACATTAGAGCATTGCAAATATATTTTTTAAGATATAGAATAAGTTACACTAATACGGTAATATTTATCTTGAGATAACAATTTACACAAATTTTACCATATTCCCTAGATTATACAACTACACCAATATTTTGTGTTTCATAATCACAAATAATACATATTGATCAACTAACGTTAATTCACCTGAACTTAAGCACAATATAAAGTAGGAAGAACACAAATATGGAAAAAAGGAACAAATAAACAATGTAGTAGTTATGGTTTCCTTTGCCTAACTTGAGCACCCTCCCCATCGTCCGGCCAAGGAACCCAGAGCTCCGGTCCACATCGTCGTCCAAGCCTCGTAGAATTTTATCCTGGTATCTCACTTCGTTTCCGATTTCTATCGACATATGCTTGAGTGTGGATATCTTGCCCCCAAGCTCTTCGGCCAGCCGTTCATTTTCGTGCTCCAAAACATCATCAGCTGGTATAGTCCTGGGAATAGGCTGATACTGATAACCGTCTCTCGCTCGTCGCATGTTGCTTCTGCTTGCCGTGATGCTCAACTTCTTTAACTATTGGACAACTTGTGGACTATGTCCACTACCGTGTTCTCCTTAGGGCCAGTACTTACTTACAATGGCCTGAGAGATCACGTGTAATAATTATTGCTTTCACAATAAACTTTTTACATGTAAATACTATGCTGTGTTTTATTTCTTCTAAATTAAATTGAATAATTCTTATTTACGTTTACGAATTACGTGTGATGAGTGACGTGTTCGGTTTGTTATGACATATGTCAATGTCAAGCGTCAGTTACGAAAATGACATTAGTTTTTTTATTAGATCGGCATTCTACCGTACCACCCACAGAGTACTTTTTTATATATAGACCGTTCGATAATTTTTTGTATAGAGCAAAATTAGGCCTAAATTGTGTTTTTGTATGGGAGCCCCCTTTACTTTTTTTATGTTAGTATTAATTATTGAAGTAAACATATAATATCATTAAAGCCTTTGCGAAAATATCAACGTGCCTACCGGTTGCCATTATTGATATCGAGCAAAAAAGGCCAAAAAAATCTCGTCTGTTGTATGGGAGCAACCCTTAAATAATAATTTTATTTTAGTTTCAGTACTTGTTGTTATAGCGGCGGCAACAGATATACACAATCTGTTGATTTTGTCTTATGATTTGTGAAATTTTCAGAAGTCTAGCTGGAGTGATAGAGATAATACCTACTACAATTTCTAACTAACAACACCATTTACTCTTAAATCTAATTCAATACCTTATGCCTTCTTCAACTACTATCTAACAACACCATTTACTCTTACATCTAATTGAAAACATAATACCTACTACAACTACTAACAACAACATTTATTCTTACATCTAATTCAAAACCTTATGCCTTCTTCAACAACTATCTAACAACACCATTTACTCTTACATCTAATTGAAAACCAAAGAATAAGGATTGGGTAGAACTTTGGTCAGCGTGTCACTGAAAGGGACAGGAAGAAAAGTAGTTAGTGCTACCAGTAACGAGGAATATGAAAAAATTACCCACGGATCTCATAATTATTATAAACTAGCTACTTACCGCAACTACAGCTGCGTATATTAAGGCCTATTACATACTTTTGACGTCTAACGGGTGCACTCAGTAATCATCATCTATCCAAAACTAAAAGCTGTTGATGTTTTACTTTTTAATAACTTACGTTAGGTAATTACTCCCTCACTTATTAGTTATAATTGTAAAATGTGATACACTGTGAATAGTTGAATCGTGTAAATAATCATTTTTAATATAATTATATGACATTTAATAATTAATACTAGCAGTGGCCCGCGGTGTTACCCGCGGTTTATTCAGTCAGTAGCGAGTCACGTCACCAGCAAAACGTGACAGTGTTAGTTTTTTAAGTATATATAAAATATGTATGTTAGTTTTAAGGTATTTATTATATAATTATAATATGTATGTTAGATTTTAAGGTATTTGTTATATGGCCCTCTGATACCCGAAATAAACGATTTGATTTGATTTATTAGGAAAAAATATATATTGTGACATTTTTCCGGTCGTTAACTACTTCAAACTTACAAGTTTGAATTATAAGGTCCAGTTTTTAAGTATAATACTATGATTTATTGCGTTAAAGATTAGCAATCAATGAGAATTTTACGTGGGCAAACCCGCGGGTAAAATCTGACCAATAAATAAAAACACAATTCAATCATTAACATATTTATTTAACATACATTTGATATGCGTATCAAATAAAGGGTAACTACTATCTAGCTAACGGCCGCACTCAGAGACGAGTATCAATAATTACTTAACTGTGATTGAATAAAAATATTGAGTTAAGCCATGGGGCTTATCTTTACATTATCTTATTTATTTGTCAAACTCTTCATAAAATTGAAGTTTAATACCTAATCATTACATTTCTCTGAGTACGGCAGTAAGTATTTAAAAAAGTATTTTTAACGGGCATTGGCCCACCACATATTCCCACCACCACGAAAATCCTTTGATATGATCTCAGGGAGCCCAAAAGACATGCTAAAGCTATCTTGGGACCCGCAACGAAATTAAGAAGAAGAAGATAGGTCATAGGCGGAGTAGGAAATATTCCCATTTTCCCTCCCCATACAAAGCAGGAGGTCTCACACGATGGGTTACCTGATGCTTCGCTCTTAGAATCTAGGAGCTGTAATAAAAAATATTAATTTAATTTCTGTACACAGACAAAAAGGACCTAATGAATTATAAATAAATTACCTTGACAGGCACAGAAAAAGAAATGTTTTCTTTCCAACATTTAATACATCTTCTTTATTAAAATGTTTACTGTATATTCTTGAACCACGTGGTGGGCCCCAATTCAGTCTATTTTTTGCAGTTATACCATCATCAGCGTCCATAATTTAAGGATTCCAGGGTCATTAGGAAATCTGGAAAAAATTGGATACATGATAATTGTATTGGAATAGTACTTTAAAAATATAAAACAGACTTCAAAATAATTGTACTTAATTAATTGATAATTAATATATCTCGAAACTACTAGACCGATTTTGATGAAACTTGCAATATTCCTAAAGTTGAACAATACCAAACTTGAAACTGTACAACAAAAAAAGAATTACTGAAATCGGACTTGTAGTTCCGGAGAAATGCAAACACAAACATAAAACATACATACATACATAAATACATACACTTTTGAAATTTGTTTCATTTGTTCAGACACTGATCTAGACTAACATATACAAAAACTGGGCAGTTCTAGAAATATTACATACATACCTACGCTTCGAATTGATAACCTCCTTTTTTGAAGTCGGTTAAAAAACAACAAAATGTTTAAATCAAACAAAATTTGTAAATCACAGCTGTTTGTGTACGAAACGTCAAACTTTGATATGCTTCTGTAGGAGCATCACATTGGAAAAAATGGCCACGCGGTGAGGGACAGAATATAATTATTTTATCTCTTTTCTCCACAAGCAATACGTTATTAACTATCTCTTTTTTTGTGTGAGTGAAAAGAAAATATCCAGCAATCTATACTTTTACTCTATCTACGTTGAAAACACAATACCTTTTTTTTTTTTTGATGTCGCAGGGGAAACCCGTCATGGGTGCCCCGGGTTGGGTACCCCGGGGGTATGTGAGACTCCTACTCACTAAAACCACCTGCGGTTCGCCTTCAGCCGTATAAGGAGGGATATCCCGGATCTAACAAGCACGGGACTCCCTCCACGACCGGCCGGTCTACCTCAGGGACCGGACTTCCACCAAAGGTAAGGGAACGCTTAGGCAAACTAAAGCGTTCCCCTCGACGCCGGGGCTGGCTAAGCCGGGGAGGTTCCCATCCTCTCCCGGAGCCCCGTCAGACAAGAGTTTGGAGGTTCGCGTAGCGACGCCTCCGCACTCCCGTCCTACGCCGGCGGAGCGGCAGAGAGGTGGGGTCGTTCTCTCTGTCCCGCTCCGTGGCCTCTTTCTGCGACATAACAAATTCGCAGAAAGAGACCGCCGCCTGCCAGGCCTCATCGCTCTCGAGCATGCAGCGCACCATGCTCGGGAGCGAGAGGTCCCCGCCCAGCACTGCCACCAGATCGTGGCGCTGCACGGCCCAACGATCGCACACCTCGAGGGTATGCTGGGCCGTGTCCACAGTCGTGGCAGGCTGGCGTTGGCTCTCTCCTGGCGATGAAAACATAATACCTACTACTACTAACAACACCATTTATTCTTACATCTAATTCAATATTTCATACTTTCTAAAACTACTAACTAATAACACCATTTACTTTTACATCTAATTGAAAACATAATACCTACTACAACTACTAACTAACAATACCATTTACTCTTACATCTAATTCAATACCTTATACCTACTACTACAACTACTATCTAACAAACCATTTACTCTTACATCTAATTCAATACTAAATACTTTCTAAAACTACTTACTGCCAACACCATTTACTCTTACATTTAATTCAATACCTTATACCTACTACAACTTCTAATTAACAACACCATTTACTCTTACATCTAATACTTGTACCTATTTATTACTACAATTACTCTTACTCTATGCTGAGCTCCCTCTCACTTTGGTTCGGGAGCTCAATGGCCTCCACCATCCCCTATTAGCCATCCCTTTCAACTCAAAAAGAAAGTTTTTCAAGTTTTATCTACTCTACTTCCCAATAACACCATTTACTCTTACATCTAATTCTATACTTAATACTTTCTAAAACTACTAACTAACAACACTATTTATTCCTACATCTAATTCAATACTTAATACTTTCTAAAACTACTAACTAATAACACCATTTACTCTTACATCTAATTGAAAACATAATACCTACTACAACTACTAACTAACAACACCATTTACTCTTACATCTAATTAAATATTTAATACTTTCTAAAACTACTAATTAACAACACCATTTACTCTTACATCTAATTGAAAACATAATACCTACTACAACTTCTAACTAACAACACCATTTATTCCTACATCTAATTCAATACCTTATACCTTCTACAACTACTAACTAACAACTCCATTAACTCTTACATCTAATTCTATACTTAGTACTTTCTAAAACTACTAACTAACAACACCATTTATTCCTACATCTAATTCAATACTTAATACTTTCTAAAACTACTAACTAATTACACCATTTACTCTTACATCTAATTGAAAACTACTACAACCTCTAACCAACAACACCATTTATTCCTACATTTAATTCAATACCTTATACCTACTACAACTACTAACTAACAACTCCATTTACTCTTACATATCTATTTCAATACCTTATACCTACTACAACTACTAACTAACAACACCATTTACTCTTACATCTAATACTTGTACCTATTTATTACTATAATTACTCTTACTCTATGCTGAGCTCCCTCTCACTTTGGTTCGGGAGCTCAATGGCCTCCACCATCCCCTATTAGCCATCCCTTTCCACTCAAAAAGAAAGGTTTTCAAGTTTTATCTACTCTACTTCCCAATAACACCATTTACTCTTACATCTAATTCTATACTTAATACTTTCTAAAACTACTAACTAACAACACCATTTATTCCTACATCTAATTCAATACTTAATACTTTCTAAAACTACTAACTAATAACACCATTTACTCTTACATCTAATCGAAAACATAAAACCTACTACAACTACTAACTAACAACTCCATTTACTCTTACATCTAATTCTATACTTAGTTCTTTCTAAAACTACTAACTAACAACACCATTTATTCCTACATCTAATTAAATACTTAATACTTTCTAAAACTACTAACTAATTACACCATTTACTCTTACATCTAATTGAAAACATAATACCTACTACAACTACTAACTAACAACACCATTTACTCTTATATCTAATTCAATACTTATGACTTTTTAAAACTACTAATTAACAACACCATTTACTCTTACATCTAATTGAAAACATAATACCTACTACAACTTCTAACTAACAACACCATTTATTCCTACATCTAATTCAATACCTTATACCTTCTACAACTACTAACTAACAACACCATTTACTCTTACATCTAATCGAAAACATAATACCTACTACAACTACTAACTAACAACTCCATTTACTCTTACATATCTATTTCAATACCTTATACCTACTACAACTACTAACTAACAATACCATTTACTGTTACATCTAATTCTATACTTAATACTTTCTAAAACTACTAACTAACAACACCATTTATTCCTACATCTAATTCAATACTTAATACTTTCTAAAACTACTAACTAATAACACCATTTACTCTTACATCTAATTGAAAACATATTACCTACTACAACTACTAACTAACAACACCATTTACTCTTACATCTAATTGAAAACATAATACCTACTACAACTACTAACTAACAACACCATTTACTCTTATATCTAATTCAATACTTATTTTATTTATTTATTCCTACATCTAATTCAATACTTAATACTTTCTAAAACTACTAACTAATTACACCATTTACTCTTACATCTAATTGATAACTACTACAACCTCTAACCAACAACACCATTTATTCCTACATTTAATTCAATACCTTATACCTACTACAACTACTAACTAACAACTCCATTTACTCTTACATATCTATTTCAATACCTTATACCTACTACAACTACTAACTAACAACACCATTTACTCTTACATCTAATACTTGTACCTATTTATTACTACAATTACTCTTACTCTATGCTGAGCTCCCTCTCACTTTGGTTCGGGAGCTCAATGGCCTCCACCATCCCCTATTAGCCATCCCTTTCCACTCAAAAAGAAAGGTTTTCAAGTTTTATCTACTCTACTTCCCAATAACACCATTTACTCTTACATCTAATTCTATACTTAATACTTTCTAAAACTACTAACTAACAACACCATTTATTCCTACATCTAATTCAATACTTAATACTTTCTAAAACTACTAACTAATAACACCATTTACTCTTACATCTAATCGAAAACATAATACCTACTACAACTACTAACTAACAACACCATTTACTCTTACATATAATTCAATACTTAATACTTTCTAAAACTACTAATTAACAACACCATTTACTCTTACATCTAATTGAAAACATAATACCTACTACAACTTCTAACTAACAACACCATTTATTCCTACATCTAATTCAATACCTTATACCTTCTACAACTACTAACTAACAACACCATTTACTCTTACATCTAATCGAAAACATAATACCTACTATAACTACTAACTAACAACACCATTTACTCTTATATCTAATTCAATACTTATGACTTTCTAAAACTACTAATTAACAACACCATTTACTCTTACATCTAATTGAAAACATAATACCTACTACAACTTCTAACTAACAACACCATTTATTCCTACATCTAATTCAATACCTTATACCTTCTACAACTACTAACTAACAACTCCATTTACTCTTACATATCTATTTCAATACCTTATACCTACTACAACTACTAACTAACAATACCATTTACTCTTACATCTAATACTTGTACCTATTTATTACTACAATTACTCTTACTCTATGCTGAGCTCCCTCTCACTTTGGTTCGGGAGCTCAATGGCCTCCACCATCCCCTATTAGCCATCCCTTTCCACTCAAAAAGAAAGGTTTTCAAGTTTTATCTACTCTACTTCCCAATAACACCATTTACTCTTACATCTAATTCTATACTTAATACTTTCTAAAACTACTAACTAACAACACCATTTATTCCTACATCTAATTCAATACTTAATACTTTCTAAAACTACTAACTAATAACACCATTTACTCTTACATCTAATCGAAAACATAATACCTACTACAACTACTAACTAACAACACCATTTACTCTTACATCTAATTCAATACTTAATACTTTCTAAAACTACTAATTAACAACACCATTTACTCTCACATCTAATTGAGAACATAATACCTACTACAACTTCTAACTAACAACACCATTTATTCCTACATCTAATTCAATACCTTATACCTTCTACAACTACTAACTAACAACACCATTTACTCTTACATCTAATCGAAAACATAATACCTACTACAACTACTAACTAACAACTCCATTTACTCTTACATCTAATTCTATACTTAGTACTTTCTAAAACTACTAACTAACAACACCATTTATTCCTACATCTAATTCAATACTTAATACTTTCTAAAACTACTAACTAATTACACCATTTACTCTTACATCTAATTGAAAACATAATACCTACTACAACTTCTAACTAACAACACCATTTATTCCTACATCTAATTCAATACCTTATACCTTCTACAATTACTCACTAACAACACCATTTACTCTTCCATCTAATTGAAAACATAATACTTACTACAACTACTGACTAACAACACCATTTACTCTTATATATCTATTTCAATACCTTATACCTACTACAACTACTAACTAACAATACCATTTACTCTTACATCTAATACTTGTACCTATTTAGTACTACAATTACTCTTACTCTATGCTGAGCTCCCTCTCACTTTGGTTCGGGAGCTCAATGGCCTCCACCATCCCCTATTAGCCATCCCTTTCCACTCAAAAAGAAAGGTTTTCAAGTTTTATCTACTCTACTACCCAATAACACCATTTACTCTTACATCTAATTCTATACTTAATACTATCTAAAACTACCAACTAACAACACCATTTATTCCTTCATCTAATTCAATACTTAATACTTTCTAAAACTACTAACTAATAACACCATTTACTCTTACATCTAATTCAATACTTAATACTTTCTAAAAATATTAACTAACAACACCATTTACTCTTCCATCTAATTGAAAACATAATACTTACTACAACTACTGACTAACAACACCATTTACTCTTACATATCTATTTCAATACCTTATATCTACTACAACTACTAACTAACAATACCATTTACTCTTACATCTAATACTTGTACCTATTTATTACTACAATTACTCTTACTCTATGCTGAGCTCCCTCTCACTTTGGTTCGGGAGCTCAATGGCCTCCACCATCCCCTATTAGCCATCCCTTTCCACTCAAAAAGAAAGGTTTTCAAGTTTTATCTACTCTACCTCCCAATAACACCATTTACTCTTACATCTAATTCTATACTTAATACTTTCTAAAACTACTAACTAACAACACCATTTATTCCTACATCTAATTCAATACTTAATACTTTCTAAAACTACTAACTAATAACACCATTTATTCTTACATCTAATTGAAAACATAATACCTACTACAACTACTAACTAACAACTCCATTTACTCTTACATCTAATTCTATACTTAGTACTGTCTAAATCTACTAACTAACAACACCATTTATTCCTACATCTAATTCAATACTTAATACTTTCTAAAACTACTAACTAATTACACCATTTACTCTTACATCTAATTGAAAACATAATACCTACTACAACTTCTAACTAACAACACCATTTATTCCTACATCTAATTCAATACCTTATACCTTCTACAACTACTAACTAACAACACCATTTACTCTTACATCTAATCGAAAACATAATACCTACTACAACTACTAACTAACAACTCCATTTACTCTTACATATCTATTTCAATACCTTATACCTACTACAACTACTAACTAACAATACCATTTACTCTTACATCTAATACTTGTACCTATTTATTACTACAATTACTCTTACTCTATGCTGAGCTCCCTCTCACTTTGGTTCGGGAGCTCAATGGCCTCCACCATCCCCTATTAGCCATCCCTTTCCACTCAAAAAGAAAGGTTTTCAAGTTTTATCTACTCTACTTCCCAATAACACCATTTACTCTTACATCTAATTCTATACTTAATACTTTCTAAAACTACTAACTAACAACACCATTTATTCCTACATCTAATTCAATACTTAATATTTTCTAAAACTACTAACTAATAACACCATTTACTCTTACATCTAATCGAAAACATAATACCTACTACAACTACTAACTAACAACACCATTTACTCTTACATCTAATTCAAAACTTAATACTTTCTAAAACTACTAATTAACAACACCATTTACTCTTACAACTTATTGAAAACATAATACCTACTACAACTTCTAACTAACAACACCATTTATTCCTACATCTAATTCAATACCTTATACCTTCTACAACTACTAACTAACAACACCATTTACTCTTACATCTAATCGAAAACATAATACCTACTACAACTACTAACTAACAACACCATTTACTCTTATATCTAATTCAATACTTATGACTTTCTAAAACTACTAATTAACAACACCATTTACTCTTACATCTAATTGAAAACATAATACCAACTACAACTTCTAACTAACAACACCATTTACTCTTACATCTAATACTTGTACCTATTTATTACTACAATTACTCTTACTCTATGCTGAGCTCCCTCTCACTTTGGTTCGGGAGCTCAATGGCCTCCACCATCCCCTATTAGCCATCCCTTTCCACTCAAAAAGAAAGGTTTTCAAGTTTTATCTACTCTACTTCCCAATAACACCATTTACTCTTACATCTAATTCTATACTTAATACTTTCTAAAACTACTAACTAACAACACCATTTATTCCTACATCTAATTCAATACTTAATACTTTCTAAAACTACTAACTAATAACACCATTTACTCTTAAATCTAATCGAAAACATAAAACCTACTACAACTACTAACTAACAACTCCATTTACTCTTACATCTAATTGAAAACATAATACCTACTACAACTACTAACTAACAACACCATTTACTCTTATATCTAATTCAATACTTATTTTATTTATTTATTCCTACATCTAATTCAATACTTAATACTTTCTAAAACTACTTACTAATTACACCATTTACTCTTACATCTAATTGATAACTACTGCAACCTCTAACCAACAACACCATTTATTCCTACATCTAATTCAATACCTTATACCTTCTACAACTACTAACTAACAACACCATTTACTCTTACATCTAATCGAAAACATAATACCTACTACAACTACTAACTAACAACACCATTTACTCTTATATCTAATTCAATACTTATGACTTTCTAAAACTACTAATTAACAACACCATTTACTCTTACATCTAATTGAAAACATAATACCTACTACAACTTCTAACTAACAACACCATTTACTCTTACATCTAATACTTGTACCTATTTATTACTACAATTACTCTTACTCTATGCTGAGCTCCCTCTCACTTTGGTTCGGGAGCTCAATGGCCTCCACCATCCCCTAATAGCCATCCCTTTCCACTCAAAAAGAAAGGTTTTCAAGTTTTATCTACTCTACTTCCCAATAACACCATTTACTCTTACATCTAATTCTATACTTAATACTTTCTAAAACTACTAACTAAGAACACCATTTATTCCTACATCTAATTCAATACTTAATACTTTCTAAAACTACTAACTAATAACACCATTTACTCTTAAATCTAATCGAAAACATAAAACCTACTACAACTACTAACTAACAACTCCATTTACTCTTACATCTAATTCTATACTTAGTACTTTCTAAAACTACTAACTAACAACACCATTTATTCCTACATCTAATTCAATACTTAATACTTTCTAAAACTACTAACTAACAACACCATTTACTCTTACATCTAATTCAATACTTAATACTTTCTAAAACTACTAATTAACAACACCATTTACTCTTACATCTAATTGAAAACATAATACCTACTACAACTTCTAACTAACAACACCATTTATTCCTACATCTAATTCAATACCTTATACCTTCTACAACTACTAACTAACAACACCATTTACTCTTACATCTAATCGAAAACATAATACCTACTACAACTACTAACTAACAACACCATTTACTCTTATATCTAATTCAATACTTATGACTTTCTAAAACTACTAATTAACAACACCATTTACTCTTACATCTAATTGAAAACATAATACCTACTACAACTTCTAACTAACAACACCATTTATTCCTACATCTAATTCAATACCTTATACCTTCTACAACTACTAACTAACAACACCATTTACTCTTACATCTAATCGAAAACATAATACCTACTACAACTACTAACTAACAACTCCATTTACTCTTACATATCTATTTCAATACCTTATACCTACTACAACTACTAACTAACAATACCATTTACTCTTACATCTAATACTTGTACCTATTTATTACTACAATTACTCTTACTCAATGCTGAGCTCCCTCTCACTTTGGTTCGGGAGCTCAATGGCCTCCACCATCCCCTATTAGCCATCCCTTTCCACTCAAAAAGAAAGGTTTTCAAGTTTTATCTACTCTACTTCCCAATAACACCATTTACTCTTACATCTAATTCTATACTTAATACTTTCTAAAACTACTAACTAAGAACACCATTTATTCCTACATCTAATTCAATACTTAATACTTTCTAAAACTACTAATTAACAACACCATTTACTCTTACATCTAATTGAAAACATAATACCTACTACAACTTCTAACTAACAACACCATTTATTCCTACATCTAATTTAATACCTTATACCTTCTACAACTACTAACTAACAACACCATTTACTCTTACATCTAATCGAAAACATAATACCTACTACAACTACTAACTAACAACTCCATTTACTCTTACATCTAATTCTATACTTAGTACTTTCTAAAACTACTAACTAACAACACCATTTATTCCTACATCTAATTCAATACTTAATACTTTCTAAAACTACTAACTAATTACACCATTTACTCTTACATCTAATTGAAAACTACTACAACCTCTAACCAACAACACCATTTATTCCTACATTTAATTCAATACCTTATACCTACTACAACTACTAACTAACAACTCCATTTACTCTTACATATCTATTTCAATACCTTATACCTACTACAACTACTAACTAACAACACCATTTACTCTTACATCTAATACTTGTACCTATTTATTACTACAATTACTCTTACTCTATGCTGAGCTCCCTCTCACTTTGGTTCGGGAGCTCAATGGCCTCCACCATCCCCTATTAGCCATCCCTTTCCACTCAAAAAGAAAGGTTTTCAAGTTTTATCTACTCTACTTCCCAATAACACCATTTACTCTTACATCTAATTCTATACTTAATACTTTCTAAAACTACTAACTAACAACACCATTTATTCCTACATCTAATTCAATACTTAATACTTTCTAAAACTACTAACTAATAACACCATTTACTCTTAAATCTAATCGAAAACATAAAACCTACTACAACTACTAACTAACAACTCCATTTACTCTTACATCTAATTCTATACTTAGTACTTTCTAAAACTACTAACTAACAACACCATTTATTCCTACATCTAATTCAATACTTAATACTTTCTAAAACTACTAACTAACAACACCATTTACTCTTACATCTAATTGAAAACATAATACCTACTACAACTTCTAACTAACAACACCATTTATTCCTACATCTAATTCAATACCTTATACCTTCTACAACTTCTAACTAACAACACCATTTATTCCTACATCTAATTCAATACCTTATACCTTCTACAACTACTAACTAACAACACCATTTACTCTTACATCTAATCGAAAACATAATACCTACTACAACTACTAACTAACAACTCCATTTACTCTTACATATCTATTTCAATACCTTATACCTACTACAACTACTAACTAACAACACCATTTACTCTTACATCTAATACTTGTACCTATTTATTACTACAATTACTCTTACTCTATGCTGAGCTCCCTCTCACTTTGGTTCGGGAGCTCAATGGCCTCCACCATCCCCTATTAGCCATCCCTTTCCACTCAAAAAGAAAGGTTTTCAAGTTTTATCTACTCTACTTCCCAATAACACCATTTACTCTTACATCTAATTCTATACTTAATACTTTCTAAAACTACTAACTAAGAACACCATTTATTCCTACATCTAATTCAATACTTAATACTTTCTAAAACTACTAACTAATAACACCATTTACTCTTAAATCTAATCGAAAACATAAAACCTACTACAACTACTAACTAACAACTCCATTTACTCTTACATCTAATTCTATACTTAGTACTTTCTAAAACTAATAACTAACAACACCATTTATTCCTACATCTAATTCAATACTTAATACTTTCTAAAACTACTAACTAACAACACCATTTACTCTTACATCTAATTGAAAACATAATACCTACTACAACTTCTAACTAACAACACCATTTATTCCTACATCTAATTCAATACCTTATACCTTCTACAACTTCTAACTAACAACACCATTTATTCCTACATCTAATTCAATACCTTATACCTTCTACAACTACTAACTAACAACACCATTTACTCTTACATCTAATCGAAAACATAATACCTACTACAACTACTAACTAACAACACCATTTACTCTTATATCTAATTCAATACTTATGACTTTCTAAAACTACTAATTAACAACACCATTTACTCTTACATCTAATTGAAAACATAATACCTACTACAACTTCTAACTAACAACACCATTTATTCCTACATCTAATTCAATACTTAATACTTTCTAAAACTACTAACTAATAACACCATTTACTCTTAAATCTAATCGAAAACATAAAACCTACTACAACTACTAACTAACAACTCCATTTACTCTTACATCTAATTCTATACTTAGTACTTTCTAAAACTACTAACTAACAACACCATTTATTCCTACATCTAATTCAATACTTAATACTTTCTAAAACTACTAACTAACAACACCATTTACTCTTACATCTAATTGAAAACATAATACCTACTACAACTTCTAACTAACAACACCATTTATTCCTACATCTAATTCAATACCTTATACCTTCTACAACTTCTAACTAACAACACCATTTATTCCTACATCTAATTCAATACCTTATACCTTCTACAACTACTAACTAACAACACCATTTACTCTTACATCTAATCGAAAACATAATACCTACTACAACTACTAACTAACAACTCCATTTACTCTTACATCTAATTCTATACTTAATACTTTCTAAAACTACTAACTAAGAACACCATTTATTCCTACATCTAATTCAATACTTAATACTTTCTAAAACTACTAACTAATAACACCATTTACTCTTAAATCTAATCGAAAACATAAAACCTACTACAACTACTAACTAACAACTCCATTTACTCTTACATCTAATTCTATACTTAGTACTTTCTAAAACTAATAACTAACAACACCATTTACTCTTACATCTAATTCAATACTTAATACTTTCTAAAACTACTAACTAACAACACCATTTACTCTTACATCTAATTGAAAACATAATACCTACTACAACTTCTAACTAACAACACCATTTATTCCTACATCTAATTCAATACCTTATACCTTCTACAACTTCTAACTAACAACACCATTTATTCCTACATCTAATTCAATACCTTATACCTTCTACAACTACTAACTAACAACACCATTTACTCTTACATCTAATCGAAAACATAATACCTACTACAACTACTAACTAACAACACCATTTACTCTTATATCTAATTCAATACTTATGACTTTCTAAAACTACTAATTAACAACACCATTTACTCTTACATCTAATTGAAAACATAATACCAACTACAACTTCTAACTAACAACACCATTTACTCTTACATATAATTAAATACTTAATACTTTCTAAAACTACTAATTAACAACACCATTTACTCTTACATCTAATTGAAAACATAATACCTACTATAACTTCTAACTAACAACACCATTTATTCCTACATCTAATTCAATACCTTATACCTTCTACAACTACTAACTAACAACACCATTTACTCTTACATCTAATCGAAAACATAATACCTACTACAACTACTAACTAACAACACCATTTACTCTTATATCTAATTCAATACTTATGACTTTCTAAAACTACTAATTAACAACACCATTTACTCTTACATCTAATTGAAAACATAATACCTACTACAACTTCTAACTAACAACACCATTTATTCCTACATCTAATTCAATACCTTATACCTTCTACAACTACTAACTAACAACACCATTTACTCTTACATCTAATCGAAAACATAATACCTACTACAACTACTAACTAACAACTCCATTTACTCTTACATATCTATTTCAATACCTTATACCTACTACAACTACTAACTAACAACACCATTTACTCTTACATCTAATACTTGTACCTATTTATTACTACAATTACTCTTACTCTATGCTGAGCTCCCTCTCACTTTGGTTCGGGAGCTCAATGGCCTCCACCATCCCCTATTAGCCATCCCTTTCCACTCAAAAAGAAAGGTTTTCAAGTTTTATCTACTCTACTTCCCAATAACACCATTTACTCTTACATCTAATTCTATACTTAATACTTTCTAAAACTACTAACTAACAACACCATTTATTCCTACATCTAATTCAATACTTAATACTTTCTAAAACTACTAACTAATAACACCATTTACTCTTACATCTAATCGAAAACATAATACCTACTACAACTACTAACTAACAACACCATTTACTCTTACATCTAATTCAATACTTAATACTTTCTAAAACTACTAATTAACAACACCATTTACTCTTACATCTAATTGAAAACATAATACCTACTACAACTTCTAACTAACAACACCATTTATTCCTACATCTAATTCAATACCTTATACCTTCTACAACTACTAACTAACAACACCATTTACTCTTACATCTAATCGAAAACATAATACCTACTACAACTACTAACTAACAACTCCATTTACTCTTACATCTAATTCTATACTTAGTACTTTCTAAAACTACTAACTAACAACACCATTTATTCCTACATCTAATTCAATACTTAATACTTTCTAAAACTACTAACTAATTACACCATTTACTCTTACATCTAATTGAAAACTACTACAACCTCTAACCAACAACAACATTTATTCCTACATTTAATTCAATACCTTATACCTACTACAACTACTAACTAACAACTCCATTTACTCTTACATATCTATTTCAATACCTTATACCTACTACAACTACTAACTAACAACACCATTTACTCTTACATCTAATACTTGTACCTATTTATTACTACAATTACTCTTACTCTATGCTGAGCTCCCTCTCACTTTGGTTCGGGAGCTCAATGGCCTCCACCATCCCCTATTAGCCATCCCTTTCCACTCAAAAAGAAAGGTTTTCAAGTTTTATCTACTCTACTTCCCAATAACACCATTTACTCTTACATCTAATTCTATACTTAATACTTTCTAAAACTACTAACTAACAACACCATTTATTCCTACATCTAATTCAATACTTAATACTTTCTAAAACTACTAACTAATAACACCATTTACTCTTAAATCTAATCGAAAACATAAAACCTACTACAACTACTAACTAACAACTCCATTTACTCTTACATCTAATTCTATACTTAGTACTTTCTAAAACTACTAACTAACAACACCATTTATTCCTACATCTAATTCAATACTTAATACTTTCTAAAACTACTAACTAACAACACCATTTACTCTTACATCTAATTGAAAACATAATACCTACTACAACTTCTAACTAACAACACCATTTATTCCTACATCTAATTCAATACCTTATACCTTCTACAACTACTAACTAACAACACCATTTATTCCTACATCTAATTCAATACCTTATACCTTCTACAACTACTAACTAACAACACCATTTACTCTTACATCTAATCGAAAACATAATACCTACTACAACTACTAACTAACAACTCCATTTACTCTTACATATCTATTTCAATACCTTATACCTACTACAACTACTAACTAACAATACCATTTACTCTTACATCTAATACTTGTACCTATTTATTACTACAATTACTCTTACTCTATGCTGAGCTCCCTCTCACTTTGGTTCGGGAGCTCAATGGCCTCCACCATCCCCTATTAGCCATCCCTTTCCACTCAAAAAGAAAGGTTTTCAAGTTTTATCTACTCTACTTCCCAATAACACCATTTACTCTTACATCTAATTCTATACTTAATACTTTCTAAAACTACTAACTAAGAACACCATTTATTCCTACATCTAATTCAATACTTAATACTTTCTAAAACTACTAACTAATAACACCATTTACTCTTAAATCTAATCGAAAACATAAAACCTACTACAACTACTAACTAACAACTCCATTTACTCTTACATCTAATTCTATACTTAGTACTTTCTAAAACTAATAACTAACAACACCATTTATTCCTACATCTAATTCAATACTTAATACTTTCTAAAACTACTAACTAACAACACCATTTACTCTTACATCTAATTGAAAACATAATACCTACTACAACTTCTAACTAACAACACCATTTATTCCTACATCTAATTCAATACCTTATACCTTCTACAACTTCTAACTAACAACACCATTTATTCCTACATCTAATTCAATACCTTATACCTTCTACAACTACTAACTAACAACACCATTTACTCTTACATCTAATCGAAAACATAATACCTACTACAACTACTAACTAACAACACCATTTACTCTTATATCTAATTCAATACTTATGACTTTCTAAAACTACTAATTAACAACACCATTTACTCTTACATCTAATTGAAAACATAATACCTACTACAACTTCTAACTAACAACACCATTTACTCTTACATATAATTAAATACTTAATACTTTCTAAAACTACTAATTAACAACACCATTTACTCTTACATCTAATTGAAAACATAATACCTACTATAACTTCTAACTAACAACACCATTTATTCCTACATCTAATTCAATACCTTATACCTTCTACAACTACTAACTAACAACACCATTTACTCTTACATCTAATCGAAAACATAATACCTACTACAACTACTAACTAACAACACCATTTACTCTTATATCTAATTCAATACTTATGACTTTCTAAAACTACTAATTAACAACACCATTTACTCTTACATCTAATTGAAAACATAATACCTACTACAACTTCTAACTAACAACACCATTTATTCCTACATCTAATTCAATACCTTATACCTTCTACAACTACTAACTAACAACACCATTTACTCTTACATCTAATCGAAAACATAATACCTACTACAACTACTAACTAACAACTCCATTTACTCTTACATCTAATTCAATACCTTATACCTACTACAACTACTAACTAACAATACCATTTACTCTTACATCTAATACTTGTACCTATTTATTACTACAATTACTCTTACTCTATGCTGAGCTCCCTCTCACTTTGGTTCGGGAGCTCAATGGCCTCCACCATCCCCTATTAGCCATCCCTTTCCACTCAAAAAGAAAGGTTTTCAAGTTTTATCTACTCTACCTCCCAATAACACCATTTACTCTTACATCTAATTCTATACTTAATACTTTCTAAAACTACTAACTAACAACACCATTTATTCCTACATCTAATTCAATACTTAATACTTTCTAAAACTACTAACTAATAACACCATTTACTCTTACATCTAATCGAAAACATAATACCTACTACAACTACTAACTAACAACACCATTTACTCTTACATCTAATTCAATACTTAATACTTTCTAAAACTACTAATTAACAACACCATTTACTCTTACATCTAATTGAAAACATAATACCTACTACAACTTCTAACTAACAACACCATTTATTCCTACATCTAATTTAATACCTTATACCTTCTACAACTACTAACTAACAACACCATTTACTCTTACATCTAATCGAAAACATAATACCTACTACAACTACTAACTAACAACTCCATTTACTCTTACATCTAATTCTATACTTAGTACTTTCTAAAACTACTAACTAACAACACCATTTATTCCTACATCTAATTCAATACTTAATACTTTCTAAAACTACTAACTAATTACACCATTTACTCTTACATCTAATTGATAACTACTACAACCTCTAACCAACAACACCATTTATTCCTACATTTAATTCAATACCTTATACCTACTACAACTACTAACTAACAACTCCATTTACTCTTACATATCTATTTCAATACCTTATACCTACTACAACTACTAACTAACAACACCATTTACTCTTACATCTAATACTTGTACCTATTTATTACTACAATTACTCTTACTCTATGCTGAGCTCCCTCTCACTTTGGTTCGGGAGCTCAATGGCCTCCACCATCCCCTATTAGCCATCCCTTTCCACTCAAAAAGAAAGGTTTTCAAGTTTTATCTACTCTACTTCCCAATAACACCATTTACTCTTACATCTAATTCTATACTTAATACTTTCTAAAACTACTAACTAACAACACCATTTATTCCTACATCTAATTCAATACTTAATACTTTCTAAAACTACTAACTAATAACACCATTTACTCTTAAATCTAATCGAAAACATAAAACCTACTACAACTACTAACTAACAACTCCATTTACTCTTACATCTAATTCTATACTTAGTACTTTCTAAAACTACTAACTAACAACACCATTTATTCCTACATCTAATTCAATACCTTATACCTTCTACAACTACTAACTAACAACACCATTTACTCTTACATCTAATCGAAAACATAATACCTACTACAACTACTAACTAACAACTCCATTTACTCTTACATATCTATTTCAATACCTTATACCTACTACAACTACTAACTAACAATACCATTTACTCTTACATCTAATACTTGTACCTATTTATTACTACAATTACTCTTACTCTATGCTGAGCTCCCTCTCACTTTGGTTCGGGAGCTCAATGGCCTCCACCATCCCCTATTAGCCATCCCTTTCCACTCAAAAAGAAAGGTTTTCAAGTTTTATCTACTCTACTTCCCAATAACACCATTTACTCTTACATCTAATTCTATACTTAATACTTTCTAAAACTACTAACTAACAACACCATTTATTCCTACATCTAATTCAATACTTAATACTTTCTAAAACTACTAACTAATAACACCATTTACTCTTAAATCTAATCGAAAACATAAAACCTACTACAACTACTAACTAACAACTCCATTTACTCTTACATCTAATTGAAAACATAATACCTACTACAACTACTAACTAACAACACCATTTACTCTTATATCTAATTCAATACTTATTTTATTTATTTATTCCTACATCTAATTCAATACTTAATACTTTCTAAAACTACTTACTAATTACACCATTTACTCTTACATCTAATTGATAACTACTGCAACCTCTAACCAACAACACCATTTATTCCTACATCTAATTCAATACCTTATACCTTCTACAACTACTAACTAACAACACCATTTACTCTTACATCTAATCGAAAACATAATACCTACTACAACTACTAACTAACAACACCATTTACTCTTATATCTAATTCAATACTTATGACTTTCTAAAACTACTAATTAACAACACCATTTACTCTTACATCTAATTGAAAACATAATACCTACTACAACTTCTAACTAACAACACCATTTACTCTTACATCTAATACTTGTACCTATTTATTACTACAATTACTCTTACTCTATGCTGAGCTCCCTCTCACTTTGGTTCGGGAGCTCAATGGCCTCCACCATCCCCTAATAGCCATCCCTTTCCACTCAAAAAGAAAGGTTTTCAAGTTTTATCTACTCTACTTCCCAATAACACCATTTACTCTTACATCTAATTCTATACTGAATACTTTCTAAAACTACTAACTAAGAACACCATTTATTCCTACATCTAATTCAATACTTAATACTTTCTAAAACTACTAACTAATAACACCATTTACTCTTAAATCTAATCGAAAACATAAAACCTACTACAACTACTAACTAACAACTCCATTTACTCTTACATCTAATTCTATACTTAGTACTTTCTAAAACTACTAACTAACAACACCATTTATTCCTACATCTAATTCAATACTTAATACTTTCTAAAACTACTAACTAACAACACCATTTACTCTTACATCTAATTCAATACTTAATACTTTCTAAAACTACTAATTAACAACACCATTTACTCTTACATCTAATTGAAAACATAATACCTACTACAACTTCTAACTAACAACACCATTTATTCCTACATCTAATTCAATACCTTATACCTTCTACAACTACTAACTAACAACACCATTTACTCTTACATCTAATCGAAAACATAATACCTACTACAACTACTAACTAACAACACCATTTACTCTTATATCTAATTCAATACTTATGACTTTCTAAAACTACTAATTAACAACACCATTTACTCTTACATCTAATTGAAAACATAATACCTACTACAACTTCTAACTAACAACTCCATTTACTCTTACATCTAATTCTATACTTAATACTTTCTAAAACTACTAACTAAGAACACCATTTATTCCTACATCTAATTCAATACTTAATACTTTCTAAAACTACTAACTAATAACACCATTTACTCTTAAATCTAATCGAAAACATAAAACCTACTACAACTACTAACTAACAACTCCATTTACTCTTACATCTAATTCTATACTTAGTACTTTCTAAAACTAATAACTAACAACACCATTTATTCCTACATCTAATTCAATACTTAATACTTTCTAAAACTACTAACTAACAACACCATTTACTCTTACATCTAATTGAAAACATAATACCTACTACAACTTCTAACTAACAACACCATTTATTCCTACATCTAATTCAATACCTTATACCTTCTACAACTTCTAACTAACAACACCATTTATTCCTACATCTAATTCAATACCTTATACCTTCTACAACTACTAACTAACAACACCATTTACTCTTACATCTAATCGAAAACATAATACCTACTACAACTACTAACTAACAACACCATTTACTCTTATATCTAATTCAATACTTATGACTTTCTAAAACTACTAATTAACAACACCATTTACTCTTACATCTAATTGAAAACATAATACCAACTACAACTTCTAACTAACAACACCATTTACTCTTACATATAATTAAATACTTAATACTTTCTAAAACTACTAATTAACAACACCATTTACTCTTACATCTAATTGAAAACATAATACCTACTATAACTTCTAACTAACAACACCATTTATTCCTACATCTAATTCAATACCTTATACCTTCTACAACTACTAACTAACAACACCATTTACTCTTACATCTAATCGAAAACATAATACCTACTACAACTACTAACTAACAACACCATTTACTCTTATATCTAATTCAATACTTATGACTTTCTAAAACTACTAATTAACAACACCATTTACTCTTACATCTAATTGAAAACATAATACCTACTACAACTTCTAACTAACAACACCATTTATTCCTACATCTAATTCAATACCTTATACCTTCTACAACTACTAACTAACAACACCATTTACTCTTACATCTAATCGAAAACATAATACCTACTACAACTACTAACTAACAACTCCATTTACTCTTACATATCTATTTCAATACCTTATACCTACTACAACTACTAACTAACAACACCATTTACTCTTACATCTAATACTTGTACCTATTTATTACTACAATTCCTCTTACTCTATGCTGAGCTCCCTCTCACTTTGGTTCGGGAGCTCAATGGCCTCCACCATCCCCTAATAGCCATCCCTTTCCACTCAAAAAGAAAGGTTTTCAAGTTTTATCTACTCTACTTCCCAATAACACCATTTACTCTTACATCTAATTCTATACTTAATACTTTCTAAAACTACTAACTAACAACACCATTTATTCCTACATCTAATTCAATACTTAATACTTTCTAAAACTACTAACTAATAACACCATTTACTCTTACATCTAATCGAAAACATAATACCTACTACAACTACTAACTAACAACACCATTTACTCTTACATCTAATTCAATACTTAATACTTTCTAAAACTACTAATTAACAACACCATTTACTCTTACATCTAATTGAAAACATAATACCTACTACAACTTCTAACTAACAACACCATTTATTCCTACATCTAATTCAATACCTTATACCTTCTACAACTACTAACTAACAACACCATTTACTCTTACATCTAATCGAAAACATAATACCTACTACAACTACTAACTAACAACTCCATTTACTCTTACATCTAATTCTATACTTAGTACTTTCTAAAACTACTAACTAACAACACCATTTATTCCTACATCTAATTCAATACTTAATACTTTCTAAAACTACTAACTAATTACACCATTTACTCTTACATCTAATTGAAAACTACTACAACCTCTAACCAACAACAACATTTATTCCTACATTTAATTCAATACCTTATACCTACTACAACTACTAACTAACAACTCCATTTACTCTTACATATCTATTTCAATACCTTATACCTACTACAACTACTAACTAACAACACCATTTACTCTTACATCTAATACTTGTACCTATTTATTACTACAATTACTCTTACTCTATGCTGAGCTCCCTCTCACTTTGGTTCGGGAGCTCAATGGCCTCCACCATCCCCTATTAGCCATCCCTTTCCACTCAAAAAGAAAGGTTTTCAAGTTTTATCTACTCTACTTCCCAATAACACCATTTACTCTTACATCTAATCGAAAACATAATACTTTCTAAAACTACTAACTAACAACACCATTTATTCCTACATCTAATTCAATACTTAATACTTTCTAAAACTACTAACTAATAACACCATTTACTCTTAAATCTAATCGAAAACATAAAACCTACTACAACTACTAACTAACAACTCCATTTACTCTTACATCTAATTCTATACTTAGTACTTTCTAAAACTACTAACTAACAACACCATTTATTCCTACATCTAATTCAATACTTAATACTTTCTAAAACTACTAACTAACAACACCATTTACTCTTACATCTAATTGAAAACATAATACCTACTACAACTTCTAACTAACAACACCATTTATTCCTACATCTAATTCAATACCTTATACCTTCTACAACTACTAACTAACAACACCATTTATTCCTACATCTAATTCAATACCTTATACCTTCTACAACTACTAACTAACAACACCATTTACTCTTACATCTAATCGAAAACATAATACCTACTACAACTACTAACTAACAACTCCATTTACTCTTACATATCTATTTCAATACCTTATACCTACTACAACTACTAACTAACAATACCATTTACTCTTACATCTAATACTTGTACCTATTTATTACTACAATTACTCTTACTCTATGCTGAGCTCCCTCTCACTTTGGTTCGGGAGCTCAATGGCCTCCACCATCCCCTATTAGCCATCCCTTTCCACTCAAAAAGAAAGGTTTTCAAGTTTTATCTACTCTACTTCCCAATAACACCATTTACTCTTACATCTAATTCTATACTTAATACTTTCTAAAACTACTAACTAACAACACCATTTATTCCTACATCTAATTCAATACTTAATACTTTCTAAAACTACTAACTAATAACACCATTTACTCTTAAATCTAATCGAAAACATAAAACCTACTACAACTACTAACTAACAACTCCATTTACTCTTACATCTAATTCTATACTTAGTACTTTCTAAAACTAATAACTAACAACACCATTTATTCCTACATCTAATTCAATACTTAATACTTTCTAAAACTACTAACTAACAACACCATTTACTCTTACATCTAATTGAAAACATAATACCTACTACAACTTCTAACTAACAACACCATTTATTCCTACATCTAATTCAATACCTTATACCTTCTACAACTTCTAACTAACAACACCATTTATTCCTACATCTAATTCAATACCTTATACCTTCTACAACTACTAACTAACAACACCATTTACTCTTACATCTAATCGAAAACATAATACCTACTACAACTACTAACTAACAACACCATTTACTCTTATATCTAATTCAATACTTATGACTTTCTAAAACTACTAATTAACAACACCATTTACTCTTACATCTAATTGAAAACATAATACCAACTACAACTACTAACTAACAACACCATTTACTCTTACATATAATTAAATACTTAATACTTTCTAAAACTACTAATTAACAACACCATTTACTCTTACATCTAATTGAAAACATAATACCTACTATAACTTCTAACTAACAACACCATTTATTCCTACATCTAATTCAATACCTTATACCTTCTACAACTACTAACTAACAACACCATTTACTCTTACATCTAATCGAAAACATAATACCTACTACAACTACTAACTAACAACACCATTTACTCTTATATCTAATTCAATACTTATGACTTTCTAAAACTACTAATTAACAACACCATTTACTCTTACATCTAATTGAAAACATAATACCTACTACAACTTCTAACTAACAACACCATTTATTCCTACATCTAATTCAATACCTTATACCTTCTACAACTACTAACTAACAACACCATTTACTCTTACATCTAATCGAAAACATAATACCTACTACAACTACTAACTAACAACACCATTTACTCTTACATATCTATTTCAATACCTTATACCTACTACAACTACTAACTAACAACACCATTTACTCTTACATCTAATACTTGTACCTATTTATTACTACAATTACTCTTACTCTATGCTGAGCTCCCTCTCACTTTGGTTCGGGAGCTCAATGGCCTCCACCATCCCCTATTAGCCATCCCTTTCCACTCAAAAAGAAAGGTTTTCAAGTTTTATCTACTCTACTTCCCAATAACACCATTTACTCTTACATCTAATTCTATACTTAATACTTTCTAAAACTACTAACTAACAACACCATTTATTCCTACATCTAATTCAATACTTAATACTTTCTAAAACTACTAACTAATAACACCATTTACTCTTACATCTAATCGAAAACATAATACCTACTACAACTACTAACTAACAACACCATTTACTCTTACATCTAATTCAATACTTAATACTTTCTAAAACTACTAATTAACAACACCATTTACTCTTACATCTAATTGAAAACATAATACCTACTACAACTTCTAACTAACAACACCATTTATTCCTACATCTAATTTAATACCTTATACCTTCTACAACTACTAACTAACAACACCATTTACTCTTACATCTAATCGAAAACATAATACCTACTACAACTACTAACTAACAACTCCATTTACTCTTACATCTAATTCTATACTTAGTACTTTCTAAAACTACTAACTAACAACACCATTTATTCCTACATCTAATTCAATACTTAATACTTTCTAAAACTACTAACTAATTACACCATTTACTCTTACATCTAATTGAAAACTACTACAACCTCTAACCAACAACACCATTTATTCCTACATTTAATTCAATACCTTATACCTACTACAACTACTAACTAACAACTCCATTTACTCTTACATATCTATTTCAATACCTTATACCTACTACAACTACTAACTAACAACACCATTTACTCTTACATCTAATACTTGTACCTATTTATTACTACAATTACTCTTACTCTATGCTGAGCTCCCTCTCACTTTGGTTCGGGAGCTCAATGGCCTCCACCATCCCCTATTAGCCATCCCTTTCCACTCAAAAAGAAAGGTTTTCAAGTTTTATCTACTCTACTTCCCAATAACACCATTTACTCTTACATCTAATTCTATACTTAATACTTTCTAAAACTACTAACTAACAACACCATTTATTCCTACATCTAATTCAATACTTAATACTTTCTAAAACTACTAACTAATAACACCATTTACTCTTAAATCTAATCGAAAACATAAAACCTACTACAACTACTAACTAACAACTCCATTTACTCTTACATCTAATTCTATACTTAGTACTTTCTAAAACTACTAACTAACAACACCATTTATTCCTACATCTAATTCAATACCTTATACCTTCTACAACTACTTACTAACAACACCATTTACTCTTACATCTAATCGAAAACATAATACCTACTACAACTACTAACTAACAACTCCATTTACTCTTACATATCTATTTCAATACCTTATACCTACTACAACTACTAACTAACAATACCATTTACTCTTACATCTAATACTTGTACCTATTTATTACTACAATTACTCTTACTCTATGCTGAGCTCCCTCTCACTTTGGTTCGGGAGCTCAATGGCCTCCACCATCCCCTATTAGCCATCCCTTTCCACTCAAAAAGAAAGGTTTTCAAGTTTTATCTACTCTACTTCCCAATAACACCATTTACTCTTACATCTAATTCTATACTTAATACTTTCTAAAACTACTAACTAACAACACCATTTATTCCTACATCTAATTCAATACTTAATACTTTCTAAAACTACTAACTAATAACACCATTTACTCTTAAATCTAATCGAAAACATAAAACCTACTACAACTACTAACTAACAACTCCATTTACTCTTACATCTAATTGAAAACATAATACCTACTACAACTACTAACTAACAACACCATTTACTCTTATATCTAATTCAATACTTATTTTATTTATTTATTCCTACATCTAATTCAATACTTAATACTTTCTAAAACTACTTACTAATTACACCATTTACTCTTACATCTAATTGATAACTACTGCAACCTCTAACCAACAACACCATTTATTCCTACATCTAATTCAATACCTTATACCTTCTACAACTACTAACTAACAACACCATTTACTCTTACATCTAATCGAAAACATAATACCTACTACAACTACTAACTAACAACACCATTTACTCTTATATCTAATTCAATACTTATGACTTTCTAAAACTACTAATTAACAACACCATTTACTCTTACATCTAATTGAAAACATAATACCTACTACAACTTCTAACTAACAACACCATTTACTCTTACATCTAATACTTGTACCTATTTATTACTACAATTACTCTTACTCTATGCTGAGCTCCCTCTCACTTTGGTTCGGGAGCTCAATGGCCTCCACCATCCCCTAATAGCCATCCCTTTCCACTCAAAAAGAAAGGTTTTCAAGTTTTATCTACTCTACTTCCCAATAACACCATTTACTCTTACATCTAATTCTATACTGAATACTTTCTAAAACTACTAACTAAGAACACCATTTATTCCTACATCTAATTCAATACTTAATACTTTCTAAAACTACTAACTAATAACACCATTTACTCTTAAATCTAATCGAAAACATAAAACCTACTACAACTACTAACTAACAACTCCATTTACTCTTACATCTAATTCTATACTTAGTACTTTCTAAAACTACTAACTAACAACACCATTTATTCCTACATCTAATTCAATACTTAATACTTTCTAAAACTACTAACTAACAACACCATTTACTCTTACATCTAATTCAATACTTAATACTTTCTAAAACTACTAATTAACAACACCATTTACTCTTACATCTAATTGAAAACATAATACCTACTACAACTTCTAACTAACAACACCATTTATTCCTACATCTAATTCAATACCTTATACCTTCTACAACTACTAACTAACAACACCATTTACTCTTACATCTAATCGAAAACATAATACCTACTACAACTACTAACTAACAACACCATTTACTCTTATATCTAATTCAATACTTATGACTTTCTAAAACTACTAATTAACAACACCATTTACTCTTACATCTAATTGAAAACATAATACCTACTACAACTTCTAACTAACAACACCATTTATTCCTACATCTAATTCAATACCTTATACCTTCTACAACTACTAACTAACAACACCATTTACTCTTACATCTAATCGAAAACATAATACCTACTACAACTACTAACTAACAACTCCATTTACTCTTACATATCTATTTCAATACCTTATACCTACTACAACTACTAACTAACAATACCATTTACTCTTACATCTAATACTTGTACCTATTTATTACTACAATTACTCTTACTCAATGCTGAGCTCCCTCTCACTTTGGTTCGGGAGCTCAATGGCCTCCACCATCCCCTATTAGCCATCCCTTTCCACTCAAAAAGAAAGGTTTTCAAGTTTTATCTACTCTACTTCCCAATAACACCATTTACTCTTACATCTAATTCTATACTTAATACTTTCTAAAACTACTAACTAAGAACACCATTTATTCCTACATCTAATTCAATACTTAATACTTTCTAAAACTACTAATTAACAACACCATTTACTCTTACATCTAATTGAAAACATAATACCTACTACAACTTCTAACTAACAACACCATTTATTCCTACATCTAATTTAATACCTTATACCTTCTACAACTACTAACTAACAACACCATTTACTCTTACATCTAATCGAAAACATAATACCTACTACAACTACTAACTAACAACTCCATTTACTCTTACATCTAATTCTATACTTAGTACTTTCTAAAACTACTAACTAACAACACCATTTATTCCTACATCTAATTCAATACTTAATACTTTCTAAAACTACTAACTAATTACACCATTTACTCTTACATCTAATTGATAACTACTACAACCTCTAACCAACAACACCATTTATTCCTACATTTAATTCAATACCTTATACCTACTACAACTACTAACTAACAACTCCATTTACTCTTACATATCTATTTCAATACCTTATACCTACTACAACTACTAACTAACAACACCATTTACTCTTACATCTAATACTTGTACCTATTTATTACTACAATTACTCTTACTCTATGCTGAGCTCCCTCTCACTTTGGTTCGGGAGCTCAATGGCCTCCACCATCCCCTATTAGCCATCCCTTTCCACTCAAAAAGAAAGGTTTTCAAGTTTTATCTACTCTACTTCCCAATAACACCATTTACTCTTACATCTAATTCTATACTTAATACTTTCTAAAACTACTAACTAACAACACCATTTATTCCTACATCTAATTCAATACTTAATACTTTCTAAAACTACTAACTAATAACACCATTTACTCTTAAATCTAATCGAAAACATAAAACCTACTACAACTACTAACTAACAACTCCATTTACTCTTACATCTAATTCTATACTTAGTACTTTCTAAAACTACTAACTAACAACACCATTTATTCCTACATCTAATTCAATACTTAATACTTTCTAAAACTACTAACTAACAACACCATTTACTCTTACATCTAATTGAAAACATAATACCTACTACAACTTCTAACTAACAACACCATTTATTCCTACATCTAATTCAATACCTTATACCTTCTACAACTACTAACTAACAACACCATTTATTCCTACATCTAATTCAATACCTTATACCTTCTACAACTACTAACTAACAACACCATTTACTCTTACATCTAATCGAAAACATAATACCTACTACAACTACTAACTAACAACTCCATTTACTCTTACATATCTATTTCAATACCTTATACCTACTACAACTACTAACTAACAACACCATTTACTCTTACATCTAATACTTGTACCTATTTATTACTACAATTACTCTTACTCTATGCTGAGCTCCCTCTCACTTTGGTTCGGGAGCTCAATGGCCTCCACCATCCCCTATTAGCCATCCCTTTCCACTCAAAAAGAAAGGTTTTCAAGTTTTATCTACTCTACTTCCCAATAACACCATTTACTCTTACATCTAATTCTATACTTAATACTTTCTAAAACTACTAACTAAGAACACCATTTATTCCTACATCTAATTCAATACTTAATACTTTCTAAAACTACTAACTAATAACACCATTTACTCTTAAATCTAATCGAAAACATAAAACCTACTACAACTACTAACTAACAACACCATTTACTCTTACATCTAATTCTATACTTAGTACTTTCTAAAACTAATAACTAACAACACCATTTATTCCTACATCTAATTCAATACTTAATACTTTCTAAAACTACTAACTAACAACACCATTTACTCTTACATCTAATTGAAAACATAATACCTACTACAACTTCTAACTAACAACACCATTTATTCCTACATCTAATTCAATACCTTATACCTTCTACAACTTCTAACTAACAACACCATTTATTCCTACATCTAATTCAATACCTTATACCTTCTACAACTACTAACTAACAACACCATTTACTCTTACATCTAATCGAAAACATAATACCTACTACAACTACTAACTAACAACACCATTTACTCTTATATCTAATTCAATACTTATGACTTTCTAAAACTACTAATTAACAACACCATTTACTCTTACATCTAATTGAAAACATAATACCTACTACAACTTCTAACTAACAACACCATTTATTCCTACATCTAATTCAATACTTAATACTTTCTAAAACTACTAACTAATAACACCATTTACTCTTAAATCTAATCGAAAACATAAAACCTACTACAACTACTAACTAACAACTCCATTTACTCTTACATCTAATTCTATACTTAGTACTTTCTAAAACTACTAACTAACAACACCATTTATTCCTACATCTAATTCAATACTTAATACTTTCTAAAACTACTAACTAACAACACCATTTACTCTTACATCTAATTGAAAACATAATACCTACTACAACTTCTAACTAACAACACCATTTATTCCTACATCTAATTCAATACCTTATACCTTCTACAACTTCTAACTAACAACACCATTTATTCCTACATCTAATTCAATACCTTATACCTTCTACAACTACTAACTAACAACACCATTTACTCTTACATCTAATCGAAAACATAATACCTACTACAACTACTAACTAACAACTCCATTTACTCTTACATCTAATTCTATACTTAATACTTTCTAAAACTACTAACTAACAACACCATTTATTCCTACATCTAATTCAATACTTAATACTTTCTAAAACTACTAACTAATAACACCATTTACTCTTAAATCTAATCGAAAACATAAAACCTACTACAACTACTAACTAACAACTCCATTTACTCTTACATCTAATTCTATACTTAGTACTTTCTAAAACTAATAACTAACAACACCATTTATTCCTACATCTAATTCAATACTTAATACTTTCTAAAACTACTAACTAACAACACCATTTACTCTTACATCTAATTGAAAACATAATACCTACTACAACTTCTAACTAACAACACCATTTATTCCTACATCTAATTCAATACCTTATACCTTCTACAACTTCTAACTAACAACACCATTTATTCCTACATCTAATTCAATACCTTATACCTTCTACAACTACTAACTAACAACACCATTTACTCTTACATCTAATCGAAAACATAATACCTACTACAACTACTAACTAACAACACCATTTACTCTTATATCTAATTCAATACTTATGACTTTCTAAAACTACTAATTAACAACACCATTTACTCTTACATCTAATTGAAAACATAATACCAACTACAACTTCTAACTAACAACACCATTTACTCTTACATATAATTCAATACTTAATACTTTCTAAAACTACTAATTAACAACACCATTTACTCTTACATCTAATTGAAAACATAATACCTACTATAACTTCTAACTAACAACACCATTTATTCCTACATCTAATTCAATACCTTATACCTTCTACAACTACTAACTAACAACACCATTTACTCTTACATCTAATCGAAAACATAATACCTACTACAACTACTAACTAACAACACCATTTACTCTTATATCTAATTCAATACTTATGACTTTCTAAAACTACTAATTAACAACACCATTTACTCTTACATCTAATTGAAAACATAATACCTACTACAACTTCTAACTAACAACACCATTTATTCCTACATCTAATTCAATACCTTATACCTTCTACAACTACTAACTAACAACACCATTTACTCTTACATCTAATCGAAAACATAATACCTACTACAACTACTAACTAACAACACCATTTACTCTTACATATCTATTTCAATACCTTATACCTACTACAACTACTAACTAACAACACCATTTACTCTTACATCTAATACTTGTACCTATTTATTACTACAATTACTCTTACTCTATGCTGAGCTCCCTCTCACTTTGGTTCGGGAGCTCAATGGCCTCCACCATCCCCTATTAGCCATCCCTTTCCACTCAAAAAGAAAGGTTTTCAAGTTTTATCTACTCTACTTCCCAATAACACCATTTACTCTTACATCTAATTCTATACTTAATACTTTCTAAAACTACTAACTAACAACACCATTTATTCCTACATCTAATTCAATACTTAATACTTTCTAAAACTACTAACTAATAACACCATTTACTCTTACATCTAATCGAAAACATAATACCTACTACAACTACTAACTAACAACACCATTTACTCTTACATCTAATTCAATACTTAATACTTTCTAAAACTACTAATTAACAACACCATTTACTCTTACATCTAATTGAAAACATAATACCTACTACAACTTCTAACTAACAACACCATTTATTCCTACATCTAATTCAATACCTTATACCTTCTACAACTACTAACTAACAACACCATTTACTCTTACATCTAATCGAAAACATAATACCTACTACAACTACTAACTAACAACTCCATTTACTCTTACATCTAATTCTATACTTAGTACTTTCTAAAACTACTAACTAACAACACCATTTATTCCTACATCTAATTCAATACTTAATACTTTCTAAAACTACTAACTAATTACACCATTTACTCTTACATCTAATTGAAAACTACTACAACCTCTAACCAACAACAACATTTATTCCTACATTTAATTCAATACCTTATACCTACTACAACTACTAACTAACAACTCCATTTACTCTTACATATCTATTTCAATACCTTATACCTACTACAACTACTAACTAACAACACCATTTACTCTTACATCTAATACTTGTACCTATTTATTACTACAATTACTCTTACTCTATGCTGAGCTCCCTCTCACTTTGGTTCGGGAGCTCAATGGCCTCCACCATCCCCTATTAGCCATCCCTTTCCACTCAAAAAGAAAGGTTTTCAAGTTTTATCTACTCTACTTCCCAATAACACCATTTACTCTTACATCTAATTCTATACTTAATACTTTCTAAAACTACTAACTAACAACACCATTTATTCCTACATCTAATTCAATACTTAATACTTTCTAAAACTACTAACTAATAACACCATTTACTCTTAAATCTAATCGAAAACATAAAACCTACTACAACTACTAACTAACAACTCCATTTACTCTTACATCTAATTCTATACTTAGTACTTTCTAAAACTACTAACTAACAACACCATTTATTCCTACATCTAATTCAATACTTAATACTTTCTAAAACTACTAACTAACAACACCATTTACTCTTACATCTAATTGAAAACATAATACCTACTACAACTTCTAACTAACAACACCATTTATTCCTACATCTAATTCAATACCTTATACCTTCTACAACTTCTAACTAACAACACCATTTATTCCTACATCTAATTCAATACCTTATACCTTCTACAACTACTAACTAACAACACCATTTACTCTTACATCTAATCGAAAACATAATACCTACTACAACTACTAACTAACAACTCCATTTACTCTTACATATCTATTTCAATACCTTATACCTACTACAACTACTAACTAACAATACCATTTACTCTTACATCTAATACTTGTACCTATTTATTACTACAATTACTCTTACTCTATGCTGAGCTCCCTCTCACTTTGGTTCGGGAGCTCAATGGCCTCCACCATCCCCTATTAGCCATCCCTTTCCACTCAAAAAGAAAGGTTTTCAAGTTTTATCTACTCTACTTCCCAATAACACCATTTACTCTTACATCTAATTCTATACTTAATACTTTCTAAAACTACTAACTAAGAACACCATTTATTCCTACATCTAATTCAATACTTAATACTTTCTAAAACTACTAACTAATAACACCATTTACTCTTACATCTAATCGAAAACATAAAACCTACTACAACTACTAACTAACAACTCCATTTACTCTTACATCTAATTCTATACTTAGTACTTTCTAAAACTAATAACTAACAACACCATTTATTCCTACATCTAATTCAATACTTAATACTTTCTAAAACTACTAACTAACAACACCATTTACTCTTACATCTAATTGAAAACATAATACCTACTACAACTTCTAACTAACAACACCATTTATTCCTACATCTAATTCAATACCTTATACCTTCTACAACTACTAACTAACAACACCATTTATTCCTACATCTAATTCAATACCTTATACCTTCTACAACTACTAACTAACAACACCATTTACTCTTACATCTAATCGAAAACATAATACCTACTACAACTACTAACTAACAACACCATTTACTCTTATATCTAATTCAATACTTATGACTTTCTAAAACTACTAATTAACAACACCATTTACTCTTACATCTAATTGAAAACATAATACCAACTACAACTTCTAACTAACAACACCATTTACTCTTACATATAATTAAATACTTAATACTTTCTAAAACTACTAATTAACAACACCATTTACTCTTACATCTAATTGAAAACATAATACCTACTATAACTTCTAACTAACAACACCATTTATTCCTACATCTAATTCAATACCTTATACCTTCTACAACTACTAACTAACAACACCATTTACTCTTACATCTAATCGAAAACATAATACCTACTACAACTACTAACTAACAACACCATTTACTCTTATATCTAATTCAATACTTATGACTTTCTAAAACTACTAATTAACAACACCATTTACTCTTACATCTAATTGAAAACATAATACCTACTACAACTTCTAACTAACAACACCATTTATTCCTACATCTAATTCAATACCTTATACCTTCTACAACTACTAACTAACAACACCATTTACTCTTACATCTAATCGAAAACATAATACCTACTACAACTACTAACTAACAACTCCATTTACTCTTACATATCTATTTCAATACCTTATACCTACTACAACTACTAACTAACAACACCATTTACTCTTACATCTAATACTTGTACCTATTTATTACTACAATTACTCTTACTCTATGCTGAGCTCCCTCTCACTTTGGTTCGGGAGCTCAATGGCCTCCACCATCCCCTATTAGCCATCCCTTTCCACTCAAAAAGAAAGGTTTTCAAGTTTTATCTACTCTACTTCCCAATAACACCATTTACTCTTACATCTAATTCAATACTTAATACTTTCTAAAACTACTAACTAACAACACCATTTATTCCTACATCTAATTCAATACTTAATACTTTCTAAAACTACTAACTAATAACACCATTTACTCTTACATCTAATCGAAAACATAATACCTACTACAACTACTAACTAACAACACCATTTACTCTTACATCTAATTCAATACTTAATACTTTCTAAAACTACTAATTAACAACACCATTTACTCTTACATCTAATTGAAAACATAATACCTACTACAACTTCTAACTAACAACACCATTTATTCCTACATCTAATTCAATACCTTATACCTTCTACAACTACTAACTAACAACACCATTTACTCTTACATCTAATCGAAAACATAATACCTACTACAACTACTAACTAACAACTCCATTTACTCTTACATCTAATTCTATACTTAGTACTTTCTAAAACTACTAACTAACAACACCATTTATTCCTACATCTAATTCAATACTTAATACTTTCTAAAACTACTAACTAATTACACCATTTACTCTTACATCTAATTGATAACTACTACAACCTCTAACCAACAACACCATTTATTCCTACATTTAATTCAATACCTTATACCTACTACAACTACTAACTAACAACTCCATTTACTCTTACATATCTATTTCAATACCTTATACCTACTACAACTACTAACTAACAACACCATTTACTCTTACATCTAATACTTGTACCTATTTATTACTACAATTACTCTTACTCTATGCTGAGCTCCCTCTCACTTTGGTTCGGGAGCTCAATGGCCTCCACCATCCCCTATTAGCCATCCCTTTCCACTCAAAAAGAAAGGTTTTCAAGTTTTATCTACTCTACTTCCCAATAACACCATTTACTCTTACATCTAATTCTATACTTAATACTTTCTAAAACTACTAACTAACAACACCATTTATTCCTACATCTAATTCAATACTTAATACTTTCTAAAACTACTAACTAATAACACCATTTACTCTTAAATCTAATCGAAAACATAAAACCTACTACAACTACTAACTAACAACTCCATTTACTCTTACATCTAATTCTATACTTAGTACTTTCTAAAACTACTAACTAACAACACCATTTATTCCTACATCTAATTCAATACTTAATACTTTCTAAAACTACTAACTAACAACACCATTTACTCTTACATCTAATTGAAAACATAATACCTACTACAACTTCTAACTAACAACACCATTTATTCCTACATCTAATTCAATACCTTATACCTTCTACAACTTCTAACTAACAACACCATTTATTCCTACATCTAATTCAATACCTTATACCTTCTACAACTACTAACTAACAACACCATTTACTCTTACATCTAATCGAAAACATAATACCTACTACAACTACTAACTAACAACTCCATTTACTCTTACATATCTATTTCAATACCTTATACCTACTACAACTACTAACTAACAATACCATTTACTCTTACATCTAATACTTGTACCTATTTATTACTACAATTACTCTTACTCTATGCTGAGCTCCCTCTCACTTTGGTTCGGGAGCTCAATGGCCTCCACCATCCCCTATTAGCCATCCCTTTCCACTCAAAAAGAAAGGTTTTCAAGTTTTATCTACTCTACTTCCCAATAACACCATTTACTCTTACATCTAATTCTATACTTAATACTTTCTAAAACTACTAACTAAGAACACCATTTATTCCTACATCTAATTCAATACTTAATACTTTCTAAAACTACTAACTAATAACACCATTTACTCTTAAATCTAATCGAAAACATAAAACCTACTACAACTACTAACTAACAACTCCATTTTCTCTTACATCTAATTCTATACTTAGTACTTTCTAAAACTACTAACTAACAACACCATTTATTCCTACATCTAATTCAATACTTAATACTTTCTAAAACTACTAACTAACAACACCATTTACTCTTACATCTAATTGAAAACATAATACCTACTGCAACTTCTAACTAACAACACCATTTATTCCTACATCTAATTCAATACCTTATACCTTCTACAACTTCTAACTAACAACACCATTTATTCCTACATCTAATTCAATACCTTATACCTTCTACAACTACTAACTAACAACACCATTTACTCTTACATCTAATCGAAAACATAATACCTACTACAACTACTAACTAACAACACCATTTACTCTTATATCTAATTCAATACTTATGACTTTCTAAAACTACTAATTAACAACACCATTTACTCTTACATCTAATTGAAAACATAATACCTACTACAACTTCTAACTAACAACACCATTTATTCCTACATCTAATTCAATACCTTATACCTTCTACAACTACTAACTAACAACACCATTTACTCTTACATCTAATCGAAAACATAATACCTACTACAACTACTAACTAACAACACCATTTACTCTTATATCTAATTCAATACTTATGACTTTCTAAAACTACTAATTAACAACACCATTTACTCTTACAGCTAATTGAAAACATAATACCTACTACAACTTCTAACTAACAACACCATTTATTCCTACATCTAATTCAATACCTTATACCTTCTACAACTACTAACTAACAACACCATTTACTCTTACATCTAATCGAAAACATAATACCTACTACAACTACTAACTAACAACTCCATTTACTCTTACATATCTATTTCAATACCTTATACCTACTACAACTACTAACTAACAATACCATTTACTCTTACATCTAATACTTGTACCTATTTATTACTACAATTACTCTTACTCTATGCTGAGCTCCCTCTCACTTTGGTTCGGGAGCTCAATGGCCTCCACCATCCCCTATTAGCCATCCCTTTCCACTCAAAAAGAAAGGTTTTCAAGTTTTATCTACTCTACTTCCCAATAACACCATTTACTCTTACATCTAATTCTATACTTAATACTTTCTAAAACTACTAACTAACAACACCATTTATTCCTACATCTAATTCAATACTTAATACTTTCTAAAACTACTAACTAATAACACCATTTACTCTTACATCTAATCGAAAACATAATACCTACTACAACTACTAACTAACAACACCATTTACTCTTACATCTAATTCAATACTTAATACTTTCTAAAACTACTAATTAACAACACCATTTACTCTTACATCTAATTGAAAACATAATACCTACTACAACTTCTAACTAACAACACCATTTATTCCTACATCTAATTTAATACCTTATACCTTCTACAACTACTAACTAACAACACCATTTACTCTTACATCTAATCGAAAACATAATACCTACTACAACTACTAACTAACAACTCCATTTACTCTTACATCTAATTCTATACTTAGTACTTTCTAAAACTACTAACTAACAACACCATTTATTCCTACATCTAATTCAATACTTAATACTTTCTAAAACTACTAACTAATTACACCATTTACTCTTACATCTAATTGAAAACTACTACAACCTCTAACCAACAACACCATTTATTCCTACATTTAATTCAATACCTTATACCTACTACAACTACTAACTAACAACTCCATTTACTCTTACATATCTATTTCAATACCTTATACCTACTACAACTACTAACTAACAACACCATTTACTCTTACATCTAATACTTGTACCTATTTATTACTACAATTACTCTTACTCTATGCTGAGCTCCCTCTCACTTTGGTTCGGGAGCTCAATGGCCTCCACCATCCCCTATTAGCCATCCCTTTCCACTCAAAAAGAAAGGTTTTTAAGTTTTATCTACTCTACTTCCCAATAACACCATTTACTCTTACATCTAATTCTATACTTAATACTTTCTAAAACTACTAACTAACAACACCATTTATTCCTATATCTAATTCAATACTTAATACTTTCTAAAACTACTAACTAATAACACCATTTACTCTTAAATCTAATCGAAAACATAAAACCTACTACAACTACTAACTAACAACTCCATTTACTCTTACATCTAATTGAAAACATAATACCTACTACAACTACTAACTAACAACACCATTTACTCTTATATCTAATTCAATACTTATTTTATTTATTTATTCCTACATCTAATTCAATACTTAATACTTTCTAAAACTACTAACTAATTACACCATTTACTCTTACATCTAATTGATAACTACTACAACCTCTAACCAACAACACCATTTATTCCTACATTTAATTCAATACCTTATACCTACTACAACTACTAACTAACAACTCCATTTTCTCTTACATATCTATTTCAATACCTTATACCTACTACAACTACTAACTAACAACACCATTTACTCTTACATCTAATACTTGTACCTATTTATTACTACAATTACTCTTACTCTATGCTGAGCTCCCTCTCACTTTGGTTCGGGAGCTCAATGGCCTCCACCATCCCCTATTAGCCATCCCTTTCCACTCAAAAAGAAAGGTTTTCAAGTTTTATCTACTCTACTTCCCAATAACACCATTTACTCTTACATCTAATTCTATACTTAATACTTTCTAAAACTACGAACTAAGAACACCATTTATTCCTACATCTAATTCAATACTTAATACTTTCTAAAACTACTAACTAATAACACCATTTACTCTTAAATCTAATCGAAAACATAAAACCTACTACAACTTCTAACTAACAACACCATTTATTCCTACATCTAATTCAATACCTTATACCTTCTACAACTTCTAACTAACAACACCATTTATTCCTACATCTAATTCAATACCTTATACCTTCTACAACTACTAACTAACAACACCATTTACTCTTACATCTAATCGAAAACATAATACCTACTACAACTACTAACTAACAACACCATTTACTCTTATATCTAATTCAATACTTATGACTTTCTAAAACTACTAATTAACAACACCATTTACTCTTACATCTAATTGAAAACATAATACCATAACTAACAACTCCATTTACTCTTACATATCTATTTCAATACCTTATACCTACTACAACTACTAACTAACAATACCATTTACTCTTACATCTAATACTTGTACCTATTTATTACTACAATTACTCTTACTCTATGCTGAGCTCCCTCTCACTTTGGTTCGGGAGCTCAATGGCCTCCACCATCCCCTATTAGCCATCCCTTTCCACTCAAAAAGAAAGGTTTTCAAGTTTTATCTACTCTACTTCCCAATAACACCATTTACTCTTACATCTAATTCTATACTTAATACTTTCTAAAACTACTAACTAACAACACCATTTATTCCTACATCTAATTCAATACTTAATACTTTCTGAAACTACTAACTAATAACACCATTTACTCTTACATCTAATCGAAAACATAATACCTACTACAACTACTAACTAACAACACCATTTACTCTTATATCTAATTCAATACTTATGACTTTCTAAAACTACTAATTAACAACACCATTTACTCTTACATCTAATTGAAAACATAATACCTACTACAACTTCTAACTAACAACACCATTTATTCCTACATCTAATTCAATACCTTATACCTTCTACAACTACTTACTAACAACACCATTTACTCTTACATCTAATCGAAAACATAATACCTACTACAACTACTAACTAACAACTCCATTTACTCTTACATATCTATTTCAATACCTTATACCTACTACAACTACTAACTAACAATACCATTTACTCTTACATCTAATACTTGTACCTATTTATTACTACAATTACTCTTACTCTATGCTGAGCTCCCTCTCACTTTGGTTCGGGAGCTCAATGGCCTCCACCATCCCCTATTAGCCATCCCTTTCCACTCAAAAAGAAAGGTTTTCAAGTTTTATCTACTCTACTTCCCAATAACACCATTTACTCATACATCTAATTCTATACTTAATACTTTCTAAAACTACTAACTAACAACACCATTTATTCCTACATCTAATTCAATACTTAATACTTTCTAAAACTACTAACTAATAACACCATTTACTCTTACATCTAATCGAAAACATAATACCTACTACAACTACTAACTAGCAACACCATTTACTCTTACATATAATTCAATACTTAATACTTTCTAAAACTACTAATTAACAACACCATTTACTCTTACATCTAATTGAAAACATAATACCTACTACAACTTCTAACTAACAACACCATTTATTCCTACATCTAATTCAATACCTTATACCTTCTACAACTACTAACTAACAACACCATTTACTCTTACATCTAATCGAAAACATAATACTTACTACAACTACTGACTAACAACACCATTTACTCTTACATATCTATTTCAATACCTTATATCTACTACAACTACTAACTAACAATACCATTTACTCTTACATCTAATACTTGTACCTATTTATTACTACAATTACTCTTACTCTATGCTGAGCTCCCTCTCACTTTGGTTCGGGAGCTCAATGGCCTCCACCATCCCCTATTAGCCATCCCTTTCCACTCAAAAAGAAAGGTTTTCAAGTTTTATCTACTCTACTTCCCAATAACACCATTTACTCTTACATCTAATTCTATACTTAGTACTGTCTAAATCTACTAACTAACAACACCATTTATTCCTACATCTAATTCAATACTTAATACTTTCTAAAACTACTAACTAATTACACCATTTACTCTTACATCTAATTGAAAACATAATACCTTCTACAACTTCTACCTAACAACACCATTTACTCTTACATCCAATTCAAGACCTACCTACTACAACTACTAACTAACAATACCATTTACTCTTGCATCTAATGCTTGTACCTGCTTATTACTACAATTACTCTTACTCTATGCTGAGCTCCCTCTCACTTTGGTTCGGGAGCTCAAATGGCCTCCACCATCCCCTATTAGCCATCCCTTTCCACTCAAAAAGAAAGGTTTTTAAATTCTAATTGTTTTTATTTTCTAATTACTATGATTCCAAATAAAATACTATTTTATCAAAACCAGTTTATTGTCGATTTTCAAAATTATAATTTTAAATTCCCGCTGTAAGTCCGATAAACAGAATATTTTTTCCCTTTCCAATTATTATCACGCTTTCCAGCACAAAAGAATACCTGAAAACAAAAAAACACATTAGTACTATCCTAAAGAATACCTAATATTAAGGCATTTATAAAAGTAATTCAATAATAATTACAGTAAAATAATAATCTTAAAACACCTGCAACCTTCTTATCATTATTTCTTTTAATTTTTATCAGATTACCTACCTATAATTCTGAAAATACAAATAAAAATCCATTAAAATTTTAACTGTTTTATTTAAAACGTAGTGATTATATTCTCTTTGGTTTTATTCAACGTTTCACAAACCAATAATATTGCACAATATCGTTTCCATGGAGACGCCAAACATACCTGGCAAAAATTGTAAACATTGGCTCTTTCTAATATTATTTACGATTTTTAGCACCCTGAACTGAAATAATACCTGAAAACAATGAAAAATATATTAGTATTATTCTACAGAATACTAATTTAGCATTTATAGGTAGAATGCCTAAAATATTTCAACTACAGTAAAATAAAAATCTAATATTACCTGCAATCATATTTTCTATTCTTTAGTTCTTTTTATTTGTATGAGATTACATCTGATTCTGAAAACATAAATAAAAAACCATTGATTTGAAACTGTTTTATTCACAAATTAACAAAATAATGTTGCAGCATATTATTGTCATTGTTTCAAATATCACATCACATTCTACAGTTCAACGGAACACTATTTCGATACACACAATGCTAATTTTATCATTTTAATATTTTCTCCACCAAATAAACAATTTTACTGCACCGACTTTAAAACACACCCGCCCCGCACAATAACACAATACAAACTGGCATTTTGACATGACGTTTGTCAATATATAAACTCATTTGACGTATCCTTCGTTCCAATGTTATTTGAAATTCAAATTTTGAATCTGTTGTCGTTGTCATGGAGACGCCAAACATATCTGTCAAATATTGTTAACATTGTCTCTTTCTTATATTATTTACGATTTTTAGCACCTCGAACTGATATAATACCTGAAAATAATAAAAAAATATTAGTTTTACTCTACAGAATGCTAATTTGGCATTTACTGAAATGCCTAAAATATTTCAACTACAGTAAAATAAAAATCTAATATTACCTGCAATCATATTTTCTATTCTTTAGTTCTTTTTATTTGTATCAGATTACATCTGATTCTGAAAACATAAATAAAAAACCATTGATTTGAAACTGTTTTATTCACAAATTAACAAAATAATGTTGCAGCATATTATTGCCATCGTTTCAAATATCACATCACATTCTACAGTTTAACGGAACACTATTTCGATACACACAATGCTAATTATAACATTTTAATATTTTATCCACCAAATAAACAATTTTTACTGCACTGATTTTAAAACACACCCGGCCCGCACAGTGACACAATACAAACTGGCATTTTGACATGACGTTTGTCAATATATAAACTCGTTTGACGTATTCCTTTGTTCCAATGATAATTGAAATTCAAATTTTGAATCTATTGTCGTTGTCATGGAGACGCCAAACATTCCTGTCAAATATTGTAAACATTGTCTCTTTCTAATATTATTTACGATTTTTAGAACCCCGAACTGAAATAATACCTGAAAACAATGAAAAAAACATTAGTGTTATTCTACAGAATACTAATTTAGCATATTTTAGAGAATGTCTAAAATATACCTATCAACTACAGTAAATTAACAATTTACTATTACCTGCAGTCATTTAGATATTCTTTAGATCTTTTTGTTTTTATCATATTATATCTGATTCTGAAAATACAAATAAAAAACCATTGATTTAAAACTGTTTTATTCACAATTTAACAAAATAATGTTGCAGTATATAGGCATCACTTCAAATATCACATCACATTCTGCAGTTTATCGGAATATCAATAAAAAAGACTAAAATTATATAATTTCGATACACACAATGCTAATTATAACATTTTCTATAACAGTTTAATATTTTCTCCACCAAATAAACAATTTTTACTGCACTGACTTTAAAACACACCCGCCCCGCACAATGACACAATACAAACTGGCATTTTGACATGACGTTTGTCAATATATAAACTCGTTTGACGTATTCCTTTGTTCCAATGTTAATTGAAATTCAAATTTTGAATCTATAGTCGTTGTCATGGAGACGCCAAACATACCTGTCAAATATTGTTTAAAACATTATCTCTTTCTAATATTATTTACGATTTTTAGTACCCCGAACTGCTAAAATACCTGAAAACAATGAAAAAATATTAGTGTTATTCTACAGAATACTAATTTAGCATATTTTACAGAATGCCTGAAATATACCAACTATCAACTACAGTAAATTAACAATTTACTATTATTACCTGCAGTCATTTAGATATTCTTTAGATCTTTATATATTTATCAGATTATATCTGATTCTGAAAATACAAATAAAAAACCATTGATTTAAAACTGTTTTATTCACAATTTAACAAAATAATGTTGCAGCATATTGGCATCACTTCAAATATCACATCACATTCTGCAATTTATCGGAAAATCAATAAAAAGACTTAAATTATATAATTTCGATACACACAATGCTAATTATAATATTTTCTATAACATTTTAATATTTTCTCCACCAAATAAACAATTTTTACTGCACTGACTTTAAAACACACCCGCCCCGCACAATGACACAATACAAACTGGCAATTTTGACATGACGTTTGTCAATATATAAACTCGTTTGACGTATTCCTTTGTTCCAATGTTAATTGAAATTCAAATTTTGAATCTATAGTCGTTGTCATGGAGACGCCAAACATACCTGTCAAATATTGTAAACATTATCTCTTTCCATTCTCTTTCTAATATTATTTACGATTTTTAGCACCCCGAACTGAAATAATACCTGAAAACAATGAAAAAATATTAGTATTATTCTACAGAATACTAATTTAGCATATTTTAGAGAATGTCTAAAATATTACCTATCAACTACAGTAAAATAATAATCTACTATTACCTGCAACCATTTAGATATTCTTTAGCTCTTTTTATTTTATCAGATTATATCTGATTCTGAAAATACAAATAAAAACCATTGATTTAAAACTGTTTTATTCACAATATAACAAAATAATGTTTCAGCATATTGTCATCGTTTCAAATATCACATCACATTCAGCAGTTCAACGGAATATCAATAAAAAAGACTAAAATTATAAAATTTCGATACACACAATGCTAATTATAACATTTTCTATAACATATTAATATTTTCTCCACCAATTAACAATTTTTACTGCACTGACTTTAAAACACACCCGCCCCACACAATGACACAATACAAACTGGCATTTTGACATGACGTTTGTCAATATATAAACTCGTTTGACGTATTCCTTCGTTCCAATGTTATTTGAAATCCAAATTTTGAATCTGTTGTCGTTGTCATGGAGACGCCAAACATACCTGTCAAAAATTGTAAACATTGTCTCTTTCCATTGAGATGTATCTCTTTCTAATATTATTTACGATTTTTAGCACCCTGCCCTGAACAAAGAGAGTATAATCACTACGTTTTATCTCTAGCTACCCAATGATACCCAATGATATTACCCAATGATATTATATAAAAAATCTCAAACTATTTAGTAGAATATCATTGCTATTACCATTCTTTTTACCCGTTGTGTTCGGAATCCTAACCTTTAACGCGCGGACGCGCGGTCTCACAGACCGCTCATACCCTGCAAGAATCACATCTACCCTATTTACCCTTAAGCTTTACTCTTGCAGCGCTTAGTAGCTTCAGCTTTAGTCGAAAAATGTATTCTGAAGCAAAAAAAAATCGACGCCGACTGCAAGTTTGGAAAGTTATTTCAGTTTGAACTTCGAGCGCGGTCTGTGAGGCCCCATGTCCATGCTTCCCATACAAAGAATTATGTTTGTGTTTTCGGTAGTGCGCAATCAATGTCTAAATAAAATGTCTTGAAATAACTACTGCTTATGTTTTTAGAGAATTTATTCGTTGTAATACATAAAAAAACTTGGAATCGGTCAAATAATTGGGATAGCGCACTAAAAATGTTATAAGGAACAAATTAGTCTCTAGGAGCGCTTATGTTTACGAAATATTTTTTACAGCAAAAACTAATTGGATCTGTCTAGTTAACTTAAATAAATACTAACCCATAAAGTTAATATACCTATCGGAATAGAGCAACAATCTCGAGCTGTCAAACGTAACCAAAATTGGTTTTCATCTGTGTGAAAAATATGTGTACGTATACACTTACACAAGCATGATTGAACATGAATTCTATGAGATTATATTGACAACGTGCGGCACGTGCCGACTGGACGTCAAAAAAAGAGTGCTGCTGTCATGTATCACACGTCTCTTTTTACCACGCGGTGTTACTGATAGTGGCATCTCGCTTGCTCAGGCCTTTGTTTCTCTATTCCGCTAGGTATATTAACTTTATGTACTAACCACAATTTGTTTAGTGACATTTAAGCTATACTTAATTACGTTTGTAGTGGGCTTTACTAGGGATAGGTATTCAATATTGCTATACTGTGGCTTTACCATGTGAAATGACTACCAATAATTTTGTCCATGTTTGACCTATGTCAGAATTTTTATGTTACATGGTTACATGTTCAGAAGTTTCAGTTTAATTGTTTTTATATAATATGGCTTAAATTAATAGAAAATTAAGGCAAAAAGTTTTAAAACCTTTGTTTCTGAAAGTCTTAATAGTGAGTTTTTTGCTTAAAATGCTTCACTTTACAATATAAGTAAGAGTTTTAGATATTTAACTCATAGATTCCCTACATCAATTGTGTGTTAAGGCATTTTAGCAAGATAATCCAATCGTAAAAAAATCGTCCAATTACCTAAAAAACAGATGAAAATACGAACGGTCTGTCAGACCCCATGTCCATAAGTATGTTACAACTTTTAGATGTCCATAGTTAAAGGTTAAGGATATTCTGAACATTTCAAGTGCCCACCTGTTGCCATTGTGGAATACAAGCCAAAAAAAAGCCAAAAAATCACGTTTGTGTATGGGAGCCCCCCGTAAATATTAACTTTAATTTCATTTTAGTATATTTTGTTGTTATAGTGGCAACAGATATACACAATCTGTGAAAATGTCAACTCTCTAGCTGTGCTATTACCGTTCTTGAGTTACAGCCTTACTGACCTCTATATTTAATACACTGGACAGGCGATCGCTATCAATAAAATATTCCTATTTGAAAGTCGCCATATTGGCGCTGATTGCTATGTGAAAGCAGTAGTAGAGTGTACTTGGAACTATTATTTTGCAAATGGCGGTTGTAATTTTCTATGTAATTAAATTAGTTCACATTACGTTCACCGCGGCGCTTCAAATCGGCACAAAAATAGCTGTCATTTTGTACGGCATAGCATAGGCATAGCATAGCCTATCCCATAAAGTTAATATACGCCTAGCGGTATATTAACTTTATGGCCTATCCAGTGTAATAGTTGGCGCATTTTCATTGGTCGATAGGGCTCGCATGCGGGGTGCGGGAGATTTCTGAAACGCATACCACGACTATACTCCACTCGGGCTAGCTTTATAAGTCTATAGTCTCCCGCAAACGATCAAACATCAAACCGTCAAACACGTCAAACCACGTAGTAAATCCAAATTTTCTTCAAACGCGTCAAACATGTCAAACACGTAGTTTATATGGTGTTTGACGTGTTTGACGTTTGATCGTTTGCGGGGCACTTATGAGTATAAAGGGCGCTCCACATTCTCAAGAGAATCTCGCGAGAACGCAAGAAACATGCGAAAAACGTGAATGTGGAAGCGATTCGCGTATTCTTCTCAAGTTCTCGCGTTGTTCTCCGGCTTTTCTCCACTTTTTGTCGGTTTTTTGACGCGAGACAAAGGAGTGCGAGGAGGTGAGAACAGTAGAGAACGTATATTGACTCCACACTCGCATGTTTCTCAGTAGCGCGCGAGTCGTGGACTTGAACGGTTGTAAATATTATGTACCGCGTGGCGTCAATATGAACGTAACTTGGACAAACGAACTTGAGTTGAAATTTTTAGAATATTTCCAAGCGAATGCGCATAACAATAAATTTGTCGCAGCCGCTTCTGCGTCCATCGTCATCGAGCGCGAGAACTGTAGTGAGAACTTTGTGAGAGTATGTACCTACCCAAAGAAGTTCTCGCTATAGTTCTCGCTGAGAATCTCCGGAGATTCTCGCGTGAATGTCTCTTGAGAATGTGGAGCGCCCTTTATAGCTCAGAACAGGAAAATAAGACTAAAGTGCCCCGCAAACGATCAAACATCAAACACGTCAAACACCATATAAACTACGTGTTTGACATGTTTGACGCGTTTGAAGAAAATTTGGATTTACTACGTGATTTGACGTGTTTGACGGTTTGATGTTTGATCGTTTGCGGGAGACTTTACATAGAGGAAAATAATACACGAAGACTAATAACAATGCACCATTAGTTGTCAATTAGTTGTCATAGACTCCCCGCATATTGTATCCTTAATCTGTGCTGTATACCGTACGAGATAACGACTAATGAAAATGCGCTCTTAGAGTAAGACCGCACTAGGCGTAACTGAACTGCAGCGGAACTGCGCGACACGACGCGTCATTTTTGTCTATACCGCACTTGAACTGCAGCGGCGCTACAAAAATATATTCAGTATCTAGGCAACCTCTGCTCTGAGCGCTTCCAACCAGCTGACTGACTATGAAAATGAAGTTTGTCAAACCGCACTGCGCGGCAACGGAACTACACGTCGCGACACTTTTGGTCAGCTGATCAACTTTGCCGCGCAGTTCAGTTGCAACTTGCAGTGCAGTTCAGTTGCCGCGTAGTGCGTGTTGTCTCATATAATTTCATACAAAGAATATTTTGACGCGTCGTGTCGCGCAGTTCCGCTGCAATTCAGTTACGCCTAGTGCGCTCTTACCTTTATAGAGGTCAGTGTACAGCCTGGAGACAGACAGACAGACGCGCAGCTGTCGCCTCGCCTGTCAAGGTCTTTTGCTGTTCAAAACCGCCTGGCATTGTACATAATATTCATTCTAAAACGTTTACTTAAAATTCATGCTTAAAATCATATAAAAATTTCAAGTATACAGGACAAAGTTTATTTTACCTCATCAACTGTGCTTTTTTTAATTATTGACCTGTCATATACTTCTGCTCATTGTAATCGCCTGGCATTTTATATTTAAGGTGTACACTAAATAAACTTTATTCTATTAAATTTTGAAACTTACAGAAACAAGTTTTGAAAATCAATTTAGTCAACAGTTAAAAAAATAAAGGGGTTGATGACGTGCAGGGCTGAGGCCTGCTAGCCGCCAGCCGCCAGGTCATGGCCATTACTCATCATCATCATCATCATATCAGCCTATATTCATCCACTGCTGGACATTGCTCTTAGCATGACATAAATCTAAGTATGTATATAAATTTCTAGCCCTACAGAGCGAGCGAGCGTTAGGTACTCAAGACTGTTCACGAGCTCTCCCTCTGTGTTTATTAATAGATAAAGAGTTTAATTAAGTATGTATTTTTATAATTCAAAATAAATAAACTTTCAAATAATGTAATAAAATAACGAAATAAAATAATTTATAAGTTTTTCCTTCTCTGAGATTAATATATTTTATCATTCAAAATAATATTCTGAATTGCATGAATAATTTAAATAAAGCACAAAATAATGTTAAGAACAGTAACGGCAATTTTTTATTAGTTTTACACCCAGCCATCCAGTGCACACTATTTACATGTTTCGGCAATATTTACAAGAAAGCGCGGGAAAAGCTCTGACGGCACCCCCTTTGCCATTTGCACTCCCGGCACGCAGAATCTTATATCTTTAAACGAGCAATTCTTGTATATAATTGGAATCTTGGAATCGGCTCCAACGATTTTCATGAAATTTAGTATATAGGGGGTTTCGGGGGCAATAAATCGATCTAGCTAGGAATCATTTTTAGAAAATGTCATTTTATTTTTGTGTTTAATCGAATACCGAGCAAAGCTCGGTTAAATAGCTAGTGGTATTTATAACAGAAAAATAAACCAAAAGACTAATTAAGCATAAATTTTATTTACAATTATTATACATCACCAACTAGTTTTACATCATTTTAAAGTTGTAATCAGTCGATCAATAAAACACCTAATACATAGATAGAATAATAACAATATCATACATATTACATACACTTGTTGTAAAAGACAAACTTCTCTTCTTCTCTTTCCGATAAAAATGGGATCCAGTCCAAAACATTAAAGTATTACTAGGCCAATTTATTTGTGATGAAATGGGTTTGTTTGAACACTGTTGCTCTCACTCTCGGTGTTCAACACTACGTTTATTAGAAATGAGGGTTTCTATTCAAATACAGATTTTAGATCTTATAACATGTTGTGTGAAAACATTTTATGCAAGACGGACATAATATAAGTTGCGGTATGTAGGCCGCGTTTCAAACTCATACAAATTACGGACGGAACGCGGGGGACGACACTAATCCGTCGCGTTCCATAAGTATATTGTATGCGTTTGACATTTGCGGCGGAATTTACGCCGGCGTAATTCAGCCTAGTGTATTTAGACACTGAGAGATAACTCGACAAATAACGAAGGGGAATAGAAGCGGTAGTAGGCCTCATGTAGACGCAGCGCAGACGACAGACTATCCGTGACGCACTTTTTAGTCTGTGGGAAATAGAACCTATGCATTTATATGCAGTAACGCACACGACACGCAAAAAGTCCGCATATAATTGCATAGGTTCTATTTCCACAGACAAAAAGTGCGTCACGGATAGTCTGTCGTCTGCGATGCGCCGTGGACGTTCTAAATGTTAACCGTATTTAGAGATAAATATTTTCATTTCATTTCAATGTACAGTGTTCTATTGCCCCAGTTTTACTTGCAGAGTGATCTTGTAGATGTGTGCGGCCTAGCTAGAGGTATATAATATACACTCCCACTTTCGAAATAATCAATAAGACCGCACGAATCAAAACCTCTTTTTTTTCATATGTCCAACTTCTTATAACATAGATCTTGATTAATAGACTATACTTTATACAACACAGCAGCCTCACAAAGAAACTGGATAAAATACAGGAATTTACAGTACATTACTAATTACATTAATTTTTTCTCCAAAATATTTACAAAAAGTGTTATTTTTACAACAACATTTCTAATTGCACATCACATAGGTATCTCCAAAACTTAAAATAGGTACTAGACAATTAAAACACTTTAACAAAAATTAAAGTTGACATTATAATTTGATAATTTACATCAAAGTACAAACAAAGAATGGACGTACAGGTTTTTCTTATTTAAAAACACAATCTTTACAACTTGATGGTATACTTTATAACTTCAGAGAAGTCATGCTTTTATTGTATAACTAGCGACCCGCCCCGGCGTCGCACGGGTATAAAATATATAGCCACTGAAAAAATTATACCCATAGCCTTTCTCTATAAATAGGCTATCTAACACTGAAATAATTTTTCAAATCGGACCAGTAGTTCCTGAGATTAGCGCATTCAAGTTTAGCCCTTTCAAATAATTTTCCCCGTTTTTTTCCACATTTTCCTCTATTTCTTCGCTCCTATTAGTCTTAGCTTGATAAAATATAGCCTATAACCTCCTCGATATATGGGCTATCTAACACTAAAAGAATCATCAAAATCCGTTGCGTTGTTTTAAAGATTAAAAAGGGACATGAGGGAAAAAAGCGACTTTGTTTTATAATAAGTATAGATATAGATATGTATATTTAACAATTCAATATAATATTATGCAGTTAAACAACATGATATTCAAAGTGTCTAAATATTTACAGTACTAATACAACAAACAGACTTTTTTTTTTAATAGAAAACTAGCTGTTGCCCGCGACTCCGTCCGCGTGGACTTCAGCTTATAGCGCGCGGTAGCTCCCGTCATAGAGTAACTTATATTATATGGTAGGTAGTTCCCGTTGAACCGTGTAGGCTACCACGACAGAGGTGCTTCAATGTTTACACTTTACAGACAGACAGACACATCACACATAAAACGCCTCTATTTTTGCGTAGGGGGTTAAAAACTGGGGAGTGGGGTCGAAGTCCAACTGATGTTCGACTTCGACCCTACGAGTTCGATTTCGAGTTGATACTCTTCTTAATACTTAAAAAAAAAACGCAATAGGAATGATTCATCCTTACCACCTCTTATAGTAACGCGTTTGAGTAAGCGCTTGTGCGATGTAGGAGACGGCACGGCGGCAACTATTATGAATTTTTGGAACTAACTTAATTAAAACAAAGAATCATGCTCAAAGAACAAAGGCCATTCGTCTAACATGCTTGGACTATAAAAATCTTATAAAACGTAACTTGATGAAACATCTGTAATTTCAATTGCCTATATAAATGTAACATAGCACGGCATTCAATATATTTTTAAAAGCTCTGAGTTTCAAGTAATTGTGTATTAAGTTTTTGAATTTTGAGGTTATAAAGATAGTTAATAATAAGCTGTACTATCATTTTAAGTTATGGTTTTAGTTTAAATTATATGAAACACACGTCAGAGTTTTTAAAAATAAAAGTAGGAGGCAAACGAGCAAACAGGTCACCTGATAGAAAGCAACTACCGTCACTCATGGACACTCGCAAAATCGGAATACGCTCTGTTCTCGAAATCCTCAAGAAGAGAGCGTATTTAAGTAGGTTGTATGAGTCCCTATGAATGACAGAATATGCGTTCAATTAAAAAAAAAAACATTATCCTGCGTTAAAAACACAAATTCAATATTCATATTTTTAGAGCCGATTATCTTTGTTTTCCCAGCTTCTAAAAATCAACTGTTTTTATTTAATTATAGCATTTTACCTAAACTACATTTTAGTTATAGTTCCACCTAGGTAACAAGAACCTTGTTTTTTTAGTCCATTTTGGCCATTGTTCTTTGTATAGGAGCTGGACTCGACTTTTATTTTTGATGTCCTAAAATAAACTATAGTTAGATTTGGTTGTTCTTATGCTCTTAACATAATTCCGTTTGAGATTTATGTCTAAATAGCCACGATTTTTTATAATAATTAATAACGTTTACAATTATTTTGAGGTTAGATACCTTTTTTCCGACTGCGGTGTAGCCTACAAGTGTATATTCGGCGATCTGCTTTCTAATTATTTCAATTTCTCCTAGAGCATTACCCAAAAAATAGAACGAATGCGAATGATCGCGGCTGTCAGAAGTCAGAACATAACGAAACTAAAATATATTGATCTTTTTTTTGTGGCTATTTAAAGACACATTTCTAATGATTTTCGATGCCTTAAAATATAAGGGAATTTTTGCTACTAATGGCATATCGGGACGCCACCGCCCACCTGGTACGATTTGGCCATTGTTCTTTACGCATTTTCACCCCCCTTACAACCTATGTTCTTTCTCAGGCTATGTTCTTTCTCAGGCTTTAGACTATCTGTGTACAAAATTTCATTACAATCTGTTCGGTAGTTTTGGCGTGAAAGCGAGACAGACAGACAGAGATACTTTCGCATTTATAGTATTAGTGTAGATTAAAATAAATAATTAAAAGCAATAAATAAACTTTGGCGTTTAAAATATTTGTTTTTAATAATTGAAATTGTCGGAAAACACACAGCTGATACTATGTTTCTTTCTATAACTAAATTGAATTATGATTAAAGAAACATTTCTTTGGGTTCATATCTACACTAATAAAGCTAAGGAGTAAGGACTATTAGTATTATAGTCATGAACTAGACATTTTATTTGCACACAAGGGTACTAAGTACCAATGCTTTAAAAAGGAGATTCTTTAACTAAAAAGAAGGTTGCTATAAACATATTTAAAGGCAAAGTATTAATCGAAAATTATTTAAAGCTGAAAAATTATTCATGTAACGGTGCGTCCACATTTGTATCATTTGCGCGATCAGATTTTCGATCAGATCTCCGTCGCGATCATCGCGCCGTATCAAGTATGCGTATCATAATGTTCCTATTAGATCATTCTGCCGATCATGCGTGTATTTGATATGACACATATCAGATACGCGGTTAATAGCGATCGGGGCGTATCATGATACGCGTATCATTTTGACACGCTTCGATGATACGCGACGGAGATCTGATCGGGGATCTGATCGCACAAATGATACATATGTGGACGCACCCTAAGGTGAGGCAAAATCAATTAACAATCTTGTAGGAATAATATTCAATCTACTGCTTATAGTTTTCCTGGCAACCCACAATTAAAGCGCATCACACACGGTGAAGATAATATAATATTTTATCTTAAGATGCCCAAATATAAAATATTATAGTATCTTAAGCTATCACACACGGCTAAGATACGATAATATTAAAAATATGTTCATTTCCTTACGAGTCTGCGTTGGTGCCACACGTATTCCTTGTTAGAGTTCTATATACAGGGTGATTGACTATGAGTGATAACTAATAACTGATACTGTCTTACTTCTTGATTTGTTAGACAGCTTCTCAGACGATGATTCTGATATAGAATGTGAAATGCAGATTGCAGTAGCACATTCCAAAAGGAGAAACATTTGGATAGAACCTCACATAAAAAAGAGAAAAACCTGCGGCGAATATAACCTTTAGGGTCTACACAGACGAACTGCATTTCAACTGCAATCCAACTGCAAATTGCAGTTTGAATGCAGTTGACACGACTGCAATGCGACTGCAATAGAACTGCAAACCAAACACGCAGTCGGATTGCAGTTCAGTTGCTGTCGGCGTGCAGTCGTGTGAACTGTTTGGTTTGCAGTTCTATTGTAGTCGCATTGCAGTCGTGTCAACTGCATTCAAACTGCACTTGAACTGCAATTTACAGTTGGATTGCAGTTGAAATGCAGTCCGTCTGTGTAGACCCTTATCAATATCTGTCAACGAAGAAGTTTCAGGAGTATTTTAGAAATTTAAGAGAAACATTCATTTCGATTCATGAGCTTTTTAAGCAATAATAATAATAAAGCAATAAATTATAAGTCAATTTTATTTAAAATTATCCGAAATGTTACTTTTTCCATCAAAATGTTACTTTTCGAATGAGAGTAGGTATGTAACTTTCTAACATACAGCACTGGCAACACTGCATCCACTAGTGCGTCCGATCACCGATGAGCCCGCTGCTCGACACAAAAACACCCTGTACCTATTCATAAAGATATATTTCGCATCTTAAGATAACATATTAAGATACGAAATATATATTTCGTATCTTAAGATAAAATATTAAGGTACGAAATATATATTTCCATATCTTAAGATACAAAATATAAAATATAAATTAACTTCGTCGTGTGTGATGGTTCATAGGATTTGTATGGTGAGCGATATTCTAAAATATGCTCTAAGATAATATATACTTTATATTATCTTCACCGTCTGTGATGCGCTTATATATTTATTCAAGGTGCATCATGGTATGACGGACCATTTTAGGATGTTTCGATTATTCGCATATTAACACAAGAAAAATATTTACACAGGACTATAACTATAAATATCTGAGGTTATGTGAAATTTTCAATATGATAGACTAATGCCCAGTTTCTGAGGTTTTTGACAGAAAGGACATCCGGCATTCTGGTCTAAAAAAAGAAATGCGCGACCAGAACTAAGAATATATTTTCTAATAGCTAGGCCATATTAAGAACTTAATTTTCTGAGTATTTGTCTAGGAAAAAAAATTACTAAAAGCATTACACTTAAAGGGGTAAGGGCGTTTGTGCACTACACGGAATTTTACCGTCCGGCGGCGTTCCGATTTCTTACATTTTGATATGGCAAACGTGAACGCCGGACGGTAAAATTCCGTGTAGTGCACAAACGCCCTTACTGGGAAATGACCCCTTACCCCGTATTACCTCTTTCCTAGTACGATGCCATTTCCAGTACGACCCCTTTTACCTTTTTTTATACCAACATTTTATGGAAATTGCCTGATGTCCTTTATCTATTCACTTGAGATTTCGATTGGATAGCGAAAAAACATTTACCGATTAACAATGCTGTTCAATACTTAAATCCCTGTCAAAAAAAATCTGAAACCAGGTATAAAACAAGTCAGACCTTGATAGTTATTCGCTGTCTAATCATTTATATCAGCAAGGGCTTGCACTGCCTGGCAATAAAGTATCGAATTTCGTATTCGACAAACTTTTTTGCTAAAATGAGTTTCACACTTTTCCAAATACTTTTAAACCCTCGAAGACCGATTTTAAAACCCTCAAAGACACCATATTACCTTTAGTTCGCTTGTTTGCGTTGCGACTTGCGTGTCGACTGTCATATGTGTACGGGCACGTGAAGGAGTAGCGCGTCCCGGCGCGGGAAAACCTCCGAGCACATCTCGCACTTGAACGGCCCCTCGAGCGTCGGTGACGGTGACGGCGATGGCGGCGGCGTCTTGACGCGCACCGGTGACGGCGACTGCGGCGTCTTGACGCGCACCGGCGACGACAACGGCGACGCGGCCGGCGGCGGGGACGGCGAGTGCGGCCCGATCGCGAGCAGGTCGTCCGCCGGGTGCCGCGGCGGTCGCCGACCGCGGACCTGATCATAAATACAATTACTATAATCACAGAATATATAATTAGTACCTTACGGTACAGAAGATTCACTCCTGAGTTTAGGTATGATAAACGCAAGCTTCCGGTCACCGGACTAGTCTCGATAGGCTGGCACTCACTCCACTTGTCGCACACGGAACGCACGCATCCGCGATACAAAAGTAATTAGTCCCCGGCCCCGCGCCGCCGCGCCGCTCGCTTGACAGCCTTGGCAGATTGAAGCGAGACGGCAGACAGTTATTGTACTATGAACGCTAAACGCAATGCAAAAGGTTGAAATTAGGTTGTTTTCCAGAATAGTAGGTAAATATCTTGACAATTTTGCGCCGTTTGTATGGAAGTGAGACAGGCCTGCTATAATATAGAATTTAGTTATAGACACTTCATTGCCATCCTAGATTCGGAAAAATATCTGCAACTTGTGAAAGTTTTTGCTAATTGTAACAGAGACATCATTAGTTCAAAGGGTCAATTCAGACCGCAACGCGACGCGTAGATGCATTTCTAAATTTCATGCAATCTGTCAAATCCATATAAATTTTTAATAAATTTTTAAATGCATCAACGCGTCGCGTTGCGGTCTGAATTGACCCAAACACCCAATTTTTGGTACTTTCGTTAACACTACACTACAGAAAAACCTGTTATAGACATTTATTTTTTGACTGTTATATAGGATGACTTTCAACAAGTTTTGGTTTCTTTTTTTATAAGTTGTATGATTTTTATAAGACTCTATAATACGCTTTTCGCACGCAAGAAACTTGCACATAAGTCTCACGTTATTTCAATGGATTTTTTCTTCTCTAGAAAAGACCAGCCATTCGCATATAAAACAAAGATGACCAAATGCGTAGTAAATTAGTTTTAGGCGCAGCGCAGACGACAGACTATCCGTGACGCACTTTTTAGTCTATGGGAAATAGAACCTATGCAATTATATGCAATAACGCACACGACGCGCAAAAAGTCCGCCGCGTTCTACGAATAATAAAAACAAAGGAAAAGTAACTCCGTCAAAAAACATGCACCTTGTCGAAAAAGTGTACCTTAGGTACACATTTCAACACATTTACAATATTTAGGTGGCCTTGAGCGGTATTAGGCTGACGTTACTAGACAGTTCGAAAGGAACCTTTAAAACGGTAATAGTATGGAAGTTATGATTCCTTGTTTTATTATTCGTAGGCCGCGTTACTGCATATAATTGCCTAGGTTCTATTTCCACACAGAAAATTGCGTTACGGATAGTCTGTCGTCTGCGCCGAGCCTTACCGTACCTGTTTAGTGCGCGGTCGCGGCTCCTCGGTATGTATCATGCGGGGTCGGGGCGGCGGCACGCGTCGTCGTCGGCGGCGGCGCGGCAGCGGCGGTGACGGTGACGGTGACGGTATCGGCGACGGCGGCGGCGACGGTGACGGCGGCCGGAGCGGCGACGGCGCCGGCGACTCCGACTGCGCTCGCCACCGCGCCGGCGGAGACTCGTCCGTTTTCAGCTTCCGTCGACGTTTGTATTTTCTAGGCCCGTTCTGAAATTTCAACGTCGCGTTTTATTAGCGATGATTTTTTAATCACGCGATTTACTCATACTTTGAGCTATCATTTATTTAAATGCGAAAATGTATCTATCTGACTGTCTGGTACCTCGACTTCACGCAACGGCTGAACCAACTTTACGGACGTAGGATACTTTATATCCCGGAAAAATTAACGGTTCTAAAGCGATTAACAAATTCGGACTTGGGAGTAACATCTTGTATTTTTAAAAAATATCAAGAGTGAGCAAAAATTACCATTCTGAAATTTTATTAGTACGACAAAAAAATATGTTACCTGGGGCTGTCTTTTCATGGCTGTGTTTTCGTCGCAGTGCTGTATGAGATGTTGAACTAGCTCCTGACTCGTGTTCATTGCCTTGCCGCACACCGAACAACAATACTGATATCCACCTGTCGTGATAAAATATACAATTTTATTCAAGAGGTAATCCTATAAATACGACAGGGGTTAGTGCAAGTTTTATTCGACCATACGCATCGAGCGCGTAAACGCGAATTTATATGGGATCAAAGCAGTATCCACGTTAGCCAGTAGATGGCGCTGCTTTGATCCCATATGTATATCTTTTTATTTATAAACTTTTAAGCTCGGTTTCATAATTTTATTATAGTGTGATATTGGTATATTTAGTCGCGGATGAATAGCTTGTGCTATAGATATTGTCTGTTGCATTGGAAAAGGCGCTTGATAAAGCAAGGGCAAATATTGATTAGCGTATTTATTGAGCAACTGTTTTTTTTTTGTTTGTGTAAGCCTTACACTGTAAGGGGATCAGTCCACGGCGTGTGGTCACGTTTATTTACATATGTCGTTATATATATATATATATATATATAGTAAAAATAACTTGCATGATTCGATAGTACTACTACTACATACTAATTCTAGTATGTAGTAGTAGTACTATCGAATCATGCAAGTTATTTTTTAAAAATAAAAATTTTTTTGTATGACATACGTGGCAACTTTATGCCGATAGGCGCGAGCGGCAATGCCCCGGCCGAATTTTATATATGATTTGAATAAAAAAACTTCACAAATCTATTGTACTACTAAGATTACTGCGGGAAAACAACCATTAAAATGTCACGTAGTATGATAAAGTCGTTTAGAGTTTAGACTATCAATCATCTCTACTATCTATCAAGCATCAATATTTACCGTATGCGCGGCGGTCTGGCGCGGAGTGATGGCTGCGTACGTGTTCCCGCAAGACGACGCGCTGGTTGAACGCGCGCGGGCACACGGCGCATGCGTACGGCTTCTCACCTGGTATCACGTATTGGTATTATTATACTAATACAAATACAAAGCTTGTAGAGTTGTTTTATTACGTACGAAGTTATGAATACAGTCATGTTCTTTAGATCATTTAGAACAAGTGCATTCATATGTCATAACTCAAGACCAAATTTTTTGTGGGTTAATACACAAATGCCTAAGACCGCGTTTTTAATGACGCGGAGCGGAGCGGACAGGAGCTTAGCGGTGCCGAATTGACCAATCATCATGCTCAAAATCTTCGCTGTCATTCCGCTGGAATAGCACGATTGGTCAATTCGGGCACCGCTAAGCTCCTCTCCACTCCGCTCCGCGTTAGTGGAACCGCGGTCTAATAGCGACCAGATGTGAGACTTCTTTACCTGCTTATGAATTAAAGTTACATAAAATACATTAATGATTAAATTAATCATAAAAAAATTACCCCAACTATGAAAGTTACTTATTAAATACACTAACATCCATGGACCATGATGCAAAGAGGCAAAAAATATTACATTTCTTTTAGTTTCGCCATAGTTGGGTGAAGACTTAAAAATTATCAATTTTTTTCCGGTAACAAACCCATGAATTATTTCATCAGTCCAATTTATCATCCTAAATATTATGTATATTCAAATTCAAACTTTTTTATTCAAAAAATTTTTAGATAGTACTGTAACTTCTTCCTGGAAATTCATGTCTATACACTTTCTTTTGAAGATGTAAAATACTGACCGGTATGTATACGCTCGTGTTTCCGCAGCGTGCCGCCGTCCGCGAACGCCTTCCAACAGAACCGGCACGCGTACGGCCGCTCGCCCGTGTGGATGCGCACGTGGATCTGCTGTGACGACCGCGAACCGAACACCTTGCCTAAGGGACACAAATACATATTGAGAACGGAAGTCCTTGCTTGCGAGAGAGATGGAGATAGTATTGAGCATGGAACTTTGTGATTGCGGGGAAGGTATCGATAACGGAAGTCCTTGCCTGCGAGAGAGAGACGGAGATAATAATGATAACGGAAGTCCTTGCTTGCGGGGGAGAGACGGAGATAGTGAATTGTGCACGGAACATATTGACAGGAGAGTAAAGGCTCATTTACATGTGTAAAGGCTCATTTACATGCGTTAATCGGTCTTAAGGGGCCGGGTACCCTCGAAATTCTCATACACACGTAATACCAAAGTCATTTTCTCACACGAAAATATTTAACATGTTTGAGTTATTTTTCAGCTTAAAATAGTAATTATCTAGGTTCCTGCACAAAAATTTACTTCAAAATATTTAAACACTAAAATTATTTTTTTTGTTTAAAATTTTTTTTAGTAAATTTACTACTAAATATTTAAACACTAAAAAATAGAGTAAACCACTAAAAAATATATAAATAAACTAGCTGTCCCGGCAAACGTTTCTTTGCCATATTATAAAGTATATCGCCCGTATTATTTTATTGAAGTGACTAAATAAAGTATAATATCACCATGGCAACGTCCATCGCTATCATGGTCGTCGTTTTTCTCGAGTTGTAATAATTTACTATTATTTATTCAACAAATGCACTTATCAATGTAATAAGTACCGAGTAGCCGATTCTCAGACCTACTGAATATGCATATAAAATTTGGTAAAAATCAGTAAAGCCGTTTCGGAGGAGTTAGTGGACTAACATTGTGACACGAGAATTTTATATATAAGATAAGAAGATAAAGAGTAAATTTACTACAAAATATTTAAACTCTAAAAAATATTTCTTAGGGCCACTTGCACCATGATGTTTAACTTCAATTTAACTTCAACTTCATCTCTATCACTCACCAAGTGAGTGATAGAGATGACATGATGTTTAACTCAGAGTTAATTTTAACTCTGAGTTAAACATCATGGTGCAAGTGGCCCTTAGTATTCAAATATTTTGTAGTAAATTTACTATTTATTTATATATTTTTTTGTGTTTAAATATTTAGTAGTAAATTTACTAAAAAATTTTTTTTATTGTGTTTAAATATTTTGAAGTAAATTTTTGTGCAGGAACCTAGGTAATTACTATTTTAAACTGAAAAACAACTCAAACATGTTAAATATTATCGTACGAGAAAATGATTTTGGTATTACGTATGTATGAGAAATTCCAAGCGTACCCGGCATCTTTAGAAAGGGATGTCTGTGTGATAGTTTCGCGCTATTGCGACTTGGGAGAGTCGAAGATAGTTTCGCAAATTTTTACTTGGAAAACAAGACAGAAATTAAAGCGCATCACAGACGGTGAAGATAATATAAAATATATATTATCTGAGAGCATATTTTAGAATATCGCTCACCATACAAATCCTATGAACCATCACACACGACGAAGTTAATTTATATTTTATATTTTGTATCTTAAGATACCGAGCGATATGGAAATATATATTTCGTACCTTAATATTTTATCTTAAGATACGAAATATATATTTCGTATCTTAATATGTTATCTTAAGATGCGAAATATATCTTTATGAATAGGTACAGGGTGTTTTTGTGTCGAGCAGCGGGCTCATCGGTGATCGGACGCACTTGTAGATGCAGTGTTGCCAGTGCTGTATGTTAGAAAGTTACATACCTACTCTCATTCGAAAAGTAACATTTTGAGGGAAAAAGTAACATTTCGGATAATTTTAAATAAAATTGACTTATAATTTATTGCTTTATTATTGTTATTGCTTAAAAAGCTCATGAATCGAAATGAATGTTTCTCTTGAATTTCTAAAATACTCCTGAAACTTCTTCGTTGATAGATATTGATAAGGGTCTACACAGACGGACTGCATTTCAACTGCAATCCAACTGTAAATTGCAGTTCAAGTGCAGTTTGAATGCAGTTGACACGACTGCAATGCGACTGCAATAGAACTGCAAACCAAACAGTTCACACGACTGCACGCCGACTGCAACTGAACTGCAATCCGACTGCGTGTTTGGTTTGCAGTTCTATTGCAGTCGCATTGCAATTTGCAGTCGTGTCAACTGCATTCAAACTGCAATTTGCAGTTGGATTGCAGTTGAAATGCAGTCCGTCTGTGTAGACCCTAAAGGTTAAATTCGCCGCAGGTTTTTCTCTTTTTTATGTGAGGTTCTATCCAAATGCTTCTCCTTTTGGAATGTGCTACTGCAATCTGCATTTCACATTCTATATCAGAATCATCGTCTGAGAAGCTGTCTAACAAATCAAGAAGTAAGACAGTATCAGTTATTAGTTATCACTCATAGTCAATCACCCTGTATATAGAACTCTAACAAGGAATACGTGTGGCACCAACGCAGACTCGTAAGGAAATGAACATATTTTTAATATTATCGTATCTTAGCCGTGTGTGATGCGCTTTAGATTTAACTATAACTTTCTACAAGATATAAAGCAAACAATTTGTTTGAATAATACTGATAAAACTTACCGCATTCTTTACACGGAAACTGTCTGACGCCGGAAGCTGATGTCGTCGTGTGACGCCCTCGCGACATTTTTTTTAGCCTGCAACCACAAAACATTAAAGACACAACTTCAAAATCATTCACAGTCGTCATGTGATTTCATGTTAACGTGTGTGAGCATCCCCGCATGTGTGTGTGTGTGTGTGTGTGTGTGTGTGTTAGCAGGCCCCTAAACAATGAATTTTACTGTGCAATATAATATTGAACGCGCCCGCCTTTTAATCTTATTGTCAAATAAGTTTCAATAAATATTGTGTGTGATAATATTGCGCAATAAAATTAATCGTCTAGGAGCCCGCTTACATAGTGTAGTGTAGTGACAGTGTAGTGGGGCTACCTGTGCGCGGCTCGCGGGCGCTCGGCGTGCCGCTCGGCGTGCGCGAGTAGCGTAAGCGCATCCCCGCACGCCTCGCCGCAAACCTCACACGTGTGCTGCTCCCACGTGCCGCTGCTGTCGTGTTGCTGCCGCTTGTAACTGCGTAAAGTCAGACATTGTGAATAAATGTAGCAAAAACCATGTCACAAAACACACAAAATTATATTGTAAAGTTTAGTGACATTATAATTTCGTAGTTTTAACGACATATAAGTACAGGTGCGTAAATACACATATTATGCTTTGTTCAAACCTACGCGACCAAGCGACTGCGAAGCGGGAGCGTCAACTTGTACGCTCCCGCTTCGCAGTCGCTTGGTCGCGTAGGTTTGAACAAAGCATTATTTGGAATCGTTAATATACGTTCTTAGGCACATCAATTAACAGAATGAAACAGAGAAACATATACATTATATAATTTACGAATCATCAAAAACTTTTGCGATAACTTGGACTTGGACATAAATCTTGTGCATTAATTTCATAGTTGCTACAAAATATTCCATCTTTCCTAAACAAAAACCGACTATATAATAATAATATTAATAGTTCCCACACCGGTTTCGGTGACGGTGGCCGGTTTCATTGAAACCAGGCCAGCTACGCAAGAGTAATTTTGTAGTGCCCAAGTGTGTGCGCAGTACACAAGAGCACTCTTTATTCCTTTACTCTCATAACCCAGTGGGACGGACGACCGACACGACTGGCGAGATATCAGGCGCGAGACCGACCGACCGACGCCCATCCGACGCATGGACCATCTTAAGCCGGGCCCAGACGACTGTAACGTGTAATGTAACACGAATTCTAATTTCTACGTCTGGACGGCACTACGAGCATTACATGTAACGCTCGGGGTTTATCCATCGGCTGTCGGTTTTCGCGCGAGCACAAAGGCTCGTTTGGACAATTCGCTTTGAGTTCGTGTGCCGTCCACACTGTTGACACTAAATTACACGTAATCTTACATTACACGTTACACTCGTCTGGACCCGCTTTACTTGTCAATCAGGTGATCAGCCTGCATTGTCCTAACTAAACTTGGAAATAACATGTTTCTAACGCGAGATCGAACCCACGACCTCCGAGTCAACAGCCGCGCTCTATACCACTAAACCACGGAGGCGTTCACCCACTAAAATTGGGTGAACGCCTCCGTGGCCACTTGGCTTTACGGTGGACCCACTTTAGTACCTGTGCGCAGCGGCAACATGTCGTCGGAGCAGGTCGGCTCGTTGGAAGGCCACGCCGCACTCGCCACAGAACAGCTCGGGGCCACGCACGTTGTCGCGACTCTCTGGCGCGGCGACCGGCGACATTTGGTACTCCATATCGTCGTCTATAACAGTTGGAATGTCAATTAATTGAGGACGGTTTCTTCAGTAATGAGTTTACGTTACGGGCCTTCCCTACGTAGAATCCGTAATTTACCGTATTTAGAGCTTTATAAACTCATAAGCTACAGAGTTATAATAAAAATACAGCAATAATCTTCAGTATCTCAACATTCCACGTTTTAAATTTTCTATTTTCGTTTATTATACTCATGATATCTTCCAAAGCCAATTTATTAAAATTCAAGCATACATTCAGCATCTCCTTAGTATGTACAAATTACTTTTATTTGAAACACACGGTAATAGATCGACAATATCATAAACTACATATTCCCCGTTTTAATTTTTTTTTAGGTCAATTTTGAACTAACATAAGTAAAAAAATACGGTTTTGGTGCGAACGCGGCAAATGTATGGCCAAGGTCGTTTGCTCGGGGGACGGCCTTAATGTCGTCCATAGTTTAAGCACTCGCGGCGTTTCCATATTAGTAAGAAAATAGCTTTGCGAGAAATTTTAAGTTCTTAAAAATTTAATAATTATTATTCTTTCACTACCAGGTATTCGTGGTCTTCATTTTAACGTTTCAACTTTTAGCGGGCTCCTAGACGATCAATTTTATTGTGCAATATCACGTATTATGCAATATTATTGACCGCCTATGGTTAATAATGGCCGCCCCCGCTTCTAAATGTTATTGTCAAATAAGTTGTATTATGTGTGATATACGTTGGTTGAAGTTATGTTTACTGTCACAGGTTACACGGTCAAATTTTCATCAATGTGATTCAACAATCCGGTACGGATTGACGAAAATTTGATCGTGTACGCCACGAATTGATCGTATTTTTAATATGAACTTTTTAAACCCATCAATATCAGATTGATGGATCAGATTGATGAAAATTTGACCGTGTAACCTGTGACACTAACCGGAGTCTGTGTCTCCAAAGTCCTGCGGTGGCGGCTCTGTGCGTGCGGGCAGGTCGGGGTGACGCGCGCGCGTGTGCGACCGCAGAGCGTCGCGCGACCAACACAGCTCGCCGCACACGCTGCACTCTATTGGCGAGTCACCGCCGTGGATCTAGGGAATATAAGTTATGTTAGTTAATTAACTAAGCTATTATTGTTATTTTCCACGTTTTTGGTAAAAGGTGGAAAATAACAAAAAAGAAAAAAAAACTATTTAGAAATAAATAATTTCATTTCATTAACGTCACAGAATACAAGTGGCGTCTGTTTGGAGAATAGTATAATATATTCTCTCGCTTACTAATATGAAGATCCGCGAAGGAATGCATGTCGATCTTCAAAGAAGTTAAGTTTTAATATGTTTTGTTCTTTCGATGCGTAAGGAAATTAGACGCACAGACGAAACATTCGCTATTTGGCCTTTTTGTGATTGTCAGAACGCGTCGTGGCCGTTTTCATTAGAGCCACAACGCGAATTTCAGAATGTGGACATGTGACCACAACGCGTTGTGAGCTATTTTTCCATTTTTCCGCTCACTGAGCATTTTCTATCTTTGAGCGTAACATGTACACAGAATAGACGCTATAGTTGTTATATTCTAATTTGACATTGTCAAACATAATTGTAAGGGCTCATAAGTGAATCATATCAAGGCCCACAGAGACATGATATAATATTAAGTCTTCGAATAATAAAAACTAAGGAAACATAACTCCCATACTTCAATCGTTTTGAATTTGGTTCTCAAGATTCTTTTCGCACACTAAAATAATATTATGGCAATAGCTACGAAACACTGTACACAACATTCAAATTGACAAAATAAAGCCGTTGACAATAATAATTGTCACTTCTATAATTACACAAAATTCTTGCATGTATTCGGGTCTATTTTTGCATAAAGTATGCATGTATTCGTAATTCGGGTCACATTTTGTAGAATCGGAACAAATTTTTTGACACAGTTACTCTTCCTTACGGCCGTTCCCAATATTCAATCTATCTCTGGATTGACATACGACCGATCGCAGCTAACATTGACATAAAATATATGTCTCTAATGTCTAATGAGAGCTATTTAAATTGGGAATGGCAGTTAGTTTTTATTATTCGTAGTATTAAGTAGATATTATTATTTATTGACTATCACACCCTCGAGTGACTCTGCAGCGCCTTCTCTCTCGCGAAGCCGACGCCGCACTGGCGGCAGACGAAGGGGCGCGCGGGGTCCGCGGGCGGCGGTGACGGTGACGGCAGCGGCGGCGGCGGTGACGGTGACGGCGACGGCGGCGGCGGCGGTTTCGGCGGGGTGCGCGCGCGCCGCGACCACTGCTGCGTGCGAGCTGACGTCATATTCTCCCAGCTGTCGTCCTGCACATTTTATACATCCATACTATTATAAATGCGAAACGCCTAGTTACGCCGGTTCTTCTCGCCGGGTTAGTTCCCGAACCGGTGATAGGCAACATGTAGTTCAACATTCTGAAAACATTTGCTTCTTTATTCAGAAATAAAACAATTTTTATTTTTATTGATTTATTTACTTATTTATGAAAGTATCCGTCTGTATGTAACCTCTTCACGCCCAAACCGCTGAACCTATTTTGCTGGGTATGGAGATATTTTGAGAATTGAGTCACGGTAAAATGTTCCCGCGTGATAAACGATTTTGGGCGCAACGGAGTTTTGGACATCATCTAGTTACTTACTAATAAAAATGTTTACCCAGCATATTTAGGATCTGAATTACCTTGGCTGAGATGTGACATTTCCGATACTCCATTTACAGACAAGAATTTAAAGCAAAACAAAACACAAAATTTCATGTAGAAGGACATTTTACCTGAAGTTTGGATATTATCATAAGCATGGCAAAATTAAATATTACTACATAATTATTAGTATGTTACTACACAGTACACAAATAGTGCTGTAACCACAGAAATAAATCAAGATAGAACGGCTAAGCGGGTGGAGTACGCGTGTTTCAATCTTGCTCTATCGGACAAGATTTGTTGAACGTTCATTCAGTCAGCGCGCACGTCTCGACGTGATTACACCGGAGTGGTTGTGCAAAAATGCCTCATTGTGCAGTGTCTAATTGTAAAAACAGAAGTACGAAAGTGAGTCGGTCAAAAGGAGGTATTTCTTGCCACGGGTAAGTTATTTGTTTTAACTGAAAGCAAAGCAAAAATTGACACGAGCGATTCCTTAGCAACGCACGCGCGTTGCCGTTCTATCTTGATTTATTTCTGTGGCTGTAACATAAAATCTTTTAAACAATATAATGTAGGAACATTTATTTACCTCCGGTGGTGGTTGAGGGGCTTTTTTCCGGCGTCCACGTTTTTTCCTTGGTTTTAGTAACGAATTATTATCTATAACAGCATCTGAAATAAATATATAATATAACTTTAGGTAATGGCACAAACAATATCTAAATATAAGAATACAATGGATGATAATTTTTTTTGGCACATTTATAATAGTTCATATACCAAGTAATTTATAGTCCATTAACCTATTGCTACTTGTAAAAAGTAATAAAGACTGTAACATGTACAGAAATAGTTGAGATTTAGACAAATTCTGAAAAAGGCACTATTAAAGAGTAAGAGTTATTTAATACTTTTTAGTTCATATTACGATTGTTTTTACATTGGAAGTCAGTTTTCATTTTTTTGTTAAAAATAATAATTTCACTCTTTTTAGTGTTGTCTACAAAATAACTAGTAAGGCTTTATGTTACTGTAAGCAAAATTGTGGCAAATGCTTGCAGTTATCTAAGCAATGCTGCAATTTCCAAACTTTTATCTTTAAAGCTTCAGGAGTTCTGTTCAGTGCCTTTGGACCAAGAGACACCTTTGTATGAAATTTCTCTTATTCGTAATATAATATGTTTAACTTACTAGAAACAACATTTTAACCACTATGAGCGTTTTGATAAATTTCAAGGATTTCCCTTGATTGCTCATGCTCACCACTTTTGTAATTGTTATACAAAATTAAGATTATGTCCTATACAACAACACGAAAATTTCGAAAATCGGCCCAAAAACAGTGAAATCATCGTCAAAAACATCTGCTTCGATGCAAAATATCACGAAAAGTACCAATAATTGGGTCATAGTGTGATGACCATGGTATAATTATAGTTGTGATGATGATGATTAATCAAATTGATGTGTTGGCTTATGCTTTCAGTTGTTCAAACAACGCCGAAATCCCCGAACCTGTACCTATAAGCATTCAAAAGTTCTGTTCGGTACCTTCGGATCCAGGGTATAACCTGGTGCGAAGTCTTACTTTTTGGTAGAATTTACCTCGAATGCTTCAGAAAAAATCGAAATCACTATATGTTTCCATACAAATTTCAAGGAGTCCCCTCGATTCCTCAAGGATCCCATCATCAGATCACCATTTTTGTGAACATGGTACCAAATTCGAGTTAAACCCTATACAACACAAAAAAAATTTTGAAAATCGGACCACAAACGGCTGAGTAATCGAGGAACATACAAAAAAAAGATACATACAGCCGAACGTATTACCTCCTCCTTTTTGGAAGTCGGTCAAAAATCACCCTGTCGATCTTCATATGAGGGTGTTCGAAATTGTTTGCTACTAGGTACCGCTATGTAGCCTTACGGTTTCTCGTGTCAAATAGGCATATTATCGTGTCACATGGCATGATGGCAGCTATATCGTGACAAATGACAGCAGTTTGACACGATAGTCCCTGAGGCTACATAGCGGCAGCTGGTGGCAAATAGAATTTCAAACACGTCATTGTTTCTGTCAATCCAAGCTCACCTTCCACAAAGGTCATGTTGTCGGGCTGGTAAGCGTGCACTTTGAGGTGGGCCATGAGGTCGGGTTTGCGGACGTATCGCACGCCGCACAGGTTGCACGCGTGCGGTCGGTCGCTCTGGTGAGCCACCATGTGGTTCATCAGAGCAGCCTTCTTTCGGAACCGACGGGAACAGAAGTCGCACGGCCACGGACGCATAGCTGTGTACTCGTCCTGTCAGAGTGCGAAATAAAACCATTAACGGCCTATATCACCACTTCCTGATGAGGTGCCGGATAGGCTATCCACAACTTACTTGACAGATTCTCCATACTCTGTCAAGATAAGTGGTGGATAGCCTGTCCTGCACTTATCAGGAAGTGGTGAAACTAGATGAGCAATCAATATCATGTATTGCATATTATTATTGACCGTCTAGGGTTGATATTGAACATTGTGTGCCTTCAATCTATTTGTCAAATAAACTGTTCAATAAAATTGAAACATGATATTGCACAATACGATTGAAAAATCAAACTGCAGTCACATCAGTTTGTAAAAAATTTACAAGCAACATTTTATAATGTTTTGACCTTTTATAATGTAAAATCTAGTAGAGGAGTAAAGCTGCGTTTCCACTGACGCGGACTTAGAAGAGCTTAGCGGTGCCCGAATTGACCAATCACTATTGACGCCTGATGAAAACAGCACGAGTGGGGTGGAGCAGAGCTGAGCAAATATTCATAATAAAAATACAGTGAGGCGATACGGTGCGGAGGGCAGTGAGCATCAGGGTGCAGAGCGGAGGACAGCGGTGCGGAGCGGGGCGGTGCGTGACTCGCGTGCAGTGCCTCAGTTCAATCAATTCCAAAAGTATGCTCCGCTCCGCTCCGCTCCATTCCACTCCGCTTCAATGGAAACACTAACATCTTTTCACCGCTCTTCACCGCTCCTCTCCGCCCAGCTCCGCGTCAGTGGAAACGCGGTTTAGGGGAGGGCCACGCCGAGCCCAGGGCGCCGGATAAAAAGGGGCGCCGAAGGCAAATAAAAGGCGCCGAGGGAATCTCGCATATAACACTCGCGAATACAGTATTGCTAAAACGCGCACTGGTAAAATCTATCATATAATGTCACCACTGATTATAATGTTACCTGATCCGTAGGTAGTGGCACATCAATATCATTTTCTATCTTCAAATCTGTCACAGGGTTAGTCAACTGTTCCAAAGGCACTTCAACCCTGTGAACAATCATACCTTTAATTTGCTTTATTAACTTCATAACAACTTAACTTAAGCATAAGAAATATTAAAAAGCCAGCATAAGCTACCGTTGCAGTTAAGAAAAAGTTTTATAGAGCAAATCATCTTAACGCTTCAACTCCCAAGCAGCCCAGGTGGGCCGCGATACCAATAGATAAGCTTTAACCAGACACAAAGGGGCACCCACTCCTACACCGGGAGCATTACAATGTGCACATTGGAATGCTCGGCTTTGTAATGTTACATTACAAGCAAATGCTCCCGGTGATGGGGCACCTTTATGATACAAAACCAAGCATTATAATGCGCACCTTGTAATGATATATTGTGTAATGTTTGAGCATTACATTACACATGTAATGTAACCTACATTACATGTATGTAATGCTCAAAAACAAATATATAATTTTATATTACAAGTGAACGCTCGGGGTAAGGGAGCACTTTAAAATAATTATTTTACCACGTTTCACTCATAAAACTGAGCATGTATGTAAGTACTTTTTTTAATAATCGTTTTTTTCCAAAGTTTGATTTATCACACTAGTTAAAACATACCTGTCTTGGCCTCCAGTAAGAACCCAGTCATCAGTAATGACCTCCTCTGTCACACACTCTACACTGGGGTCTTCAACTAAATGTGCATTGTCCGTGTAAACTACATCTTGGGATAAATACATCAAATTCTCTGCAGCAGTCTGATGAGGATGGGCCATCAGTTCTTCAGCAGTCTAAAAAAAAAATGTACAGTAATGAGTAGACATCAGATTATATGCACGATCAAAGTGCCAAAATATGCATGCAAGTATGCACGAAAAAATGGCCAAAATATGCACAATCAAAAGTCACTTAATATCTCTCGATTGCAGATTCTTGGAAATCTATTGTTATTCTATTGTTATCGCGGTCGAATTCAATCGCTTGGGGCTTGACAGGTTAAAATTTATTACTTTTTTGAAGAGTTTTCCGGTGATGCCGTTAATAAAAGTGCCAATTTTTACAATTTCATCAAATCCAGGATTTTTAATTTATCATACAGCACCAATGAGAATTTTCCGATTGTAATCTTAATTCTTAAGAGGCCGGGTACCCTTGGAATTTCTCATACATACGTAAAAGTTAAAACCAAAATCATTTTCTCATACGAAAATATTTAACATGTTTGAGTTGTTTTTCAGTTTAAAATAGTAATTACCTAGGTTCCTGCACAAAATTTTTCTTCAAAATATTTAAACACAAAAAAAAATTTTTTTGTTTAAATTTTTTTTTTAGTAAATTTATTACTAAATATTTAAACACTAAAAAATAGAGTAAAACACTAAAAAATATATAAATAAATAGTAAATTTACTACAAAATATTTAAATACAAAAAAATAGTTTTTAGAGTTTAAATATTTTGTAGTAAATTTACTTTTTATTTGTATATTTTTTAGTGTTTTACTCTATTTTTTAATGTTTAAATATTTAGTAGTAAATTTACTAAAAAAATTTTTTTAGCAAAAATTTTTTTTTAGTGTTTAAATATTTTGAAGTAAATTTTTGTGCAGGAACCTAGATAATTACCATTTTAAGCTGAAAAATAACTCAAACATGTTTAATATTTTCGTATGAGAAAATGATTTTGGTATTACGTATGTATGAATTTCAAGGGTACCCGGCCCCTTAATGCCAATGAAAGATTATTAAATCGTTAGCTACTTTATTAAAATTTTTTGCTAATTTTGCCAATTATAATGAAAAATTTGTTTCTAGAAAGATAATGTACCTATTGGATGTATTACATTCTTTAAATGGGGATGGAGCCACATATTTGAAGTGATTTGATCTATTGTACCTCTGTTTTGTGGTCTCGGTGTGCTAGTTTGGAGACTACAAGGGCATAAAACTACCAAAATATGCACTATCAACGAAAAATTGCCAAAATATGCACTATCGCCTAAAAAGTGCCATTATATGCATTTGCATATGCAAGTATGCAAATGCATATAATCCGATGTCTAGTAATGAGTAAAGGAACCTCTTTAGCATGCAGTCATATTGAGTTTAAAAAAAAAACAACAACATACAATATGAAATAAAAGTAACAAGAATATCCATACCATATTTGTATAGGAGACATTTTGTACAGTCTCCAAACCACATATCACTTCTTCAGTCACTACCATGTTAGGCTGAAAATTTAAACACTATTATTTAATACTCTATGTCAGTATTTCCCAAAGTGTGGGTCAGTGGGTCGCGGGTAGATTTTGTGTGGGCCCTGAAACTATAGGACGGTTGTCGTTTTACTTGTTTGTTCGTCGTCATAATAATTGTAAATAAGTACGGCTGACGATGATGATAATACGGTGGTAAACTATGATAAGAATTCATGGGTAAGTATTTGCTGCGGTAGCCATACCACTGCTTTTTTGTCTTCATGACACAAGGTGGGCCGCAAACTTTCAACTTTCTTGTAGATGGGTCGCGGTCCCCACAAGTTTGGAAAACACTGCTCTATGTCATTTCATACAAAACTACAATGGTGCATTTTAAGATGAAAGAGCCTAAACATTTTAATTTAAATCTTAAAAATGTCTAGCCCTGTCTCTGTTTGAGATGCAGTAGATGATGATGATGCATTATTGCAGTATTTTTCAATATTTTTACTGTTGAGACCCCCTTGGTATGAAAAAATATTTTGCCCCCTGTTTTTTTTTTTAATTTTATAATATTATGTTTATGAATAAATCCATACATAGATGTAAAATTTTCCTACTTAATGTATCATTGTTTTCATCTTTTTTTTACTCAAATAGTTATCTCAACCTCTCAACACGAGCTCCGAAGAAGACCCCCAGGGGTTACGACCCACAGGTTGAAAAACATAGAATTTTTTAATCCCTTGATCGTGGATTCATTGAAATCTATTGTTTACGCGGTCAAATTCGACCGCTTGGGAGTTGAAGCATTAATATTACTTTAATTTTGTAGCTGAATAAACAAAGGTTTCATACCTTTTGGTGAACTAAATAACATACTTAAATAAAATTATTTTAAAATTTTTGATTACCTTCTCATCCTCCTCCCATTGCAATTTAAAATCTTCTCCTTCCATTTTGTGGATGTTCTTGCAAAATTAAGGCCACAATTCCTTTATTAATACGATATTTTCTTGAACGATACTTGATTACCCTGTATAAAATATGTAAAAATACAATAAATATACAATAAAAATACAATAAATATTATAACTTGAAATGTAGTTTGGACTGCGCTATGTATGTATCAATTACTTTTTAACCACTCATTATGGATTCCATACAAATCTGTGAACTTAGGAAACAAGATAGGTACAACTCCTAGCATCTTCTAAATCAAAACATCAACATAACCTTTTACTGTATAGAAATATATTTTTCATCATATTATCATAAAGATTCACAAATACAGTTCGGATATCGCAATTCGATTACATAAAAGGAGAATAAATGTTTGTCAAAGATTATACGAGCGAAACAAGAACAAAAATGGTGTCAAGACATTTTCGAATAGGTTATATCTCTTGTCAAACAATAGGTTAGCTAGCCATATAAACAAATCGTTAACCACAAAAATGTAGGATAACCTTTAAAATTTTATTTATATATAAAGAATTATTTCTACTTACCACCTGTAGATGAGGTAAAGCTTCTATCTTTGCACTTACATGACGCAATCAAAGAACTTATCAATAGTTCAACATGGACGAAAATAAAATCTGAAATTTTTGGAGGAGGTTAAGATTTTAGTTTTCACAAATTAAATGCTTCTGGTTGATGGCATATAGTACATTTTTACGTGTTTTTACTCTAAAATATCATATTTCTGTAAATTCATTTGTTATAACTTATAATGGCTCCAGTACACAATGGTCGATCATAGCCCACTGCAGGCCATCGTCATTCGTCAACTGTAGACCACGATCACTTTGTGTTTATGCCGGCTGTACATTCTCGCCGAGACACAGCGAGGCGGCCCGAGTGCGAGTCTCGTCTCGCCTGTCTCGGACCTTCTCGGTCCGTTGTATTTTGCGCCCGAGACAAAGGGTCTCGCGAGGAAAACGAGCGCACTATGTGCCGAGTGCGAGTTTCATGTGAAAAGTCCGAATGATTTTACTTCGGTTTATCCGAATAAACTCCTAACTCATCGACTGTCAAGATTAGGCGAGTGTGAGTTACGATCGAGCTAAACCACTTGATCTGCGTTTACTCATCGTGAGTGACGAGCAATTGTTTCGTAGTGTTGGTAGTATTGAAACGTCAAATTATTAACCAACTAATTTTAGTAGTGTTTATTTTAAGAGAGAAGTAAACCAAACGAATGGTCTATTTAAGTTGTATGGGTTACCAAACAAAATATTATCTTGATTCTTGATAACAATAGGTAGGTACTTACCTATGTAACTTTCGTGTTTAAAACTAGATACTACTTATAATTTTACACTTCAAATATTATGAGAATAAGTAATTATTGTTCTCAATAATTGTAATAATTGATGGTTTCGTTTATGGAGGAGTAAGTTTAAAAAAATATGAGGTTGTACTTGGAGGGAAGGGCACTATGGGAAAAAGACAGAAAAATTTTTCGTCAAAATTTTAACCTCTCATAACCACCCTTTTTGAATATACCAATCGATAGGGGGCGCCAAGGGAAGCAAAAAAGCTCATATAAACTTTTCTCAAAAATCAAACCCTGTCGAATGACAGGCTGAAATGTGGCCCGTTAGTAGGTATGGCGAAAATACTTAGACAAATTTTGACGAAAAAATTCAACCCCCTATGACCACCCCTTTTTATTATACCAATCGATAGGGGGTGTCAAGGGGAGCAAAAAAGCTCAGATAAACTTTTCTCAAAAATCAACCCCTGTCAAATGACAGGCCGAAATGTGGCCCTGGTTAGTATGGCGAAAATACTTAGACAAATTTTGACGAAAAAATTCAACCCCCTATGACCACCCCTTTTTACTATACCAATCAATAGGGGGTGTCAAGGGGAGCAAAAAAGCTCAGACAAACTATTCTCAAAAATCAACCCCCGGCTAGATAGAGGCCGATATACAAACCTCGTTAGGGCTACGGTTCACAAACCTACCCCAATTGTTTTGGTGATCATATGGGTTGAGGAAGGATATTTTGGGTGAGAAAAACCTCCCTATGCCACTTCCACCCCCGGACATCCCCCCCCCTTCCCATTTAGATAAAACTAATCAAAATTCCCTACTGTATAGTAACAGTAATTAATAGCAATTTTGCCCAATACGACATGGTTGGGTTAGGTTAGATGGCTAAGGCGGGAGCGTAGCTTGGTGGTTGGTTATTTTTTGTGTTTGCTTGGTTGGTTATTTTTTGTGAACCACCCAGAAATAGTAGCCCCGCGTGGCGGGGCTCCGTCGACTTTCTTTTGTAGTAGTTTGTCAATCCCTAGAGTGAAATTCCTAAGCCGAAGGCTTAATTATTATGTTGTGTTAACAGAAGATTTTTTGTATAACCTCCAGTCCTGGCAACAGAAATAAATCAAGTCCCGACAAATGTATAACCTCCTCCTTTTTGGGCACATACATTACATACATTTCGGCCTGTCATTTGACAGAGGTTGATTTTTGAGAAAAGTTTATCCAAGCTTTTTTGCTCCCCTTTGCGCCCCCTATCGATTGGTATAGTAAAAAGGGGTGTGTAGGAGCTGCTTATTCGACTACACCTTTTTTGTGATATGATAGATTGATTATTAAATTAAAATTCCTTGATAATATAAAATGATAATATATTGACTGTATGTTAATGCTAAAAATGAGTGTGCGATTGATGACGGCTTGTTGCGATCTGCCCGAGAGTATGCACTTGCCGGGACTCCGGGAAAATAATTATGTAGGATCAGCAATGTACATGCTAGCTCGTACATGCTCCCGAGCCGCAAGATGATGAAGGTGATACAAGGTGAAAAACAATAGGTCCTTAAACTAACTTAATGCTAATACATTATTTGTCATCGATTGACACAAAAGAGTGAAGTACGGGCGAAGTGCCCCGACTTTGTTGCCTGCTAGGGCCACACACTTTGTTATCGTTATCACTAATAGTTTGCACTTTCTCAAGACACTGATCACTTTTTGATTGCTGGTGCATCACTATAATATTTCCGCGAGAAGTCATCTCTATTCCTTCAGCCTCCCTTTGCATTGGAGGTGCTGCTCTTACAACGCTCTACATTTCCATAGTAACAATGATCCAATGATCAAAATTAACACTGCAATGACATAAATAGCGTTATAATGATGAATGTCATGATACGAAAAGCTTTCTAATGTTGGATCATTCTGCTTAAATCGTCTAGTTGCTTCTGTAAGGCATGTAGCTGTTCTCTCTGTTCAGCTGATTCGCTATAACTGGTGATGATTCAGAGAACCACATATTAAAAAGATGATTGATCGGAGCAATATCTCCAAAGGAAACCTGAGGGTTCACGTGTAACATACTACTGTCTTCTTTGTGCGAGTGAACAGAAAAGTCCTTTGACTTAATCAAGCATCCTTGTTTGACGCTAAACAATCCTGACTGTGATAATCGTGCAGAGCTTATTTCATCGTAGCATAATATATTCAACGAGCAGTTCACAACAATAGTAAAAATATGTATTGATCCTGTGGGTGTCGATCCACATGTTATCACACTCTGCTATACTGTATAGACAACTTTTAGCTGCTTTGTTTTGCCTGCATAAACTCTCGTTACCTTTAAGTTGATATTCCGCTTTACTGAGGCGACATAACATATTTTCTGAATGTTGATTGAAACAAAGGAGCAACTCCGTTTCTGTCATGGTGATAAAAGTATCCTTCTTCAAATTAATTGCTATTATATTTCCCAATGGGAGTGATGCTGGTTGCATTTTTTCGTCGAAGTTTTTCTGTCTTTTTCCCATAGTGGCTAGTGCCCCGTTTCCTTTAGGCCAACCCGTTGGGAAGATTTCAAATTTGTTTAACACCTAGCTCTCTGCACAACCACTTCAACATATTTTGTTTAGTAATGCGATAGCGATCATGGAATTGTTTCTCTGAGAGGTCTAGTGCATTGAATGATGCACGAGAGTTTGCATTGCTCCAAGCGGTATAATTACGGCTATCGTCTGCCTCCGCAGCTGCAAACATTCTCCAGGCGAAAAAGGAGGGATCGGCCATGATATTATGCTAGTTTTTGATATAAGTAATATATTAACTGTGAAAATATTCTTCTATCTCCACGATTTCACTATGAAAAACACAAGTGATAACTTTACTACGGTATATTCGAAATAAACTCCGAAGTTAGTGAATCGAAATGTCAAAAATGCAACTCGCACTAGCCCAATACTTGAACCCACCAATCACAGGCTCTAACGCTCTCACCTACGATCGCGTAAACAATCCTCGTATTCGTTAAACTTGTACGTAAAAACTCGCACTACCATATTTTGTTTCTCGCGTTTACAACTAGGTGGCGCTGTACTAATCTCATACAAATTCCAAGTAAACGCAAAACGCGCTCACGATCGAATGCAAATGGAAAAACTCACACTTAGCACACGTACACTCTCGCGTCTTTCAGTACTAGTCCCGCCGTTGGACAGTGTAGAACAGAAAAATAGCAATAATAAACGTCATTATCAGTCATCATCTATGAGAAATAAAATTAAATATGAATAAAAATCTTTGGATTACAATGATATCTTTCGATGCATGGTAAATGGTAAATGGTCGTTTTCGTCCATCTTCTCTTAGTTTATTATCTGCGATTGAACTAAGCGAGAATGTACATGATCGCACTCGGGCGAGGGGCTGTCGCACGAGACTCTCGCCCGAGAGCTCTCGGCAAGAGTGTACAGCGGGCATAACACACACAATGGCGCATAGCTCATTGCTGCTCGGCAAGCCACTTGCGATGGACGTGGAATAAATTACGGCTGCGGCTGTTTATATTTTATATTATGTTTACAAGCTTATACCTAGCCATATTATTATATATTTTCTATACTAATTTTCGCGTGACTGCACACTCAGCTATGATATATTATAATATTTCTGTGACGTCATGTGGATTTAGTATGGAAAATATGCCTAGCTATAAATATATTAATATTATATATATTATATTATTTTTTCTTATATATTTATTTCGAGCGTCCGTGGCCTAATGGGTAGACCTTTGGTTCGCACTCTGAGGGTGCAGGTTCGATCCCGGGTGGAGGCGTGTACCAATGAGACATTTTCTGATCTCAAGTACATAATACGGACGCTCGTACGGTGAAGGAAAACATCGTGAGGAAACCCGCACATAGTTGGCCCCAGACGTATTGACTAGTTCTTTCCTCTGGACTAGGCCGACTATGTTGCGAGAATGCCGTATGCGCTTGGGCAACCATACGGACATTTAAAAATCTTGACCCAGGCACTACAGTATTTGAGGAGTGGTTACTTCGCTCTGAAAATACTGTATAAATCATCCACAACGGATGAAAAGGCCTAGTTTTATATTATTTATAGCTAAGTCTGTGACGGGCTAGAGTTTAAAAAAATATATATTGTTGACTACTTATCTAATTAATACGATACGAATCTGTCATAAAAATCAAAAATTCTAGTTCACAACCTAGCACGCAACAAAAAAGTGCACTATCCCGGTCAGCGGTCGGTGACGAACTAAACAATGGCCGATTGTGTGAACACCACAGGCCACGCTACGCCACGATTCCTTTGAAGTGTGCCCGAAAAACCGACAACTCCCCGATTGCGCACCACGCCCGGCCATCGTCCGCCATCATAAACCATTACCCCGTCTACACAATGGCGATGGCCTGCAGTGACCAATGATGGACCATTGTGTACTGGGCACTTAACGCGAATGAAACTTCAATGGGGTATTTTCTTATTTTTTTAATTTGATTGTCAAACAGCTTCCATTTTAGTAACTAGATGGCGTATGGGTAGACAACTATCGGTAATACCAAGGAATGCCATCAACAATGGGAAGTTTTCTTTTTTAAATCTCCACCAGACGGCGCGACGGTAGACACTTCTAGATTTTCTATTGGTTCCCCACCCATCTAAAATTATCTGCAGGTTGGCATCACTGACAGTGTTTCAAAAAATATCAGTGTACTGTCAAGTGTGACGTTAATCAAAAATATATCTTAAATCTAAGCCATCATTGGCCTAAGCGATTAGGCCAGTATACTGGTAACAGTTTAGGAACACGCAAATTGTCAAACTGAAAACTGACAACTGACAGAGAGTTTTGGCGGGCATGTCACTTTCAAAACTTCTTCTACTTTTTATTGTTGGTGTGGTTTTTATTATTTTTCCCCAAATTGTGTTATTTGTGTTTTTGATGTTCATTATTGGTAAAATATTAGCCACTAAATATCCGTTATCTTGCACAAGTGCAGGTAAGATGTTGTCAAAATCAAAATGTATATTTCCTGTGACATTTGGTGTGAATATCAGTAAACAGGGCTTACTCTTCCGTGAGTTTTAGCTAAAACATCGTTATAATAACTCTATTATCCTATTCATTGGAATATTATTGCGTCTTTTTCAAATTGAAATGTATCAAGTTTTATATTCTTTTGCCCAGTTTTGTAGCAAGTATTGATGGTATTCCCTGGTATTACCGATAGTTGTCTACCCGTACGCCATCTAGTTACTAAAATGGAAGCTGTTTGACAATCAAATTAAAAAGCTAAGAAAATCCCTCATTACTACAAAACTGGGCAAAAGAATGTAAAACTTGATACATTTCAATTTGAAAAAGACACAATTATATTGCAATGAATAGGATAATAAAGTTACTATAACGATGTTTTAGTTAAAACTCACGGAAGAAATAGCCCTATTTATCGTTATTCACACCAAATGTCACAGGAATTATAAATTTTGGTTCTGACAACATCTTACCTGCACTTGTGCACGATAACGGATATATAATGGCAATTATTTTACCAATAATAAACATCAAAAACCCAAATAACACAATTTGGGAAAAAATAATAAAAACCACACCAAGTACCAACAATAAAAAGTTGAAGAAGTTCCAAAGTAACATGGCCGCCACAAGGCCGTTCAGTTGTCACTTCGACAAGTTTTTATTTTAATAGCGTGTTCCTAAACTATTACTAGTATAGTGGCCTAATCGCTTAGGCCAATGATCGCTTAGGATTTATGTCATACTTGGCAGTACACTGATATTATTTAGAAACACAGCCAATATGTAGTCAGTGATGCCAACCTGCAGATAATTTCAGATCGGTGGGGAACCAATAGAAAATCTAGAAGTGTCTACCGTCGCGCTGTCTGGTAGAGATGATAAAAAGAAAACAACCATTTTTTCTTATCATTGTCTATGGTGCGGAATGTACTCACTTTTATATTTTTATTATCACAACACCAAAGTAAAAAGGTCTTTTTTCTTTTTGACAGGCTGTTAAAACAAAATATTTAAGGGGCTATTTAATTTTAGCAATGATGAAAGAATATATTTTTTGTTGGTCACTGTTTTCTAATTTATATTTTTATATTGTACAGAAAAAGTAATCAATAGAATATAGATGATCAATAGACATTAATATTTAATTCATAACCATTTTCAAGAAGTAGAAAAAATTAGGCTGTCAAATATACACCATAGACAATATAAATGTCAAAACAAATGTCAGTTGTCAAATGACGATATTCAAACTGAATGAATTTTATTAAAAATACTTTTCATTTATAAGTTTTACTCACGAAATCCTTTTAATAAGTTGAGTAATTCTTTCTTAAAATATGATGGAGAGGCAATAATATAGTAATTCGTTAATGTGAAGTCGTGATTATTATACCTACCTTGGCTCTACATTCCACAGGAATCACATTATTCACAGCCAAACGCTCCAGTAATTATTTATTTTCGGCATATTAGCTTTATTTTTACTTATAATTTAGATGTAACAAGGTATTCTAGTGTGTGGCTAAGGAGTTTTAGTAAAATACAGTATAAAAACATAAATAATATGGAGCAGGAGCTTAAAGATCTTTGTGACCTTTTATTTCCAAGTTCATCAGGCAAGTACCTATTAAAAATAATAAATATATAATTAAAATGAATGACTAGTTTCAGAAAATGATGAATATTATGCACAAAACTTGGATTTTATTAAGATATGACTTTATTTGAAATCTTGTTTCAGACAATGTTGAATATTATGCTGAAATCTTGGATTATATTAAGAAGTTGGGATCCCAAAATTGGGAGCACATACAGAAAGAGCCAGAGAGACTTAAGGAGGAAATGAGACACTTGACTGAACAAACTCAAGACTTGGCTTTTACAAATTACAAGACATTTGTTGAAACTGCAGACATATCCCGCACAATAACCAAGGATTTGGTCCGATCCAAGGAGTCTTTGGGACAATTCCTCAAAGCTGCACCTGCTTTTGTGGAACAGTGTGAAAATTTCTCACAAGTTGCTGGTAACATACTACAGGATAAAAAGTAAATATTTTCTTTACTTCAAAATTTTTTTCCTAGGTGATAAATTGTTTGTCGAAAATGCTAAATATTAGAGATGTGCCGATCATGACTTTAGCCGACTAAGCCAAGCCGATCATGGTTTCGGAAGTTTCCGTAATGCTTTTTTACTGCTGTTTGCGCACATGCCGCCTGCAAACGTGTCGAATCGTGTTTAGTAGGTATGTTTACATTACGCGTACATTACTTTATTTTCTTTCTACGAGGGCTGCTATTTATGTATCCGGAACTGGCCACTTACAAGAACAATATTTAAAAAGTAATTACAACATTTGAAAATAGAACTCTTTGGTTGAAGAATACATTTTGTTTCATGTGACTGTCAATTATTTTTCCATTGTGGCGTCATTTTGAAAATTGCGTGTCTTCATTTGCCATGGATTTAACACGTGAACATTTTCGTGCAATGATTTACTACGATTTTCAGTGTGGGCTAAATCAACAACAGTGCTTTATCCAACTCACCGCAACTTTTGGAGATGAAGCACCATCAAAAACCACTGTTTATCACTGGTACAGTGAGTTTAATCGTGGGCGGTCTAGGCTCACGGATGAAAATAAAGAAGGTCGCCCAAAAACAGCTGTTGTCCCACAAAATATAGATGCTGTGCGGGAACTAATAATGCGTGATCGTCGACGCATCAATGACGAGCATACATAAGATATTACACAAACATTTGGCTGTAAAAAAATTTGTTCGCATTGGATTCCGCACAACTTGACAATCGATCAAAAACGGCTTGTGTCGATTGGTGCAAAAAAATGACAAAAAAATACAACCGTGGTACGTCAATAGCCGTTTATAATATCTACACAGGTGATGAATCTTGGATCTATGCATATGACCCCGAAACTAAACAACAGTCAACGGTGTGGGTATTCCAAGATGAGCCGAAACCAACAAAAGTTACTCATGCAAAAAGTACTTTGAAGCAAATGGTTGCCTGTTTTTTTGGAATGAATGGACATGTGGCTACAGTGCCATTAGAGAATCGTAAAACGGTTAATTCTGAATGGTATACGACCATTTGTTTACCAGAAGTCTTTGAAGAAATAAGAAAGGACAACCTACAACGCAGAATCATATTACATCACGACAATGCTAGCTGTCACACCTCAGCTGAAACAACTCAGTTTTTGGAGGGTCAAAAGATCGAATTGACTGGTCATCCGCCGTACAGCCCTGATTTGGCACCTAACGATTTCTTTTTAATTCCATACGCGAAGAACAAATTACGTGGTCAACGTTTTTCGAGCCGCGAAGAGGCTGTTGATGCGTTCAAAATGCACGTTTTGGACACTGCACTGCACTGCAATGCACACATGCAAAAGTGTGTCGATCATCGCGGCGAATATTTTGAAAAGCAATAAAACCATATTAAATGATATATGTTTGTTTCTTATTTTTAATTCTGGATACATAAATAGCAGCCCTCGTATGAATTGATGGTTTTCATTGAATATTTCATGTACATGAAATCTCGATTTAATCTATATTGAGTCTCGGGAAAGGACAAGGGATACTTTTTGTCCCGGAAAATGTACGGTTCCCGCACATTAAACTTTTATGATTTTCGCCTAAACTATTCAATCTATTTTGATGAAATTTGGTATGGAGATACTTTGAGTCTTGGGAAAGGACAAGGGATACTTTTTGTCCCGGAAAATGTACGGTTCCCGCACATTAAACTTTTATGATTTTCGCCTAAACTATTCAATCTATTTTGATGAAATTTGGTATGGAGATACTTTGAGTCTTGGGAAAGGACAAGGGATACTTTTTGTCCCGGAAAATGTACAGCTCCCACACAATAAACTTTTATGATTTTCGGGACTTTTTTTATTAATTACACCATTTCGAATTAAATAATCATTGTTAAGACAGGACAACGTCTGTCGGGTCAGCTAGTATTATATATAAAAGAAAGTGGTATTAGTTACACTACTTATAACACAGGAGAGGTAGCTTAGAACCAGGAGACAGACATAGAATACTTTTTATCCTGTTCGTCCGCGTTTCCGTGAAGCCAGTATAAAATCTTATATATAAAATTCTCATGTCACAATATTAGTTACCATACTCCTGTCTCCTCCGAAACCTTTACCAAAATATACGTATTCAGTAGGTCTGAGAATTGGCTACTGGCTACTTTTTATATTGATAAGTGCATTTTGTTGAATAAATAATTGTAATCTATTACAACTCGAGACTGACGGCGACCATATTATGTTAAAATTATATTAATTAGAAAAATAATTTCTTTACTAGCAAGTAATTTCAGAAACACTTCATTTAATTTTAAAATGTGCAACACTGGCTGAGTGTGTTATGTACACATTATAAATATTAATAACCCCCGACAAAAAGAGGGGTGTTATAAGTTTGACGTGTCTGTCTGTCTGTCTGTCTGTCTGTCTGTCTGTCCGTCCGTCCGTCCGTCCGTCCGTCCGTCCGTCCGTCCGTCTGTCTGTCTGTCTGTCTGTCTGTCTAGTTCGTGACATTTGTGAATATACAATATAAGTATACACATAATAATGTTAAGTTGGCCTGGTGCTGCACCATCACCTGGTAATCAATAGGTTAACCAACTCCTCGCCAACTTAGAGTAGGTAGAGGTTTCGTGTTTGGGCTCATTTTAATTGCGACAACCAGTAAGAAGTAGACAAACAGTAAATACTTACAAGCTGCTGCTGTAGCATCACCTGGATTCTATAGGAACCGAGCTTCGTATGAACCCAAAGAGGAGGTTTCATGTTTGGGCTCATATTGACAGCCTCATCGAAAAGGACATTGATAGATGATAATCATGAGAATACTTATGATTCTGTTGATAGGAATTATTCTGCACTATAACCAACGCAAGTTTAAAAAGTATGAAATAAAATTAAATTAAGAAATTTAAAAAAACCTCCGCCAAACAACTTTAAAAAGTAATGAAATAATATTTACTGCCTTTAAGTTCAAATAATTCCTAACTTGTGTAAAGTAATATTTTAGTCCATAATTGTTGTCAAAGTGTGTCGGGGGACCGCTAATGTAGATGTTTGATTTCATTCACAATCAATTCATAGCGAAAAATCGAGATAGTCAGGGACTTGGCGGTCCCCCGACACACTTTGACAACAATTATGGACTAAAATATTACTTTACACAAGTTAGGAATTATTTGAACTTAAAGGCAGTAAATATTATTTCATTACTTTTTAAAGTTGTTTGGCGGGGGTTTTTTTTAAATTTCTTAATTTTCTTTAATGTAATTTCAATAATAGTAAAAAAGTAAAAAGCCGACTAGTCGGCGCTTTTTGCCGACTATTCGCCGAATACCAAAGTGGCCGAATAGGGCACATCTCTACTAAATATTTATGAAGTTGTTTGATATATTTTTTAATCATATTTTGTGAAGACTCTGTATTGACACCCGGCTGTCGCATATCAATTGAAAATCTATTGTGTCTGCAATTCCACTGACCTCTATTATACAAGCATGCTGTATAATGGAGGTCAATGCTGCAATTCCCACGATTGAGGTATTAATGATCACCTTTGTATCATAAAAAAATTCAAGTTCATGAATCATGACCTATGATTGCCGTTGGAGCGAAATAATAATATACATTTGATTCAATGCTTTTCAGGAGATATAGTAACATCAGAAATCAGAGTGAAAAGTTATTGGAGCTACTGGAACTACCATCATTGATGAGAGAAGCACTTAATTCGGAGGACTACGAGTGTGCACTAGATATTTTTACATTTATTCGTAACTTATCAAAGAGATATGCGGAGATTCCTATTGTACAGGTATGATAATTTGAAAACCTTTTAAAGCTATGCATGCTTAGAGAATAGTTGAAAAGTTCTTAAAAGTTAAATGTATTAGAAACATAAAACAGCTGATTAAATATTTCTGTCATTGTCTTATACAGGATGCAATTAAACCTACCGGCCAAATTTTGATATAAAATTGATCCTTGTTGAAAATAAGTTTAGCAAGCCACTTTCCCACACACTTGACAGAAAAAGAATGAGGTTAATTAAGAAGTAAATCCCTAATATCCTAAGATCCATCTGTAAAATCCTGCATGAATCGTTTTTTTCGATGAAATATATTCTACAGTAATCTATAGAACGTATAGAATGGATTAAGGTTGGGTTGCATTGTCAAAAGTATCCGCAAATACCTCTAATTGAGTTATTAGCATACAGTATATTTTTTTCAATAAATATTACATAATTTGAAAGAAAATGACGAGAAACCCAACATTAATCCATTCTATACGTTCTAAAGATTATTTTAAAATATATTTGATCGAAAAAAAACGATTCATGCAGGATTTTACGGTTGGATCCAAGAAGATATCACTACAAGTATTCAATAGAAAGAACAAGAGGAGGCATATTCTAATAGGCACATTGATCTTCCAGTTAAAAACTGGAAGATCAGTCTTGAAGAAAAAATTGTAAGGCAATATAATACAATACTTCACTTTTATGTTTCAGAACACAACCAATGAGATAATGACTTTATGGTTCGAGACTCTATACCACCTGTTCAACCAACTGCATTATGATCTTCCTTTGCCTCAGTGCTTACAGGTTAGTTGCAACTTTATTGTTTTATATGAATAATTGATATATGTTCAGTATAACATTATGTTGGGTCACAAAATGTTACCTTAAAACTTCATGGCTTCATATTAGGATGTAATTGGCATTGTCCAAAAAAAATCACATGTACTTTTTATTTTTTTTTTTCGTTAAAATAGGGTATTTTAAGAATATAAATTAAATAATTTTGAAATTAATTGGCTAGTTTTTTTCTCAATAAATTTTTAAAGTTTCGCTCTGACGTCATCATCGGCGGCCAATTGACCTCTGCAGTATGTTTAAATTTCCTTTCAATCTTATTATAATGGCTGGTTCGTCAAATGCAAGTTCTCATTATGTGAAAACTGATACGAAAAGCTTACCAAAAGTTCGAAACGTAATATTGGTGGAATTTATTGCTAATTTAACGCCATTGAAGGTCAAACTAAGGTTAAACATATTTGTTCAAAAATCTAAGTAACTAATGGGTATTTTTTTCGTTTATATACAGAAAAACGATCACTGACCTTATTCCTCGAAATGTTTTTGTAATGAGCAAAATTAAAAAAAATGGACAATCCCCATTACCTAAGCTTTCTTACATGGTGCATGGGCTGTATAAAGGTCACAGCACACATATCAACTCGGAAAGGGATCGGTACGGTATCGCCTCGAGTCGTTCAATATTGTTTGTATGAAACTCCATACTGTAACGCACACTAAGCAGAACCGTAACGTAATCGCCTCACCTCGGAACAGGCTCCGAACTAGCAGTCAACCCGCTTACGGCTCGTCGTCCACCCACTTTCGGCTTGGCTTCGTCGTGCCCGTGCTTACGTCTCTCCGTATTCAAGCTTACGTTTCTTCGTCCACCCTTGCCCCTTTCCCCTTCCCCGAGCCGTAAGCGAGGAGTCGCCTAAGGCGCTACTCGGCAACTTTTTGTCGGCGGTCTAGTTGGCGGCTTCACATAATACAAGTCGGAAAATTTGTCGGCGGCTTGAGATGAGAAATTTATTTGGCAATCAGTGATTGGTCAGTGATTGCCGCGTGTCTATAAGGTTGTGTCGCCGGGCAACTGAGCGCAGGCGACCCAAGCCGCCAACATGTCGGCAGGTAACACGCGCGGGCGCATGTTGCCGACATCATTCTTTTCATACAGGCCGCCGGGTTGTGTCGCCGGGCTTTGTCGGCGGCCCGGCGGGCTCTGCAGTGTGTATTGCGCTTTAGGTTGACGCCTGGTTGACGGCGAGGCAAAAGGCGAAACGGTGATGATCCCTTTCCGAGTTGTTATATTGTGTGCTGTGAGTGTGACCATTAATCATGCGCACAAGTTTTTTTTTGATTCGACCAAACCGTATACAAGAAGTCTTGTAACTTATAATGTTCATAATAAATGTAACATTTTTTTTAGATCCTAGTTATTAGTAATAGTAATTTTCATTTAGATTCTAGGATACTTGAGGCGAGCCAACACAGTTTTTAAGTCTACAGAAGATGAAAACATCCACCCTATGGGCCTCAAGTCACAAAATACGGACATGTCAGATGGCCTTGCACTACACTTTCTGAAAGCGAGAAATGCTTGGTTTGAGAATGCACTGGAAGAAGCAAAGTCTACTGAAAGTAAATATTTAGTTTTTATTTTCTACTTAAGATATCATCTCATATTATTTAAATGATTTAAGTATTTTTTTCTAAAGTCGAAATACTTTGACCATGTTTAAGGCGTGATGCTATCCTGCTCACATGCGCGTGTTATGCAGAATAAACTCATTAACTCAACATCGAACAAAGATACATAATATTACATGAATTGGTCGCAACAACCCGCCCATCATTTACCCTACACTTTTTATAATCGAATAGGGTAATGGTAAAGGTTTATTACAGCAACCGACAAACTACTACGTAAGCTGGTGGAACTACACCGGGTGCACCTATTCAATGTTATAACTCAACACAAGTCCATATTTCTGTCGGACACTCAAGACTCCAATATGAGGGATGATGAACTGAATGGCAACAGTGCTCTATCGTGTTGGCTGAAGGAGAAGGTAATAAATATTTTTGTTTTGGAGCACATTTTATCCTGTGCCTATTTGTCATAACTCAAGTTTTTGGAAGAAGGTTAAAAACATGGAGATTTTATTGAAAAAAGCTATAGCTCTCGGTTTCAAGCAAAATACAACTTTGTCTTTTAATCCTTCGATCGCGGATTCTTGGAAATCTATTGTTATTCTATTGTTGTCGCGATCACCGATTCTCTTATGGGGCTTGAAGGATTAATAAAACAAAGTTGATTACTTAGTTAATTACTTCTTTTTTTGGATTTTTGCTTATCTTATTTATAATTTCTTGATATTTTCCAGGTCGAAGAATTGGCGCAATTATTAAACCAGGACTTATGGAAAGAGGATGAGACAGGTTTTGAGTCGATATTCAATCAATGTATGTACCTCTGTCTCTCGTTCGGGAGAGTCGGCGCGGATTTTCGCTGCGTCTTAACTCCGCTGTTCCGGAACAACATCCTCACACAATTCCACACAGGCATCGAAAAAGTCAACAACCAATTTGAGAACACTATGAAGGTTTATAAAGTGCCGAGTATAAAGAATGTTCCGAGGCCGACGAGCGAAAGCACAGCGTCCGGACCACCAGAAAACTTATTGGACTACTATCCCTTAGCGGAGCTCTGCAATGGCCTACTTGGACTTTTGAACTCCCTACGTCTGACAGCGCCTCTGAACATTGTTAAGGACGTCTACAACAGCTTCCGCGATTTTTTCGAGAAGGCTGCGCAGATATTAGCGGCGTTTTACCACAAGGAGCAGCAAGCGTACAGCGACATTGAGAGGGAAAACTTCGTGTCGTTTTGCGTGTGCTTCTCCGAAGATTTGGTGCCGTACATAACAAAATGTTTGTCCCAGTCGTTTCCGCCTACTCAAATAGCTGAGCTGCTCGGTATTACGCTATCGACTCTACAGGACAGTAAAATATTGCACCTCGACCAGCATGAAATTTCCCAACCACTCAGACCTATTATCGGAAACAATTTAATAGATTAATGTTAATTTATATTGCTTGTTGAATATTATTATGTAATTTTATTATTAAATGTGACTACAAAGCTGAGATTTTATTGCTTTACTAGCGACCCGCCCCGGCGTCGCACGGGTATAAAATATATAGCCACTGAAAAAATGATTAAGAGTTTATTGCACGAAGTAACTTTAACTGTAACTTTAACCTTGACAACAGTACAAAATGTCAAATCTCTCGTTAAAGTTAAATATGGCGTCCAAACACCCCATATGCTCATACATCTGTCGAATTTTCCGGTTAAAGTTAAAGCTAAAAGGACGCCTTATTTAACTTTAACCACGCCTCTGGTGCAACGCAGCCTAAAATCTATGATACTTCACGTGGTCTACTTCTTATCTGTGCCAAATAACAAAAAAATTGCTCCAGTAGTTCGCGAAATAAGTCCTTTCAAATAATTTCCCCCGTTTTTTTCCACATTCTCCTATTAGGGAGGAAGGCATATTTTTATCACGCTAAGACTAAGGGTCTACAGTCTACACAGACGGACCGCATTTCAACTGCAATCCAACTGAAAATTGCAGTTCAAATGCAGTTGACACGACTGCAATAGAACTGCAAACCAAACGCGCAGTCGGATTGCAGTTCAGTTGCAGTCGGCGTGCAGTCGTGTGAACTGTTTGGTTTGCAGTTCTATTGCAGTCGTGTCAACTGCATTCAAACTGCACTTGAACTGCAATTTGCAGTTGAAATGCGGTCCATCTGTGTAGACCCTTAGTCTTAGCGTGATAAAAATATGCCTTCCTCAATAAATGGGCTATCTAACACTGAAATAATTTTTCAAATCGGACCAGTAATCACCGAGATTGGCGCGTTCAAGTTAGCCCTTTCAGATAATTTTCCTCGTTTTTTCCACATTTTCTTCTATTTCTTCGCTCCTATTAGTCTTAGCGTGATAAAATATAGCCTTATAGCCTTTCTCCATAAATAGGCTATCTAACACTGAAAGAATCATCAAAATCCGTTGCGTAGTTTTAAAGATTAAAGGGAACAAAGGGACATGAGGGAAAAAGCGACTTGTTTTATATGTATAGAGATAGATTAGGTTTGCTTTTGTAAATTAATTATTTAATTGCAATTTTGGTATCACTACCAAAATTGCAATTGCAAATAATCTATACTAATATTATAAATGCGAAAGTATCTCTGTCTGTCTGTCTGTCTCGCTTTCACGCCAAAACTACTGAACCGATTGTAATGAAATTTTGTACACAAATAGTCTAAAGCCTGAGAAAGGACATAGGCTACTTTTTAACCTGAAAAAGGGGTTGTAAGGGGGTGAAAATGCGTAAATTTGGTCAAATTAAGTTAGTTCCAAAAATTCATAATAGATGGCGCCGTGCGTCTCCTACATCGCGGTATCGCTTGCTCATGCATCTTTCTATAAGAGGTGGTACCATACTGAGTTATGTTTCTTTTCATGATTCTTTCGATTGTTGTACACGTCGATAATGAATAACTCACTACTCAGTACTCTATCTACGCAGTGATGACTGATGAGTGACGAAACCTTAAACCTACCAATGCTAAATAGTTTAGGGGTAAAGCCACAGAATATATATTAGTTGTACCAAGTAAAGCTAAAGTTGTGTAATGGGGGGCTAAATAAGCTTTAGGTTTAATTAAAAAAAATTAAATATTTTGATTTAAGGGGTACCAGGGTTTTAAAAAGCTTTTTTGACACCAATTTTGTTGACACTGCGCGCTATAAACTGAAGTCCACGCGGACGAAGTCGCGGGCAACAGCTAGTAATATCAATAAAAGAGCAGAATCATATAAAATGTTTTAATTTCCTGTATAAAACTATTAAATTGCCTTAAAAAATAACGATATTGTTAAGGCACAGCCTGCTTAACAAACCTAAAATTAGAAATGAATATAAATTAAACTTTTCACTCACAATAAACTAATGGAATTAGAAAATCAGTAATTTTACAGTACGAAAACATAGTTTACTGCGAAAATGATAAGGCTTAATTTTAAACACGAGAATAACTATTTAGAGCTTATGAACTAAATATAAAAATATAACATAGTTGAAACACCTTAGGAATTTTAGGATTTTTTAGGAAAAACTAATATCTAAATTCTAAAATATAAATGATAAAATTGGAAAAAATAATTTTTTTCATTATGAGATTATGTTGATTGTAATAATTTGCTTCAAACATACATTTCAAATCAGAATCGAATTTCAGGCTGTTAAATTTTATTTTTTGGATTGTAACTTATTTTACACAATAGTCACTTGTGTGAATGTATTTAAAGATACAGTCCGGCCGCGGCGTACATAGAAACTTGCACATTTACCTATCTCTTATCCTTTTACTATAAAACATTGCCATTGCGCTCCTATCGCGTAACTGTGGAAGACAGCAACATGTGCGCAAGTAAAAAAGACAGGTCTTATAAGATTCAAACGCTTTTAGGATACATTTTAGAATTTAACGGCACTTTAATCAACAACCAATTGTTACTGTGTTGGGACGTAAAAAGCATGCGGCAGTGAGCCGGGACACAAAAACACGACACGACGTCGTACGGCGCCGTGTCGTGGTTTTTTACGACGCGCGTTGTGGATTTCCACGTCGTGCCGTGTTTTTGTGTCCCGGCCCTAAGGCATGGTCAAAGGGCAGGAGCGGCGGCGTCGCGTTCCAATGTGTAGTATTATATGGACAGGCCTCGAAAACAGCCGCGAGCCGCTCGGCAGACTAGCCGGCTTATCCATATAAATCTATACATTGCGCGCCGCCGTCACCGCTCCCACCCCGCTGCCCGCTGATTTAGAGATTGAAGCCTAAGGCTGCGTTTCCACTGAAGCGGAGCGGAGCTTAGCGGTGCCCGAATTGACCAATCGTGCTATTCTAGCGGAATGACAGCGAAGATTTCGAGCATGGTGATTGGTCAATTCGGCACCGCTCCGCTCCTCTCCGCTTCAGTGGAAAAAAAGTGGTCGTTAAATTTGTACTGAATTGACAGATTTCAATTGCGTGAGACGTCTTGCAAATCTGTCAAATCCATACAAATCTGGCCGTAACGCGCGCTTCAAAGCGCCCAATGTGTACCAGCTCTAAGAATCAAACAAAATTACTCAAAAAGGTCTCATTTCAATACCGAAGTTCCTAATAGCGTTTGTTCAAAGACAAATTTCCTACGCGTTCCGTCTTTTAGAATGTGACTTTCGTACAAAATACTAGACAAATCTTATTTTCTTCACTCGCGATTTGCCCTCCTCGTTCCTCGACACCTCATAATAGTGCGTCACCTTATCAATGTTACCCAGGGACTCTATGAACTCTTTGTCGTGAGTGATGATGATAAACATGAAGTTCCTCTGTGTCATTCTCTCCTGTACTATCTCCCCTAGAGCTGAACACAGACTCTTTACGTTATCGTGGTCCAGATTAGTCGTCGGCTCATCCAATGCTAGAATACCGAATCTGAAAATAATCATTAAAACTATTCATCACTCACACTTTTAAAATAGCTCGTCGAAACTAGAGGCGAATCGGCGTATGTGTATTGTGTACAACATAATCTACATTAGTTTGCTAAATGCACTATTATTGGCAGCATTCTGTTTTGTGTACCGAATAAAATAAATAAACATCTACCCAATAACATGACATGATACTTTACTTATCCACTAACAGCGTACTCGATGCAAGTACCCGCCTTAAACAGCACATAAGCTATACAATGTTTTCTCCTTGTCTAATTAATTAGAAAAAACGCTTGGAAGACAAAATCAAAATCAAAAAATCAAATTGTTTTATTTCTGAATAAATTTAAAATAAATATTTTCAGAATGTCCTACATGATGCCTACCACCTACACCAAAAACAAAACATTCTAAATCTCATAATTTGTATAGTTAATAATAAAGAGGGTTAATAGGTAAAATTACCTCGAGCTGAACGTCTCTGCTAGAGCGAGCCGTATGATGAGGCAGGCCAGCACCTTCTGTCCCGCGCTGCAGCGACCGCGCATGTCGATCTCTACACCGTTCTTGCACTGCACTACCCTGTAATACGAAACATTAATAACTTAGTAAAAAGTCTGTGATTGACACGTCATAATGTTTGGTTAACTTTGCGAATCTGGGTTAAAGTTAACCCTAGGTTAGGCCGGCCACATACACTCGAAATTCCGTTTCGAAATTCCGAAACGGAATATTGATTCGGAAATTCCGAACGCAGCAATACAAATCAATGACTCTGTCACACACGTACAGTAGTTTTCCGTACGTTTTTTGTTCCGTATGTGTGTGACAAAGTAATTGATTTGTGTGGATTTGCTGCGTTCAGAATTCCGAATAGATATTCCGTTTCGGAATTTCGAAACGGAATTCTGACTGTATGTGGCCGGCCTTAAATAGCGTCAGGCCTGCCCCACTCGCGCTAATAGGCATCGAACTGTCAGTACCACCCGCGGGTGGCAAATCAGTAGGGACTCACAAGCGAGCGATGACGCACGTGCACTAGTTGTTCGTTGCATACCTGCGTATTGCGTAACTTATTCGATCGCTATCACAGAATTGATATTAATCTCACAATGGACAATAAAAAGAAAAGGGCAAAGAAATATTGTGCAGTGTTTAACTGTCTTAACACGGATTGTAAACCAAATTTAACTTTCTTTACTATGCGAAACCTCATTTGTTTACAAAAATAACTAAGTTATACAAACACTTTAAGTAGGTAATATAAGACCGGTTTCAATAATTAAGATACGGTACCTATCGAATCTAAGTACGCGTAACTAGTTACACGCGAATTTATGATAATTAAATCTACATAGTACTAAGACATACTTACTTAATATCTTAGATTATTTCGAGTTCAATAAAATGTAGTTAATTAAATATAAAGATTATAATATTATTTTTAAAAAGAGACAACCCTGATTTCTTCAGAAAAGTTGAACTTTATAGTATCGTAGCATGAGTCGTTATTTCTTTGAACGGGTTTCGCCAGTAGGAATTCTGTTGGTACAACTATAGATAGGTCTACCAGAATCAGATGGCAATTTTTAACAGCAGATTTTCAAAAAATATCCTAAATCATTGGATAAATTTTTATATTTGCATGTTTAATACACAGATTAGCTGCTAAAAGAAAAGGATCAAAATGTTTTATTTCAATTAACCCGGTATTGCTAGGGACTAGTCACTAGAGTCAATTTATTTTCTCACTTTTTGCCATCAGATTCTGGTACACCTATAATATATATTCTGTGATAGCGTGTTGCATCTTTTATATACTTAAGTAAAATTTTTTGAGTGATTACCACACGATGTTTGCTTAAATTCGCAAATCTGGGTGGAAGTTAACCCTGGGTTAAGGGGCCGGGTACCCTCGAAATTCTCATACATACGTAATACCACAATCATTTTCTCATACGAAAATATTTAACATGTTTGAGTTATTTTTCAGCTTAAAATAGTAATTATCTAGGTTCCTGCACAAAAAATTACTTCAAAATATTTAAACACAAAAAAAATTTTTTTTGTTTAAATATTTTTTTCAGTAAATTTACTACTAAATATTTAAACACTAAAAAATAGAGTAAAACAGTAAAAAAAATATAAATAAATAGTAAATTTACTACAAAATATTTAAACTAAAAAATATTTTTTAGTATTTAAATATTTTGTAGTATTTAAATATTTTGTAGTAAATGTACTATTTATTTATATATTTTTTAGTGTTTTACTCTATTTTTTAGGGTTTAAATATTTAGTAGTAAATTTACTAAAAAAAATTTTTAAACAAAAGTTTTTTTTTTGTGTTTAAATATTTTGAAGTAATTTTTTGTGCAGGAACCTAGGTAATTCATATTTGAAACTGAAAAACAACTCAAACCTTTAAAATATTTTCGTATGAGAAAATGATTTTGGTATTACGTATGTATGAGAAATTCCAAGGGTACCCGGCCTCTTCAATAGCGTGTTGTCTCTTTCATAAATACAAATAAGGAGAGAAATATTAATTATTATGATGCTTAGATCACGGTTGACAGATGTGAGAATGTTGGTCTTAACATGATTAAAGTTAACACTGAATTAAACATTGTTTTATATAAGAACGAGAGGGATAACATTATATTTAACCAGTGTTAAGTTCAACCTAGATATACATAAGTAAGCCTTAAAATCTCAATATTTTTTACTTACCTATAATCATATTTGCGTCGGTCCGACTCCGCCGTCATGGTGCACTCATTTTTAATTTCAATATAATCTATATCGTTTCCTCTGTATATTTTTCTCCACATTTCACTGTAAATAGAAAATAATATAATTACAACGATATATATAACGACATCTCCAGACAGAGCGCTATATGCATGCACGCACGCACGCACACACTCACATAATAATATTATGTAATACACCTTTTACATTTTAAGCTACTCTCTCGATATTTATATTAGGAGGTTCATAAATTGCGTAAAACGTTTTTACTTTTTAACGACCTGTTTGATTCATGCTATCGTTTGAGATTTAGCAAAAAATAAATGTGGCAATAAAAAAAACCATAAAAACTTACGGTCTTACCACAAAAGATTTAAACATCTGTTGAACAGTTGTTTTGAGACAATTTTGTATGGAATTTTTCTCTAATCAACTGTTCAACGGGTGTTTAAAACTTTTGTAGTAAGACCGTTAAATTTTATCTAAAAACTAATTCGAAATTGGATACTATTGTTCACATTGAGTTTGCTCTCTGCACAGTCATAAGTAGGGCCCGGAAAAATATGTATTAAAAATCCAAAATATGTACTTAAAATATGGACTAAAAAATCGAAAATATGGAAAAATATGGACTATAAAACAGAAATATGGAAAAATATGGACTATAAAATTACAATAACTAAACATTGTATTAGTGCAGTAGGTAACCCTTAAATATTTATTTTATTTTAATTTTTTATCAATTATTTAAGTACAAATATAATTAAGGATTTTGTAAAAATTTCAAGTGCCTAGCTGTAGGTAGCCATTATTGATATCGAGCGAAAAATAGCAAAAAAATTACGTTTGTTGTATGGGAGCCACCATTAATTATTATTTTTATTTTGTTTTTAGTATTTGTTGTTATAGCGGCAATTATAGATATATACACATTCTGTGAAAATTTCAGAAGTCTAGCTATAGCCTTTCTTGAGATACAGTCTGGTGACAGACGTCTGTCTGTCACCAGACTGTAGGGTAAAAACGGGACCCTATTACTAAGAGTTCGATGTCTGTTTGTCCGTCTGGACAAACAGACATCGAAGTAGTTCTCTCAGCATCTTCGAAACCATGGTAGGTTTCGAAGATGCTGAGAGAACTCCTGACATAGATACACGTTTGGGAGTTTCGGCGTTGTTTTAAGAACAGAAAGCATATTATGCTACCACGCAATTAAAATTCATCATCATCATCATCGTCATCATCATCATTACCACGTCGTCTTAAGGTCACCTATGTCTCATGGCACAAAATAGATAATAGTAAAACTTACAAGGCATAGGTATGGATACAATAATAATAATAATTATGTACATAACAACACCAATTATTAATATAGGCTGTTTATACACGGCGTACGGCGGCGTGTGCGTAAACATCGCGGCATTGCGTCGTACCTATTCAAGTTCTAATGTCAGGGTATGCCGCGCTGCGAGCATTTTAGTGTCATAATATGATTTTAAACTTTATATTCATTAATGTAGTACAATATAGTATCGCTTGAGAAAGGCGCAGGCGGCCGCGAGGCCGGCTTTCCAAGTTTCTCATGCGATAGTACTATGTATTACAATAATGAAGATAAAGATTAATATCATAATATTATTATGACACTGAAAATATGCTCGCCGCGCCGCTGGGTGTGATTCGGCTCATCCTTCGATCGCGGATTCTTGGAAATCCATTGTTCTGGCGGCCACATGTGGCCGCTTGGGAGTTGAAGCGTTAAATTGTTAAATTACCTAGCACGCATGGGGTTGTGTTCACTTAGATTTTTTTTTATGTATTGTTTAAATTTATCTACCTGATATTTGGGCCTTGGGGTATGAGTCTTAACAAATTGTAATAAGATACGTAGAATAAACGCAGTAATTCGACGTGTAGGGTGGTATGGTCACTAAGTCACTACTCACTAGTTCACTACCACCGACGACCACTTATAAACTCGCGGACTATGACGGAGGTCATCTTGGAGGGTTAATTAATATTTCTAATAACAATACGAGATCAATAATTACCACTCAAAATGTTGACAATTCAAATTTCAATGCTCACTGCTCACACCAATGGTGACACATATCCGATTTCACACAGCCAATACAACTATATAAAACTCCTACGTACAAGCGATACTGCGATTCAGGAGCACCTCAGCGAAATCTATTGAATACATCGTATAACTAAAACTATATGAACAACAATCGGAGCTCGGACAAGCGATAGCGCCGACAGAGCGCCTCAATGACATATATTGAAGACAATATAAAACTATTTTTTATACAATTTAAATTGGCACTAATTATAGTTTATCTACTAGGTAACTAAAAAGAGTGAAATTATTATTTTTAACAAAAAATTAAAACCGACTTCCAAGGTAAAAACAATAATAACATTCTTATAATATGAACTAAAAACTAAAAAGTATTAACTAATTTTCCTCTCTAAATGTGCCTTTTTCCGAATTCGGCTAAATCTCAACTATTTCTGTACTCAACCTTCATCATTTTGAAGTCGGTGCCAGTTCCATAAGTTTCAAATTTTCTGTCAAAGAAAATATAAAGATTCAGCTATATCTGGTACCGACTCACTACCGACTGGTAGTTCATATTATAAGAATGTTATTATTGTTTTTACCTTGGAAGTCGGTTTTAATTTTTTGTTAAAAATAATAATAACAAACTCAAATAACAAAACATAGTCCGTAGCATGTTATTTTACAGCTTTAAAGTAAAACATAAGCTTATATTATAATTTAATTAAAGCCTTTGTTATATTTTTCCATCGATTTTTATCAATTTAACACATCAAAATAAGAAACGTTTCAGAAACGTGCGAGTAGAAGTTGCACTGTCTCAACTTTTTGTTTTGACAGCGTTTGCGCTCGGGCTGAGGTTCAGTAACGTCTCAACTAACTGTCAAAACGTTAGCGCGATAACAAATCGTTCCAAAAGCCGATCAACGTCCGAGTTTCACTTGCAGTTCAGTTGAATAAATTTATCCCGATTCCCTGCAGGCTGTATATCAAGAAAGGCTATAGCTAGACTTCTGAAATTTTCACACACACACACACACAGAATGTGTATATATCTATTGCCGCTATAACAACAAATACTAAAAAGAAAATAAAAATAATAATTAAGGGTGGCTCCCATACAACAAACGTAATTTTTTTGCTATTTTCTCGCTCGATATCAATAATGGCTACCTACAGCTAGGCACTTGAAATTTTTACAAAATCCCTAATTAAACACACTGGCAAAATTAGCGGAACATAACAAAATTTTATTTTCTTTTGAAAATTATTCGCTGTTTTTAATATATTTATTTATTAATTTAATAATTGATGATTAAAAAATAAAACTTATATATTATTATTATTTATTTAGGGTATGAAAACGTGTAAAATATAAAAAATCTGCAAAAATCAAAAATTAAGAAAAATCTTTGAAATTTCAGTAGTAAGTTTTTAAGCTAAATTCTTCATTGTTACTTAAGAAATGCCATTTTAACAGCGTGTAATGCCTTCTATGGATCTGAAGAGAGTCTGGATACGCCATTACATGCTTGCATTTTGATTGTCAATCATTTCCTGTGGGATATTCTTCTACTCCTCCAGTAGCGCCAACTCGAGCTCCTGAACACATTTTGGAGCTGGAGTTTTAACTCGTACCGTTCACCCATTGATGTGCCACACGTTCTCAATTGGATCCACGTCCGTAGACCGTGCTGACCTGTCCACCTGGGCTACGCTAGCATCATTTAGGTCATAATGCCCGATTTTTTTACTCTATGGACGCGCATAAAATTGAAGTTACTGCCTAAAACTGTGTAAAAGGTACAACATGCAGTTCTAGGATGTCTGTGCTATAGCCCTGTACTGTTAAAGTACCATCATTAACAATCATCAGCTCTGTGCGGGCTCCAAATCATATGCAACCCCAAACCATTACAAAGCCTGCATGATAGGCCACTGTTTCCGTTAAGTTTGATGGTCTATAGCGTTTCTTACGATTTATCCACATTCTTTATCGCCTGTCAACAAAATTTACACAGAATTTGCTCCCATCACTGTACAGCACACGATTTCACTCACTTGTCAAATTTTGATGTTCACGCGCAAATCTTAGCCTGGCTCTTTGGTGCCCTGTCTCAAGTTTTGGTGCCCTTGCTGGCACCTTGGAGTTTAATTTAACTTCTTTGAGTCTTCTTCTTACTGTACAATCACTTACACGTACGTCTCGGACCTGTTCCGATAGGTTTCGTCTCTGCAAAGCAGTTTGAGGTCAATTTCTTAAGGCTTGTACCCTTACAAAACGGTTATCCTGAACCTTTGCCACCCGATATCTGCCTTGTTCTCGTCTCCGAACGTAAGATCCAGTCTCTCTCAGCTCTGTAGCGTGGAAATTTACGATGGATCACGAAAGCCGACACACCAGGCCTGACTGACTGAATGGTAGGTGTGACCTTTCTCTATCGTGGTTACAGCAGCTCTAGGTGTCGTAGATGCTGGAAAATCACTTATTATGTATCTAAGCAATGTGTTCTTCCAAAAACCAAACAATCAAATGAGCTGTCATACCTTGCACCCCGCTAAAAACGCCATTCTTATCAAAAACACAACGTCAATCATCGAAAAACACTTAGTAGGGCATAATTGCAATAAAAATCTGTCAACTTGCCAGTTTTGTTCAATATTTTATTTCTTAAATGAGCTTAGAAACTATAAAAAAGGATTTCACACAGCCCGACCCACTTGAATTCAAGTTGTGGCCCTTTTTACTTATGTTCTGCTAATTTTGCCGGTGTGTGTATATTTGTACTTAAATAATTGATAAAAAATTAAAATATAATAAATATTTAAGGTTTACCTACTGCACTAATACAATGTTTAATTATTGTAATTTTATACTCCATATTTTTCCATATTTCTGTTTTATAGTCCATATTTTTTATATAATATTTAAGTACATATTTTGGATTTTTTAATACATATTTTTCCGGGCCCTACTCATAAGATCTCAGAATGATACATAAAAACGTGTTAGAGGGTAGAGCTAGCCCACATGTCGCGTTGCGTCGACGCAGCGCTGCCGTTTGACGCACAGCCGGCCACACGGGCGCTGCGTCATCGCAGCGTTATTACGAAGCAAGCAAGCAAACACAAATGTGTTTCATTTGTGTACAGCATAACGTCAACACCCCCTCCCGCTTCGTCTCGGGGGCTGCTGTCCGTCATGTGTGCTTTGCGACGACAAAGCGCGCCGTGTGAACACCTTGGTTATTTGTATGTAAAATAACGCAACGTCAGCGCTGCGTCGACGCAACGCACCGTGTGGACAGGCTCTTGCGTACCGTATAATTAGATTGATATTTTCCATCTTTTCCCTATGGAACTCCATAAGACACTTCTCCAAAGCCATAGAGTATTCCCTTACATCCTTATCAATGGCTTTCAGTACATGCAACTCGTAGAATTTCTCCCTGTACTTTGCTTCCACGTCTTTGTTTTGAGTCTTTTTTAATTCCAACTTATTTGCGGCCAATGTTTTCTAAAAAAGGTAAGCAGAGAATTTGTATAAATAAAATGTAAGAACTTATTTTTTTTTTATTGAACTAAAAACTTCACTTGGCAAAACAATATTGATTGAAGAGGTACAAATATTATTTTAATTATTCGGTGTATATTTAAACATTTTTCGCAAATTTAAAAACAAGTAATTCCTACCTTTAGACCTCCAAGTTCACCTTCTGTTTTGGCTTTCTCCCTAAACAGTTCAGTCTGTTTTTTAATAAGTGGTTCCTTCTCTTTAATACTGTCCAAGTTCATACCGCTCAGTTTCTCATTAATAGTTTCCAACTCTTTCTGGCAGCTCTCTATCTCATTCTGAGCTTTACGTAATTTTAGGTTGTCTTCCAAATTCCTTTTGTAAATCTGTAACATACATTTTGATATGAAAAAGGGTTTTATTGCATTGGAGCCAACATTGTTTTAATAGCATGAAAGGGTTTAACAGCATTTGAGTTAACAATGTTTTATGGCGTTTTAGAAGAATTTTGTTACCTTACCAAAAGAAAACAAACTCTCAACACAATAAAAATATTTAAACGATGCATAAGCTATGTAATGTTTTGTCCTAGTCTATCACATTGAAAAAATCGCAATATAGACAAGGACATATTATTGGCATTTACATTGTGTTAGGTATTCGTATTCTTTTAAGTAACCGGATATATATAATAAAAATAAATAAGATTACCTCCTGTTTCGCTAGTTCATCCTTGAGCGTATCCAACCTCTTAGTCAAATTGTTACGGTCGGTTACAATCTGTTTATGCTTGTCCAGTAGTTTCTCGTTGGCCTCCTTAATTTTGTCCATTTCCTTCTGAACATTTCTCTCCTTGTGCAGTTTTATTTCTGCTTCTATTGTCTTTACTTTATCGAAGGAGCTTACTATTTTTGCGATATACCCGTTATGTGTTTCTATCTCGGCTCTAAAAAACATTAGGTGGCCTGATAAAATTAACACATAAATTTTATCATATTTTATATCATAGATATATATTTATAAGCACATAATAGATCGTGGTAACTTGGTTGCGTTACGTAAAACCCAGCAGGCAAATAAAAATTATTAACATCAAATAAAGCAGTTTTTTCACAAAGGGACATGTCGCGGTGACAAGTCGTCCGACATTAAGGTAGTTTGTCCTTGCAACACGTAGTTTGTCCCCTGCAACTTTGTCCCTCGACATATGACTTGTTCACAGTTCACACTAGTCAGTGGTGAACAGTATGTCGCCAGCGACAAGTCCCGCAACCCGTAATTGTCGCTGCGACGTCGGGCGACATGTCGGGACACGTACATTTCGTGTCGCCCGACTAGGTCGCGAGACAAATGTCCCCTAGTGAAAACGCAGCTTAAACATAACCCGGCCAATTGACGTCGGTCTGCCATTTGCCTATGAATCAATTTCTTTGATGGCACAAATATCACAATCATGTAAATAAATGCAATACAAAAGTTCTAAAATTATAAACTTACCTATGTTTCTTAACTGCCTCAGTTTTCACAGCACTCTTCGTTTTCAATTCCTCTTCAAGTGGAGGAATTCCTTCAGTCAATTCATTCAATTCTTGCAGAAACTTGTCCCTGTTGGCTTCCAACTGCTTGTGAGTTTCTTGCAAGTTGACTAGTTCTTGTACCTATATATTTTTTAATTAAAAAAAAAAGTTTATAGGATATCGGTTTATTTATTATTCTAAATTGTAATGTTTAGAATTTGAACTTATCTATTTTGTTGTCTTTTTTCAATTTCATTAAAAAGCTGTTTAACCCATCAATCCCCAAGCGGCACCAGCCGGGCTAGCATACGGACCAATAGAAATACGAAAGTATGGACAAACTGTGGAGATAAACTTAAGGTGCCGTTCCGATCTTTTTTCGTTCCGAAAAATTCAATTAAAATTCCACTTTATGACAGACTATAGTCCTAAAAATTAAAATAATATCCTACATTATGACATAGACTATAGTCTGTCATAGAGTGGCATTTTAATTGAATTTTTGTCGGTCGCGATTAGCCGCGGTAAAGATCGGAACAGCACCCTAAGTTTATGTCCACAGTTTGTCCATACTTTCGCATTTCTAGGGGTGGCCGTGCTAGCCCGGCAGTCTGCCGCATAACAATTGAAAATCTATTGTGTCTGCGATTCTCACGATCGAGGTATTAACAACGCAAGCAACATTCATAACTTAGTCCTGTCTCAATCATTGACGTATATTTTGATGAGGCGGTAGTCAATTATATTCTAGGAATTTCCTTTAACTTACCTTCTTCTGAATATTCAAAAGTTCCTCCTTCAGTTTATTTTTCTTCTCGGCAGCTTTTTGCAACTTTTTGTTGTGAGTGTTGATTTTAGTCTGTGTGGACTTGATCTTGGCCCGCAGTGCGGTTATCGCTTGTCGCAACTCTTTCTGCTTAGCTGTCGCGTCGTCTAAGTTCATGGTGGTATCGAAATCTGCGCACTGTTCTTTGATCGCTTCAAACTGTAGAAAAAAAAATGTATTAGTAGAGTGCAGTAGTAGGGAGTGGTTCTACAATGGAAAGCCCTAGATTATGTACCACGAGAGATATTATGTGCGAGGAAGGAATTGAATAGAATCGCTTCATTGACGTGACCTTGCTCAGCGCAGCGATTCTATTGGATCTTAATAACACATTCCTCGCAACAAACACATCTTTGGTGGAAGCGCAGCCTAAAAAGGTAAATTTTCAGATGATTTTTTTTAAATGAAATGTCATACATTTATCATACACAAGAAAGCTGATAGAAAGGGAGTTCTAGAACACTTTTCGTATCAAAATAATGTTACGTTGGCAACACTCATCTCGCGTTACCAACAGTTCTTTCAAATGTAACTTTCTTCTCAAGTATACTGTTTTGTAGATAATTAATATTTGCGTTGTTTTAACTGTAAATACGGTGAAGGAAAACATCATGAGAAAACCCGCATAAAGTTGGTACCAGACGTATTGACTAGTTCTTTCCTCTGGTCTAGGCCAACTATGTTACGAGAATGCCGTATGAGCTTGGGCAAAAAAAAACATACAGACATTTAAAAATCTCTGAAAGTACTGTATAAATCATCCACAACCTACGAACGGATGTAAAGGCCTAGTTTTGTTTCAACCTTTGACAATATTTTCCAAAATAAACTGTCATTTCAATAAAATTTCAAAATATATAATTCATTCCAAAATAAACTATGACGTAATACTTACATCCTTGGTAGTAGTTTTGACTTCATTGGTGTATTTATCCATGAGAGACATTTCTCCCTGCAGCAGCCTGGCCGTCTTCAGCTTTTGTTCAGGCTCTGTGAGCAGCATCGACATTTCCTCTGACGACTCCGTCAGTGTTGCTATCTCCTAAAATTTTAAATAAAAAAAATATATTACAAAAGATTAAAAAAAAAAAAAGTTTTGCGGATTCAGAAATGAACAGTTATTGTTCAACGCTACACGCAACCTAACGTTAATATACGTGCGGTACTTTACGAATCTGAGTGGAATTGTTTTAGCGCCCCCCATTGTTTCAATTTCAAATGCATCCAGATGAAATAAATCACCCCCTCAAGCCTCTACACAACGCCCCCATTTTTTTCTGGGTCCCACACCACCCCCTACAGTCCTACAGCGCCCACAGAGGGGCGTTATCGCCCACTTTGGAAAAGGCTGGTTTAATGCAAAACACAACTTACCTTATCAACCTCTTCCAATTTCTTCTCCAACTCCGGTATATCTTTCTCTTTCAGGACCGTTATTTTCTCGTTCAAAGACCTCATACCTAGTAAATCATCCTTCTTGGCCGAGGATTTTTGGAGTTCCTCTGTAACTTTTTCTAGCTGGCCTGGCACATTCATTACTTGTGTGGTCAGTTGGGAAATCAAATCTGTCACCTGAGGATAGAGAAACAATTATTATAAATGTTTTTAAAACTATAACATAATATAGCGGCAAAAAGATTTAACCAATAAATTTTACCACTTTGATGTTGTTAGAAACGATGATACATGATAATGAAGACTACTAGTTATGTTAAGAATCTTACCTCATTTTCAGATTCGAATCCTCTGTTGCAGAGCGGGCAACAGTTGTTGTCTTTCAGCTGTCCCTTGTATTTGGCGATGATGAACATAGACGACTGGAGTATGTTTTGCTCATCCTGAAAGTGAAATTATGTATACAGCTTTAATGTATAAAATTAAAAATATATGTATTTTATAAAATACTAGCGACCCGCCCCGGCGTCGCACGGGTATAAAATATATAGCCACTGAAAAAATGATTAAAATCGATAGCCTATCACGATCCTTCATGTGGTCTACTTCGTATCTGTGCCAAATAACATAAAAATTTCTCCAGTAGTTCGCGAGATAAACCCTTTCAAATAATTTCCCCCGTTTTTTTCCACATTCTCCTAGTAGTCTTAGCGTAATAAAATATAGCCTTCCTTAAAAAATTAACACTGAAATAATTTTTCAAATCGGATCAGTAGTTCCTGAGATTAGCGCGTTCAAGTTAGCCTTTTCAAATAATTTTCCCCGTTTTTTCCACGTTTTCCTCTATTTCTTCGCTTCTATTAATCTTAGCGTGATAAAATATAGCCTATAACTTTCCTCGATAAATGGGCTATCTAACACTGAAAGAATCAACAAAATCCGTTGCGTAGTTTTAAAGAGGGAACAAAGGGACATGAGGGAAAAAAATGTGACTCTGTTTTATAATAAGTATAGATATTAAATTAAATGTATAAACATTTTTGTAACTTTGATATAAATTTTATTCTAATAATAGCAAACCCTGAACACACTGAAAAATATGGTAGTTTTGATCATACAGTAGTTGAGCTGCATCATCTTTGTAAACACTATAGTCCAGTCGCACAATAAAGAGAAATTCGACCATTGCTGCTCACCTGTTTCACACGCCCGCATCCTCACTAAAATTTTGCTTCCTCTTTTCAAAGCATGCCTAACTTTCGCCATACTATCCATTCAGTTGCGTTTAAGGCTGCGTTTCCACTGAAACGGAGCGGAGCTTAGCGGTGCCCGAATTGACCAATCGTGCTATTCCAGCGGAATGACAGAAGATTTCGAGCATGGTGATTGGTCAATTCGGCACCGCTTTAGTAGAAACGCAGCCTAAGAGTGACATCTAAAGACATTACAAATTATTGTAAACTTTTGCATCTATGTGAATTTGTTTTCTAGCTTACCTGCAGCTTATCAACAGTAGCGGTGAGTTTGGCGAGCGTGGCGTCGTAGGGCTGCGTCCCGCACGCCTTGTACATCTGGTCCTCGGCCTTGGTGAGCTCCGCCCGGCGCGCGTTCAGCTGCGTACGCGTGTGCTTGCGGTCCGCCTCCAGACGGGTTATCTGTTGACAAATCATTTTAAAGTTTAAAGTCAGCCTTTTTAATTCCACACGGCGCGTTGCGTCGACGCAGCGCTGCCGTGTACCACAATTGCTAAATAATAGTTTACAATGTGTTTAATGTATCCCCCAAATTATGTTAAAATTAACATTATATTATATATTTAAAATCTGTTTTATATGTCCCAAATGACAGGCCCTAGGCGTGTCCGTTCTCCGAAATTTTGTGTTTAGGAATCCATATTTAAAAAAGTACTATGTTTATACTTATTTTTATTAATATTTTTTAAAATGTTTATGTACTCGCAGCTTATTATGTGAGTATTTTGTAGTTAAAATAAACAATAATTATTTTTTCTCGAATGAGTTTAGTGTCCTCAACTTTTTTCACCAGGCCCTAGCCACTTACGAATTTTAAAATTTCTTGACATCATTAGAATGTGCGTGAATATTGTTTGGGAATTTCAGAGTATTACATGAAGTTATTCTCTGACAACACTCGCTCTGCGGTGGTCATTTTATAAATCAGTGCAAAAATGAAAGTTTGTGGGCCACCACGTGATAATTCCAGTCACTTGTTCGATCCCTAGATAAGTAATTTTGTTGTTTATTGATATAAAATTCTTATGAATTAATCAATATTTATAAGTAATACGTCGGCATTTTTAGCAATATCATATTAGACTTTATAGTGTTATTTGCAAAAGAATTTTAAGTTCAATATTTTTATTCCAAAATATCAGTCCCTAGACCATCAGGCCTTAGCTTCTAAAGGCGCTCGGATTGATGTTTAGTTTGAAAACATCACTACTATAACGAAATACGTATATTGTTTAAGCCTTCTCAACTGAAAAAATATAATAGACTTAAGAAAAACAATTATTGAAAATATTATATCAAAAGCTGAAACTCATCAAGAGCAGTCAAACAAACAGCTTTGGTCTGGCCCAAATGTTGAAAAAAATTTACTTTGGTGATACAGTTCCACTCTTTATATATCCTATAAGAAGTTTCGACCAAGTAGTCCTAAAATAATATAAAATCGGCTAAGTGCGAGTCAGACTCGCGCATGAAGGCTTTAAAGTTGTCAGTCCCTAGATGCGTAAATCAGCAAAACTCTAAAAATTTCCTAAAATAAGGCATAAAGTGACTGGCCCTTTTAGATAAGACACAATTAATTGATCACCTATCATGTACACTAACAGGGAATTTAATAACAAATTAAAAATGATGAAGACAAAATACCTTCAAAAGTTGCACTATTTTTGTGAAAGCACCCATTTATGAAGTAGCTGTGTTTGTAAGAACAAATCTTTCATTATTTATGCGATTCAATACTAAAAAATACGAACATAAGTTATGCTGTGTTGAATCTAAAACCTCACTGGTTCGAAAGAATATTTTCGGAATGGCAACGAAAATTTACAATAAAATACCACGGGCTAATAAAGAATTAAACAGCATTCAAAAATTTAAAAATGCGTTAAAAAACTATCTCATAGAAAAATGCTTCTACAGTGTCGACGATGTCTTTCGTGAATAAAAATTATATTAATGTTAATGCTGATTAAGTTCTTATTTATTAATTGTTTATCTAATTTATTAATTGTTTATATTATTTAATTGAAGTTTGGTTAAAAAATGACTTTTAATAGCCTTTTAATAGCCTAGAGATCTATAATTGATATATTTTATTGACATTAATGTAATATTATTATTATTTTTCTTAACTTGACTGTGATATAATTTTTAAATCAAATGTAATTATTATGAACTAAACTATGTATATTATAATAATAATTATGACTTTGCACGCCACATTACTGGCAGAATGTATGGCGCTAATATTATTACTTTTAAGACCTTTATTTTATGTACCATCGAGGAAATTGATTCCTATGCAGTTGATAGACCAACGTTATTTGGTCGAATATGTCAATTTCAATGTTAATTGTGATCTGTCGGCTGGGTTTGACGTAACTCAACCAAATTACTTAGGTCCTCGATCTGCATAGGAATCAACTTCTCTAATAGTACATTCATGCAAATAAATAAATTTGAATTTGAACCAAATCAAAGCCCTAAAAAGTGATGCACATAAAAAGAGTTAAGAGAGAATACTGACTTGGGGTAATTCCGAACTTGAAAGTAATTTTATGTTTTCGGAATAACCCTTTTTTCGGAATTACCCCAAGTCATACATCTCACTAACTGCAGCGAAAATATTTTAAAATTTACCTCTTTTTGCTTCTGAGCAATCTTCTTATTCAGAGAATCAACTTCTGTCCGCACTTCGACTTCCACTTTGTTCACTGACAGGGCGAAGTTACTCTCCGGCATATTTCCCAGCAGTTTAGTTAAGTTCTCCTTGTGTTTGTTAGTCAACACCATAAGCTGCTTTTCCTTTTGCTTCAAAGATTCTTCAATCATATCCTTTTCTTTCAATTTGGTGCTTTGCTTTTGAAGTTTTGTGATCTGAAACATTTATCAAAAGTTTTATTGATTAAACATTACTAGCTATTTGACCGAGCTTTACTCGGTATTCGATAAAACACGAATAAAATTACGTTTTTAAAAATGATTCCTAGCTAGATCGATTTATTGCCCCCGAAACCCCCTATATACTAAATTTCATGAAAATTGTTGCGACCAGACTCCGAGATTCCAATTATACCTATACAAGAATTGCTCAAGATATAAGATACATGTCAAAAGTTCCCTAAAAATGTAACCAAATTTAGATCCTGGTTTGTTGAACCAGTTAAACAAACCTTGGTAGTTAACTCCTCAAGCTCCTGTTCGTTGGTTTCCATAGACTTTTCGTCAGTATTGATCTCATTCTGGCATTCTTCTATGTTCACTTCTTTTTCAAGCAGCTCATATTCCCTGTTTATCAATTATAATATTAGGCGAAGAAATAAATAGGTGGTTCTTTTTATCGAAAAGTTATAAAGTAAAAATAACTACGAATAATAAAAACTAAGGAAGAGTAACTCCGTCAAAAAACATGCTCCAAAATACTTGTCAAATTTCCTCCTCCTTTTTGGAAGTCGGTCAAAAAGTGAACCTTATGCTGCCTCCCCATATAGACGAACGCACTGCCAACGCGTTGGCCCACACGTTGGCGGTGCGCTTGCAACGGCGCTTAAGAGTAACCACACATTGGAAGGTCATTCAGTATGCTTTGGATCGCGCCAATGTGCGGACGGATTCAAAATGGATGTTGAGTCGCTAACAGCTGCAGCCTGCAAGCTGTATATTTATTCACAGCTTATAATCCATACTTATATTATAAATGCGAAAGTGTGTCTGTCTATCTGTCTGTCTGTTACCTCTTCACGCCCAAACCCCTGAACCGATTTTGCTGAAATTTGGCATGGAGATACTTTGAGTCCCGGGAAAGGACATAGGATACTTTTTATCCTGGAAACATGTACGGTTCCCGCGCGATAAACGAGTTTTGGCGCAACGGAGTTGCGGGCGTTATCTTGTTACTTTATAAATGTGGACAACAAAAAGGTTTTAAAGGGTATTCTCGAAATAAATAAGTAAAAAGCGAGAAAACGTAACAAACAAAAACATAAACTCACTTTTCATTATTTTATAATATTAAAATAATATAATTATTTTATTACTTATTATTTTTTATATATTATAATAATTATTACAAGACATCGGATTATATTCATTTGCATACTTGCATATGCAAAATGCATGTAATGGCACTTTTTCGGGGATAGTGCATATTTTGGCAATTTTTCGTTGATAGTGCATATTTCGGTAGTTTTATGCCCTCGTAGTCTCCAAACTAGCTATCATGACACACGCCGAGGCCACAAAACAGGTACGATAGATCAAAACACTTCAAATATGTGGCTCCATCCCCATTAAAAGAATGCAATGCACGCCATAGCACCGATAGGTACAATATCTTTCTAGAAACAACATTTTTCTTTGTAGTTGGCAACATTATTAAAAAAGGGAATAAAGTAGTTACCGATATATAAAACTTCCATGAGCATTAAGATTGCAATCGGAAAATGTTGGTAGAAAATTATTATTGGTGCTGTTTAAAAAAATTAAAATCATGTATTCGAGGAAATTATAAAATTAACGCTTTTATTAACGGCACCACCGGAAAGCTGTTCAAAAATTTAATAAATTTTAATGATAAGTGACTTTTGATTGTGCATATTTCGGCCATTTATTCGTGCATACTTGCATGCATATTTCGGCACTTTGATCGTGCATATAATCCGATGTTTAATTATTACTTTATAATTATAATTATCATGACTAATGTATATTTATTATTTATTAAATATTAAATTTATTTTGTCTTTAGTATATTTATTGTTAATAGCGACAACAGATATATAAGTACACAATTTGTGAAAATTTCAGAAATCTAGCTATAGTGGTTCTTGAGATATAGCCTGGAGACAGACATTGAAGTCTTAGTGAAGAACCTTTTTTAGCACGTCTTTTGATTGATATTTTTGTTCCACAGGCAGATTTACTCTGATAGTTAACTCAATAAATTTAAATGTTTACTCGATACTTATATTGTTCGCTATTTCGTCAAGTTAGATGTTAATTCGCCACAAGAAACGTGCACTCTTCAGCGCTGCTCCGCCCGAACTGATCGCGCGGCCTATGTGTGGATGGAACGCAAGCCTTGCGACAAATTTCCTTTAATCATTCCGACACCGCGCGGCAAGCTCGCAAACGCATTGGCCAACGTCTAAATACCTACCGCGAACGCGCGAACGCCTGTTCAACACATTGGGCCAACGCGATCGCCTATTTGTAGTGCCGACATTAGGTACACATTTCAATACATTTGCAATATTTAGGTGGCCTTGAGTGGTATAAAGGCTGACATTACATGACAGTTCGAAAGGAACCAAATTTTAAACGGTTATAGTATGGGAGTTACGTTTCCTTAGTTTTTATTATTCGTAGAAAAATAAGTAATAATTTTTTGACAACCGAAATTTTTTCAGTTTTTGATAAACCATTTTTTAAGCTGCTAACGCTTTAATAAACATTATAATGAAAAAAAAATGTTCTAATGACACCATGGATTAGTAAAAACATTTTAGGTACTGCAAACTTACTCTTCTGCAGTCTTAATTTTCTGTTCCCAAACTTCCAATCTCTCCTTTGACTTGTTAGCGTCAGTAATTTGTTTTTCAGTTTTTGTGATTTCCTTCTTCACTGTCTGAATCTCTGTCTCTTTGCTGGATATTTTTTGTTTATGGCGAGACTGAAAACAGGATATAAAAGTTATTTATTAACCTTTAGCTTCTTACTTTATATGTGCAGTAAGGCGGCTCCTAAACCTACAATAATATGCAATAAAAATTAAACTATAGACTATCAATAATATTTCACAATGCATAATATTGGGCAATAAAATTGATTGTCTAGGGGCCACCTAAGACAAGAAGAAATACTCACAAGTGTATCCCGGCTTTCATCAATAATCTTCTGCAGTCTTTTCTCCTCCTCATCTGCAGCCGCCTTTTGTTCCCTTAGTTTATCTTGGAGCTCCTTGATTTTGTTTGTGATTTCCGTCACACGATTTGCTGCCTCTTCATCTGTTTCTGGTACACTCAACTCCATGTCTGAAATAACGAAAATAACATTAAACTATTTGAATTTCTTCTTTGAAAATTCTTTCCTCCAAGTTGACATAAAGTTATAAGAAAATTTTAAAAATTATTCTTCAGGTCAGTCAGAAGTAATTTTTTGTTTTTGGGTTTTTTATTATACCTCCTAATCACATATTACAGCACTTACAGTTACAGAAATAGTGTAACTTAAGTTTACATCATGTGACCAAATACTCAAAGCAATTATAATTTAACTTTTTTAAAATAAAAAATGTTTAGAGGAAAAGAGGAGGTAAGCTTACCAGCCAGCTTGGCAGTTTCCACAATCATTTTGTTCTTCCTGTCAATCTTATCTTGATTTTGACTCTCAAGTAGAACATACTTGTTGAACTTTACTTCATTTGCTGTCTTCTCATTGGCTATAGTCTCCTCTTCTTTGTTGAACTTAAAAATCTTTTTGTATGAGTCCTTGATTTCATCATCTTTGCTCTTGTTTGTTGCTCCATAATTTGCTAAAAAATTGGTATTAATTTTTACCTCATTGTCATCACAATGAAACTAGTTATATATTTTTTACTGTTAGTTTATGTTTTGCATACTTATACCTGATTCTACAGCAGTGTATTTTTACCAAATCTTATTTTTTATTTGTAAGATATAAGATGTTTAATAAAATAAAACATACTTATTTGCTCTTGCAGCTCAGCTGTGGTTCCTTCAAATACAGTTTGAATAGCCTTTTCCAATTCTTGCTTTTGAGTCTCATTGTGCTCCAACCTATAAATTAAAAAACTATAATATTCCACACAATATATTTTCACAAAAATATTTTTGACATCACCAATACATACAGCGACAAATTAGTTAACTATTCAATTACTAGAATCTCTACTATGAGCTAGGTATTCTGTGCCATTAATGTTTATTTGTTTCTATAATATTATGATTGTATTGACTGGCTCTTGTGTAAGCATATTGTGCTGAGAAAATAAAGTAAGATAAATGAATAGAAAAAGCTACATATTTAATTCAATATTAAAAAAATACTAAGATAAGTGGAAGATGGACAATATTATGTTGAAAATATAAATAACACAAAAAAATACAAATACACACAATTTTTTCTAATAGTAGGTAAATGTAACAATAACAATCAACTTACTTGTTTTTTATTTTATCTTTCTTAGACTCAAATGATACCAGTTCCTTTTGCAGTGTTTCAATAGCGGTCAACTGCTCAGAGACAGGCTTCAATTCTTTAGCAAGCTCAGCAATTTTTAGTTCAGCCTCCGATATACTTGATTCCGTATTTACAATATCCAGTTTCTTCTTGTCCAAATCTTGTTTCTTTTCAGTTAAAAATGCTACCTCTTGGTCTGTAAGGTGACAAAGAATTACAACACGCATGTACCAAGTAAGAGCATTAGTAAAGGCTTTATAATTATTAAAATTAAAAAATATATTAAGTACTATATATAGACAAAAATGTTTTACCTAATAACTTGAGAGTTGTAGCATATTCTTTTCTTATTTTCCTCAACTTATCAAAGCAATCACTGTATTTATCAGCATCGAAGATTTCATCAAATCTCTCCTTCACCTTTTTTCCCTCATCCAGGGGCCAGCTCGAGTCCTCTTGATGACAAAATATTACAGAGTTCAATATGGCTTTGGATACACCTGTAACATGACATTAATTCAAGACGTGAGTGGATGAATAAGGTAAGTAACATGAAAAAAACTTCCCTTTTTTTGCTTACATGGAGGCTTTAGGGCCGGAAAAATTATATGAAATAGAAAAACTATGGATTATATGTGTAGCCAGATATATTAGCTAGGTTATGAAGTGCATAAGTTACAAGTTTTATTAAAATAATAAGTAAAAAAATGAGTTACTTTCCGTATGTTACGAAATGTTACTTATTCGATTCTTCCACTCACGTCTTCAATTATGAATGCAAATTGTGACCAAAACGTTAATCCCTCAAAAATTCTATACAATACAGAGGAGTAGTTTTATAATAGATAGTAAAAAAAATTACAAACCTAATTCCTCGTGCATAACAAAATCTAAATCAGCACATCTTGATGATATATCTTTTGTTTTACCCTTCTCGTCGACTACAGACAGAAATGAATCTAAAGTTTGGAATTTTGTCTTCTTATTCTGATAAGCGGTCACTTTCATAGACCTCGAGACTTCCAGTTGCTTATCTTTAGCATTCACGATCTGAAATGATGTGAAAATAAGAACATGCTTAAAAACATTACAATTTCTTAGGGGATACTGGCATCTTAAGCTTAGCAGTATTTCGCTTGTATTCCAAGACTAGAAGGAGCTCGTATTAATTAACAGACTTCTTACTATGATTTGATGCCGGATAACCAAACAAAACCTTACCTTAACTTTGACTTGTCCCAGCACTTCGGTAGATCTATTAACTTTAGCATCATGAACGAAACACTCGTTGCGGCTCCCGGGTGGCATTTGACCGGTAATAGCATACCGCAAACACTCAATAATTGTTGTTTTACCGCATCCATTTTGCCCGAGGATCAGAGTCAAAGGCTTTTCGAATGCAATTCTTTGCTCGTCGCATTCGTCGGGACCAAAGCTACGAATGCCCCTTACGGCTAAAGATTTTATGCCGGCCATTTTGGTGGGATCTTAAAATGAGAAATGGATTTTCTCTTTTCAATTAAATTATTATTGAATTGCACACAGAAACGAAATTAATGCCGGATTTAAAACGGCGGCATTTCACGGCGTTTGAGGCTTGTGCAATTTGACATTGACAAATGACAATCAATCTTTATTTATTCTTTTTTTTTTTTTTTTTTTTTGTTCTTGTTATGGCGCTCGGCTTTACAATGGCCAGTGTCAAGTAAAGTATTGGCGGGAAAAAAAAATGTTTTTTTTTTTTTGGCGGGCATGTGAAAAAGTGCTGTTGTGTTTTTATATTATTTTCCTAAAATTGTGTTAGCTGGGTTTTTAATGTGTAATATTGGTAGAATATTAACCATTAGATATTCGTGTTCATGCACAAGTGTAGGAAAGTGATGTAATATCCAGAAACGTGCTATTTTGTGTTCCCTCCAAAACTCCATCGACAGTTTCAGTCTACCACTTTATTGAATCGACCGACTTGACTCCTTGACTGTATTGACTTTTACTTAGACTTTGACTAGACTTAAGACCTGACGATACTTGAAAACTTTTAGGAAAATTTTAGGAAATTAAATACAAAAACACAACGTCACTCTTTCGTATTCCCGGCAAAACTCCCTTATTTATTCATATGACACTTCGGCTATTTAAAAATCTAATTCTAATTAAAAATCTAAATGATTTAGTGACTAAATTTAGTCAAGTGGAAAACATTTAGTAACTTTCGCGTCTTTCAGTACTGGTCCCGCCGTTGGACAGTGTAGAACAGAAAAATAACAATAATAAACGTCATTATTAGTCATTATCTTTGAGAAATAAAATTAAATATGAGTACAAATCTTTGCATTTCAATGATATCTTTCGATGCATGGTGAATGGTGAATGGTCGTTTTCGTCCATTTTCTCTGAGTTCTTAACTGCGATTGAACTAAGCGAGAATGTACATGATCGCACTCGAGCAAGGGGCTCTCGCACGAGACTCGCCCGAGAGCTCTCGGCGATAGTGTACAGCGGGCATTACGGGTGTACGCCCATGTCAACTCTATTGATGCTTGATCTTAGCTCTAAACACAACTTTAAATGAACGTGGCGAAAAAAGGAACTAACACTGCCATCATACAAAAACGACATTTTTGACAGTTCTTCTTTACCAACAGCGCCATTTAAAGTCTGTTATATATTATACTATCTATGATTTAAAGCCCTTCGAAGGAAAGTTTTCATAAATTTCAGTTTGAAATATTTCCTCAGAATTATCGGTGAACTCACTTTTTTTTGGGCTTAAAAAATCGCTAATCGTACAAAGAAATTGATAAGCAGTTTTTTACCCGTTTATCTTTGATACAAAGTTCCAAATTTTGACGAATTCTAAAAAATTGTTATACTTCCGGCAAAAATTACGTATGATACATGGAAATGTTAAAATTAATTATTTCACTTAACTTATCGGTAAAGTATTGATTTTTTGGTATCAATCGATGTAGGATGTTTTAATATTCTATATATATCGAATTTAGCTCAAAATCTTTTAATTTATAAATGTTATATATTATACAATATCCTTAAAGCATTAATTATAGTCGTGTTCGTTTGGTTTTTCAAATGCGCATGCGCGGCTTTTTTGTGTGTCAGTGTCATTGACTTTTATAGAGTGGACTCGGCATTATGGTCTATACCAAATCAAAATACTATAGCCGGGCCGGTCCGCCATTTTATGTTCCGGTTGATTTTATGTTGATTGGTTGACGCTGGTTGACGTTTAGTGATGTACTTTTTAATCGAACTTAAAAAATATAAGGAGAAGAATCTGATCATATAATATTTTAAAGATTTTAACCTTAATCCGCCTCGTTATCTGTTTGACAATACATAATCATAACAAAATCAATGTCTTTTCAATAGTCACTTTGTTTTCATTCTAATAATAATAATTTTACTCATTATGTAAACATCAATCTTCTATAACCCAAATTAAAAGTGATAATACGTACATCAGTTTATTTAAAGCATCGCTGTACTATAATGTTTGATGTTAATTACACTTAAAACATCTTAGTTTATCGATATCCTCGACAAATATCAACTGAGTGGCCCATCACTAAAGTCCGCCATGTTTAGTTCCTGGCAATATGGCGCCGGCCACAATTTTTTGTAGTTATGTCACTTCCATCTGTTTCCTTTTTCATTGGTCAGTGTGACAGGTATTTTTAGAACATGACACTCATACTGACGTCAGTGTCATGTTCTAAAATACCTGTCAGATTTTCTAAAATCTGACAGAAGTTGATCGGTATTTTAGAATATGACACTCTTTTGGTGTTTGCCGTGTTTCTAATCATTGCTTTTGACACACAAAAAAGCCGCACGAACTCACGAGGACTCATGTGAAGACTCAGAAGTGCCTGCATGTTAAAATAAATTTGATTGATTTATTATTCATGGTAACATTATTTTGGCATTTGGCAATTAATTACAATTGGTAACCCTAAATTAAATGTCGTCCGTCATTTTATTGTAGTATCCAGCGTTGCCGATTTGTGGGGAATTCCCCAAACTGCGGGGAATTTCAAGTTGATTGGTGATTCGTTGGGGATTGCCATTATGTGGGGAAAATGCGGGGATTTTCACATTTTGACATTTTTTTCAATAATTATCAAATATTTCATCATTCTACATTGAGTATTGACACATCGAACATATTTTTTTAAATCGATTGATCGTAGAAGTCTAGTATCATCTAGTAGATGGACAATATTGTTTATGATCAGGGGATTTGCTTTGCGCTGGCTTTGTACAATTTTTAGCTGCACCTTGCAAGAGAAGGAATTAAAACATGGGGGGGCACTGGGCAGTGTCAAGTTATACCCTTCAATGAAAATGCTTTCCACAAAATATAGAAAAAAATATTTGAAATAATAATATACTTAGAGATGTTATTTCAACAATCTATTTATATAAAATGTATCTCTATTTTCATTGGTCACGACTAGAGATGAAAAGCGGTAAAATTACTTTCGTAAAATTCGGTAATATACGATATTTTACGTAAAATATTATATTTTACGGTAAATTACGGTAAAATTTGGTAAAAAACGATTTTTGAGTTCGTGGCATAATTTTCATTAATAATGGGGATTAAGGGGAAGCAGGTTACTTAATGCACGTCTAGTGCAGTCAGTCAAAACAAAATAACTCCCAGGCCACCGTCTTGCTGTACACCCCAGTAGAGTTAGATTTTTTTTATTAATTATAGTCAGAATTTTTTTTGCACCAGTGTTTAGAGGAGGTCATAAATAGCTTAAATTCAAAAACTCGACCAAATCTGACGAGTACGTTAGTCGCCATATTGGTTTGAAGTTCCAATCTTTTTTTAGCTAATTATATCTAATTTACATTTTTTTAAGAAAATGATAAAGATCAAATTTGTCGCAAATTTTATTCTTTACAATTTTAGTTCTTATAATTTTTATTGTAAAATTAATATTTACGGAAATAACTGCAAAAAACAAGTCCAAGTATAATTTCGACCATACAGAAAAAATACGGAAATAAACTTGTAGCTCATTAAATTAACCACAATTAAAATGAAGACTTCGCTGCCTGTCCGTCTGTCTGTCTCCAGACTTCAAGAACGGTGATAGGTAGAGACTTGAAATTTTTAGATATTATGTATTTTGTTAACAACAAATACCAAAAACATAGCAGCACTAAGACAATTAAAATAATCATAAAATATTTAATTGTATTTGTACTTTAAAAATTAAAATAAAATAAATATTTAGGGGGCTCCCATACAAAAAGCACAAATTTTTGTCAATATTTGCCTTATTTGTAGGAAATCACCTACAACTTTGTTTCTATTCTACAATTACTTTCGCTAAATTCGATAATACGAGTATTTTACATACAAGCGCAATTATACTTTGACTTGTTTTTTGCATTTATCTCCGTAAATATTGATTTTACGATGAAAATTATAATAATTCAAAATGTAGAAAATTAAATGTACAACAAATTTATAACATGGTCAAATTAACTCGACGCATGGATTAATCATTGATGACGTTATTATGGAGCCGGCATGTTAAATAACAAAATTATCTACCTGATATTTATTAGTGTGTCTCTTAAGAAATCTTAATATGATATTATAACACGATCACATCAACTTAACTCATCGCTGGAATGCATTTTGCATCCCAGCGATGCGTCAAGTTAATGTGACCGGGCTATAGTCCTTATCATTTTCGTAAAAAAAATAAAGGAGTTATAGCTTAAAAAGATTGGACCTTCAAACCAATATGGTGGCTAACGCACTCGTCGGATTTGGTCGAGTTTTTGAATTTAAGCTATTTGTGCAAAAAATTTCTGACTATAATTAATTACAGCTTCCCATACATGATATAAGGCTGAACTAACCCTACTGGGCTAGTATGCTCTGTCGAGTGACGTCAACAACTGTCAACAAGTCGCAACAGCGCAAAATATTATGGCAAACAGCACTTATCGGCAACGTCGCATCGTGCGACGTGAACGCAGTACGCAAGATGCAACTTGCAACTTGCAACACGCTAGCCACGCCCGCCGTCATACTATTCACCATACATACGTAGCCGGTAATTTTACCGTAATTTATATAAATTACGGTAAAATACGCGTATTTTACCAGCGTTTTCGGTAAAATTACGTAATTTTGCAACCCTAGTCACGACTCACGTAACACGTGTGAACGGTTTGACCAATATTGCTACTATTCTTTTTTTGGTAGTGTTTTTTTCAGCTGAAGGTAAGTCTTAAACGAAAAAATGAAGAAAGTAGCGTGAAACAAATAAAATAAAACCATGGAACTAAATAAAACTTATTGACCATGATAACTGTTTGAATTTTTATTATTATTGATTATACAAATGGAAATTATACTCAGATAGTAGAATATTGATTCATTTTTTAAAAAAACTTGTGTGTGGAAATTAGTGGGGAATCGGCAAATTTTTTGTCCCCAATTTGGGGAATTTGACCATGATTTTTGGGGAAATCTGAAAATTGTCATTGGCAACCCTGGTAGTATCCCTTAGTAGTCTGTGATTTTATTTGTGTACTTGTGTTTATTGAGTTTGTAACTTTGTAGTTTTATCTTCTACAAATATATACTTGTAATCGGTGTTTTATCTTCTCAAAACTCTTTTTATTTCGTTGTGATAAAACTGGAATTTTTGGCATATTTCGCGCATTTTGACCTTATCATTATAACACTGTAATACGCAGGACTGTATCATCATTCGGTGACACTATACATGTATGTATTTTTCATTATTGTTCCTAGATTTATGTTTTGTATTGTTCCAGATTTATATTGTATCGAGTAAATTCTATCTTGAGTAAAGGTTATCTCGCAATTTGTGTTAATAATAATGCAGTTGTTATTTAGTTTAGTTTGTGGAGCTTATAATATTGTCTTCACATGGGCACATTTAATAAATAATGTAATACATTATAATTCAATATGGTATTTGTAATTACTAAATAGTTTCACACATTGTGAAATAGCCGCATCCTTGTTCAAAATGCAAAAGCTCTTGCATGATGCCTAAAAGTTGTCTTTCACCTGAGATGAAAGACAACTTTTAGGCATACACTGTACGGTACACTGTTATAGAATGTAATTATTGGTATGTCATATTTTCTCTCATTTACACATTAGTAAAATATATTATGTTTGTATAATGTTCAGGTAAAAAGAATGGCGTCCACTACAATGATAGAAACTGTTACCATTACGAGGCCACTAAAGGTAAGTTTTTATTAAATAGTATCAATGCCATCATCATTATTAGGGCACGGATTTATATGTAAAAACAATCGACATAAGAAGCTGTATGGACACAAAATGACTACGAAAGACGCCTGCCTTCAAAATTTGTAAACTAAAAATGGCAGATTTTACTAGAGATGTCACTGAATAATAAAAAAATATTTATATAGATATGAAGTTTTTTTATTCAGTGACTTCTCTAGTAAAATCCGCCATTCTAGTCCACAAATTGTGAATTCAAAGACCTATTAGATCTTTGCCTTTACTATTATTTGGAAAAGTATCGCTATCAATATTTTTTTATTATTCAGTGACATCTCTAGTAAAATCTGACATTTTTAGTTTACAAAATTTGAAGGCAGGCGTCTTTCGTGGTCATTTTGTGTCCCTACAGCTTCTTATATCGATGGTATTTACATATAAATCCGGGCCCTAATCATCATCAAATCATCATCATCATCATCAAATCTGACGACCTCTGTGGCTCAGTGGTGAGCACGTTGGTAGCTCAAGCCGGGGGTCGCGGGTTCTAATCCCGCCGACGTATATTATCTTCTTAAGATCTATAGGAAATATTGTTCAAGATTATTTTAAACAATACATTACAAGTTAGTATTTTGGTTTTTGTAAACTTGGTCTTTATGGCAGATTTATCATGCATGTTGAAGAAAGCCGGGGTCATCCACCAAGAACAATAAATACCTCAGGGCAGAAGCGTAGCGTGCCTTGGCCCCATATAATTTTTTTTTGAGGACCTTAGGAAAGTTTAAACATCTCACATAAGCAAAAAAAATTGCATAGCTGTTGCCATGGACGTATAAAAAAAGGCGGACGGAGTCCCACCATACACAAAACTCTGTCGTTCAGAGTCGGCCAGCTGACTGAGTGTACACGGTCCGCACGCACACATTCTTGCGCTAGGCCATACCATTTGACAGGCGTCAGAACGTGTGCATGGCCGACTCAGAAGAAAAGTGAAGACACAGTTTTGTATATGACAAGACTCCGTCCGCCTTTTTCTCTACGTTCATGGCTGTTGCCAATTTTTTAACTCACGCTTTACGCGGGTAACATAGGAATTTACGCCTCAAAGTGTAGACATGATGGCTGATGCTTAAACATTAAACTATATTGTTTACAAATTAATAATTAATAATTATATTTAAAAGATGCAAAGAATTGTGAACCCCTGAGGCAGGAGCGTAGCTACCGCCGTATCTGCCGTATTAGTTATACAGTATATACCCTGTCACAGAATACATATTATTATAGTAATAGTGCCCTATATAATCAATCATTAACATTGAGCAAGTGTGGTGTAAAGTATTCTAAAACAGTTCAAAAGTATGTAAAACTAGTTTGAAGTATTAACACAGAGCAATCTTTGCAATCTTTGCAAACCAGCAAATTCATTAAAAAAAACCAACAAAGATTTTACAGATAGAAGATAATATAAACTAACTAGCTGACCTGACAGACGTTGTCCTGTCTTAACGATGATTATTTAATTCGAATTGGTATAATTAAGAAAACAATAGATTAAAATTAGTATCTTCATAGCAAATTTCATCAAAATAGATTAAATAGTTTAAGCGAAAATCATAAAAGTTTATTGTGCAGGAACCGTACATTTTCCGGGACAAAAAGTAGCCCATGTCCTTTCCCGAGACTCAGAGTATCTCCATACCGAATTTCATAAAAATAGACTGAATAGTTTAGGCGAAAATTATAAAAGTTTATTGTGCGGGAACCGTACATTTTCCGGGACCAAAATGTATCCTATGTGCTATTCCTGGTTCTAAGCTACCTCTCCACCAATTTTCAGCCAAATCGGTTCATCCGTTCTTGAGTTATAAGTGGCGTTATATATATATATATATATATATATATATATATATATATATATATATATATATATATATATATATATATATATATATATATATTATATGGAAGTCTAAGGGAGATCGCACACGTCACACTTTTTGTGTGATCGAGTCTGCGGCTTACATACAAACTGCCTGGCGCGCGCCATCAGATCTCCCTTATCTCTTAAACTTAGATGCCGCGTTTCTGCCTACCCACAGTTAATACTTAGCTACTTGTTTGTGGTTATGCTGATGTATGTCAGTAAACATAATATCTACTCAACTGTCGCTAGTCGGCAAATCCTTTTAATTCAATTTATACCCGGCGTCCGCCGCTCGCTAATAACACGGAATACAAACAAGTGCGAAGACATATTGGATTATCGAGACGTTTTAGCACGTTAGTAGAGAAGTGTGTCGAGATGCAACCGCACGGCAACCTCACCATGAGCTACCTGTGGCAGCCGGGCGAGCTCGCGCGCCGCATGCTAGGGGAGCGGCCCTCGCCCGTGCCCCCCACCCGCGAGCTGTGGCCTCCGCCCCGCGAGCGGCTCAGCATCAGCACCCTTCACCTCGCCTACCACGACTGCCCCGACGACCTCTACCCCCCGCGCGCCGCCACCCTCCCGCCGCACCCCTACTCCTCCACCACCGTGCCCATCGACTCGCCGCTCCCCCTGGACTACGACTACCGCCCGCGCCTCTGCTCCGTCGGCACCAACACCGACCCTCCGCCGACCTTCGCCAAGAGAATAAAACGACTGTTCCGGAGGGACCGCACGGAGTACACCACGCCCGCTCCTCCAGCGATGCAGCTGACCATCATACGCGGCAGCGAGGCCACGAACTTCGAGCCGGACACCAAAACCCCGGCGCGGCGGGCTCTCAACGGCCTCAAAAGGGCGGTCTCCAACGCCAAGTACAGGATAGCCCCCGGCTCCGAGCCCGCGGGCAGCCCCAAGATAGTGTACGAGATCCCCAAGCCGGGCGACCGGATGCTCTCCGCGTTCGGCAAGCGCGAGCGGCGGAGGTGCTGCGCGCTGCCGTCCCGGGCGACGCTGGCGAGGAAGATGGAGGCGCTCCGCTCCGTGTGTCGGCGCCCGCGCAGCCCTCCGCACCACCGCCCTCAGCCCCTGCAGATCACTCAGGTGTGACGAGGAATCGGGGCCCGTCGGATTCCAGCTCGTAATACACCCTCGCAGGCTAGCCGCACCGCTACAATCCTCTATCGTTATCGTAGAGCATTCAAATTTCGAACTCAAGTAGAGTTCGGGCTAGTAGATGGGTCCCGGTGCGGCGCGGGAAGTCGCGGGCGGGCGGCGCGGCGAGGGCGGGCGGCAGTCTCGCGTCAGGCGCCGCCGAGCCCGGTCCCGCCCGCCCTGCGCCGCGCCCGAATGAATCCACCCCGCGCACGGAACCATCGCACCTAATTCCCCAAACCCTCTCCGCTCGCTCGACTGATCCCTTCTAGTGCGGCTTCGATTTAGAAAAGGTCGCGAGGTGATAAAAACAAACATCTTCGAGGCGGCGCAGCTCGATGCGCACGGCTCGGGGGCTCCGTCAAAAATTGGATAAAATAACCCTCCAATACTCCTCATTATATTCCAGCAGTCGTGTATCGAGAATAAGGTGGTAGCTGCACACCCCACGGTCGTTTGCACCCCAAACCCCAAGTTATTATTCCACACAGTTTGGCCTAATTTTTTGTGCTAATTTGCATGACATAGATTTCTACGGATGGAGGCACTTTAATTGTAATGTATAAACATTAAAATGTTAAGCACGACAGTCGACAATGCTATTCTGATTATTTTAACGAATTAATAGCCGAGCTTTACTTTAATGATCTCAATATAACAGGTAGTTTTGTTGCAAGTAAATAAAATAATATTTTAGGTGCGATTTTAGATTATTTTTACTTTTTGTTACGTTTTGTGTTAACAAGTACAATGTATTGGTAACAAATGTACAGTAGTTTATTGACGTAGGTTTTATACATATAAATAAACTGTAATTGGGATATCACGTTGTTTTTCTGTATACAATGAACCACAAATGTGTTTACATTTACGCGGTCGATAAATATACATTAGGTATACATCTTTTGTTTGTATTTCAAACAATTATTGATTCGTTACACGGAGTAATGTATAAATAGCAGTTTTTATTCAAACCTTTTAAATACAAATGAACGGTATTTCATTTCTGTAAGAGATGGTTTATTGGTTCAAATTACTTTAATAAATGCTCCCTAAATGAATTGGAGGAGGTCGTTCATTATTTTAAGCCCAGAGGTTTTAATCTAAAGCAATTCTGGAATAAAAGCTTTTAGTACTTAAATATTTTGTACAAAAAAATGCCCTAAAAGATTACAATTTAAATTAGGTTGATAGGCAAAATTATTTTTATTTTGCACAGATGTAGAGTATAAACAGGGAAGGATACCTTTCTATCACAGGAAAATGTACGTTTTCTGTGGGATTCTGTTTTTACGTGGACGAAGCCGCGCACAACTTCTAGAGACAATTTGTTTGCAATAAGGACATGCGCTATATTTGGCAACAACATAATTTCGCTTCGTAAATGGCTCTACTTTTAACAATAATTGATTGTAGAGTAGTAGAGTACCCATATTCTTGCTTAATTAGAGCTGAATAAGCGTAATGAGCATTCTGTGAGTGCCTACTTAAAACATAATAATTTGTGTATTGTTGTATGTGGGAGCTGGCTGGCTGGGAAAAGTAGAGCGAGCTTTCGCTCTCTCGAGATATTGTTGCGTTCAGCGTTATTGTAAAAGTCATGTACCTATGACTCGCTGATTGCACATGCGTTTATTGTAGAAACTAGCTTTTACCAGCCTAGTAAGAGAATTTGTTATACAAACTTCCAAGATAGCACTTTACGTGGAATTTTGTTTATGCCAACATTATTAGGGACCGCGAGAGCATTCTAGCTCTAAGGGCTTATGTGTTGATCAATCTAATCTTTGCCTTTTATAAAAGGCAAAGATTTGAGCCATTAGATTAGCATTCGGTAAGAATCGTAAAAGGAGAGGGCTGAAAAATATAGTTCAAAATTATTGATTCCAAAAGTCATTGCCCATTGGACTTGATAATGATGGTCCTGACTCCTGTGACAACAGGACAAAGAGTTGATACTTTGTAAACGAAGTTATAACTAGCTAATTTGGCTCTCCCAATTCTTGTAAAAAACGTAGCGTCGGGTAAGTCCCTTTTTGCTACAAAACAAAACCTATAAAGTGTTGCCAGCGACGACTTGATGTGGGTTTGACACGATCATTATTTCGTTTGGTAGAAAAATATTTTCGAAAAATATAGAAGTGGGAAATATTTATAAATTGAATATCGAATTGACCCAAAAAGTAGGAAGCGGCGTCCCAGTTTCCCTCTTGTTTTTGCAAGGACTAAAATAATAAAATAAATTTCCTGCAGTCGATGCTAGAAATCCGTTGCAAATATAGATTAATCAAAGTCCCAATATTGTTTTTGAACTGTTGGAGCTAGATATTCAGGTTTGAATACAATGGTAGAGTTCCACAAAATAAAGAAGCGTGATAACGTGATTAAACAGCCACATCTCTGAGTGTACCTGTTTATTTGTATTATGATTATTTACAACCATAATAATAGGTTATTGAGACTTGAAAACAAGTCACAACAGATTACACAGTTCAACAGCTTAAATAAACGTCCATTGCAACAGAATAAAATTATAAAGTCTTGCATTGTCCGTGCACTGAAATCTGAATGCCACTGTGTACTCAACAAAATATCGCTACGCTTATTATGAATATTAGTTTTCGTTCCAAATGGCAAAAGCATAATTTCGCTAGTCGGTAAGCGGGACGCGAATATTTTAAAAGTGGGTCATAATTTTTCATAATGATTTTTAGATTCATGGAAATGAGTTAGTCCTTCATATTAATTCTTGCGTTAATAAGTATGGTAAGATACTCTGGAGTTATGAAGGTTATGAAGGTCTATTAAAGCCTTGTCGCACTGTAGGGATTACGGAGGTGTATAATTTATATTCATCAATCATTTCCTATAATCGATTGTGCATACCACAGACAACATTGCAATTATCCTGACATACGTAGTATCTCTTCTTAGTCTGTGATCCTGACATTCTTCTTTTGGAGCATTATTGCTCACATGATGTTAATTTCACGTGACAATGCGTAATCTCTTTAGAACGTATGTAAGTCTTCAAGTCCTAGTTATTCATGAGGCATATGCAAACCTTCATAACTTCAGAGTATCTTACCATACTTATTTACGCAAGAATTAATATGAAGGACTAACTCATTTCCATGAATCTAAAAATCATTATGAAAAATTATGACCCACTTTTAATTTGCTTTTGCCATTTGAAACGAAAACTAATATTCATAATAAGCGTAGCGCTATTTTGTTCATCCTACTGTGATTTTTTTTGTTTTCAAAATTATTGGTCTTGGTCTATAAATGAACGTGGGTGGTGGCGCTGCTCGTAAAGAACTGTCAGAAACTGTCAAAAATGACGTTTTTGTATGATGGCAGCGTTAGTTCCTTTTTTCGCCACGCTCATTTAAAGCCTTGTAGAGCTGTAATCATATTATCGTTCAAGCTCCGGCGTGCCATAAGAAATCTATGTCACTCTTTATAACCTCCATATTCAGTAGTTTGAAGTTAACATCCGGATACTCTAAAGTTCAACTGTAAAATTCTAAATCCAAATCAGTGTACTCAGTCATTACCTGATAAAAGAGTGCGAAAGTGTTGTCAAAGTGTTATGTGCTAATTGGGGGTAGTTGCATGCGGTGAGTGCGGGTAGTTGCGGTGTCGCGTATGACGGGGCGCGCGGGGAGCGGGGGCGGGCGCTCGCTCCCGCGCGCCCCGCCGGTGCTGCCGCCGCCGCCGCAGTTCGCCGAGCCCCACGACATGCCGGCTAATCAGATCGCACAGGTACTCGTGTATGATGACCATTGACCACTAATCAGATCGCACTAGTGTATGATGACTACTTATTAGATCGCACAGGTTTATGATGACCAATTATCAGATCGCACAGGTGTATGATGACCACTAATCAGATCGCAACCTTGTGTATGGTGACCACTAATCAGATCGCACAGGTACTCGTGTATGATGATTGATGACCACTAATCAGATCGCACAAGTGTATGATGACTACTTATTAGATCGCACAGGTTTATGATGAGTGATGACCAATTAGCAGATCGCACAGGTGTATGACGACCACTAATCAGATCGCAACCTTGTGTATGGTGACCAGTTTATTAACTTATGTATTGCAAAGCAGTAGATATTTTTTATATATTCTTTTTATAAATAATGAAGGAGTAAAGTGGTTTCATTCAACGATTTGGAGGTGATTTGGTTTTTTATTTCTTTATTAAGTGATACCGGTAGAAAAAATATGGCAAAACCAAATTACGTATCATATCATGTAGATTACTAATTATTTTTTTCAGATATAATTTCTCTGTTAATGCCGATGAAAAGTGGTTTCATCTGCACGCTTTTTTCGAGAGAGCAGCCTTAATGTTCCCGGGGCTTCGGCAATGTCGGTGCAGTTAGAGTACCGACGAGTTGTAGGGCTGCGTCCAATACCATTTCTTCAGGCGAGCGAGTCGTACATAATATCCGCAATAGTAACCTCCAATCCCTCGCAGAATGCAGAACGGCATTTCTCAGCAAAAAAGGGGATGATAAATTAATTAAGACTATTTAAGAAGGAAAAGGAAGACTAATTATGACAGGTGGCAAAGTTATGTAAATTCCTTATTTTAAAAAACTAAGAGTCGTCACAGAGGCGTAGAAGATCCAGATTCCAGACCACAGCGATTAGATTTCGCATTCTAAAATGATGTCCTTTTTACCTTCGTTTGAAAGAGTGAAGGCTGAAATGCTATTGAAGTTCAAAGTAAAAAGGTCTTTGTCATTTTGAGATAAAGAGTTGTAAACTCTCGTCACAGTATTTCTCTGGCAGAGTATCGTTCACACTACATTCCTGAAACTCATCTGCATATTTTTGGTACACTCGTGGAAGTATGAGTCTATAAATAAACTTAGATCGGAAGTCCCCTCATGTCTACTTTGAGCTTTGAATATTACGTACCTATCAGTGTAACCCTTAATCTTTATCGCCCATCCTTACTTCCCCAAATACTCACAATAATTATTATCGTGCTTCAGTAAAAAGGAACAAATAATCAAAATTCCAATCACGTTAGCGACCCTGCTAATAGCTCAACGACCTCTGTGGCTCAGTGGTAAGCGCGTTGGACGCTCAAGCCGGGGGTCGCGGGTTCGAATCCCGCCGACGGAACAAAAAGTTTTCAATGGTCCCGGGTCTGGATGTGTATTAAATATGTGTATGATATAATAAAAATCTTAAATATATGTATAGTATAAAAGTATTAAATATATTTCCGTTGTCTGGTACCTGTAACACAAGTCCTTTAGGTACTTAGCACGGGGCCAGACTGACGTGGTGTGAAGCGTCCATAGATATTATTATTATTATTATTAGCTATGTCCACACTGCGCCTTTTTTTTGTTCATTAAGGGCATGCATCATAGCGCAGTCAACAGCGCACGTGAGGCATGCCCGCGACTAGGGTAAATATATTGTAAGACTGTGCCAAGTCAGCGATTTTTACGGTTTTGGTAGGTTTGAAAGTCATAAAATGTAAACATTACAGCTAGTCAGAAAACAATGTACAGATTACCGCAACACAGAGACAGATTCTTACGTATACATGTAAAAACATTGTAAAATGATGTATGATATGTCCAATCCATAGCAATAGAAAAAATTACTTATTACATCTTAGCACTGGAGTAATAAAATCTGCACAAGAAATCGTAAAAATAATATTATTATGCGGATAGATCTAGATATTTTGTAGATACCTACACCGTAATTTTGGTGCACCTCGGGAGGAAATAACTAAGGATTCTACATTATTTAAGAAAAAATAATGTGATCGAAATGAAATGCCCTAAAACCTCATTTGATTTTATCAAAAAATATATTTTATGAACAAAAATCGCGATGGCATTTAAAAGTACTACACCATGATTTTGGTGCACCTCGGGAGGAAATAACTAAGGATTTTAATTTTAAGAAAAAAATAATGTGATCGAAATGAAATGCCCTAAAACCTTATTTGATTTTATCAAAAAATATATTTTATGAATAAAAATCGCGACGACATTTAAAAGTAAAAACTAAAGAGATTGCATTTATGCAATTATTAATTCTTTACTCACGACAATTTGATGCAAGTACCAAAATGTATCCTTCGTCCATTCTTCACCAAATTTCATAAAAAATGGTTCGGCATGAAAAGGTAAAAGACAAACTATTCTAATATTAGTATAGATTATTATTAAAGTTTAAATTTAATAAAATACACATTTCGTAAATATTTCAAACACCTACCCGCTACCGGTTGTCATTATTAATGTCGAGCAGAAAAGGCCTAAAAATTGCATTTTTGTTTTGAATATTTCAGACCTCTTAATAATTCATTTAAATATTTTGTTTCTATATTTTGTTGTTATGGTGATTGGTGCCAGCAAACATAATAAAATATTCTTGAAAATTTAAGTTCTCTAGCTACCGAGTTTACTTGATATACACCCTGGAGACAGACAGACAGATATCTCTTTTGGGAACAGATTCCTAAAAATTTAAAATGACAAAGAAAATAATGAATATATATTATTATTATAATGAAAACAAAAACGTTACCTTTACTGCAAGTAGAGTTATCGTTTTTGAACTTGCGGAGAGTGTTAGGTATATTGATTCCAGGTGATATAAGTGATCATCATGGGGCTACACTCTACATCTTATTTATTAAAGCTATTGCAATAAACCCAAGCACAAGATTCTCATTGAGGTCATAAAATAAGCTCCCTATTTCCCAGCAGTAAGCGAGCTGTTTTATTCTAGTTAAGAACTTTTGAATCTACTTAACCGAATTTTAAATCTACTTCGGTATTAATACTTTGGGATGTGAATATGTGTCCCTTATATAAAGTTCACTGTGAAAGTAGCAGCGTTAAAAGAGTTACTTCTGAATTCCAATGTTTCTATGGAAAATACACCAATATCATGAACATTTGCGATGAACTATGTATGGGTAATACTTTATTCTGTGATGCATTGTAATTTGTATAATATGTATTATTAAGAGGAAATACTTTTTTATGTTCGTGAGTACAGAACAAACATCATATTTAAATATCTATAAATACATCATTTTATTAAAATACAAAATTTATTAAAGATTTCGTTTATCAAGTTATGCATAAGTTATGAACATGGCCTCTCTGTTAATCATTACTCTGTATGTCGAGTTTACCACGTGATCACATCGACGCCCCCACCGAATAATCGGACAATCGAAAAAATGAAAATGTTCAGGAGAGCCAAAAAATTGGTTTTTGTTAATAACTCCGTTAAAAAAAAGCTTCAAAGACTTTATATCTCAAATGAAAGCTAATTTTTTTGCCCATCTTGCTATTTCAATAATATTTAATTGCTACCAAAAGTTTTTATTTAATTAAGCAAAACGCAACTTATTGTTTTGGAGTAGGTCAAGCTCTGATCATTATTGTCTATTGCGTGATTATTCGGGTAATTTTGCGTTTCGACTGTAATAAAATGCACATATAATAACTCATTGCAATATAATTCGGGAAAATTGTTTAGGATAAGAATATTGGTAAACACCTATTACTTTACTATTCGTTGATTAAAGAGTATTGTGCACTTTATAATTATAGTCATTGTCGTTTATTAATTTTAAATTATTAATAATTCTTTACTATAGGTAAAATAAATATAATATGTATTTTTGTTTTAATACATACATTATTTGATGACATAAATGACATTCTTGCAATCAAAGCAGCTCTAGGTTCGAAAAAAGTCACTCTGGAGACTTTCTCTATCATTTTTAGTACTGATAATTATTGCAGTTATTTAAAATGTTAATCATAACCCTCATCGCCACCTGAGTTGGTGTAACAATAATTAATATCATATTATGTTCTAATAAAATGAATGATAATGTCAGGAAATTGCTTTCGACAGTCTTCCGAGAGCATCATAGGCCTTTCTTATATGACGGTGGTTTAATCGTCGACTTCTATCTACATCGTTATAGAGTTCAATGCAATCAGGATCAAAACTATGTTAAAAACTTCTCAAGTTACAATACATTACAAAATTCACACAATACACTATAACAGCACATCTTATAGTAGCTAGCAATCGCATTTCTAATTAAATTCTGAATTGGATCCCATTAGGACCTGCAGGACAACTTCCACGAATAATGTTTGACTGTCTGACAGTAGTTGCTTGCAGGCATGAAACTGTAACAAATGCTGTCGTGACAGTGTTAAGCACGTCTTCTTAGGAGTATTTGCAAAAAAGGAAAATATCTAAATACGATCTCGTTAATTTGTAACAGATCTCGCTGCTAATCGGTCACATTTAGTTTATTTTGTAGCAAGTATTGCCCATATATCTTTGTTTGTGAGAAAACCCGCATGTTCATTACAAAAATCGAAACAGATTATGATATATAATTATATATCCTGAAAATTACACAAGAAAACGGATCCCTACAATTACCGTAAAGCATAAGAGAAAAATATGAGCAATGTACATAATTTAACGAATGTTATGATTTATGAAGAACTTTGCCACTTGATGTCTTCCAAAACGACCGCTGGTCGTTCTTACGTCTATGTCGACTTAAAACATTCAAAAAAGCTAGCCAGGGACAGTCAGACATTCTTATTTTTTTATGAAGAAAGTCTGATTATTCCTGACTCTTGGGTCCTGTGTAAACCTCTGCGATGACTGATCTGATGCTGGTCTGAGACTGGAGGCTGGAGGTGAGTGGACTGAGATGATCACCACAATATGATGGTCGTCCGACTCAGATTATACAAGTTGTCCAAAATAAAACCCAACCAATATGCCTATAAGGAATATTGGTTGGAGTATAAACTCTAAAGGTGCACCCTCTATAGGTTAGTGAACCACATAAGGAAGAGAGAGAAGGAGAAAATTACTGTTGTGGTATCGCTGGACACAGAGGGGGCCTTCAACAATGCTTGGTGGTCAGCTGTAAAGGTTCGGTTAGCTGAAGTTAGGTCTCTAGGGAACCTGAGGCGGGTGATAAGCGGCTACCTGAGTGGAAGGAGTGTGAAAGTGAGATGTGCAGGGGTGGAAGTGTGCAGTAAGCAGCAATGTATTTACCCGAATGATCATGCAATAGTCGTTTATCGTCAAATCGTTTTGACATATTTTTTCGCAATAGCCTATTGCCCAGTTTTTGGTGTAAAATACAATTATAAGTATTGTTATGGAATAAACACATAATTTTTTATATCTTTGTAAATATCCATAGGAAAATTCTGAAAAAAAATCACATGATGTATTTTGACTTCTAGATGCTAAAAAACGCATAACAGGAAAAACCCCACAATAGCCCATTGTCCGATTATTCGGTGGGGGCGTCGACATTATTTCTGAAAATACTAAAATCGACTACAGCTTGATATGTACATAAATATGTACCTTTCGAGCGCCATCTATTGAGCTAGTTTGTCTCAAATTCTAAAATGTCAGTCGCCTATAATCCCGCCTTAAAACAAAAATGTATTGTTCTTTTGCTTCCAAAAAATAATACCATTTTCCATTTTATCATGAAGGGTAGCTCACGTTTGTTTTCAAACGATGATAAATTGAAAAAGTCTGATGCTCCCTTTCCTGTTTGCCCCAGTGCCATTGATTGCGCGGAGTTCTGTGTAATTATTTATTCAGAAAGCGGCAAAAAATACGCGATCGCCGACGAAAAAGTTTCGGACAGATTCATAAAAGTTTGCCGTTCGTTCTATTCTGTCGGTGCTTCGGCTTTCTTCATTTGAACTACAAAGGAGTGAAGTTTATTCCGCTCGGGGAAACGGACGATGAAAACCTTAATTTATTTCAACTGTGTTTGGATTGCTGTAGTTTCCGGAAGTCGGGCGGAGATAGCATTTAAGCGTAGTTAGAGGAAAAATTTATTTACTCCCCAAAATAATATTAGGTATACAATGGAGTTTCGGTCTCAATATAAATTATGAATAGATCCAGAACAGTAGTGTTTCCAAGAATTCCTTTCTTCTCTGAGTGGAGTATTCAAATGACAATAAGATTATTTGAATAAACAGAGCACAGACGACTATTTCAAGGTAGAGCCATGTAGAGCTCTAATACATGTACATAATAGCTCGTGATGATGATTTGGTCCCAACTCCCAGCAACCTATTTGGTGACAACAATTTAATCATCCGAAACTCTGTCTCATGAATATTCAACGCGGTGTTTTTTAACACGTGCTCCGAGAGATCGATTTAAATGAATCGGATCCGACATAAAACATTTCCGCTCCCCTGATTCACATGAAATATTGTTGAACCGACGACCTCGTTGGACGCTGATTGGTTTAATTGTTGGATTTGTCAAGTACTGCTTGTTGCGGAGATTGTTCTGAATATGGCGGATTAGGCTCTATTTTAGGCTTGTTTCCTGGCAGTTGTCGAAACATCTGGAACATAAATAAGATCAAGAGCTCTTGATTCCATGCTCTGTATCGTTATCATGATTTCATCTGAAATTGCCTCATTCTTTGTTATGAGCGCTCTAAAATTAAGCTGAATATGGCTGAACTAAAGATAAGTACGTGTGTATGTGTGTAAATCACATCATAATAATTATTCCGTTGATTTTAAAGCGGAAGCTGTTTACGTCGAGCGATCCTACGTTCGATACTGAAAATTTCAATCCAGCCAGTATCTATCGAGGCGTGAGGGAGTGTTTTTGACAGGACGCGTATAATATAGGCGGTGGACACTGCATGGTAGTGACACTTCAACAGCTGATGGCATCGCGGCCCGGCCGCGTCGTGGATCGATGTGCCGCCCCCTCGCACCTCCCACATCCCCCGCCGCCCCTCTAGACGCTCGCACCTCTCACTTTCACGTTTTTCTTACCCCCGCGTTAGGGTTACGCCACACGGCCGTTATGCGTTGCGGACTTGCGAAATGTTTTAATTTAGATTCAAGAAAGAACCTATTTTTATCTTTTTCTAAAATTGGTTTCTATAATTTAAATTGACTTCTATAAAAATGAAGATGTTTTATGTTTGGCTGTAGATCTTTTTCGTGAAGTCCAGTTTGATGGAAATAATTGCAACCCATAAGAAAACGTTCGACGTGCCTTATCCAAGCGTTCATATTTCGGACGGCTACGCAACGTTCGTAGAAATGAGTTAGCTGTTAGACAACGTGATTTCGCAATAGAACACGTTGAATCCTCTATTGTAATAGCTGCGATACCGCACCGCTCTTGTGATGCAGCCCTTACGGTCGCGTAGCTCCTTTAATGCCTCCACTTTTGCTCGTCGCGCGCTTGATGGACGAGGCAGCGACGACGTAATGCATCAGACGAGTAGACGACAGACGCGATAATTGTCTTTTATGCTCTTCGGTGGGGGTTTGCCTTTGTGTCTCACGCGATACTCGTCATTGTAAACGTTTCCCATCCGAATGAAAGTTGCACAGGGTGCATGCGTACTGTATAGTCCATACGTCACAAGTTTGCTGCACTGAGAGTTCGTACCTCGTACGTTACAACTACCACGTTTGCAGCATTGACGCGCGTCGTAGGTCGTAGGTGGTATTTGTTACTTACACGACTTTTTAATTACTTTTTAGGGTTCCGTACCCAAAGGGTAAAAACGGGACCCTATTACTGAGACTTCGATGTCTGTCCTTCTGTCTCCAGGCTGTAACTCAAGAATGGTAATAGCTAGTGAGTTGAAATTTTCACAGATGATGTATTTCTGTTGCCGCTATAACAACAAATAAGTACAGCTATTTAAAAACAAAATAAAATTTATATTTAAGGAGGGCTCCCATGCAACAAACGTGATTTTTGGGCCTTTTTTGCTGTATATCAATGATGGCAATAGGTAGGTACTTGAATTTTTCACAAAGTCCTTAGTCCCATACATAAAAAAAACACAATTGAAATTGGCTGTTATTAGTCGCCTTTTTGCATTTCTGAATCGTATTTACGTTGGCGCCGGTAAATTAAATACAATTTTCTCGTAATTTCCCAGTTCCCACCAGCGTCAACTTTCTCGTCAATTGTCTTCTGAGTTCTGACTCAAGCAACCTTTAATTATTGCTCTCGAGTTTAATTGTTTATTACTTGAGAGTTGAGTTGGGAAATGAAGATATTATTTGTGATTCTGGATATAATATATCTTCTAATTTTTTAAAACCTATGTTCTTTAGTCTGATTAATTTTTAGGGGATGTTATTATTGGCGAAGAAAATCTGTACAGATAATCCTAATGTAAAATTAAATAAATGATGGATGGTTTGTTGAGTTGTATTATTAAGAGTATAACTTAACAAGGTTTTGTCTTTGTAATGCTGCAAGTAAATTCCACCTGACTTATAGTGCATAATCCACCATATTCTGACGTATCAATATATTTTGTTACCCGCAATATTCTGACGCGTCAATTTCGCAGGTGATAGCCCTGATCTGCGGGCTGCTGGTGGTGGTCCTCATGGTGCTGGGCCTGGCGTCTGCGGACTGGCTGATGGCTGCCGGCTGGCGGCAGGGGCTGTTCATGCACTGCATCGATCCCGACGCGCCCACCCCGCTGCCCTTCGATATCACCGCCCAGCCGGGATGCTATGCCGCCAGACCAGCGCCATATATCAAGTGAGTTCTGCCACCGTAGACAATGTTCTGGCAAAACGCTAACGCTACAAAATGTATGGATTTGACATTAGTATTCGCTAGCGAAGCGATGACTTATGTCAAATCGCATACATTTTGTAGCGCTAGCGTACAGGCCCTGCCCCCCTAGACAACTGGCAAAACGCTAACGCTAGCGCTACAAAATGTATGCGCTTTGACATAAGCCATCGCTTCGCTAGCGAATACTAAAGCGCATCACAGACGGTGAAGATAATATAAAATATATATTATCTTAGAGCATATTTTAGAATATCGCTCACCATACAAATCCTATGAACCATCACACACGACGAAGTTAATTTATATTTTATATTTTGTATCTTAAGATACCCAGCGATATGGAAATATATATTTCGTACCTTAATATTTTATCTTAAGATACGAAATATATATTTCGTATCTTAATATGTTATCTTAAGATGCGAAATATATCTTTATGAATATGTACAGGGTGTTTTTGTGTCGAGCAGCGGGCTCATCGGTGATCGGACGCACTAGTAGATGCAGTGTTGCCAGTGCTGTATGTTAGAAAGTTACATACCTACTCTCATTCTAAAAGTAACATTTTGATGGAAAAAGTAACATTTCGGATAATTTTAAATAAAATTAACTTATAATTTATTGCTTTATTATTATTATTTCTTAAAAAGCTCATGAATCGAAATAAATGTTTCTCTTGAATTTCTAAAATACTCCTGAAACTTCTTCGTTGACAGATATTGATAAGGGTCTACACAGACGGACTGCATTTCAACTGCAATCCAACTGTAAATTGCAGTTCAAGTGCAGTTTGAATGCAGTTGACACGACTGCAATGCGACTACAATAGAACTGCAAACCAAACAGTTCACACGACTGCACGCCGACAGCAACTGAACTGCAATCCGACTGCGTGTTTGGTTTGCAGTTCTATTGCAGTCGCATTGCAGTCGTGTCAACTGCATTCAAACTGCAATTTGCAGTTGGATTGCAGTTGAAATGCAGTCCGTCTGTGTAGACCCTAAAGGTTAAATTCGCCGCAGGTTTTTTTCTTTTTTATGTGAGGCTCTATCCAAATGTTCCTCCTTTTGGAACGTGCTACTGCAATCTGCATTTCACATTCTATATCAGAATCATTGTCTGAGAAGCTGTCTAACAAATGAAGAAGTAAGACAGTATCAGTTATTAGTTATCACTCATAGTCAATCACCTGTATATAGAACTCTAACAAGGAATACGTGTGGCACCAACGCAGACTCGTAAGGAAATGAACATATTTTTAATATTATCGTATCTTAGCCGTGTGTGATAGCTTAAGATACTATAATATTTTATATTTGGGCTTCTTAAGATAAAATATTATATTATCTTCACCGTGTGTGATGCGCTTTATGTCAAATCCATACATTTTGTAGCGCTAGCGTTAGCGTTAGCGTTTTGCCAGTTGTCTAGGGGGGCCTACTGGCTAGATTGAATAAGTACCATCGAGGAAATCGATTCATAGGCAGTTAACAGACCTCTGTCATTTTTGGTCGGATAGTGTAAATTCAATACTAGTAATGAAATGGCTGAGTTTGACATAAAGCGACCAAATTAGGCAGATCCGCAATCTGCCTATGAAACAACTTCTCTGATAGTACATTACGTTTCGCCAAGTTTGTTAAGCAATTACATGCCTTAGGAGGTTTAGGAACCCCCAAATTAAATTTATAATCGTCATAAGTACCGGGAACTCTACCGGGAAGGTTCTAGATCCAATTCTTTAAAAGAAGTCAAGAGCAGAGTCACCAGAGGCTCAAATATGCCAAGGTATTAGAGACAACTGGTATAAAGTACCTACCTGATTGGGATTTAAATAAAGTTACTGAAGCTCAACTCATAAATCCAGGAATGCACTGACCTATCTGATGTTACGAATCAAGCGATCAAATCGACATTGGCAAGCAATGTAGTTTCTTTTAAGTTTGGTAAATCTAGCTATAACGTAAACGTCCCATCGTAAAGTAACATTCTTGCGGTCTTAACTGGCAATTTAATAAAGTGCGAGGGCTATATCTTTAAAGTTTAGTTTCTGTACGTGGCCATTATTTCTGCGGGGCTGTTGTTAGTTGTTACTTGTTCCTCGGCAACAAAGCGAACATAACAGCGCGGTGGTAACAATGGGTAATGGTTTCTGGAGAATCTTACTTAGCGTACATTTTATATTCTTACAATTTGGACCTGTATGTAGCACAGTGTTATGCTAGGGAAAAAGAATATGAAATCCTGATTATTACTATGATCTAAGTTTACATAATATAATGTTCTAAAAATAACAGCCCTAAGCACAATTTCAGCAACGACTGTTATAGTTAATGCTCGAATTATTATCACGGTTACCTCTTTCGTTTTTTATATGAATGAAACAGAAGACAATGACATTTTAACAAACTTTTAACACTAACAGACTTTGGTGAAATTGGGGCCATTCTGAACTCCCCGAGTTAAATATTTTTGTAATTAGTTTCACTATCGTTCCTTGTGTTAATAACAGAAAAGTCATGATATTTTAATACAAGGTTTTCTTTAACTCTGCACATGTGGGCAAATAGCTCATAGATTAATTTCCTAACCTTAGACTTTCATTTGATTGCAAGGCTGTCATTACAGTACTCAATAGTATTGGTAGTATTCATAATTATTGGTCATATGTATATTCGAGGTATAAGAATTGGAAATCAGAAAGCCCCCTAGGCCAGATTTCAGTTTACTAAGGTTTAACCTTAATTCAAACTAGCATCTATTATATTAGTAAATGCTGCCTCTTAAGAGGCCGGGTACCCCTGGAATTTCTCATACATACGTAATACCAAAATCATTTTCTCATACGAAAATATTTAACATGTTTGAGTTATTTTTCAGTTTAAAATAGTAATTACCTAGGTTCCTGCACAAAAATTTACTTCAAAATATTTAAACACAAAAAATAGTACATTTACTACAAAATATTTAAATACTAAAAAATATTTTTTAGAGCTAAAATATTTTGTAGTAAATTTAGTATAAATTATTTATATATTTTTTAGTGTTTTACTCTATTTTTTAGTGTTTAAATATTTAGTAGTAAATTTACTAAAAAAAATTTTTAGTTTTTAAATATTTTGAAGTAAATTTTTGTGCAGGAACCTAGATAATTACTATTTTAAGCTGAAAAATAACTCAAACATGTTAAATATTTTCGTATGAGAAAACGATTTTGGTATTACGTGTGTATGAAAATTTCGAGGGTACCCGGCCCCTTAATGGCTGGTTTACACGTATTAAGTAGATAAGTAGTAACTAAATTTTAACTTAATTTGAAGTGCCTGCCGGAAATTTGTCAAGTGACAAACCCCGCCTGCCAATTTAACAGAAAATAGTCAAAATTCTAATTTCCTTGTTTAGTACTTAACTAAATTTTAACTTACTACTTGCTACTAAATTTTGTGTTTACATGCAGTAAGTAACTTAAAATTAAGTTAAAATTTAGTTAACTACTTATCTACTTAATACGTGTAAACCAGCCCTAAGTCATGTTTCATGCAGCGCACGTATCTAGGACTAATAAAAACCTATAGTCCTATATAGTTTGGCCCCAGTTTCATATTATTATGTATTGCAGAATCCCGTAATGGGATTTATAAATGAGAGTTAGACGAGTGGCGGCGATCCCTCACGTATTTAATATAGACAAATAAATAAGAACATTGTTATTTGTTAGCCAAGATTGAATAGCTCGAGATTATAATCTTCATTATTGAAAGCTGGTTATTAGTTTACTAGAATTTGTTTACGCGACGTTACGCAGAAATTTATCGCGAAACCGTGCGTTTTTCCAGGAACTATCCAAATTCCAATAGGATATCGTTTCATAGGGATTCGAAAGTAGTTTTATAGTATGTAGTAGTTAAGATGTTACAATCAGACAATCATATTTTTTCATTTACAATAATATAAGTCAGAGTATTATATTATGTATTTTGTTAAATAGGGTTTTGGATTTAGGACACTTCTCACAACACTTTGAATTTTTTTAATGAGTTATTAAAAGCCCTCGCATGTGCGTTAAAATTATCCTGATCTGTGTCTATCGTTACATTTAACCAACCGCAATATTTTCCAAAGCCAAATACACCGAAAGATTGCCCCAATCTCACAACGTCTATATCATATCGTCATAATATATAGCTCGACGCGAATTACCCTTCCCAACACTCCCGACTCAATATTACATTTTGCGTAAAAATGGCTGGGAATACCGAATAACAGTCCCCTGGGCAGCCGTCTGTCGGTGCTCGGCCCCTCTATCTCCAGTATAAATTACTTTGGAATTGTTACTTGTTAGTATTGCGAAAATTGGATTAGGCGATAATTCAAATAAATGAAAATTGGGCTAAAAGTTGTAAGGACGAAATTAATTTGTATCCAGATAATTCGGGTTGGATTAGGCGAGAAAGTTTTGGATTTTGTCCGACGGGATAAGATACTTTGAGGGATATTAACTTTATCCTGGTGGGATTTTCTTTAAGGTTGCGACTTGCGAAATGTCAATGATATTGCCATCAGCCATGATAATGATAAGTATGAATGGCGCTCGAAAGTTGTGTACTCTACAATCTATGCAATATTGTAGTTGAAATGCTCATAAATCATAATAATCAGTAAAGTTACAAAATGTACAATTGAGTGTTCATTTCAAATATGAAGCGCATAAAATAAACTTGGTAGATGTGCAGTTTTTTAATTCATTAACCTTAATGGACTTTTTGCCACCCAACGTAAATATTACCTTTTCAAATCTAAGATCTTGGAACTGAGGAGGTAAGTACTGAAAACCGCGCTGAAAACTAGGACACCTCAAGTGAAAAAGTAGGCGTCTTTGAATCCCGAGCAAGCCTGACGCTGAAATGTAAAGATCAAAGTAAGATTTGTGTTGCATTTTTAACGCAATTTAAAGCGCCAGCGACGCGACGTGTAACAAAGGCTTAGTAATCCTCGTTTTATGGCGTCGTGTATTGTGCTTTGACCCCATTTGGAGTTTACGTGCCGTATATTGCCATTGGATACTATGACGTAGGGATCGTCGCGTCGCTAGAACTATTCTCTAAAATATAAAGTTTTACATACAACTAATGTGCTGTGCTGTGTAATGGAGGCATTTCATATGGCTATTTGTATTTGCTATTGGCTATTTGTTGCATTTGGCAAAATTATTGACGTATACATACACAAACAAGCAAATAAAGGTGAATACGGCCACATATGGACGTCAAATACCAAACTTTTACTTGATTTTGTTTACAATGCGACTGGCGACAAGGTTTTAAATGAACGTTGCGTGTTGTTGCGTGGCGCTGCTCGTAAGAACTGTCAAAAAAACAAACAACTTTTCATTTTGCATTAGCATAGGTTTTGTCAACAATTCTATTATTAAAAATACAGATTAGTATTTTTAGAAAATTATCTCATTCGGATGTAGCTTGTAGCCTAATCGTATGTAACGATAAAACCAATCAGCCGTTGCCGAATATCGGGTTTTAACTTCCAAGGTTGTCCCAGTCATATCAGAGTTAAATTAGAAAAATGTATGAACTGAAAATCGAGTTTCTACCATAGAACTAAATTTATAATGTAACAAATTACGTGGGCCACTTTTTGGAAAAGTAGCCCACATGCGAGTTTTTTACGCCACGTCTTCTCACCGGGTTAGTTCCCGAACCGGTGGTAGGCACCATAGTTTCGACGTTCAAAACGAGTGTTTTGAACGTCGGGGCCGGGTACCCTCGAAATTCTCATACATACGTAATACCAAAATCATTTTCACATACGAAAATATTTAACATGTTTGAGTTATTTTTCAGCTTAAAATAGTAATTATCTAGGTTCCTGCACAAAAATTTACTTCAAAATATTTAAACACAAAAAAAAATATTTTTGTTTAAAATTTTTTTTATAGTAAATTTACTACTAAATATTTAATCACTAAAAAATAGAGTAAAACACTAAAAAATATATAAATAAATAGTACATTTACTACAAAATATTGAAATACTAAAAAATATTTTTTAGAGTTTAAATATTTTGTAGCAAATTTACTATTTATTTATATATTTTTTACTGTTTTACTCTATTTTTAGTGTTTAAATATTTAGTAGTCTATTTACTAAAAAAAATTTTAAACAAAAAAAAAATTTTTAGTGTTTAAATATTTTGAAGAAATTTTTGTGCAGGAACCTAGGTAATTACTATTTTAAACTGAAAAACAACTCAAACATGTTAAATATTTTCGTATGAGAAAATGATTTTGGTATTACGTATGTATGAGAAATTCCAAGGGTACCCGGCCTCTTAAGAAATCGACCTCAAACTGCTTAGCAGAGACGAAACCTGTCGGAACAGTAGGACTACTACGAAACCGTTTTGAGACTCAAACAATCAGACGAGAATACCGCGTCCTGCTCTAACAACGTCATTTCACGTTTGTTAGAGTAGGACGCAACATTCTCGTACGATTGTTTGAGTCTCAAAACCGTTTCGTGGTACGGGCCCAGGTCCGAGATGGACGTGTAAGTGATTGTACAGTAAGAAGAAGAATCAAAGAAGTTAAATTAAACTCAAAAGTGCCAGCAAGGGCACCAAAACTTGAGACAGGACCGCAAAGAGCCAGGCTAAGATTTGCGCGTGAACATCAAAATTTAACAAGTGAGTGAAATCGTGTGCTGTACAGTGATGGGAGCAAACTTTGTGTAAATTTTGTTGACAGGCGATAAAGAATGTGGATAAATCGTAAGGAACGCTATAGACCATCAAACTTAACGGACACAGTGGCCTATCATGCAGGCTTCGTAATGGTTTGGGGTGGCATATAATTTGGAACCCGCACGGAGCTGATGATTGTTAATGATGGTACTTTGACAGTACAGGGCTATAGCACAAACATCCTAGAACTGCATGTTGTGCCTTTTACACAGTTTTAGGCAGTAACTTCAATTTTATGCGCGTCCATAGAGTAAAAAAATCGGGTATTATTACCTAAATGATGCTGGCGTAGCCCAGGTGGAGAGGTCAGCACGGTCTACGGATGTGGATCCGATTGAGGACGTGTGGCACATCAATGGGTGAACGGTACGAGTTAAAACTCCAGCTCCAAAATGTGTTCAGAAGCTCGAGTTGGCGCTACTGGAGGGGTAGAAGAATATCCCACAGGAAATGATCGACAATCAAATGCAAGCATGGAATGGCGTATCCAGACCCTCTTGAGATCCATAGAAGGCATTACACGCTTTAAACATGGCATTTCTTAAGTAAAAATGAAGAATTTAACTTAAAAACTTACTACTGAAATTTCAAAGATTTTTCTTAATTTTTGATTTTTGCAGATTTTTTCTATTTTACACGTTTTGCATGCCCTAAATTTATATAAGTTTTATTTTTTAATCCTCAATTATTTAATAAATAAATAAATATATAAAAAAACCGGCCAAGTGCAAGTCGGACTCGCGCACCGAGGGTTCCGTACAAACCTGCAAGGTTTACAAAGTTCGTTTGATATGAATTTCAACTTGATAGCTCTAGGCGTTCATGAGGAAAAAAGTAATAAATTTATATTTATTAAAAAATATATATTTTGTAATGTAACTAAAAATTTAAGGTTTTCGGAATTTTTCCTTTATGTGTGCTATAAAACGTTGCTTCATGCCAAATTTCAAGATTCTAGGTCGACTGGAAGTACCCTTTAGGTTTTGATTCCCTTGCGAGTACTTGCGAGTTTCAAAATATGCAGCTTAAATTGCTGTTTCTTTTGATTGCGTTAACATAGAAGTTTGATTTTGTTACAGCTTAAAGGTATTATAGACCTGAGTATTTGGTATGAATTTCAATTTAATACCTCTACGCGTTTATGAGGAAATGGGTAGTAAGTTTAAAATTATAAAAAAAATATATTATGTGATGTAACTAAAAATTTATGGTTTTCGTAATTTTTCCTTTATCTATGCTATAAGACGTTGCTTCGTACCAAATTTCAAGATTCTGAGTTCACGGTAAGCACCCTGTAGGTTTTGATTCCCTTGCAAGTGTCGAAAATTTGCGGCATAAACGGCTGTATCTTTTGATTGCGTTGGCTTAGAAGTTTGATTTTTTCACAGCTTCAAGGGACAGTAGACCTGAGTAATTGATATAAATTTCAGCTTCATACCTCCACGCGTTCCTGAGAAAAAGGGTCTTGACAGACGGACGGACAGACGGACAACAAAGTGATCCTATAAGGGTTCCGTTTTTTCCATTTGAGGTACGGAACCCTAAAAACAGCGAATAATTTAAAAAAAAAAATAAATTTTGTTATGTTCCGCTAAATTTTGCCGGTGTGTTATACGGGATACAACGTAAAAAAACATTCGTTTAAAATTTCTCCGTAATTCGTCACCGGATAGTAGTATATTGGTGAATTTATGTTCGGATTATTGAGACTACAACCATCAGTCATATTTTTCAGGGCGGCGGCGGGTCTGTGCGTGGCGACGTTGGCGGCGGACGTGTGCGGGGCGCTGCTGACCGGGCTCGGGCTGCGGTCCGCGGACCACCGCACCAAGTTCCGCTACTACCGCTTCGCCGTGCTCGCCATGTCCCTGGCGTGTGAGTTTACTTTTTTTTACTGGAAAATTTAAAACAGTTTAAAAAACGTAATTGAGTGCGTATGCAAAATAGCCTGTATAGACTATAGACCACAGACATAGATTAAGAGAGATACCGCATGTGTATGTACTTTGCGTGCTATATCGCGTTGTAGAAATTCAAATAGAAACGTTGGCCTTGATAATGGACACGTTTCTTATCATCGGTACGTCACAGTGGTAGGAAAAAAGTGACACGCTCGTTTTCATACAAATGGAGCAACATGCGGTATCTATCTTGATCTATGTCTGTGGTATAGAGTATAGACCGACAAGGCTTTAAATGAACTTGGCGAAAAAAGGAACTAACGCCACCATCATACAAAAACATGATTTTTGACAGTTCTTCACCGGCAGCGCCACGTTCATTTAAAGCCTTTTAAGTTGTCGGTCTATATGAATATTATAATTACGATAGTAATAATATTATGTGTAACATAACCTTTTTTCAATTTTCCAGTGATGTCCATCTTAATAGCCCTCGTGATATACCCCGTGTGCTTCGCCGCCGAACTTAACTTGGGTGAGTTATTGAAGCAACCGTGGTACAATATCACGACATAGTCGCCTTCATTATACGAGCTTTTGCACGCGGCTTCGCTCACGTTAAGAAGTATTTTATATACAATCTTTCATCCCCTATTTTATCCCCTTAGGAGTAGAATTGATCAAAATCCTATCCGAATGCCTACGTCATATCATCTACCTGCATGCTAAATTTCAGCCCGATCCGTCCAGTGGTTTGGGCTGTGCGTTGATAGATCACCATGTCAGTCAGTCACCTTTGAGTTTTATTGTATATATAGATTGTAAGTCAGGGAAAACGAGTATGTTATAGGTCCGTCATCTATTTATGAATTCCATTCTCTGATCGTATAATGATGGTCTGATGGTGGAAATAACCAATCATTTTCGAAACATGCAACGTCTCGAGTCATTCTTGTTGAAATCTACTAAAATTAACCCTTGATATCTATACAGGGTGCAATTTAGCTTCCTGCCAAATTTTTTCCAGGGCTTAGGTATCATTAGGAGAGTCCATTTAACCAAAAAAAATTGGGTGTTATTTTGTTTTTAATTACATATTTTATCCTATTTAAAATCGTTACAGAAAGGTCACGTTGCTTCGTGTCCATTATTTGTAGTATTTTTAGGATAACTTTCAGAAGTTATTTCTCAACATTTTAGTACTGAGTGATTATAAAAGAAAAAATACGTGTATTTAATTTATTATTTATTAACCAAAAAAAATTGAGTGTTATTTTGTTTTTAATTACATATTTTATCCTATTTAAAATCGTTACAGAAAGGTCACGTTGCTTCGTGTCCATTATTTGTAGTGTTTTTAGGATAACTTTCAGAAGATATTTCTCAACATTTTAGTACTGAGTGATTATAAAAGAAAAAATACGTGTATTTTTTCTTTTATAATCACTTAATTTAGAAAAATTAGCACTTCATTTAGCAGGAAGGTTTAATTGCACAATGTATTGGTAAATTTGCAGGCAACCGGTCGGTGTGGGAGTTCGGGTGGGCGTACGGCGTGGGCTGGGGCGCCGCCATCTTCCTGTTCGGCGCAGTCGTCTTGCTGCTCTGCGACAAGGAGAGCGAGGAGCTCTACTACAAGGAGCGGAAAGTGAGTGCGAGCGAGACGGCCATATATGTGTAGCGTGTGAGAGTGAGCGAGACGGATGTATAGTGCGCCATCTTCCTGTTCGGCGCCGTCGTTCTGCTGCTCTGCGACAAGGAGAGCGAGGAGCTCTACTACAAGGAGCGGAAAGTGAGTGCGAGCGAGACGGGTGTGTTAGCGTGTGAGAGTGAGCGAGACGGATGTGTAGTGCGCCATCTTCCTGTTCGGCGCCGTCGTTCTGCTGCTCTGCGACAAGGAGAACGAGGAGCTCTACTACAAGGAGCGGAAAGTGAGTGCGAGCGAGACGGGTGTGTTAGCGTGTGAGAGTGAGCGAGACGGATGTGTAGTGCGCCATCTTCCTGTTCGGCGCCGTCGTTCTGCTGCTCTGCGACAAGGAGAGCGAGGAGCTCTACTACAAGGAGCGGAAAGTGAGTGCGAGCGAGACGGCTATATGTGTAGCGTGTGAGAGTGAGCGAGACGGATGTATAGTGCGCCATCTTCCTGTTCGGCGCCGTCGTTCTGCTGCTCTGCGACAAGGAGAGCGAGGAGCTCTACTACAAGGAGCGGAAAGTGAGTGCGAGCAAGACGACCATATATGTGTAGTGTGTGAGAGTGAGCGAGACGGGTGAATAGTGCGCCATCTTCTTGTTCGGCGCCGTCGTGCTGCTGCTCTGCGACAAGGAGAGCGAGGAGCTCTACTACAAGGAGCGGAAAGTGAGTGCGAGCGAGACGGCTATATGTGTAGCGTGTGAGAGTGAGCGAGACGGGTGCATAGTGCGCCATCTTCCTGTTCGGCGCCGTAGTGCTGCTGCTCTGTGACAAGGAGAGCGAAGAGCTCTACTACAAGGAGCGAGACGGGTGTGCTAGCGTGTGAGAGTGAGCGAGACGTAAATAGCAGGGGCATCGCAGCCCAAAAATGGAGTAACCACTGGGAGTAACAATATTTCAGGGGTAGTCACGGATAGAAATAGACAATATCTACGTCCAAATAAAATTTACAGATAATACCATAATAATTATAATATCTGTTTTGCTCTTTGTGTTCATAAGAAGAAGTCCAAATAGTTAGCAATAAATCAAAGTGGCGCAATTTTATACTTGCATGCTTCATGTATATTTAATATTTAGTCAGAATACTCACAATGCATGTTTTCAGGTGGTGAGCGCGGAGGGCGGTGGGCGCCCCTAGGGCCGCGGGCGCCTGCCCGATCTCGTGCCGTGAGCGCGCCACTGAGCGGCCTCACGCCCGCACACGCTGACGCACCACCGCTACCACACACTACTAAACACCAAGCTGGTTCTTTTTTTTAAAAACGCTGGCGTCCAGCCAGCATCAGTTTCTTTTTTATTTTCTTAAAAAAGGACACTGGTTTCGATAGTGCAAATCCGGTTATTTTAAGTTTTTGCCAAGTGCGACCAAGTGTGTGACTAGGGATTCGCTCGTGTGTGATTTCGCTGTTCACGACCAGAATGCTCGCTAAACAAATTTGATTTCACCTGCTGGGCAGTATATTGTTTAGTTTTTTAGGTTATGTTTTACGTATTTTAGTGGGTTGCTTTAATTATGTACCTTAAGATGTTGTGATAGGGTGTGTTTTCGCTTACATAACGTCGCGACAGACGTTGTTTCGGAATCTCCGCTCGCAACGCGGGTGTCAAAATTAATCGTAAGTGAGTGACGAACGCCGCTCGGCCATATTTTTAGTTTTAAGTGCAGTTTAAGTGTTGTTTTGGTGCACGTTGAGTGCGCGCTGAGCTCCGTAAGAGCGGACCACATTCACTACGGCCGTGTATCGATGTCCATGCTACATTCTATTTGAAATTCCATTAATGAAATTTGAAATATTGTATCCGCCATTTTGATTACGTTCCAGATTAAAGACAAGATGGCGGACACATAAAAGTGGATTCTTTTTTGTATTCTATGTATTTTTTTCTCATTCAACAATTATTTCAGACTGAAAACAAAGTAATTGTCAATTAATAACGACTGAACTTTAGGAAGTATAGACTGAAGCGATAATCTGAAACGTTTTTACTCGAGAACGATACCGGCCGATCCACGAGTACCTCGAATGTAATCCGTTCCAAAGAGCGTGGCTTTTTATTTATTCGCTTTAAATTATTTGGGTCCTAGTGGTTTGTAAATACGTTTAGTGGAGTAGTTGTCGGTTGCAGCGCGGCGGCGTGTGCGCGTGGCGACGCGTGGCGAGTCTAGCGGCGGGCAGGCGTGTCACTGACCCGCGGACGGACTATATAGTGTTACTGCACAATTAGATATAGCGAGTGAGTGAGTGGCTATGACTACGTTAATGGCGTTAATGGAATTCATTGTACTGAGAGTTACCTTCGTATGTACAATTCGTGTATTTTTATTGTATTTTTAAAAGTAATCGTAAGTGATATCTACGGATCTGATTTATTTTCCCGGGAATTGAGGAATGAAATTGTTTTACATGATTATATTTTTTTATATTTTTTGGGATGTTTCTCATATATTCTCTATAGATCTGTAATAATTAGTCAATATTCAAATACGAGCAGCGGGGCTAAAATGGTCGCATAGCAATTCCTCCCAATCAATTCACAAAATGAATTGTCAAAACTGTCAAACTCACGAATGTCAAATTTAGACCAATTCAATTGGTCTAAATTCGTACTAATTTGACATTCGTGAGTTTGACCAATTCAATTGGTCTAAATTCGTACTAATTTGAGATTCGTGACTTTGACAGTTTTGAAAATTCATTTTGTGAATCAATGAGAGGAATTGCTATGCGACCATTTTAGCCACGCAGATTTAGTTTGCTATACGATGAAACAGTAAGATATTGTTTAATTTAGGTCTATTCTCTGTATTCTTCACCTGCATGAGCCAGCCTTGCACTTTTTGTTAGGCTAGGAGTCCATATGCAAAAAATGACGTTGCAACTTTATTTTAAATGTGTCACTATAATAGAGATTCATTGCATCTTTATGCAGTCTACGAGATAAGAGAGTGAAAAAAGTCGCGTCGACATTTGCTGTCTGTGAGCGCTTAGCCTAAATAACTTTTTACAAATAGCTATGTAAGGACTAACAATGTACAGAATTTTTATTTACAGTTTATTGTCTATGCTGTGCCAATAGTCAGTTTCCTCTAGCCATGTTTATTAATCTGTGAATGTTACGAAAGGTTTTCATCTGTTTTCATATGTTTTATCAATCATTCTTAATTGCAGTCCCTTTTGAATGGAAAAGTATCTCTTTCGGGATATAATATAAAAAATGTTGAGATAAAATTATGTACGTTTTGTACACGACAAAGCAGAATAGATGTATAATTTCTGTCGCATTCTCCGCTTGTTTCTGTCTAATATAGCTTTAAAGTTGGAATCTTTTATTGATAAATTATTATCAATAATTATTATTATATTTATCTTACTTGCTGTAACAGACAACTATATGTTCTGTTGGCATAATAATATGGTTTGTTAGCTTTAACTTATACACTGGTTTACATAATGTTTGGTTGGGATAATATCGTTCCAGTCTTGATTACAGTAGTTATGGAAGTGTTTTATGGCAACTAGGGGCGCAATTCTCAAATCTCGAATGCCACTTGGACTGCAGGCTGTCTGAAGGCTTTCGAAGTGACATTTGAGGAAGAATCAGGCCTTGTACCATGAAACTCTTTTGAGACTCAAACAATCGGACGAGAATGCCCCGTCCTACTCTAATAAACGTGAAATGACGTTAGAGCAGGACGCGGCATTCTCGTCCGATTGTTTGAGTCTCAAAACGGTTTCGTGGTACGGCCCCAGGACCCAGGTAAAAATGACTAGCCCCACCAAAATTCTTTCACAATCGCTAGTTTGTAATTAATTGATTGCATAAAACCTAGAAGTGTTTAACGGGTTTCATTCTGTCTAGTTTCACTAATTCCTGTTAAGGTTGATTGTTGACTAATACTATGCCTTTTATTTCATAAAAGTATCAAAGAGAGAGACAATGTCTAATCAATGATTAGCAGGCGTTGGTAAAATTGGCTCATTGTAATTGCTTATCATTTCAGTTAGATGCATAGTGTAGTTAAGTCATTTATTGCAAACACTACTTGTTACTTCAGTCTTTACGAACGCTTGGAACAATGATCGATATTTGACCAAGTCATGATAACAAATCTCTTCTTGTCTTGTTTGGCTGCTTAATTAACTATTTTTCATATTCTAAATGAGGCTAAATGTATAAGGATGTTTGATCTGAAAAAAATATCCATTTTATTGATAAAGTTTTTTTGTTGATCTGTTTTTATTTGTATCTTTAAGTTGTAGTAGTTTAGCGCACAATTTTTATGTACTAGTTTTAAAATGTTTGTGAATGGAGATTGCAGCCTGTACATACAACTGTATACTTATAAATCCTAACCCCACAAATTCTAAATAGTTACAACTCTAGCAGCAGGCTTCCTCTTTTGATATTATTGCTTTATTTTTCTCTTAAAAATATCTCGAGCGTTTACGTCTAATCCCAGTGATATTGTATAAGTTTAGTGTTAATATTACCGTCTATGTATACATATTTTATGAGAGCCGACAAGCCGGTAAACACTTTAATGCTATATAATAAGGCCGTATGTCCACTGCTTAGGTTTAATAATTTTGCTCTACGCCACTACGAAGCAGTGGCGGCATAGGTCACTAGACCAATGTCAGTAGAAAATGAAAAGTATAGCCTAGGTCAGTGGTTCCCAAACCCTGGTGCGCCGTGGAAAGGCAAGAGGGGCGCTGTGAGTCGATTCTCCATCATTATCCAAAACAACATATATTCAAAAATTATAATATTGATTAGGTGAAGCAGGTAGATGATTAAATATTTGTTTATTATAATTTACATGCACATAGATATAATCATTAAAGGCTTTATCTTGCAACGGTGCAACTGAGCCGCAGGCTGAAAAAGATTGGGGACCCCTGGCGTCATAAATCATTTTATCGACCCAAAATAATCTTTTTCTCGGTAGACTTCGGCGGTAGACAAACGGCCTAGGAATTGAAGTGTGGCACACTGTATTTGTCGGCGACTGTACAATAAGGCCCCGCGCGCACGGTTGGCAAAATGTATAACATGCAATAGTAAAACTGCGATTCTGATAATTAAGACTGTTTTTCTATAACATGACTATTGGATTGTACAACAAAACAATCACATTTTGCGGAGAAGTAAGCTCTATTTTGCGAAGGCCAAGTTATTATTGGTAATAGCAAGCGACGGAAACTTTTCTGTTGACCGTGCACGTAGGGGTCTAAGATATCACATTGAATGTAAATCACACTGCCATGTTGACTTCATTTGTCATTATTGTTAAATGTATATTTCATAGTGATTTTAAACACCAGTCATTCAGGAGTTAAGATTGTTTTTATAGCATGGTTGGGCAATGTTATATAGCGATTCCGAGGTTTTTGTAACTGTATTGTAGAACGATGTAACTTGATGTCTATATAAAAGCCTAGCGGTTGCCCAAATGTATGTAAATTATCTATTTTCTTAGCCTAATTATGAGTCATATCAATGAGATTAAATTCCGTAATTAGTATTACAGTTTGTTTTATTTTTTAATTATATATTTCAGTTCAGTTTCTGACAGAGGTTTACCAATTCCGAATTCGTCAGTGGTTTTAATTGGCTAACAGTTATCAGACAATGCTTTTTTTTTTGCTGAAGGCAGGTCAAGTAGCCCTGATGTCACTGCGACCCTTGAGGATCTATTATCGCTATCCCCAACCCGCGGCCCACGGGCCACATGCGGCCCGCCGAGACTTTATTTGTGGCTCGCGTGATGTTAAACCATTTTGAAATTCACGCTCACCGACAAAATAATGTAAAGTCGTCGTTATAGTCGTGAAATTTTTTCCGCTTTTAAATCGTAAATTTTGAAGAATGTTATTTTTTAACCCTAAAAAATTATTGTTGCGGCCCGCGACACCAAGACCAAAACATGTTTGTGGCCCGCATGAAAATAAGGTTGGGGACCACTGATCTATTATGACTCCTTCGCATTAGAGTATCGTCCCCAACCCAATGCTGCTCATAAATTGAACGATGTGGTTGGGGTTAGTGACACGATTTTACTCGGTGGATGAGTATTCGTAGCAACCAAGGTGTCTGTTCCTGCTCTGTAGTAGAGCAGGGCAGTCAAGGAGAAGGTGTATAGGTGTTTCATCCTCCTCGCAGAATCTGCACGTCGTTAAGCTACTAACACCTGTTCTATTAAGGTGCTTATTGAGCTTGCAGTGCGAAGTTAGGCTTCTGGTAAGGATTCTTAATTGATTCCTACCCATGGTGAGCACTATTCCTGACAGTTTCTTGTTGAAGCCAGAAATTAGTGCCTTAGAGCAGTGTTTCCCAAACTTGTCGGGACGGCGACCCATCTACAAGAAAGTTTAAAGTTCGCGGCCCACCTTCGTGTCATGAAGACAAATAAGCAGCGGTATGCTGCTGCCGCAGCATTTACGCGTTAATTGTTATCGTAGTTCACCACCACATCATCATCGTCAGCCTTATTATTACGTTTGCGTTCGAATGTCCCGCCCCGTCCCGCACGCATCCACCACGACGAACGAACGAGTTAAATGGCAATCGAACGAAATATAGAACTATCGTCCTGTAGTTCCAAGGCCCACCCAAAATCTATCCGCGACCCACACTTTGGGAAATACTGCCTTAGAGTGTTCAAGGCCAGGGGTCTCAACCCATTGCTTCCTGCTCAGTTTGCGCACCCATTCCTCGAGCACTTGACACACAATGCTATTGAAAAGCTAAAGAAAAGAAAAGCTCTTGTATAAAACGCAGAAGCTGAGAAAGTAATGAGACTTGTATATTGAAAAAACATTTAATTCAGCTTTAAGCTACTACACAATTTATCATTATTATCAAAAAAAGATTCAACAAGATTATTGGAACATATTTCGAGAGACCGGCTCACTCAATATAAAAGTGAACAAAATAGCCCTTACCTCTGTGCTGGTCTTTACACATAATAACATAATAAGTTTCTCATTACATAGAAATTATTGAATATGGTTTAGATCACTGTTTTAAACTTCAACACCGCTGAGCGCCTTAATACTTTTGATAAGTCTTGCGTTAACATCTTTGTAATCTACTGGAGATGCTGCCATCACAATAGTCTTAAGTCTTGCTTCATCCTAAAAAAAATATAACATGATTAGGGAATGCAATCTCGTTCTCGCGAGATCTCGGCCTTTTTTAGCGAGATTGATCTCGGACGAAAAAAAGCCGAGATCTCGCGAGTTTGACGAGATTGCACTTGAGCATAAAAACGACACGGACGGAGTTGCGATCACGGAGTAAAAATAAAGAGGACCTAGCCTAAGCAACTGTGCACTGTGTTCTGGGCGTCACGTTATCGTGGACGCCGACTTTCACGATAAAACGTTGGGTACGTTAAATGCCCTTTTGATTTTACGCACTGCGGACGTTTTCTGCTGTTCAGAAGTGTAGACGTCGTGATGTCCTCTAACGTGCACGTTAAAAAGTTATCGTCGACGGAAATTTAAAAGCGTCTCCATATATTTCCATACATTTTACTTCCCTATGTTATCGTTTTACCGCGGACGTTCCACGATATTACCGCCACGTCCAAAATTATAAAAACGCACATTACTTCTAATGTGCGTTTTTATAATTTTAAGAAACAACCAGTCTTCTCTTCAGAAGACTGGTTGTTTCTTTCATTTGTTATTTGATAGTATATACGTATGTTAAAGTTTACTACTTAAAAATTATAGATGGGTGAGGCCGCCAATTTTTGCTGATTTCATAAAAAAAACTCTCCGCCTTCGATATTTTCAAAAGTGTTGCAGTTATCAAATTTTTGACTATAATGTCGGATTCAGCAACAAAATGACTCGGAAGGACATACACAATGATTCAGTTTAAATTATAAACCCAAAAGTTTTTTCGGAAAAACCTTAACGAGAGATGCTGAAATGGCCCAAAAACAGAAATCCGCCGAGGTATAGGTGCACTTTGACTGTTGCTGTAGCAAAAACTATGAGGACTATTAAAACGTGGCGTACATATAATGAATTGTTATATGTTTGGTTATTAGTGCAGCTAAGTGCATAACATTTGATAAAGAATTTTATTGAAAACTTTTAAAAAACGTTTTTGTCGCGAAATCCTAAAATTCTGCGCCACTTTGTCAATATTCGCCTTATCTTTTTAAAGTTGGAAGTCGGGGCATTAATAATTGATAGGTGGCATCATTGAGCTTCTATAGTGTATGGCCAGTGCCTTGCTGGACGTCATTTAGAATGCCAATGTCATGTGAACGTGAGTGTCGGCGCGCACACAGAATTTTCGGGACAACATTTTTGAGCATAAAAATGTATGTACAACTTTTAAACAAACCGCTTTCAATGTACCATGTGAGAAAAAGTGATAGCCATCTTTTAAGACTTAAGTTATTATTCAAGTCAAATTGTGCGTTATTTCCAGAGATATCTTGTGAATTATCTACGCGACGGTGGCGTTAGATTGAACATACGCCACCAAATTTGTGCTTCAGCGCCACCGGTAGCGCAGATATTCGCCACCTCCACTACGCTACCAAAATTAGGGTTAGTATTCATTTACATTTTAAAGTAATAGAAGATGTATATTGTACATACCTAAATATATAAAAAATGTGCTATAAATGTTTATCGCATTAATTATAGGTGAAGTAAGTACAAAATATGAATTTATAGTAAATATAATTGCCGTGAAATAAGTTTAAGTGTATGTGAGTGTTAAGTGCTAGTTGACTAATATATATTTTTCCAAAAAAATAATGTGTATTACTACCCTTACAATTATTCGCCACTATTCTACGCCACCTAACGTCACCGTTGCGTAGAAGAGTCAACGCTACCTACGCAATACTTCTGCGCCACATCAGCAAAAATTGGCGGCCTGACCCAGATACGTTAAACAATGTTCGATGCATAAAATTAAATTGAAAAAATTCGTGAAAATAAATGTTAATCTTATATTTACTTATAATATTTATTACTTTTTTTCGTAACTTATTCAAATATTGAGATTATTTGCAAAAAAAAAACACCAAACTGCTAATCTCGCGAGATCTCGAAATTGGCGAGATCTCGCGGTATTGTATTCATAAACTCGCGGGATCTCGCATGAGCCCCAATCTCACGAAATGTGCATTCCCTAAACATGATTTTGTTTCTATTTTAAATAAAACATATTTAGATCGACCAAAAGGTCTAGAAATTAGAATCATTCATGGAACTTAGAACAACATTAACAAAGTTGGTGCTCAACTACTTTTAAAACTGCCTCAAATGCATATTAAAGTGACCACAACAACTTGACACCTATATTATGTGCATTCACATAATTTTACGGTGCTGTTTTCAGCGATTTTAAACTCATTCCTTCAGTGCTAACTTGTCGACAGTACTTTGCACCACATAGCAGTCCTGCTTTTCTTGAGTCTTAAGACAAAAAAAAACTTACACTGTACGTTTCCATTTTCGTTCGCAACTTGAACACGTATGTTTTGAACTTGACCTCATCGAAGAGTTGCGCGTACGCCGCCTTATCGTAGTCCAATAGCTTGCCGACCTCCGAGGCGGGCTTGCCCAGAATACTCTCAGCGGCTTCGTTGAAAGCGGTTACACGTTGGTCGCCCGTGGGATCCGATACTGTAGCCTGGTAAGAGTAAAAGTATGGGTAAGATATTATGCTATCTAATATAAGATTTAAAAGGCAGGTTGGTAAAATGATATTATCTTTTTCCTTTTCTTTTTGATTTTAGACACACAACATAGATCTGCTACTCAAGTCCAAAGTTCCAGATTGATTGGTAAGTTACGAGTTCTGATGTGATGAGATTTTTATTTGTATCTGACATGAACTTGTTCATATATGAATGCTATTTTGTGAAATTGAGAGAAAAAGACAAGTAGCGATCCGGTAAAAAAAAATCAAATCAAAATCAAAATTGTTTTATTTCTGAATAAATTTAAAATAAATATTTTCAGAATGTCCTACATGATGCCTACCACCGGTTCGGGAACTAACCCGGCGAGAAGAACCGGCGTAAGAAACTCGCACGGGGCCCACTTTTTTACCAAAAAAAGCGAGAAAAAATTAATCTTTTAAAATAAAGTTTACAATTTTGTAACTTAATATTATATACAATATACACATACATAATTGTAAGTCCTATTAATAATAATGTAGAAGTAGCCTTGCAAGAAGCCATCCTACTCCCAAGGTGTGCCATCGTTTATGAAATCATTGACCTTATAATAGGCTTTGGCACACAAACGTTCTTTAACTACTTTTTTAAATTTATTAATGGAAAGATTTTGAACGTTTACTGGGATTTTGTTGTAAAGGCGTATACATTGACCTTTAAAAGATTTACTGACTTTACTAAGTCTGATCACCGGCATATATAGCTTGTGCTTATTTCTAGTATTCCTACAGTGAATGTCACTTTTAACTTTAAATTTTGTTATATTTTTTCTAACATATATTACATTATCCAAAATGTATTGAGAGGCAACAGTTAGAATACTAATTTCTTTAAATTTATCTCTCAGAGATTCTAAAGCAGACATTTTATAAATAGAACGTATGGCTCGCTTCTGCAGCACAAATATTGTATTAATGTCGGCAGCGTTTCCCCATAAAAGGATTCCATATGACATCCTACTATGAAAATAACTAAAATATACTAATCGTGCCGTGTCTTCGTCAGAAATTTCCCTTATTTTTCTGACTGCATATGCTGCAGAACTGAGCCTACCTGCAAGATTAACAATATGAGGACCCCACTGTAATTTACTATCAAGTGTAATACCTAAGAATACAGTGTTGTCAACCAAATTCATCTTCTCATCATTTAATACTACATTGGTTTGGACTTGCCTAACATTAGGCAAAGTAAACTTTATACATTTGGTTTTACTAGAATTTAAAAGTAAGTTATTAACATTAAACCAATGTACTATTTTTGAGAGAGCACTGTTTACCTCGTCGTAGTTCGACTGTTGTCGCTTCACTTTAAAAATAAGTGAAGTGTCATCAGCAAAAAGCACTATCTCATTATTATTATCCTTAACTAGATAAGGTAAGTCATTTATATAGATGAGAAAAAGAAATGGGCCTAGTATAGATCCCTGTGGGACACCTAATTCTATTTTGGTTCCATTGGACCTTTTACTATTAACCTCAACCCTTTGAGTCCTATTTTTAAGGTAAGAAGTCAAAAGGCTGAGAGCAGAGTCCTTAATTCCGTAGTGGCGCAATTTCCTGATCAATGTAGCATGCTCAACACAATCGAAGGCTTTGGAGAGATCGCAAAACACACCTAAGGCATCCCGCGACTCCTCCCAAGCTTCAAAAATACTGCAAAGAAGTCCTATACCAGCATCCGTTGTGGATCGACCCTTAGTAAATCCGTATTGATTATCATGTAGTAAATTGTTTGAATTAAAATGTGCTAGTAATTGTTTTAAAATAATTTTTTCAAATATTTTACTAAAGGTCGGTAGAATTGATATAGGCCTGAAATTCGTGGGATCCGATTTAGTTCCGGCTTTGAATAAAGGAACAATCTTGCTATGCTTCATTAAATCAGGAAAAACACCATTTTTTATGCAGCCATTAAAAATCATTGCTAAATGAGGAGCTACGATGTCAATTATTGATTTAATAATTTTTGTAGACATGCCCCAGAGATCAGCAGTGTTTTTAATACTCAACAATTTAAAGGTATCAATAATATCTCCGGGGTTAATTTCTCTAAACTTAAAATTGACATCACATTCCTTTACATTGTCTCTGAGTAGCTTTTCGGCAGCTTCAGGCGAAGAATTTAAATTTTTTGTCGTTGAGACCGGAATGTCAGCAAAAAACTTTTCAAAGACCGTCGCAACTTCTTGATCATTAGTAATCTTTTTATTTTCAAAGTACAGTTCAAAATCAGAGCTACGACAGGTGACATTTCCAGTCTCACCAGCTATTACCTGCCATGTAGTTTTGATTTTATTTTTAGAGTTTTTAATTTTATTTTTTATATAAAGGGCTTTAGCAGCTTTACAAACTTTTCTAAAAGTTTTTGAGTAGTTTTTAACATATGCTTTAAATGCTTCACTATTGTTAATACACCTTTCATCATATAAGTCATATAATCTTTTCCTACTTATTTTTATTCCTTTTGTTGCCCAATTAATAAATTTAGTTTTTTTATTACTGTTTCTAACCGTTTTAGAAGTAAATATTGAATCAAATTGAGTTCTTATCACCTTAAATAATTTATTAAAAGCTTCATCAGAGCTATGAGACCTGTCCAATAAATGGATATTTGAATTTAATTTACTTCTAAATTGCTCAATACGTTTTGTGGTCACAGGAATAAACACAAGATTTTTCTTCTCATCACTGTCACATTTGATATTAAAAGAGGCTATTTGTCCATAGTGATCAGAACTTAGCTTACTAATTATTTCTTTTTTGTCTGGAATAAGATTAGTAATTATGTTGTCAATACAAGTGGCTGTAGTCTCACAGACTCTTGTAGGTTCCTGAAACAAACTGTAAAGGTTATACGATTGAAATAAAGATGTGAATCTAACAGAAGTTGAGGTTAAATCTAATAAATTAATGTTAAAGTCGCCACATATAATAACCTTTTTGTTAGATGCACATATTTTTGACAAAATTTGTTCCATAGTTACTTCAAAAGATTCGTATAACCCTGATGGAGGCCTGTATACGCTCACGATTATTAGATGGCTCAGCTCTATGCAGGCCACTTCTATTATTCGTTCAGTAGAGAGACTCACAATATCCTTACGTTCCTTAAATTTCAAATTGTTTCGGATTAAAATTAAAGAGCCGCCTCTAATGGCATTTTCTCTACTGAACGAACTTGCTATCTGGTGATCATTGAAATTGAAAATGAGTTTGTGTGATCTGAACCAATGTTCAGATATACACATAATATCAATGTTAAATTCCTTCAAAAATAACTCAATTTCAAGTTCTTTACCTACCATACCTTGTAAATTCTGATGCACCAGATTAATTAAATTACAATTATTTTCACTAACTATATTTGAATCTATTAAGTTATTGGTAGGATTTTGACTATTTAAACTTAATTTATTTCTGCAAGAGATTTCCTCCATTGTCTTATTATCTAATTTAAAGAAATATTTGGAACATGTTCCAATTCGTTCAAAATATGACTAGAATTCTGCTCAATAGAAGCAGTAGTCGTGGAAGCCAAATACTTGGCTGATTTTATAAACAAAAAGTTAAATAGCAACTTTGCTATACGTCTTTTATAAAAATGAGATAAGAAGTACTTATCTCTTTTCATAGTAGATAATTTCAAATCTAAATTATTAATATCTACAACCTGACATTGTGTATGCGAGTCATTTAAAATAATACAATTATTATTTACAGCTGTATACATTAGGCTATTCAGCTGATACCTAGAAATGTTTTCTTTATTATATCTTTTTGGCAACATTTGTATGTAGGGAAAAGTAAACAAAATGACTTTTGTAACATTTTTTATGTTAAATAATTTGTCCAAATATTCAGTCATCTGTTTTTTGTTTAATTTTCCTCTCCTCCCAACTAAAATTAATAATGTAGTATTCGGACAATATGTCATAGTTAAAGCCCTTTTTAAAATTTCAGTGTAAGAAGCTCCGGGCATACAAAAATTAGAAAAAGATTGCCCGATACACATTCTATTCAAATATACACCTAAATCCTTACCTAACTCGTCACTGACTAAAGTAATGTTTGTTAGGCATTCCGTATGCACCTTCTGACTGGAGCATATGTCTGCAATATTATTTAAAACTGAATGATAAGCTTTATCTGAGGAACCGTTGTTTCTCAATAAAGAATAAACCCGCTCCTCATTGTAATGAGTCATTTCGAGCAGATCATTCATTGCAGATATATGCCCCTGCATTTCCTGCTGTGACAACTCATATTTCTTTTTCAAATTATCTAAAGAGTCTAAAAGTATTGAAATCTCTGCCTGTAGGTTGCATACATCGGCCTCATAGCTACACTTAATTTGCTCCAAGTCAATTTTACAATTTAGCAAATTATTATTCAAAATTTGGTTTTCTTTAACAACCTTTGATAAATTATTTAAACATTTTTTATTTTTCAGTGACAGTTTACAATAATTCTTGATGCACTTTCTGATTCTAATATATTTCCTTAATTTTTTCCTACTATTCATTTCACACAGTGGCAATGAATCATCACCTGTTAAATCAACAGTAGAGATGTCAATGTTACAAGAGATAGAATGTGACTTACTTTTACTATGGATAAGTTCATCATACAAGATTTGTGTTTGGGTGGCACTTTGAACTTGTATTTGTTCTTCTAGTTTTAAAATATAGTCCTCAGCATTATTCAGTTTAATTTTCAAGCTAGCCGAGTTCTTGAGAGTGTCTTCATACTCTTCCCTGCATTGGTCGAAGCCGTCGACGATGCTCTGTAGTTCAATGTTTTGCTTATGAATGTTCTCAAAGTCCAAGCTTAACTTGTTAAGTTCTAATTTTAAATCCTTGTTCTTTTGTAAAACAGATAGCATTTCTTTTTCATTATCATCTCTCTCCCTTAACAGCATTTGGCACTGGTCCTTATATTGTTTTAGTTCGGTGAGGGCCACACGAAGTTGCTCCTCATTACGGCGGGCCACGGCTGAGCGAGTCATCATTTTGCTGTCCATTCCCAAGCACTGAAATTAGTTTTATAATATGTTAGGCTAAGCTGGGCTTGATTATTAGAATTATAAGTCACCTTTTACTTTATAAGCTAAAGCCAGCCTCAATATTTCAGTGTATTTTATGTACAGTTACTATGAAAATGGAAAGGATAAGCAAAGTGATATGAAATAAATGGAATTGAGATTAAGACTACTGAAAAAAAAAAACAAGAAACAAACAAGGAGACCAAGAACAAAGTGTGGAAGACAGTATTTAAAACAGATAGAATAGTAACTTAATTTTGAGTCTTTTTGAGGATGACTCTTTGCTTGTTTAATGTATGTGAAGTATTCGAGTTTTGTGTATGTCTGGGCTTGTTGTTTTTATCTTCAACTTCGCTTCCACAACTCGTCAAGCCAAGAGAGAAGTAAACTTTGCCAAGTGTGATTTGGACGTAGCTCACCGGGGTGAGCGATGTGGAGTTGATTTTTTATTGTTCTAATTGTAAAAGATGACTTTTAAATTTGAAAATTAAAAGCAATACTCCCCGGGATTACGCAGTCTTCGGGAATAAATCCAGCTCCAATTTGAATTCGTCCAGTCGTTGACAGTTGGCACCTGGCTTGAACGTTGGTTTGTAAAAATTTATGTTTTACACAAACACTGCTAAGGGTGAAGAGTTACAACAGTTTCTAACACTTTGATTTTCGTTTGTAACAATTTTCAACGTAAAATACAGCTTAAAACTTAATTTAATTAAATAAAATAGTTGGGAGGTTACAATTTTACGTGCTGTTACAAATGTTTCCAGCACAAAAAAAAAATGCTAATTAAATAAAAAATGGTAATTATGCGATTAAAGGTTGTCTGGCAGAAACTGCTGTAAGCAGTAAGACCGCCTATTTGTACAAAGTTTTCCTGTATTGTGTTTTATTTTTATGTTTAGTTTTAAGTTGTAAATACAAATAAAGAATTTTATATCTATCTATCTATGCGTATTGTTATGTAATCCAACTTTATACAATGTGTCCCGACACCGGTGTCCGATCCTTTAATATCATGATCTATGGTACATTTTATCGACAAATTGGCTTTCAAATTTTTTCTCCCTCTCACGGTTGTAAAATGGCAGCCATTTTAGTTTTTCTCGGGCTTTCACACTAATCTGACCAGTAAAATATATCATGTAAATATCCTATGAAGATAGAAAAGGTCTCATTTGATAGCTAAACTTACACAGACAACATGTTATAAATTTCGTTGAATTAAACATACAAAAACCAAAGTTTAAGAAAAGAAATTTAATGGCTTTTTGTGAAAAATCTAGCACATCAAACTGGTTCTTTTTTATTTTAAAAAGATAGAGGAGGTTTTCATCTTAAACAAATTCTTTACTTCAATGCTCTAAGTCAGACAGTTTAGAAGTTATAACGATTATCTTATCTAAACATATAATAAAACTGTAGAAATGAAAATTCTGTACATTAAAGATATTCAAAAAATAATAAGGGGGTATTACAACATCGCTATAGAAGCCAAAAATGTGGTTAGTTTTTTTGTCTGTCTGTCTGTATGTATGTTTGTTCCACTATCACACGAAAACTACTGATCCGATTTGAATGCGGTTTGTGCAGATATATTTGCCTTCTTCCAACTTAACATCTGGTCTATAAAAAATCCCCCCACCCTTCTAAAAGGACGAAAGAGTGGGTCAATTTTTGTATAAGACTTTTGCTTTAACACGAAAACTACTGATCCGATTTGCATACGGTTTTCGCAGATATATTTGTCTTCTTCCAACTCAAAATCTGGTGTATAAAAATCACCCCCCCGCCTCTAAGGAGAGCAAAGAGGGGGTCAGATTTTGTATCAAACTTTTTTCTTTTATGGACTTACTTCATATTATTAACTGTTTTTTCCAACTTAACATCTGGTGTATAAAATTTTTCCCCCACTCCTCTTAGAGGACAAAAGAGGGGGTAAGATTTTGTATCTACTGATGAAATACTTTAAATGGCAAAACAACTTTGCCGGGACAGCTAGTGAAGAATAGATCTGACCTTCTTATGATAGTATGAAGCCAGAGAATATTTTTTTTCAAAAGTTGGAGAAAAAAATATTTGAAAGCCAATTTGTCACTAAAATATGCCATAAATCATGAGTTCAATTTTTTTTTCTCCAACTTTTGAAAAAAAAATCTCTTACTTCATACTAATCTGACCTATACTTCATAGGAAAATCGTTTTAACTTCTAAACTATCTGACTTAAAACATTGAAGAAAAGAATTTGTTTAAGATGAAAACCTCCTCTATCTTTTTAAAACAAAAAAGAACCAGTTTAATGCGCTGAATTTTTCACAAAAAGCTATTAATTAAAAAATACACTTTTTGTTTGCTTAAACTTTGGTTTTTCAATGTTTAATTCCACGAAATTTATAACATATTACCTGTGTAAACATAGTCCACAAGTTTAGCTATCAAATGAGACCTTTTTTATCTTCATAGGATATTTACATGAGAAGTAATGGTCAGATTAGTGTGAAGGCCCAAGAAAGTGTGCGCCGCCCCAGAAAGCCCATTCGAGCTAGGTGTATTTTCAATATATCATAATTTAGAGCAAAAATGGAGCACCTCTACAGTCAAGTAAATAAATTGGAGCATTAATACGAACGACGCTGCGAGCTAAAAACCGTGGGCTTGCTGGCGTCCTGTCCCGTCAGCACGCCCAAGCTAGATCTCGGGAACCGTTGATAGTACTATCGTGTATTGTGGTTCAAATTTTTGAGCAAAATTGGAGCACTCTGCTCCCGTGAAATCAACTTCAAAACTAGAATGTGAAAGGAGTTAGACGTGATTAACCGGTGGGCTTGCTGGCGTCCTGTCGCGTCAGCAAGCCCACGCAGATCTCTGAAACGGTAATGATTTGGATTATGATTAAAAACTCTACAATAGAGCCCTATTTAGAGCACTCTGCTCCGAAAAAATATTAATGTAGCTTCAATAGTTCTCGAGTTACAGGCCTTTGAAAACGGGCTTGCTGCCGTCGCGTCCCGTCAGCAAGCCCATTTGAAGCGTGGAAACTACTGAACGGAGAGTCGTCAAAAATATCACAAATCGTAGCTTAGAATGAGAGAACTATGCTCCAAAAAGATCAAAATCCTAGGTTCTACGGTTTTCGCGCTATCAGCGAAAAACACTTCAGCCGCCAAAATTTGTCGATTTTCACGACCGCGCGACGTTGCCGTTCCGTGCAACAACATTTGCTTGTTGTTGTTGTACGGAACTCCCAACAACACGGGCTCTATTGTAGAGTTTTTAATCATAATCCAAATCATTACCGTTTCAGAGATCTGTGTGGGCTTGCTGACGGGACAGGACGCCAGCAAGCCCACCGGTTAATCACGTCTAACTCCTTTCACATTCTAGTTTCGAAGTTGATTTCACGTGAGCAGAGTGCTCCAATTTTGCTCGAAAATTTGAACCACAATACACGATAGTACTATCAACGGTTCCCGAGATCTAGCTTGGGCGTGCTGACGGGACAGGACGCCAGCAAGCCCACGGTTTTTAGCTCGCAGCGTCGTTCGTATTAATGCTCCAATTTATTTACTTGACTGTAGAGGTGCTGCATTTTTGCTCTAAATTCTGATATATTGAAAATACACCTAGCTCGATTGGGCTTTTTGGGGGGACGCACACCCCAAGAAAAACTAAAATGGCTGCCATTTTACAACCGTGAAAGAGAAAAAAAAATTGAGAGCCAATTTTTCGATAAAATATGCTATAGATAATTAAAGGATCGGACACCGGGACATATTGTATATGTAGTGTTTCTACAGATAGATAGGGATGGGATGTAACAACCAAACCCAACGAGTGCTGTTCTTACACTGATTTATTAAATAAAATGTTACAACGTTAATGAATGTAATTTGCTGACACAAAGCTCTCACTCAGCAGTTAACCTGATACATAATTATTGTACTTTGTACATCCTGGGACTCAGGGAAAAGGATGGTGAATGATAAGAACTAAACTGAATGTCCATACGTAACCTAATGTCTCTAGTATAATGCCCACAGCTCTCGTTGTATAAAAATCGTTTATCAAGCGGGAACCGTGCATTTTCTGGGATAAAAGTATCCTATATCTTTTTCCGCGACACAAAGTATCTCCATATTACATTTCATCAAAATCGGTTCAGCGGTTTGGGCGTGAAGAGGTTAACAGACAGATACACACACTTTCGCTTTTACAATATCAAAGGCCTGTTTCACCACTTCCTAATAAAGTGCCGGATAGGCTACCCACAACATTTTTGACAGATTCTCCATACTGGGCCTGTTTCACTGCTTCCTGATAAGGCTATCCACCACTTAACTTGACAGATGGAGTATGGAGAATCTGTCAAATAAGCCTATCCGGCACCTTATCAGGAAGCGGGCCTGTTTCACCGCTTCCTGATAAGGCTATCCACCACTTAACCTGACAGATGGAGTATGGAGAATCTGTCAAATAAGCCTATCGGGCACCTTATCACGAAGCGGTGAAACAGGCCCTCTATCTCTCAAGTTAAATGGTGGATAGCCTATCCGGCACTTATCAGGAAGTAAGTATCGACGTGAAGCATACTTTCTACAACAACTTACCGCGAGCAACAGGCGATGTTTGAAATTGGGATAGTCCCTGTTACACTTCTCGCACCGGAACAGTCCGTTCTCTTGGTCGACCAGCTTCTTGTTGCACCCGTCAGCGGGGCAGGCGCGGTACACGGCGTTGTCCGCGAACGTGAACGTCAGAGCGCCGAGCAGTGTGAAGCTGTCGCCGCGCTCGCCCGCGCCGAGCTGCTTGGCGGCCGCCTCGCCGAACGTCAGCCACTCGCCGCCGCCGCCGAAGTTGCCGCTCCTGGAGTTTATCATTCATCACAAATAAATTATACAGTCAAAACCGTTTATGGCGACATCGTTTAGAACAACATACCGGTTAAATTGACCAAAATCAAGGGTCCCGGCTGAATGATATAAGACCACCTTATCAAAAACATTGGTTTTTACGACTTTGTTTACTACGACATACCGCATTAATCGACCACACTTGGTTAAGATTTCGGAGAATAATATCTGCAGAACGACCGGCTCAGCTGTATTGTAAACAATTGGAATAGGTAACAGTATCCACATCTGGTACAGTATAATGGTCTTTAATTTAATTAGCGCAAAATTTACGAACTGATTTATCTACTACTGCAGCAGTCGAGTTCATTGATGTAGATCAGTCTATTGCAATTTGTGAACCAGCTACAGAGGATGATATTGTACATGAAATTCAAGAGGAAAATGAAAAAGAACAGGAAGACTCGGAAGAACAATAATTTACAGTGCCAACTTTGATTGACGATCTCAATGCTGTTAGTTTATTACGAAAGATTGTTCTTTTTAATGAACAGTTCCACATGCAGGAAAATCGTGACGATACGCTGATTAAAATCCAACGTGAATTACAAAATGTGTATGCACGACAGAAGTGTTCCAAAAAACTAAAATTATAGATTTTATGCATACAGAAATGATGGAAAAATTCAAAAGCCTTTCCGTGTAATAAGGGCAGTCACAAAGTATTGTTATATTAAGTCACTTTATAAGGCTGGCCGCACACATACGTTTTTAGTATTCGATTTCCGAATTACTTTTCCGCATACGGAATTACGAAATTCCGCACACGTCGCTTATTAGTTATTACACGCACGAACGAACGCACGGCTTGAACTAGAAAAAGTACGTGCGGAATTCGTCCCGTTGGGAAGAAAAAGAAAGTATACGCCAGTTAATGTATTTTCTAGTAGATTACATGCATTCGGATTTTCGGATACGGAAAACGAGCGCATGCGCCCACCCTTACACAATGGGCGCTTTAATATTTTTGAACGTGACGGCAATATCGCGGACGTCCGCGGCAAAGCGATAACAAAGGGAAAAAAATATTGGATAGATATACTCGTATGAATGTCCGTCGACGATATCGTTATAACGTGTTAGAGGCCATGACGACGTCTACATTCTTCTGAACCGCACAAAACGTCCACGGTGCGTAAAATTAAAAAGGCATTTAACGTGTCCAACGTTTTATCGTGGAGGTTGGCGTCCACGATAACGTGACATCCAGAATTATTATAAAAGCGTACAAAAACAATAAACATACCTGGCAGATATATTGACGATCTCCATATCGGCGCCGCCGTTGTCGTACCAGCCCTTGAGCTTGTGCGCCTCGGGCAGGTCGGGGTTGATACGCAGCATAGTGCTCGCTAAACACGACAGCGACTTGCTACCGTTGAACTCCGTTAGTCGGGCACCCTGTTAATAACAATAATAATAATTATATATGCATGTAAAGCAGTTATGTGACTGTATAGCAAGATGGGGCACCTACTACTTAGTTATATTAGCATTTAACAACAGGTATATTATTATCTATATATTAATCTTACCTTTGCCGCAACAACAGGATTTGAACTGCCGTCAAATTTTTCAGCATCATTTCCCCACAAAGTTAGTGATATCTGAAAAAAGGAATGCATTAATATAATTAGTGATTGTAAACAATAGTATGGGTTTATATACCAATATTATAAATTGCAAAATTGTCTGTCTTCATTTTTTGCTAACACTGTTGAACTAATTTATATCAAGTTGAAGTACATAGGATACTCTGCTTCTTAGAAAAGTTTTCATCTCAGTTCAAGTGTACAGTTCTTACGCGAGAAACTAATCTTCGCACAATAATGTGAGCAACAATTAGTAGCAATAATATGACAAGAACAACTTACAGCGCCTCCAGATGAGTCTACCAAGGTGACTTCTCTCTTCTTCAGCAACTTCCCTGTGCTGCGAGCCGTGAGCTCCTGTACATCGGCAGCCATTTTGCAAACGCCTATCACATCTGGAAAGTTGAATAATATTAAAAAATATCTGCTAGGACTACAAGTGTCCTGGATATAATGAGTATCTCATTGTTTAGCTATAATTATTATAATGACTAAGGGCCAAATCACACCGGAATGGCAGCGGCGCGGCAAACACTTTCAGTGTCATATGATTTTAAACTTTATCTTCATTATTGTAATACGAGGGCGGGATGAGAAGTAACAAAGCCTCTGCTATTTAAAATATGTATGTCATTTTTAAATTTGTGTCTCTGGCCGCCTGTGTTTTAAATTTGAATTTGGTGGGGTGAAAATTTTATTTATTTTTTATCATTTGAAAAAAAATTTCGTCAACTGTTTTGAAAATGGATAAAATTGAACAAAGACCGGTGATAAAGTTCCTCTTATGAAGGGGATAAAGGGGAAAGATATCTATAATGATCATTTAAAAAATGTTTTGGGTGAATCTGCTTCTTCCTATGCCACAATAAAAATTAAAAAATTGGGTAGCTGCGTTTAAACGCGGTCGTATTTATGTCAAAGATGAAGCCCCCCTGGACGTCCAAAAAGCGTCACGACGTAAATGGTCGTGAAAGTACATGTTATGGTTTTAGCAGACCGACGATTGAAATTATCTGAAATAGCAGACACTACAGGCATCTCAAAAGGACGGATAAAACATATCCAAAGTGAGGAATTAAATATGAAAAAGTTACCGGCCCGTTGAGTGCCGCGATTAACGATTGCTTACGCACGATCAAAAAAGAATTAAAGAAAATCAATGAATTAAAGTATGATTTGCTTCCCCACCCACATTATTCGCCTGATCTAGGGCCATCAGACTTCTATTTATTCCCTAAGCTCAAAACTTTTTTGGTTGGACAGAAATTTGCCACAAATGATGATGTAATAGCACTCATAGCCACTGTAGAGGAGTATTTTGAAGGCCTTGAAAAAAATCATTTTATAGAAGGCATTACTGTTTTAGAACTAAGATAAAGTAAGTGCATAGAGGTTCACAGAGACTACGTCGAAAAATAAAATTAATTTTATCACGGAAAGTTAAGTGTAGAAGTATTAGGCTAGATACTTATCATCCCGCCCTCGTACATAGTATCTAGCGCCCGCCCGTGCGATTACTCAAGCGATACTATGTATTACAATAATGAAGATAAAGTTTAAAATCATATGACACTGAAAGTTCTCGCCGCACCGCTGCCATTCCGGTGTGGCGCGGCCTCGTCAACATTTTGATAAAAAACGGCCAAGTGCGAGTTGGACTCGCGCACGAAGGGTTCCGTACCGTTAGAGAAAAATAGGCCAAAATTGTTTTTTTTTTGTATGGGAGCCCCCCTTAAATTTTTACTTTATTTTAATATTATTATTAATTATTGACGTAGACATACAATAAGGGCCTTCGTGAAAATATCATGAGCCTACCTGCTGCCATTACTGATATAGAGCAAAAAAAGGCCGAAAAAATCACGTTTGTTGTATGGGAGCCACCCTTAAATATTAATTTTATTTTGTTTTTAGTATTTGTTGTTAAAGCGGCAACCGAAATACACAATCTGTGAAAATTTCAGAAGTCTAACTATAGCGGTTCTTGAGTTACAGCCTGGAGACAGACAGACGGACGGACGGACGGATGGACGGACAGACGGGCAGACATCGAAGTCTTAGTAATAGGGTCCCGTTTTTAACTTTTGGGTACGGAACCCTAAAAACAATTACACATTACATAGAAATGCAAAAGAATAGAAATACTCAGGGCCTGTTTCACCACTTCCAGATAAAGTGCCGGATAGGCTATCCACAACTTTTTTGACAGATTCTCCATACTCTGTCTCAATCTGTCAAGTTAAGTGGTGGATAGCCACTTATCAGGAAGTGGTGAAGCAGGCCCATATTCTGTTTATTATTTCCTATGTCAGTAAGGCAATTTGTCTATTCTTCTGCGGTAGAAACCTTGTCTATAGTGGTCATGCTAAGTGTGATGGGATGATAGATTTTTTGGTGGCATTTTAATTTCAGTGATCAGCTGTCTTCCGCTGAGATTGGTTGCTTGTCTAACGCTCTCTTGCGCGTACGTGCCGCGCGCCGCGCTGACGCAGCAGACAACGCGATGACCCAGATGCCGATAGTGAATCACGCAAATTTGTGTTGTTCAAGCAATGTAAGCAATTGTTAAGGAGTAGTTACATTAGTATATTATAATGGCTACCCACGAGCTAAAGATTGAAACAGCAAAAGAGAAATTCATATACAACCATTATCTAGAAGAGAAGGTGGCACGTGAAAAACTACAGTGCCTTGTAAACGATCTCCAGGATCAAATAGAAAAACTTCAGGATCAACTGAAAAAAGTACAAGAGGAAAAAGACAAATCTCCAAGCCAACGTCGTGTTATCAAGGCTCCTCCTGTCGATGTTGATTATGAGACGGATGAAGAGGAGCTAGCTAAAGAAAGCTTAACGTTTCACTCTCCCCACTGCAACAGCTAGAATCTGAGTCTAGTAAAGAGACAAAAGAAGAGAAAGTTAAGAAGGTGCCCCAACCACCACCTATAATTATCGAAAATGTCAAGAGCTACCAAGAATTCTATGACTTACTCACGACGAGCATACCTACCGCTACTTTTACTGCAAAAATGCTGAATGGCGAAAGCCTGAAAGTAAATGCCAATAATGAAGACTCATATAGAGCTATTACTAAGTTGCTTCGGCAAAATGGGCTCTTATGGTTCTCATACGAGAATAAGCAAGACAGACCAATAAGAGTCGTTGCAAAAAACTTACATTCTTCATGTTTGCCAGAGAGAATAGTGGAGGACCTAAAATCAAAAGGTTATAAGATCCAGGAAGCGGTTACTAAACTGAGCTGGAGAAATAAATTACCATTAAATATGTTCGTACTTTCATTTGAGAAGGACGAGGACATAAATAAAATATATCACATAAAATCAGTGCTAGGTTGCAAAGTGGATATCCAACCATTGAAGACCACAAAACTGATACCACAATGCAAGAGATGTCAGGCTTATGGCCACACACAAAAATACTGCTCAAAAGAACCCAGATGCGTAAAGTGCACTAGTAAACACTTAACTAAGGATTGCCAGAAACCAGCTGAGGCAAAACCAAAATGCGTTCACTGTGGCGAAGCTCATCCAGCTAACTACAGGGGCTGTGTTGTGGCTAAAGAGCTTCAAAACATGAAATTAAAAGCAATGAAGAAAAAAGGGCCGACAACCATTACAACTTCTACTCCGTCAGCAGGTAAAATTACTGATACTTCAAAATTTATTAAAAATAATAGTAACAAAGTCGTTAATAAGTTAAATATTACTTTTGCGCAAATGGCTAAAGCAAATAAAAATCATCAACCACAGCCTGAGGTTATCTCAAATACGGATGAAAAAATAAACAAAATTCTCGATTTAATGACCTCATTTGATAACAGACTGAAAAAACTAGAAAGTAGCGCTAACATAGCTACTCACTCGCAGAAATCAAAATGATCAACTCATTAAAGATTATGACCTGGAATGCAAATGGACTACAGAAACATCAAACTGAGTTGCAAGTAGTCCTAAGCACACAGAATATCGACGTGTGTCTTATATCTGAGACTCATTTCACAACAGAAACATATATTCAAATAAAGGGCTACAAAACATACCATGCCTTACACCCTGATAATACTGCCAGAGGTGGCAGTGCTGTCATCATAAAAGAAAATATTTGTCACTATGAAGTATACAAATATGAGCAACAAGAAATACAGGCAGTGGCTGTATGTGTCAAAACAAAATCATTTCCGGTAACTCTAGCCTCTATAATATACTCTCCACCGAGGTATTCTATAAAATCAGATATGTACATGAACTTTTTAGAAAATCTTGGCAATAGATTTATACTTGGTGGTGATTTTAACGCTAAAAACACCTACTGGGGATCCAGACTTACTACTACAAAAGGAAAAGAGCTATTGAACGCTATAAACGAGACAAATTGCAAAGTTATATCAACAGGAAAGCCTACATACTGGCCCACAGATTCCAATAAAATTCCTGACTTAATTGACTTCTTCATATACAAAAATATATCATCCAGTTTTCTACAAATCGAGGAAGGCTTTGATATGAGCTCGGATCACTCATCCATAATTCTGACATTTAGTGAGAAAATCATAATGAGAGAGCGCCCTCTCACGCTTGTAAATAAAAACACGGACTAGGAGAGCTTTAAGCTAGATTTAGAATCTATCATAAACCTGAAGGTTCCTCTTAAAACTCCAGAATAACTGGAACTAGATATAAGAGAATTTGTAAAAAACATCCAAAATTGTGCGTGGAACAATACACCAATCACTAGCAGTCAGCAGAAAAGTAAAAGGTAATTGTTACCCAATAGAAATAAGGCAACTTATAGCAGAGGAAAGGAAAACGCGAAGGAAGTGGCAAGTGTCCAGATGCCCTAATATAAAAAAAGAGCTTAATAATCTCACGAAAAAACTCAGGCGGGAAATTGTAAAGTTCAACGAAAACAGTATGAGCACATATCTCTCTCATCTGACTAACGACCGTTCCACAGAATACTCATTATGGAAAGCAACAAAAGGACTTAAAAAGCCCATCGCCCAAATACCTCCGATCAAAACAGCAAATGGGAACTGGGCTATAAGCAGTGAACATAAAGCAGCTACGTTTGCAGATCATCTAGAAAAAATCTTCCAACCAAATATAGAAGTAGAGCAACAATCTAGCTTAGAAGAAAATTTTGAAAATTTATCGTCAGACGAGCCTAATATACAACTTGCCACCCCAAGGGAAGTTAAAAGTGAGATAAAAAAGCTAAGCCTGAAAAAAACCCCTGGATTCGATCTTATTACAGGAGAAGTTTTGCGAAACTTGCCACCAAAGGCAATAGTAAAACTAACTACGCACATAAATGCCGCGTTAAGACTCAAATACGTACCTGATATGTGGAAAGTAGCAGAAGTCATAATGCTGCCAAAACCTGGGAAACCACCACACGAAACAAAATCTTACAGGCCAATCTCTCTATTGCCTATTATATCTAAATTGTTTGAGAAGCTCCTTCTTAAACGCTTAAAACCTGTACTAGACGAAAGAAAATTGATACCAGACTACCAATTTGGCTTTGGAGAAAAACATTCTACGACTGACCAAGTCCACAGAATAACTGCAGTAATAGAAAAAGCACTAGAGGAAAATAAAGTCTGCACAACAGTTTTTTTGGACGTCGCGCAGGCTTTTGATAAGGTTTGGCATGAGGGACTAATTAAAACAATTCGGAAACTCCTCCCAAAACAGTTTGCTGATATCCTAGAGTCTTACCTAGTGCGAAGAATGTTTAGGGTGAGACAAGATGAAGCATACTCAGAGCTGAAACATATAAATGCTGGAGTACCTCAAGGAAGTGTCCTAGGCCCGGTCCTGTACCTACTCTACACTTCAGATATTCCAAAAATAGAAAACAGCACCATTGCGACCTTTGCAGATGACACGGCAATAATGGCTACAGGTGACACTCAAGCAGAATCAGTGAAAAAAGTTCAGAAAGCTATCAACACTATATATGACTGGACGAAAAAGTGGCGAATAAAGCTAAACGAAGCAAAATCAGTTCATGTTGACTTTACGAATAAAAGACCAAAATATAACCCGGTACACATTAACAATACTGCTATACCGCACGAAAACACCGCCAAATACCTCGGCATGACACTGGACTCAAAGCTTCGCTGGAAAGCTCATGTCAAAAAGAAGCGCGAAGAGTTGGAGCTTCGCTACAGGAAAATGTACTGGCTGATTGGGAAAGAGTCATCCCTATCAATCAGTAACAAAATACTCTTGTACAAACAAGTCCTTATGCCCGTATGGACTTATGGTATTCAACTTTGGGGCTGTACCAAAAAGACTAATACCATGATAATACAAAGATTCCAAAACAAAGTACTCAGAGGAATTGTGAATGCACCCTGGTACATTAGAAACGAAGACCTACATCGGGACCTTAATGTGGACATGGTCTCTACAGTTATAAAAAGATACGCCGAAGCCTATGAAAAGAGGCTTCACCATCACGTGAATGTCGAGGCCATCCAGCTCCTCGACATGGACTTATGGTATTCAACTTTGGGGCTGTACCAAAAAGACTAATACCATGATAATACAAAGATTCCAAAACAAAGTACTCAGAGGAATTGTGAATGCACCCTGGTACATTAGAAACGAAGACCTACATCGGGACCTTAATGTGGACATGGTCTCTACAGTTATAAAAAGATACGCCGAAGCCCATGAAAAGAGGCTTCACCATCACGTGAATGTCGAGGCCATCCAGCTCCTCGACAACACGGACCTAGTTAGAAGACTGAAAAGGACAAAACCTTTCGAGTTAGTGTATTAAATGTTAAAAAACGTAAAGTGACTGTGACGAACACAAACAATAGTGTGTATTCTCCTTTATAGAGACTTTAAGAAAGTGTTAATGGACACAATCTTACTTAACTCTACCTAGCAGATTAAGTTAATGTAAAATTACTTATTAGTCTTAATTAGGCTAGATTGTAATAATTATAAAATACTTATAGAAGTATTTTATATATGTGTTACGCTCAAAGACCGAAATCGCTCAATGAGCGAAAAAATAGCTCACAACGCGTTGTGGTCACAGTGAAACAGCCACGACGCGAAATTCGCGTTGTGGCTCTAATGAAAACGGCCACGACGCGTTCTGGCAATTACAAAAAGACCATAACGCGAAATTTGTGTCGTGGCTGATATTCGTTTTTCTTGATTTGTTCTTGATTGATTAATCGTGGTATGGAAGATTATAATGTTTGAATTACCACGCATACTATAAAATTTTAATAATATTAGTACGGAATACGGATAGTATGGAACTATGGATATTTTATAAATAATAATGATAAACACGTTATGCAGTGATTTAGTAAAAGAAAAAATATTTTGTAGTACGCGTGGTAATATTTCAAATAAATATAATCTTTCATATCTATGGACGATTAGTAAATCAAGAACAAATCAAGAAAAACGAATAGAATATCAGTCACGACACGAATTTCGCGTTATGGTCTTTTTGTGATTGCCACAACGCGTCGTGGCTGTTTTACTGTGACCACAACGCGTTGTGAGCTATTTTTTCGCTCACTGAGCGATTTCGGTCTTTGAGCGTAACATATATAAAAAAAAAAAAAATTCTGTCTTTGGCATGTGCCACATAACTTTAATAACTACCAACTTACCAAGCAGTGTATCTGGATTTTTGTTAGCTATTTCATTGATTGGCATAAATTCGAATTTGATTGATGGCACTGCGGAGGAGTCCTCCATACATTCAGCAACCACTGTGTCAGCAGTGAATGTCATCTCGTAATCATTTTTCAAGCTGGAGAATTGCTTATTTGCTGTTTTAAGTTGACACCTGCTTATGTAGTAAACCTTATCAACCTGCAAAGAAAATGTTTTAAAGATTAAAAGATACTTGGGAAAAATTGAACATTTCTGATTTACACAGAAGTTTTAATAATTTTTACCCAGGGCCCACATTATGTCTATCCAGTTTTACAACATATCAGACCTTTAAGTTTTCCTCTGTACATAAATTATTTTTACTATTGGATTTTTGGATATTTTTATTTAACTTACTTGTATCATATCATAAAACTTATCACACTCATTTTTAAAAGCTGTGGCCCTGATCTCTCCGCTTTCATCACACAGATCCATACTAAATAGCTTCCCTTCTCCCCTGGCGTTGCTCCAGTGTCGGATGGCTGATTTGGACATCACACGGGCTTTTATTACCCACCTAAAATTTATAATCACTTAAAAAAAATTATGAAATATATTTCAAAATACATTATAGTCTACTTCTGATAAGAAGGCAGTGAATTAGCTTGCAAAATACATATAATAAAGGTACATATTTTAATCTAATAGCCAATAACTTACTCATAATTTGTATGCTTTAATAAATACTGATAAACTTTTACACAACATTTTTTTAAATAATATGAAACTAATCAAACACCCTTATGTCAGCACAGCAACCTCTGTACTTACTTGTTTTGATAAGGGCTCAAATGTGCAATTGGATGTGTCATCTGTGTATTCAGCATACTGGAGTCCAGGGATGGAGTAGGAGCTAGTTTTGGCATAGAGCTGAATGCTGGAGCAGGTTTAGGCGCTGGATTTGGGGCTGGCGCAGGTGCCTGTGCCTGCGCCGCTGACTCCTCAGTCCAGGTTTGAGGGTTGCCAAGCTTCTTGCCAATTTCAGAACCAGGCGCCAAGATTGTTATATCTAAGATGATCATTACTCTTCTGTAAACATAAAAAAAAATATTTAATTTTTTTTAAGGGAATCAATAAACACCTACAATAATCCTTTGGTGTGGAGTTAACAAATGTAAGTAAAGCGAGGCATATGTACCATATGACAGGACTATTGTAGAAGAAAACAGTATTCTAGTATTATATTACAATGTAAAGTACCCCACAAACGATCAAATTGTTTGTCAAATTTGACGTGTTTGTCAAACAGTTTGATAGTGTACAGCTTTGTTTGAAGCGTTTGTCAAACAAACTACGTGTTTGACCTGTTTGATGCATGTTTGTTCGTCTGCGCTGCTGTTTGATGAAAATGTAAATTACATCAAACATCTTTGTCAAACAAATTTGATTGTTTGCGAGGTACTTTATATTATACATATGTTTCAACCTTTATATGACAATTACTAACCAAGACCCACAAAAAAGTTGACATACTTATTTTGCTTATTCGACAAATAAATTAACTCACTTTTCTCCTTTCCCTGTGTTCTTGAGTAGAGATGTAACAAATCTATCTATCTGTACCACAGAATAGTCTGATAGTTCTCCTGTAATAAGCTTATCGTTCAGTTGTGTGGCGAGCATGGCAAAACTGTGTGAGTGTTTGCCATCGGACACCAACAGTCGAAACCGCTCGTTAGCTCCGCTGCCCTGTATCTTCTTGCTGCCGAGTACTTGCATCACTGGTTTATTGTAGTCCCCTCCATTCATTATAACCTTAAAAGTTTAATTTCAATACAGATGTAACAATACCTATAGAATTACAATAGATAGAAACTTGGAATCAGAATCATAGCTTTATCTCAATGATCACAACAAGTTTAGACATGTTATAGTTTCTTTAAGTTTCACTAGGTAGGTACACGAATTTTTAAAAATTGTTTTGTAATAGTTGCTTGTTGCCTCCATTAGAAAAATGTAAGATTAATATTATGACTCCTTGACTTATTCTGGTACAATTTGTCAAAAAGCTAGCTATAAAGACATTCTTCGCAACATTATTTATAAAACATACCTCAAGAGATCCTTCAGATAACTTTAAATCCATTTTGCTGCGTTTGGACAACAATATCAAAATGTTTTATGGATAGCCTTCAATATCTTATCTTTTTACTAATTAACTCCACCCAAGTTGAATTTAACTGCTGGTAATTTGTTTATTTAGTTTTATTCACAGAATAAGGTTAAAATAGGTTTTTATTTTTCAAATTACAAGATTCATATCGCATCCAGCAACCGGCATCTACAGACCACAGGCATCCTAATTTCAAACTGTCAAGTTCGTCAAGTTGCTGTCAAGAGTGTAAAGACTCATGTGCACAGAATACAAATTATGGCTGATTTACACGTCATAAGTTGATGAGTACCGTAAACTACCAGTCATTGGACAGCTAAGGATTTTTTTTTACAGAAAAAGCTCTAAAACATTAAATACTTCGCATGAAATAGAAATAGATATGATATTTATGTTCATAAATTATGTAACTTAAGATATGCAAACATAAAAATGCGATGATTTTTCAGTTTATATTGATTTTTTGGCATTTTTGTTTAATGAATGGTACGTAAAACACAGTCATGGGACGGAATTACAGTAGTTGGGATACCCAAAACCAGTAGTTGGACAAGCAAAGTTTCATTGAAATTTGGTTAGAATTGGTATTGTAAGTAGGAAACATTATAAATATTCGTTGTTTTCACATTTATTTTTATTATTTATCGTAAAATAAGGTATTTTTATTAAATATTTAACAAAAAATGACTTCAAAAAATTAAAATTCTTACCAATATTACATAGTACTAGTGTGACAACTAATATTATAACTTTATAAGTATGAAAGTCTGTTCGTCTGTCTGCTAATCAATTACTTCTTCACGCTCAAACCACTGAACGGGTTTTGCAAAAATTTGGTATGGAGACACTCAGTCGCGGGAAAGGAAAAATAGTACTTTTGGCCCCGGATTTCACATTGTCCTTATCGAGCCAATCGGCATATTCAGATTATATGAAGCACAATGCAAAGCAGCTCATTTGCCTGTCGCTGTGGCCGTACTCTACTTTCAGGAGGAAGTTGGGCTTGTCTAATAGATCCCACAGGTTGCACATGTTCTTGAGTCTGGATTGTACTGATGGGTAGCAAAAATTGTATGGCATTTATTTCATTTAATTCATTATACAGAAAGTGGAGGGATTTCATGAAAATATATAAACTAAAAGCTTGCCATTTGCCTACTTCAGCAACAAAAATGATAGGAAAGTACTACACAGTCTAGGCTAATCCTAATAAAACATAAACAAAAAGGGTAGCTGATTTTGAAAATTCTTATTCCTCTATAAAACCGAAAAAAAATTAACGCGTTGTTTAAATATCAGCCCTTGGGCAACGCACCGTAGCATTAAACAAGGCCCCCAAATTGCATTACGTTCCCTTATTCATTCCATACAATACAACTAACGGCAACAAGTACCTACAACCTTTTTGAAGTATTCAAAAGTCACACTCCATTGAAGTATTCAGAAGACACAAGTCATCAGCTGCAAATTGACTTAACGTATTGAATAATACTCTCATCTTTCGAATACAAGAAGATCAGTATTATTTCATCTAATAACGTCCAATAACTGTTTTTCAGAACTTTTACAATACAAGTAGTAGGACAGGCCAAAAAACCTTTAAATGAGATAAAAGGTTATTAAGAATGTACAAATAATACTTAGTAGATTGTTATTTATACAATAACACGTTTATAATAACATACACATTGTGTATCATAAAAAATATTATGAAAAACTTTCGCATGTTTATAAATTTTTTCTTTTCATTTTCAAAATCACGGCGCATGTGATGACCATGGCGACAAAAAGATGTTTTATTTTGGTTACACCGCAACCTGATAAAAAATACTCTATTTTTATTGTAGCGTGAATGCCTCTCAATATTAATTCCATTATTATTTACATCGTATAAAAACTACAAACTTTTGTCGATCAAAGTGTAAAGTGTCCATCTACTGAAAAATTCTAATGACTCATAATTTACCCTTTTTTTTTTTTTTTTTTTTTTTTTTTTTTTTTTTTTTTTTTTTTTTTTTTTTTTTTTTTTTTTGAGGAGGGGAAATGCTTTACGCATCTCCCGCCCCGTCGGGGGACGGGGCAGGGGTATGTCGGACTCCCTCCACAGAGGTTTACCGACTAAAACCCCCCCATGCCCTCGTCAACGCTACACGCGAAAGGAGCGGGATCGCAACACTCAACCGCGTCCTTCGCAGCGCTTGCCGCTTCCGGCATCACTTCAGCTGCAGCAGCTTTTGCCGCCTATCTGCACCGAGAGGCTCCCCGGGCATCGGGGGTGCCTTTCTCCTCGAGGCCTATATTGTGGGCGGTGATCCCCCGATCAACCGCCCACAGGCCTAGGCTTCTACCTCCATGGCGGTTTCACTCGCCCCGGCCTTATTGGCTCCAGGCCGCTTACGCGGCCGAACCTTGGAGGGAGCCTTGCGCTTCTTCCTCGTGCCGGTCGTAATTTACCCTAGCTAAATTTTGATTTTTACCTTATATCGCGTCGTATTCGGCATCTGCACGAAGTAACTAGTTCTTGATCTGTAATCTGCACTGCTCCGGGGCAGAGTGGGCTGACAGGATACGGAAATAAGCTAAGTATAAATTAAGAACATAAACTTTGTATGTATAGTACCTACCTACTAAGTCCACGTGCTTCGTAGATCATCATTCATCATAGTGCAATACCAGCAATACGTAGTTTATGTTCTTAATTCAAATTTCGGCTGTTTCCGTATCCTGTCGACCCTTCCTGCCCCGGGGCAGTGCAGATGCCGAACACGATATTAATTTTAAGTTACTTATTGCGTGTAAACACAAAATGTAGTAGCAAGTAGCAAGTAAAAATTTAGTGTACTAAACAAGGAAATTAGAATTTTTACTATTATCTGTAAGTTGGCAGGCGGGGCTTCTCACTTGTATTTCTTAATATGGCACTTCGGTTATTTAACCATGGCCTGTGTCGAGTATACATTATGGCGGGAAAACAATATTCTATCGTCAGTTCCAAAAGTCTAGTAAAAGTCTGTTATAAAAGTCAATATATTCAAGAAGTCATGTTGGTTGATTCAGTAAAGTGGTAGACGCTTTACTGAAACTTTCGTTGGAGTTTTGGAGGCAACACAAAATAGCACGTTTCTGGATATTGCATCACTTTCCTACCCTTGTGCACGATAACGAATATCTAATGGTTAATATCCTACAAATATTACACATTAAAAACCCAGTTAACACAATTTTAGGAAAATATTACACAAGCACAACATCACTCTTTCACATTCCCGACAAAACTCCGTTCAAACAAAAAACTTTAGAAAACAATAACCCTTCCATTTGCGCACTTTTGTCTTTTACCCAAGTATCGGAGTATGTGTAACATCATTTACTCTTACATCTAATTTAATACTCAATACTTTCTAAAACTACTAACTAACAACACCATTTACTCTTACATCTAACGCTTGTACCTACTTATTTCTAAAACTACGAACTTTCTAAAACTACTAACTAACAACACCATTTACTCTTACATCTAACGCTTGTACCTACTTATTTCTAAAACTACGAACTTTCTAAAACTACGAACTAACAACACCATTTACTCTTACATCTAATACTTGTACCTACTCTATGCTTACTCCTTACTCTATGCTGAGCTCCCTCTCACTTTGGTTCGGCAGCTCAATGGTCTCCACCATCCCCTATTAGCCATCCCTTTCCACTCAAAAAGAAAGGTTTTCAAATTTTAATTACTCTACTACCCAATAACACCATTTGTTATTACATCTCATTCAACCTTGTACCTTCTACAACTAATAACTAACAACACCTCTTACTTCTAATTCAATACTAAATACTTTTCTAAAACTACAAACTAACAACACCATTTGTTCTTACATCTAATTCAATCTTGTACCTTCTACAACTACTAACTAACAACACCATTTGTTCTTACATCTAATAATTGTACCTTTTTATTACTACATTTACTCTTACTCTACGCTGAGCTCCCTCTCACTTTGGTTCGGGAACTCAATGGCCTCCACCAACCCCTATTAGCCATCGCTTTCCACTCAAAAAGAAAGGTTTTCAAATTTTAATTACTCTACCCAATAACACCATTTACTCTTACATCTAATTCAATACTAAATACTTTCTAAAACTACTAACTAACAACACCATTTGTTCTTACATCTAATTCAACCTTATACCTTCTACAACTACTACCTAACAATACCATTTACTCTTACATCTAATTCTATACTTAATACTTTCTAAAACTACTAACTAACAACACCATTTGTTCTTACATCTAATTCAACCTTATACCTTCTACAACTACTAACTAACGACACCATTTACTCTTACATCTAATTCAATACATAATACCTTCTACAACTACTAACTAACAACACCATTTACTCTTACATCTAATTCAATACATTATACCTTCTACAACTACTAACTAACAACACCATTTATTCTTACATCTAATTCAATACCATATACATACTACAACTACTAACTAACAACACCATTTACTCTTACATCTAATTCAAAACATTATACCTGCTACAACTTCTAACTAACAACACCATTTACTCTTACATCTAATTCAAAACTTAATATCTTCTACAACTACTAACTAACAACACCATTTACTTTTACATCTAATTCAAACTTAATATCTTCTACAACTACTTACTAACAACACCATTTACTCTTACATCTAATTCAATACATTATACATACTACAACTACT